>JAQPPZ010016712.1:0-1288733 GCA_028583015.1 Wollemia nobilis | reverse complement strand
GACTAAGTAGAATAGATACTTCATAGAAGGGAAATAGGAGAACCAAATGTCAACACTAATAACAAGGTAGAGAGTCACACTAATAAAAAAAAAATGCCATAAGAATTGGAACCAAAGAAACAAATCATGCTAAAAAGGGTAGATTCGGCATTGGAGAAGCTGACTCACCAAAACTTATGACCACAACTTTCAAACCAAATCATTATTAGTAGCATTTAAAAAATTTTGGGGAAAGCTTTCTTTCTGAATGGATAAATATTTATGTGTAACTCCCCAATTGACAAGAATATATGCAGGTCTATTAGCTTCATGGTACACATGGTTGATAGAGATATCATTGAAATTTTGGGATAGCTTCTTAGCTTCCTGAATAATAGTTTTGACATTCCAAGAGGACACCCTGATGTTTTTAAGAGCATTTATAATGTTCAAAGAATATCCCTCAAAAAATGGTTGCCTTATAATCCTTGAGAAGATCTAGCCCTCTCCATAGTATACGATATTTAGAAAAATAATTTTTTTGACACACCAAATACTCAACATAAGCCATAATAACTTTACCACTGCTATCTCTGACTAGACCACTTGCACTAGCATTCCCTAGGTTTCCTTTGGAGGCACCATCAAAATTAAATTTTAGCCACTCACTTGGGGGAGGAATAGAATGGGCATCCATTCTAGGATGGGAGTCTGGTAAACTAGAACTAGAATTGCAAGGAATATTTAAAGAAGAGAATATAATAGACTTCAATCTAGAATAAAGTGGTTTGGGACAAGGAAGAGCTAGGAATTCTCAAAATCAATGGCAAATTGCAATAGCTTTGTTTGCTACAAATATGGGATCCTTAGAGGAGAAATACAAAACCCTACTATTTCTTTCAAGTCATAATTGCCATAAGATATGATGAAGGATCACTTTTCATAAAGAATATAATCTGAGATTTTTGAATGGAGCAGGCCATTGGGTGAAAAGGTGACTCAATGAATTAGGAGGAACCCAAGAGATATGAAAAGTGGACATAAGGTGATCCAAAGTTGTCTTGGAGAAAGGGCACTCCAAAAGGAGGTGATTGGCATATTCCTAGGCATTCATGAACAAATAACATCTATTGGGGATATACATGCCCCCTTTCATAATATATCAACCATTAAAATCTTATTTTGAATGGCCAACCAGCTGAAATGAGCAAATTTTAGAATGAGGTATTTAATCCACACTCAATCATAAGGGTTATGGACCACTTGATAATCAATAGTTAGATCATGAGAAGATTTAATAGTGAACAACCTAGAATCTATTTCTTTCCAAAAAGGAAATTCAATGGAATTACCAATGGGGATGACTATCACATTTAGGATGGTTTTGAAAACTTCTAAGGTAGTAGATATTAGACCATTAGCACATGGAATATGAAATTATTTCCAAAACTTAGAATTCGATGAAATTTCAATGAAATATTCAACCTTGCTACCGATTAGAGTGTCTAAGAAAAGCTATAAGATAGCAATTTCATTTTTCCCTAAAAGTGGTTGAATAGAAATCCACCTGTCAATCCAAAATTTAATTTTGCTCCCTGTGCCTAGTTGCCACCTTATCCCCTTCTGAATAAGAGATCTGGTTTGGATAATTGATTTCCAAAAAGTGGACCCATCTCTAGGAATATCTTTTTTTTTGTGTAAAACATCCTAGAAGGGATACCACTTTTGGGTAAGACCCAAGGAGGCAGGGGTATCCATTCTATCAAAATCACCTAGAGAAAACAAACACCTAGGTGAGCTAAACCGAAAAAGAAAAAAAAAAAAAAAAAAAAAATTGAACATAATAATGACCTTTCTAGACCAAAATATTTTTAAGGCAAGAATCAATAGAGGAAACAAAAGAAAGAATAGTTTGAGCTAGGGAACTAAAATAGCCTGACCAAGCCAAAGAGAAGCAAAAATAAAGCAAGAAGAAACTAGGTACCTTTAGAACTAGATCCATTCAAATAAATGATAGAAAGAAGAGCTTCCCTTATTTGCAAAGCCCACCATCTTGGAGGGTGGCCATAACAAGTAAGATCACCTTTGTCCAAAGCCCAATTAGCTAAAGCATCAATACTCTTTTTTTGATCTCTAACCACATGATTGTAATAAACTTTCAAAAATACCAACTGGATTAATTGAATCTTCTCAATAATTCTTTTTATTCTCTAATCAACCTTTTGATTCTTAGGAGTCTTCAAAATATTAATCATGAGTTGAGAGTCAGACTCAACTAACACCTTTTCCCATCCAACCTTAGTAGCCTCTTGAAGGCCTCTAAGGATACCATACCCCTTAGTAAGGTTATTGGAAAGAATACCCAAATTCTTAGCAAAATTAAAAACCATGGAGCCATATGAAATTCTACCAATTCCTCTCACACTATCTTT
Source organism: Wollemia nobilis (assembly GCA_028583015.1). Taxonomy (NCBI): domain Eukaryota; kingdom Viridiplantae; phylum Streptophyta; class Pinopsida; order Araucariales; family Araucariaceae; genus Wollemia; species Wollemia nobilis. The sequence continues at coordinate 1,286,322 of JAQPPZ010016712.1, read as the reverse complement.
TTTTCCAAGATTTCCTCTAGAGGCTCCATCAGTATTGACTTTTCCAAAATACTTAGGAGGAGGTTGCCAATTTCTTGTCCCATCCATCTTACAAATACTCACATTCCATTTAAGTTGGTTGCCTTTGGAATATTTAATCTTCAATATTTGCATCACTTGATCCCATATTTGGTGGGAGTATTGGGGGTGATTAAGGATTTGATGGACTATTTCAACTAAGTTGGCTATGGTATTTTTCCAAATATAGTGAATATCCTTCCTATCTTTATTAAAAATTCAGTTGTTCCTTTCATTCCAGATATTTCAAAGAAGAATGATAGAATCCATCCAAAAAAATTGCCTAATAAAGTGATCAACACCCTCTTGTTTAGGCCAATCCCTCCAAAGTTGTTCAAAAGTAAACAAATTGGACCATTGTAAGCCAAGTAAAGTGGCCATTCTCCTCCATAGCTCAAAGGCTAAAGTACACTCAATAAAAATATGGCTGAGAGTTTCTACATTCTCTCCACACATTTCACATCTAAAAGGGCCATGAAAACCATGCTTCATAAGTTGCTCAACAGATGCAATAAAATCCAAGTAAAGAACATCACCTTAGGCCAAATATTTTGAGCCCACAATTGAGAAAAGATATCAGAATATTGGTTGGGATTATTATGGCACAAGTTCAAATAACCTTGAGCAACTCAATACTCATCCTTAGTAGTGTTGTTCCATCCAAAACAATATTTTTCATGGGACCAAGAGAGAGATCTTATATTAAGGATGCCTTGGATATCTTTTTTTTGCCTTTCTAGTATTTGAATAGGCCAGTCCTCAATAGAGATCCAATATCTACCAATATTTGAATTACTAGTATGGTACCAACAGTAATTAGCCATCTTTATCAAATTAGCTCGGTGAAGCTCCTCCATCCAAGTCCTCCAAACGGGAAACTAGGTTATCAAAGGCTTGTGACCATCCCAAGAATCTATCCAAAAATTTACCTATTGACCATTATGAATGATCCAAAATAATTTTTTCTTTATTAAATCCTCATCGGTATTAAGAACTGCTAAAATGGGAGAACCTTTGGTAGGAAGTTTATAGCAAACAAGGTCTTCAGGACTTTTGTTCTCAGCATATTCAACACATATATTATTGGCCCAAAGAGCATTGGGGTTATGGAACATACTCCAATATAATTTATCAGCTAAATGTTTGTTGTTATTAATAGAAGATTAAAATACTAACCCCCCTTCATTCTTAGGAAGACATAAAGTGTCCCATTTCACCAAGGCCCATTTTCTTTTCTCCTTAGTACCACTCTAGATGAATCGATGATTGATTTGATCCAGTTCTTGAAGAACAACCTTTGGGATATTCAACATGAAAGAAACATAAATAGGAATATCTTGAAGGACTAATTTTTCCAAGGTGATTCTACCCTCATAAGAAATCCACACGTTGGTCCACTTTCCAATTTTCTTCTTGACTTTGTCCAAAAACCAATTCCAATTTTTTTTTTGCCTTTGAATATTAATGGGAATACCAAAATAAGTGATAGAAAGGGAGTTCTTATTATATATTAATTTATCCAAGACCATGGATTCATTTTTGGTAGATTAGTGAAATAAAATAACTTTAGATTTGTCTTTATTGATCAACTGCCTAGTAGCCTTAGAAAAATAGCTAAAGATTTGCTTAATATTAGAAGCTTCCTTAACTGTAGCTTTACCTAAAAGAGTAGAGTCATAAAAAAATTGAATATGAGAGATAGGTCTAGCTCCATCAGCAATGGTAACTCCCTCAAGGGTTTTTTTCCCCTCTTTTTGGTTAGAGTCCTACCCAAGCATTCAGCAAGAATGATGAATAAATAAGAGGATAGATGGTCACCTTGCCTAATACCTCTAGAATCTGGGAATGATTGAGAAGGCCTACCATTGATAAGAACTAAGTAGTAAAATAAAGAGATACATCCCATAATCCAATCCATCCAATCCTTAGAGAAACCAAATTGCCTCAAAACTTTGATAAGGAAGTGTCAATCCACTTTGTCATAAGCTTTGGATAAGTCTACCCGAATGAACATGGAAGGATATTTTTACATATCTATGGAATGGATGGCTTCCTAAGCAAGAACTATCTCATCTACTATTTTATGCCCTTCCACATAACCCCCTTGTTCAGGGAAAATAATCTTATGCAAAAGAGGCTTCAACCTTTCTTCCATGATCTTAGTAATGATTTTGAGAAGAACATTACATAAAGCAATAGGTCTAAAATCTAAGATATGATCAACCTCTTGAGATTTTGGAACAATATTAATATAATTTTTATTGATAACCTTCAAAATTTATTTAGCTTTCCGGGATTCTTCCACCACATCTAATAAATCAGCATGAAGGATATCCCAGAACTCTTGGTAGAACTCAATGGGAAAACCATCAGGATCTGGGGTTTTACCTTTTTGTATTTTAAAAACTATCAATAGCAATCAAAATAGATTTCTCCTTAGAAGTGATAAGAGAAGGGATTACTTGAAGAATATTTTATTGAGAAGCTGAGTCAAGAGGAGGAGCAGTAAAAATATTGGAAAAGTAATCAACAACAATAGAGTTCATGCCATCCCAAGTATAGACAACATATTCAGAATATGATTTTAGGGAAGAAATAAAGTTGTGAGATCTTCGAGCTAGAAGATATTTGTGGATGAAATTTGTGTTGTGATCTCCTTCTTTGTGCCATTGAATTTTATATTTTTGCTTCCATAAAAGTTCTCTTTTTTCCCATTCCTCTAACTAAGTTGTGAGTTTAATTTCATCTACACTTCTATTCTCTGTGAGGCCATCTAAATGGATTTTCTTATTCAATTTTTCAAGTTCAGCAATAACTTCATGTTTTTTTTTAACATCCCCAGATTCCTTCTAGTTCCAAGTCTTGATTTTGGATTTAATGTATTACAATATTTTGGCAAAATAAAACATCTTAGTCTCATACCTAGGCTTACCTTTCTTCCACCATTGTTGCACATGAGGTCTAAAGTAACTGTATCTGAGCCACATTAATTGAAAATGAAAAGGACAGAAACTCATATTGGTTTTCCACATTTCCACCATGACTGCCAATGATCCGAACCAGCATTGTTAAGAGTCTTCACTTTAGGAATGTGACCATGAATTAAGAAATTTTTAGAGAGAAAAAACCTATTCAATATCTTCATTATACAAGCTAAGCCTTGCCTTCTGTTAGACCAAGTCATAAAGCCATTATCTAGTTGGATGTCCACAAGATGGAGGTTTGCAATATATTTGCTCATGACGTTAGTGCTTTTGTCCAAATTTGTATTTTCCCCATTTTCTCATCCAAAGAGAGGATGGTATTGAAATATCCTTTGATCAAGATCCAAGCTTCAGAAAAATTAGATATAATATGAGTTATATCCTTCCACTATTTTATTTTTTCCTCCAAAGCAGTCGGAGCATAAATAGTAATGCAAAGCATAAGTTGGTTGGAATGTCTACTTTGAATAGTTATAGCCAAAAGACCCCAACTACCAACCATATGTTGAATAACTATCTCTTTGGGTCCCAAAGACAAGCAATGCCACCAGAAGTCCCCTTGGAACTAAGGGAAACCACTTTTCTAGCTGGCCAAATTTTACTAGCAATTGAGTCCATATTCTCCATTGGCATCTTCATTTCTTGAAGGAAAACAAGATGTGGATGATTTATCGGAATCATTCTTCTAATTTTATTTTGTTTTGAAAGAATCCCTTTGAGTCCTCTAATATTCCAAGGGATGATCTTCATTAATACCAGGGCTAAAAAAGTTGGGAAGGGCATTAATCTTACCTTCCTCTACAATATTTTCACTTTATTTTACCATATGATATTGATTGGTCTTATGACCTGCCTTTTGATTACAATCCATATTCAATTTTTTTCCCTATTTCTTGACTTACTCCAATTGAATCTGATATGGCTTCTAACCTTGAAGAATTCTTGTACATAGCCAAAATTTTACTAAAGGGTTAAATAAAGTCTATATTGGTACCTGTATTATTTGAAGTTTTGACATTTAAAAGATTGTTTTTCTTGTGTAAATTTTCTTCCTTTTTTTCTATTAAAAACCTTTGATTTGTTGGTTTGTCTTTGATTTCTTCCCTTCATATTTAAATTGTGTTTCTAAAATTTTGGTTTCCATTATTTCCTCTTCCTCACTTGGGACATCATTTGTGGAAAGGATTTCAAACATATTAGCAGATGACTTTGATTGATCCTTCATAACTATTTTTTCTGAGTGTTCTTCTTCTTAGGCATTTGGAAACCTATTGAGTTTATATCTTCTTTATTTTTATCAGGAATTTTATTTGGGCAAGCACTAGCCAAATGATCATATTCATGGTAAATTCTACAATGAAAACGAATTTTCTCATAGTCTACTACTTGCTCCCAAGTGTCTTCCCCAAATTGTAATGTGATCTTTTTAGGTAGGGGTTTGTCAAAATCCATTAAAACACACATCTGAACATAAATAATATGTTCAAAATTTTGAGTACAATCCGTAGTCATCATAAAAGTTCCTAAACAGTTTCCAATTGAAGAAAAAATAGTAGGATTCAAAAATTCAATAGGGAGGCCAAATATTCTAACCCACATTGGAGTTGTAGAAGGCATATCTTCTTCAGCTTTAAATTTAGTATGCCATGGCTTCATGAAAAGTCCTACCCTTCCAAAAAATCAAGGATCCCCTTGAAAAATTTTCTCTCTATCTTCATTATTAGAAAATAAAATAAGAAAATAACCATTTGGATAAATAGAGATTTGTAAGTCACCTTTATTGTTCTATATTTTCATAGCCCAGACTTTGAAAGTATATAGGCTCGAATGAAAACCCACAAACCAAAAAATTAGTCCTCTTTTTTCTAGATCTTCAATGTCAGTCTGAATGTTACCCATATCGAGCTTAACAATAGGAGTTCCATTAGCTTCTTTAAGACATCCTGACTCCATTTTCCTGGGATCAATATTAGTCATTCTTAGAGGTTTATGGAAAGTTATAATATTAATATTAACATTGGGATGAGGCTGTCCACCATGGAGGGCATCCCTAATATTCATTTTTGGGACTGAGTCTTCAAAATTCTTACCCTTGACCAGGGTTTTCACAGTAGATTTATTTTGTGGGTGCACCTTAGAACCATATTCACTTGAGATCTGAGCCATTTTTTGATTAGCTCCTTGAAACTTATTTTGTGATCTCTTTAATCCTTGCCCTAGACACCGTGGAAAGGTATGGTTTTCACTTTTATTTTGTGCAGCAAATTAGAAGTTATTGTCACTCAATTTCATAGCATGATCTATTAAATGATATATTTCTAACCCATCTTGGATCCCCTGTAGGATATCCTACTAAAATATTGAGTATAAACCATAAATATATCGGTTTTTAGGGCCCAAAGGCCCTAAAAACCAACCTTTGGAGGTGCTTGCACTCAACCCATATGAAACCCTCACACATCCACTTGCAAAAAGTATTTTTCACATATAGGGATACTCTAGGATTTGTGTTTCTCCAAATGATATAAAAATTGGTGACAACATTCTAGGGTTTTTCAGGCATCTACTCTCAAAATTTCAACTCAATTTGAGTTTGGATGAGTGAAATATGACCAAAAATGTTTTATAGTTTGGGTAGTCCTATGAAAAATTTCCCTACTCAATCAGATTCCCTTATGCATGACCACTCAAAAAATCATGAGTAGTCCTTCCATCTCTAGGAATATCATCATCCAGGAAATAGTGGTTTTTAAGATATTTTATTTTGATAATTGAGACCCATTCAATGTTGTTGTTGGTGAAAACCTTCCATGCTTGCTTGGCTAACAAGGCTATGTTCATATTAAAAACTCTTCGAAGCCCCAATTCCCCATGACTTTTTTGGGAGCACACCTTGTCTCAACTGACTAGATGAAATATTTTTCTATCCTCGATACCTACCCATAAAAATATCTTCTAGATTTTCTCAATTTTCATGCAAACAGTAGCAGGAAATTTGAATACGGACATGAAATAAATATGAACACTTTGGATATAAGCCATTATGAATGTGGCTTTGGCTACTTGAGAGAGGAGGTTCTCTTTCCAACCTACAAGTTTTTTGTTAATCCTCTAAATAACATTACTCCACATGGATTCCTTCATAACACTGGTGAAAAGAGAGAGGCCCAAATACTGAGTAGGTAATTGAGATATAACACATTGAAAAATACGTGCAATCTTTGCTTGTCTCTCTTGGAGAGTGTTTATGAAATAGATTTTGCTTTTAATATAATTTATTTTCTGACCTATAGCCTCCTCATAAGTATCAATAATACTCTTAATGGCTTTTGCTTCCCACATAGAAGCATAAGTAGCAATGATGGTATCATCAAAAAACTATTGGTGAGATAGGGCTCTTAAATTGGATGTATCCTTAATGCCTAAAATTATGTCATTGGAGTAGGAAGTTTTGAGTTCTTGACCCAAGTATTTAGGAAGAATGATAAAAAAAATGGGAGAGAGAGGATCTCCCTATCTGAGGCCCCTGTTACTAGGAAAAAACCTTGTTTTAGATCCATTTACTAGGACTGAAAACCAAGTATTAGAGATACAATTGTGAACAAGATCAACCCATTCCCTATGAAATCCAAATTTGAGAAGGAAAAAAATCATGAAATATCTATTAACTCCAAATAACCTTATTCATATCAATTTTAAAAAATATGGGAGTTTTTTTGTTAAGGCTGGAAGAATGAAGGACTTCATGTAACGTGATAACACCATCAGTAATATTTCTTTCTTTGATAGAGCTACCTTGACAAGGGTTTATGATCTGAGGAAGGATATCCTTGAGTCTTGTAGTAATGGGTTTAGTGATAGTTTTGTAATGAATATTACAGAGACTAATGGGTCTAAAATTTGACATAGATTTACAAACAGGCCCTTTGGGAACCAAGGCAATGAAAGTGGAGTTGATATTTTTAGGTATAGATTTAGTTTGCTGAATTTCAATGATGGCATTCCAAATGTTAGGTCTAATGATGTCCCAAAAGGTCTAGTAGAATTGAGGGGAAAACCCATCAAGGCTTGGGGTTTTATCAGAGTGCATAGAAAAATGGATCTCTTTAATTTCATCAGGGGTGAGGGGTTTGATAAGAGTCAAATTCATATCTTAAGTTTCAATATGGAAATATGGTGGAGCAATTATCTACTAGCCTAGGTAGTATTTTGGGGGTTTTCTCTCAAATGCCTTCAAAGAAAGATGAAGCTTCATTTAGGATCTCAAAAATGTCCTTGATGACGGTGCCATCACTTCTGGTTAATTCTTTAATTTTTTTTAAACTTCGGTGTCTAAGGGTAGTGGTGTGAAATAATTTTGTGTTAGAGTCCCCATATTTGAGCCAAAGGGCCCTTGATATTTGCCTCCATAAAGTATCCTCTTTAGCTAGTACATTATGATAGTCTGCAAGAACATGTCTCTCTTCATTTTTGAGTTGTTCATTAAGCTACCCATTGTAAATTTGGAGTTCAATACTTTTTAGCTTTTGCAAAATATTCTCCTTATTTTCAAATATGTTATTGAAAACGTTTTTTTTTCAGACTTAGATATTTTCTTTGACACACTTAAGTTTTTGAGAAACCCTAAAAATAAAGGACCCATGATAGTCAAATTGCCACTAGTCAGCAATTTGCATCTGCAAATATGGGTGATGAGTCCACATAGCTTTAAATATGAAGGGGATTTTAAAATAAGGACATTTATCAACTTCAAACATTAAAGGAAAATGATCAGATCCAACACTAGGAAGATAGATAAGAGTGTCATCACCCATCATCGGTATAACTTCTTGAGATAGAAAACCCCTATCAAGTTTAACTTTAATGTGCTAATCCTCAATTCTCCTATTGTCCCAGGTGTATTTTGATCCTTTAGTCTAAACATTCATTAGCTCATAGTTAGTAACAAATTTATAAAAATCCTCAATGCTTTTGGATGGCATCAGGTTCCCTCCCTGGTTGTCAAAAGGAAAAAGGGGAGAGTTGAAATCTCTAATGATAATACATGAAAGGTTTAATAAATCACTTCTCATCTAACTCAAAGTATCCCATAGGCCCCTATGACTAAGAGGATTGTTAGGGGCATAGACATTAGATAGAACCAAAGATAAATTACTACTTTTACAGAAGAACATCATATTGAGGACCCTATCGAAAGAAGAAATGAATATTATTTCTAACTTGTTTGAGTCCCAAATATAGAGAAGTCCTCCAGATGTACCTTGATAGGGGAAAAAAGCAAACTCACCATTTTTCTAGATAGAATTTGTGATATTTTGGATTTTATTTTGGTCAATATTCATTTCTTTCAGAACTATGATAATAGGTCTATGTTTTTCCTCAAAGTGAAAACAAGCCTTTGCTTGATAGCACTATTGAGGCCTCTCACATTCCATGAGAGGATCCTCATTTAAAATTTTTGGAAATTTTTTGGCCTCCCTTAGATTTTTGCAAGTGAGGTTTAGGTATTTTTGATTCATCCTTCTCCTATCCAAGAAGATCTTGGAATAGGGTATATAGGTACCATTTGTAATATCATTTTCTATTTTCTTTTTATTCTGATCATTTATAGAGGTCTTCTTTTTTTATTTTCACTGTCAATGTCAACAAAAGCTTTCTTGAGGCTTCTAGTGTTAATGGGACTGAAATCATATTTATCTTCTTTCTCCACTTTGTCTGAGATAGGACTACCATTTTCTATATGCCCCTCAAGGGTGGATGAGGGTTTTGAGATAATATTAGAGGTCCTAGATCTAGTCAGGGATTAAGGTTCATCTTGGTTAGTAACTAGGGTTTCAACTATATGCGAGGTAATATCGTCCTCACTAGGTTTAGCCCCATGAAAAGTAGCTCCTTTTAAAACATCAAAACGATTTTGGAAGGCAAAAATGGAACTCACCTTTGGATGATTGTTCTTTGGATCTTGGATTTCAATCTGCTTTACTTTGGAATTTTTTGGAACTTTATCCTTATTCTAGTAGTAGCTACTTTGATGCTTACCCTGTAGGGGTCTACCTTGTTGTCACCCAATCTCCAACCCACTTTGAGAGGTATTGGTAAATTTCATCTCCTTTGATTTTCTTAGCAATGGGCATTAGGTTTTGAGATGGCCTTGAGCCTTGCTTTAAATATAGAATGAAGGTTTATTATTATATTCTATGGCCTAAAATCTATGATAGGAGTTGTTAACCAAATTTATCCAAGTGGGAAGCTAGGAATACAGATTGGTGTTAACACAAATTCTAGTATGTACCATGCGAGTGCATGCTCTAGTCACCAGGTTGATTGCAACCACCTCGCCTATATATTTTCCAATACCCTTTAAAATATCTTCGTGCAAAAAATGGGCAGGTTGATTTGGAAATCGAACCCATATTGGTGTAAAATTTATGCTTTGCATATCAGGATTGAAATATTCACCCCACCTTTGAAGAAAGAGACTCTTACGATCGAAGAACCAAGGATCCCTGGTAAGAATCTAGGAGGCATCTTCTTCATTGTTGAGTCGAATGAGGAAAAATATCTTTGAAAGCGCAACCAAATTCATATTGGTTTTCCATTTGGTATAGGACTACCATCGAATAGATTCCATATCTAACCATCCTCCAATAAATTTTCCCACAATATTATGGTATTTAATAGAAATATAACCCACCATTAGGGTTTTAGGAATTAGTAGGTCTTCATCCATTGGGATTAAGAGGGTTTCACTTTCCAAAGGAATTTTCACAAACCCTTTTAATTTCTCAGCATAAGACTAAGGAGAGGAATCATAGCCTTAAGAGGAACCCATTGAACGTGTGTCCCTTATCAAGAGAATCCTTACCATTTGGTTCTGAATCGGGGCCTACCTTCTTGATGTCACATGTGTTACCTATCTCTGATGAGTTTTGAAGGGTAGATCCACCTATAGATATTTGAGCATTTGTATTTCTACTTTTCTCTTGCTCCCCTGAATCCATACAATCACCTAAAACCATGCGTTCACTCGCCATCACCTTCGGTATTGCTCAACCCATATGAAACCCTCACATAGTCGCTTGCCAAAAATATTATTCACCCATCGGGATATGCTAGGATATTTATTGCTCCAAATTATCTAAAAAAAAATTGATACATTATATGTTTTGTCAGGAATCTACCCTCAAAATTTTAGCTAAATTCGAGTCTGTATGAGTGATATATAGTTGAAACAAGTTTGATATTTTGGGTAGTCCTACAAAAAAAACATGTAAATAAGGTTTTGATCAACATGGAAAAGTGTAGCATCATAAATAATTCATAAATGATTTAGAGGATTATAAAAAATAAGAATATTTTATATATGATAGAATTCTTATTGAACCAAGAATATGAGGACAAGAGGGGAAGAGGGGAGTAAAAAATCTTATGATAATAGTAAGGCATGTTTTATAATCTTCTATATCATTTGAGAATAATTTCTAGGAGTTTTGATAGAAATATTAATATTATGGATGATAATGTTGTAGAATAATCATTAGCATCCCCACTCGTTTGCTTTATACACTTATAAAACTCATTTTCCTTTTATTTGTAATAATTAATAAAAATAAAAGAATGTTGAAAAGAATACCATGAGTAACATTATGAATTATACCATGGAGAAAGATGTCGAGACCTAGGATGGTACTAATGATACTTTAGAATAATAAATAGAAGAACCTTAGGAAAATATTGATTAAAAAGCATAAAAATGAAATAGGATGTTTAAGAACCATAGCTTGATATAAAAATATAACAAATTCATTGAAAAAATAATCAAGGCATAAAAATAACAATAATGGCATTTAAATTTTATGTGTGTCATCAAGATGGACAATTAGGATTTTAAAAAATATTTTTATAATAATGGGTTGGCACTAAAATTTATTTATGGTGAATCAATTTCGAAATCCAAGTGAATAGTATCCAAACGCATGTAGAAGGTTCACTATTATTAAGGAAAATGTTGGAATTTTAAACTTAAATTGGTCAAATTATTATAAAATTGGGATGAATCGACCCAAAAAAAAATACACCCAAAATTTTTTGGCTAATAGGCCTTGGTCAAAGGTCCCAAATATTAGCCAATTCCAAATTTCAAAATCTTAATTTTAGCCAATTTGGCTATAAATAGTTGTTATGCATAACCTTGGTTTATATTGCCATTCAACTTGAAATGGAGATAAATATATACAACCATACCAGAAAAAACTAGGTTACATATCAATTAACCCCAAAGTCCATCTATACATACCTACCATACCTAATCTAAATATCCCAAGTATCATTGGCAATGATATGTGAGTTGGAACAAAGACTAATATGTTGTGAAAGTAATAAAAAAAAAATTATTGATTGTTGGAAAATACAATTGTTGATTGTTCTCTTATGATATGAGAGGTGCACAAGAGAAGGATTTTCTATATACTATGAGGCATAGAAAATCTCTTCTATTTTCACATGATCATAATCCTCCAAGGGATATTACATAATAAATACCAAGAAAACAAAAAATTAAAATAAAAATACAAGGAGAAATCCATAAGGTATTTGTAACATGTCTAATATTGATAATATAAAATATTTTTATAATATGACTACTATTGATAATATGCACCACCTTTTCAAATTTTATACTATATGGTAGGTTATTTAAATAGGTATGTAAGGAGTAGCATGAATGATTAATTCATGGGCATGCGGATTTATTGCATTATGGGGGTTTAATGCATAGAGTTTGCGATAGTTATTTATATGCAAAAATCCATCAGTATTGGAACAAGTCTTACTAGCAATATCATAAGCAACCTATTAAATATTTGGATGATTTTGATAAATGTGATAATATATGGTATGGTTATCAATTACTACATAAGTAGAAATGTGAAGAAAAAGTAGTAGCAACAATGGAAATGTTTATTTATCTAGGGACAAGCATGATCAATATTTTCATCTATGTATGAGAGTTCTATTATACATAATATTGATATTATACGTTATCTTATGCCGGTTAATTTAAACATTAAGATATCATAATTGAAAAACTATTACCTACCTAACCTTAGTGTCTAAAGAGATCAAAGAACAAATAGTACCAAAAGTCTTATCTTGATCTTCTTGCATATGTATATTGATTCTTGTTATATTTTAAAAGATGCAATAAAGAGCCTTTGATTATGGGGAGTGGCATGAAGAGAAAATATTGTTCAACCCAATGCAGCTAACTAGTTAGATCATTTTTACCAAATTTTGGAATGTACAACTTGGGCATTCTTTAAATTGTATTTAGATGTTTAGCCTAGGGTGGTTTTTTTCCTAAGTTTGATGATGTCTAGGATGGAAATAATATTTGAGCCTGTCGAGGTCTAAAAGTATACCATTATGTTGTGAACTTATATTCAACGGGCCTATACAATTCTATAGTTTCCATGATGTTGCTTGACTTGAATATTTTCACTTCAATACAAATAAATTACTTTAATCCACTAATGAAACAACTTTGCAAAAACCTGGCATTCAATCACTTAGTGCAATTTGCCAGCTTTTCAAACTATTCCTAGTAATCATGGATAGATGTCATTTATCTTAACATGGTGAGGGATCTAGTGAAATATTCATACTCATTGGATCAAAAATAGTTGAGTAATTTTATCTAAAATTCAGCCAAAGTCACAAATGCATATTCTTTAACCTTTTGTACCATTATATTGATTCTTGTTATAGTTTAAAAGATGCAATAAAGAGCCTTTGATTATGGGGAGTGGCATGAAGAGAAAAAATATTGTTCAACCCAATGAAACCAACTAGTTAGATCATTTTTATCAAATTTTAGAAAGTACAACTTGGGCAATATTTAAATTGTATTTAGTGGTAATACATTTTATGCTTTTTTCCATAGAAAAACCATATTGAATCCCTAGCAATTGTCCTACCAGAACATTGTATTTTTTGTTTATCCTATTAAATAACTCCCAAGGTCATTAATTCTATCGAATTTCTCTAATTTAAATACCTAAAGGAATTTTGACTAATATTTTTTAATTTATTTTACCTATTCACCCAATTGCTCTAGTTCTTGGGTAGATCTAGTACCACTACTAATTTTGTCACTTTATGATCTCTAAAAAGGTTTATTGATATTATTTATCAAAATAATTACCTTGAAGAGAGGGTCAAATTGGACTACACCACAAAATGACAATATTTAGAAGGTAGGATTTCAAAATGGGTTTTTGGAGTTAGGTCACAAAATGATTATATTGAAGAGGGGATCACAATTGGCTATCTTACAAAATTGAAATTTTAGTATTTTGTACTCTTTTTTTCTAACTATTGATAATTAACTACTTTGTTGGTAGACTACTGAAGACTGACTGCTCTAACTCACAAATTTGTTATTCTCTACACTACTACACTAGATATTTTCTATACTATCATATTATATATTATCTATACTATCACACCAAATATTATTTACACTATCAAATTGTGATTGGGGTAGTCTCTTGTATAGTATGCTAAGATCTAGTTTTGGTTTTGAATGGAAAAGGACTTAAAACAAGGTTTAAATAGGGATAACTTATGAAATGTGTACCTAATTTTATGGGCTTTCTAATATGCAATCTTATTCAGTATCAGTGGTTGGACCAATATTTTAGATCTCTAGCCATACCTATAGCCACACTATTTATTTCTAAGTATATTGTTATAATAACATCCCAAAACTAACCCCTTACCAATACACCATAAAACTTAAAAGGTTGTTATCTTACTATGGTTTAAGTATTATCCTATTCTTGGGGATCTTACTATATATAGGAGGGTTCTTGGGAGTTCACATCCATATACGGGCATTGTCTAAGGCCTGGGTATTGTATTTTAAGCACCCCTCACTTCACTAGATGCTTTATGGAAAATCTAACTTAGCAAAAGTTGTGAACTTCTTCATGATATTTTAAAAATTAGGGCATAGGTTTTCTAACCTAAACCTCTAAAAGTATATATATATATATATATATATATATATATATATATATATATATATATATATATATATATATATATATATATATATATATATATATACATAGATTTGAAATATACTTTAGTGTAAAATGACCAAAATGAAAAAAATTATAGAGTAGAAAAATGGACTGGAGGACAAGAATTGTTGTTATTATTGCAGACTACGACCTTATAAAGAGCTTTGATACCACTTTTTAGGAAGCTTCATATAAAAATAAGCATAACCATAATAGCAATGTAGGAATTAATAGAAATGCTTATAAACTAAATGACCATGAAAATAAAAATAATAAAAGTGCTCAAAGAAATAATTAATGGAAATACAAGAAACTTGTATTTATAAAGTGAAATAGGTATTGTAGGCCACTTCAAGGGGAAAACATCCTTGAAATCAAATCTCTAATACAATTTTATAAAAATAAGAGATACATTTTACTCCAAACCCATGTTCTTATATAGACTCTTATTTATACTAAACTTAATGTGCAAGGGTTAGACCATATGAAGGAAAGAACTCGAGATACTAACTCCTACTTATAATAAAAGTAAATGTTGCATCATAGTGGGCCCATACACACTAGGCCCCCAACATGAAAGCATACATAAACACTAGAAAAGCATACAACAATGGTTGTGTTAGGATAGGGTCCTAATAGTAGGATTGGTTAGATCACTTGTATCATTAACTTTAACCCTCATTAATGGTTTAGCAATTAGTAGTTGAAATGTGACTTAAATATGAAACTTGTATTAGTGAAGATAAATGTGATATATAAATTATTGAGATTAGGTATATATTATAAATATCCCAAACCACTAGTCCATTTTATTACTTTGTGTTGTGATACTTTTATGTGATCTATTGTTGGCATGTCATCCTTGGGCATCCATCCTCTCATTTTGTCTACATGGCATTTCCATTTCACTTTTCTATTATGTTGGATATAGCTTGTAGTAAATATTAGGTTTCATTTCATTTCTAGAAATAAATATTAAATATGATATTGTGCTACACTAGGTATAAAGTGGCCTCACTTAGTGATATAGAGAGATTATTTTTTAAGTAGTTTTTGAAATATTTTGAACAATTATTTTTAGGGCTTTGCTAAAATACCTAGTGGGAACTATTATGATAAGGATATATTTGATAAAAAAATGTTTGAATGGATCAAAATAAATATTCACTAATGGATTGACCATGATTCCCTCTCAACATTTCATCTATTTGATTAAACTATTTTTATGATGGGTTGTTCCAATGATGCCTTGACAAAGCAATTTTTAGATGAAAATGGATGGTTGAATTTTTTGAGTTTTTTTTGTGAACCTTATTTGTATTTTATTTATTTTCTTATCTACTTCATTTTCTAGGAATTGTTGCAACATAGATGATAGGGTAGTTTATATGGGTTTCAAATCTATGAAGAGGAGTTTGAATTTTCTTTTATCAATTTATTTGTCATATAATTATTAGTTAGACATCAATGCATGGGAAAGACCTCTAAGCCACCTGATAAGAATTTTAAATGGTTTGAAAAAATTTAATGGTACTTTCATCACAAAGTATTGCTCAATGTATTTAATTCCTAAAAAATAATTGTAAGGATTGTATAGGTAAAATCATAGTAGATATGGATGAACCATATGGATTTTTGGACTCTTAAATTTTGGATAAGGACTCAATTTCATGATTTTGGAGTTTGGTCCTTCACATTTGCATCCAAATACTTTCTTAGATATACTTCAAAATTTTAAATTTGGAAGTAAAATATTTGATTAATATTCCTTCTTTTGGTCAATGATCCAATAGGATGGGAATTCATGTACATTTGGTTGTTTGGTTGAGAAATAATGTATTTAATAATTTTTTGAAGAGGATAGTTATCGTTTAGATGGCATGTTGTGCAGCAAAGACATTTTCCTTCCATGCTATGACCATACTTTTTTTCTAAAATATAGTAACGTAAAACCATAATGCTCCCCTCTACCAATATTTATTTATAGTTGTACATAAAGTTGTGATAGTGCAGTCAAATGACACACAATATTTATTGCTTGGAAGATCAGAAGGAGTCATGCAATATGATGAAATCTAGATTATCATATCTAGTTTTTCATAGCATGGAGGAACAATAAAATACCTGAGTAACCATTTTATGTGTGGGGTAGTAACAACCTAGTAAGAAGTAGAATTGTAGAAACAATGGGTTTATCTTATAGATTCTATATATGTATCAGACATAGTGATCACTATATAATATGACAAGGTGCTAAATATTGGAAAGCATAGATTCAAATCTACACAAATATTTTATTTATTGGAAGAGCGAAGAAGGGCTCAAAAAATGATTTAGAGGGGTTGTCTTATGGATGCATTTGTTTCCCCTCATGAATCTTTCAAATGTGCAAGGATAACGCTTGTATTATCTTTTATTACAAACAATATAGAGAGTTATTTACAAATGGTGGACATATTTATACCTCAATGACATTAGATAAAGTCTAGCATAAACTATTTTAAGAGAAGAAAACATATTTTTTGCATGAGGTATTATGTATTTTTGGCATCACTATAGAATCATATAGGATGGACTAGTATATTAAACATGATATTCCTTATTTTATGATGATAGACTAGACTTATGGTCATGTATTGACACTGTAAGAGATGTCACTTCACCCTTGGATTGAATGTAAAAATATATCTCTCCCTAAGGAGCTTCTTTGACTTAGACATGTAGGAACTAATATTTCCCATTGTTAGTCTCCCTTTCTAGGTGTGTTGGTATTTTCACCACATAAATTAGATGAGAAAAATATTTCAAAATATGGCTAAACTTGTTGATGTATCAATTAAGGTCTTGGCTTCTAGATAACATGGTCTGATTTCAAGTCTCAAAACATGTTTGACCCTATTTAGACTCATTGACATTTTTTATGAGATATTTTTAGGCACTCATTGGTACAAGGTGAGGAGACCACACATAGTTTTTGCGGACAAGGAAGGTGTAGGTAATCAAAGACTCATTTTTTCTAGCACACTTTGATCATTGGAAATTAATATGAGGAGATGGTATATCCTAAATATCAAGTTTTCTACTACTTTTTGGTTTATGCAGTTTGCAAGGTTTTCAACAACATGTTATGCAAAGTCAACAAATGATATCAAATGGTGATCATACATGTGACTTCCTAGTTGGTTGATATAGTTACAATTGACATCAAGTTTTGATGATTATTGAAGGAGAGGGAAATTCTAAATAATATGGTCATGGTGCAATGGAATGGTGTTTAAATGGGGAGTCTATTGGGATAGGTTTATCAACACTAAGGGTCATAGTTCAATTGAGGGACACTCCTTCTTAGGCTACATGATGTTGCAATTGTAAGTCACAATATTATGTATTTTTATGGTGCTTTACTTACACAATGTCATAGTTTTAAGTGCCACTTCTTTCAATGATGCTTTATGCAATGAGTGAGAAATGATAGATATGGTACTCTATGATGAACAAGCAATGATAGATGTAGTAGCCTGTGATGAATGACTAGCACCAAAATTTATGCTCTATGTGAGGTGGGATATGAGAGGGCATGCATCCCCCCAATTATAAAAACTTCTTTATAATTGAAGTAATGAGTTTATTTTTGTAGGATAGGTATTTATGGCCTAGTGGCAATGAAGCATGAGTCAAAGGCCTTGGTAGGTATAGATCTATGGTATGAATTATGATTGATTTATCCTTATTTTCCTCCAAGTATCATAGTTATTTGACATAGTGAAGTAATCATTAACAAAATGCAACATTCATATGTCCTTGAGTTGTAATAATTTGCATGGAGAGTTGAAGACACAATGACAAAATGACCAAAATGAAGGGAATTCATAGGAATAAGTGTTAATATTGAAATATTAGGCTTCTCTTCTCTCTACAATTTAATTGGGTCTAATGATAATATTTTGGAACTCTGAATAAGAAGTTCAAAGTTTGAATCTAATAAAAAATTTATAGTATACACCATATTTCAATCATTAGGCACATAAGCTTTACATTCCCTTACTTATTTCCTTTTTTTAGAATCCACTAGAGATAAATTGATCATTATATAAAATATAATAGGACATCATCGAGGTCTTTTTAGATGGAGCATTAATATATTCTTCCTATCCATTGTCTACATTTAGACACATGGAAAATTGGTTGTGTGGCATGCCTTGGAAACATGAAGGCTAAGGATACAATTCTTGACAACAATCATGTCACAAAGTTCCATTTGAGAAGGCTTAAGGATTCAATTAGACATGAAGATGTCGGTCTATCATCATAGTCTAGACTTCTTAATTATATTGCTTTTTTATATTGTATCTTGATATCCTATCCATATTTAGAAGTAGAAGAGTTGTCATTAGCATTGTTAGTACAACGGTAAGAACTAGCATTATGTCTAATATATTTGAATTCAAACTTCTATGTTAGGTGCTTTTTGGATAAATGACAAATATATATGAAGGATTAATAAGATGAAGGTGAATGACATAGTAGATGCAATTCCAATATTTAGATTCTTAGTGCTACAATATTGAAATAGACTTATTTTACGGATAGGAAGTGATACGTAAGTCATTAAAAATGAGTCATTTTGAGGTAGAAACCTGCCACCTTCTTTTATATTCTATTCTTTGGCACCATTTTCAGTTTTTTCAACCTTCAAGGCATGATGGCACACAACATCTAAAAATTAGTGTTAAATATCACCAGTCAATAAAAATTGGTTTGACTTTTAAATTTTAAACTTGTAGATTAGTAGAAATTTAAAATTTTTATTACAAAGCCTTTAACTTCAATTTTTTTTAAGTTGTCATTACTCATTATTTTAAGGTCTAAACTTGCATTTTCTTGTCTAGATAAAGAACATTTCCCTTAGATTCTATTGTTTTAGTAAAGCCAATTTATTTTAAGCATTTGAATGAGGACTTGTAAGGCTTGAGGACCAAAACTATTTTTTTTTTTTTCATAGCAAAGGACTTCTTAGAAATTTGAGATATAAAAAGTTTCTTTCACAATAAATGGTATAGAAAACCACCAACATGATGACTTTAAGGACTTTAGAGTATGGAATGGACCTCCTCATGTGGAGCTAGCTTGACATGGCCCCTTGATTGGTGCAAAATATTTTAATGAGCATGTTCACTTATTAAAACAAGTCCAAATATCCTATGCAACTCAAATACCACAAGCTTAATTGACATCTATTATATTTATTTAATGGCTTGATAACCTATACATTAAAAATATAACTTTGATAAATATTTCATAATATCAAACACAACTCAAACATCAAACATAAGATTGTTTTTGTATCCAAGTTTGTAAATTATGTTTATTTATTCCTTAGCATGCAAATATAGGATTTTAGAACATTTGGTTTTTTTAGTTGAATAATTTTTAAAACTTTCAAATTAAGTGTTCCTAAATTTTGGGTTTTTTTATTAAACAAAGTTTTGAAGGGTCCCAAAACCTTTTACATTAGAGGAGGCAGAGAAATATAAGGCCAATTAAGAATAGGCTAGCCTCCAAGGCCAAAATATGTAGATAACAAATACATAAATATGCATATAAAAAATACTAATCCTAGAGAGCAAGGGTGAGGGCAATACACTGAGCATATTCCTTGAGAATGGAAACAACTAGGGAGCAAAAGGACTGACCCCTCAAAAAATATCCCCAATAGAGAGGATCACAACAACACAAATGAGACCTCATCCAAGAAAATAAACAATAAAAATACCTACTAGATAGGTAGTCCCTGTAGCATAGGGGTGTAGTATTCCTGATGGGGAGGTGATTTCTAATGCTTAATATGGTCAATTTACTAATCCCAACTTGTTTACCAAATCGTACGACCGTACGGTCTCTAAAACTACTAGTTTACGCCCAATGAACAACTTGTACGGAAGCCAAATCGACACACTGTATGATCTAAAATCATACAGTGATGGATCTTGTATGATTCCACACTCAACCAATCCTTCAGATTCAGTTTTGCAAGCTTTCGTACACAATTTTGTAACTCAACAAGTCGAATTTCCCAAACTGCCAAATCGGGTAAGTTTCTTCCAATCGCATAAACTGCCAAATCGGGTAACTATCTTTTGTACGATTTGTACGAACTATGGTGTACGATTTGTATGAAAATAAGGTACAACCAAGTGCCAAATTGGATACTCTAATGGACCAATCTCTCTCAGATAGGTTTTGTAAGGGTTTAATGTGGTAATTAATCCTTTTCCAATAACATGCAAAACATATCAACGGGGCTTGAGAGAGTTGCAAATCCAATGGCGACGCCCAAAAATCATACAATAGGGTTCAATACATATTCCTTGGGATTACCATCATTCCATATCATTCCACAAAGCTACACCAGTGCTGGTTCCATCCATTATTCCACAACAATGCATAAATTAGCCAAAACAATCAAACAAAAGTACATGCAATAGAACTAAACCATCAATTGCTATTCAACCATTCCAGAATCATACAACACGTGAGAGAAGCCATGAGTTCTGATTATTATTCATTCCTATTCAGTAATGACATACAATCCTTCTCTCAGAGCATAGTCTAACTCCTAACACTTGCTAGATTAACCAGAAGAATCCAACTCTATCAGATTATAACCAGTATATGTCCAGACCATCAAAATAAAAAATGGGGCCTTATATAACATTGCCCAGGCCATTCCAAAGTGGTTCCTGAGGCAATTAGTTATTTACAACCACCCATGCATAATAGAATGCATTAATTAAGACTTTTACTAAGTCTAACACCTTAATAATCAAATACATGCGCAATTACAACTTGAAATTACATTTCCTATGCATTTCACTTCATTTCATTGCGCCTTGTATGATTTACCTTCACCTTGTATGGTTTACCTTCCTGGATGTATGGTTTACTCCTACCTGTACGATTTACAAAACTTGTCAAAACTATCAAAATTGGGCAAATCCATTTATCACTTCTTCTTCTGGGAGGAGGATTTGTTGCCTACATCTACCCTCCCCTTTACTTTGGTCGGTGTCCTCACCGACTCATCCTTTTGTTTTAGTCATGCTTCATAATCCATGACCACCTCTTTCAAGTCATCCACTTGGGATTGAAGAATTGCATGTTCGTTCTTCAACTTGGTTGCATAGTTCCCCATTTCCACTACTTTCACCCCATGGTAATTTGCTTTCTCTTCGACAGTCTTCAGGAGTTCCCTCATTTTCTTTTCATGATTAGTGGCACTCTTCTTCAACTTCTCCTACAAATGAGCTTCTGTTCGGGTTGCCACCTGAAGCTCCTCATTCTTCTCTGTAATGGTCTTCAGGTGGTGGTCAACATCAGCCTCTAAGGCATGAATAATATCTTCTCTGGCCTTCAATTGTGCTTGCTTCTCTAGGACCATATCATTATATCTTTTGTTGTCCTTCGTAAGCTCTTCTATCTTCTTGGCCTGTGCCACCATTTTCTCATATTTTTTGGCCAACTATGTTTTCACCTGTTCATCCTTTGCTCTGAGTTGAGCCTCCAACTCCTTAATCCTGTCTTCTACCATTTGTGAGACCTGTCACTTCTCTTCTTCAAGCGAACTAAGTCTGGCCTCAAAATCAGTCCTGGTGCTTAGCAGTTCTTCTTCCAATTTCTTTATTTTCTCCTCTATCATAGCCTTACACTTTTGCAATTCTTCCTCCATTGCAATCATTTCCTTTCGAGTGGCTTCCGTCTCCTCCTTCTAAGCTTCCTTGAGCTGATAAATCTGCTCCAATCCGATGCTCAACCACTCTATCCAATGTGTTAGGAAGTTCAACTTCCTTAGAGTGATAGCAAATCCTGTAGTGACCCTCTTGTGTTCCAACTCCATTGTATTCATGGGACAAGTCGGATAATTGGTTCTATCTAGGTACAACCTTGGATGCTTCTTGTAGTTGGTTCTCACTCCCTCTAGCAAGTCGTCTCTTCCCAACATCATGGTTACCTCTTCCCTGGGTAACTTCCATGGGTGTTGTACATGAATGTCTACAATTCTCCTTGTACGCTCCTCATTGCTCACCCATTCTATTATCTTCTCCAACTCGAGAGACACTTGTTCCTCCCACAACTTCAATTCTCCCATGCATCCAATACAAAACTATAATTTGGTACTAGCTATGGCATTGCCTATCTGAGAGAAGAAATGTTCCACATCATCTTCTACTCCTTGCATCACCTCCTCAGTTTTGATCTTGTCAAACTATGGTACCTTCAAAAGGTAACTTGTTTGCATTCTCCATAGTTCCTCTTCTGTAGGAGTTTGTTCTTCCTCCTCTTCCATGTGGTGGCTAGAGCTTCCCTCAAGCTCTAGTAGTGCTCTCTCTGTATTTATATTTTCTCTTGGTGGAGTCTATTCCACTATCTTCTCCACCTCCATATCATCTTCTATATTCACAATATCCTACTGATATTGTTGTTGCTCTATCTATTCTTGGGCTTCTTTCTATTTAGTGGAGCCCACCTGTTGCTCTTCAGTCACCTGCTCTTCTTCTTGATTCTGTTGTGTCTCCATCATTGTGACTTTTTCAACAATAGGTTCTTCTTGTTCTTGTGATGCTTTCACCTCTTCTTGCGCATCACTTGGATTATTTTGATTTGAACTTCCCCCCATCATGAATTTGAAATGGGGCTTCTTATTTTCTCTAGACTCTTCCTCTAAGGCTTCCACTCTCACTTCGGTTTCCTCCTTTTCCTCTTGAGTAGTGGCTGCCACTTCCTGTGCTATCTACCCCACCTCTGTGTCCTCCCATAATTTTGAAGAGTCTAAAATTTCAAATTTGTTATGCTAGAATATCTATGGGGATTCTATTATCTTCTCTACTTCTACCCAATTCCACTCATGTAGATCCAACTTCTCCGAGTCTGACTATCTCTTTTCCTCTTGTTGATCCTTCTGTATAGTCTCGGTTTGTTTTTTGGAGTGGTATTCTTTACCATTCTTTCCCGTTGTCTCCTTGTCCTTATTTGTATTGGGTTGGATTGCCTCCCCATAATTTCCTCCCTTTCCTAAACTAATGGCTGCTCCTACTACCATTGTTGAATTGCTTGTTGCTCTAGTTCAAGTTCCAACTTCCTAGGCCTTTTTCTTTGAGGGTGTACATCCTCATCATCCGAAGAAGTATCCTCCTGTACCTCAGTAGCCTGCTATTCTTTCTTTGTCCGAGACTTCTCTAGAGTCTCCTTCTGAATAGGTACTGACTTTGCCCACCTCAAAATGGTTGGCTGTCCTACCCTCACATTCCTAGGTTCTATCAAACTTGGAAAGTGGATTCCCATTTCTGTAACAACATTTAATAACAATCCAATGGCATGGAATGTCATTCCAAAGTTCTTCGATCTTTTCATCAGTACTTCATGCATCTTTCTTTCTAGATAGGTACCCCAATCATACTTGATCCCTTTGGTGATACCTTCTACATATTGAGCCATCCATATTGGCATCTTTGTAGCCCGTGTATCTCTTGATAGTCGAGCCATCATAGTATTCATAGCACATGGTCAATCATTCCCTTTCAACTGGCTCTATTTAATTCCTTGAGTCCTTGCACCCGAGATCTTTGCATCAATCGGTGACTTCACATTGGTTAATAAAGTGATGATTCGATATGTCTCAATCGGATCAACCAACTTCTTAACTATCTTTGTGTCGTATGCTGGCAATCTGAATGTCTTCTTGAATGCATCCACCATAACTTCTATTCTCATCGACCTCTTGCCCACATTGACAAAGGTAGTTCTGGTTGTAGGATTATACGCTTGAACCATCTACAATAGATAATTGTAGAAGAAGGTCTTCTGGTGTGGTGGCACTTGCGCTATTATAGCTACACCAACCTCCTCAAACTATTTCCTCTAGGGGTGGTTCTTGTTCTGTTCATTATTCCACCACCTCCTGCATGTCTCTCCTCCATGTTGTATGAATGTTATATTCATTATTTCCACCTGACCTTCCTCAGGTCCACTACTCAGATCCTCATCCAGATCTAGAACATGTACCTCACTCCTCAATTCCCTCCTTGGAACCCTTTCTTGTGCCATCCTCTCCTCTCGGTATCTTGGTGGTGTTCTCCTTCTATCAGCCCTCCAGTACCTCTGACCTCTCCATGACTTGTATCCTCCTCTTCTCCAAGGATGAGTACCATACCAATCATGGGACTAAAATTGTCACCCTTGGTACTACCATGGCTATGACTCTCTCTCGTGTAGAGGTCTTGGTGACCGTTCCACCCTATTGGCTACAATTCTTCTTAATCGGTATCTGAACTCTTTGACTAAAATCATTTTCTCGCCATACCTCTGGTTATCTTGCTACTCGAACATCACCAATTCTACAATTAGAAGTGTCTCAAAAATCATACAATCTACTACAAATCATACAATATACTCTTCCTCTTACTCTTATATGGTTTCCTTATGAGCAACCCTTCTAGATCATACAATCATTCAATCTATCACTGTTCGGTCTTCAAACTATTCGATCTTCTACAAATCATACAATTGTAGCTTGAAATCATATAGGGATGTACTACTCTATACAGTATCCCTCTCTAGTTGCTCCCCTTCATTGAATCTGTATGATTCCGTATGATTTGCTCTAAATGGCTAAAAATAGCCCAAAAACTACCTGAAATCACATAATATTCTTCTTGAGACCATACACTCTATCACAAAATCATACAATACATCTTTTCAAACCCTTATCCACCTAAAAATCATGTTTTTCACTTTCCTTCTATGATTTCTCTCTGACCTAGTTGTCGAAATACCTCGATCTATCTTTTCAATGCTTTTTGGGAGCAATTTTTCAATTCTTCCACACTTGGCACAATTTATCCTCAAAAATAAAAATTTTTGGCTATCAATTATGGTTGTATGGTCTTCTCCTTCCTTTCCTCCATCTTCTCCCTTTCTTTTTTGGCCACTTTTGTCTGATTTAGGGTTTGTAACTTCCTTTTCCCTATAATTTCTCCACTTTGGCTCCAATCTGCCACTTCTTCGAACCCTAATGTATGTTTTTCAATGACCTGGTTCATGTTTGGATGTCTTCTACTACAAACCCTCCTTTCTTTCTAGCTGAACTTGAATTCTTCCTTCAATGGAGTCAAACCCTCACTTTTTCTCCTTTTTCCTTCTCCGGTTTGATTTCTTCGAATGCGAAAAGTCTCCCTGGTGCGAATTTGAAAATGGGTCACAAATTATTGTAGCTTACTGGTGAGTTTTAATGCCCATGTAGTTGCCTCCATTCAGTTGCATGCTTGTCGCCTTCGTTCTCCTAAAAAAATTGAACTCTTCTTTGTACGGTTTAAAAAATTGCTAGGGTGAGCCTTCTATTTAAACTATCTCCAAACCCTAACCGCTCAAATTTTGAAATTGCACCATTTTGCATGTCTTTTCATCTTCCTTTCCTGGATGATTGACAACTCATCACTTTTCATGCGATTTTTAACTTTTTCCCACTCTTTTTCGACAACTCATCGATCCACACATGCGAACATTTAATGCGACGGTTGAAAATCGTACACTGTGCCTAAAATCGTACATTGTACGACCTAAATCATACAACATGCCTTCTTGTATGATTTCCAATGTACTTTTTCCAATTTCACTTGTACGATCTCTCATTTATGCTTTTTGACTTCAAAAATTGGCTTGTACGATCTATCACTTGTGCTTTTTCATCTTAAAAATTGATTTGTACAATCTATCACTTAGAGAAATTTTTTCTATTTTCTCTCTTGAAGAGGTCACCATTTCCGATTTTCAACCCACTTCCTTCCTAATTGCGTCCCAAGGGATTTTCACAATTAAGGCATTTTATTTTATTTCTTTTTCTTTTTTTTCCTAACCTATTTACACTTACCATCGTGGAAATCGTACAGTGACATTCACTTGTATGATCCCATCGGATTCTTCTCTTGGAGGTTCGACTGTGACATTCTAAGTGGTTGTGTCACCTGGCGCCACTTGCTCTCTAGGTCGATTCATCTCCACTTGTGATGTTACTAAATTCCCTGGCCTTCCCATACCATGTGTACAATTTGGAATTGTACAATTGCAAGCTAGAGTATCTTCACCTGGTGTCCTTTCCTCTTGTCACACAGGTGATTGATCCCTTGGTAGTGGTGTCCTTACTACTCTACTATCATTCGAGTGACTTCTTTGCCTATCTCCTCGGATCAATTCTGGCTCTAGACTTGGTGATCGGATCCTTAGTTGTCCCTAGTTTCTTTCATCTACAAAATGTACTCTTCCTCTACCAGCAAGGCCTCTCCTATGCGAGTGTCTTCCCCATCCTATTCCTCTTGACATCAGGTTTCTCTATGCCAATGGTGATTCCTCCCTTTCTTGGAGTAATCCTCTACCACCTACCACTCTTTGAGGTCCTCGTCGGATTAGTGGTGGTCGTCCTAATGGATACTACCTTGCAGGGCTAGGTAAGATTCCTCTCATCCATGGTAACCCTCATAGATTCCTTGTCCAGTTCATACAAGCTAAAGGTGTATCTCCCGACCATCTAGGAGTAGGGGGTCGAAACCTTCCTCATCCTCTTCCTCCTCTAATTGTAACATCACCTTGTCCTTGCTCACTTCATAGTCGAATACCTCCTCCCCTTCCTGGCTGAAGCCTTAGGGGTCCTTCTCTATTCCTTCCTCCCATTGCTCGGTTATCAGGAGTTATCTCTACCAACTCAATGTTGGCTAGTGGACTTCTACTTCTTCTTGTACTTGGTGATAATTGTTGTAGTGCTCTGATTCTATGATCTACATGTGCTAAGCGATGTCTCCATATTCTTTCCTCGAAGCTTCTTTGTGGAGATGAAGTTGCCAAGACCTCTCTATATGCGTCAGAAAATTCTATCTCAGAACTTGAGTTATTCTGATTCTCTTCTCTCTGTTCCACCCAATCTGTTGGTAAATTCATCAGTCTCTCCAATATCTGTACTTCTCTCCTTTGTCTTCTCAACTATCGATGGGCTATTATATATGCTTGTGGATCAAGGTTGGTTTGATGCTCCTATGATCTCCCTAGTTGTCGTTGTGTTGTTGTACATGTTGGGGGATCACGATTATCTCAAGGATTCTAGGGGTTCCCTGGGCAATCATCCTCATCACTACTTTCTATGCTAGGTTCCCTTACTAGCCAAGGCATTCCTTCATTACTGGAGTCACTCAAATCCAGTCGTGCATCGCCTTGTGATTCAGGTGATGTGGTTGCTTCCTCAATGTCTCACCATAATATTTCTGCATCTTCATTCATCATTGGCGGATCACTTGGTGGTACTTGTGAACTTGTGCTCGCTCCATAATTTCTTACACTACTTCTTGGAGTTATCCCCTCATCATCCTCAGGTTCTCCTTCTAGCTCTTGTAGCCTAGCTATTCTTTGTTCATCCAATCTTCGTATTGTACTATCCAATTCTTGGATGGTTTGTTCTCTCAACCTTGCATTATGACCTCACAACATCTGGTATTCTTCTTGCAGTTGTTGAGTCTGTAACCACATTCTCTATTGTAATAGCCCTATCTAAGCCAATGGAGTAAGTCCAACCAATTCTTCATCGATGGTCTCATTCCTATCTTCTTCTAGAACTTCCATTTCAAAGGTGTCCACTCTATCCTCGTATCATACTATTAACCGTATCCTTCTTCGTCCTTCCACTTGTTGGGGTAGTTCCCTCCATTCTACCCGAGGATACATCATATTTCTACTTACTTGGGGTGCTTCTTCTTGCCTTCTCCTATTTTTGGGTAATAGTACTATCTCTTGATGTCCTCTTTCATTTGGAGGAATCCATTCTTCATCTTCCTCTTCTACTCGTTCGGTCCCATCCGCAAATCTGACATGCACTCACAATCTTCTTCTTTCTCCGGGTCGAGGTGCCAACTCTTGTTGTTCTATGGTTGGTCGTGTCTCCTCCCCTTCTACAAATAAGTGTGTGAGTCCCATGTTAGGCTCCTCCTATGATGGACCTGGCTCATCTTGAGTCCTTCATTGAGCTTCTGCTCATCTTCTTCGTTCAATCTCTTCTGAAGAAATGAATAAGCATTGTACCTTGTAAGGCTTCAACTTTGAGCCATTTACAATGTCGGGTACCTCCATCCCATTCAAGTTCTATAACTTGACTACTCCATTATTCATTACTTCAACCACTTTATAGGGACCAAGCCATAACGTCTTCAACTTATCGGGCTTGATTTCCCTCTTCCCGTTAAACTTTAGAACCAAGTCACTCGGACTAAGTTCTAACTTTCTCAAATGTTTGTCATGCCATGCCTTCCTTATTTTTTGAGCTACCTCAATCACCCATTATGCCATGACTCTTCTTTCATCTAATTTGATTAGTGTTGTCAGTCACTCTTCCAAACTTTCTTGATCACCCAAGCGATGCTCTACCGCGACTCTCAAACTTGGTATCAAGAATTCAACTGGCACCACTACCTCCTGTCCATACATTAATTGGAAAGGTGTATGCTCTATTGTTGGTTTAAATGTTGTTCTATATACCCACAAAATAGATGGTAGCCTTTCCTCCCAATCTGCTCCCTCTATTCCACAGGTTTTATACAAAGTAGATACCAGGACTTTATTTGTTGCTTCCACCTGCCCATTTGCTCTAGGATAGTATGGACTAGACAATGAGTGCAAAATCCTGAACTCCATTGTCAACATTTTGATGATTTCATTGACAAAGTATCCTCCTCGGTCACTTGTTATCTGTAGTAGAATACCAAATCTTGTGATTACCTATTCGTACAAGAATATCGTTGTACTTTTTATTGAGTTATCAGGTAATGCTCTCGCTTCAACCCATTTTGTCAAGTATTCCATTGCTACTATGATGTATCTACACTTCCTTCTCTGAGATGTCTTCAATGGTCCGACGAAGTCTAATCCCCACCTTTCAAATAGTTCTTAGGGTTGTGATGGATGCAATGGCATAAAGTCCCTCTTTACCAACTTTCCTGCCCTTTGACAAGTATCGCATGCTTTCACATACTCTTTCGCATCATTATATAGTGTGGGCCACCATAGTCCAGCTAGTAATATTTTCCTAGCTATCGCATCTGGTCCCATGTGCCCTCCTGCTAAGCCTTCATGAGCTTCTTTCAATTTTACTTTGACTTCTTCCATCACACATCTTCTTAGGATACCATCACTTCCCATATTATACAATAATCCTGCTATCAACTGGAAGGGTGCTGACTTCATGATCACTTTCTTTTTCTCGGTTGCCATAATTTCTTATGGTAACTCACTTGTGGATAGGTACTAGCCAATCAACTTGTACCATGATGGAACAACATTGATGGTGAATAATTGTGCATCCAAGAATTCATCCAAAACTCCTATTCCTACAGGCTCTCCTGATCGTATCCGAGACAACTGGTCTGCAATGACATGCTTCTTACTAGGTCTCACTACTACTCGAAATACGAACTCCTGTAGGGTGATGAGCCACCTATTGATATGTCTTGTTGACAATATTGTCACATTCCACCAAGGGGCAGAAAAATTGAAACTTTGTACAATATTTGTTTTCTTGAAAGTTTTCTTTTATTTATAAGTTATAGCA
This sequence comes from Wollemia nobilis, assembly GCA_028583015.1. NCBI lineage: Eukaryota > Viridiplantae > Streptophyta > Pinopsida > Araucariales > Araucariaceae > Wollemia > Wollemia nobilis. Next base: position 1,256,560 of record JAQPPZ010016712.1, on the reverse strand, counting down.
ATTTTGGTTTTCCCTATCGCCCCCTGGTGGACAAAATGAAAAGAAAAGAACTTCGGGCCCGAAGCGCTTCAAATCATCACTTCGGGCGAGAAGTTTGCCGAAAATACAAAGATAACGCTTCGCACCCGAAACATTTTTGACAGCCGCTTCGGGTGAAAGTTTTGCGAAGCGGCATTCAAACAACTTCGCCGAGGAAGAAAAGATAGGCCGAATCAGCTAAGGCAAGGAAATTACTTCGGGCCCGAAGTATTTCTAAAATCCACTTCGGCCAGTTTTCACCCGAAGCAATAGAGGTCGAGAAAGTGTTTCGGCCGAAACTCCCCCGAACCGCCTTTTCAAAAGAAGATCGGCCCGAAGCGTTTGTCCCGACCCATCGCCGAAGCAGTTTTGCCAGCGAAGCAGCGAAGGATAGAAGAGAGATCGGCTTCGGCACTCCACGCCCCCGAAGTAGTTTTGCGAAGCGAAAATCAGCGAGGCGCTTCCAAGAACGCTTCCCGAGTTGGGCATTTTTCCCGAGGCAATCATAGGGCCTCATAAATGCATATTTTCTTGCCCGATAAGCCCGCTGCTCATTTTTGGCAATTGGATGCGAAGTATCAATCCGAGAAGGAGAGCCCGACAAGCATGGCCGCCACTCGAGCACCGCACCTGCAATCCGAGGACACCCAGGTGGCTCATTTAATGCATCTTTCCCCGGTTGACTCGGTCACCATTACCAGTTTTGGTAGCCGATTTGAGAAGTCATCCGCAGCAGCAGCGAGGAGCCGTTTCTCAGGGCCCGAGGGTGTACTCCGTCGATTTTGTAATAATGATTCAGAGGGTCGGGTCCTCTATAAAAACCCAGGCTTTGCAATGTAAAAGGGGGGGGAACTTTCTGCTAGAAAGCTGTTGTAACTTAATGTCCTGCGTCTAATACTAAAGATTTTTATGCTCCATTTCTCTCTTTTATGCTGCCTTCTGTGCTTAATTCTTTTGTCTGTTTGCACTCGTATACTGAGACTCTGAATCCTGAATCCGGTGTGCGATTGGGAACTGTACCCTAAAATTCGCCCTGAAGGATACATAGGAGAGGAAAAATGCTTTGTCATTTTCTTTTATGCTGCCTGGTGGATCGAGGTTTCTGTTATTCCCTCTTCTTAATCGTTGTTACTCTGAACCCTGAATTCCAGCGAGAGAGAGAGGAGAACCCTGCGAACCCGTCCAGAGGATACATAGGAAGTTCGGCACTTCGTTTCTTTCGTCTGTTCTTGGTGTTTTTTGCTGCTATTTGAGTTATTAGTGAGTGATCGTGCTTCCTGTTCTTCCCCACCTTAAATCATCAATCTCTAACCCTTATCCTTTTTTATTTCTTTCTCTAACCCGAACTCCTTTTATTTCTTTCCTGCACTCTTATCTCAAACCCCAAAAGTAGATTAGTATAGGAGCCGGCCTTTCTCCGGAGATTGGCACGAGGGGCATCTCTTCCTCTCGGCCTTTCAATGTTGGTCGCAGGTCCAGGGCGCACAAACCCACCGAAAGTCCTTTCCTGTGCGGATTTGATGACCAACAATTTTTGGCACGCCCGATGGGACTCAAGGTCCCATATTTGAGAAAATCCCTAGCCCGTCTTCACCGGAGCCAGTAGTTCTAACAAAGTTCTCGATGAGACCCGGTCAGTCTCATCCCCTGAGTAGTAGTGAGAATCGATGCTCTCATTACTAAGAGACTCTTAGCATCTGGCGACTCTGTTTTACCCGAGAATCTTCAAGTCGTAAAGACCAGTACTAAAGCCTGTGCCTTCATGCAAACAAGATGGAGAGTTAGGAATAGAGGAGAGGAAACCGATTTCTTTGAACTCGATATCGACGCCTTTGGGGAACGCTCTAGGTTAGTTACCCCCGAATATCTCTTACGCGGGACATCCTCGCAAGAGGCTGCTGTTGACGAGCAAGGCCTAACTTCCGATAGCACAGCAGCTAGTTTTCCTCCGAATCCTCCCAACTCACCGAAGCATCCTAGTGCCTCCGTTCCCTTTGGCCTTCCGACAAGCAACCCAAGAGGGACTTCGGGGACTTCTGTTCCATAGAACCCAGGCACAAATATGGCACAACAACAACAACAACAACAACAAAGCAACCACCACCCAGATTATTTCTAGCATGGAATTCTTCGTCACCGTTGAATCTTGCGGGCCAAGGGCAAGTTCCACCTGCGACAATCAAAAAGCTCCCGACGTTCGACAAAATCGAAAAGACTACTCTGGAGCATATCCAGGACATCATTTCCCTGGCGGCAATCCATGATATCACAGAAGAGCGAGTGATGGTGAAGCTCCTGGTTCTCTCCCTTAGAGGAAAGCTCCTCTATTGGTATAGATCTCTGCCACCCGACACTATTACGGGATGGGACCAGTTAGCCGGGCAGTTGATGCAAGGTTTCAACGAGTCCGCCGATCCAACTTCTCTTCTACAGCAATTCACTTCAATCCAAAGACATCCACAAGAAGAGATTGTAGACTTCAATGTTAGGTTCACCCGAACCTGGCAAAGAGTCCCAGTTGGACTTCGCCCAACTGACGAAGCCACGGCATACTACTTCCTTCGGGCCTTCAATCCTGATATCGGCCTTATGATAAGGTACTCCAATGTCAATACCTTTCCAGAGTTGTATGGGTTAGCCAAGAAAGTAGAAACGGACCTCATAGCCATAGGCAAACTCCCTCAGAGAATGCCAATGCCCATACTCCCCGAGTTCCTTCAAGCCCAGTATGCGAGCGCAGTCGCTCCATAGATTTTTGCAATCCCTGCATATCCGATCTCATCTTGGAACCCGAATCCTATTGTGTCGCAGATCACGGCTCCATAGATACATTTCCCCATACTTTCAACTATGCCACCCACTATCACCCCAACATTTCCAATGTTGCCAGCACCCCTCCAACATCCTGCCCTACCTCCGATACCGACCATGGCTTCTTTACCATCAGTTCCCAAGGTCGATGATATGCAAGCCAAGATATTGCAAGAAATGCAATCGTTAAATGCCACGGTGCAGACCTTGTCCAATGACATGACCGTTGTCAAGAAGAAGCAAGCGCAACAAGAGTTTCTACCAAGAAGGTCTTATCCCATGCCCACACTTACCAAAGATCAAGCGGTCCATCAAGGGAAAGCTTCGACAAGAAATGCTGCGATAGAAGAAGTCCCAAGCACTTTCGATCATGTATACTGGTGCTCTACATGTAATGATCCTCACGAGGAAAATACATGCATGTTGCATCAACACTACGTGCAGACGCTAACAAGCAGCAGTCAAGGCGGTCAAGTCAATGTCATCAGACAATTGGATCAGAACTTGTCAATCGACGAGGAAGAGCCAGTCGTAGTCCTTACTAGGGGAGGTAAAAGGTCGATAGAGGTGGATGCTACTCAGATGGCTCCTTTGAAGGTACATGCTCGATTTGAAAAAGGACAACCATCCTCTTCGGCCCCGAGCGAAGCTCCTCCGCCAGCTCCAGTCAAGGAAAAGGCCCAAAAGGCCACTGTCGAACCACCTCAGGTGGAGACCAAAGAATAGGCTAAGGAGAAGCTCAAGTTTCCCTCGCTCACCAAGCGACAAAGGGTCGAAGCAACAGAGCAATATCACACCAAGTACGAACCAAGAAAGGAACCTGAGGTGCATAGCTCCCCAACCTACAACATTGTAGAAGAATTGAAGAGGATTCCAGCCAAGATCAGTCTGTATGATGCTCTGCAACTCCCTAGACAAGTGGACCTGTTGCAAGAGTCATTGAAGAGGATCAATACAAGGAAGGCAGAGCCACCCGCCCTGGTGCAGACCCTGTCCACGTCCATCACGGGGAAAAATAGACCACCACCGTTCTACTTATCCTTACAAATGGAAGGGTATATCGTGCATAACTGTATGATAGATTCTGGAGCTGCGACGACAGTAATGCCGAAGGCAGTATGCGAAGAAATAGGCATGGAGTACACACGAAGCAGTCACGGAGTCCTCCAGTTGGACGGTACCCCAGTGAAGACTGTAGGTGTCATCAAAGATATTCCTATTCGGCTACATAAGACACCTCAAATCATAGTCATACAAGAGGTGGTAGTCGTGGACCTTGAGCCTTACTTCAGCATGTGCCTGTCAAGGGAATTCACGGCAAAGTTGGGCGGATATCTGTCCATGGACTACACTCATCTGGAGATCCCCTTCAAAGGGAAGAAGGTGAAGATCTATAATGAAAAGCCTTCTACATTCCTGGTTGAGAAGATGTCCGAAGAAGAAAGCAGTGGCCCTGTGCATACGATCGCGGAGGAACTAGAGCACGTGGATTTGGTCCAGGAATCCCTCGCACAGCTTGTGTTGTGAAGATGAATTTTCATTGGCAGATTTCAATGCCATGATAGAGACCGAGGTGGGGTGCTACACCATCGCCAAGTCCGAGAAACCAGCTAAAGTGGAAGGAAAGGTTTCTGCTCAAGAAGGACTATGGAAATTGTTCTTCGACGGTGCCCGATGCAAAAATGGCGATGGGGCAGGAATCCTTCTGATTTCTCCATCCGGTGAGCAAAAGGAATATTGCTACCGATTGACATGGAGCTGCACCAACAATGCAGCAGAATATGAAGCCTTGTGCTTGGGACTCAAGAAAGCTGACAAGTTAGGCATAAGGCATCTTCAAATCTTCGGAGATTCCGAACTAGTTTGCAACCAGGTCACCAACAGATGCTCTTCAAAGAAGCACTATCTTAAATCATACCGCAATAGGGTATGGGACCTGTTTGACCAGTTTGAATCCCTCAATCTACAGTCTGTTCCACGAGAAAAGAATCGACATGCAGATGTCTTAGCATCCATCGCAGCCCGATATTCTCCAGTGGATGATATGGTGCATAAGCCGAAGGTTGTAAGGATGATCTATAGACCCTCTGTCCCCGACAGAGATTTACACTGGCAAGTTTTTGACAACGATGAGCAGATCGTCAATTTCATGATCCAAGAAGCCGCTACAGTCGAGGACCGAAGCCCGGATGAGGAAGAATATGAAGGATTGGTCCAGTTGAAGAACAACCACGTTCCCAAGGGATTGATCATGCTTGAGAGCCTTTTCGATCAAAATGATCGATCGCTCTCCCACAGGATCCAGATCAGTGCACAGCAATATCAAGATTTAGAACTGGAACCTGGGAAAGTAATAAAGGTCGGGACCGATTGTACTTCGAAAGAAAAAGAGCGGATCCGATGTTTGTGTAAGAGGTACCCAGATATCGTGGCTTGGTCTTATCACGACCTCAAGGGATATGATCGGTAGCTAATCCAACATACAATCGAATTACAAGAAGGGGCCAAACCTTTTCGACAGAAGCAAAGGCCGGTCAATCCAAAGATCGAGGTCCTGATGAGGGCCGAACTGCTAAAGATGCTCGAAGCAAAGATCATTTATCCCATCAAGCATTCTTCCTGGGTAGCGAACTTGGTCCCTGTCAAAAAAAAGAATGGAGACATCCGGTTATGCGTGGACTTCCGCAACCTGAATCATGCTTCCCTCAAGGACCACTATCCTCTCCCACAGATCGATCAGATCTTGCATTCGGTGGCTGGAGCTCAACGATTCTCCCTGCTTGATGGTTTCTCCGGATATAATCAGATCTGGGTCAGGGACGAAGATCAGCATAAGACCGCGTTCACAACCAAGTGGGGCACATTCGCCTACCAGCGAATGCCTTTTGGCCTCTCGAATGCGGGAGCTACTTTCCAGAGGGCAATGGACCTAGCTTTTGGCGAGCTTCTGAACAAGGTTATCGTTATCTATTTGGATGACATGACCGTCTTCTCCCGAAAGAGAGAAAACCACCCAAAACATCTTCAACAAATTTTTGAAAAATGCCGAGAATTTGGCATCTCAATCAATCCAAAAAATTCTATCTTCGCAGTCAGTGAAGGAAAGCTGCTGGGACATGCAATTTCAGAAAAGGGTCTCACCGTGGATCCTGACAGAGCCGAAGCTCTGATGAAGCTCCCAATCCCAGCAGATAAAAAGGGCCTTCAATCTTTCTTTGGTCAGATTAACTTCGTCAGGAAGTTTGTCCCAGACTTCGCCCGGGTCGTTAAGCCGATGTCTGAGCTTTTAAAGAAGGGCGCAAAATTTGTCTGGATAGAAGAGAGGAGGAAAGCATTCAAAGAAATCAAGGCCCAAATTGTTCAGGCACCAGTCTTGATCAACCCCGACTACAACCGAGATTTTATCCTGTATGCAATAGGAGAACCTGAAAGCTATGCCGCGGTTTTAACGCAAAAGGGGGAAGATGGAGAGGAACGTCCCATCGCGTTCCTTAGCCAGATAATCAATCCCCATGAAGAAAAGTACAATTTCATCGAGCGTCAAGTGCATGCAGTAATGAAGTCTCTCAAGAAATTCAAACAGTTCATCTCTCAAAGTCGAACCACGGTCTTCGTCATTCACCCCGACGTGCGTAGTTTCATTATTCAAGGGGAACTGGGAAGCAAGAGAGCTGGTTGGGTAAGCAAAATCCAAGAGTTCGATATTGAGATCAAGCCCACCAAGCTGGTTCACGGTCGCGCACTATGTCAAGAGCTGGCGAAGAACGCAACGGCCGAAATAACAGACTGTCAGTCGGAGGACTTGCCAACAGGAGAATGCCTCGCTAATCAAGAAGAGGCCGAGAGAGATTGGGTTGGCGAGATAGTGGAATATTTCAACACCGATAGATGCCCCTCGCATTTGAATGCTTCATAGCGAAGACATTTTAGGATGCGGTCCGCCCGATACGCTATGCGCCCAGAAGGCCTATTTTTTAGGAACATTGACGGCGTCCTCCTCAGATGCATAAAAGATGATGACAAGAGGAGAATCCTGGGCGAATTTCATTCAGGATTATCTGGAGGACACTTTGCTGGAAGGGCGACGACGCTAAAAATAATCAAGGCGGGTTACTATTGGCCCACCCTCTTTGCCGATGCCTTCTCCGTTTGCCGAAGGTGTGAGCAATGCCAGAGATTCGCCGGCCGAAGCAGAAATGCTTCGATGCCACTCCGACCGATACAAGTGGAGGCCCCCTTTCAGCAATGGGGACTAGATTTCGTAGGAGCCATATCGCCAAACTCCTCCACTGGGCACAAATTCATTCTGACTATGATGGATTACTTCACCAGGTGGGCCGAGGCAGTCCCCACAAAACATGCCGATCAAGATACTGTGGTCGCCTTCCTGGAAGGATTGATTACCCGCTTCGGCATCCCCGAAGCAATTATTACAGATAACGGTCCTGGTTTCACAGGCACAAAAATCAATGAGTTCCTATACAAGTATGGGATATATCACAAGGTATCTTCCAATTATTACCCTCAGGGGAATGGATTGGCAGAATCCACTAACAAAACCCTGTTGAGGATATTGAGAAAGTCGATCGATCAAAACAAAAGAACTTGGCACCTCCTTCTGGATCGGGCCTTGTGGGCCGATCGGGTTTCTGTTAAGAGGTCAATTAAGACTTCGCCTTATGCTCCGGTCTACGGTAAGGAGGCCATCCTGCCCACTCACCTCGAGATCCCTGCATTACAGTTGCTAGAAGAAGATGAAGCCAACCCGATGGAGGAACGCCTGGTCCAACTACTACAACTAGAAGAGGAACGTGAAAGGGCCTACCAGAACTTCGCACGGCATGCTGAGGTCACCCGAGAATGGTTCAAAAGGAAATCATCCGATCGCACATTCAAAGCAGGAGACCTGGTATGGAGGTGGGATTCATGGAAGGCCAAGCCTGGGAATCATGACAAAATGGATGCATTCTGGGACGGACCGTTTGAAATAGTAAAAGTGAATTCGGCCAATTCCTTCATCCTCAAAGATGCGAATGGCCAAGTTTTACCAATCTCAGTCAATGGTCTTCACCTGAAGACCTTCAATCACTGAGATATGTATACTCCAAAAAAAAAAAAAATATATATATATCTCTTGCATGTATTTTGTATATAGGATTTCAATGCTTTGTATATACTCTGTTCAAAAGATCACGAAGAGCAAGTGCCACTTCAACCGCAAAAGCTAGATTCCTGGCTTCGGCTTCACAAAGCATGATCGGAATCGCCTTCGGGGGGTTTCGGTCCGAAGTAGCCGACGAAAGGAAGTTCGCCGCGAAGCAGTTCATCCTCGTAGAACCGAACCACATGCGAATCAAAGACATGGAAAATGCTTCGCTAAAAGCAATGTGCCGAAGGCGTTGTCCGAAGCAGTTCTTGGCGAGGCCCTCCTCGATGAAATGGATTTCGGTCGGCGATGTTCATAATCCAAAGCGACAATGTGGCAAAGGAGAACTTCGGGCCCGAAACGAAGAAAATCAGCCCGAAGAAGCACTTCGCGACGAAGTATTTTCTTCGCCAACCCTACATCACCGAACCGCGCATGCGAGGCGGACATGTTTAGGATGTGCCTCGAGGAACGTGCCTATAGCAGCCTCAAAAGGGGGCCGAAGAAGATGAAATCAATGCGAAAGAAATGACACTCCTCCCAAGATAGTTCGTTAACCGAAAAGCCACGCCAGGGTTCCAGGTGGCAGCGATCCGCGCTCTAGATACAAAATCAAACTGCCGAATTGCATGGCCCCACGTACGACACCGCCGTATAGCCAATCAGATGCCGCAGCGATACTTTCAGGCCAGGCCAACAAAGTAATTACGATGGTTGCCATAAATGCCGGAGGTTGCCCTCCGAAGCTATAAAATGCAGATGCCCGTTAAGAACAAAACCATTTGCAAGTGTGAGGGTCGAGTCTGCATTCTGTCACCTCGGAGAGCTTCTGCATCAAGGACTCCACTGTTCATCGTGATTACCTAGTCCTTTGTTTTGCGGTGCTGAACTCTTCTACACTACAAGTTATTCTGCTGCAATCGTTCACAATGGGAAGTGAACGACGGAGGAACCCCACACGGAAGGGAAAGGAACCAGAAGCGACGACTCCAGAGAAGGCGAGAGCCGCGGAAGAAAAGAAATAGACACCCATAAGGGTCAATCCTCCCCCACGCACAGGAAAACATGTGATGGAAGGAAGGGAAGAGTCCGATGACGAGCCCAGTATAGAACCACCTGTCGATAAGTGGGCAAAAATCAGAGACCCAGAGCTCTCAAAAACTATGGCCGAGCTTCGGTATACTATCGATTTCATGAAAAGTAGGCTCTCAGTGGAGAACAAGAGGGCCATGGCATATTATTCCCACATATACTGGTATCTGGTCCTTCCTACACATCACTGCCCCGAGCTCATATACGCCATTGCTCAGAACTATCAACCGCAAACCAGGCAGGTGTTGGATGCCTCGGGTAAAAAATTGTTTTCCATTCTGACGGAGGATGTGCAGGTGGCATTCGCACCACAGCAAAGGCCACCAAAAGGCTATACCATTCGCAAGGTCAGCCTGAGCGAACAAATGGATAAGTTCACCGCTAATCCCTTCATTCTGAGTTTTTTGCGTGAAAGCCTCAAAAGCGGACTTCCTTCCGGTAAGCGACCCTAGATGCCCCTGCCCCTGGAGGCCTTTAAGAACATAGACATATTCTCTATCATTGCATGGGTAGGGGGCTTGTCAAGCGATACTTCGGTATGCCCATGGCAGGTGTCGCTAGCCGAATGCATTTCTAGAGGAGAGTTCTACGCTCCCGACGCTTCGCGGCCGAACACCAACCCAGTTTTCTTCGACTGGGTAGAATGGGTGGCCCAAAATCTGCATATGCGGTTGTCATCCATGAAGGATGCTAGCAAGGAGCCGTACTTCCAGCCCTGTTCCTTCTTGGTTTGGCTCTTCTTCTTTCATGTACATAAAGCCCTCCCCCATTGTGATGTTTCACCAGTTGACAAGGATGGAATCCCTTTGCTCGTATATCAATGGACCCGACTCTTGCTGAGGTCGGAGTCCTATTACCCTTTCAATCAATAGTTTTTGGGACCTACGATGCACATTCTGACAGGGTCTAGCCCTCGAGTGCCTCTCGGCCTTAGAAATAAAGTGGTACTGGAGAGAAAAGGGGATGTGTTTCAATTGACGCAAGGGCTTGTGATCCGCCTTTTCGGCTTCACAGGGAAGCCCTTCTTGCTGCCCTTTTTCCCTTCGAAATACCAATTTGCCCTGGAAGTTGCTCGACAAAGTGACGCGACCGACGAAACCTATGGCCACGGGCGGAAGTGGGCACACACCTACGACTTCCCTTTCAAGATGGGAGTGATCGAAGTCTTTGCCTTAAAACAGAACATATACCTGGAGGAGAAACTCGCTGATTTTGGTCTGCTCCAAATACCACAGAGGTGGCTCTACGACCCGTTGGGGGTGATGAGAGATCATTTGAAAAGCAAAAACTTCCATGTCTGTCCTCGCCCCGAAGTTCTGGAGCAGAGAAATAACCCCAATGGTACGGACCTGGAGTGGCACTTAGAGGAGATGAGGACGTTGCCTCCTTGGCATGACTTCTATCCTATGGAGGTCGAATTCGACCTGCACTCAGTACTCCATTCCCAACTCCCGACTCCACTTTCTGGAGAAAAGCAAAGGACGATTTAAAAGAGGAGTTGAAGGACTGGGACGAGGAGCAGTTGAGAGAATGGTGGATTATGAGAGTCCATCGTCGAAAGATGAATTCTTACGGGCTTCTAACAATGGACAGGGAATTCGCAATTGTGTATCAGACCAATATCGGGTCTTGGAAACCCTTGTCCTTCACCGATTTCGTTCCACCGGCCACTCCAAGTTCAGATGAAGGCCCCAGGAAGACTGATAATGTCCCCAAGGAAAGAGCAGTCAGGGTCATGCCTAAAGCTTTACTACAGATTCCATCCGAAGATCTGGAGACAACGATAGAGGAATCAGAGCAACCCCTCGAGAGGAGGAAAAGAAAGGAGCGGGAACCTACACAGGCACCCCCGAACTTCCCAAAGCGACCGCGTACAGGTGCTCCGAGCGCTCCTACCGAAAGATCAGTATCGGGCTCGATCGAAGCAAACAACGGAGAAACTCCACCAAGTCCCGAAGCGATCCCAAACATAGATGTCATCGACGTGGAGGAACTCATGGAAGTCATGGAAGCCGAGGGTACCGAGGCCCAGCAGGAACAAACGCCAATCACCCAGGAGATCGCCATGGCCGCTCTGCCAGGAGGGCACGCAGGTACGTTTTCTTCATCCTATGCTCTGGTTGCTCGTAAGTCTACCCCGACCCTGGCCGAAAGCTCTCACCCATCTGCCCTGCCTCCACAAGGTCAGTCACCTTCTCACGCCGTGTCCCTAACTACTCCCCCTGAGTCTTCCGGCCAGGACAAACCCGTCCAAGTTACTTCGCCCAGCCACACCGCCAATCCTCCAGTCATCAACCAGGGTGAAGCTAATAGTCCAGTGCCGAACCCCGAGGCCCATTCCTCTATTGTACATAACGTGCTCCCACTCGCCGAAGCCCCCGTCACCCCTGTTGCCGAACCTTCGGGTGAAGCTATCCCTTTCAACTCCCTATATTTGTTCAACCCCTCGGCTATAGACCCAGCCGCATTCGACTCCGAGCTGTCCTCAATACGGGAGTCCCCCTTGGCCAAAAAACTCCTCCAAGCCCGACAGAACATAGAGAGAATGTTGAAAGAGGCAAGAAAGAAGAGAGGGCGTTCGCTCGCTCAAGTTGAGAAATGTGTCATCTTCGACTTCGAGGCAGGAAAGGTGCATAAAGTAAAGAAGATACCCAAAGTCTAGAAGCCCCTGGATGAAATGACTCCAGCGGACTATGAATATCAAGATAAAGAAAAGGACCTGGAGCATCTGAACGTGGACAAGGAATCCGCCTCTATGCACATTGGAATCGAGACCTTCAAGGCGCATGCCAACATTGCCAACAAGCGCAGGTTCGAAGCCGAGAGTGCTAACATCAAGCTGGAGGAGGAGCTAGCAAGGACTCGCTCCAAATTGGCAGAGGCCGAGGGGCAGTGCAAACTGATGCGAAAAGAAACACACACCCTAAAGCTACAGATAGCATAGCTGGAATGCACAGCTGAGAATCAGGCGCAAAGGCAGATCAAAAATGATTTGAGGGTCAAGGAGCTTGAAAGTAGGATCTTGCAAGCTCAGATCCAGCTGCACGAGAAGGAGGGCCTAGGGCTATTTGATAGGAGCAAAATCAAAGAGATTCGCTCATGTCTGCTCAAGAATTTTAGGTCTCGGGCTATCAGTGCCCTTTCGGTTTTAGTTTACACCGTAGAAGCCCAGAGTGCTACCGTCGAAGGAGGACCAATCATCGAAGAAGTCATTCAGAATGTCAGAGCCCGACTCAAGCTGGCCCTGAAGGTCCAAGATGCAGGGTATCAAGATTTGAAGCTCGCAGCGATGAGTCGGACAACAAGGGATTGGTCAACGGCCCAGGACATAGTTCATGCCTTTTTCTCCATAGCCAAGAAGGCTCAAAAGGCAAAAATCCTACTGGACGCATTCGAAAGTGAGAGGCGCACGTCAATGGGCTACTTCGAGGACCTCGTCGCCTTAGGCTTCCCGAGCTTCACGGATGATGATGGAAAGCCCTTAGCCAAGGAAGAAATCATGCCGAAGTGGCAGTAGTTTGAAGACAACGTCTCAGAGATAGACGAGTGGGCCGAACCTATAATAGAGAAGCAGGTTGCTGATTACATACTAAAATACTATAGAATCACCGCTTCCCTAAACGATCTGTATACCAGGTCCCAGCATGCAAAAATCGGGCAGATCGATAGGTTCCGCGCCTTGGTCAAATCTCTGGGAGATCAGGAGCTGTTCACGAAAAGGGTCTGGTCTCAGATTCATCGAACCCTAAGAAACATCCGCGTCCGCCTGGCCCCATTGCCAACGGCCGAAGACGTAGCAGAAGCAATGGCGACAGGAGAGGAAGAAGCAGAAGTAGGAGAAGAGGAGGAAGAAGGACAAGCTGTGGAAGCATCCCTAGAAAAGGAACAAGGAGAAGGATCTGGAGGTGACTCTGGCCCAATGGATGAAAGCTGAGGGTTCTACCACCGAGACAAGCTCGTTGCCCCGCGAGCCACCAAGAATGTTGACAATATTGTCACATTCCACCAAGGGGCAGAAAAATTGAAACTTTGTACAATATTTGTTTTCTTGAAAGTTTTCTTTTATTTATAAGTTATAGCAATTTTGGTTTTCCCTATCGCCCCCTGGTGGACAAAATGAAAAGAAAAGAACTTCGGGCCCGAAGCGCTTCAAATCATTACTTCGGGCGAGAAGTTTGCCGAAAATACAAAGATAACGCTTCGCACCCGAAACATTTTTGACAGCCACTTCGGGCGAAAGTTTTGCGAAGCGGCATTCAAACAACTTCGCCGAGGAAGAAAAGATAGGCCGAATCAGCTAAGGCAAGGAAATTACTTCGGGCCCGAAGTATTTCTAAAATCCACTTCGGCCAATTTTCACCCGAAGCAGTAGAGGTCGAGAAAGTGTTTCGGCCGAAACTCCCCCGAACCGCCTTTTCAAAAGAAGATCGGCCCGAAGCGTTTGTCCCGACCCATCGCCGAAGCAGTTTTGCCAGCAAGCAACGAAGGATAGAAGAGAGATCGGCTTCGGCACTCCACGCCCCGAAGTAGTTTTGCGAAGCGAAAATCAGCGAGGCGCTTCCAGGAACGCTTCCCGAGTTGGGCATTTTTCCCGAGGCAGTCAGAGGGCCTCATAAATGCATATTTTCTTGCCCGATAAGCCCGCTGCTCATTTTTGGCAATTGGATGCGAAGTATCAGTCCGAGAAGGAGAGCCCGGCAAGCATGGCCGCCACTCGAGCACCGCACCTGCAATCCGAGGACACCCAGGTGGCTCATTTAATGCATCTTTCCCCGGTTGACTCGGTCACCATTACCAGTTTTGGTAGCCGATTTGAGAAGTCATCCGCAGCAGCAGCGAGGAGCCGTTTCTCAGGGCCCGAGGGTGTACTCCGCCGATTTTGTAATAATGATTCAGAGGGTCGGGTCCTCTATAAAAACCCAAGCTTTGCAATGTAAAAGGGGGGGAACTTTCTGCTAGAAAGCTGTTGTAACTTGATGTCCTGCGTCTAATACTAAAGATTTTTATGCTCCATTTCTCTCTTTTATGCTGCCTTCTGTGCTTAATTCTTTTGTCTGTTTGCACTCGTATACCGAGACTCGAATCCCGAATCCGGTGTGCGATTGGGAACTCGTACCCTAAAATTCGCCCTGAAGGATACATAGGAGAGGAAAAAGGCTTTGTCATTTTCTTTTATGCCGCCCGGTGGATCGAGGTTTCTGTTATTCCCTCTTCTTAATCGTCGTTACTCCGAACCCCGAATTCCAGCGAGAGAGAGAGGAGAACCTTGCGAACCCGTCCAGAGGATACATAGGAAGTTCGGCACTTCGTTTCTTTCATCCGTTCTTGGTGTTTTTTGCTGCTATTTGAGTTATTAGTGAGTGATCGTGCTTCCTGTTCTTCCCCACCTTAAATCATCAATCTCTAACCCTTATCCTTTTTTATTTCTTTCTCTAACCCGAACTCCTTTTATTTCTTTCCTGCACTCTTATCTCAAACCCCAAAAGTAGATTAGTATAGGAGCCGGCCTTTCTCCGGAGATTGGCACGAGGGGCATCTCTTCCTCTCGGCCTTTCAATGTTGGTCGCAGGTCCAGGGCACGCAAACCCACCGAAAGTCCTTTCCTGTGCGTATTTGATGACCAGCATGTCCTTGTATCACCGATTTATTTATCAAGAGATTTGCCAATAGGTAATGCCTAAAATTCTAGATTGCATATACCATTCTTAGATATTCTCTTTCTGTTGTATTGTAATTTCTCTTCGACAATGACAATAGGCAACTAGCAAATAAAATAGGTTGATGCAACCAAAATTGTCTTTCTTGTGCTAAAGCATAGCCAATTGCAAAATTTTAAGCATTAATATGGACATGGAATTCCTTATCCCAGTTTGAGAACACCAAAATCAGGCTACTCACAAGCTTAGCCTTCAACTCCTCAAAGGCTTCTTGGTGCTCCTCTGTCCATATTAAAGGAATATTCTTCTTCATCAAAAAATTCAATGGGTAGGATACATGTGCATAATATTTTATAAACCCTCGATAATATCCCATCAATCCCAAGAATTTTTTAAGTGAACTCACGTCATATGGTTCTTCCATGTGTAATATCACATAGATCTTATGAGGGTTTGTTTTTAATCCTTCACTACCTACTATGTGTCCTAACAATTTCCCATATGGTACCATCAGGTAGCATTTCCTAGGATTTAATGATATCTATGCATTTTTGCACATGATCATACATTCACTAAGGGCAATAAGATGTTCCTTGATCTTCCCATAAATGGACCAATCATCCAAAAATGCTTTGAAGTTCATTTTTGTCAATTGGTCAAATATATACAGTATGATGCGTTGAAATGTAGTTGGGGTATCACAGAGCTTGAATAAAATTCGATTGTATGTGTATATGACATTCTCCACAATAAATGTGGTCTTCAGCTTATCCTCTTTGGCTATACTAATCTAATTGTAACCCAAAAATCCATCCAAAAATGAATATATTTCATGCCCTACGACTTTTTCCAAGATAGAATCTATGAATGGAATAAGGAAGGGGTCCTTGATAGTTACTACATTTAGGCTTCTACAGTCCATGCATATTCTGATTTTGTCCACTTCCTTCTCAGGGTGATTACTATAGGTGATACCCACTCACTGGTTGTCACCCTAAATATGATTCATGCCTCCAACATCTTCTCTATCTATGCATTCACTAATGCAGCATACTTTGGATTCGTTCTATATGGTCTCCTCCTTACAGGTTGTGCTCCAGGAATTAGTATAATCTTGTGGACACATAATTCAAGTGGTACTCCCTTCAAGTACTTATATTTCCATGCAAAGACATCCTTATATTCCAAGAATATCTTAAAATTCATCACTTTCAATACAGGGTTCCAATCATCACCATAGTCAATCATCCTAGGTTCCTCCATTCCTATATTTATGTCCACTATCCGAGGTCCTTCATATTTGATATTCTCCATCTCACTCGCTGCTTTCTCTACATTATTTGGGTGTGCCAGTGTTGTATCAATCTCTACATCTCCTACTGTATACTCTACAAAACTTTTTGAGAATATCCATTTCTCTACTGCCTCCTTCTTAGGTTCCTGGATGACTTTTGGTTTGTCTTGTTTTTCCTTGATCTCCTCTGACTCAATATAGACGTATTTGGACTGAACAATTTTGTACTTCTCCATTTACCAATGAAGAATTCTGCTATCGTATCTATCTTTGTCTTCACTACATTCATCCAGGTACAACTTTCCTTCTCCATCAGGTTCATACCCTTCATATCTTGAGGAAATTTTTGATTTGTCCATAGTAGCTACATCCTCATTGACTTTTTTATTAGCTATATTAATCATATATTTATGTTATCCCTTCTTGAAAGTAATCTAATTATTTCCCTAGTTGTTATTAACTTTGGCTAATCGTAGCCACCCTCTTCCTAATAGAGCATCATATGCAGGCTTCTGCATTGTAATCATAATGAAATCCAATACAAATTCTTGGTCAATTATCACCACTTGTTGTGTCATAAATACTTTCTTTTTCTTGATACCATATTGGTCAACACCATATAATTGAAAGCTTGATACCCATAGATATGGAACACATAATTCTATCCATGTTCTTTCAGGTAGCACATTGACACTGGATCCTCCATCCACAATAACTTGTGTTAATTTGTGCCCTAGGATCTCCATATGAACTAATGCATGTGTCTTTCCCACATCAATAATAAATATAGTTGAATCCATAAATTGATATTTTCTTTCCTTCACCTGAATCGGTTGGCTTTGAACTTCCATCACCTTATGCAGTTGTATTTCTTCCACCATTGCTTTCTGCAATGTTGGAATAGCTTCCAATAGGTTTGAGACTTTAATATCCATTTTGGTGTCCAAGACCTATGCTACCATACTTTGCACAATCACCTTTCCTTATTATGGCTTTTTTGGTTCCTTTTCTTCAACTAACTTCACTTGTTTAGCTTTTTGTGCTTCATCCTATAGTATTTTCTTTGCTACTTGCCAACATTACTTTTCCTTTGTTGGCTTTGTATACTTATCGTTTTTAGCCTGATTTCTTATCACAACTAAAACTTCTTAGGTTTCCTCCTTAACTTGAGTAACCTCAATGTCTAAATAATTTACATTCTACGGGTTACTTGAACTTTCTTGTTTTAGGAAATTTGCTTCCTTGTGGTTCCCTGAACCACACCACCTACACATATGTGTAGTTCTTGATTGTGGTGTTTTGCCTCTAATGTAAAGGATAATTTTTACAAAATGCCCCCATTTTTGGCAATTATGACACCATATGATCGGTCTTCATTTCGAGTCATATTACAAACGACTCTATCCTCCTTGTCGATTGCCCTGGTTCGGTCTTCCACCTTGCTTGCTATTTCTATAGCTACCACTTGTTGCCTATTGACCACCTCCTAAGGTCTTCTGCTTCTCTTCCTACTCTTTGATTATCAGGATATATGGATGCTCTTGCATTATGCGTACATAACATTACCTCGTGTCCCATCACATTATAGATGTGACATTAGTCATTTAGTGGACACTTTACATTTGTATGCCCTTCATTCTTGCATTCTGTGCACCAAATATCATTTCTATCAATTTTGATTTTTTTTATTTCATGATATTATTGAACTCCTATTGAAATGATGCTACTCTCCTCTATATAGTGTCATATTCTCCACTATCTGAATCATTAGACTTGGGATGAGATAAAATTCATGTATACATCTATTTTTATTCACTTTCAAAATTCTTTGCATGCTTCAAAGTTTTTTCATACATTTATGATGGTACTACCTTTATATTTTTCTTATATTTTGGTAGTAATCCATCAACAAACCACCGCTTTACCAGGATATCTTCTAGAGGCATATACATATTATCTACTAATTGCTTTAGTTTGTGGTCGTATGATTTTACATCTTCATCCTGCTTTTGCTTTGTCACTAAAATCTTAGTAACAATATCCCCATCATCCTTCAAAGGATGGAATTCTTCAATGAATTTATCCTTCACTTGATTCCAAGTTTGAAAATATTTCGTATTTTCTTTTTTTAGATACCAATCGGTCACCAATTCTCTCAAGGTAGTGAGAAATAAATTTACCCAATCATCTGGTCGATCTACACCATTCACCCTCCAAATGGTTATACAAGTTCTGATATGTCTTGTGGGGTCTTCCTTACCCTCACTTGTAAAATTTGGACATCTCTACTTGGCTGCCTTATTAGCCATCTTTAGAGAATCATCACTATCACTTGAGGTCTCTCGTGGAATCTTTGTATGATTCCTCCTTGGGGGTGTCTTGCTACAATTATCATCAAAAGTTTCTATCTGAGGTATCTTATTCTATCCCACCAATAGTTTACCAAACTCACATGCATATTCACTTTGTGACCTCCTTCATTGATGTGAGGGAGATGGTTCTAGTCCTTTCTTTTGAGACCTTGTGCCATATTGCTCTGGTGCTTGACTCTCATTCTTTGCACTACCTTGAAACACTTTAGTTGCTTTCTTAGGTGTCACCATACACTCTCCATCCTATTAAACTACCTTTTTTTCAACTCATGCCTCTAAACTAGGTGTTTTTGGTACCTCCTCTTCTGTTTCTATTAATAATACCTAAAAGTCTCCTTCTTTTGATGTCCAAACTTGCTCTATTTTTTGTTCATGTGTACTATTGTATGAGTTACTTGCATTACCTCTTTGATAAATCCTTGTACTCCTTCCTATAATTTTTTCTCATACATCCCATCTCCTACGTCTTTGTACACTATTGTCTGTCATTCACCTTCAACTTTTGTAGTATTCTTACTTTGTCAATTTGACCCGTTTTAACAAAAATGCCATATTCGATAAGGCAATGAAACCAAATTTAGAATGGGGAGGTTATTTCTAATGCTTAATATGGTCAATTTACTAATCCCAACTTGTTTACCAAATCGTGCGACCATGCGATCTCTAAAACTACTAGTTTACACCCAATGAACAGTTTGTACGGAGGCCAAATCGACACACTGTATGGTCTAAGATCATATAGTGATGGATATTTTATGATTCCACACTCAACTAATCCTTCAAGTTTGGTTTTTCAGGCTGTCATACACAATTTTGTAACTCAACAAGTCGAATTTCCCAAACTGCCAAATCGGGTAAGTTTCTTCCAATCGCATAAACTACCAAATTAGGTAACTATCTTCTGTACGATTTGTACGGACTCTGGTGTATGATCTGCATAAAAAAAGATACATACAAGTGCCAAAATAGATACTCTAATGGACAAATCTCTCTTAGATAGTTTTTGTAAGGGTTTAATATAGTAATTAATCCTTTTCTAGTAGCATGAAAAACATATCAATGAGGCTTGAGAGAGATGCAACTATAGTGGTGATACCCAAAAATTATACAGAAAGGTTCAATACATATCCCTTGATATTACTATAATTCTAGATCATTCCACAAAGCTACACCAGTGCTGGTTCCATCCATTATTCCAAAACAATGCATAAATTATCCAAAATAATCAAACAAAAGTACATGCAATAGAAATAAACCATCAATTGCTATTCAACCATTATAGAATTTTAAAACACATGTGATAATCCATGAGTTCTGATTATTATTCATTCTATTTAATAATGACATACAATCCCTTTTTTTCAGAGCATAGTCCAACTCCTAACACTTGCTAGACTAATGAGAAGAATCCAACTCTATCAAATTATATTCAATATATGTCCAGACCATAAAAATCGAAAATGGGGCCTTATATAATTTTTCCTAGTTAATTCAAAAGTGGTTCCTAAGACAATTAATTATTTTCAACTACACATACATAACATAATTCATTAATTGAGACTTTTACTAAGTCTAACACCTTAATAATCAAATACATGCGTGATTACAACCTGAAATTACATTTCCTATGCATTTCACTTCATTTCATTGCACCTTGTAGGATTTACCTTCGACTTGTATGGTTTGCCATCCTGGATATATGGTTTAATCCTACATGTATGGTTTACAAAAAATTTCAAAACTGTCAAAACTGGGCAAATCCATTTATCACTTCTTCTTCTAGGAGGAGGATTTGCCGCCTACAGGCCCAATGCTTCAAAAGCAAAAAAAATCATTAATAGCAGAGTGAAATTATCTTCCTAAATTATGAATTAGCCACTATCCACCCCTAAATTGGCTATAACATCAACAACTTGGTTACCTTCCCTATAAATATGCTCAATTTTTAGTTTTGATGTACCTTCCAAAATCTTTGAGGTGTCCTTAATAATACTCAAGATAAAAGAATTGTTAGTTTTTCCATCCTACAAATCTTGAATGATATTCAAGGAGTCACCTTGCATGGGAAGTCTTCTCAAACCCTTTTCAAAAACTTGATGAACACCCAAATATGCTTGCCTTAGCTTCATCTAGATGGTTGGTCTAAATACGATAATCTTCTATGAAGTCTAAATGACCTCACCATTATAATTTTTGACATCCCCTCCACCATCCTTTTCAAGGTTACCTTTGGTAGCTCCATCAAAGTTTAGAATGACCCACCCTTTAGCTAGTTTATGCCATCTAGTAGACAATATTTTTTTAAGAGTGGATACAAAAGTAGAAGACCCTCAATTAAATTTCCAACTAACAACAATCTCTTTCTCCATAGCTTTCTTGCTACAATTTCTAGTAGCAAAAACATCTAGGCTACTCTCAATAACAACTTTAATCCTTCTAATGACAAAGGATTCATCCCTAGAAATATGCTTGAAATTTATTTTTTTCCTCTCCTACTAGATACCCCATAAAAAATAAGGAAGAACCAGGTCTCGCACCCTAGTGAGGCTATGACTTATGAAGGGGAATTTCCACTAAGTAAAAATTTCCTTGAAATTTTGAGGTAATGTCCACTAAGTAAAAATTTCCTTGAAATTTTGAGGTAATGTCCACTTGAAATAAAAAGAATCCAGTAAATCATTGAGAACCTTATTTGAGAAATCACTATGGATGAAAATATGATCCACATAATCATCATCCTTAGAATACAGGAGACAAATATTGGGAATATGGAAGCCTTTCTTACATAAATTATCAACAGTTAAATTTTTTTTTACAAACATAACCATAAAAAAATGTAATCTTGGGGATCAAATGAGGATACCAAATCCTTTCCACTAGAAAATATCATCCTTTAGATAATGTTTGGGCCTCATATGCACTCTTGATAGAATATATATAGATATAGGATAATTATTCCATAGAAGGAAATACCTATAATTTTGGTGAGGAAGAAAGTATTGTTGCAACAACATGTTTGGATTTTTCAAACTCTGAAGGATCTGAAGATCAGATGTATGTAAAGTTAGATACATACAAATCCTCTTGCCATTAGTAATGATTATATAATCAATTATTTTTTCTCCATATTTTAGTGACAAAGGATCCTTCAACTCATAAAACCTAGGATTAAGAAAGAGGGGTTTAGGAAGAATGCAAGTATCCTCCCAGAAGAACACATCCTTGTCATTCTCAATCTGCCACCACATCCCATGTGTAACTAAAATTTTGATCCCTAGCAAACTGTTCCAAATCATGAGGTCCCTAGGAGGAGCATCACTTCAAAAAAAGGATGTGATTTTCTAGATACTTACCTCTCATAATATCTTTTCACAATTGATCCTCCTCAACACATAATATCTAGGATATTTTTACAATCAACGCCTTATTGAACAACAAAATATTTCTAATTCTAAAACCACCTTCTTTCTTATAAGAGTAGACTCTATCCCAAGAAACAAGGGACACCCTCTATTTATTGTCCACCCTAGCCCACAAAAATATCCTAAATATCTAATCAATCCTCCTAACTTTGAAATGAATTTTATAAATAGACATATAGTAGATGGGAATTCTTTGGAGGGTAGCTTGAAGCAACTGCAACTTACTTGCATGGCTCAAGAGATTACCTTTCCACCTAGATAAATTATGTTGAATTTTATCCAAAAACGGGAGACCACAACTCCTCCTTAATTCTACCAATGAACAATGGCATACCCAAATATAAATAAGGTTAGCAATGCCACAACCAAAAATCCCTATAATTCTATGTTGAAGTTGCCCCCTAGTATTCACAAAAAATATTTGGATTTTATGGAATTTAGATTGTTGGTTGGAAGCTTTCTAATACAACTACAAAACATTCATTAATTCCTTAGCCTCTATTATAGTAGCCTCACCAAGAAGTACAATGTCATCTACAAATTTTTGGGAATACCTCTACAATACCAGTAGACCTAATACCCTTAATCTTATAGGACAAAGTAGCACCAAGGACTGATCTTACTAAATATTTAGCCATAAAAATGAAAATATATGGAGACAAGGGATAACCTTGCCTAATACCTCTTTGATCCCAAAAAACAACTCAGAATCCCATTGATTATGATAGAAAATTTAGTAAAGGAAGTACAAAATCTAATCCACTTCCTCCATAGATCCCTAAACCTAAATTTATGCTACACCTTATCAAGGAACTCCCAGGAGACCTTATCATAAGTCTTTTGCATATAAAGTTTAAGAAGCATTCCATCCAACTCGCTTTTGAATATAAAATATAAAGTCTCATGAACTGTAATGATCCCATCCACAATCTGCCTACCATGAAAAAACCACCTTGAACAAGAGAAAAGAAGATGTGGAGAAGTATTTTCAACCTATTAGCAAGTGTCTTAATAAGCAACTTATATAGGGTATTGCATAAGTTGATATGTCGAAAATCACTTAGATAAGAGGAACCATGTTTCTTTAGAACCAAAAAAATAAAGGTAGTATTCCATGCCTACAAAAAAGAGGAAGAATATTGGAATTCTCTTCACGCTTTCAAAATATCCAAACCAAGATGGTGCCAAAACCTCTAAAAAAACTAGAAAGGAACCCATCTGACCCAAGCACTTTGTCCTTATTCATACTAAATAGACTAATCCTAATCCCATCATTAGAAAAAGAAGAATTTAAAGTATTATTCATATCAGTTGTCACCACCTAGGGAATGTTCTTGAGAAGTTCCTTCGAAGCATTCCCATCTTCGTCCCTATATATAGAAAAAAAATCCTGAAAGAAGGATACCATAACAATAGCAATTTATTCCTTATATTTAGAGCACTCACTGAAGTCCAATGTAATTTCTCTTAAATTCTTAGCACTCCTATGTTTCAAGATTGAGAGGTGTAAAAACTTGGTATTCTTATCCCCCTCCTTAAACCATATAGATCGAGATATTTACCTCCAAAAATACTCCTTGCTGGCAATAATATTATGAAATTCTATAAGAGTAATTTGCTCTTTGCTGGCCAACTACTCTAACCAACCTTCACTTTGGTTATTTTCCTCAATTTCTTGTAATTCTTGAAATATATTTTTGCTTCCTATAGAAGAGTTTTCCAAAAACCTCTCAATTCCACCTCTTCAAGTTATCTTTGATGATTTTGAGCTTCTTGGCCACTTGAAACATCTTATTTCCATAGACATTCGAATTCCACAAAGCCTTAATCAAGCCTTCAAGATCTGGATCAGAAAGCCATGCTGTCTCAAACCTAAAAGGATAACCTTTCAAATATTTTTCCTGTATGAATTCTAATAGTAATGGGTTATGGTCAAAAGAAATTCTTGATAAAGTCCTCAAAGAGCAATCCTAAACCATGGTGAGCCAACTCACCAAAGAAAGGGCCCTATCAATCCTATATTGATTTAGACCCCCTCCCCATATTTTTTTTGACCAAGTAAATTTAAAACCTTGTAAATCAATATCTACCAGTCCCATGGAGGTCAAGAACTCATAAAACTCCTTCATGTTGTCTGAAAAAATAGTCGAGCCTCAAAGTTTCTCACAAGGGAGCTGAATAGAATTAAATTCACTAGCAAACAACCATGGAAGGTCAAATGAAGAACCAAGGGATTTTAAGTCAACCTAGAGTTTCTTTCTATCCACAACAACATTGGGAGCATACACATTTGTAGAAATCCAAGAAAAATTAGTCTTTTTACCATAGAATAAAAAATAATAGAACCTATCAACCTAATGAATGATATTTCCCTCCATATAATTGAGATTCCAAAGTGTCCACAAACCTTTGCAATCTATAAAAATCGTCATCATCGATCTTAGTTTCTTGTAAGAAAATATAAAATATGGATTGAAACATTTTCTAAAATCTTTTATCAATCTTTGTTTAGTCGAGGCATGCAGACCCCAAATATTCCACAATACAATCTCCATTACTTCAAGGATTGCAAAGCCTTCCCTCTGCTCAAAGGTAATGTAGGCTGATATCCATTAGCCACATCTTGAGTCAGTTTTATTTAAGAGAACCTTAGATTCTTTTGATCTTCTTAGCCCCTTCCCACTACTTAGATTCATTGTTTTTTGGGTGTTTCTGATGGGTGCATAGATCCAATCATTTCCTTATTGCTTGATTCTATTGATTGAGGAAGGAGCTACTACTACTTATCTATCTTCTTTAGTTTCATCTTTCACCTATTTAGAACTTCTTGAAAGACATCTTCCTTTGAGGAAGACCATACCTCCTCTGATTTCCTGTCCAATGCATTCATTGAAATCTCTCCCACTTCTACATCCCAAATAGACTTCATTATAACTTCATCATTTTGCTTATCAAAAGGAGCAACAACCCTCTCCTTATACAAAATAGGGGCAGTTGCTCCCGAAAGCAACTCAAAATGAGCCTCTTGAAGGGAGTACAAAGGAACCTGAATAGAAGGTAGTTGATCCCCTTGACGATCTAGGATCTCAACTCTCTTATCTAGAATAACATCCAAACCAACCTCCTTGAATTTATTTTTAGTAATAAAATTAATTAATTAATAATATTTTATATTTTAAACATGTTATTATTTTTCACATTAACAGTCTTGGGTGTTGGTATAAGTTGATTTATGTTCCATTCCCCCTGTGTCCACCCTATAGATAAAAGGTGCAGTTAGGAATGTCCTATGTGTTGGTAGAGGTCGACAAGGCTCCATTCCCCCTATGCCCACCCTGTTGATACCCAAATGGTTGTGTTATTCCCTTATTGATAAGTGTAGCTCTCAGCCATATGAGAGGTCATGGTTGGGAGGGGAATGCTCAACCCTATGCATCGATCATGGTGGTTTATCACACTAGCCATAAAAATTTTAAAATTTGCTTGTGTAGCATAGTTGGTGAAAGTCTTGGATGCTGGTAGAAGCCGACCCAGGTTCCATTCCCCATGTGTTTACCCTACAGATACAAGGTGCAGCTGGGAATGTCCTATGTGCTGGTAGAGGTCAACAAGGCTCCATTCTCCCTGTGCCCACCTTGTTGATACCCAAATGACTGTGTTATTATCCTATTGAAAACTATAGCTCTCGACCTTATGAGGGGTCATGGTTAGAATGGAACTGCTCAACCCTATGCATTGGTCATAAGGGTTTATCACACTAACCATAAAATTAAAAGGTCCCAAGGATTTGGGCTTTGGCTCTTCTTCGGGAGGTCCAAGGTTCAAACCGCAACGTGGGCCAGTGGGTGGGTGTGTGGTGGTTGTGTTAAATTTCCTATTAATAAGCATAGCTCTCGACTTTACAAGGGCTCATGGTTAGAAGGTGACTGCTCAACCATGTGCATTGGACATAGGGATTTCTCACACTAACCAATAAAAATAAACATGATTTAAATTTTATATAAATATATAAATGGTTTTAAAAAATATAATTTAAAAACTTATTTAATTTCATAAAAAATGTTGGATATATATTTTAAATTTATTATTAAAATTTACGTGTTATTAAACTTTTTAAAATAAAGCAGAGATATTATTTTTTAATCATGGTCTCGTGGCAGCCTTGCATTATTCTTTTTGACACCTCTAAATAAACTGCTTAAAATTTAAAACAAATAAGAAGATCAAAATTAAAATTGCAAATGCTATAGTTGTGGCAGAAAATGCCATCTCATAGACTGTTGTTCAAACTATAAGTCCATGTAGCAATGACATAGACTTTTACGTGGTTGATTGACACTCCATATTACGTCATCCAAGTTTAAATTTTAATTGGAACACATTATCATTAAACTTAATAAAAAAGGTTACAATTAAAAAGTGGCCAGAATAAATCACGGCACCAAGAGTCCAAAAAACAACAGATAGCAAAATAAAACAAGGAAACAGAAGCCACTAAGCCACCGACACAGCACCAGGAGGAGGAGGTGAATCAGGTCGGGGACGATACTTCCCCATAAAATAGGGGTCATCCGCCGGTGGGTTAACCACCCAAGTATCAGGAATAGGAGCAGCAAGAGGAACCATAATTCCCCAAGTAGGGGCAGGAGATCCAACCAACTGAGTGTGCACGGAAATCTGAGAACCAGGAGCAATGGAAGGCGAGGGAGCCAGAGAAGCATGAACAGAGCATTGACCCAGAGTTAGAGAGGAGTGAAGAAAGTGACCCTGAGCAGTATAAGGGCTCCGCCAACCCGTATGGTCTGCAAATTGGGCGGGAGGAGAACCCTAGCCATGGGTAGGAGATCAAAAATGGGAAGGCCTCTCTGGAGAGTGAGAACGAGCAGCAGAGTGTGCACAGCTTCTAGGACGACAATCACTGCTAGAATGCTGATCCTAGGAGGAACCTCCCCTTAGCCGAGGTGGAGGAGGAGGTGGACCACCAGGATGGTGAGGACCAGAACCATTGGGAGGAACATCAAGAGGAATTTTGGACATCGTACAAGGCATTCCTTGCCAAAGGCTAAATAGTACAAGGCATTCCCGACCAAAGGCTAAGTAGTAAAGAAATTAATTAAAATTTTTGATTGCCAAAGTCGAGAGAGCGCAGTGTGAAGTGTGAAGTGCGAAGTGCGAAGTGCGAAGTGCGAAGTGCGAAGTGCGAAGTGCGAAGTGCGAAGTGCAAAGTGCAAAGTGCAAAGTGCAAAGTGCAAAGGAGGGAGGGCCCAAAGTCGGGTTGCACACGGATCGAGGTGCATAGTCGGGTTGCGCATGGATCAAGGTGCGAAGTCGGGTTGCACACGGATCAAGGTGCAAAGTCGGGTTGCGCTGGTCAAAGGTGAGAAGTCAGGTTGCACTGGTCAAAGGCAGCGAAGTCCGACTTCGCTGCGAAGTTGGGAGGACAGCTCCAGACTTAGCCAAATTTTTGCCTTGCAGACTTTTGTTGTTCGGAGGCTTGCACGGCTACGGCGTTGGTTTCCCTGGCTTGGCAAGAACTGTACGGGAGGAGAGAAACACCGAATCTAAATACGATATTTTAGATCTGAGCTCAAACTTATAGAACCCGAAAGAAATCGCACTGAGGTGATTTGTACAGAGAACAACAACAGATTTTAGCACACAGAGATAACTGCAAACCCTACAGATGCCTTAAACAACAAGAAATTTTATTCATATAAGACGAGGGTTACAAAAGTCCTCAACCGAGGAAAACTAACATCTGCAGGCTAAAGCTACAGGATAAACTAAGACGGAAAACAAATGTCGAGTCTGCTGCTCGGACATTAAACAGATGAGCCACACTGCTCACTGAAATGATCTCGTCTCCTACTCTGTTGTTTCTCCAAATTTCCTCCCGCTCTCCTCTCTTTCTCCTCTCTCTTTCCACACTCTTGTCTGAAGACCCGAACTACCTTATATAGCCACGGGGAGAGGAAGATAGGGGTTGTCCTCTGACAGGTTCTGACAGACCCTCAACTAGGGTTTTTGACCAATCATCGAACTGGCATTAAATCGTCAAACTGGCATTAACTTCTACGGCGATCGGATCTGTCAGACGTCACATCTGTCAGAGGGTAGGTGCGACGTCATGTCAAACTTTTTTCGGGATCCTCGACTACGCGAGTCGCGGTTCAGCGTCGAGGCATGAAATCTGGGTTAATATTTCTAACACCCTCCTTTAAACCTGATTTCACGAGCGCTTTGACTCCAAGCTGCTCTCGTAATCTGTTGAAGTCTTCCTCCTTCAAAGGCTTCATGAAAATATCTGCCAACTGCTCCTTGGATCTACAAAACTGCAGTTGAATTTCTTCGGACTTCACCAACTCTCTGATGAAGTGATAACGAATATCGATGTGCTTCATCCGGCCATGGAACACGGGATCCTTTGACAGTGCGATGGCCGAATTGTTATCACAAAAAATTGTTGTCGCGCCTTTCGAAGGATAGTTCAGTTCATTCAGAACTCTTCGTAGCCAAACTGCCTGGCATGCGGCTGACATGGCGGTGACATATTCTGCTTCGGCTGTGGACAATGCAACGATGGGTTGTTTCTTGGATGCCCATGAGACTGCCCTTGATCCGAGATGGAAAGCATACCCGGAGGTGCTCTTTCGATCATCGGTACTACTAGCCCAGTCACTATCTGTGAAGCCCACCAGTTCCAACTGGTCCTGTCTGGCATAAAATAGGCCATTGTTTCGCGTCCCATTGACATAGCGCAAGATCCTCTTGCCTACTTGCCAGTGCGTGTCCTTCGAAGTCTCCATAAAATGGTTGATCAGACTGACTCTGAACATCAGATCTGGCCGAGTTGCAGTCAAATACATCAGACTACCAACTAGCCTCTTGAACAAGGTTGGATCTACATTCCTCCCTGAATCCAGCTTGCTCAGCTTCAAACCTGTGGCTATAGGTGTGATGGCAGGTTTGTTGTCCTCCATCTTGAACCGCTTCAGGACATCCTTCGCATACTTGCCCTGAGAAATGAAGATGCCATCTACCGATTGGTCAACTTCAATGCCGAGAAAATACTTCATCAACCCTAAGTCCATCATCTCGAACTCCTTCTTCATGGTTGTTCTGAACTGGTCGAACAGGACATTGTTGTTGCCAGTATAAATCAAATCGTCCACATACAGGTAGACGATAATGAGCTCACCTGCTTCATTTGTCTTCATGTACAAGGTGTGCTCATATGGGCATTTGACAAACCCATTTTCTTGAAAATAACTGTCAATTTGACAATCGTTGTACCAAGCCGGGGTGCCTACTTCAAACCATACAGGGCCTTCTTCAGCTTCAGGACTTTGCCCTCCTGGCCTTCAATTTTGTAACCTGGTGGCTGGTCTATGTAGACCTCTTCCTCCAACACTCCGTTGAGGAAGGCTGACTTGACATCCATCTGGTACATCTTCCAACCCTATTGGGCTGCCAATGCCAGGATCATCCTGACTATGTCAAGTCGGGCTACAGGCGCATAAACCTCATGGTAATCGATGCCTAACTTCTGCTTGTAACCCTTCACCACTAGTCTGGCCTTATGCTTGTCAACGTCTCCTTGGGCGTTGAACTTTGTCTTATACACCCACTTGACCCCAATGGTCTTCTTCCCTACTGGAAGATCTGTCAGTTGCCATGTATCATTCTTTTCAATGGCTTTAATCTCCTCGTCCATCGCCTGCACCCACTTCTGATTCTGACTTGCATCTTCGAACTCTACTGGATCAACTTTAGTAAAGAATGCAAAGTCAAAGTACTCTTCATCTACATGGGTTTGGGTTGCCTCATAGATTTCTTGCAAGCTCCTTGTCTTCGTTGGCGTCACCAGGTTTTGGATTCTACTTGCACATGGAGGCAACCGAGATGGAGTGGTTGTGCTACTACTGGCACCACTACTGTTGCTAGAGGTTGCAGGTGGTTGCACACTTCCTTCTTCCAAGTCAACAGACTCTACCACTGCTGGCTCTGACTAGCCAGTCTCCGACTTCCAGTTCCAGGCTTCATCTTCAAGAAACTTCACATCACGGCTGATGATGAGCTTCTTCGTCACAGGGTTGTATAGCCTATATGCCTTCGCTTGCTCATTGTACCCTATGAAAATGCACTTCTCAGCTCTATCATCCAACTTCTACCTCTTCTCTTCTGGAACATGTGCATATGCAATGCACCCGAACACACGCAAGTGAGCCACACTTGGCTTCACACCGCTCCAGGCCTCCTGAGGGATTTTGTCCTTCACGCTTTTGGTGGGACATCTGTTCAACAGGTAGATTGCACATGTTATAGCCTCTGCCCAAAATTCATGCGGCAATCCCTTCGCCTTCATCATGCTTCGTGCCATCTCCATGATGGTTCGGTTCTTCCTCTCAGCTACGTCGTTCTACTATGGCGTGTATCTGGTAGTGAACTGCCTTCGAATTCCATGCTACTTGCAGTAGTTATGGAATTCGTTGGAGATGTATTCACCTCCACCATCTGTCTTGAGAGTCTTGATCTGATATCCGCTCTGTTTCTCCACCAGAGCCTTGAACTCCTTGAATCTGGCAAATGCTTCTGACTTCAACTTGATGGCATAGATCCAAGTCTTCCGGCTGAAGTCATCTATGAATGTTAAGAAGTATTTGTTGTCGAAAAATATGCTGGTCTGCATCGGACCGCAAATGTCTGAGTGCACCAGCTCCAATGGTTGTGATGCTCTCCAAGACTGACCGTAAGGGAATGAATCCCTATGTTGTTTGTCGACTAAGCAGCCCTCACAAACTTGATTTTGTTGCTCTATCAGGGGTAAACCCTTCACCATTTGCTTCTTGTGCAGTTGATTTAGGCCACTGAAGTTTAGGTGACCAAATCTGAGATGCCACAACCAGGTAGCATCTTTCACAACTGCACTCAGAGACATCAATGATTCATTCTAAATCTATAGCGAAAACATTTTATTCTTCGTCATGGACACTATAGCAATCTTCCCATGCGACTTGTCTCTGATGGTGCAAGCTCCGTCTTTGAACTGGACCGTATGTCCCTTCTACATGAGTTGTCCAATGCTCAACAG
This sequence comes from Wollemia nobilis, assembly GCA_028583015.1. Taxonomy (NCBI): domain Eukaryota; kingdom Viridiplantae; phylum Streptophyta; class Pinopsida; order Araucariales; family Araucariaceae; genus Wollemia; species Wollemia nobilis. The sequence continues at coordinate 1,225,657 of JAQPPZ010016712.1, read as the reverse complement.
GTTATGCTTCAGGCCAGGCACATAGTAGACATCACAGATCTACTTTCGTTCGTCGTGCCTGGTGCGGATGAGGATCTTTCCTTTCCCCATTATGGGAACCTTGTTGTTGTTCCCCATATTCACCTCAGACTAGACTGTTTCATCCAGTTGGGAGAACATCTCCTTGTTCCCCGTCATGTGGTTGTTGCACCCACTGTCTAAATACCAGATATTCTTCTGGCACTCTTCCTCAATGTTGCAAGTCAACAACACATTTCCTCCTACCGCATTTCTGGTTTCATCCGTGTAATGGGCTTGCTGCTGGTTCTCCTTGGCCATCCGTTTTCTGCACTGTGAGATGTAATGGCCGAACTTCTTGCAAAAATAGCACTAGACCTTTGACATGTCCTTCTGACCAGATCCAGCTTGCTGATTTTTTGAACTGCCTCTTCCACCTTGCTGATGGAAATTATAGTTGGTCTCTCCTTCGCTAGGGTTTGACCTTCCTCCTTGCTTTTTGCCTTTCCCACGCCTACCTCTGCCTCTTCCTCCATGAGAACTAGAGGTGCCATGGTGGGAATCTTGTCTACCGTTGTCTCGAAATGAGACCTGAGCCCTGAATGCTTGCTCCAGAGAGGTCTGAGATGAATGGCTCAACCTCTGTTCATGTGTCTGCAATGAACCCATGAGCTCGTCTGTCGAGAGGGTTGTCAGATCCCTCGACTCTTCGATTGCTATCACAACCGAGTCAAACTTGGCAGGCAGACTTCTGAGAATTTTCTCCATGATTCTCTGGCTCTGCATAATTTCTCCGTTCAACCGCATCTGGTTGATAATGTCCGTCGTCCGGGTGAAGAAATCACTCATGGACTCGGACTCACTCATCTACAGATTTTCAAACTCCCTCCTGAGCATCTGTAGCTTCACCAACTTTACTTTATTGGTGCCCTAGTACGAGCTAGCCAAAATCTCCCAGGCCTGCTTCGCCTTGGTGGTTGATGCGATCCACGGGAAGATGGACTCCTCGATCACTTGCATGATGTAGAAGAGGGCCTTCTGGTCCTTCTTCGTGTTCTCTTTCAACAGGTCCTTATCTGCTTGAGAGAGGGCGGCCAGTGCTGCTGCATCTGTCGGTTCTGGGTAGCCGTTCTCGACTAACTCCCACAGCTCCTGAGATCCGAATAGGATCTTCATCTGGATGCTCCAGTAATCGTAATTCTTCCCATTGAAGCACGGGATCTGCAACTGCAAGTTGTTTCTACTGGAAGCCATTCTACTTTGGTCTCCGCGTCAAGGGATCAGTGGCTCTGATACCAATTTGAAGAAATTAATTAAAATTTTTGATTGCCAAAGTCGGGAGAGCGCAGTGCGAAGTGCGAACTATGAAGTGCGAAGTGCGAAGTGTGAAGTGCAAAGGAGGGAGGGCCCGAAGTCGGGTTGCGCATGGATCGAGGTGCGAAGTCGGGTTGCGCACGGATCAAGGTGCGAAGTCGGGTTGTGCATGGATCAAGGTGCAAAGTCGGGTTGCGCTGGATCAAAGGTGCGAAGTCGGGTTGCGTTGGTCAAAGGCAGCGAAGTCCGACTTCGCTGCGAAGTTGGGAGGACAGCTCCAGACTTAGCCAAATTTTTGCCTTGCAGACTTTTGCTATTCGGAGGCTTGCACGGCTACGGCGTTGGTTTCCCTGGCTTGGCAAGAACTGTACGGGAGGAGAGAAACACCGAATCTAAATACGATATTTTAGATCTGAGCTCAAACTTATAGAACCCGAAAGAAATCGCATTGAGGCGATTTGTACAGAGAACAACAACAGATTTTAGCACACAGAGATAACTGCAAACCCTACAGATGCCTTAAACAACAGGAAATTTTATTCATATAAGACGAGGGTTACAAAAGTCCTCAACCGAGGAAAACTAACATCTGCAGGCTAAAGCTGCGGGATAAACCGAGACGGAAAACAAATGTCGAGTCTGCTGCTCGGACATTAAACAGATGAGCCACACTGCTCACTGAAACGATCTCGTCTCCTACTCTGTTGTTTCTCCAAATTTCCTCCCGCTCTCCTCTCTTTCTCCGCTCTCTTTCCACACACATGTCTGAAGACCCGAACTGCCTTATATAGCCGCGGGGAGAGGAAGATAGGGGTTGTCCTCTGACAGGTTCTGACAGACCCTCAACTAGGGTTTTTGACCAATCGTCGAACTGGCATTAACTTCTGCGGCGATCGGATCTGTCAGACGTCACATCTATCAGAGGGTAGGTGCGACGTCATGTCAAACTTTTGTCGGGATCCCCGACTGCGCGAGCGCAATCCAGCTGAGGCGTGAAATCTGGGTTAATATTTCTAACAAGTAGCTCCTGTAAGTGAGCAAATGTATCCACTTGAGCTTGAATCTGCAAGGTAACAATAGAGATAACAATAATCTTTTCATTGATTGAGAAGTCAGCATCAATAGGAATTTGTGAGAAAACTGCAGCATTTCTAGCTTTCCATAATTGGAAAATATGATAGCCCGAAAAATATTCCATAAGAAAGCAATTTTGACAAGTTTAAATTTTAATAGCACTGTGTCCGCTATCTTGTGTCTACCATCCGCCTCCCGTTTTATTGGATTCGGATCCTTAAATGTGAACCATATCTTCCGAATGTAATTTAGCAAGAAGCCGGTTTAAAAGGTGTCTCACGTATTTAAATTATTTTATTTTATTTTATGTTTAGTATGTTTAAATTATTTTATTTTATTTTATAATTGCAGTAGTATCTGATTAGTGCGTAAGAAAGTACTGCAGTCAAATACATCTCATTCGTCTCAATAGAATATACACGATGCAACTTTGTAGCTTCTGTAAAGAGTATTTTATTATCTTATTGCTTAGTTCTCTTCAGACTCCCTTTTAGGATATACTTGAAGAGCACAAGTATCCACAAGGTTACTGGCTTGACAGTTCCATAAAACTGGCGAGATATATTGCCATCGGAAGTCCAACGTGGAGATGAGTTTACGAAGATATTACTTCTTGTAGGATGTATTTAGTCCTAGTGTAGGTATTTAGTATTACTTTATAATTTTTTATTTCTATTATTTTATATATACACGAATTTTCTTTCTTGACGTTTTTAATTTAAAACAGTAAAATTGATAATCCTAATTACTAGGATAATGAAGTTGTTAATTTTAAGCTTGATCAGTTTGTTAGTATTTTATTTTATAGTTGAGATTTACTCATATTTTGTTCTATCGTTGTAAATAAAACTATTTTTTAAAAATTATTTACTGGTTTCGAGGATTTACACTAATGTATTTAATATAAAATATAAAATATATTTTATTTAAAAAGGAAGAAGTGTATTTTTTTAATTTATTTTTAATAATTTAAAAGTAGATAAATGATGAAGTGCATATTTTTTTTTTGGTATTAATTTAAAGAGAGGGTTTTGAAAGGGTCCCCACAACCTTATACATACAACCAAACTCTCAACCATAATAACAATCTCCAAAATATTATACCTATTAGGAATAACCGAGAGAGTTTAATTCCTAATAACCATAATGATTCCAGAGAGAACTTAGAAAAGCACAACGCTTTGAAGGTAAAACAAACTCTAACAAACTCCGGTCAAAGGGCAAAGCGAGACCGAACACCCCTTCCAACGAGAGCCAAAGGGATGTCCGACTCCTCCTTACAAAAACAAAGCATCATGAGCCTCTTTCCTAGAAAGGGAGACTACGTCATTCGGGACATCATTTTTCCACACCGAAAAAGCAGCACAGTGGACACCACGGTTGGCCAACATATCGGCCAGTGCATTCCCCTCATGGAACACATGGTGAATGTTCACCTGTTCAAAAGCGTACAACAATCTCCTAGCTTCGACAATAATATTGAGAACGTTCCAGCTAGGTGTACACTCCCCTTTGAGCATCTTGATTATGTTCAATGAGTCACCTTCGATTTCCACATTCTGACAGCCAACATCCGCTAACAATTTCACCCCCATATAAGTTGCATGAGCCTCCACGAAGTGTGAAGATTGGGAATCAAGGGGTTCAAAAAATGCCATGAGGATGTCACCATTCTCATTTCGCACAACGCCACCTGCTCCAGCCTTGTCGGGGTTACCCTTTGAGGCCCCATCGAAGTTGAGTTTCAGCCAATTGGGAGTCGGATGGGCCCACTTAATTCCTGCTCTAGGATCAGGTTCGGGGGGGCCGAGGAAGAGGGCTCCAACCCAATTTAAATTCCAAATCAACTTCGTCGGAGGAGGAGGGCGCCTTGGGCCATTTACCCACAAAGGCAGCCAAGACATTCTTCGACGCTCTGTTAATGATCTTAGTACCCACCCTGACAACATCGGTCTCAACATCATTAAAAGCATGGGCATTCCATTCTTTCCACACCCCCACCATGCATGGGGAAGCATAATTTTCCACAACCAAGATAGTCATTGGGACACGAATGACGAACACCATTGAAGGATGTTGTCCATCAACGTACCTGGAAACACCCAATAAATGTTAAACCAATTAAAAATAAACATAAATACCTACCATGTGAATGGGCAGTTGAGGAGCAGATGTTGCATGGATTCCTAGTCCGATTTGCATAGATAGCATCTGTTCACCATAATGCGACCCCTCTTTCGAAGATTCTCCAAAGAAAGTATTTTATTTTGAGCCATCAACCAAAAATAAATATTGATCTTTGGGATTAGTCTTTTAATCCAAATAAGATTCACTGGAAAAGGAGCCTCATCTTCCGAGAGAAGGAAGGAATAAGCTGATTTCATAGTAAAGTCACCTTCAGCTTCCCCGCTCCAAATCAAATGGTCTCTGGAATCATCCTGTCTGATCGCATACCTGTTAAGTTCCACTAAAAGTCTCTACCAACTGACCAAATCATTCTGGTTGGACACCCAATAGGGATGAGAATTCCATGAATGCCTACCATTGACAATAGGCATATATTGGGAAACCCAAATTTCGCCTTCCTCCATCACTTTCAAAGCAAGAGCCCTGAGATTTGGGTCATCCAATAATGACTCTTCCCTCAACCAATGGTCTTCCCAAAACTTGACGTTTCTCCCATCACCAATGATCCACCTACTTTTAGCCTTCACAAAGTCCCTGATCTTCGTTAAGCTTCTCCAAAAAATGGAGCCTCTCGGGGAGAGATCATCTGACAAGAAAGAATTAAATCCGTATTTCACTTTAAGGATAGAACACCAAGGTCTCTCGGTGTTCGAAGCAACCAACCACCCTGATTTACCAACCAGGGCTCTATTCATAAGTGCTGCTCTTTTCAAATTAAGACCCCCATCCTTTCTCCTCTTGCAAATCTGATCCCAAGCGACCAAGTGGTACTTACCTTTTAAATCCGATCCAGCCCAAAGGAACATTTTACAAATATGATCAATTTTATCCATTACTTTAGCAGGGAGCATGAATAAGGACATGAAATAAATGGGTATGCTCTAGAGCATGCTTTGAACAAGTACCACCTTCCCTGCTTGGCTCAACAACACCCCTTTCCAAGAGGCTAGTTTACATTGGATTCTTTCAATCAAAGGGTCCCATAGTGAGTCTTTCATTCTCCCCATGAAGAGAGGTAGTCCAAGATAGGTCACTGGCAACGTGGCAATCCTACAATTGAGTATATTCACAATATTTGATTGCCTGGCTTTCGAAGTGTTAACAAAGTAGAGAAAGCTCTTCGTAAAGTTGATCTCCTGACCAGTAACCCTCTCATAACACAATAAGATATTTTTAATATCTCGAGTGAAAAATATCGATGCACCACTAGCAATCAGAGTGTCATCAACAAATTGGTGATGAGATACAGGCGGACATGGGAGAGCTGGATGAAGACCCACCTCCCCGCTCAACCTTCCAATCACTCTCCCCAAAGCCTCCACCACAAAGAGGAAGAGGAAGGGGGAAAGTGGATCACCTTGCCTCAAACCATGGTGAGACTTAAAAAATCTAGACACCGATCCGTTCACTAGAATGGAGCACCAAACTGAAGAAATGCAAGCCAAAATAAGGGTGACCCACCGATCACTGAAGCCAAACTTCCTCATCACCTCTTGTAAGAATGGCCACGTCACTTTGTCATAAGCCTTACTGATGTCGAGCTTTAAAAGGAAAGCCTCTCTACCACTGTACTTGATCGAATGAAGAAGCTCATGCATGACAATAGCGCCATCTAAGATTTGTCTACCCAACACAAAGGCGCTCTGAGCCATATCAATGAGATTCGAAAGCAACCCCTTGAGTCTGTTAGATAGAGCCTTAGAGAGGAATTTATATAAAGAATTGCACAAACTGATTGGTCTAAAATCCTTAAATGATGAGGCAGAATCCTTTTTCGGAATTAAGGCAATCAACATGGCATTCAGGGATTTAGGAATCTCCATCGATATTTGGGCTTCTCTCAGAGCCTCCACCACCTCAGACCCACAAATATTCCAATATTTTTGAAAGAACAATGGAGGAAATCCATCAGGCCCCGAAGCCTTTAAAGGCCCCAACTCCTTAACAACATTAAATATTTCATCATCTGTGAGCGGGGCCTCCAAACCCGCATTCATTTCCTCCATCACCAACGTAGGAATGGCATCTAACATAACACGTTCCACCACCAAATCTCGATCCAGGGGGACCAAGAAGAGAACTGAAGAAATTGACAACCTCCAATCGAATTTCCTCGCTCTTCCTGATAGAGCTGCCATCCTCCTTAATAATCTCCACTATTCTATTCCTACTCCTCCATCGCATGGTGGACGCATGAAAGAACCATGTATTCTTGTCACCTTCTCTTAGCCATAATTCTCTCGATTTTTGCTTCTAGTGCAACTCGATATCCACTTGTTTGTTATGATAATTGGCTAAGCACTCCCTTTCCTCCCTTAATAACACCTCATCGAGTCCCTGTGACTCAATATTTTTCTCTATTTCAGTGACCTTTTTTAAAGCTTCCAGCTCCCTAAAGATATTACCATACACGTTCTTGTTCCACCATTTTAATTGATGATGAAGCCTTCAAATTTTGAAGGTAACTTTAAAAAGGCCCGATCCCGACGCTTCCTCATCCCACCATTTTTTCATGCAATCTTCAAAGTTAGGGAAGTTGCACCACATTGCTTCAAAGTGGAAGGGTCTCGAAACAAAAGAAGAGTTTTCAACAGTCTCCAAAAGGAGAGGATTATGATCCGAGCCCACTCTGGGCAAGGTGGAAAGCACCACATCCCCAAATAAATCGAGACTTCCAGATGAAACTAGCACTCTATCCAGCCGGCTCAGGATCAAACCATTACCCGACCTCCTATTACTCCATGTAAAATGCCCCCCTTTCAAATCCACGTCTCGTAATTCTATGAAAGATATGAAATCCGCCAGGTCAGCAAGACTGCGCTCTTCAGGGCCACTTCCACCCCTTCTCTCCGAAGGATATAGAGGGGAGTTAAAATCTCCAATCACTAACCAATGTTCATGAATGAAGGTTTGATACATTTCTAGCAACAACTGCCAGAAATATCTCCTTTCATAAGTGGTATTCGAAGCATAGATATTGGAGACCACCCAACGCCTTTGGGTTTCATTGCACCAAAAAATAATATTTATCACTCTACGTGAAGCAGAGATTACATGCCCATCAAATTTATGTGAATTCCAAAAAAAAGGAGTCCACCCACTGTTCCCACAACTTCACTGGCCATGAAACCCGAGTCCTTCCATACTGCCCTTTGGATCGATCTCCATGACTCGACCTCAAGCTTTGATTCTTGAATGCATAACAGATCAGGGGCCAATTCTCTTCTCAGGGACGCCAATAAGCGCTTCTTAGAGGAGCTATTAAGCCCTCTTATGTTCCATGAGCAGATTTTCATGGGAAGGGGGAACTCACTTTATCTCCACCACCTACCGACGAGCTCAAGAAACCATCCAAGCTCAATCATTTTTCACCTTCACCAATTTTTAGAACTAGTCTAGATTGACCTCCATTGGCCATAGACTCATTGGCCTTTCTTTTCCTGCTTACTTTAGACATAGGCCTTCCAGGTTTATAGGCCTTGCCCAAATCCATCAAACGTCTTCTATGACTATGGGTTTTAGGGCCAGGAGAGCCCTTCTCCATTACCACCGATTGAGGAGACGGGGAAGCAGGAGCCACATCCATCACTAAAGCTTCATTTCTTACCATAGAGGGGGAACAACCATCCACATGATTGGCCATGCTAGGAGAGAAGGATAGACAATGAGCCATCGAGGATTGTGGGCATTCCCTTAAGGACCCCATCGGGGTCGCCATCTAGGCTTTAGAGCATGATGGACCCAAGTCTTCTGCCAGAGCATTTAGACACTCGAAAGAGTTGTCTAAGGGGATAGAAGCCTCCACCAGATTGACTTCCAGAAACAAGTCCACCTCTAGCCTATTAGAATTCTCCATTGCAATATCCGAACACATCGGTTTGACCAACTCCTCCTCCCTAACCATAGGCACCAATGAAGGGGAGGAAAGAGGGGGAGCCAAATTTCGAAGAGCCATCGAAGGAGCAGCGACTTCCTTGACCGACGGGGCAGCGAACGATTTCTTCTTCCATATTCTTCGCTTCTTTGAGGGGAAAGACCAAACAGACTTGCTAACACCAGAAACAGAGGCCGGTCTCTTCCCTTTCTCCACCGCGGACACAAATCCTTGCGAGCGCTGCACCCTAGTAGGGGCATCCCCCGACTTTCTTTTGCAATGCAAAGATGAATGACCTTTGCCCCCACAAGCTGAACATGAAAAGCTATCATGTTCGTAGATGATTACCTGCTCCCACCTTCCCGCCAGAGAGTTGATCAAAATAGATTTTGGCAGCTCTTTGGACAAGTCCGCGAGAACACTCAGGCGAACAAATTGCCTTTTGTCTTCCGACATGGAAGAGGCATCAAAAGAGATAAATTTCCCAATTGCATTGGCAATCTGTTTGAAGATGGAGTCATGCCATAAATAGAGAGGGACTTCAGGAAGACGAATCCAAACCGGAACCATGTCCACTTTGTGAGTAGCAGGGTTAAACCCAGAGTCCCATTTCCTCAAATACAACCCACGCTTTCCAAAAAACCATGACCCCTCTTCCAACACCCGATCAACATCAGAGGGGTCCGACAGAGAAAAGAGAAAAAAGTTCCTCGGGAGAAGAGATAAACAGAGGCTGCCAGTCGGCTTCCAATGGGCGATGGCCCATCTCTTTAAAGCATCAACATTCGGTCTGCTCTCGAAGAATTTTCCCACTAAATTACCAGACAGATTCGCCAATAGAGAGGACACAGTTGAGTCAGAGACAGAGATTTCGAGTTGGGGATGAACGTCTCCATCAACAACCCGATTGGCTAAGTCTACGCTCCCCCCATTCCTTTTGGGTGCAGCCTCCCCAATAGCTTGGCCACAAGGCTTTTCCAAAGAAAGAGATTCCATCGGTTCGTCCAGAGCTTCCCCACCCGGATACCACATTTCATCAAAATCACACACTAGCAATGCAAAAGAGAGGACCGGATGAAGTGCATATTTTATTTGAAAATAAGGAATATATATTTATAATTGCATATTTTTCTTCTTTATGCATATTTAAGTGTTTGGTTGTAATATTTTAAGTTTGTGGATCTTGCATTTGTCCACTTTAGTACATTAGATAAATTTTTTATCTGGCTTTAACCTGCTTTGCAAAGGCTTCTAATTTGGTTTAAATTATGGTCACGTTAGTCAATGTAGTTACTACCTTGGTCAATAAGGTCAATGATATTGATGCTCAATCCTTGTTCTCAAATACCAAAATCTATAATAATAACCTTATCTCTAAATTAAAATGTAAAGTCAATATTTATGATGGTCTACGGAACTTGATGTCCTTAATAGTTAAATCCTAAATATAGAGTCACAGTTTCACTATAGTAAAACTCTTCAAGAGGAAAATTTACCTTTTGCTAAGCTTAAACTATTAGGAGTAGCCAAAGCATTGGTGATTGAGTGCCAAACTACTCAAAATCATCTTACTATCTCGGAGGATATTATAAATGCCTTGAGGGAGATATTATATCTCTCCAATTATGAGGAATATATCATTATCAAGTGGCTTCACTTGAGAAAAGGGAGCCATAGGTCTATAGAAGACTACACCTACCAATTTAATAGTTTGTGAATGATTCATGGTATATTTTATTATGTTAAAACTATTATCATAAAATTCAAGAGCGAATTGTAGGAATTCTTGTTTAGAGAGTTGAAATATACTCCTATTTCCACATTGATTATAGCTTTTAACCAAGATCAACTTGTGGAGAAGAAGCTTATTACATCAATGAGCTCATGGAGTTTAGTTCATTAGTAGTTTCCAAGTCATCAAGCCAACAATAATAGGTGAAAAGGTGAAGAATACCTATTTATCCCCTTCTTCTTTCTCTTTTCCATCTTCTTACCCTTCCTCTTCTTCTTACAAGTCTCTTCCTCCTAATGTAAATAAATCTCAAATTTTTTGTAACTATTGTAAAAATAAAGGATCAAATAAGTCTAAATATTTCGAGTTAAATAATAAGACTTTAATTGTACAATATTGAGATGAGAGCCCAAGGAATGGTTTCATAAAAAAATTAGAAGAGGATAAAGCTTATAATGAATTGAAAAATATACTTAATAGAGTCATCTTAATGAACCACAATTCATTAGTAGGTGACCATGATAAATTATTCATCCTGCATGCTCACCTTACTTGTGATTTGTACATGGGTTGTGTATGCTCTACCTTGATTAGATGCTTGATTACAATTATAATGCTCACTTTCTATCCATGTCATGATATCAATAGGTTTTTGTCCCTTCTAAGAAGGGAGAGTTAAATAATTGTAGTAGTATTTGATTATTGTGTAAGAAAGCACTATAGTCAAATACAACCCATTCAACTAAATAGAATATTTAGGATGCAACTTTATAACTTGTTAAGAGTATCTTATTATTGTATTGCTTAGTTATCTTCAAAATCCTTTTTAGGATACACATGAAGAGTCCAAGTATCTCCAAGGTTATCAGCTTGATAATTTTATAAAACTAACACAACATACTCCAATTAGAAGTCTAAATTGAGTTTGAGTTTAATGAAGAAATTGATTGGTTTACTATCTACCATGCTTATATGATGTATTTCGTCTTAGGATTTTATTATTTTATATTTATAATATTTTATTCAGATATGTATATGTGAGATTTATTTCTTCACATTTTAAAAAAAAAGTTATATTATTAACTATAGTCCCTAAGTTAATAAAGTTGTTATTTCAAAATTTGGTCTATTTGTTAGTACGCTATCTTATAGTTGAGATCTGCATATATTTAGTGATATCAATTGTAGCTAAATACATGTTCAAGTTATTATTTAAATTTAATATAAACAATAATAAAAATAGTGAATTTTAATCCACATCAATTCTTATCAAAGTTGTAGGTTTCAATCAAAGACTTCGAGATTATTCTAGTTTTTTTTGTTTGAATGGTGTTGAGATATTACTATCACAAAGTCAACTTCAATTATATTGTGCATAGAGCTTGTGATCAAAGGAGAGGGATAAATTTTTTCAAGTAAAGATATTTTTTAAGAATTTGAAAAACTTATATCGAAATAATAATATTTACAAGTTGGGACAAGAATCCCTTAAAGTTAAATAAGATCTTGAACATGTATTTAGTTACAATTGATAGCACGAAATATATACAACACTAATATGAACAATAATAAAATTAGTGAATTTTAATCCACATTAATTCTTATCAGAGTTGTAGGTCTCAATCAAGGACTTCAATATTGTTCTAGTTTTTTTTGGTTTGAATGGTGTTGAGATCTTACTATCACAAATTTAACTTCAATTACATTGTGCATAGATCTTGTGATCAAAGGAGTGGGATAAATTTTCGCAAGTAAATTTTTTTTTTTAAGAATTTGAAAAACTTATATTGAAGTAAGAATATTTACAAGTTGGGACAAGACTCCCCCAGCATTAGCCCACAAGAAAACTTGTTTTCTCCTTTTAACTTTCCAACTAACTTCCATAACTCTAAAACCCAAGATCCTAAGAACTAACCACTTTTGATTACAACACTAAAAAGAGATCTGCATTGGAACTAAATCTCCTTAACCATATGTCTGCAATGGCTATCCAAATTAGCTAAGCACTATATTTTCTCACAAACCTATCTAATACTTTCATCCTCAATAGTCATGCTATTATTCCACTAAACCCCTACCTCCTCAATATTCCACTAAACCCCTACATAAAATTAGTTTACCACTTTATTCAAATATCTACCCACATAAATTGAATCACATCATCTAATTTCCTCCATAATATATTAATTTGAGTGACAAGAATACTCAACCTCCATGCATCCAAAGAAAATATCTTCATCTAATATAGAGCTCCTACCAATATTTGAGAATTTAATTATATGATTATCCTCCTATAACCTTGTCTTACCACCTAGATAGAAGCATATTTGATAGCTAAGGTTTTTGCTTCATTGTTTATGGTTCTACTTAGGTCCTATAGTTTCCAATAAATAATTGTCACAACATGATTCTTGTGGACCGTTTTAATATTAGCTCTGCTCATATTTCCTTTTGTAGTTCCATTTTGAGTATATTTTCCAACTAGCATTGTCCTATCCCTCATGCACTTTCACTTCCTTCTCCATCATATCTATATCACTTTGAATTTTCTCTTTAGCATACACTATCATAGTTTTCATGACTTTGCTCCAAATGACCTACCAGATGCCATCTGAGGATGAAAAGGTTTCTCTAAAACTTATACCATTTCTCTATAACCACACTTACCACCAAATAATATTTAATCCAATATTCCACCTAATATGAAGAGCTTAAAATTTAAATAAGTTTCTCTTCCATATTTTTCAATGTTAATCCAATTCAAATCACCATTGGCTCAAATTTTATAAGCTAAAACTCATTGCTCCTAAATGTAGCATGTGAATGGGCACTCAAACATCAAGTGGATAAATGTTTCCTCAATTTTGTAGCATAAAATATATTAGGATGGACCAATTATTTCCTTGTATATTAGAATATCAAAATTAATAATTCCATTATACATAAACTTTCGGGCAAAGAAGTTTACTTTTGACCAACCCTTGGAATACTAAATTTTTATCCAATCCTCAACCCGATATGCATGAGGAGGAGATTCTACAAAAATATTATCATATTCATCCTTCGTTGTATATACTCCAAGGCTCCCATAGAAACAAGCTAATTCATCTTCCTCATCTCTACCTATGAGAAGTATTTCTACCAAGATTTTAGTCGTAATGGATGTCAATTTCAAATTAATTGCAATTGGTTGTTCATCCAACTTCTTAAACTACTTAAACCTATAATTATCATCTCGCTAATATTGAAATAACTTTCAATATAGATCCAACCCTTGCTTTACATAGTTATTTTTATTGATTACAATCCTTGAAATTTAGTCAATGATAGGTGGGCATTGATCCCACGAATCTATCCAAAATCATGCCTTCTTCCCTATCCCAAATTTATAAAATAATCAATATTTCACTATGTAAGATTCTATATTTAGATTTAACCACGCTAGGGACCCATTACCATCCAAAGGAACTTGACTCACCTCATTCAAGTTCACTTCTTCTAAATATTTACTGATTAATTTTCTACTAAACATGGAAGTTGGCATGGAGATCCATACACAGTAAATATTTCTAGCCAAAGCTTTATTATTTAACTTGAGTTATCTCAATCCTAAACCTCCCTTTACCTTGGGTTGACTTACTTTCTCCCAATATACTAATGCACATTTACTCTCTCCTTTTATTCCTTCCCATTAAAAATTTTCTAGTCATTTTGTCCAACTCTTTCCATATGTTATATGGGATAGCAAGGATAGAAAATTTATAAATTAACATAGCATAAATTATTGACTACAAAAAATTTAATCTACCCTCAAAATTTAACATTTTGTGAAACCAATAATTAATCCTTTCTTTGATATGATCTAAAATATTCCTTCAAATAGCTATATTCAATTTTAAAGGGACCCCCAAATATACCACTAGCAAAGAAGTCCTTGTCAATCCCAAGATATCTAAAATTATGTCCTAAAGCCTTTGATCAAGATTGAAGAAGACCACTTTGAATTTATCATCATTGATAACTTCGTTTATGGCCCTATGCTAAAAATTAAGAGTACTATGCTTATTCTTACTTCCCTAAGGTTTGGCACTTCCACCAATCCTATGTCATATACAAACTATAAGTGAATGAAAACCTCCTCACCCACCTTGATACCTATTAGAAAACCCTGTTTTCTTCTTCTCAAGATGATTCTACCTAAGCCTTTAACCAATATGAGAAAATATAAGGAGAACAAGAATCTTCCTAAAAAAATGCCTCGAGTGTCTCTAAACAAGTGTGAGGGAAGGCATTTGATTAACATTGAGGATGTTAAAGTAGAGACACAACTCATGACCCATTCTATCCAATCTTGAGAGAAATTGAAGGCTATCATAATCCTTAAAAAGAAGCTTTACTCCACCCTATCATGATCCTTTAACATATCTAATATTATAAATAATCTTCTAGTACCATATTTTTACATTGATTGGATTGCCTCTAGAGCTAGAACCACACCATCAACGGTTTACCTTCCTTTTATAAAATTCCTTTGCTATGAGGGTATAATTCTATCTAGAAGAGATTTTATCCACTCATCCATTATCTTCATTATTATTTTATATGAAATTGCATAAGGCAATAGGTTTGTAATCTAGAATATGGCACCCCTCCTCCCCTTTTATAATTAAGAAAATGAATGTATGATTTAATGCTTTAAACATTCCTTTTTCCTATGGACTCCTCTATAACAACCATTACATCCTCCTCCAAGTTATCCTAGAAGTTCTAAAAAAATGCAATTGGGAATCCATCTAGGCTTGGTGTTTTTCCTATACTCATTCCAAAAACTATCTTCTTTAGATCTTCTCTATCAATGGGTTTAAGCAAGACCTAATTTTCTTCTTTAGAGATAATAAATGGTATGATAACAAGCACTTATTTATGAGCGTATTTGTCTTGCACCATACATTCCTTAAACAATTTAGAAAAATAATCCATTGAATGGAAATGTATACTTGGGATTGTATCAAAGGAGTGCCCATTATCATCCTAAAGAACATTCATATTGTTCATCAGTCTCCTAGCACAAGTAGCCCAATGGAAAAATTTGGTGCTTTTGTTACGTTCCATTAACCAAGTGGTTCTTACTTTGTTTCTAGTAGATCTCCTCTTGGTTGTCAGTGTTCTTAATTACTTTATGCAATGCATCCTCCTCTTATTTGAGCCACTCTATAATTATTTTTTCCTTAAAGTGTTTTTGTACCTCATCCTATCTGGCCACTAGTAGAGCACTTTGGGCCTAAAAGGCTATCTTGTTAGCTTACCTCCATTATTTTAGTTGATCCTTGACTTAATAAAATTTCTTATCGAATCTAAACATTTTTTTCTCATATATAGTCATACCTTTTCCCACCACTATGGGATTTTATTTCAAAAAATTTCCTTTTGTAACAAAAAGTTTTCAAATCTGAGTGGTTTGTGATGCTACCTTATCTTGATCTCCCCTTCCCATAGAATGAAGTGATCCAAAAATAAACCCTCCAAAATATAAAATTTTAAATTCCACTTTAGAAACATCTCCTCTAAAACCAAAAATGATCTAAGTTCACCTTTCTACTATGTAGCTCCCTCCTCTTCTTAATCCAAGTATAGTTTGTTCTAGAACATTTAATATCCACCAAGTGTAATGCAAGGACCTGGGAAATCATAAGTCGATAAAAAATTAGGGTTCCTCATTTCTAATATTTAGATGATAATTTAGCATTAAAATTCCTAGTAAAAATCTAGTCTATATCCTATCTTGAAACTCTCATATTATGTACCACTTTTGATTAATAATTTTGACCATCTAGGTTTTAATCCCCATAGAAATTAGTGATTAAACCCTACTCAATTGTCACATTGTTCCTAAAATTCAATGTGAGGACATCCCTCCAAGCTATAGGTTCTATTTCCATCCATTCAAGAGAGTTCCAAATTTAAATTTTCCCCCTGAGACCCCTTGGGCAACCAATTCCATATGACGAGCACCCCTCTAGATTATATTTACTATTTTATACACGAGATCCATCAACATTTTTATCCCTTAGATAAGAAAAAAATTGTTTTAATTTTTTTAAGAGTCTTCAAATAACAAATTGGTGGGTTCTAATTTTTAAACGCCTAATATTTCATGATTTTATAATAATTGGTTACCTTGAGACCAATAAGAGTCAATTGGCCTCACTAATACCCTATTGATTAGTTTATCTCCTTGAGATGTTATCAATTCTTTATTTGATTTTGTACCTACTTCTTGAGAGCTAATATTATTTGATCTCTTATCCACCTAACTTATCCATAGAGTTGGATTTTATTTGTTCTTTTTAGCCATGCCTATGATGGTATCCTTTATTATTAGCTACTTCTAGTTATACACTACCAATACCCTTGCAATATCTAATTATGGTAACTCATTGCACTATATTACCTGCTCTAGGATAGGAGGAGCTAAAAGAGGGGCTTGAACATGGTTATTATTTTTTTCATTATTTCCATACACTCATTCCATGTGTTGTTCTTATTTCTTCTCCACTAGTGTCTCTAAGATCTCATACCTATCTAAAGCATTGATTTGGGTTTGATCTTTATGATATTTTTTATTTTACCTTCTCATTCTTTTGGCCTATTAAAAAACCACCCCCTTGTGTTTCTCTTCATTGATAAATATTGGTTGCTTCTTTATTTTTTTTGGTAAGTAGTGTTTGTATTTACAGCGGGTTTTAACAAGGATCCCAAAACCTGATTACATAAGCAATGGCCCTAGGGCATCAATCCCTTGAAACTGAACACCAAAATAGAAATCCCGCCTAGCGGTAACAGTAAGCATGAAACAATCCCTCTCAACGGGAAACAAAAAAATAAGAAAGAAAGTAGTTTTGGAGATCCCGCCCAGCGGGGAGTAACCAAAAACCACCATCGAGAAGATCTCGCCCAGACATGAAGCAAAGAAAAACGCATTACAATGCCTCATGGGAAGCAATCAAAACCACCACAAACAGTCCCGCCTAGCGGGAAGCAACAGGGAAATCCCACCATCCGGGAAACCAGCAGAAAAGAAAGGATCCCGCCTCACGGGAAAATCGATGGATTTGGCGAATCCCGCCCTGTGGAGAAACTAGCCGCCCACCGGGAAAACATTATGTTCAGCGAGAGCCATCCTGCAGGAAGCCGACAGCCAGCACAAAGAGGATCCAACCCATCAGGAAGTGACCAGAGAGTTGCACCATAAGGAACCCGCCCCGAGAAAACAGAAGAGGATCCCAACAGCAGGGACCAAGAATCTCGTCCAAGCACAGAGCCCGTCGAGGATTCACAAGAAAAAATGGGGAAGCTATCCAAACCCTAAACCGTCACCTCCACCGCACCGAGAAACGCAGGGGACCAGATCCACGCGAATAACTCGCAAAAAACCCCAGGGGGAAGCCTGAGGGAAAAAGGGAAGGGATCCCCAACCAAACAGGGATCCCTGGGAAGCATCAGTCCGAAAAAACAACCAAGGAAACCCTAGCCGACCGGGAGGGACGCAGATAGTGGAGAAGGATCTCCCCCAGGAGATCATCTGCAAACAACCACTCCCCGGGAGGGATGACCTGGGTTGAGCCAGGGACTGGGCAGGAACCAGGAGCCATGGGAGGGGGAGCAGGGGAGGGACCAGAGCCCTCCCCTCTCTACTTTCTTCCCTCACCCAGAGCTCAAGTATTCGGTTGCTTCTTTATTGACTATTGACTTATAGTAAGATTTGATTTTCCTAGAGAAGGATCCATTTTTGTGTTCATATTGTTTGGGAAAGAGCAAGCCAAACACCCATATTTATGGTAAAATTGATGGCTCCCTTAATAAGGTTTAAAATCTTCATTATTTTATTTATACTTCTCTATAAGGGTATATGAGACTAGAATTAGCTAGTGCATGACTATAGCAACTAGCCGAATCTATCTCTAAGGGATGGTGCTATGTGTCATTTCCAATATTTAGATTATCTACTTTTAGAAATACATGGTCATAGTAAATAGTCCAACCCATGCTAGAGAGATGGTGCTATAATTCATTCTTCATATTTACATAATATTTTTTTTTTTGGTAATATTAAGTAATGGGGGTTTTGACTAGGAATCCCCCAACCTGTTACAACAACTCCACCAGGGAGACACACACCCACCCCCTCACACACTCACCCACGACACGGTTTGAACCTTGGACCTCCCGAATAAGATCCAAAACCCAGGAAATATAATATTATTTGATATGTATATGCATTTAGTAAGGGTGCTTTTTACTAATTAACTTAGAAGTGAAGAGCCATGGTTACACATAGTTGAGTTAAAGAGATGTTAGATTATATGGGTTTTATGTCCTCATGTGAGAATCATGGGGAAGATATGGGTTACAAACCAGTGAGTAATATGGATAAGATGGTACATATTAGGACTGCATTGTGTATTACAAATGTGGACTTGTACTTTATGTTTCTTAAATATATGTATATATACACACACAATGTGATTTTTGTTTATTATATATTTTTAAAAATTAAGTAACCTAATTCTATTTTCTACTTATTACTATAAAATGGTTAATACCTAAAGGAAATGATATTTGATGTTATATTTGGAGGTTCATAATCTAAGGGTTTATGGCTATAATATAAAATGAATTTGGATATTTTTGCTAATTTGACTACAAAATTTTTCTAAGGTAAATTTTTAATTTAAAATTCTAGTAATAGATATGACATGTTATATATTATGATTCCAATAGATTTAAAATATAAAAATATAAAAAACAATCTTGTTTACACCAACAAAATATTGGAAATTTGAGCATGTTTTGTTGTCATTGATGTCAAGAGGTTTGTTGATGGAATTAATGTCAAAAGGTTTTGATGTCCTATAATTAATGTGCTATGAAAGCAAGGTAAGGTTTTCTCTGAAGCACTTAGGACCATGGGTTCTAAGGTAATAAATAAGAGGTACGAAGGAGACTTGAAAACTCAAATTTCAGGCTATGTGCAAGAAGGCAAGTGAAAAAGGATAAGATTATAAAATTTTAATATTATAATATTTTGGCCACCATGGCCTCTCAAAGGATATTGGATAATGCATTGACCAAAGGGTTTATCAAAGTGTTAAGTATATTATTTAATTAATTAAATTTAACCATAAGGTTAAATAATTAATTAATATTTAACCTAAAGTTAAATATTAATTAAAATAATATTAATTTTGAAGTGCCAAAAATTAAATTGCATGAGCGTTGACGTTGAATATAAAGGAAGGGAAATATATAAATAAGTTTAAATTTTTTAGCCTAAGTTGATAGTGTGATTTGATGTGCCTCCAAACCATTGAATAGCTCGTGTGACACGACAAAAGGGAGAAGACAGTGCTTGCATGTTACGCAGGGCAATGGTTGGTCAAAGGGAATAAGAGGTGTGTCCCCACTCATCCGAGGTGGTAGCCGAGCTGGAAAGCAAGGCTTACACATTGCGTAGCAAGGGAGATACCTATGTTCAATTTACGTGGAGGAGTTTTTGAAAGGCAGTGTGTGGATTTTTTTTTATCATCGATGATAGATATCAAGGAGGGAAATGTGTGTTGTTTAGTTGTATGGCTTGGCTAGCCCATGCAGTAGCCTTGCCAAGGCTAAGGTGTGGGGCCAACAGGTAGTGCGGATTTGACTCGCGATGGTAGGTGGTAGCAAAAGGGGGATTAATTTTTGAATAAAAAATAATTGTGCCCTAAGGTCTAAGGTGGCTAAGGTATGTGTGAGGGAGTTATAAGGAGTCTTTAAATTGTTTTATTTCTAAAATAAAAGGAGTTATAAGGTGATTTATTTTTTAGCAAAAAATAAGGTTGATTTTTGTTTATTATATATTTTTTTTAAAATAAGTAACCTAATTCTATTGTCTACTTATTACTATAAAATGGTTAATGCCTAAAGGAAATGATATTTGATGTTAGATTTGGAGGTTCATAATATAAGGTTTTATGGCTATAATATAAAATGAATTTGGATATTTTTGCTAATTTGACTACAAAATTTTTCTAAGGTGAATTTTTTAATTTAAAATTCTAGTAATAGATATGACATATTATATATTATGATTCCAATAGATTTCAAATATAAAAATATCAAAAACAATCTTGTTTACACCAACAAAATGTTAGAAATTTGAGCATGTTTTGTTGTCATTAATGTCAAGAGGTTTGTTGATGGAATTAATGTCAAAAGGTTTTGATGTCCTATAATTAATGTGATATGAAATCAAGGTAAGGTTTTCTCCGAAGCACTTAGGACCATGGGTTCTAAGGTAATAAATAAGAGGTATGAAGGAGACTTGAAGACTCAAATTTCAGGCTATGTGCAAGAAGGCAAGTGAAAAAAGATAAGATTATAATATTTTAATATTATAATATGTTGGTCATAAGGGCCTCTCAAAGGATATTGGATAATGCATTGACCAAAGGGTTTATCAAAGTGTTAAGTATATTATTTAATTAATTAAATTTAACCATAAGGTTAAATAATTAATTAATATTTAACCTAAATTTAAATATTAATTAAAATAATATAAATTTTGAAGTACCAAAAAATTGAATTGCATGAGTTTCGACATTGAATATAAATGAAGGGAAATATATAAATAAGGTTAAATTTTTTAGCCTAAGTTGATAGTTTGATTCGATGTGCCTCTGAACCATTGCATAGCTCATGTGACTTGGCAAAAGGGAGAAGACAGTGCTTGGATGTTACGCAAGGTAGTAGTTGGTCAAAGGGAAGAAGAGGTGTGTCCCCACTCATCCGAGGTGGTAGCCGAGATGGTAATCAAGGCTTACACAGTGCGTAGCAAGGGAGAGACCTATGTTCAATTTATGTGGAGGAGTTTTTGAAAGGCGGTGTGTGGATTTTATTTTATCATCAGCGATAGATATCAAGGAAGGAAATATGTGTTGTTTAGTCGTGTGGCTTGGCTAGCCCATGCAGTAGCCTTGCCAAGGCTAAGGTGTGGGACCAATAGGTAGTGTGGATTCGACTCCCGATGGTAGGTGGTAGCAAAAGGGGGATTAATTTTTGAATAAAAAATAATTGTGTTGTAAGGTCTAATGTGGCTAAGGTATGTGCTAGGGAGTTATAAGGAGTCTTTAAATTGTTTTATTTGTACAATAAAAGGAGTTATAAGGTGATTTATTTTTGAGAAAAAAATAAGGTGGATTATTTTGATAATGCATTGAGATAAAAATTAAAGTGAAGTTTTTATTTTTTGGAAATGCATTAATACAAAGTTAGGATAAATAAGGTGTAAAAGTGATTTGATATTTTTGTATGGTAAAATATATTTTGAGAAGAGAGTTCATTAAGAGAGTATTTTGATAACTAACCTTGAAAGTGGTATATAGAAAAGTGATTTGTTATAATACAGGCCTTGAGGACAATTCTTCATCAAAGAAAATGAGAGGTATTGGCACATCATCTTTTGTTTAAAGTGATTATTGGAATGAATGTTGTGAAATAGAAGGTGGAGTGAAAAGGATTATTTCATGAGCATTATTGGAAATATATGAGCAAGTTTTGTGTGCTTCATGGTTGAATGATTGAGTGAAACTTCTTGAGCATTAGTTTTGAGTGAATGTGCAAACATTAGAAATCAAATTTGTGAAAGTAAGAGTGTAGATCAGAAAGATAGGTGTCATGTGCTAGATTGAATCTATCTTTAAAAGGTAATAAAATTAAGACATGTGGAAGCAATAGACTTAATGATTGAGTAGAACATATTGAGTTTTGATAGAGTACATCATTATCTATATGTTCCAGAGGTTAAAATAATTTTGGATAGAATATGTCTAAACTGCTTCAAGTTAAAGGAATTACTTTGAAGATTAGACAAAGCATTTGATAGCATTGTGTGCAAGATTTTGAGATTTATTAAGCATATTTTGTGAGTTGTTTTGAGCATGTGTTAGAATAGGTTTGAGCATATGCTAGAGAAGATTTTACCAAGTCTTTGTGAAGGTTTGAGAGCAGAGTTAAGCAAGCTTTTATGAAAGCTTGAAGGCATATTTGAGCAAGTCTTGTAAAGACTTGGAACAACATTGAGAGCAGGATTGATTATTGATTTGTTCAAGCTTTTTGTTAAGGCTTGGGGTAGATCTAAGAAGATTTTATTAGTGATTGTTCAAGTTTTTTGTTAAGGCTTGGGGCATATCTAAGTAGATTTGATTGGTGATTGTTAAAGCTTTGTGTTAAGGCTTCAGGATAGATTTGAGATAGAGGTTAGTGTAGATTTGTGAATAGATTTGTGAGCAAAGTTAGAGCAAATTTGTGCTAGAATTGGGATAGATTTTGGTGTAGATTTGAGATAGAGCTAAGAGTAAGCTTTGGATGTGATAGAGTAGAGGACAACAGTCTCTAGTGGATAGAGATCCATTAGCCAGGGCATTTAGGATAGAGGTCTTCTATGGAGAGAGATCCACAAGCCAGAGCAGTGGGGGTAGAATTCTTCTAGAAGATCACCAGCTAGAGTAGAGGGAAAAAAGTCCTCCTGTGAATAGAGTTCCATGAACCAGAGCAAGGAAAAATATTTCTCCTATGGAGTGTGATCTACGAACCAGTTGGGAAGATAGAGTTCTTCTATGGAGAGAGATCCATAAACTAGTTGAGGATAAAGAGTTCTTCTGGATCAAGTTCCATGAACCAAAGAAAAGGGGAAAGAGTTCTCCTATGGAAATATATCTATAAATCAGAGCATAGGGGATTGGTGTCTCCTTTGGACAGAGGTCCATAAACATTGTAATAAGGAAGTGATTCCCAAAGATATTTGTTGAGAAAATTTTAATAGAAATATTTTCTTTGTGGAGTAGCCCACATTGGGTGAACCACGTTAAATTGGTGTCTCTCTTGTGTGTGATGATTTATGAATTGATTTGATTACTACTGTTGATATTTCCATTGATAATATTAGATAATATTTTTTTGAAATAAAATTAAAAGTTGGTCTTATATTGTTCACCCCCCAGTATAAGCATGTGTTCTTCACAGAATTTCTTAAGTCATAACATGTAACTTATTGGTTATATTTATAGTATTCCATGAAGTTGAGTAATGTTTAAATCTTGATGGACTCTATTATTGGGTGTTATTGTATGCTATATTTAGAGGCTAATAAATTTTTATCTAGGTATTAGCTTGTGATATTATTTTTTCTTGTGCTAAGTGCCATTTAATATATTTTTAAAGCTATTATTTGGTTAATTTAGTATTTTTTATACATTAAAAACCTTTGAATTACTAATTTTTTAATAGGCATCCTATTAATTTTGAATGATAATAAAAATAAAAAAGTCCTAATCTAACTAGAATAATGGTTTTCCTACTAGCTTTATTCTTAGTTAAAGGACAAAGTTATCTAACATATAAATATTCTATCATTAAAAAGGGTAATCAATATTCTAACCCATTTGTATTTACCAGTAGGATTTTAAATATAAATTAAGATTCTATAGTAAAATTCTTTCCAATAAAGTAAGCATGTTTAAACTATTATAAAAATAGGCTAATCCATGTGAGGAAAATATATTTGGTCAAATAATATTACTAAAAAAGACTTGAAAACAAAAGGAGCAAAATTATAAGTTATTATTAGATATGTTGATTTAATATTTTATTGATGTAAATTATTGGTATTAGTAGATGTGGTGCGGAGGGAGAGATCTCCATATAGCATTCCCCTTATATCCAAAACCAACCATAAATGTTGCTCCTCAAATGTATCTTTTAGCAACCTAAGGGGTTATTTCTCCTTCCATCATGTGGATAAAATAAGTTCAATGAGGAATTAAGACCTATTGAGTGACCCTCATTCATAGATTAGGATTTCTTAAGGATTCCTAGATCTAAGGGTGGAGATTTTTCTAACCTAATGATTACTACTTTGAGAGGAAAAGTGGAACAATTTTAAAAAACATATTTTCTCTCTTATTGCACATTTAAGTTCAATTTTATAAAAAGCATTTTAAATGAATGCATTTTTTCTTCTAATCATCCTCTTCCTTTTCTATACACTTTGGAGATTTAAAAAATAGTTATTTATGTTCTATATATGCCCATTTTATTTAATTGTTTTCATAGAGAGTGTCGTTTAATAAATTAATAAAAATAAATGTTATCATGGAAAAAAATATATTAGACCATTACTCTTGCCACAAAATAATATTTCATATGAACAATCCAGAGAGAAATACAATGTAATAAAAATATGATTTTATTTTATTTGATGATAAGAGTTGCATGAGCATTGTATATCCATCAAACTGATAGGTAAATCATTTAATGATATGAGAATAACTTATAAGTTTTTTTTTTATTATTATTTCTATTTACTTTACTAGGACTTGTGAGGAAAGCAATGTTGTTGTTGGTGGTGTACTAGAAATGATGAGTTTTCATTTTTGAATTCTTAAAATATAATATCATATGAATTATTTTCTAATTTTTTTAATTTATTATCAAAAAAAATCATTGTATAATCCTCACTTTGAGACAATCAATGCTAATTATCCTTGCAAATATGATCTCATTTATAAGCATGATGAGTTAAGGTAAGATTAAATTTTTTAAAGATTAAAATAAGTTTTTTAAAGTGTATTGAACTACATATACCTTAAATTATTATGAAATAAAGAGGGATACTATGACAAGTGGAGGACATTTTTATAAGTAAATGGATTTGCATTAGAGTATGTAAATATAACCCTGATGATCTGTCATGTGAATTTTGTAATTTGGTATTTTATTAATTTTTGTATTTATTATATATGTTGAATAAGAGTACCTCAAGTAAGGTTAGGAATCAAATGGATATTTTTAATTGATTAATATAATAAAATTTTGTATAATGAATTCTATAAGATAAAAATAGATGAATAAATAAGTATAATGTTTATTATCAAATAAAAATGAAATTTAAGTCTTCAATACTTGTGTCAAAAAATACATTTAAATTACTTATAGTCAATCTTATACGTAATTTATGTATGTTTTTAGTACTTTATATGTTGCATAACATTGTTGATGTTTGATTGTAATTATTATGAAAGAATATATTTATTTTTCTTTCATTTCTTATGATTATTTTGTGAGATCTTGCAAAGATTAAATGGGTGGGTAGAAACCTCTAGTTTTACATCTTATTTTAATGTTAGCATCAATAAATATAAATGAACGACACATAGAATATGCAAATGCACAACATAAACCAAAATCATAAAATATATTATTAAATTTTATGTCTCACCACTTTAAAATATTATATATTTCCATATATATTAGAGATAGTAGGGCATCCAATGAAGGGTTATTTTTATTTGTTACTCACTTACTAGGTACTAGTTTGTTTCTAACTAGTTACCAACTACTAACAATGGCACTAATCCAATAGTGTAGTGCTAATCTAAGGCACTAATGCAAGGTTTGGTTCCAACTATATTTATCAACTACTAACATTTCCTTTAATTTATATACTGGTTCATCCTAAACTAACCAATATTATTTCACAAATTCAAAATCAAGAAAGTGTGAGGTTACTCAATTGGCCTGTGACATAAACTTTTGGAGTTTTTAAGTCAGTAGAAACATCTCTAAATTTGGGTACTACTCAATGTATTATTGATGAATACTATTCTAACTTTTATCATTTGGAATAATTTAAGTATCATATGGTTAGGTTTTTGTCTAAATCTTGTGGTATCTATAACCTCATCTAGTTTTAGTTCAAATAGTTAGCTTCTTGACATTCTTGCTAAAAGTTTATCTATATAACTAACATAATCATAACGAAATATTTTATAGTTATATCAAACCCTTTATTACTTTACCATTTTATGTTGTCCTCTAAGTCACCATACCCAATAACATCTATACTAGTTGCTAATCTTATTTGGTGGTAGACTTTGGTCAATCCACTATTTTAATATTTTAAAAGATATGTTTATATAGCCTCTTAGTATCCTCATTGATGCTCTTATTACACTCTTCTATTTTGTCATTCAATTATACCAAAATCTTAATTTCATTCTAGCATTCATTCAATTTATATAATATGACAATTAAGTTTTGTTGAGCAACTTGCCCTATTGCCTTTATCTTTTCCAATTAATTTGGTTGTCTTGTTAGCCTATTGTTTTAATTTATGGTACCTCTATAAGAGATCTATCATCAGCTCTAGGATTTGTATCTTGTGAAAGGGTGTTTCCCCCACATTAATTATTGAACCCCACTCCTTGTATTATCTTTAACATCTTATTAATTTTATCCTCTAGTTGTAACAATCTCATTACATCCCTAGTTAAGTCCTTTTAGAAATTAATATTTATGGATATAATAATGACAACTTTACTCTATGCCATCATTTTTATTACATCCACACTATATTATCATAATATATCTACCATTATGTTAGGTTACAAGATAGGTATATAATAGTGTATTGTATAATGGTATGAGCCATTAATTAATTATTGAGTAAGGAAGGCCACATGTCAAAATAGAAATAGTTATGCCATAGAATCATATTTGTAACCATTGGGAGAATATTTTTCATATGTAACTGCAAGGAATATTGTAATATTATTATGAACTTTGTAACTCATGGAAGGTGAACCTCCACATGTGTGATCTTGTAACTCATGGAAGGTAAACCATCATACTCTTGTATAAAGAGAAATGTACCCCCATTGTGAAAGGTATCTATGTTGTATTCTTGGAAAATTCCTGTCTTGTGAAGCTAGAGATCTTGTGCAGTGGCTTCCTTACAAAAGGAGCATTGTATTGTGTTCCCCTACCTCAAGGGTAAAATCAGTCTCTATTTTATTGATAAATTTATTGTAGAATTAATTTATTTTTGAATGCATGTTGAATATTTTGATATATTGTTGAAAGATATATGGTATGAGAAGAGAGGATTATTATAGAAGTTTATCTATTTGTAAAATATTAAGCTCTAAAAAAGAGAGATGTAATTTATCAAGTGTGGGGGACCTGAGTATGACCCCTTATTAACTAGAAAAAAAAAAAGTAATCAAAATATATGTTGGACAATATAAATAATTATAACATTCAAAATAATATCAAATATGAATGTAAAATGGCCAAAATAATTCATGCAATAACATGAAGAACACTTACAATAGTATTGCTCAAAATATGCATACAAGCTATAATATTATTAATGCTTGAATGTGATCTTATAGTATCTAGATATTTCAATATAATCCTTGGGGCTTTACCTCCATAATATAGCCATACAAGATGACTCTTCAAGTACTAGAATATTGCTATCCATATGACAATTCTCATGTTCTTTGGCTTCTCATATTCCCATTTGTATACATGACTCTTGACTCTCTACTTACATGCACACTTAACTCTATGACACTTGAACTTTTTTATATGATACTTACACTTTGACATGCACATCTAATACATGATACTTGTGTACATATGTATGATACATATTTGCACACTTAATCACATGACACTTATGCATATCTTGCACATAGACACTTACATAAAAGGGAAATATAAATGACTCTTCTAAACTATTAAATCAAACACTAATCTATTACATATTTACATGTGTACCATAATGGTATCATGGGGGTGCATTAGCATGTAACAAATAATGTAATATTCTCCAATACCCCCTTGTATTACATTATTTCATTATTGAAGACTTTAATCTTTAATATTTGATTCTTCATGTAATCTTACATTGTGCATGAACCTCTATTTGAGATTTTTATTCATCCTCTTTCCGTGGTTCTTCTATCTTTACTTCTTTGCTATGAACTTGTTATTATTGTTCATGAACTGCTTGAACCTTTTCTTTGTCTTTGGCATTTGATTCATGTGTTTATTTTATTTTTGCTTTCTTGCATTCTTGAGTTTATCCTATAACCTCAAAATATTCACTTAGAGCATCATAATAATTTGTTAAAATTGATGATCTTAGATTGTTAGTCTTACTATCATATAATATCATTTATTACGTGTAGAATGAAGTAATATTTTATCTACTTTCTAATATGATTGACTTGACTCACTTGTAACATGATCAATCAATATTTTTCTTTTTATAATCGCAATCAACTATTTTTGCTTCTAACTTTTATACTTATGAATTTCAAGTGAAAGCAATGCCATATACATTATACTATGTATATCAATAGGTATTGTAATATCATCTTTTGAATTTTCAATTGCTTCAACAAGCTTTAAATGTAAGTAATATTCAGATGTTTCAAAACTTTCATTCATTGCTTCTCTATAGATAAATTGCATAGCCATATCTTGTTTTCCATCAGACTTATCAATCAAAACATGTATGCCAATTTTAATAGATTCCAATATTCTCTTCCTAATTATGGTCTTAAAATCATCTACTTCCATGATTAAATTCCAATAAAAAACTTTTGTATTAGTATTCCTTATTACTCCAAAGTTTAACTAATTGGAATTTTAAAATTTCAAATAACCTTTCAAAAATATATTTGCAAATTTAAAATTTTCAAAACTTTCAAATCCTTTGAAGTAGTAAACATTTTATCTCCTTGATAACTAAATTTACAAATTTTATAAATCTTCTAATTTCAAAATATTCTAGTTTTTAAATATTTTTCAAACTTTCAAACTTCAAATTATTTTTCAAACTTTCAAACTTCAAATTATTTTTCAAGCATTGTTTTGGAGTAGCAAACCTTGTCTCTTAAAAATCAAATAAATATTAAAAAACTTCAAAAATAAAATTTTTGAAATATATTGCAATAGTTTATTGAAAATAATAAAATATCAAATATTTTCAATATTTCAAAAATAAATAAGAAGTCCTTATAACTCCCACCTTTATATTAAACTTTTATAAACTTGAATTCCTTTTAACACCAACTTAAATAAAGTTCCTAAGTTATCCAAATTCTCTCAAATTATAAATTAGGAATTTATAAAAATGAAATATCAAATACAAAAGTAACACTCCTTACCTTCCTTTTTTTATTGGAAATGTTGACTACGATATGTGAGCTAATAAAAGCATTCTAACATGTAATTTTCACCAAGAAATAAATTGGCTATGATATTCCACATAAAAATTACTCCTCATAAAATTAAACCGTGCAAAATTTTATTTAGATATACCTTATTCCACCTACGCTTCTCTTTTACAATGATGTTTAAGTTATTTCTCTGATAATTCTAGATTCAAATTATACTACAACTTGACTAGATTTGCTTTACTTTGCAAAATCATGTTGTTCGAACTTGCTCATAGTGAGAATTTATTGTAGTTGTGTTGGATCTTATTCAAACCCGAAGTGATCTATTTATCCCTGATAGTTCCTCAATATTTCACTTAGATAACTTTCACTATGGATAACTTCACTTAGTAGCCCTTGTAATTTGAATGCACGTAGCTTTGGCTTCTCTATTATGGTGCCCGATCTTCCAAAATGGCATTTTTGGTTGGTACTTAGATTCTCTAATTTATTGTATTAATAATATAGAACTTATTAGTGCTTACTATTTTTTCTACCTTACTTCTCTAGCTCATATAAAACTTTTGGTGTTTAGTATTTTTTATTCTGCCTTACTTAGCTCTTTGGCTCATATAACACTACTAGTGCTTCAATCTCTTTTTCTAATGGTTTAATATTTTCGTGTTTGCCTAATCATGAACTTCTTTGAGGAGAAATATTCCTCATGCACACATACATATACATACATACATACATACATACATACATATATATATACATACATACATACATACAGATATGTATATATGTATGAGGACTCTTTTTCCTAAAATGGATAATGGTCACTTCATCCAATGCACTATATATAAGTACTTTTTGTGGTTTTAGACCAATATGGTGACTCTCCTTTTGTCTAGAAAATCCAATTAGTATAAGGGTGATCTTAAATATCCCCTCACATCCAACTTTATTTAGAGTTGACCATTTTTATCGTTTCTTGCATTTATTGGTTTTCCTTGAACTAGGAGAATAGACCCTAGCATCAAAATTATCAGGGTGACTTTTATTTATCCCCTAAATATCTATACTCCAATACTTTGAACGGAGTCCTAGTATTCACTTCCTTTAAAGTGGAAATACTCCAACTAAGGACCTTATCAAATATCAATATATCAATCTACAAATTTGAAATTTGTAGTAATCACATTGAATACTTCCTTTAAATGTATTAATAGAAACTACTTGTGGCAGGTCCAAATATGATAGTGGCTCTAATACCACTATTGAATTTTAATCCAAGCTATCATACATCCCAATATTATTAATTTATATTAGATTAAAAATTAAGAGGAATTAAAATATAAGTTAGGAAATATAAATAATTATAACATTTAAAATAATATCAAATATGAATGTGGAAGAAAAGTAACTTAAGGGCATTCAAATAAGTGGAAAACAATATCACCCAAATCAGCATCAAGATTCTTTGGAAGGTGTCAGAAAATATGTCTTTGTCTCTCAGCAATTTGAATCCTTCAAAATTAATTTTTGCACTCTCTCCAAGTGATCAGTTGTTGGAAGAATGGCTTGGTTTTGTGTCGTTAGCCCACCCCCCTCCTACTCCTGACCTAAGGAGGGAGATTCATTGGTCTCTACCACCCGTTGGGTGGTTCAAACTTAATTTTTATGG
The DNA here is from genome assembly GCA_028583015.1 of Wollemia nobilis. Classification (NCBI taxonomy): domain Eukaryota; kingdom Viridiplantae; phylum Streptophyta; class Pinopsida; order Araucariales; family Araucariaceae; genus Wollemia; species Wollemia nobilis. Next base: position 1,194,743 of record JAQPPZ010016712.1, on the reverse strand, counting down.
TACCTCTAAAGGCAATCTTGGCTTGGATGGCACGGGCGATGCAATAAGGGATAGCAATGGTGATCTTATTCTGGCTTACACGAACTGCCTTGGAGTCCAATCTTCCATGATGGTTGAAGCTAGAGTGACCTTCATTGGCTTGGAGTAGATTAATAACCTTGGCATCAGAAATGCAATTATTGAATGGGATTCCCTATCCATCATCAACATGCTTCATGGATTTTCCCATCCAGGATGGAAAATAGCTAATTTAATTGATGAAGTAACTTGGCTTGCTCATTCCTTTTCTAGCATGGAGTTCTCCCACATTTTTAGAGAAGGAAATTTAGTGGTTGATATCTTAGAAAACTTGGGAGTTTGTTCTAAAGGCTTATCTATCTGCCAATAGTATTTTTCCAATGATATTGTACTTTGCATCAGGAAGGAAACTCCTTAACTCTTATTAGATTTTGGTTCCTTTCGGAGATCTTGGTGATATGGTTGGTGCTCATATTTATAAGCGCTTTATGGTGTGTACTGGCATTTATTATGCTATCCCCTTAGTACATTCCTACCTTCCCTGATTGTCCCTTCTAGCCCCCTAGTTATGTCACCCCTTCTTATACCTGAGCTTGTCAAATTTTGTAGCCTGTTGTGACTTTCAAATTTCAAATGATGCATTTATTTAGGTTGGTAGTTTTTGGCCCCCTGCATTGTCTTGCTATTCTTTAGGTCTGAGTTGTTTGGATTTTTCTCCCTGTCTTGCCTTCATGGGGATGGTGTGAACTCCCTCGGTTCCCTTCCTCGAGGGGTGCTTGCCTTGATTTGTAATACCTTGTTGTACTTTTGGGTGGGCCTCCATTATGGAGGTCATATTGTGCTTTAATTGGCCTCTGGGCTTACTTGTTATATAAGGTTGTGGGGCTCCTTTCAAAACCCTCTTTTAATATTAATACCAAAAAAAAAATATGAATGTAAAATGACCAAAATAATTCATGCAATAACATGAATATCACTTACAATAGGATTGCTAAAAATATGCATATAAGCTAAAACATTATAAATTATTGAATGTGATATTACAATACCCAAATATTTTGATACAATTCATGGGGCTTTACCTCCATAATAGAGCCATACAAGATGATTCTTCAAGTACTTAACTATTGATCTCCTTATGACAACTCTCATGTCCTATGGCTTCTCATCTTGCCACTTGTACATGACTCTTAACTCTCTCCTTACATGCACACCTAACTCTATGATAATTTTACTCTTTTACATGATACACTTCTACATGCACACCTAATACATGACACTTGTGCACATCCTCACATTATATATTTGCACACTAAATCAAATAAAATTTGCATTTTCTCTCATTATACACGTGCACTATTACTTAAATGACACTTGTGCATATCCTAGACATAGACACTTACATAAAGAGGAAATATAAATCACTCTTCTAAACTATAGAGTTAAAACATTAAACACTAAGAGATAAAATATTAAAAATATATGTTAAGTAAAATTGAGGAAGCATGTTAAAAATAGTGTTTCATGGAAATATCATGCACGATGCTTTTCCTAAAGAATACAATTTATTTATAGATTGTCTTAAACGAATGGAAGGAAGAGTAAATATAGTAGTTTTAAAAATATAAATGGGAGATAGTGATAGAAAATTACGAAAACTAGATATAGAAAAATATGCTTATTACTTAACATGTAGGATATCTATAAATAGGGCTCTAGGCAATAATTGTAATTAGAATCAATGGATGTAATAAAAGTTATTTGGAGGAAAGGATTTGTAATTTATATTTTGTGAATTAAAATGTAAAGAAATAAATATATATTAGATTAAATAATTGTTTTTTATGTTTTGTTCAACGATATGTTTTTTTAATTGTGTTTCTAGAAATCTACTTTATGAAGATAGATGTAATTACAACTTATTTTCTTTAGATGTTTGGTTCCAATAATTAGTAGTAAATTTGTAGCAATATTTTCTTATTATCAAAAATCCTTTGAGAAAAAATAGTACATCTTCACTAATGGTATATGAAATATCAACCTTTCCTCCAACATTTATGCAAGCATTGGCATGGATCCATTGTATTCCACAACTAGTCATATAATTTATAATGACTTTGTATTCAAGCATAGTAAACCCTATAAGTATTAAAATCATTGATCATAACAACTTAATTGAAATTCACTTATTACTCACAAGTGACTTAAAGCTATGAAATAAAAGAAGAAGAAAAATAGTTATGTATACACAAAACTCATAAAAATAGAAGAAAATAAAGTAATGATCATTAAAAAATTCAATCTAGTAATATAAATATGATTTAGATATCTTTCTTGGAATTTTTCTAGGATATTATTAATTACATAATATAATAAAAATCTCACATGTTTCTAGAGATTTTCCTTTTAGAATTTTCCTATGATATTTCCAAATTATATGAAATAGTCAAAATATCACATGTTTCTAGATATTTTCCTTTGGGAATTTTCCTATAAATACATAAGGAAATCAAAAGTACTTTTGGCTATCTTAGATTCTTAGATAGTTTATTATTTACAACATATCTTCTTGTTAAAAAAATAATTCACCATGATAATGATAGTTTTACTTTTACTATTTACTATTACTTTTTTTGTGACCTATCTCTATCATAACACTATTTATATAGTCATTTTGCACAAGCAGTCTACTATAATAGCATTATTTATTGGTCACTTCAACCTTCTTGATGAAGCTTTTACAATAAACATATCTTTTATATACTATTAAGACATAATCTTCTTTAATAATATATTGAATAATATGTTCTATATGATCCTTATACTACTATATATGCAAATAATATAAATATTTTTTTGTCATCATATCATGCTCAAATAATTTCTTCTTTGTATTCAAAGTAGGTTTGATTAGGTTAGCTTACACTTGCACTAGATCACTAATACTAGGAAATCCCCATCCTTAGGATAGTATCTTCCCTAATACATGATTATTTTATCCACAAGGGTGTGATGATATCTCAATATCAAAATTATACACATTGGCACATGATGCTAGCAAACTATAGTTCTATACATTTGCATAGATTTTCTAGCTACATTGTTTACTTGTATTGCATTCACATTCCTTCTCTTAATCTTGTCCAACCTTGCTATAATTACTTACCAAAATATCTCTAACATATACATCATCAATGGACGTAGATAAAATTATCTATTGACTATTAGGTATAAAAGTAGCACATACAAAAAGATATATCCCTTCTAAAAATTCTTAAACTCATCAACAATAAATGATTTTATCAAATATCCTTTCTTGAGGACATAGTAGTTACAATTATCATTTACCAAAACACCTCTAGGTCATAAATCATCATTGATAAATGATAAGATGTTGATATAACTATTCATTAATCTATGGGTATGAAAGTGGTGTACATAGCATACACCATTCCTTCTAAAAATTTTAAAACTTAGCAATAGATAACTCCATCAAACATCATTCTTGTAAAATATAACTAGTGTAGGCATCATCTACCTAGACACCCATATCCCCCTTTTGAATCTCCTTTCCCTCAATTTTACATAGTATCATTACAGTGATGGGGAACACATGTGAATTCTAAACTATGTTATAAAAAATATTTGATATCTATTAGAATGGGTTGGAAGTTCAACTTAGTTCCTTCTAGCCTATAATGATGCTATAATAAATATATCATTATTGGGGTTTGCATTATGATCATATAGTACATATTGAAAGGGAAGATTATATCCACTTTCTTATGCATACATATTATGTTATTGTAGCATATTATGGAATCCTTCACCTCTATTCATGCTATATGATAATTACACCTAACTTCCCTTACCCTTCAGAATAGGAATCACCATGTACCTCTTGGTTACCCTATAATGTAACATGATCTAGTTCATCCTCTTAGGATTATTTTATAGTATTAGACATACAAGTGGATATATCATTTCATAATTTTGTAGGAATTGTATACTTCACAATGATGCAAAATGATGAACCTAGTTAATATGTGCATATTTCATTTTATTAGTGCTAGATACCTAATGCTAAAAAATCTACAAGTTGACTACCACATTGATTTTATCCCTTTTCATCTCATTAACAAATTTGTTACACAAACTTTCTTGTTGAATTATGTGCTTTATTTATTTGAATTTTCATAACTTTTATAGTTCATGTCCCTTAACTGAACCTTGTAAAATCTCATGAGTGTGTTATAGTGTTTCTTGTTTAGTTTTTAATCTAATCCAATGATTCTATATTCTAATTTGTAAATATATGCTAGTTCATTTATGTATTTTCACTTAGTATAAGTGAGGATTATTATCTCAACTTCAAGATTTTATCATTCATTACTCAATATATTTGAAATAATCACTTCACTCAATCACCACTTTAGCTCTAAGATGTCTTAGAATACCTAGTATTACTATAACATATGAGGTCCATAATTAAATATATGTGCTATATCTATGCTCAATTATAGTTAGTGATTGTCATGTGTGATAGCCCACTTGGTATTTATAGATCACCTTATAATCCTAACATAATCTCTCAAATCAACAAAAACCTCTTACCTTCAAAAAGCCCATGATAAAGGTAGCCCATAATCCTCTTTTGTTTGAGATGCCTATATTTACACTTACACTTAAATAAATCCTTAGAGGACCAAGCAAGCACTATCTATTTTTGATCAATTTTATCATGAAACTATCATTGGCTAGAAATCTATGCTTACCTCACCCCCTATATATTTTTCAATAAATATTAGCATCCCTTACGAGAATATCATTTAATGTTTTCCATCCTCTCTTTATAACTGATTATTTATCATATACTTTATTGAACCTACTGGTTAGCACATACTAAGATAATGGATCAATGTAACACCCATTTTACAATATATTATAAAGACACCTAGGTTAACTATTAACTAATACCAACCCTACTTTCATTGTTAGCTTCTAGAATCTTGAGATGATGGGGATAGAATATGCTAGATACCTAACAAGTGTCATAATTGGCATTTGATAGACAATTATATATTATATGACCATCTCTTTGTAGTTAGCCAAGATTACCTATTTTCTTTGATAACCTTTGGGACACCAAGATAATGCGGGTCGGATATGTCTAATTTCTTACATTTATGCCATCACATACTTCCTATGACTTAGGCTATCTTGCTAGTATCTCTCATTCAACCTTATGTTAATCAAGACTATAATTTCCTATTTTTATCCTTCACCAATATTCATATGTGCATCATATTCAACTATCAATACCAACAACATCTTCTCGTATCTCACTTAGGCTAACTAGATTTTTTCTCTCTTAATCTACTATTTCAAATATCTAAATAGTCTATATCATATTAACATAACCCTATCAAGTTGTTCATTCATAATTATCTGATCCATTCCCCTTCCTTTTGACATAGACTTCTTTGGTTTTTTTCATTACCTTTGGAAAGAAGGGGATTTTAGAAATTCATTTTTGTAATTCTATTACCTCTTTTGAACATAATAGGCACTAGTCAATATACCTACTATTTTAAATGCCTTGCATACCCACACATATCAATACCATCCATATATCTTATTACATGTTTTGACTCCCTGACTATTTGCGTTAATATTTTGGATTGGACTATATGAATCATGTGGATTGTACTTCCTCCCCTTCTACTTGATTGATATGTAAGATTCAACATGTTTTCCAAATGTAGAGTGATGATGTCCTTTTTCTTGAAGCCTTATTAGTCCCCTCTAGTCATTGTATTATACTCCTACATGGTGCACTATTTTATTTGGTCATCATATACTTCTACTCCCTTCTACTTATCCATTTGTGGACTCATTTCCTCCAAAATCCTTGAAAACCACCTTCACGATAAGATTTTTATGATAGCTAGTGTCCACTTATCCCATGCCTGATAAATATATAATATTTTGCATATTTGCCTAATATAGGGAGAGGGAGGCTCTCTATATATTGACTAGTCATCCTTTGTGTTTGCCTAAATGAAAATACTTTGTTAACTTATATCTAATAAGTCCAGTACAACTTATATTATTTTTATCCATTACATGAATAATTATAATTCTATTATTGTCAACTAGTTTATAAACTTTGTGTCATCTTATATATCTTCATGCAAGAAAAAAATATTATTCAATAATACCTTATGGGTATGCCTAAACATACATATCCATATTATAATAAAGAATGATGATTTTTCCCACATGTAGATGTATCAAACTATCCACTATCATCACTTTCTATCCATATCTATTTCCCACAAAATTAATCATTCTACTTAATGGGTTAAGTGATGTATTATATGATCATCTATGACCTTGATAACCCTATCCTTTCCTCACAATAATCCATTACCATGCCAATGGAATTTGTAGAATGAGAAAGTAATATAAAGTACATATATGCAATGGCATATATTCATGCCATGATAACTTGCCATACATTGGTCCTTTCATTGGTATGGAAATATTTATTTGACCAATTCCTATTGGTCTTTAATAAGCTTAACTTTGTTCATACCTACCCAATTGATATGTGAACTCTTTTACTTTTTCGTATTATGGATAAATGGATTTTTTATTACCTAAATTTTTATAGCCCAGTCTAGTCAGCATAGAATACATTCCATCCTAACCTCTTCTTCCTATATTTATCTCTATGACCTTGTATTGGCTAGTATTTACTTCATCCATACTAACAAGAATGTGAATTCTTGCATACCTACTTAATATGGAGGAGAAGTGCCCCTTCAAAATGAAGTCACATTTCCCTATTTGGTCAATGTATTTTCTTTATCGTGCATTCTTTAGGTGCAATCGAAGAATGTCTAGTAAGTCTCTTATCTTTGTACACCCACCTAGCATTAGCAATAAAATCTCATATTTTCTTAGTGATCTAGCTACAAGCAATGCTCAAATATTATATTATCCTTCCTCTCTATGGATGATCCTTATACTAGACTATATGTCCTCTCCTACCCTTTTTTTTTTTATCTCTTACCATTTTGTATTGGGAGCTATGATTTCCTGTATGATGGGTCTCATTGACTATGACCTAACAGTCATGAGAGAGGCCCTACATCTACCATATGATAAAGAGAGATTTTTTGATGAGGATATCTACTAGATTAGGTCAAGCATATTAATTTTATTCCACCTAGTTTTATTGAACCTATTACACATCAGATTGTTTGTTGTGAGAGATAGGAGTACTTAAAAATACTCCTTGTTAGATTTTTTTAGTGTCTAGATTTTGTTAGCTTCTAGAGACTATTAGCTTATTTTTTCTTTAGCATTACATATTTTTTGCTTATCTTACCTAGATATGGTATTCATTATGATGTGGAAGATATAGTTGTTCTTATAATCTTTCTCCATGTATGTTTTTTTAAGCACCTATTCTCATAATAAATGCTATTTCTAGTTATTTATATTTATCTTCAATCTTAACTCATGCATACCATATCATTGGTATCAAAGTAGGTAGAATCCTACCTAAAATTCTCCATTTTGTCATGAAAACCCTTGTAATTATTTATGCCTAAATTGTTATTGTTTTATATTGACTTGATTATGATGCAAAATAAGAGACATAGAAATATGTTTGGTTTCTTGGTACTAATGTGAGCTCTCATGCTAGACTTTGTGTTGATGCAAAAACATGTAAAATAAATGCATGAGAACTATCCCTTCCAACATAAATTGGAGTGAAAATGGTAGTAGTATACTATCTAAAATAGGGGATCACAAAATTTGGCCATTTACTATCAATTATCCCTCCACCAGTAATACCAACACATCCTATTTCAAGGCATTTTATTTTCTTGTAAAGATACACAAATTTGTAATGGTTGTGTTTTGTCACCTTGAGGACCAAGCAATGGGTGATAGCAAAGTCAGACCACCATACTTGATCAATGTTTTATTTTCTAGTTTGGTTTATTCTATGGATATTCCAACCTGTGTAAATCTAGCTAAGTTGATATTATATCAATGATATTATCAACCTTTTGCACATACCCAAAAAACTCTTACATGTGCCATGTTTAAGATATGGCACAACATGATTTTAATTTTCCTTTTGTGGGAAAGTGAGCATGGAACATATGATGACCACAAAGCCAATAAAGGGTGATGGTGACAATGATAGCTTGATCATAAAAATTATATTCATGGTAGGGATCATATTCTATGATGTGATATATACCAAGGTATGTATACTATGAATTTCATAAGGAGAACCAATTTTTTTTCTGTATAGAATCAATAATTGTCTTATCAATTGTAAAATTACAAATGGTATAAGAGGTAAATAACAGGCAAAAGAATACTAACATAAAATATGAGAAAAATATAACCCAACCAAGATAGGAAAGAGAAGACTTTATAGAGCAACAATAACTTTAGAGGATTTAGCACCATGGACTTCATCCCCCAAGGGACCAACACTAGATACCCATGTCCTAATAAAATTTGAAGAAATTTTGATAAGACTATTCAATCCTCTAGTTAATGTAATAAAGGTTACCATTTTTTTAGCCTTGGAATTTTATTTGTAGTTTACAACACCCATAATAATCATCTAATGTTTTTATTATGGGCATTTGCATATTTACCAATTATTACCTACAATAATTTTGATGACTCCAAAATGGATGAGCAAATGAATAATGGTAGATATGTTATCAGGATTTATAGTGGATCTAATAAAAATTATGGTATGGGATAAATTTTCCATTATTATATCCATAAATAATAGTGCCTATAAGTATTTAACTAGGGATGCAATGATAATTCTACACCTAAAGGATAAGTTGAATATGATGATAAAGATAATTCAAGGTCTGGATTCAATGGTTAATATAGTGAAAATAATCATTCCCAAGGTAAAAATTCAAGATATGGTAAAATATATTTTATAGAGGTATCATAAACTAAATCAATATGTTGACACAATTGAATAAATTATAAAATGTAAAAGCAACTGGATATATTGCTCAAAAAAACATAGTTGTCATATTGTATAACTTGGGTGAATGCTAAAAGGGAATTAAGACTTGTTATAATTGAAAGAAAAAATAAAATATTATAAAAAGAGTATTAATAAGGATATTAAGAAGCTATAGAATATATCTTTTAAAATATTAAAATAATGGATTGACCATAATCTACCACCAAATATGATTGTCAACTTGTATAAAGGTTATTGGTGATGATGACCTAGAGAACAACCTAAAAGGATTTAACATAATTAGAAAAAATATATTTCATCATGAGTAGGCTAGCTATTTAGATAATATTTTAGCAAGAAGATCAAAAAATGGTTTGGCATGGTGACACATAATGTTTGATGCTAGTTATTCTTTGGGTACTATTAACATTAATCTTAAAAAAAAAATTATGAAGTTATGGTACAAGAAAAATAAGATAACATTGTAGAATATTTCACAACTTAAGGAGCGAGGATCCAAGGAAAAACAAGTGTTTGCAGAGAAACAAATTAAATAAAAAATAGAACCTAAAATAAAACCCAAGAAGGAAGTAGCAGCAATATATTCCATAGAAGAAGAAGTGGTAGAGTCAAAGAAATATTTTAGAAGATCACAAGGACACACCAAACAAAAGTAACATGAAAGAACAATGTGTAGAAGAATTTAAAATAGTGGAGCCAAATGTTGAGAATTCAAAGAAAGTAGAACATCAAGTTAAGGTTGCAACATATCACCATCCGCACCACCATGAGTGAAATAATCTTGGAGGCATTGCTCAAGGCAACAATATTATGGTTCTACATGGAATCAGAAGGGCACCAATATGGTATTGTTTGGCAAAGAAAGCATAGTGATCTTGGTTTGTAAATTGTTGCATCAGCATCAAGGAACAAGTGGACCCATCATTTGAAATATCAAAATAAAGCAATAGAAGCATGGAGCCAACAAAGTGGATTTGGATATTTAAATGTTAAAATGGTATACTAGCATGAATAAATACCATGAGAAATCGATGTTTGACTAGGATGGATGGATGGTCGATATTGATACCAGTTGCTAACATTGCTTAGCAAATCATACTATCTTTTTTCTTTATATATTTTGAGGATGATAAATTTGTAAGGAGGGTGGAATTTTAGGGTACCTAGGAATATATATATATATATATAGGTAGATGGTATTATATTGTATAAGGGTGTGCATAAGCCACACATAACCCAAGGTTTTTATATTATAATATTATGCCATATTATCATATAATATTATATTAATAGTAGGCTCCTCAAAGTAGAATTAGAATATGGATATAAATATGGGATATTTTTCATTGTAATAATAAAGGAGACCATTCATATGTAATTTTCTTTGCCCATAAAGTGGCTTATGGGACTTTTCCCTCTCTAAGTGGTGCTCTCATCTTGGGAGATCTTGTGGAGTTATTCTTTCCTTAAGAAATATAATTTTTATTTTTCCTACCTTAAGGGTATTATCTATATCTATCTCATTGTGTGGATTGTTATTGTGGATATTATTTGTGAATTAATGATTTAATATTTCAACATATTGGTGAATGATTTATGTTTATGAGAATAAAGTTTCATAACATAGAAGTGGAAGGCTATATTGATATCTCTCCTCCTCATCACATCCATTAATACCACTAATTTAAATGAATAAAATATTCAATCAATATATGGACTAATAAGTTATCGTTATGCTCATTTTATTTTCAATTATCTTTTCAATATTATTATTTGACCATTATATTTTTCTCACATGGAGTAGCTTTTTTTTTGTAACATATTAAATATAATTATTTTTTAGGTAACATTTTACTACAGAAGCTCAATGTACATTTAAAAGGATTCTAGGAAATCCAAATGGGCTAAGAAACCCCTTAGAATATAGATTACACTTTTTAATAATAGATTATTTAAACTCTAGTCTACATTGTCCTTTTATTAAGAATAAATTTGGTTGGCAAACCATAAATCTAACTGACAAGTTATTATTATAATTATAATTATTATTATTATTATAATTAAAAATTAATCGAATTTTTTTAAAAAACTAAGAATTTAAAGATATTTTTATGCAACAAAAAACATTAAATTAACCAAATAATAGCTTAAAACCCATAAAATAGTGCTTAGCACAAGAAAAAGAATACCAAAAGCAAATACCTAGATCAAAGGTTATTAAGATCTGAAGATGACATACAATAGGACCCAAAATTAGTCCATAAAGATTTATACATTAGACATATTCATGAAAAATTTATATATTATGACCTACCACATTTTATTGGTGTGAATAAGAACTTTTTACTTTTTTACATTCTATATATATTGAAATCATAAAGCATAACATATCATATCTATTAATAGAATTTCAAATTCAAAAATTCATACTAGGGAAAATTTGTAAACAACTTTAGCAAAATATTCAAATTCATTTGTCATTCCCCTAAACCCTTAGGTTTTGAACCTTTAGATATAACACCAAATTTCATGTCCTTTAGGCATTATACATTTTGTACATAATACACAGACAATAAAATTAAGTTTCCAATTTTTAACTTTTAATAAACAAAATGATATTGTATAGAATTGTATGTATACAGATATAAGAAACATAAAGTAAAAATCTACATTTTGTAATACATAATGTAGTCCTAATGTGTCCCACCATATCCATGTTAATCATTGGTTTGTAGCCTATCCCTTCTCTCTGCTCCTCACATGAGGACATGAAACCCATATCATCTAATATTTTAGTCTCCAAACAGTGTGTAGTCATAGGTCAACACTATTCTCATAAGTAAAATAATTGTTATTAAGTGCATATATATATATATAATATAAGATCTTGTAAATATGAAGAATGACTTATATCACCATCTCTCTAGGATGGGTTGGACTAGTCACTACGACCATGTATTTCCTAGAGTAGATAATCTAAGTATGAAAAGTGATTCATAGCACCATTCCTTTGAGATAGACTAGGCTAGTTGTTGTGGTTGTGCAATAACTAATCCTAGTCCCATACACTCACCAAGAAATATAAACAAAATAATAGAGGTTTTGATCCTTATTAAAGGAGCCACCTTTTTTTGCCAACTATAGTCAATCTTAGTAAATGTATAGGGGTTTCCTCCTCTATATTTAGCTTGATTTTCCATAACAAGAAAACAATAGTTTTTTCCTTCAAACTAAGGACCCTAAATTAAGATCCATCCCATTTTTTCAAATGTATATCCCATATTACTAAATCGAGAAGGACTTCTTCCTTAGATTTAGCTAGGACTATCTATAACAAATGAATAATGACTTTTCTATCATAATAAAAAACTCTAGCAATGGATTGAGGGGTACATTCATAGCCAAAAGGTGATAAATTAGTGTATAACACTTAATGCTTATGGGTAAGACATAGAAAACTTATGAAGATGGCAAAAAAATAACAAAACATAGTGATGACATAGGGTTCACCATATGAAAACTCTTAGATAAGTTTAATTAAGGTTAACAATATAAATCCTTGAGATGGTTAGAATCAACCATAAACAAACCATTGAATAGGGTGGATAATTGTAAACACTAAGAAAACCCTTGAATTATATTAGTTATTATAGACAATACGAACATTTTCTAAAAAGTATAAGGATTAATTAGTTGAAAAACATCTAATAATTATTATGCACACAATATACCACTAATGAATAATATTTGAAAATTGTTACAAAATATAACTAAGTAAAGAATTATATATTTAGAGATATAACTAAAAAAATTATATATTTAAATACAAACTAAATATAAATTAAACAAACATTCAAATATATATATTTCTTTAAATAAAAATAAAATAATCAAAATATAAAAAAATTAATAACATTTTCCATACACATCACACCCATGTAGATTTTCTTCCCTCTTGTCTATGTAATAATTAATAACATTTTATCATTATAATTTTTTAATTATTATACTAAAAAATTAATATTTTTTATTCTTGCATAAAAGATTAATAACCTTTTGTACAAAATTAATTACTATTAATATCAAAAATTTATTCATTGCTGTCATTATTATCCTCCGGTCGCATGTGATGACAGAACACAATATGTCATGAGGTTAACCACCCATTTAGATACCTAAGCTTTAACGTCTTGTGTGCACATACTACCCCTCATGTGATGTCATTGCCTTCTCTTACGAGCTTTGAAAAAACTAATGACTATCAATCTCATTATTTTTTTCATTGCTGTAGTTATTATCCTACCATTCTCTGTCGCGTGCGATGACAGACCACCATATGTCATGAGGTTATTTAGATATCTAAGCTTTTAACATCTTGTGTGCACATTCAACCCCTCGTGATGTCATTGCCTTCTGCTATGAGCTATGATTTCAATTACTAAAATGTATTAGATTACCTTAGGCTCAGACGAACTCACATGCAAGTTGGAAGTTCCGGTTACGTTCTGAATACCTGGACTTTTCAAATATATACTTTAAAAAAAGAGTTGGAAAATACATGAAACTAAATTTTATAATAAAAAACAAATCAAATATGTTTTAAAGTTACATCCTCGATGTGTTATATGATTATATGATTGGAGGAAATAAAGTAGATACTACTCTAATTACTCATATAATTTTTTTAATTAAATATAATCAGTTAATTAAAAATTGATTGTGTTAAAATTTTAATTAATTGTTTTTTAAAACGAATTTATTTTCCTATCTATTTTTAAGTTAAGTTCATCTCAATCATACTATTTTTACTCTTCTCACAAACTTATTCCACATTTTTATTGTTGATTCGGTGTGAAGGGAACTACGAACTATAACTTGGCATTCATACTATTATTGTCGATCTGACATGCACTTAGAAAATTCAGATCAAACTAAGCATTTACAGGATTCAGATCAAACTACTACCTATACAAAATGCTACCTACAAATTTAAACTTAAATATTTTTTTGATAAATATAAAAAAAACAAATAAACCTTTACCGATCCGTTGTAAACTTCATAAAACAGAGGTTACTGCATTGGACCGAGGTAAGAAAAAGTCTCATTAAACTATAAATCCGGTAACACGTATTAAATAATTTAGATATGGGAGACACCTTCTAAGCTGGCTTCTTATTAAATTACTTTAGAAAGATATAGTTGACATTTATAGACCCAAACCCAATAAAAAACGAGACCTAAACGTCACTAAACGGCGGGTACAATGCGATTAAACTTGTCCGCTGCCATAATATATGTGTCAATTTGCGTATATGTCATTACTTTGTGCAATCGTAGTTTGCACAACAGTCTAGGGGAGATGGTTATTTCTGCCACAGTTATAGCATTTGCTTATAATTTCGATCTTCTTCTGGCTTTTAAGTTTTAGAGGTGCGAAAAAGAATAATGCAAGGTTGCCACCAGGACCATCTCTATGGCCTATCATTGTGAATCTCCACCGGTTTGGAAAAATAACTGAAAAATTCTTATTCTTCATCTTCCGTTTTGGCTCATGCATATTATATTATTGGTGTCAAAGTAGGTAGAATCTTTGGCTCATGCATATTATATTATTGGTATCAAAGTAGGTAGAATCTTGCCTAGAAATATTTCTTTCTTTTCATGAAAATCTTGTAATTATTCATGCCAAAATTGTTATTGTTTTATATTAACTTGATTATGATGCAATAGAAGAGACATAGAAATATGTTTGGTTGCTTGGTACCAATGTGAGGTTTTATTCTAGACTTTATTTGACGAAAAAACATGTAAAACAAATGAATGAGGATTATCTCTTCCAACATCAATTGAAGTGAGCAAAATCGGTAGTATTTTACTATCCAAAATAGAGGATCACAAACTTTGGTCATTGGTTATCAGTTATCCCTCCATCAGTGATCTCAACGCATCATATTTTATGGCCTTTTATGTCCTTGCAAATATCCACAAATTTGTAATGGTTGTGTCTTTCCACCTTGAGGATCAAGCAACGGAGGATACCAATTTTAGATCATCATAGTTGATAGATGTTTTGTTTCTTGTTCAGGTTTATTCTATGGATAGTCCAACTTGTGTGGAGCCATTCGAGTTGATGTTATATCAATGAAATTATCAAACTTTTGGATGTATCCAAAAAAATATTGCATGTGCTATGTTCAAGATATGGCACAACATTTAAATTTTTCTTTTTGTGGGAAAGTGACCATGGAACATATGATGACCACAAACCCAATAAAAGGTGATGGTAGTAATGAGAGTTTGATTATCAAAATTATATTCATGGTAGTACCATATTCTATGATGTGATTTCTACCAAGGCATGTATACTATGAAGTTCTTGAAGAGGTCCAATTCCATTTTCTACATAAAATCAATGATAGTCTTATTGATTGTAAAAGCACCAAATGGTATAAGAAGTAACTAACAGGCAAAAGAATACTAACACAAAAGATGAGAAAAATATAGACCAACTAAGATAGGAAAGAGAATACTTAGCAACAATAACGTTAGAGGATTTAGCAACATAGACTTCATCCGCCAAGGGACCAACACTAGATACCTATGTCCTAATAAAATTTGAAGAAATTTTGATAATACTATTCAATCCTTTAGACAAAGTAATAAAGGTTGTCATTTTTTTAGCCTTGGAAGTTTATTTGTAGTTTACAACACCCATGTTAATCGTCCAATGGTTTCATTATAGGGATTTGCATCTTTACCAATTATTACCTACAATAATTTTGATGACTCCAAAATGGATAAGCAAATGAATAACGGTAGACATTGTGAGAACTTATAATGGATCTAATAAAATTGATGGCATAGGATAAAGTTTTCAATATTATATCCATAGAGAATAGTGCATATAAGGATTTAATTAGGGATGTAATAAGAATTCTACACCTAAAATATAATCTAAATATGATGATAAAGATAATTCAAGGTGTGGATTCAATAGTGAATATGGTGACAACATCCATTCCCAAGGCACA
The DNA here is from genome assembly GCA_028583015.1 of Wollemia nobilis. Lineage (NCBI taxonomy): Eukaryota > Viridiplantae > Streptophyta > Pinopsida > Araucariales > Araucariaceae > Wollemia > Wollemia nobilis. The sequence goes on along the minus strand of JAQPPZ010016712.1, from coordinate 1,178,644 downwards.
AATCCAAGATATGATGAAAGATATCTTATATAGGTATCATAAACTAAAGCAATAGGTTGACACAATTGAATTAATTAGAAAATGTAAAGGCAATTGGGTATGTTGCTCAAAAAACATAGTTGTGATATTATATGACTTGGGTAAATGCTAAAATGAAATTACAACTTGTTATAATTGAAAGAAAAAATAGAGGACTATAAGAAGAGAATCGATGAGGACATTAAGAAGATATAGAATATATCTTTTAAAATATTAAAATAGTGGATTGGCCAAAACCAACCACCAAAGATGATTATCAACTAGTATAGAGGTTAAAGGGGATGGTGACCTAGAGGACAGCCTAAAAGGATAAAGAAATAAAAGATTTAGCATAATTAGAAAAAATATTTCATCATGAGTATGCTAGTTATAAAGATCAAGTTTTAGCAAGAAGATACAAAAAGGGTTGGCATGGGCCACACATAAGGGTTGATGCTAGTTATTCTTTGGGTACTATTAACATTAATGTTAAAAAAATAAAGTTTATGAAGTTATGGTACAAGAAAAAGAAGATAATATTGTAGGATATGTCTCAACTTAAAGAGTGAGGATCCAAGGAAAAACAAGTGGTTGTAAAGAAAAAATTAAAGAACAAATAGAAGAACCTAAAACAAAATCCAAGAAGGAATTAGCAACAATAGAATCCATAGAAGAAGTGGTAGAGTCCAAGGAAGCTTTGATAGAAGAGCACAAGGACACACCAAACAAAAGGAATATGAAATAACAATGTGTAGAAGAATTTATAATAGTGGAGCCAAATATTGAGGAGTCAAAGAAGGTAGAACATCAAGATAAGGTTGTAGCATATCACCATCCACACCACCATGAGTGGCAACGATCTTTAGATGTATGGCTCAAGTCAACAATGTTATGGTTGTACATGGAATCATAAAGACACCAATATGGTAGTGTTTGGCAGAGAAAGCATAGTGGTCCTGGTTTTCAAAGTGGTGCATCAACATCAGAAACAAGTGGACCCATCATTTGAATTATCAAAATAAAGTAGCAAAAGCATGGAACCAACAAAGTAGATTTGGATACTTAGGTGGTATAATGGCATACTAGTATCAATGAAGATCACCACCAATCAAAATTTCACTAGGATGAATGAATGATCCAAATTTGTACTGATTACTAACATTATGATTTAGCAAATCATAGTATCTTGTTTTTTCATATATTTCGAAGATAAAATATTTGTAAGGGTGAAATGTTAAAATACCTAAAATATATATTTAAATAATCTTTTTTAAAATTATAATTAATCACTTTTTCAAAATTTTAACCAATTATTAGGATTTTTTAAAACGAACTTACCTTTCTATCCTGATAAGCAAATATAAACATTCTAAAGAAGAGGTTATTGCATTGGACCGAGTTACGAAAAAAGTCTCATTTACACATTGTATAGTTTTTAATACAACTTACATGTTACACGTGTCAGTCAACTGAAACTATGGATCCGGTAACACGTATGAAAGGTTATTGAAACTCACACATATAAATCCTGTAGCACGTATGAAACGTCGTTGAAACTATAGATCCGGTAACACGTATAAAATAATTTAAATATGGGAGACACCTCAGCCGGCTTCTTATTAAATTACTTTCGAAACATGTCTTTGACATTTATAGACCGCCCCAGCAATGCGATTAAATTTGTCCGCTGCGTATATGCCAAAAATATAAGAAACCGGATCTATCGCTTAAGATACGTGAGACTTCTTCTCCACCTGCTTCTTATTCAATTATATTCGAATCCAATTTGTCCGCTGCCATGATATGAAGTGTCGATCAGTTGCGTATAAGTTCTATGTCATTGCTTTCTGGAATCCCAGTTTGCACAACAGTCTAGGGGAGATGGTTATTTCTGCCACAGTTATAGCATTTGCTTATAATTTCGATCTTCTTCTGGCTTTTAAGCGCTGTATTTAGAGGTGTGAAAAAGAATAATGCAAGGTTGCCATCAGGACCATCTCTATGGCCTATCATTGTGAATCTCCATCGGTTTGGAAAAATAACTGAAAATTTCTTATTCTTCATCTTCCGTTTTGGCTCATGCATATTATATTATTGGTGTCAAAGTAGGTAGAATCTTTGGCTCATGCATATTATATTATTGGTATCAAAGTAGGATGGTATCAAAGTAGGTAGAATCTTGCCTAGAAATATTTCTTCTTTTCATGAAAATCTTGTAATTATTCATGCCAAAATTGTTATTGTTTTATATTAACTTGATTATGATGCAATAGAAGAGACATAGAAATATGTTTGGTTGCTTGGTACCAATGTGAGGTTTTATTCTAGACTTTATTTGACGAAAAAACATGTAAAACAAATGAATGAGGATTATCTCTTCCAACATCAATTGAAGTGAGCAAAATCGGTAGTATTTTACTATCCAAAATAGAGGATCACAAACTTTGGTCATTGGTTATCAGTTATCCCTCCATCAGTGATCTCAACGCATCATATTTTATGGCCTTTTATGTCCTTGCAAATATCCACAAATTTGTAATGGTTGTGTCTTTCCACCTTGAGGATCAAGCAACGGAGGATACCAATTTTAGATCATCATAGTTGATAGATGTTTTGTTTCTTGTTCAGGTTTATTCTATGGATAGTCCAACTTGTGTGGAGCCATTCGAGTTGATGTTATATCAATGAAATTATCAAACTTTTGGATGTAGCCAAAAAAATATTGCATGTGCTATGTTCAAGATATGGCACAACATGATTTAAATTTTTCTTTTTGTGGGAAAGCGACCATGGAACATATGATGACCACAAACCCAATAAAAGGTGATGGTAGTAATGAGAGTTTGATTATCAAAATTATATTCATGGTAGTACCATATTCTATGATGTGATTTCTACCAAGGCATGTATACTATGAAGTTCTTGAAGAGGTCCAATTCCATTTTCTACATAAAATCAATGATAGTCTTATTGATTGTAAAAGCACCAAATGGTATAAGAAGTAACTAACGGGCAAAAGAATACTAACACAAAAGATGAGAAAAATATAGACCAACTAAGATAGGAAAGAGAATACTTAGCAACAATAACGTTAGAGGATTTAGCAACATAGACTTCATCCGCCAAGGGACCAACACTAGATACCTATGTCCTAATAAAATTTGAAGAAATTTTGATAAGACTATTCAATCCTTTAGACAAAGTAATAAAGGTTGTCATTTTTTTAGCCTTGGAAGTTGATGCAGGAGCATCCGATGGCAGCAGTGCAATCTTGCATCAACTAAAAATTTTCTAAGTTTTCGCAACTCAGAAAGGAGAGAGAGAAAATGCAGAGCAAAAACTATAGCGATTTCGCGACGTCGCGAAATTGCGACAGTCGGCAGGAGAGAGAAAAATTCACTGAGGAGGTCACGATTTCGCGACGCATCGCGAAATCACGACGAAAAACAGCCAAGGGGAGACGCTTATGTTATTGTCGCGATTTCGCGACATGTCGCGAAATCGCGATGTGGGAGGCAAACAAAGGGAAGAGCGTATGTTAATGTTGAGATTTCGCTACTGTCGCAAAATCGTGACATTGGGGCAGCCAAAGGGAAGAGCTTATGGGATGTCGTGATTTCGCGACATGTCGCAAAATCGTGACTGTCACGAAATCACGACAAAGAGCAGTGGCTGGGTGAAGACTTATGGAATGTCGTGATTTCGTGACATGTCGTGAAATCGCGACAAAGAGCAGTGGTCGGGTGAAGACTTATGGAATGTCACAATTTCGCGACATGTCGCAAAATCGCGATGAAGAGCAGCAGCCGGGGGGAAGACTTATGGAATGTCACGATTTCACGACAAGGAGCAGGCAGCCGAGGGGGAGACTTGGGAATGTCGTGATTTCACGACATGTCGTGAAATCGTGACTGTCACAAAATTGCGACCAAAGCAAAAAATCTAGGGCATCAGAAGGCAAATGTCATGATATCGAGACATGTTGTGATATTGCGACTTGAAGTCAATAAATGCAGCGTTGGAGGGAGATGTCGCGATATCGTGACCCAAAGGCGAGAAGGGCGAGATGAAGAGAAAACGTCGCGATATCGCGACCAAAAGGGAGAAGGAGCGCAAGGAGGCCAAAATGTCGTGATATCGTGACATTTCGTGATATCATGAAAAACGACTGGTTCGTGGTTCGAAAAGGTGTGCATTCCAAGGTAGTGTTTTTGAGGCGGTCAAGGGTCTCATTAATGCATGTTTTCGTATTCGGTAAGTTGCTGAACATGACGGCCTCTCGAATGCTGCGTCCAGAGGTCAAAAATGTCAGAGGGTTCTTTAATGTGTGCTTTCATGGCGGATCGGGGTAGTTGCCAATTATGGAAGGAAAATTGAAGACTCGGCCGTGGAAGCCAAATTTGCAGGTTTTTGTAATGAATTCTGCCAGGTGGGTCATTAATGGCCTAGAGGGTCGAGACCTCGATAAAAACTCAGAGATTGTAATAGTTTAGGGTGGTGGATTGGAGATCGCACTTAGACGAGAGAGTTAGGGAGAAAACCAAACCGAGTGCTGGTTATTGTAAAGCCTACAGGCTATTTTTGTAAAGGAGATTTCCAGTTAATGAATGAAATTTTTGGATTTACTGTGTGTGATTTTTCCATCCCCCATCAATGGTATCAGAGCAAGAGTTCCTGAGTGTGTAACAGATTGCCGGACGTGAGGCAGTTACACCAGGATCTATGGAAGGGTTTGTAAGAGAAGAAAGAAGAATGCCTCCATGAAGAAACCGTGGTGGAGTAAGAAATATGGTGCCAGCAGAAGATTTTAGAGCTTTGCAGAGGCAAGTTCAGGCCCTGCAAGAGGAACTGCATAGAGGGCACGAGCCCAGGAGGGAAGAAGGAAGTGAAGACGAGGTTGATGAAGAAGAATACCAGTTTGAGGAAGAAGAAGATGTAGATCCTGCATAGGTTAGGTTATACAGAGCCATCTCTCAGATTGGAAAGAAACCAAAAATGGAGGTTTCTACATATTCTAGAAGCCTAGATCCAGAAGAGGTGATTGACTGGATAAATGATCTAGAAGAATATTTTGAATATGAGGTTGAAGACCCTAATCGGGTCAGATTTGCTAAGACCAAGTTGAAGGGTCATGCCAGCATCTGGTGGAAGGGAATACAACTGGAAAGGAACAAAAGAGGGAAGGAAAGAATAACAAGATGGGATAGAATGGTAGAAAAGTTGAAAAGATAGTTTATTCCTACAGATTATGAGTTGGATCTGCTAAGGAAAATGCAGATTTTGAGACAGATGAGCAAAACTGTCCAAGAATACATAGAGGATTTTTATAAGATATCTATCATAACTGGACATTTAGAGGCAAAAAAGGAGAAGGTGGCCCGTTATATCAATGGGTTGAGACCCAGTATCCAGGAGGAGTTGAGCCTAGTTCGGGTGAGCACCATTGAGGATGCTTACCAGTTTGCTCTGAAGGTTGAAGAGAAACTGAACAGAAGGTTTGAGAGCAAGCAAAGAGGAAGAGGTCATGGAGGAGGGACTGGTGGAAAAAAGATGAAATAAAAGAGGAGAAGAAAGAAGAAGCTAGCAGCAACCAAGAGCAAAAGGAAGATAATGATTACAGACCCCCTGTTCAGAACAATGGCTACCCAAGAGGAAGAGGTAGATCTGGACGTGGGTATGGAAGAGAAGTATTTCATAGAACCTATTTCCACTGTGGCGAAGAAGGACATTGAGCATTCGAGTGTCCACAACATCGAGAAAGGGAAAACAAGAGACCTGAGGGTCCTGCCAGAGCTGTTGTAGTAGATGAAAGAGTCGAATCAAAACATTCTCAGGAGGTAGAGAGAGGAGAAGTCATGGTCACAAGGAGAGCCATGTTGATTGAGGAAGACAAACCAGAGCAGAGGAGAAGCCTGTTCTGCATGAGGTGCAAAAGCGTAGGTAAATTCTGTAACGTGATTATAGACAATGGCAGCACTGATAACTTAGTCTTCGAGAAAATGGTCACTAAGTTGCAGCTGGAGAGGAGGAGACACCCGCATCCATACCAGATTGCATGGTTGTGGAAGGACCATAGAGCATGGGTCCATGAACAGTTCTTAGTCACGTTCAAGGTTGGGAGATACCAGGATGAAGTCTTGTGTGATGTTTTTCCTATGGATGCTTGCCATTTGCTGTTAGGAAGGCCATGGCAGTTTGATCGGAGTGCAGTGCATGATGGTCATGCAAATACGTACTCCTTGACAAAATATGGAGTGCGACACAAGTTGAAGCCCTTGCAGGCAGTGGATGAGAAGGTGTGCAGCAGTGCCAGAATTTGTCTGGTAGAAGGCAGAAAATGTTTTTGCCAGGAGACGGGGTTTAAGCGGGCTTCAAAGGCAGGTGAGTGTCTGGAGGAATTGCAGAAGGCGATGACCAAACAGCGCAGAAGTGAAGATCACTTCTCCATCAACCCTGTGTGTCTAATGCAGGAGCATCCGGTGGCAGTAGTGCAATCTTGCATCAACCAAAAAATTTCTAAGTTTTCGCAACTCAAAAAGGAGAGAGAGAAAATGTAGAGCAAAAACTATTGTGATTTCGCGATGTCGTGAAATCGTGACAGTCATCAGGAGAGAGAAAAAGTCACTGAGGAGGTCGCAATTTCGTGACGCGTCGTGAAATCGTGACGAAAAACAACCAAGGGGAGACGCTTATGTTATTGTCATGAAATCGTGACTATTGCAAAATTGCGACTATCGCGAAATCGCGACATGGGAGGCAGACAAAGGGAAGAGCATCTGTTAATGTCGCAATTTCGTGACATGTCACGAAATCACGACTGTCGTGAAATCACAACATTGGGGCAGCCAAAGGGAAGAGCTTATGGGATGTCATGATTTCACGACATGTCATGAAATCATGACTGTCGCAAAATCACGACAAAGAGCAGCGACCGGGTGAAGACTTATGGAATGTCGTGATTTCGTGACATGTCACGAAATCACGACAAAGAGCAGCGGTCGGGTGAAGACTTATGGAATGTCGTGATTTCATGACATGTTGCGAAATCACGACTATCGCAAAATCATGACAAAGAGCAGCAATCAGTGGGAAGACTTATGGAATGTCGCGATTTTGTGACATGTCACGAAATTGCGACAAAGAGCAAGCAGCCGAGGGGGAGACTTGGGAATGTCGCAATTTCGTGACATGTCACGAATTCGCGACTGTCACAAAATCACAACCAGAGCAGAAAAGTGAGGGCATCAGAAGGAAAATGTCATGATATCGCGACATGTCACGATATCGCGACTTGAAGTCAAGAAATGCAGCATTGGATGGAGATGTCGCGATATTGCGACATGTCGCGATATCGTGACCCGAAGGCGAGAAGGGCAAGATGAAGAGAAAACGTCTCGATATCGTGACATGTCGTGATATCGCGACCAAAATGGAGGAGTGCAAGGAGGCCAAAATGTCACGATATCATGACAAACAACTGGTTCGTGGTTCAAAAATGCATGCATTCCAAGGTGGTGTTTTCGAGGCAATCAAGGGTCTCATTAATGCATGTTTTCGTATCCGATAAGTTGTTGAACATGGTGGCCTCTCAAATGTTGCGTCCAGAGGTCAGAAATGTCAGAGGGTTCTTTAATGTGTGCTTTCATGGCGGATCGGGGTAGTTGCCAATTATGGAAGGAAAATTGAAGACTCACTGTGGAAGCCGAATTTGCAGGTTTTTGTAATGAATTCTGCCAGGTGGGTCATTAATGGCCTAGAGGGTCGAGACCTCGATAAAAACTTAGAGATTGTAATAGGTTAGGGTGATGGATTGGATATCGCACTTAGACGAGAGAGTTAGGGAGAAAACCAAGCCAAGCGCTGGTTATTGTAAAGCCTACAGGCTATTTCTGTAAAGGAGATTTCAATGAAATTTTTTGGATTTACTGTGTGTGATTTTCCTGTCCCCCATCAGAAGTTTATTTGTAGTTTACAACACGCATGTTAATCATCCAATGGTTTCATTATAGGGATTTGCATCTTTACCAATTATTACCTACAATAATTTTGATGACTCCAAAATGGATAAGCAAATGAATAATGGTAGACATTGTGAGAACTTATAATGGATCTAATAAAAATGATGGCATAGGATAAAGTTTTCAATATTATATCCATAGAGAATAGTGCATATAAGGATTTAATTAGGGATGTAATAAGAATTCTACACCTAAAATATAAGCTAAATATGATGATAAAGATAATTCAAGGTGTGGATTCAATAGTTAATATGGTGACAACATCCATTCTCAAGGCACAAATCCAAGATATGATGAAAGATATCTTATATAGGTATCATAACCTAAAGCAATAGGTTGACATCATTGAATTAATTAGAAATTGTAAAGGCAATTGGGTATGTTGCTAAAAAAACATAGTTGTGATATTATATGACTTGGGTAAATGCTAAAATGAAATTAACACTTGTTAATATTGAAAGAAAAAATAAAGGACTATAAGAAGAGCATCGATGAGGACATTAAGAAGATATAGAATATATCTTTTAAAAGATTAAAATAATGGATTGGCCAAAACCAACCACCAAAGATGATTATCAACTAGTATAGAGGTTATTGAGGATGGTGACCTAGAGGACAACCTAAAAGGATAAAGAAATAAAAGATTTAGCATAATCAGAAAAAATATTTCATCATGAGTATGCTAGTTATAAAGATCAAGTTTTAGCAAGAAGATACAAAAAGGGTTGGCATGGGCCACACATAAGGGTTGATGCTAGTTATTCTTTGGGTACTATTAACATTAATGTTAAAAAAAAAAAAAAAAATTATGAAGTTATGGTACAAGAAAAAGAAGATAATATTGTAGGATATGTCTCAACTTAAAGAGTGAGGATCCAAGGAAAAAAAAGTGGTTGTAAAGAAAAAAAATTAAAGAACAAATAGAAAAACCTAAAACAAAATACAAGAAGGAATTAGCAACAATAGAATCCATAGAAGAAGTGGTAGAGTCCAAGGAAGCTTTGATAGAAGAGCACAAAGACACACCAAAAAAAAGGAATATAAAAGAACAATGTGTATAAGAATTTATAATAGTGGAGCCAAATGTTGAGGAGTCAAACAAGGTAGAACATCAAGTTAAGGTTGTAGCATATCACCATCCACACCACCATGAGTGGCAACGATCTTAGATGTATGGCTCAAGTCAACAATGTTATGGTTGTACATCATAAAGGCACCAATATGGTAGTGTTTTGCATAGAAAGCATAGTGGTCCTGGTTTTCAAAGTGGTGCATCAACATCAGAAACAAGTGGACCCATCATTTGAATTATCAAAATAAAGTAGCAAAAGCATGGCGCCAAAAAAGTAGATTTGGATACTTAAGTGGTAAAATGGCATACTAGCATCAATGAAGATCACCACCAATCAAAATTTCACTAAGATGGATGAATGATCAAGATCCGTACCGATTGGTAACATTACTTAGCAAATCATAATATCTTGTTTTTTCATATATTTCGAAGATAAAATATTTATAAGGGTAAAATGTTAGAATACCTAAAAATATATATTTAAATAATGTTTTTTTTAAATTATTATTAATCACTTTGCCAAAATTTTAACCAATTATTAGGATTTTTTAAAACGAATTTACCTTTCTATCCTGATAAGCAAATATAAACATTGTAAAGAAGAGGTTATTGCATTGGATCGAGGTAAGAAAGAAGTCTCATATACACATTGTATAGTTTTTAATGCAACTTATATGTTACAGGTGTCAGTCAACTGAAACTATAGATCCGGTAACACGTATGAAAGGTCGTTTAAGCTCACACATATAAATCCGGTAGCACGTATGAAACGTCGTTGAAACTATAGATCCGGTAACACGTATAAAATAATTTAAATATGGGAGACACCTCAGCCGGCTTCTTATTAAATTACTTTCGAAACATGTCTTTGACATTTATAGACCGCCCCAGCAATGCGATTAAATTTGTCCGCTGCGTATATGCCAAAAATATAAGAAACCGGATCTATCGCTTCAGATACGTGAGACTTCTTCTCCACCTGCTTCTTATTCAATTATATCCGAATCCAATTTGTCCGCTGCCATGATATGAAGTGTCAATCAGTTGCGTATAAGTTCTATGTCATTGCTTTGTGGAATCGTAGTTTGCACAACAGTCTATGGGAGATGGCGATTTATGCCACAGCTATAGCATTTGCAATTTTAATTCCGATCTTCTTCTGGCTTTTAAGCGGTGTATTTAGAGGTGTGAAAAAGAATAATGCAAGGTTGCCACCAGGACCATCTCCATGGCCTATCATTGGGAATCTCCATCAGTTGGGGAAAATTCCTCACCATGGGCTTCAAAAACTGGCGGAGCAATATGGCCCCATAATGTTTCTGAGACTGGGTTCTGCTCCCACCGTGGTAGCTTCCTCTTCTGAGGCGGCAAAGGAGTTCCTGAAAACCCACGACTTGATTTTTGCGACCAGACCAGCATCGGCCTGTGGTAAATACATAGCTTATAATTACAAGGATATTATATTTGCTCCATATGGTCCATACTGGAGAAACATGAGGAAAGTCTGCGTGCTAGAATTGCTGACGGGTAAGCGAATTGAATCTTTCAAATCTGTGCGAGAGGAAGAGGTGTCTCTCATGATACGCTCCATAGCCAAGAAAAGCGGGGAAGGCAAAGTTGCTGTGGATGTGAGCAAGAGCATATCGTCCTTCACAGCCGATACGACTTGGCGAATATTAGCGGGCAGGAAATACGCCGACCACGATTTGGCTGGCAGTGGCAGTCGCAGCGGCATCGGGATCGGCATCGGCTTTAAGGAATTGTTAGAGGAGATTTCGGTGTTGGCGGGAGCTTTCAACATTGGAGACTTCCTTCCTTATTTAGATTGGCTTGACTTGCAGGGTTTCAAGAGGCGCATGAAGAAAGCAAACAAGTTGTTTGACGGATTTGCTGAAAAAATAATAGACGAACATGTGGAAGGTAGGCGAAAACTTAGTAAAGTGAAGAACAAGGATTTAGTTGATGTACTCCTGGACACGAACGACGCCGACATCCAAATCACACGACAAGAGAGGAAGGCAATTATTTTTGTAAGTCTTACATATCTCTGTCAAATGCAATGGAAAGCTAATAGATCAAATTGAAAAATAGCACAACCAACTAAAATAAAGATACTTATATCCATTTCCTAGCTTATTTGCCTCTTTGTCTACAAGCTATGGCTAGCAACCTCCCCACAGTTAAAATGACATTTCTGACCTGCTTGCAGCAATGGATTAAAAATACTTTATGATTATTCGGATCGTCAAGTGTGCCGGTGTTAGGGTTCTAGGCTTTATTGACAATAGTTGCTAGACGATGCTACCACATGTATGAAAAGTAGTCTTATTTTTATCTGTACCTGTTAAATATGGCCTGTTAATCTAGCAACCAACTCAACCGTTACACTATGCTAAATGCCTCCTCGGTGGCCGTATACTTATAAACGGTTCCCTGTGGTTATTTTGTCCATGTACTTTAAAATTCTCGACAAAATCGTTATTGATCCTGATGCATTTACTGTGATATGTACAGGATATGTATGCTGCTGGGATGGAAACTACGGCGACAACATTAGAATGGGCAATGAGTGAGCTTCTGAGAAACCCTCATTCATTAAAGAAATTGCAGGACGAATTTGAGTGTGTAATAGGCAAAGATCGAATATTAAGCGAGGCTGACCTTGCAAGAATGGAATACCTGCACTGTGTCGTGAAAGAGACGTTACGATTACATCCAGCAGCGCCATTACTGGTCCCCCACGAATCTACACAAGCTTGCACTGTGAAGGGACCTGATCGCAGCTACTTTGTACCCGCAAAAACAAGGCTTATCGTGAACGCATGGGCAATAGGAAGAGATCCAACTGTGTGGGAAGATCCGCTGGTATTCAAGCCTGAAAGATTTATGGGGATGAATTTTGATGTGATAAATGACCAAGACATGAGGATGCTTCCGTTTGGGGCAGGGAGAAGAGGATGTCCGGGGGCTTCTATGGGGCTTGCCACTGTCAAGATTGCATTGGCTCAGCTGGTGCACTGCTTTGATTGGAAACTTGAAGGAGATCCATATCACTTAGATATGACTGAAGTGTTTGGAGCCACCACTCGCAGAAAAACTCATCTTTTTGCTATTCCAACATTCAGGCTGAAGCTGCCTTCTTCTCTCTTCATAGAATAAATGCTTACTACATTGTATAGGTATTGTTGTTGTTGGTAGTGGTAGCCTTAGTCCATCCAAATAGTTGTTTCAGACTTAGACGCTATATTTGAATTTATCTTACTACTAAAACCGAAGAGGGTTTGTACTATAAACCGTGGACATTTAGCGGTCGATTTTAAAATCAATGTTTGTCTTGCGCTTGCTCACAAATTTTCGTCCTTGATAATTATTGAATGAATGTTGAAAGGCTGTTGATAATTATTGAATGAATGTTGAAAGGCTGCTTCTATTATATCGAGACTCGAGAATATATATATACCAGCATATTCCTTTACAATGTATTCACTATTTTACAAATATAAATAAAAGTTAAGACCATAATTTAAAAATATATATTTATTTGTGAGGTATTAATAAAATATATAGAAATTTTAGAAAGCTAGCTAAGGAATCATCCATGGAAGGAACAAAAGTAGGGTATGGAAAGTTAAAGTAGATATTGGACAAAGGTAATTGCATAAAAACCAAAAAAAACAATGGTAATAATATTAATAGAGCTCACATATATATAAATATTGATTTAAATTTGTTTATTTATTGATTTTTTTAATGGTCAAGAATCAAAGAAAAATAAATACTAAAAAAAATAACTTTGACTAGAAATAAATATCTTCACCATAAAAAGAAAATTAAATAGAGTTTAAATAGTAGAGTATTTTAATTTAGAGTAAATATTAATTAGAATAAATATATAGAAACAAAAAATTTGATAATAGTATTATAGAGAGCTTCTATATATAAAAATACTAACTGGTTAAATTGTTGATTTCAATGATAGTCAAGGATTAAGAGAAAAAATACTAAGAAAAATTTTCCACTCTTTCTAACCATTAGAAGAAATTTTTTTATGATATATGTCTACCAAAGAAAGTTACAATTAAAGGGAAAAAATAAAATATCTTCTATGTTCACATGATCATAATACTCCAAGGGATCCTACATAATAAATACCAATGAAACAAGTAAATGAAATAAAAATACGAGAAATTGATAAGGTATTTGTAACATGTTTGATATTTTTTTTATTAGATGGACAAAGAAGTTCTGAAAAGATCTCCAAACCGTGTAAAAAAGAGACTAAGCCCTACCCAAAAAGAGTGAGAAAAAATTAATTATATGTGGTAATAATAGAGGAATGACCAATCAAAGGAGTTACCCCTTTTAAAGCCAAACCAGTACATAGGTAAGACCATACATAATTTAAAACTTAAAACAAAATTGAAACCAAATCAGGATGTCAGATATAACCAATCGAACATAGACAAGTAGCAGGACCTGAACCACAAACTGATCCATGCAAACAAGAAGCACCCACCATCATCATTTTGTTATGTTAGGACCAGTCCCATTCTCCCCCATGAGGTCATTGCTTTCCCAGGCCTACCAACCCATCAAAGCAAGAATTTCTTCCACATTCGATATTGTGTCTTGCAAGCAGGAAACAATAGCTTGGAGATATAAAATTTGGTGTGGTAACCCAAAATCAACAAGCATCCCCAATTTTTGCAACCAATTCAACAACAACTCAACCAGAGTAAACCAAGTCTAATTGTGTATGAGGTCATTATCGATAGAAGCAATATCGACTAAGAAATTATCCCATCACACCACTAAACCATTCTAAATAACTCTTTTTTTAACCAATATATTGGTCGCTCAATTACCTTCCCTGCATGTATGCTTAAACTAAACCTCTTCTAGATTTTGGATGTATATCTGAACTTCTAGAAGAAGGTTTTAAATAGTCCAAGTAGGATATTGAGTCTCTCTTACCATATTTATAATATTAAGGGAGTCCCCTTTAATGATTAGTTTCATGCAACTTACAAAATCCAATAGAGAAACTCCTTGGAACAGGGCCTTGATTTTGATGAAGTGACTAGTTTGATAGCCCATATTATCAGTAAAGGCTAAAATTATCGAGTCATCATGGTTTCTTACAATCCCTAAAATACCTATAAGACTTGGATTCCCTTTAGATGCACCACCCAAATTCAACTTCAACCAACCAATTAGAGGTGGCTCCCACTTAACCCTGGCTTTGTTCGGAGGTATAATAGGTTTGACTGGTTGAGTATTGGTATTGAATATAATAGATATCTCCATTGATTATTCCTACTCTATAGTCACAATATTCAAATTTAGGGTTCTACTATTCTCCACAAAAAAATACATTACCTGCAAAACCATAACTTTAGCTAAATGAGCAACATATTTAAACACCCTTGAGTTTATTTCCTTCCAAATCCACCAACAGATATGAGAAAGTATAAATTTTCAAAACCAATGAAGCCAAATATTTAGGAAGGGAGAAATACATTGGGTTAGCACGTCCTCTAGGTTGTTCGGAAACACCCATTGGATGTTCAAATATTTGAAAAAGCAATCGAAAACCTCCTACAAGAAAGGACAACTAAAAATAATATGGAGCGGGGATTTATTCATATTTCTATACAAGAAACAAGCATTAGGAAAAATCATACCTCTTTTTTTGAGATTGTCTAAATTTAGAAAATTTCCTTGTATGGACAGCCAAAAGAAAATATTGATTTTTGGAATTAGTCCTTTCAGCCAAATTTTATCTACCAGAAACCAAGGATAAAAAGAACCATCTTAATATAAAATGTGTTTATATTATGACTACTATTGATAATATTGAAAGCATGAGGATACAGAAACAAAAAGGAAAATTCCAAGTACGATGCATTTAAAACCAAACTTAACGCTAAAAGCCTATATATTGAAAAATGCATTCAAGGAAAGAACATAAACGAATCGACACAAGATAAAAGCAATATGGAATACGGCCCTCTTTATTGATATGCTTTTTAAGTCATGTTACAATACGTCTCCTTCCCTTTTAGGGGATAGGAGCATTAAATATGTTTCTTGTCACATCCATGGATAACAATCCTTCTTTCGCGTGCCCACATGTAATATGGGCGGACCAAAACGTCGTCGCCGCTTGTGTATATGAGTGTTGAATCCTTACTTCTCCTCTGATGTCGAAGACCTACGTTCAAAGAAATAGAAAATATCAGTAGCACCTGCAGATAGAATAGAACATGTATTTCCCAAGGCCTACTGTTAGTGTATGCATAAAAATATTAAACCGATAACCAAATAACATCAGAACGACCTAAAAATTTGATAGAAGTAATAAAACCTTACCAAGAAGCCACTGCAAAAGGAACAGTCAAAAAATTCCTCACATATTTGTATTCGCTCCGGGGTGGGATGAATAAACCTACAATAAATTGTTAGAAAGCACCCTCTTCAATGTCCTGTCCAGGAAGCTCCAAATGACCTGCAAAGTTGGGGTTAGCTAATTGGGGGTATTTTGGGACGACCTAGATGGTTAGATTTCTCCAATTTGACCTATATCACCCAGAATCTGATGGCGCTATCTGCATGTTAGTGAAGACGGAAAATGATGAAAACATGATCAAAACTTGTTAGAATAACCTAAAATTTAAATGACAGCATATGTAAAGAACCTATAATCAAATGCAAAAGAAAAATCAAAGAAATTTTCCATAGATTTCTAATCGCTCCGGGGCGGGGCATTTAGAACTACGACAGTTTGGGACTCTGTTTCAGCACCAATCCACTTGGGATGGGTCCAAAACCTCTTATGGGGTGTTTTCAGCAAATTTTATGGGATATTGTGGCCAAATTTTTGGGTTTGGGCTTCGGATTTGCACTTCCAATAACCACCCTATGACCTCCCTTCAACAAGAGATCAAGGATGTGAAAGGCGCAAAATCAAAAGGTATGTGTGTGGATGTAAAATGGTAGCACTTTGTTGCTCAAAATGCTACCTCTCTCTCTATATTTTGGGTGAGAAGACTCACCAATTTATAGACCTAGGGTCTCTCTGTTTGAATGCGCATGCGAGGGCGCCACTGGAGTTGCATGTCAGGAGACGCTGACTTTGGCTGACTAGGAGTGGCTTGATGCCCTTGGGCTCAAGCAGGTGACCTGAATAGAGCCTATGGTCAGGGATCGGGCCTATTTGATGGCCCTGATAAACTTGTGGGAATCCCAGACCAATACCTTCCATCTCCCAATAGGGGAGATGATAGTGACCTTGGAGGATGTCTATCAGATTCTACGGATTCCTGTAGATGGACTACCGATCAGGATGACGTCGCATGATTAGCAGACAGTTGTACTGACGTAATGCTTAGGGCATGGTGAGGAGGTGGGTGTGGATAGCCCAGTGGAGAGGGCATAGGGTGACTACTTGATTGGCGACATTTTGGTTCGATGGTGGCTTGAGATGGGTGTGTTGGGAGTGAGGCATGTCGTACTAATGGGCCTCATTTCCAACATGCTACTACCCGACTCTTTGGGCACGAGGTTCCCGTGGAACCTGCTGGAGGTGGTGTTCAGGTTGGTGGAGTGTCCTACGGATGCACTTATGATCATGATATGGGGACAGACTCTACGTAATTTTGATGTCAAATTTGTGTTTCAAGTTGATTGACCTCCTAGATTCTCATAGAAATTTTCTTTTTCACCACATATTGCATGTTAAACAGGTAATATTTGGCATTTATATTTTTTCACCCTATTGGCTGGTTATTAAATCTTAAAAAAAAATAATCTCTCAAAATAAAATCATTTGCGAGATGTCGACTTTCATCTGCACTGCGATCAATTCTCCTACAATGATCGATGATCAATTATCCTATTGCAAGGAAGGGAGGAACACTCCTATGTGTGGCGATCGAAGTTTGGCCAAAATCCTATTGATCATGGTTGGATGGACGATGGTTTCATCAACCTGTTGTGATTGCCTACGTTGACAACAGATCAACTGTGACCTGTTCATGGTGTGGTAGGATGGTAGAGAAGTAGTAGTGGGTGAAGGTGTAGGGATAAAGGTGGGAGGATTGGAGGGATAATGGAAATTGGAGAGATAAGGTGGTTGGGGGGGCGATAGGGTGTCTACTCCTTATCCGATCTGGTGTTAGTCAGTAAGTAGGTCAACCAATTAAAATGGAAGAGGGAGTGGAAAAAAAGGGTAGGAGTAAGGGAAAAATTACTCTTCTAATACTTGGTGAAGCCCTTCCAAACTCTCAAAACATGCATAAATCCTATCAACACTTGAAACAATATTTCTCTTGGTAACCCTAGTATTCTCTCGGCAAGAGTGTCAATGCTCTTGCTTGGCCACAAATTGAACTCAAAATTGATGCAACTGATCCTCAATAAATAACACTACATCCTCCATTATTCTATTACTCAATCTCCAAATAAGATAAATTTTTCTTTGATCTTCAAAGCAGATAAACTGGCTACCCTCTTATTTCATAGGGGTATCCGATGTAGGGGTAATTTCCACCCTTTGCCACCTTAATATCTTCACAAAATTTATGCTATAGGCTATTCCAAACTAATTCCTCGCAGTAACTACCCTAGGATCTGGTGCACTAGCAACAAAATAATACTAGTCACCTAGCAATGAAGTTGACACCTTGAATTCCTTCTTGCACAAACTATCCTATGGCTTTGATACTAGTGATATGGAAATATCACATGTGAAGCTTTTTATTCATTATGTGCAATATAATATATAGATCATACAAAGGAATCCCATGGTTATAGTGGTTGTAACAATTTTTCATGCAAGGCCAACCAACTGTAACTAAAATATATGCAGGGATAACCACCTTCCAAACATGGATGCAAACAAACAACTAACTGCTAGATGATAAAATATATCTCTAACATTCTAACTATGCATCCTAACAAATAACAAACACATATCCAACGTGGGCATACTATACCTCACGTATTACAATGCAAGAAATAAAAAATAATAAAAATAACTTAGGCTTATAATTAAGCCTAAGGTACAATAATATCCTCAATATCTTAACTTACTTATGTATGCAAGTTCATTATTTTGATTCAACAATATGCCATAGTTTGTTAATTTATTTAATATATTATTATAATTTATTGTTCTCATATGTTGTATGCTCATAGCATGAGTGTATGTGTTGGATATTGTAATTAGCACTATAAAAGCATGTGTAAAGTCCTATAGACATGTTATCTACATTAAATTTATTTATTTATATTCTAACAATGAAAGAAATAAAGGGACATATGGCATTTTGTGTGTAGACATCAAAGGCCAACCAAAGGGAATATGTATGTGTAAGCCTTGTATAAATTGTATGTGGTCTTATGAATGTAAGCCTTGCATAACCCATGTGTAAATATATCTTTGTCCTACCTAGGTCATGTGTGTGTCTAACCATACCTATTTTTCCTAGGCCACATAATAAACTGATCAACTAATAAGAAAGGTAAGTAGACATTTATCTTAACCAAAGATTACCTAATTTAGTAATAAGGTGGGAAATAAATATAATATTTATAAATAAATATTATAAGGTGATAAGGTGGTTGAAAGAGATCCAACAAGTTATTAAATTAGAAGTAGGAGATAAGCCAACAATTAGACCGTTAAGTATGAGAATTTGAAAAGGAATGAGATAAAAAGGGGAGACTAATGTACATTGGAGGAAGAAAAACATGCATGGAAAACAGAAGAGATAAATATGGAGTAAAAAGATATTGTAGAGGATTGCACAAGGGGAGACAAATAGTACTTTGCATAAAACATAGGTATCTCATTTATTTCCATTATGAGGATGTAGAAATAAGACTTAAGATAATGAAAATAAAATATTACTAAAATATGATTAGCCATAATAGAAGTTAAAACCCTAATAAAAAAGCAAGAAATATTTTAACCAAATATCTCATTTCCCATATTGTCCTAATATATATATTCTACTAAAAATATGGTTTTGATATAATGATAGAAAATATTTTGCATCATATTATGTAATCTCTTTAATACCATGATCTAATGTAGTTTGTTGTAGGTGGTGTTATACCTTTTTTTACTTGCATACTCTCTAGGTTCCTATGAATGAGGCCCTAACATGGGATGTATGGGCATCTAATTAGTTTAGGCCAAGATAAATTGGATATTCCTTGGCCCTGATTACCAAGGTTTGAATGGGCTTTCCTTAAGGTAGTAGATTCAAAATAATACTAGAGATAATGATCATGCTTGATGGTATGTTAATACCAAGGTTTAGTTGGAGTTGCATTGGTAATGGAGCTAAGTGGGCTTCTTTTTTTCTAGGGCCTAATGTGTGACCAAAAAACCCTAAATAAACTTAGATTCTGACTAATATGTTTGATTGAATTTTCCCTATGTATCATTTACAAATTTTATCTCTATGTTTTATTTCTACATGTATAAGTGTTAATATTGGAGGGTGGAAGGGTAGATCAAGCCTCTTCCTCCTTATTGGTTGGATAAAAGATAGGTAGGTCTAGTAAATGGAAGATTTCATTGAATATTTAGTTGGGATTGTTATGTTGGTAGTATGAAAGTGCACTTTGTACCTCCTCTTGTACACTTTGTATGAGCAAGCAATCATTTCCTATAATGGTAGTGTCCTTGGAAATATATCCTACTTTAATTATTCTTGAAGAAATTTATGCTATGCAGTTTTCCTCCTAAATGATTTTGTAGAACTTTGTAACATTGCTTACATTATGAATTCATACCTATAGAAGTGAGTGATTAGTGGTTCTTAAAAACCAACCTTCTATAAAAATAAATTTGCATTATGATACTTGGAGTTGAATTTATTATTTGCTTAATGACTTATGTTTTAGAAAAGTAGAAGTTTTGTGAATGATTATAGGCTTGTATTTGAAAAACTATATATATTCTCTTCTAGATATCTAACAAATGTTTTACTATATGCATTAGAAAATAATAAAGTTTCTTAAACTTGGAATGAATAATTAATATTGCTTAGTAGAAAGTAGTGTATGTTTGTTAAATCATAAGACCAAAATTGTATATACCATTTCCATTACTTAGAATACTTTTATTTGTTATCTAATGCAATGATGCTTTATATTTACTTCTTGATCATATAAAAATCATCCCTAAATAGAAATTAATAATTGATTTTTCCCTTTTCTTTCAAATAAACATAGAGTATGCCAACTTGACTATCTTGTCATTTGTATCACACTCCCATAAGGAATAAGCTTCATCAAATAGAATTGAGACCTTTATGTTTTTCAACACCAACTTCAACAAATAATTTAACACTAGCCTAAAAACTAAATACCAAGTAATGCATAAAATTATTCACAAGTTATAACAAAATTAGAGAAGTTCTCAAATCTAATGGGTCTATCACCAAGGACATTCAAGAGATAAGGAGTGAAGTTGTCTCCTTCTTCCAATCCTCACTCTGTGATCTTCCTCCTGGAGATCTTGAAGTAGAAGATAGGTTATTGAGAAATATCCTAAATTTAGTCTCTACTCAAGCCAACAATGATCTTATCAAGCCCTTTTCAGATGAGGAGGTCAAACACACAATTTTCTCAATGGTTGGTTTAAAAGCTCCAGGACCATATGGTTTTCCCCTAATTTTTTTCAAAGTTTTTGGTATATAATTGGTAAGGAAATCTACGCAACCCTAAGAAGTATCCAGTCCTCAACTATTTTTTCCAGGAATTTCAACTCTACTTTTTTGGTTTTGATTCCAAAATTTGTAGGGGCTAATAAATTCTTTGAATTTTGACCCATCAGCCTTTGTAACACAATTCAAAAAATCTTCACCAAAGTTTTGGCAAATAGGCTCAAGTCGCTCCTCCCTCTTCTTATTGATCCTGCCCAAAGTGGCTTCATGCCTAGCCACCAGATTCTTGATGGAGTTATTTTTATCCATGAGCTTATTCATTCGGTGGATAAAAGCAAGAGAGTGGGGGCTTTCCTCAAGTTAGACATCACTAAAGCCTATGATCGAGTCTCCTGGGAATTTTTACTGAAGGTGCTGAGAAGATTCAATTTTTTTGAGCAATGGATAGACCTGGTCAATTTGTGCATTTCCTCAACTAATTTTTCTATGTTGGTTAATGGTTCCCCAGTAAGGTATTTCAATAGTAACAGGGGAATTCGGTAGGGAGATCCACTATCCCCTTTCCTCTTCATTTTGATGGCAAAATTTTTGGGTCACTCTATTACTACAAATTCTAATATCATGGGCATTAAACCTGCTCTCGGGTCTAACCCCATATCTCACCATCAATTCATAGATGATACCTTACTCTCTTTTATAGCTTTCATTATTCAGGCACACTCTATTAAATCTATTATCCTCGACTTTGAAAAAGTGGTAGGTCAACCGATCAGTTTTAGAAAAAGCAAATTATTTTTTCTCAATACTTTGACATCTAGAAAAAGAAATATAGTTAATATTCTTGGCTATGAAGTGGCCTCCCTACCCTCTATGTATCTTGGGTTACCTTTCTTCAAAGGCTACTATAAACTAGATCTTTGGGAACCCATGGTTGAAAGGATCTAGCAAAAGCTTGCTAGCTGGAAGGGAGCTATTTTAAGCCAATGCGAGAAAGTGCTCTTAGTTAAGACCTCCCTATAGAGCATTCCTATATACTTTATGTCACTCTTCCATATGCCCGACAAGATCCTCCAAAAAATTGAGAAGATTCAAAGAGATTTTTTATGGTCTGGCTCTAATATCAAGCGTAGATTTCACTTGGTGGCCTGGGATCAAATCTACAAAAAAAAGGAATGTGGAGGCCTGGGTTTGAGAAAAACTAGTCTCATGAATAAAGCCTTGATTGCAAAACAAGGTTGGAGGCTAGTCCAAAATGAATATGTGGAATGGATCAAAATTATTAAGGCTAAATATTTGGGTATGGAGAACAATTTTTTGACCTCACCATTGTTGCCCTCTAGGTCGGCCTTCTGGTTGAATCTATGTAAGTCCAAAGACCTGATCTATAAGGGAGGAAAATGGCTAGTGGGAAATGGTCAGGCTATCGAATTCTAGAATGATCCTTGGTTGATGGATAATCCCTTAGCTTCTCACCCTGATTTAGCTATGGTTGAAGCCTTGTGTAGAAGGTTTTTCAACTCTAGAGTTTCTTATTTTATTGTTGCTCTTTTGAATTACATATTATGGAGACCCTTATCCCATCCTTATCTTTCTTTTATTGAAGCTCGTGCTCTCAACCTCATCACTGATTTTTTAAATATTTATGTGCTCAAGCTAGAGTTGGATGATGATTCCTTTTGTTGGAAGGTAGAACCCTTAGGTTCTTTCTCAGTTAAATCTACTTTCTACCTGCTTGAGGAACCGGTTCCCCCTTGGCCCCTCTACAACTTGGTTTGGCATAAAGATCTCATCCCTAAGATTAATATATTCCTTTGGCTATTGGTGCAACATAAAGTCCTCACCTTGGAAAACCTTAGAAATCATAGTTTGATATTACCCAACCGCTATTATCTATGTGGAACCTCTGATGAATTCCTAGTCCATCTCTTTAATATTTACCCATTCACGAAGGAAGTTTTTGACTCCTTTTTTGGTCTTCTAGGAGTCTCTTGGGTCCTTTCCCTTTCTCTTCCCTATATTCTAGCCTAGTGGTTGTCCTCATTCTCCTTCAAGCACCTTCAAATGTTCTGGTCTTTCATTTTGGTCCATCTTCTATGGGGTGTTTGGAAGGAGTGCAATGAGCGAGCCTTTAACAGTTGGCTTTATATTTTCCAGGTGTTTGGCAGCTATTGTAGAGAATGTATCCTCATGTTGTGTAGAAGATAAACCTAAGGATTCTAAGTGAAGATTGTAGAATATTCTAGGTTTTAAACCAGTTAGAGATCCAGCTTTCTCTATTGCGGCTAATCAAAGATTATCCACTATTTGGATTCCCCCACCTCCTAATTGGTTCAAATTAAATTTTTATGGTGCTTCAAAAGGTAACCTGGGAAGAGCAGGTGTTGGGGAAATTATTAGAGATCATAGGGGTGATATTCTATTGGTCTATGTTGAAGGTCTTGGAGTCAACTCCAATCAGTTTGTGAAAGTCGGGGCCCTTTACCAAGGCATCCAGGTGGCTAGCTTGTTGGGACTCCATAAAATTGTCATAGAAGAGGACTCCCTTACTACCATCAATTACATGAAAGTACAACCCCCAAGAAATTTGTCAACAAAAAATATGATTATTAAAGCTAAAAGAGTCACCCTAATTTTCGAGGATGTCACATTTCAATATACTTTTTGGGAAGGTAATAATTTTACGGACTTCATGGCAAACCTGGGTGTGGACCACCCTAGAATCTGTATTTTGTGGGAGGACTTTAACTAGGGCTTGTGATCTCTGGAGGCAAACAATTTCCTTGGTAGAAAATTGGAGCATGGTTAATTGTTGTTTTTGTTTACTACTCAGTCGTCCTACTTCCCTGCGTGGAAGTCCTTTTCAGTTTTCTTTAATCTATTTTTGGCATTTCTCTCTATTCTCCCCTAGTGGTTGTGGAGCTAGGGCTTGGAAGCTCTGTTGGTTTCTTGTTTGTGTGCTGCTAGTTTGGTTGTGTTGGCTTTTTGACCCTCGATCAATCTCTTTTTGGCCTTGTCTTACCTTGTAAAAGGTTTAGGGATCCTTTCAAAACCCCTTCTACCTTTTATCAAATTAAAAAATTGTTCACTTAACTATTAGACCTCCATCCATATTTACACCCATGAATTGGCTTGTTAAAATGATAATCATTGTCTATTTTTAGTTGTACTATGTAAAATAGTAGGGTTTATTGTAGTTCTCAGGTGAGTATTACAAAAGAGAAAGGATAAATCTATTGGTTACCCTTGAAGCCTAGGATTAAGAATGGATATTTTGTTGGAGTTAAAAGAAAATTTCTTAGAGTGATAGTAGTAAATTATTTTAAAATTAATAAGTTTTCAATTAGGAGATAATATTTTCAATAAGTTGTGAGGAAATTTTAAAAATGTGTAGTTGTCTATGTTTATATAGCACTTCAAATAATTGTGGATTTTGCTGGTGATTTGGTTATCTAGTTATAGGCACAAAAAAAATGATCTTAAGTCCTCCGAGTGAATATAAATATTACCTCAAAATATATTAACTATGCAATTTATATTTGATGGATATATTAACAAGTTTTTAAAAATATAAAAAATTCAATCAAATTTCAATAGGTAAGAAATTATGTTATGATGTATATATTTTAATAAAACCTTTGTGAATGTTTACTTCTATGCGATCAAGTTTGCAATAATAGCATCAATATGCTTGATCCTTCTATGTGTGGCTATAGTGGTAAACTTCATATATCTAGAGTTTGTCCTTTCAATCTAGTTATGATAGCACACATCTTATATTGAAAGAATGGAATTGCTTGGTTTTTATATTAGAACTTATTAAGACATAATTTACATCATTATATTCAACAAAATAAATAACGAAAACCCAATAGAAAAATATTTGGATGTAAAAGGACTTCTAATATGGATTTGTTCCTATGCAAGAACTTAAATTCTTGTCAAAATTGAGATGGAATAAATTATTTCTTTTGAATATTATCATTTAATTTCAAATAATTTTTCATATCTAATAATATTCATTTTCTCTTGTGATAGAGAAACCATATGTTCTTCCTTCTATCTCTCAAATATCCTATGGAATGCACTTTTCAAATAATTTTTCATAACTATCTAATAGTATTCATTTTCTCTTGTGATAGAGAAACCATATGTTCTTCCTTCTATCTCTCAAATGTCCTATGGAATGCACTTTGTATAGGGTTGTAATTATCAAGCATTAGATAAATAATAATGATATAAGGTTGTAGTAATAATGATATAATTATCAAGATGAATATCCCATATCCAAAAAGTGGTAATGTTGTGTCAATCCTCTAGGCCTAAATAGCTCATTTTTTTATTAAATTGACTATAGTTTAGTTTGATCCAAATTTTTACAATTAGGGATACAAAACCAAAAAAAACATTGAAACTACAAATAATGGTTTTGGAGTTACTAATTTTGATTTTTTTTAGTTAATGAATCAATTATCATTATACTTATCTTCATTAGATTTTCTAAAATAACTAGAGCTAATCCAAATTGATTTTGTATTACATTTACTAAGGAATGTATATATTGATTTTGAAGGTTATTTATATCATTGTGTGTATTATTTCATAATTTCAACCTAATAATATAATTCATGTTCTCTAAACATCCCATGGTAGTTATTAAAAATAAAACATTCTCAAGAATTATAAAATTCAATTTTTTGTTTATATTTTGTTGATAGTAGTTTGTAATTTATATCTTTGTTCCCCACGACGGATATGTATATGTATAAGAAGTATTTACTCAATAAAAAAAAAATTATATCTTTGTTAAAAACTTCTCTTGTAATTATTTACATAGAGAAATTATTTACATAGAGACTCATAAAATACAAGACCTTCAGCTTTTACTTGTTCTCAAGTATCACTGTCCTCTTCCTTGGCATCACTTGAGTAGGGTGTCTTATAAAACTTCAAAATAGCATCTTCTTTTTCGAATCCTCTTCCTTGTCATCCCTTGAGTAGTGTACCTTATAAAACTTCAAAATAGCATCTTCTTGCCCAATATATTTGAAGTTGAAATATTCCTTGTACTTGTTACCCCATTTAATTAAAATAGGTATCTATTGAGATAGAATGCATTGCCTAAATTTTCTTTAAAATTTAAACTCAGCTTATAATAGAAGTTGTAAGAGTGTTTTTATTATATATACATCTCTTTTTTGTTATATTGGTCTATAATTTTAATTTTTCTATGCAATTTAAAATTATAGTGTCGGTATAATTAATCCTTTTAGTTATTATAAAAAATCATTTGAAATACAATAATGAATGTTTTCTAATAAATACATCTTGTTCATGCATCTTTTTGTAAGTTCTTTAGATCAACCGTTTCAATAAACATAATTTGGAATATGTGAAGGATTTGCATACATCTCTATTTGTTGGTAGCATTTTCTAATGAATGCATATTTCCATATAAAGTAAATTAATTTTTTTTCATTTAGAATCTTAAGTTTCAAAAATTTATGAAGTTTTTATATTGAACTTTGAATGATGAGATGACAAAATCCTTACATTTATATTTTACCAAATCCTAAAATTATAGAATAATCCTTATTTTCATCTAACCATATTAGAAGTATTTTTTTCTAATTTTTAACCCATGTAATTTATAGCTACAAGAGGTTTTTTTAATTATTCTTAATCCATGTAATTTATAGCTACAAACAACTACATCATTTTGTTGTTAATTTATTGAAATAGAGTTAAATATTTTTTTATTTTTTAGTCAAATTATCTTTACTCTAACAAAAATAATTATACAATATTTAGAGTCTCATATATGAATTGGGTAGAGTCCTATAACTAGTAAGTGTGACAATAAACCTCTTTACCATCGAATGGTCTCAATAGATAAATCCTTCATATCCCTAGATTTTATAATATATTGTTTTCGTGACAATATTGTAGGACTAAAAGAATTCTATGAAATGCATGAACTGAAGTGTTTAAAAACATGGTCTCCAAATGTGAAGTCCCAAGCTCAATTCTTACTAGACAATATATGCATAATTGCCAATTGTAGTACAACCTGAGTAGCCTAAAGGTGGAGACTTTAAAACTTTGAATAGAGGTTCAATGTTTGAATTATGCAGGGTTGTACACCATGTTCCAATAACTAAAATATACTAGGATAACCATATATTGGGTAAAACAAGGGTTGGTTCATATAGCCTATGGTCTCGTGGACGTTAAAAGCTACTTTACCCTTTACTAGTTTAAAATACCATGGTAATATAGTTATGATGTAAAATAATATGTGGGACCCATTTTTAGCATATAACTAATTTTAATTTTAAACAACGAACTACAAGAATTTGGTACATCTTATTTGTCATCATACAATGAAACAATGGCATAATCTAAAAGTATTCAACAACCAAATCTAACATTACTACAATATGAAATACAAACATTTTGAAAATTAGTTAAGATCAAAGTCCTATATCTCATAAATAGAAGAGTAAACTTCACTATGTGAAATGCCTTATTACTTGAAATTAATAAAACTCCATTAGGTAGTATTACACCAATCTCCCCTCTACCATCTAAAGGCTTACATAATTACATCCTTTATAATCCTATATTCCTTAAACTGTTATTTTTAACAAGGTTTTAAGACAAAGAATTTGGCTAATTTTATTCTTTATCATGCAATAAAACAAAGACATAATTACATCATATTCAACTGCAAAGTATAATATTACATCATATTTAACTACAAAGTATAATATTACTTAAGTCATACCTAATGCTTGAGGGACGTTTTGCACAGGACTGCCCAAACTATCGAACTTGTTTCGGCCATATTTCACTCATTCGGACTCGTATTGAGCTGAAATTTTGAGGGTAGATGCCTGAAAAACCCTAGAACGTCTCCATAAATATTTAGATCATTTGGAGCAACACATATCCTAGCACATCCCTATGTGTGAACGAGATTTTTGGCAAGCGGTTGTGCAAGGGTTTCATCTGAGTTGAGTGCAAGGAGCTCCAGAGGATGGTTTTTAGAGACTTAGGGCCCTAGTGGAAAATATATTTATTGTTTATACTCAATAATTTAGCTAGATATGTTGCAGGGGATCCAATATGGGTTAGAAATTTATCTTTCAAAGGATCATGTTGTGAACTTGAGTGACAATGACTTCCAATTTGCTGCATAGAATAAAAGTTAAAACCGTACCTTTTCACGGTGTCTAGGGTAGGATTAAAGAGATCACGAAATAATTTTCAAGTAGCTGATCAAAAAATAGCTCAAATATCAAGTGAATCTGGTTCTAAGGTGCACCCACAAAATAAATCTACAATGAAAATCCCTGTCAAGGGTAAGAATTTTGAATACTCGACCCCAAAAATGAATTTTAGGGATGTCCTTCATGGTGGATAGCCTCAGCCCAATGCTAATATTAATCTTAGGGCTTCCCATAAACCTCTAAGAATTCCTAATATTTATCCCAGGAAAACGGAGTCAGGATGTCTTAAAGTAGCTGATGGAACTCCTATTGTTAAGCTTGATATGGGTAACATTCAGACTGGCATTGAAGATCTGGAAAAAAAAGGACTAATTTGTTGATTTGTGGGTTTTCGTCTAAGCCTATCTACTTTCAAATTCTAGGCTGCAAAAAGCTAAAAAATTAAAGGTGAGTTATAAATATCTATTTATCCAAATGGTTATTTTCTTTTTTTATTTTCTAATAATGAAGATAGAGAGAAAAATTTTCAAGGGGGTCCTTGGTTTTTAGAAAGGGCATGGTTTTTCATGAAGACCTAGTATACTAAATTTAAAGCCAAAGAAGAGATACCTTCTATAGCTCCCGATCGGGTTAGACTCTTTGGCCTCCCTATTGAATTTTGGAATCCTACTATTTTTTCTTCAATTGGAAACTCTTTAGGAACTTTTATGATGATTGTTGATTGTACTCAAAATTTTGAACATATTATTTATGCTCGAATTTGTGTTTTAATATATTTTGACAAACCCTTACCTAAAAATATCACATTATAATTTGGGGAAGACACTTGGGAGCAAGTAGTGGACTATGAGAACATTCCTTTTTGTTGTAGAATTTGCCATGAATATGGTCATTTGGCTAGTGCTTGCCTAAATAAAATTCTTGATCAAAATAAAGAAGATATAAACTCAATAGGTTTCCAAATGCCTACGAATAAGAACACTTAGAAAAAATTAGTTATGAATGATCAATCAAAATCATCTACTAATATGTTTGAAATCCTTTCCATAAATGATGTCCCAAGTGAGGAAGAGGAAATAATAGAAATAGAAATCTTAGAAACACAATTTAAATATGAAGGGAAGAACTCAAAGACAAACCAAAAAATAAAAGGTTTTCAACAGAAAAGAAAAAGAAAAAAAAATTACACAAGAAAAAGAATCTTTTAAATGTCAAAACTTCAAATAATACAGGTCCCAATATAGAATCTATTGAACCCTCTAGTAAAATTTTGGCTATGTACGAGCATTCTTCAAGGTTAGAAGCCATCTCAAATATCAATTGGAGTAATTCAAGAAATAGGGAAAAAAACTGAAGATGGATTCTAATCAAAAAGCAGGTCACAAGACCAATCAATATCATATGGTAAAAGAAGGTCAAAATCTTGTAGAGGAAGGTAATATTAATGCCCTTCCCAAATTTTTTAGCCCTGGTATTAATGAAGATCATCACTTGGAATATTAGACGACTCAAAGGGAGTCTTTCAAAAAAAATTAAATTAGAATAATGATTCAGATAAATCATCCACATCTTGTTTTCCTTTAAGAAATGAAGATGTCAATGGAGGATATAGACTCAATTGCTAGTAAAATTTGGCCAGTTGAAAAAGTGGTTTCCTTCAGTTCCTAGGGGACTTCTGGTGGCATTGTTTGTCTTTGGGACCCAAAAGAGGTAGTTATTCAACATATGGTTGGAATTTGGGGTCTTTTGGCTATAGCTATTCAAAGTAGATATTCCAACCAACTTATGCTTTGCATTACTATTTATGCTCTGATTGCTTTGGAGGAAAAAATAAGATAGTGGAAGGTTATAACTCATATTATCTCTCATTTTTCTAAAAATTGGATCTTGATCAGAGGAGATTTCAATACCATCCTCTATCTGGATAAGAAAATGGGGGAAATAGAAATTTGGACAAAAAAACTGACATCATGAGCGAATATATTTTAAACCTCCATCTTGTGGACATCCTACCAGATAATGGTCTTATGACTTGGTCTAATAGAATGCAAGGCTTAGATTGTATTATGGATATATTGGATAGTTTTTGCTCTCTAAAAATTTCTTAATCCATGGTCATATTCCTAAAGTGAAGACTCTTAACAATGTTGGTTCGGATCACTAGCCAGTCATGATGGAAATGTGGAAAACCAATGTGAGTTTCTCCCCTTTTTATTTTCAATTAATGTGGCTCATATATAGTTTCTTTAGACCTCATGTGCAACAATGGTGGAAGGAAGGTAAGCCTAGGTATGGAACTAACATGTTCTATTTTACCAAAATACTGCAAAACATTAAATCCAAAATCAAGACTTGGAACTGGAAGGATTTTGGGGATGTTCATAAAAAAAACATGATGTTATTGCTCAACTTGAAAATTTGATTAAGAAAATCCATTTAGATGGTCTCACAGAGAATAGAAGTGCAGATGAAATTAAACTCACAACTCAGTTAGAGGAATGGAAAAAAAGAGAACTCTTATGGAAGAAAAAATCTAGAATTCAATGGCTCAAAGAAGGAGATCAAAACACAAATCTCTTCTAGCTCAAAGATATCACAACTTTATTTCTTCCCTAAAATCAGATTCTAGAGATGTTGTCTATACTTTGGATGGCATGAACTCTATTGTTGTCGATTACTTTTCCAATATTTTTGCTTCTACTCCTATTGACTCAACTTCTCAACAAAATGTTCTTCAAGAAATCCCTTCTCTTATCACTTCTAAGGAGAACTCTATTTTGACTGCTCCTGTTATTATCAATGAGCTTCATGTTGTCATTTCTGCAACATGGTGTATAATTAGTCTTCTAGTAATTTATGTTCCCTAGAAACCCTTTTCTCAGTATTTCAAGTGTTTTTCTCATTTTCCTAAGTTACTGTTAAAACCCTTCTACAGCGCTGAAGCAGTGTGCAGTTGTTTTGTGTACTGACTTTCTAGCACAAACTTCCCTGAAGTGGCCATGGAGTTTTGTATCTGTATTGAGGACCAAGCGGGAATGTGGTGCTTCATCTTAGCAGGATAAAATGAAGTGCACCCATATCACGTGCACTCTGGTCGTGCACCCCAGGCTGGGCATACTCTAGCCTTACGCCCCAGGCTGGGCACACTCTGGTCTTGCACCCCAGGTCAGGTGTACTCTAGCCTTGCATCCCAAGTCGGGTGTACTCTAGCCTTGCACCCCATGCCAGGCGCACTCTGGTCATGCATCCAAGGTCGGGTGCACTCTGGCTGTGTGCCCTAGGCTGGGTGCACTCTAGTCGTGCGCCCTAGGCTGGGTGTACTTTGGTTGTACACCTCAAGCAAGGTGCACTCTATACCCATTGACTAAGTTTGACCCTAGTGTCAACATCTTTCGAAGACACCCCACATCAGCAATCTGAAGCTTCTAGACTGGATGTTCTGAGAGCTCAAGCATATCTTCCATTAAAGCGGTCCTCGCAAGTGAGGAGGCAACATCAACAAGCTGATTCTATAAAGGCCTTGAAAAGGTTCAATGGTATTTATGAGGAGTCACCAGTATTCGCTATGCCTGGTTAATTCTTTGTGATTGTACTCCTTGTATTCCTTACCTTGGCTTCCACCTCCATATTTTTTTTATGAGCATTTATTGCTCAAGTGGTAAAATTCTCTATATAAGCCCACTCTTTTATTGTAAAAATGATGGATGTTTGCTAGAGGGTAAATGAAAACCTAAATTTTGCTATCAATACAGCTAATATCTGGATCTAAACCTGAACTTATTTTTTTGTGTATGTATTCTATTGCTTGTCTTCTATCATTATGTACTAAAATTGTAGACTTGAATTCTAATATCTAGATTCAATTTCTGATAAAGTAGGAACTCTGGAGTAGTCCTAGAGATTATACATGCTAGATTTTTTGGTGTAATTTCTATTAGTTATCTGTATTTGAGGGCTATTTGGTTTGAAATGCAATAGAGTTATCATATTGTTAGTCCATCACCCCTATTCTATCTGGCCTGTGGCCATATTTCCCATCCCTTTTAGTCATTTACTTTCTCTTTTAGTTCCTTATTCTCAAAACCCCTAGTTATAATAGCAAGGGAACCAACCCATCTTTGGATATTGGCACGGGAGTCATTTCTTCCTCTCGGTCTATCATTGTTGGCCGAGACTAAGACACACTAAATAACCAAATCCTTACCTAAGGAAGATCTCTAACCAAAATTTTCTAGCATGTTTGGTGGAACGCAAAAGTTCCACTGTAGAAGCAGTACTAATAAGTTGATGTTTGTCTTACTACTAACAAACCTAAACATCTAGTGACTCATACAAACTCTGATACATATGATACCTCCAAGCCTCATAAAACAACTTAAAATATCATGCCTCCATGCGTACGAGGTGATAGGCTAAAAACTCTAAAGAAGTCGAGTTCTACAAACTTGACATCAACGCTTTTGGGGAGCGTCCTAGAGTGGTCAGGCCAAATACCCCACTAGATGGGACATCCTCACAGGAAGCTACTGTAGCTACATGGAATCCAACTCTGGAAAACATAGCAACTATATTTCTCCTGGTCCCACCTAATCCTTCAGATCATCAGCACACTGAAGTTCCACCTAACGTTGATTTGGGTGCCCTAAGTGTTCCCATTGTTTCAATTCAGCCACTTCAACTGCCACTCCAAGAAAATCTGCCACACCAGATGGCATATCCAGCTCCCGCCAGGTAATTTATAACCTGGGACCATACGGACCCCCTAAATTTAGGGGCTCAACATATAGTGCCACCCATAGCATTGAAATATTTTCCTACCTATGATAGTATAGGAAAGATAATGATCAAGCATATTCAAGATGTTGCAGGATTTGCAACTATTCACAATATTACCAATGAGGATGTCATGGTAAAGTTATTGGTTCTCTCGTTAAGAGGTAAACTCCTCTACTGGTACTTATCACTTCTGACCAGCACCATTACTTTGTGGGATCAACTAGTGTATCGGTTGGTAAATGGCTTCAATGAAGAAGTTGACCCTTTCTATTGCACCAATTCACTAGGATATAGAGGCATCCCCATAAATAAATAGCTGACTTCAATGTCAGGTTTGTTCAAACTTGGTAAAGGGTCACTGATGGCCTTCGGCCCACCTCTCAACAGGCAACATTTTATTACTTAAGTATGTTTCATTCAGACATAAGTATGAGCATCCGATAATCTAATATCAAGATGTTCCCATAGTTGTACCAATAGGCACAGAGGGTGGAAGCTGACTTGATAGCTATCAAAAAAATGTCACCTAAATCAACAACCCCAACTTACTTGGATTTCTTTTAGAGCATGTACCCAAGTGCATCTGGTTCATTTGCACCTCTGGTGTATCCCAGTCAGTCGTGGGTGCACATCCCACCCACTCCACAATATCAAGTGCCAATGTCACATTATCTGACTCCCACGGTCCCACAGCTACCGACACCTCCTTAGTACCCTACATTGCCTGCATCATTGGCATTGTTGCCATTACCAACACCCTCGACTCACGCATCACTAAATCCTGAGCAGGCTAAGGAGTTCTGAGATATATACAGGTTTATGAAGAACATGGCAAATGATATGGTCATGATGAAGAAAATCCAATTTTGATATTAGAACTATCTGCCATGTAGCCCTCCACCCATAATCACTAGAGATCAAGTTGCGCCTACCGGAATACCACAAGAAAGAAACTCTGCAATGTTGAAATACAATGAGGTCGGTGCATCTGACAGGGCCAGTTGGTGCTCCACCTGCAATGACTTGCATAACGAAGAGGCTTGCATGGTCCATTAGAACTATGTGCAAATGCTCTCAGACAATGGACTCGATGGACAGGTAAATATGATAAGGGAAGTTGACTGTAACTATATGATTCCCCCTATCAAAAAAGTTTTTATTCTGATTAAGGCAGGAAAAAAGCCTATTGAAGTTTATTTGGTTCATATGGAACCTTTTAAGGTATCAACCAATCCTAAGCAACCAAGTGACAAAGTAGCCATGCCATCAAGGAAAGTACCAATTCAAGCTGAAGAGCCTACAGATAATGCCCAGTTGAGAGACTACTTGCCTCCAAGGGCAATAACAGGAGCCCCTCAGTCATAATATTCTACCTCTCAACCCATAGTAGAAGCAAGATATCAGGCAAGAGAGAAGTTACGGTACCCCTTAATCACCAAATTTTAGGGAGTGGAATCCACTCAACAGTACCGAACATAGTATAAAACCACCATGGATGAGAGTCCGATGCCGGAGCATACAATGTTGTCAAAGAACTAAGGAAAATCTCGGCTAAGGTAAACCTATTTGATGAGCTCCAATTACCTGGCCAAGTTGACCTACTACAGGAATCCCTTAAGTCTATCAAGGGCCAGGGGAGACTAACCCAGACCATCTTGGCATAACCTCTGACTACCTCTGCCACAGGGAAGAACAAGCCACCATTGTTTTACCTTTCCCTAAGGATGGAAGGATGGATAGTGCACAATTATATGGTTGATTCTGGAACTGCCACCACTGTCATGCCTAAAGTTGTATGTGAATTTATGGACATGGAGTACATCAGGAGCAGTCCTAAGGTGCTCCAGTTAGATGGTACCCCAGTCATGACAATAAGGGTTATAAAGGACATCTCGATCATGCTGCACAAGATGTCGTAGATCATAGTAATCCAATAAGTTGTGGTAGTTGACTTAGAGCCCTATTTTAGCTTGTGCTTATCAAGGGAATTCACTTCCAAGATTGACGGCTATTTGTCCCTTGACTATTCCCATCTGGAAGTCCCATTTAGGGGGAAGAGGGTAAAAAAATTTAATGATAAATCCTCTACCTTTCTCATCGAAAGGATCCAAGATGTGGAGAAGCCCATCCACTCTATCAATGTCATCGATGGGGTGGAAGAAGTAGAATAGAAGGTGGAGCTGATGGAGGAAGCTCTTGATGAACTGCACATAGAGGATGAGTTCTCTATGCGTGATTTTAATGCTATGATAGAATAAAAAATTAGGTGTTACTCAATTACCAAGCCCAAAAATGCCAAAGTACATGTTGACCTTATGAATGGTCAACTATGGAAGCTCTTCTTTGATGGCACTCGATGCAAGAACAGCATCGGGGCAAGAGTTGTCCTCATCTCCCCTTTTGGAATCCATAAAACATTCTCGTATAGACTCATTTGGAGTTGTACAAATAACATTGCTAAGTATGAATCCATATTCTTGGGGTTACAAAAAGCGGAGAAGTTTGGAATAAAGCAGTTATATATATTTGAGGATTTCAAACTAGTATATAACCAAGTGATAAATAAATGTGTTGCTAAGCAACACTACCTCAAAGCATACCATAACAAGGTATGGGATCTGCTAGAATCCTTCTCAGCTTTTAACATTTAATCTATTTCACAGGATCGGAATAAGCATGCATATGTTTTGGCATCCATTAGAGCAAGATACTCCCAAGCCAAGAATCTAATACAAATGCCAAAGATAGTGAGGGTTATTTATAGGCCCTCAGTGCTAGATAAGAACATCTACTGGCAAGTCTTTGACAACGACAAGCAGATTTTTAATTTTTTATTAATGAGGCTAGAAACATTGAATATATAACCCTCAATGATGAAGAGTATGAGGGTCTCATCCAGCTAAAGAACAACCACCTCCCCGAGGGTCTGATAACCCTTAAAAGCTTATTTGATCAATATGATAGGGCCCTACCCCACAAGTTTAAGGTGGATGCAAGGGAATACCAAGAGTTAGACCTAGAGTTTAAAAAGATGATTAAAATGGGAATTGATTACACCCCATAGAAAATTGAGAAAATCAGGATCCTTTGTAGGGAATACCTAGATATCATCGCATGGAGCTACTACAACTTGAAAGGATATGACAAGGATGTCTTCCAGAATGTAATCAAGCTCTAGGAGGGATTTAAGCCTGTCCATTAGAAGTAAAGGCCTGTAAATCCAAGGATTGAGGTACTAATGAAGGCCAAACTTCTCAAGATGTTGAAAGCAAAGATAATCTACCCCATCAAGAATGAAGATAATCTACCCCTACTGCATATGAATATAATCTACCCCATCAATAATGAATATAATCTATGTCATGCTCACCCAAAAGAATGAATATGGAGACGAGTGGCCTATAGCATTCCTCAGTCAGGTGATCCTCCCACACGAGGAAAAGCATAATTTCATTGAAATTCAAGTACATGCAGTTGTGCAAGAACTGAAGAAGTTTTGATATTTCATATCGCAAAGCAAGACGATTGTGTATGTGGTGCACCCAGACGTTCAGACCTTCATCAATCAAGGAGAGCTCGGTAACAAAAGGGCAGGATGGATCTCAAAGATACAAGAATTTTATATTTATGTTCGGTCCAAAAAGTTAGTCCATTGTCGGGACCTATGCATAGAACTTTCAAAGAGTGTTGTAGTTGAGGTAACAACTTGCCAATGGGAAGACTTGCCATCGTGGTGTAATCTTGTAAATTAGTCAACAGGCGGTAAGGATTGGACTAAGGATTTGGTAGAGTACTTCAACACTGGACAGTGCCCTCCCAGCCTTGATTCTTCATAGAGGAGGTATTTTAGGCTTCAAGTCTACAAATATGTTTTGCTACCCAAGGGGTTTTTTCACCGAAATATCAATGACGTCCTCTTGAGGTGTGTTAGGGGTCAGAAAAACAAAAAATCCTAGATGAATTCCATTTTGGGATGTCTGGGGGCCATCTCGCTGAAAGGTCGATGGCTTTGAAAATAATAAGGGCCAACTATTTTTGGCCCATCATTTTTTTAGATTCCTTCAATGTAAGCTAGAAATGTGATAAATGTCAGAGATATGTTGGTCGCGTCAGGAATGCTTCGTTGCCTCTGCACCCGATTCAGGTCGAGACCCCGTTTTAGCAATGGGGTTTATATTTCATCGAGATAATTGAGCCTAACTCTTTAGCAGGGCACAAATATATCTTGACAGCCACAAATTATTTCACTCGGTGGGCAAAATCAATGCCAACCAAGCGGGTAAATTAGGATGTGATTATCGCATTTTTGGAAGGTCTCATAACCCGTTTTGAAATACTGAATGCCATAATGATGGATAATGGGTCCCATTTCATTGGGGCCAAGATGTGTACTTTTTCTAGCAAGTATGGTATTTATCTGAAGACTTCATCAAATTATTACCTACAGGGCAATGGTTTTGCAGAGTCTACTAATAAAAACTTGCTCTGGATCCTCAAGAATACACTAGAAGATAATAAGCGGACTTGGCACCTGCACTTAGATTTTGCACTATGGGCTGACCGAATTTCTATCAAGAAGTCCATAAAGACATCCTCGTACTCCTTGGTGTATGGGAACGAAGTAGTGCTTCCTGCACATATTGAGTTGTCGGCACTTCAGTCTCTACGGTCTTTGAATAGCAAGGGCAAAGATTTTGATTCGGTTAGCGTCAAAATTGCCCAACTATTGTAATTAGAAGAGGAAAGAGAGAAAGCCTATGAGGCTTTTCAATTGCCACAAAAAATGGTTCGACAAAGGGACCTCCAACCACACTTTTCAGATTGGGGACTTAGTGCTATAATAGAATGAGAAAAAGTCCAAGCCTAGCAATCATGATAAGTTTGATGTGTTTTGGGAGGGTCCATTTTGAATTTCCCAGGTCCACCCAGTAAACTCTTTCACATTGCAAGATCTGAATGGGTTAGCTTTGTCATTATCAATTAATGGCATACACCTAAAGGTGTACTACCAGTGAGGGGTAGTACAATATTTTCCTATACAGTTGTATATATTCTCTGATTTTTTCTTATGCATTCCAGTTTTCCTGTATAGTTGTAAGAGTGTCCTTGCACTCCTACCCTTGTTGGCAGAATCGTAGTTTTCGGGGCCAAGGCCCTAACCGGTAGGAGGAAGCCGATGGGTGCACTCTCTTTAATTTTGGTTCAGGTTGAGTTGTGTACAATAGGGCAAATAATAGTTCCAAGTAGGCTAAGTAGGACCCCGACTCCAGGAGCAGCTCATTCAGGCAAATAATGGTTTCGTGCACCTAATTTTGGTCGTGCGCCCAAGTCTAGGCACACTTAGGCCATGCACCCTAGTCGTGCACCCCATACTGAGTGCACATCGATTGTGCACCCAATTTTGGGTGCACGCTGGCCATTCACCCCAAACTAGGTGCACATCGATCGTGCACCCAAGTCTGAATGCACCCTGGCCATGCACCCCAAACTGGGTGCACGTAGATCGTACCCCCATAATGGATGCATGTTGACCGTGCATCCCAAGCTGGGTGCACGTCGATCGTGCACCCAATATTGACATGCACCCCAAATTGGGTGTATGGTTTTTTAGGTTGAGGGCACATAGGGAAACATGCCCAAAATGGACGCACGCTTCATGGCATGTGTTTCAAAGAATATTACATCCATTTCAAGGAGGTATTTTCATGCAATTTTAAAAGGCACCTCCAATAGGCACACTAACCAAGGCACTGCTCATGGTGGAATTAAGTACAATGATTGCCGCACTCTACACTTTGCAAAGATGATTGCACCCAAATTTGGTGGTTAAGATCAGGATCCATGCCCTACCATTTTTTATCGTGCATAAGATCTTTTACGGTGCCTCCAAAATTATCCCAGGCATAAACTCTATGCAGGTAGCATTAACGCAGGTGGGTGGATGTTGGGTTTATAAAAAATTAGACTCTTCAATGGATGTACCTTTTAGAACCCTGAATTTGTTGAACAGGCCACCATTGTTGAATGTTAGATAAGCATTGTTCTATCTTCGCACTAGCCAATTATTTCTAAAGTACTTTCAGAGTGAGCTATACTTGAACTTTGTCATCCGGAGAGTGCTCAACGGTTTCACCACAGAAAAATGGGCAAGGGAGAACCCAAGCAGAAAAATAAGATGGCCCCAAAATCTACCAAGGATGAATAGGGAGAGGTGAAGGAAAAAACATTAAAGCCCTTTTCACCCCCACATGAAGACAAACTAAGCAATATTTGGGACTGTATTCTCACTCGCACCAGTATAGAGAAGTTGTGCATGGATATTGAGCAGATAAAGGCCAAGGTGTACGAAGTGCACTATCAGGCAGTCACCTATCACCCCCTCTTATACTGGTACCTATTCCCACCTGTGCACCTCTTCTCGGAGTTGGCCTGCTCAATCGCCCAGGCCTTCAACCCCAAGACTAGGTCTATGAAAGTTCCAAAGGGGAACAGGTTATTTTTCATCTCTATTGATAAAATCTGCATGGCCTTTTCCTGTGGGTGGCAACCTCCTTCTCAATTCATTTTTCAAAAAAATTATGCCAAGGAGTAGGCAAATAGATACACCAACTTGGCACAGATGAGGTATTTTATGGAGGCCCATTACACGGAAACACTTGCGCCCAGAGCCTTGCTGTAGGTCCCTATGTCCTTACAAAAATTCAAGAATTTTGAGCTCTTTTCCATGCTGGCATGAATTACTGGCCAAGCATCAGATGCCCAAGTAAATTCTTGGTAGGCGTGAAGAACACAAGCTTATACTGAGAGGGGGGGTGAACAATGATAAGACCTCTTTTTACTTTTTCCTTTATACTTCAAAATAGTAAAGCAATATACCCAAAGCAATATCAAAGCAATGCACAAAATCATCCACAAAGTGACACCAATTTTAACGTGGTTCACCCAGAATGCCTGGGCTACGTCCACAAAACTTTTCTCTAAAAGTTATCTCAAAGTTCTTTGGGAAACCTTCCCAATTACAATGTTTATGAGCCTCGGCTCAAAGGAGATACCTTCCCCCAATCTGAATTTATGAGCCTCTGCTCAAAGGAGATACCTTCCCCTCTGCTCTGGATATGATCCCTCAGAAGATCAACTACCTCTACCTCTTGCCAGCACGTGGAACTCCTTTCCATCGAAGACCTCCTGTCCTCAATGCTTAGCCTAAGAGACCTCTGCCTTCTATGATCACGTCCACGAGTAGCTCAACAACCTGTACCAAACACAGTCAGTCGGTCTAGTACAAGTCTTCCTCTATCTGTTAGATCTGTCCAACTCTTGAACAAATCAATCCTCTATCCACAAGCCTTCTCAAAGACTTGCCAAATCTGTCCTCAGGTTCTCTGATAGAACCAATGTACCTCTGTCCTCAAGTTCTCTGATAGAACTATCAATCTCAGCTCACAAGTCCTCTGCTAGGACCTATCCAAATCTGCTCACAAGTCCCCAACGGAACCTGTCCAAAACCTGCTCACAAGTCCCCAATGGAACCTGTCCAAAACCTGCTCACAAGTCCCCAACGGAACCTGTCCAAAACAGCTCACAAGTTCACCAAGAAAAACTTGCTTAGCATGAACCCACAAAGAGAATTGTTAGAGACCCAATGTGATTCATCAACCTCATAGAAGCATAAAGAGAATTGTTAGAGACTCAATATGTTCTATACTTAACTCCCAATCTCAATCTCAAATCTCATAGAAACATAAAGAGAATTGTTAGAGACTCAATATGTTCTATACTTAACTCCCAATCTCAATCTCAACTCAATCTCAAATCTCATAGAAACATAAAGAGAATTGTTAGAGACTCAATATGATCTATACTTAACTCCCAATATCAATCTCAAAAGAATAAGATAGATGTAGTATGCTTTTCTCAAGAACATGAAACACAACCCAACAATTGCCAAACAAGCAATATCTCATATAACAATGATACTCATGTTCTTTCCACAACCAATATCTTTTCTCAACCAATTAGGGCTTTAACAACAATGCTTATAGACAAGGTTTAACCAACATCATTCAACTCAACATTAACCTTGAAGCATTCAACCAATCATCACAAGAAAAGGAAACAAGTAGAAATCCTTTTCCCTCCAAAGATATTTGAACAAAACAGCCACCAACACAATATCACCAAATGCAAAGAATAACTTGCTCAAATCAACTCAATGGAGTAAGCCCAATATCATGAATCAAGTAAAGCAATAACTTGATCAAACAACCTCTATGGAAGCAACTCAACCATCAAACTCAAAACAGCCAACCAAGGGTTCCACCAACTCAATGCAAGTAGCTTGACTCACAAATACAAACCCTAGTGCACAAAGCTTCCACTATCTCAAACCAAAAATTATGCATTCATCAAAAACTCTCCTTAAGGATAACAATGCATAAGTAGTCTTCAACAAACCAGAAAATAGGATTTACACCCAATCAAAGAAAACCTAGTTGAAAACCTTTTCACTCCAACCTTATTTCAGAAAACATACACCAATCATACTCATAAGAAGAATGTGCCCATACCTTATTGGAGTAGAAGAAAATTGATCCTTAAAGCTGTCACCACACACAACCCTCAAACTTCCAACCAAGTTAGGGTTAGAACCAAGATAAATGAGCATATAAAAACTTTCCTTAATACACCTTTTAGCTTCTCTTCTTTTGAAAACAACCACCAAAGAAGCCAAAAACACAACAACCAAAACTTACACCTTATATCTCCATTTTAAACTTTAGCATAGCAAAAGACTAATCTCAAAAATACAACCAAAGAAATATCCCCTTATTTCTCCTATGTCTTTTAAACAATGCTAAACAATGCCAAAAATTATATCAAGAAATTAATCACACCTTAGAATGGCTGCCCTTGAAGAATCCAAAAATCATGGAATGGCTGCCCTTGACGAATCCAAAAATCGCGGAATGGCTGCCTTTGACGAATCCGAAAAACACGGCACAAAAATACGTTTTAACAAAAACGTGACTTAATCCATGCACAGCTCCCTCCGCGGGAATCGAAATGCAGACCTCCGCCTACGCAAATCCCAAACGCAGCCTATGCTGCCACTAGCCCACAAGGGGCTAACGAAGTCTAAGACAGACTTCCTACCACTTCAACGAACAAGCACTTCGTAAGTTTTTCAAACGCGAGCTCTCTTCTTCCGCGGCGTCAACAGAGCATCGATCGCAGCCAAAAATTAATGCATTCAAAATTCTCAAGAGGAGTTAAACCTTAGGATCCTTCCCATATTTATAGT
The DNA here is from genome assembly GCA_028583015.1 of Wollemia nobilis. NCBI lineage: Eukaryota > Viridiplantae > Streptophyta > Pinopsida > Araucariales > Araucariaceae > Wollemia > Wollemia nobilis. The sequence continues at coordinate 1,136,549 of JAQPPZ010016712.1, read as the reverse complement.
CCAATCGTGGACTTTAGAACACGTCGACGACAGAGAAACGTAATTTCGAATTTAATCGAAATTGCTTTCTAAAGGGTTTAAAAACCCTTAATTAATTTTAATAAATTAAGAATAAAAAAGGTTTAAAAACCTTTAAGTATTTTTAATAAATTAAAAATAATTTCTCCCTTAATTAATTAAATAATTAATTAATTAAAACCTTGAAGGGTTTTAAATAATAATTAAATAATAAAGAGAACCTCCATTGGTTTTAATAAAAACCATTTAACTTGGTTTTAATAAAAACCCTTTCCAAAAACCTTATCCAATGGAATCTCTCCGGATTCTCTTAAGAAGATTCTCTTGGAATCTTTCACCTTTGAAGCCAACACATCCTCTTAACATTAATGCCATTTCCTTTTGACATCAATGACAACTCATAGACAAGGAGCTAGGATCTCAAACCCAAAATTGCCAACAATCTCCCCCTTTGTCATTGATGGCAAACCATGCTTCTCAACAACAAAAACTCAACATAAACAGCTCCCCCTATCTTGAGGCTCTCCCCCTTACTCAAATCTCTCCCCCTTTGTCATCAATGGCAAAGGGTCACCTTTGGGGCTCGGGACTAAGAATGAGCCTCTTAGCTTAGTCCCTCCCCCACCTCCTATTGAGGTGATTAATTTTGGGGTGGGAGTAAAACTCCCATTAGGCACTGATCATCATCAGCGTCTATAACTTCCTTGCCGGGCCTTCTCTTGAACTCTTTGTCCATATTCCTATTCTTGTCACTGTTCTTGTTCTTGTTCTCATCCCTGTTCTTATCCATGCCTTGATCCTTGGACCTGATCATGCCACTGTTCCTGTTCCTGTATTCTAGAATTTCAGCTCTACATTGTCTAGCTGTGTGACCTTCATTGTTGCACTTATAACAAGTAACAATGTTATTTCTTTTAGGCATACCTATTCTTTGAATCCACCAATTCTGACCAAACCTGTTCTGACCAAAACTGTTCTTTCCAAACCTTTTCTAACCAAACCTGTTCTTGTTATTTGCCTTGCAATAAACTGCCTTGTGCCCAAACTGTTGACAAGAGTAGCAATACCCTTGAAAGTAACTAGCACTTTTGAAACTGTCATTTACCTTCTTCACTTGAGCCATGCAATGTGAAGCCATGTGACCAAACTCGTGACAAGCAAAACATCTGCCTTGAAACTTTCCTTTATTTGACCTCTTGGGTCCTGAAAACTTCTTCTTCTCATTCTGAATTCTGTTTTCTATTTCTGTGCATCTATCATTCAAGGACTCATGATCTGAAATACTTTCCTCATCAGAACTCTCTTCCTTTTGGAGTCTCTTACTAGACTCTCCAACTTGTTCCTTGTGTGACTTAACAAAACCAAGGCCTATTTTATCTGTTGTCTTTCTTTGACCTTTGATGAGTGACTTAACCTTTTTGGAGCTATCTTGAAACCTGTGAAGCTTATCCTTGTACTCTTTAGTTTCCTCTTTCAAAGAAGCCATTTTTTGTTCTAACTCACTATACTCAAGAACCTTAGACTCTAACTCATCCTTGAGTTCTTGTGTCTTAGCTATAGAGAAGTCAAGACTTTCTATAAGATCATCTCTCTCCATACAACATTCATCTAACTTATCCTTGAGTCTAGCATTCTTCTTTCTTTCCTTTTTCAAAGCACTAAGAGCACTAAGAAGTTCACCTTTAAGATCTACTTCACCTTCCTCTATATGTTTGCTTTTAGAATCATCAAAGCCTTTTTCAGATTTCTTATCACTAGAGGTGCTACCCTTTTCAAAAACCATACAAGCATCTTCCTTATAGTTTTCTGAAGCATCCTCATACATACTAGAAACCAAATCATTATTTGTGCAATCATCCTCAAGGTGACCAAAATTTCCACATCTAAGACATTTCATGATAATGAATCTATGTTTTGGTTCTTCCTCTTTTTCTCGATATGAACAACATCTCATTTTCATTATCACTTGAAGAACTTTCACTATCACTACTAGAACACTTACTTGCTTTGTCTAGGTAGAAACTCTTCTTGTGCTTGTGAGAATACCTCTTTCCTTGATTGTTGTGCTCATCTTTGATCTTTTTGTGATGCTTGTCCTTTTTAGAATCCTTGCTCTTAGAATCCTGTTTATCTTCATCACTTTCATCCTTGGCAACAATACAGTCAGTAGCATAATGACCAAACTTTCCACAATTGAAACATCTTACATTTTTCATACTTTTGTGCTTTCTAGAGAACTTGCCTTTCTTGTTGTAATATGCCTCTTCATCACTAGAAGACTCATCACTCTCTTGAAGTTGTTTACCCTTGGATTTCTTGGTAGCCTTGAAAGTTGCCTCTTTCTTGACATCAACCTTCACTTGAGTTCTCAACTCAAATGCTGCAAGTATACTATGGAGCTCATCCTTTTTCAACTTATCCAAATCTTTAGCTTCCTCAATAGCAAAAATATTTTCACTAAATCTATTAGGAAGAGATCTTAAAATCTTATCACAAACATCATTTTCAGCAAGCTCAAGACCTAAGTCTTTCATGGAGTTAACAACCTCATCCATACGAAGCATGTAGTCACTAATATTTTCATCATCATTCATCTTGAGTTGTTCAAACATACCTTTGAAGTGTCTCAACTTGGCCTTTCTGACATTTGTATCACCTGTATGAACCACCTTCAATTGATTCCACATTTCACTAGTTGTCTTGCAGTGAATCACTTTGGTGAGATCTGCTTTCTGTAAGCCTTTCAGGATTGCATTCATTGCTTTTGAATTGCTGTGATGTAGGAGCCTTTCTTCTTTAGTATTAGGACCATGTTTAGGAATAGTGTACTCATCTTCAATCACTTCCCAAACCTCATTCCCAAGTGCCATTAGATGAACCTTCATCCTTGCACTCCAAAGACCAAAATCTGACCCATCAAGAATAGGTGCTGCATTGCCACTTGAATGATCCATTGTGTTCTTTACTAGCTTTTCCTTCAAGCTGTTAAACTTTTCGAAGGCACCCGCTCTGATACCAATTGAAGAACACAAGCTTATACTGAGAGGGGGGGTGAACAGTATAAGACCTCTTTTTACTTTTTCCTTTATACTTCAAAATAGTAAAGCAATATACCCAAAGCAATATCAAAGCAATGCACAAAATCATCCACAAAGTGACACCAATTTTAACGTGGTTCACCCAGAATGCCTGGGCTACGTCCACAAAACTTTTCTCTAAAAGTTATCTCAAAGTTCTTTGGGAAACCTTCCCAATTACAATGTTTATGAGCCTCGGCCCAAAGGAGATACCTTCCCCCAATCTGAATTTATGAGCCTCTGCTCAAAGGAGATACCTTCCCCTCTGCTCTGGATATGATCCCTCAGAAGATCAACTACCTCTACCTCTTGCCAGCACGTGGAACTCCTTTCCATCGAAGACCTCCTGTCCTCAATGCTTAGCCTAAGAGACCTCTGCCTTCTATGATCACGTCCACAACAGCTCAACAACCTATACCAAACATAGTCAGTCGATCTAGTACAAGTCTTCCTCTGTCTATCAGATCTGTCCAACTCTTGAACAAATCAATCCTCTATCCACAAGCCTTCTCAAAGACTTGCCAAATCTGTCCTCAGGTTCTCTGATAGAACCAATGTACCTCTGTCCTCAAGTTCTCTGATAGAACTATCAATCTCAGCTCACAAGTCCTCTGCTAGGACCTGTCCAAATCTGCTCACAAGTCCCCACCGAAACCTGTCCAAAACCTTCTCACAAGTCCCCAACGGAACCTGTCCAAAACCTGCTCACAAGTCCCCAACGGAACCTGTCCAAAACAGCTCACAAGTTCACCAAGAAAAACTTGCTTAGCATGAACCCACAAAGAGAATTGTTAGAGACCCAATGTGATTCATCAACCTCATAGAAGCATAAAGAGAATTGTTAGAGACTCAATATGTTCTATACTTAACTCCCAATCTCAATCTCAAATCTCATAGAAACATAAAGAGAATTGTTAGAGACTCAATATGTTCTATACTTAACTCCCAATCTCAATCTCAACTCAATCTCAAATCTCATAGAAACATAAAGAGAATTGTTAGAGACTCAATATGATCTATACTTAACTCCCAATATCAATCTCATCATCTCAAAAGAATAAGATAGATGTAGTATGCTTTTCTCAAGAACATGAAACACAACCCAACAATTGCCAAACAAGCAATATCTCATATAACAATGATACTCATGTTCTTTCCACAACCAATATCTTTTCTCAACCAATTAGGGCTTTAACAACAATGCTTATAGACAAGGTTTAACCAACATCATTCAACTCAACATTAACCTTGAAGCATTCAACCAATCATCACAAGAAAAGGAAACAAGTAGAAATCCTTTTCCCTCCAAAGATATTTGAACAAAACGACCACCAACACAATATCACCAAATGCAAAGAATAACTTGCTCAAATCAACTCAATGGAGTAAGCCCAATATCATGAATCAAGTAAAGCAATAACTTGATCAAACAACCTCTATGGAAGCAACTCAACCATCAAACTCAAAACAGCCAACCAAGGGTTCCACCAACTCAATGCAAGTAGCTTGACTCACAAATACAAACCCTAGTGCACAAAGCTTCCACTATCTCAAACCAAAAATTATGCATTCATCAAAAACTCTCCTTAAGGATAACAATGCATAAGTAGTCTTCAACAAACCAGAAAATAGGATTTACACCCAATCAAAGAAAACCTAGTTGAAAACCTTTTCACTCCAACCTTATTTCAGAAAACATACACCAATCATACTCATAAGAAGAATGTGCCCATACCTTATTGGAGTAGAAGAAAATTGATCCTTAAAGTTGTCACCACACACAACCCTCAAACTTCCAACCAAGTTAGGGTTAGAACCAAGATAAATGAGCATATAAAAACTTTCCTTAATACACCTTTTAGCTTCTCTTCTTTTGAAAACAACCACCAAAGAAGCCAAAAACACAACAACCAAAACTTACACCTTATATCTCCATTTTAAACTTTAGCATAGCAAAAGACTAATCTCAAAAATACAACCAAAGAAATATCCCCTTATTTCTCCTATGTCTTTTAAACAATGCTAAACAATGCCAAAAATTATATCAAGAAATTAATCACACCTTAGAATGGCTGCCCTTGAAGAATCCGAAAATCATGGAATGGCTGCCCTTGACGAATCCAAAAATCGTGGAATGGCTGCCTTTGACGAATCCGAAAAACGTGGCACAAAAATACGTTTTAACAAAAACGTGACTTAATCCATGCACAACTCCCTCCACGGGAATCGAAACGTAGACCTCCGCCTACGCAAAGCCCAAACGCAGCCTATGCTGCCACTAGCCCACAAGGGGCTAACGAAGTCTAAGACAAACTTCCTACCACTTCAACGAACAAGCACTTCGTAAGTTTTTCAAACGCGAGCTCTCTTCTTTCGCGGCATCAACAGAGCATCGATCGCAGCCAAAAATTAATGCATTCAAAATTCTCAAGAGGAGTTAAACCTTAGGATCCTTCCCATATTTATAGTCCAATCGTGGACTTTAGAACACGTCGGCGGCAGAGAAACGTAATTTCGAATTTAATCGAAATTGCTTTCTAAAGGGTTTAAAAACCCTTAATTAATTTTAATAAATTAAGAATAAAAAAGGTTTAAAAACCTTTAAGTATTTTTAATAAATTAAAAATAATTTCTCCCTTAATTAATTAAATAATTAATTAATTAAAACCTTGAAGGGTTTTAAATAATAATTAAATAATAAAGAGAACCTCCATTGGTTTTAATAAAAACCATTTAACTTGGTTTTAATAAAAACCCTTTCCAAAAACCTTATCCAATGGAATCTCTCCGGATTCTCTTAAGAAGATTCTCTTGGAATCTTTCACCTTTGAAGCCAACACATCCTCTTAACATTAATGCCATTTCCTTTTGACATCAATGACAACTCATAGACAAGGAGCTAGGATCTCAAACCCAAAATTGCCAACAAGGCGGTCGTTGCTGAATGCATATCCCATGGATACTTTTACGTCGTTGATGCTGCATCACGAGGGATAAAACCCATCTTCTTTGACTGGGCCAATTGGGTGTCCCGGGAGCTGCACCTCCAACTGTGCGCAATGCAGAATGGGTCCTCAGCATTTTGAAGTTGTTCATTTCTAGTGTGGTATTTCTTCCACCAGATGCATTCACACCCCGACTTTGCCTTCATTGATAAGAGTTACACTAACAATAAGGGCGAGACACACCCAGTGTATCAGTGTACTTTGGCCCTATCAAAGAGGAAATCCTATTACAACTTCAACCAAGTTTTTCTAGATCCAGTGTTGCAAAGCATTACTGGTGCCTATGACCAAGTGTTGAAGGAAATGAAAAATTATGTGATAGACCAGCAGCTCGGAGATATTTTTTGGCTAACATAGGGGCTCGTGATACGAATTTTTGAGTTTTTTGGTAGACCCTTCCAATTATCGTATTACGCTATCGAGTACCTTTTTGCCCTAGAGGTTTCTCGCTAGTGCGACTACGCGGATGATGTGTACGGCAAGGGGAGAAAAAGGTAGCACACCTGCCCTTGGCCCATTGAGCTCGGCCCCATCAAGGTAATGAAGAATAAGCAAAATTTTCATCTGGTCGTTATCCTATATGATTTTGGTCTCATAGACCTACCTCAACGGTGTAGACATGACCCAGATGGAGTCTTCAAAGGAAATATCACGAAGGAAAATTTCCATCAATTTCCTAGCCCTACGATTGAGCAATAGCGTAATAATCCTTCTGGGCGGGACCTCGAATGGCACATCGAAAGTATGTTCTCCTTCCCACCGTGGCATGATTTTTATATCATGGAGGCTGAGTACAACCTTAGGCTGTATCCAAAGCAGTAGACAGATGACAAAATATTCAAATTTATGAAAGAGAAAGTGCCCCTTTGGTCGGAAGAAAAGGTTATGAACTGGTGGATGATGAGGTGCCACCTCAGAAAAAAGTTGTCTGACCCAATGTTGCAGATAGATCAAAGATTTTTTGATATTTTTGATGAAGGTTATGACTCTTATCATCCCTTCTTCTTTGGAGACCGTGTACCCAAAATTATAGAAAGCCCCAGTAGAGTGGACGACTTGTACGTACTATAGTAGTAATAGGCTAGTCAGGCACCACCTGGTGAATGCAAGGGTAAGTAGCCTGCCTAAGAAGAAAGGGTTGCACAAAAAAAGAGAAGTGCACCCGATGCACCCATACTCCAGAGTACCATGAAGAAACCTCACACTTTTAAATTTAAGGTCTCTAGCATAGTCCCTCTGACGGTGGCAACAATCAAAGAAGGGGGCACTTCAAGGGCCACTACTCCAGTGCAGAAGGTACAACATTTGTTGTAGGCTGAAGTGCCACTTATTTACCTAGATGATGAAGCAACGAGCGGAGAAAGAGAGGCCAACCCAATAACACAGCAGTTTATCGCATCAGCTCTAGAGACATCTGAACCTGCAAGTACATCTTCTACTCCTCTCTCTTTCTCAAGTGCACCTATAAAAACCCCACTACTCAGCATTGAAACCCTAGTGTCCACCCACCTTTCATTCAATGCCCCTGCTGAGGTCTTTTCCAACCCCCTCTTACAAACGCATTTCCATACTCCCTTTTCGGCAGTTTCCAAGTCATTTGAGACTTTTGCCAAAATCTCCAATGCCTTCTCCTTCTTGATAACTTCTATTCTCACTCCTCAGAGTTCGGTGGCTTCTGTCACAACTTTTGTAACCATCGTAAGTCTTGGCCAGCCTTATTTGGTCCTCACTCTCTCAGTTATTTTGGCAACACCCACCATGGGGATAGCTTCTCCTGAACCTAGCATCCTAACTTTGGTCATGCAAACCCTAGTGTCCCCCATAGTCTCTACAGTCGTAACTCAAGTCCTTCCTGAAACACATGTTCAATCAAGCCCTCAATGGGATTTGTTCCCCCTTACCCCATTATTTGGGGTACATGAGTATGAAGAGCTAGATTTCTATTAAGAAGGGCCAATGGTCGAAAGCATTCGTAAGGCCCAGCAGAACTCCTCAGCCTGGCTTAAATGCCAGAAAAGGAAAAATGTGCAAGCGTTGGCTCGACCAAAAAATAAAGTAATGTTTGACCCTCAGAATAAGCAACTCATCTAGACAAAAAAAGTGCCCAAGGTACAGAAGTCGTTGAACGAAATGACACCAACGGATTACTCCTATCAACAGACTATGGAGGATCTGAAGACTGCTGACCCCAAGGAGAAAGCGAGGAATATTCATGTCGAGGCAACATCACTCTATCTCCAGTTGGATCATTTCAAGGATCGTTGCTACGAAGTTGAGTCAAAAAATAAACAATTGTAAGAAACCCTAGCACTCATGCATGGGCAACTCAAGGACGAACAATTAAAAGTGAAACAGTTGCATCAGCAAGTGATTGACCAAAAGTAGGAACTAAAGGACACTAGGGAGGATTATGAGGAGCACCTCAGGATACATGGAGAAGCTAAGAACCAGTTGCATATATTGGATGTTGAAATCTAGCAGCTAAGGGCCAAGTTGGAAAGCAGGCCATAACGTGTTGCAACCTTGTCCAAGGACCATACCAAGGAGGTGTGCATCCACGTCCTAACCCACTTTAGGGACAGGGAGCATCGGGCAGTCACATTCCTGGCATTCATCTAGGATGCCAAGAAAATAGTTTTCCACAGTGTTTCCATTATAGAAGAAGTAGAGTCAAAGGTCGATGAATGGCTAGAGCTAGCCATGAAGGCACAGGCCCTAGACCAGTCAGTTAAGCTTGCATCAATGTCTGACTTGGCTCGGTCATGGGCAGCCATTGATTCAACTCTTAGGTCTTTCTTCAAGAAGGCCAAGGTAGCCCAAAAGGCTCAGGATCTCATAGACATGCTCGAGAGAGAGAAATATCGCTCTTATGTACTTTGAGACCCTAGAAAATAACAATTTTTTGGGTTTTACTAATGAGCAAGACCATCTCCTAAGGAAGAACTGCAACCAACGTGGGACTCCTTCGAGAGCGACACCCTAGAAATTGACAATTGGGAGGAACTCGTTACTGAACTCCAGGTGATGCAGTATACCTCCAAATTTATGATAATACAAGCCTGCTTTGTGGATCTCAGTGAGAGGTTCAATTTTACCGAAGTCCACCATTTGGAAAGGTTTGGGTACCTTATCCCAGAGCTCCAAAAGCATAATGACATCCATGACAATGGTTGGACCTTGGTCCTGGCAACCTATAACCGCATTCAAAAGGAGCTTGCGCTACCTGAGTCCCCTCAGCAGCAGGAAATCACCCAAATGCAAGAAGAAATCAGGGTGCAAGGATAAAATCAGATGCAGGGTAATATTCATGTAGTGGAGGTTCCCACTCATCAAGAGGGCCAAGGCAAAAACCTTGGGCCCCAACAAGTGCCTCAGGATGAAATGCCTTAGAATGAAAATGATAGAGCTCAAGAGGAAGTTAGAGCGCAAGAAGCAAATGAGGTGCATAAAGAGGTTCATACTGAGAAAAATGTTGATACCCAATAGGAGTCAAGGATGTGAACCTTTAACAAGAGGCGGCCCAAGACCCGCAAGGTAACGAAGAGGATGAGCCCCTAGATGAGATTTTAGGTCGGATTAAAGAGTAGCACAACTAGACTCATGAGGAAGAAGAGTCTGTTGCTACCAGCAAGCAATGGGAGAGTAATAATTATGATGACTCTGAACCCAGTGGATAAGGCCTGGGATGTCAACATTGAGCCAAGCTCAATTTCCCTGTGAGCCGCTAGAGATGTTGCCATTTCTGCAACATGGTGTATAATTAGACTTCTAGTAATTTATGTTCCCTGGAAACCCTTTTTTCATTATTTCAAGTGTTTTTCTCATTTTCCTAAGTTACTATCAAAACCCTTCTACAACACTAAAGCAATGTGTAGTCGTTTTGTGTACTAACTTTCCAGGACAAACTTCCTCAAACCGACAATGGAGTTTTGGATCAGTCTTGAGGACCAAGCGAGAATGTGATGCTTTGTCTTGGCAGGAGAAAATGAAGTTCACCCAGGTCGGGCACACTGGTCATGCACCCCATGCCGGGCACACTCTGGTCGTGTGCCCTAGGTTGGGCGCACTCTGGTCGTATGCCTCAGGCAGGGCGCACTCTATGCCCGTTGACTAAGTTTGACCCTGGTATCGGCATCTTCCGAAGACACCCCACTCAGTAATCTGAAGGGCATCCTTATCCGATCAGATGCAGCATTTTTGAGAAGCTTCTAGACTGGACGTTCTGGGAGTTCAAGCATATCTTCCATGAAAGTGGTCCCTACGAGTGAGGAGGCAGCACCAGCGAGTCGAGTCTGTAAGGGCATTGAAAAGGTTCAACGACATTTCTGAGGATTCACCAGTCTCCACCATGCCTGGCTAATTCTTTGTGACTATACTCCTTGTAATCCTTATATTAGCTTCCACCGCCATATTTTGTTTATGAGCATTTATTGCTCAAGCGGCATAATTATCTATATAAACCTGCTCTTTTATTATAAAAGGGACGTATGTTTGCTAGAGGCTAAATTAAAACCTAAATTTTGCTATCAATACAGCTGATGTCTGCCTTTGAAGCTGAACTTTTTTTTCATGTGTATGTCTTCTATTGCTTATCTTCTATCATTCCGTACTTTAACTGTAGACTTGAATTCTAATATCTGGATTTAGTTTCTGATAAAGTAGGAACTATGGAGTAGTCCTGGAGATTATACATGCTAGATTTTTTGGTTTAATTTATGTTAGTTATCTATATTTGAGGGATATTTGGTTCATAATGCAATAGAGTTATTGTGTTGTTAGTCCATCACCCCTATTCTATTTGGCCTGTGGCCATATTTATCATCCCTTTCAGTCATTTACTTTCTCTTTCAGTTCCTTAAACTCAAAACCCCTAGCTAGAATAGCAAGGGAACCAACCCATCTCTGGATATTGGCACGGGAGGCATTCCTTCTTCTTGGCCTTTCAATGTTGGTCGGGTCTAAGGCGCACTAAATAACCAAATCCTTACCTAAGTTAGATCTCTGACCAACACTTCAACAGGTAGTTTTTAAAATGCAAAAAGGGAAAACCCCAAGTCCTTATGGTTTTCCCATTGAGTTCTACCAAGAGTTTTGGGATATCCTTCATGTTGATTTATTAGAGGTGGTGGAAGAAGCCGAGAAAGCAAAAGAAATTTTGAAGGTTATCAATAAAACTTATATTACTCTTGTTCCAAAGGCTCAAGAGGTTGATCATATCTCAACTTTTAAACCTATTTCTTTATGTAATGTTCTTCTCAAAATCATTACTAAGATCATGGTAGAAAGGTTGAAGCCTCCTTTGCATAAGATTATTTCCCCTAAACAAGGGGGTTATGTGGAAGGGCGTAAAATAGTAGATGAGATAGTTCTTGCTCATGAAGCTATCCAATCCATGGATATGCAAAAATCTCCTTCTATATTCATTCGGTTAGAGTTATCCAAAGCTTATGACAGAGTGGATTGGCACTTCCTTATCAAAGTTTTGAGGAAATTTGATTTCCCTAAGAATTGGATGGGTTGGATTATGGGATGTATATCTTTACTTTCCTTCTTAGTTCTTATCAATGGCAGGCCTTCTGAGTTGTTCCCATATTCCATAGGTATTAGGCAAGGTGATCTACTATCCCCTTATTTATTCATCATTCTTGTTGAATGCTTGGGTAGAATGATAACTAAAAAGAGGGAAAACAAAAATAACTAAAATAACTAAAAAAGAGAAGTGCACCGGATGCACCCGTGCTCCATAGTACCATGAAGAAACCTCACACTTTTAAATTTAAGGTTTCTAGCACAGTCCCTCCGACAGCGGCAACAATCAAAGAAGGGGGCACTTCAAGGGCCACTACTTTAGAATAGAAGGTACAACATCTGTTGTAGGCTGAAGTGCCACTTATTTACCTAGATGATGAAGCAACGAGCGGAGAAAGAGAGGCCAACCCAATAACACAGCAGTTTATCGCATCATCTCTAGAGACATCCGAACCTGCAAGTACGTCTTCTACTCCTCTGTCTTTCTCAAGTGCACCGATAAAAACCCCACTACTCAGCAATAAAACCCTAGTGTCCACCCACCTTTCATTCGGTGCCCCTACTGAGGTCTTTTCCAACCCCCTCTTACAGACGCATTTCCATACTCCCTTGTCGGCAGTTTCCAATTCATTTGACTTTTGCCAAAATCTCCAATGCCTTCTCCTTCCTGATAACTTCTATTCTCATTCCTCACAGTTTGGTGGCTTCTGTCACAACTTTTGTAACCATCGTAAGTCTTGGCCAGCCTTATTTGGTCCTCACTCTCTCAGTTATTTTGGCAACACCCACCATGGGGATAGCTCCTTCTGAACCTGGCATCCTAACTTTGGTCGTGCAAACCCTAGCATCCCCCATAGTCTCTACAATCGTAACTCAAGTCCTTCCTGAAACACCTACTCAATCAAGCCCTGAATGGGCTTTGTTCCCCCTTACCCCATTCTTTGGGGTACATGAGTATGAAGAGCTAGATTTCTATTAAGAAGGGCCAATGGTCGAAAGCATTCGTAAGGCCTAGAAAAACTCCTCAGCCTGGCTCAAATGCCAAAAAAGGAAAAATGTGCAAGTGCTGGCTCGACCAGAAAATAAAGTAATGTTTGACCCTCAGAATATGCAACTCATCTAGACAAAAAAGTGCCCAAGGTACAGAATTCGTTGAACGAAATAACACAAATGGATTACTCCTATCAACAGACAATGGAGGATCTGAAGACTGCTCACCCCAAGGAGAAAGAGGGGAATATTCATGTCGAGGCAACATCACTCTATCTCTAGTTGGATCATTTCAAGGATCGTTGCTACGAAGTTGAGTCAAAAAATAAACAATTGTAAGAAACCCTAGCACTCATGCATGGGCAACTCAAGGACGAACAATTAAAAGTGAAACAGTTGCATCAGCAAGTGATTGACCAAAAGTAGGAACTAAAGGACACCAAGGAGGATTATGAGGAGCACCTCAGGATACATGGAGAAGCTAAGAACCAGTTGCATATATTGGATGTTGAAATCTAGTAGCTAAGGGTGAAGTTGGAAAGCAGGCCATAACGTGCTGCAACCCTGTCCAAGGACCATACCAAGGAGGTGTGCATCCATGTCCTAACCCACTTTAGGGACAAGAAGCATCAGGCAGTCACATTCCTAGCGTTCATCTAGGATGCCAAGAAAATAGTTTTCCACAGTGTTTCCATTATAGCAGAAGTAGAGTCAAAGGTCGATGAATGGCTAGAGCTAGCCATGAAGGCACAGGCCCTAGACCAGTCAGTTAAGCTTGCATTAATGTCTGACTTGGCTCGGTCATGGGCAGCCATTGATTCAACTCTTAGGTCTTTCTTCAAGAAGGCCAAGGTAGCCCAAAAGGCTCAGGATCTCATAGACATGCTCGAGAGAGAGAAATATCGCTCTTATGTACTTTGAGACCCTAGAAAATAACAATTTTTTGGGTTTCACTAATGAGCAAGACCATCTCCTAAAGAATAACTGCAACCAACGTGGGACTCCTTTGATATCGACATCCTAGAAATTGACAGTTGGGAGGAACTCATTACTGAACTCCAGGTGATGCAGTATACCTCCAAATTTATGATAATACAAGCCTACCTTGTGGATCTCAGTGAGCGGTTCAATTTTATCGAAGTCCACCATTTGGAAAGGTTCGGGTACCTTATCCCAGAGCTCCAAAATCATAATGACATCCATGACAATGACTGGACCTTGGTCATGGCGACCTATAACCGCATTCAAAGGAGCTTGCGCTACCTGAGTCCCCTCAGCAGCAGGAAGTCACCCAAACACAAGAAGAAATCAGGGTGCAGGGATAAAATCAGATGTAGGGTAAGATTCATGTAGTGGAGGTTCCCACTCATCAAGAGGGCCAAGGCAAAAACCTTGGGCCCCAACAAGTGCCTCAGGATGAAATGCCTTAGAATGAAAAGGATAGAACTCAAGAGTAAGTTAGATCGCAAGAAGCAAATGAGGCGCATAAAGAGGTTCATACTGAGAAAAATGTTGATACCCAACAGGAGTCCAGGATGTGAACCTTTAACAAGAGGCAGCCCAAGACCCGCAAGGTAACGAAGAGGATGAACCCCTAGATGAGATTTCAGGTTGGATTAAAGAGTAGCACAATGAGACTCATGAGGAAAAAGAGTCCGTTGCTACCAGCAAGCAATGGGAGAGTAATAATGATGATGACTCTGAACCCAATGGATAAGGCCTGGGATGTCGACATTGAGCCAAGCTCAATTTCCCCGTGAGCCGCCAGATATGTTGCCATTTCTGCAACATGGTGTATAATTAGTCTTCCAGTAATTTATGGTCCCTCGAAACCCTTTTTTCATTATTTCAAGTGTTTTTCTCATTTTCCTAAGTTACTATCAAAACCCTTCTACAACACTAAAGCAATGTGTAGTCGTTTTGTGTACTAACTTTCCAAGACAAACTTCCCCAAACCGACCATGGAGTTTTGGATCAGTCTTGAGGACCAAGCGAGAATGTGACACTTTGTCTTGGTAGGAGAAAATTAAGTGCACCCAGGTCGGGCACACTTTGGTCATGCACCCCAGGCCGAGCACACTCTGGTCGTGCGCCCCAGGCTAGGCGCACTTTGGCCGTATGCCTCAAGCAGGGCGCACTCTATGCCTGTTGACTAAGTTTTACCCTGGCATTGGCATCTTCCGAAGACACCCCACTCAGCAATCTGAAGGGCATCCTTATCCGATCAGATGCAGCCTTTCTAAGAAGCTTCTAGACTAGACGTTTTGGGAGTTCAAGCATATCTTCCATGAAAGTGGTCCCTGTGAGTGAGGAGGCAGCACCAGCGAGCTGAGTCTGTCAGGGCATTGAAAAGGTTCAACGACATTTTTGAGGATTCACCAGTCTCCACCATGCCTGGTTAATTCTTTGTGACTATACTCCTTGTAATCCTTATCTTAGCTTCCACTGCCATATTTTGTTTATGAGCATTTATTGCTCAAGAGGCAGAATTCTCTATATAAACCCGCTCTTTTATTGTAAAAGGGATGTATGTTTGCTAGAGGCTAAATGAAAACCTAAATTTTGCTATCAATATAGCTGATGTCTCCCTCTGAAGCTGAAATTTTTTTTCATGTGTATGTCTTCTATTGCTTATCTTCTATCATTCTGTACTTTAACTGTAGACTTGAATTCTAATATATGGATTTAGTTTCTGATAAAGTAGGAACTATGGAGTAGTCCTGGAGATTATACATGCTAGATGTTCTGGTTTAATTTATGTTAGTTATCTATATTTGAGGGATATTTGGTTCATAATGCAATAGAGTTATTGTGTTGTTAGTCCATCACCCCTATTCTATTTGGCCTGTGGCCATATTTATCATCCCTTTTAGTCATTTACTTTCTCTTTCAGTTCCTTAAACTCAAAACCCCTAGCTAGAATAGCAAGGGAACCAGCCCATCTCTGGATATTGGCACGGGAGCCATTCCTTCTCGGCATTTCAATGTTGGTCGGGTCTAAGGCGCACTAAATAACCAAATCCTTACCTAAGTTAGATCTCTGACCAACACTTCAACAAGTAGTTTTTAAAATGCAAAAATGGAAAACCCCAAGTCCTTATGGTTTTCCCATTGAGTTCTACCAAGAGTTCTGGGATATCCTTCATGCTGATTTATTAGAGGTGGTGGAAGAAGCCAGGAAAGCAAAAGAAATTTTGAAGGTTATCAATAAAACTTATATTACTCTTGTTCCAAAGGCTCAAGAGGTTGATCATATCTCAACTTTTAAACCTATTTCTTTATGTAATGTTCTTCTCAAAATCATTACTAAGATCATGGTAGAAAGGTTTAAGCCTCCTTCGCATAAGATTATTTCCCCTGAACAAGGGGGTTATGTGGAAGGGCATCAAATAGTAGATGAGATAGTTCTTGCTCAAGAAGCCATCCATTCCATGGATATGCAAAAATCTCCTTCTATATTCATTCGGTTAGAGTTATCCAAAGCTTATGACAGAGTGGATTGGCACTTCCTTATCAAATTTTTGAGGCAATTTGATTTCTCTAAGGATTGGATGGGTTGGATTATGGTATGTATATCTTTACTTTCCTTCTTAGTTCTTATCAATGGCAGGCCTTCTCAGTCGTTCCTAGCTTCCATAGGTATTAGGCAAGGTGATCTGCTATCCCCTTATTTATTCATCATTCTTGTTGAATGCTTGGGTAGAATGATAACTAAAAAGAGGGAAAACAAAAATAACTAAAATAACTAAAAAAGAGAAGTGCACCTGATGCACCCGTGCTCCAGAGTACTATGAAGAAACCTCACACTTTTAAATTTAAGGTCTCTAGCACGGTCCCTCCGATGACGACAACAATCAAAGGGGGCACTTCAAGGGCCACTACTTGAGCACAGAAGGTACAACATCTATTGTAGGCTGAAGTGCCACTTATTTACCTAGATAATGAAGCAGCGAGCGAAGAAAGAGATGCCAACCCAATAACACAATAGTTTATCGCATCAGCTCTAGAGACATCCGAACCCGCAAGTACGTATTCTACTCCTCTCTCTTTCTCAAGTGCACCTATAAAAACCCCACTACTCAGCAGTGAAACCCTAGTGTCCACCCACCTTTCATTCGGTGCCCCTGCTAAGGTCTTTTCAAACCCCCTCTTACAGACGCATTTCCATACTCCCTTGTCAGAAGTTTCCAAGTCATTTGAGACTTTTGCCAAAATATCCAATGCCTTCTCCTTCCCGATAACTTCTATTCTCACTCCTCATAGTTCGGTGTCTTCTGTCACAACTTTTTTAACCATCGTAAGTCTTGGCCAGCCTTATTTGGTCCTCACTCTCTTAGTTATTTTGGCAACACCCACCATGGGGATAGCTTCTCCTGAACCTAGCATCCTAACTTTGGTCGTGCAAACCCTAGCATCCCCCATAGTCTCTACAGTCATAACTCAAGCCCTTCCTGAAACACCTGTTCAATCAAGCCCTCAATGGGCTTTGTTCCCCCTTACCCCATTCTTTGGGGTACATGAGTATGAAGAGCTAGATTTCTATTAAGAAGGGCCAATGGTCGAAAGCATTCGTAAGGCCCATTAGAACTCCTCAGCCTGGCTCAAATGCCAAAAAAGGAAAAATGTGCAAGCGCTAGCTCGACCAAAAAATAAAGTAATGTTTGACCCTCAAAATATGCAACTCATCTAGACAAAAAAAGTGCCCAAGATACAGAAGTCGTTGAACGAAATGACACCAACGGATTACTCCTATCAACAGACTATGGAGGATCTGAAGACTGCTGACCCCAAGGAGAAAGCGGGGAATATTCATGTCGAGGCAACATCACTCTATCTCCAGTTGGATCATTTCAAGGATCGTTGCTACGAAGTTGAGTCAAAAAATAAACAATTGTAAGAAACCCTAGCACTCATGCATGGGCAACTCAAGGACGAACAATTAAAAGTGAAACAGTTGCATCAGCAAGTGATTGACCAAAAGTAGGAACTAAAGGACACTAGGGAGGATTATGAGGAGCACCTCAGGTTACATGGAGAAGCTAAGAACCAGTTGCATATATTGGATGTTGAAATCTAGCAGCTAAGGGCCAAGTTGGAAAGCAGGCCATAACGTGCTGCAACCCTGTCCAAGGACCATACCAAGGAGGTGTGCATCCACGTCCTAACCCACTTTAGAGACAGGGAGCATCGGGCAGTCACATTCATGGCGTTCATCTAGGATGCCAAGAAAATAGTTTTCCATAATGTTTCCATTATAGAAGAAGTAGAGTCAAAGGTCGATGAATGGCTAGAGCTAGCCATGAAGGCACAGGCCCTAGACCAGTCAGTTAAGCTTGCATTAATGTCTGACTTGGCTCGGTCATGGGCAGCCATTGATTCAACTCTTAGGTCTTTCTTCAAGAAGTCCAAGGTAGCCCAAAAGGCTCAAGATCTCATAGACATGCTCGAGAGAGAGAAAGATCGCTCTTATGTACTTTGAGACCCTGGCAAATAACAATTTTTTGGGTTTCACTAATGAGCAAGACCATCTCCTACTGCAACCAACGTGGGACTCCTTCGAGAGCGACACCCTAGAAATTGATAGTTGGGAGGAACTCGTTACTGAACTCCAGGTGATGTAGTATACCTCCAAATTTATGATAATACAAGCTTACCTTGTGGATATCAGTGAGAGGTTCAATTTTATCGAATTCCACCATTTGGAAAGGTTCAGGTACCTTATCCCAGAGCTCCAAAAGCATAATGACATCCATGACAATGACTGGACCTTGGTCCTAGCGACCTATAACCGCATTCAAAAGGAGCTTGCGCTACCTGAATCCCCTTAGCAGCAGGAAGTCACCCAAATGCAAGAAGAAATCAGGGTGCAGGGATAAAATCAGATGTAGGGTAAGATTCATGTAGTGGAGGTTCCCACTCATCAAGAGGGCCAAGGCAAAAACCTTGGGCCCCAACAAGTGCCTCAGGATGAAATGCCTTAGAATTAAAAGGATAGAACTCAAGAGTAAGTTAGAGCGCAAGAAGCAAATGAGGCGCA
Source organism: Wollemia nobilis (assembly GCA_028583015.1). Classification (NCBI taxonomy): domain Eukaryota; kingdom Viridiplantae; phylum Streptophyta; class Pinopsida; order Araucariales; family Araucariaceae; genus Wollemia; species Wollemia nobilis. Next base: position 1,117,893 of record JAQPPZ010016712.1, on the reverse strand, counting down.
TAAAGAGGTTCATATTGAGAAAATTTTTGATACCCAACAAGAGTCAAGGATGTGAACCTTTAACAAGATGCGGCCCAAGACCCGCAAGGTAACGAAGAGGATGAGCCCCTAGATGAGATTTCAGGTTGGATTAAAGAGTAGCACAACGAGACTCATGAGGAAGAAGAGTCTGTTGCTACCAGCAAGCAATGGGAGAGTAATAATGATGATGACTCTGAACCCAGTGGATAAGGCTTGGGATGTCGACATTGAGCCAAGCTCAATTTCCCTGTGAGCCGCCAGAGATGTTGCCATTTCTACAACATGGTGTATAATTAGTCTTCCAGTAATGTATGTTCCCTAGAAATCCTTTTTTCATTATTTCAAGTTTTTTTCTCATTTTTCTAAGTTACTATCAAAACCCTTCTACAACACTAAAGCAATGTGTAGTCGTTTTGTGTACTGAATTTCCAGGACAAACTTCCCTGAACCAACCATGGAGTTTTGGATCAGTCTTGAGGACCAAGCGAGAATGTGACGCTTTGTCTTGGTAGGAGAAAATGAAGTGCACCTAGGTTGGGCACACTCTGGTCATGCACCCCAGGCCGGGCACACTTTGGTCGTGCGCCCTAGGCTGGGCGCACTCTGGCCGTATGACTCAGGCAGGGCGCACTCTATGCCCGTTGACTAAGTTTGACCCTGGTATCGGCATCTTTCGAAGACACCCCACTCAGCAATCTGAAGGGCATCCTTATCCGGTCAGATGCAGCCTTTCTGAGAAGCTTCCAGACTGGACGTTCTAGGAGTTCAAGCATATCTTCCATGAAAGCGGTCCCTGCGAGTGAGGAGGCAGCACCAGCGAGCCGAGTCTGTCAGGGCATTGAAAAGGTTCAATGACATTTTTGAGGAGTCACCAGTCTCCACCATGTCTGGTTAATTCTTTGTGAATATACTCCTTGTAATCCTTATCTTAGCTTCCACTACCATATTTTGTTTATGAGCATTTATTGCTCAAGTGATAGAATTCTCTATATAAACCCGCTCTTTTATTGTAAAAGGGATGTATGTTTGCTAGAGGCTAAATGAAAACCTAAATTTTGCTATCAATACAGCTGATGTCTGCCTCTGAAGTTGAACTTTTTTTTCATGTGTATGTCTTCTATTGCTTATCTTCTATCATTTTGTACTTTAACTGTAGACTTGAATTCTAATATCTGGATTTAGTTTCTGATAAAGTAGGAACTATGGAGTAGTCTTGGAGATTATACATGCTAGATGTTCTGGTTTAATTTATGTTAGTTATCTATATTTGAAGGATATTTGGTTCATAATGCAATAGATTTATTGTGTTGTTAGTCCATCACCCCTATTATATTTGGCCTGTGGCCATATTTATCATCCCTTTCAATCATTTACTTTCTCTTTCAGTTCCTTAAACTCAAAACCCCTAGCTAGAATAGCAAGGGAACCAACCCATCTCTGGATATTGGCACGGGAGGCATTCCTTCTTCTCGGCATTTCAATGTTGGTCAGGTCTAAGGCGCACTAAATAACCAAATCCTTACCTAAGTTAGATCTCTTACCAACACTTCAACAGGTAGTTTTTAAAATGCAAAAAGGGAAAACCCCAAGTCCTTATGGTTTTCCCATTGAGTTCTACCAAGAGTTCTGGGATATCCTTCATGCTGATTTATTAGAGGTGGTGGAAGAAGCCAGGAAAGCCAAAGAAATTTTGAAGGTTATCAATAAAACTTATATTACTCTTGTTCCAAAGGCTCAAGAGGTTGATCATATCTCAACTTTTAAACCTATTGCTTTATGTAATGTTCTCAAAATCATTACTAAGATCATGGTAGAAAAGTTGAAGCCTCCTTTGCATAAGATTATTTCCCCTGAACAATGGGGTTATGTGGAAGGGCGTCAAATAGTAGATGAGATAGTTCTTGCTCAGGAAGCCATCCATTCCATGGATATGCAAAAATCTCCTTCTATATTCATTCGGTTAGAGTTATCCAAAGCTTATGACAGAGTGGATTGGCACTTCCTTATCAAAGTTTTGAGGCAATTTGATTTCTCTAAGGATTGGATGGGTTGGATTATGGGATGTATATCTTTACTTTCCTTCTTAGTTCTTATCAATGGCAGGCCTTCTCAGTCATTCCTAGCTTCCATAGGTATTAGGCAAGGTGATCCGCTATCCCTTTATTTATTCATCATTCTTGTTGAATGCTTGGGTAGAATGATAACTAAAAAGAGGGAAAACAAAACCCTTGAGGGATTTATTATTGCTCATGGAGCTAGACCTATCCCTCATCTTCAATTTTTTGATGACTCTACTCTTTTAGGTAAAGCTACAGTTAATTTTTCTTCTAATATTAAGCAAATCATTAGTTATTTTTCTAAGGCTACTGGGCAGTTGATCAATGAAGACAAATCTAAAGTTATTTTCTTTCACTGCTCTGCCATATAGGAATCCATGATCTTGGATAAATTAAGATATAAGAACTCCCTTCCGATGACTTATTTAGGTATTCCCATCAATATTCAAAGGCAGAAAAAAAAATGGAATTGGTTGTTGGACAAAGTCAAGAAGAAAATTGGAAAGTGGACCAACAGGTGGCTTTCTTCTAGGGGTAGAATCACCTTGCTAAAATTAGTCCTTCAAGCTATTCCTATTTATGTTTCTTCCGTGTTGAATATCCCAAAGGTTGTTCTTCGAGAACTGGATCAAATTAGTCATCGATTCCTCTGGAGTGGTACTAAGGAGAAAAGAAAATGGGCCTTGGTGAAATGGGACACTTTGTCTTTCTAAGAACGAAGGGGGGTTAGGTTTCTGATCTTCTATTAATAACAACAAAGCTTTAGCTACTAAATTATATTGGATGTTTTTGCATAACCCCAATGCTCTTTGGGCCAATAATCTCTGTGCTAAATATGCTGAGAACAAAAGTCCTGAAGACCTTGTTCACTATCAACTTCCTACCAAAGGTTCTCCCATTTTAGCAGTTCTTAAGATTGGTGAGGATTTGATAAAGAAAATTTTATTTTGGATCATTCATAATGGTCAACAGGCAAATTTTTGGACAGATTCTTGGGATGGTCACAAGCCTTTAATAATTCAGTTTCCCGATTGAAGGCCTTGGATGAACGAGCTTTACCAAGCTAATTGGATAAAGGTGGTTAATTACTGTCGGTACCATACTAGTAATTCAAAGGTTGGTAGATATTGAATCCCTATTGAGAACTCGCCTATTCAAATTCCAGAAAGGCAAAGACAAGATATCCAAGGCATCCTTCATATGAGATCTCTCTCTTGGTCCCAGAAAAATATTGTTTTGGATGGAACAACACTACTAAGGGTGAGTATTCAGTTTCTCAAGGTTATTTGACCTTATGCCATAATAATCCCAACCAATATTCTGACATATTTTCTTAGTTGTGGGCTCAAAATATTTGGCCTAAGGTGAGGTACTTTACTTGGCTTTTATTGCATCGTAGGGTGCTTACTGGTGAGCAACTTATGAAGCGTGGTTTTCATGGCCCTTTTAGATGTGTAATGTGTGGAGAGAATGTTGAAACTCTCGGCCATATTTTTATTGAGTGTACTTTAGCCTTTGAGCTATGGAGGAGAATGGCCACTTTAATTTGCTTACAATGGTCCAATTTTTTTACTTTTGAACAGCGTTGGAGGGATTGGCCTAAACAAGAGGGTGTTGATCACTTTATTAGGCAATTAGTTTGGATGGGTTCTACCGTTCTTCTTTGGAATATCTGGAATGAAAGGAACAACCAAATTTTTAATCAAAATAGGAAGGATATTCACTATATTTGGCAAAATACCATAGCCAACTTAGTTGAATCGGTCCATCAACTCCTTAATCACCCCCAAAACTCCCACCAAAGATGGGATCAAGTGATGCAAAGATTGAATATTAAATCTTCTAAGGCCAACCATCTTAAAGGGAATGTGAGTATTTGTAAGATGGATAGGACAAGAAATTGGCAACCTCCTAAGGATTTTGGAAAAGTTAATACTGATGGAGCCTCTAGAGGGAACCCTAGAAAAGCTAGTGCAAGAGGAATTGGTAGACTTTTAGATGGCTCCTTGGTTTTTACTTTTGCTGAGAATTTGGGTATTCTTTCCAATAACCTTGTTGATGGGTATGGTATCCTCAGAGGCCTTCAAGAGGCTACTAAGATTGGATGGGAAAATGTGTTAGTTGATTCTGACTCTCAACTCATGATTAATCTTTTGAAGACTCCTAAAAATCATAAGGTTGATTGGAGAATAAAAAGAATTATTGAGAAGATTCAATTAATCCATATGGGATTTTTGAAATTTGATTACAATCATGTGGTCAGAGATCAAAACAAGATTGTTGATGCTTTAGCTAATTGGGCTTTGGACAAAGGTGATCTTACTTGTTATGGCCACCCTCCTAGATGATGGGCTTCACAAATAAGGGAAGCTCTTCTTTCTATCATTTTTTTGGATGGACCTAATTCTGAAGGTACCTAGTTTCTTCTTGCTTTATTTTTGCTTCTCTTTGGTTCGATCAGGGTATTTTAGTTCCCTCGCTCAACTATTCTTTCTTTTGTTTTGTCTATTGATTCTTGCCTTAAAAGTCTTTTGGTCTAGAAAGGTCATTGTTATGTTCAATTTTTTTTCTTCTTTTTCCTTTTTTGTTTTTTGTTTAGTTTTTTTAGATGTGTGTGTTTTGTTTTTTTTTGTGTTCTTTCTGTTGTTTTGTTTTTTTTTGTGTTTTTAGTTATTGTTCTTGTGTTTTTGTTGTTCTTGTTCTTGTGTTTCTGTATGTTTGTGTTAATTCGTGTTTTTGTGTGTGAGAGTTTTCTATGTTTTTTGTTTTTGTTTTTTGTCTGTTGTTGGTTGTTTTTTAATTTTTAAAAGTTTTGGTTGTTTTTGTTTTTCATGTTTTTGTTGGTCATGTCTTTGTAGTGTTCTATTGTTTTTGTCATGTTTGTGTTTTGTTTTGTTGTTCTTGTATTTTTTCTGTGGTTTGGGGTGTTTTTTTTTCTAATATTTTTGTGTGTGTTTTGTTGTGCTTTATCTTTTTGACACGCTCAAGGAGCATGTTTTATTTTATTTTATTTTATTATTTTTATTTTATTTATTTCTTTATTTATTTAATTTTTTTGTGTTTGTTTGCTCCTTGAGTATATCAAAGGTGGTAGGTCAGGTTCGAACCCTGGGCGATTTTTGTGGAATGGATACCCCTCTCCTTGGGTCTCACCCAAAAGTGGCACCCCTTCTGGGATGTTTTCCAAAAGAAAAAATATTACTATAACCATGAAATATAAACTTCTTGGAAAATTAAATAGATAAAAAAAAAAACTATATCATAAATAAAAGACTAAATTTTACTATGTGAAATGGCTTATTCCTTCAAAGGCACCAAATAAAAAGAAAATATCAATCCAATCCTGCATACCCAAAAAGGTCTAGAAATTGAGGAATTGAGTTCAATCCCCATTGGTTAGAAAAGTATTAAGAAAAAGATCTTTCCTACCATCTATGAATTAAAAATACTCACAAATATTTGATTCGGAAGAAATATTATTTTTTATGAATATGTTATTTTCAAGTGTTTTCTTATTGAATCTCTTCCATAAGAGTCACCCTTCTACATTGACTCTTCTACATTGTTAAAATCTCTTACATAAGAGTCACCCTTCTACATTGTTAGAGTAGTGTAGCCTTAAAAGAAATAAGAAGAGCACTTTAATTTTCTAATCTTATTCCCAAATTCTCATTATAACATTATTGTTGATCTTATCTGACTTTAAATTTTCTTCAAAATTATTAGAAAGTACAAAGCTTAATATAAAAATGCAAGGATGCATACTAAAGAACAAAATGCACAATATTTTATTATCTACAGTGAAAGGCAAGGATACACACCAAAGGAGCAAAATGCACAACGACATAAACAATTTCCACATCATATCAAGGATGAAAAATAAAAGCTCCATCTTGTTGGAAGATATCTTAAAATGACCCAGGTGTTGTAGGTGAGTTGGAGAGGTATTGTAGGTGAGTTGGAGAGGAGAGGGAAATCCTCCAAGAGAGGTCCCAAGTTCAAATATCCACCCTACCAAAAAGTTGAATTGGGTATCCAAAATCCAATTGATAATGTTGGTGCGGGCAGGGTCGGTTGCGACTCCCGGGTGACTTTGACGGTGTAGAACCCCCTGTTCGTGGTCTCTCAGACCAAGGTGGCCCCGCAAGGGGTTTTTCGCTTAAAAAAGGATATCTTAAAAATGAATGTAAATAGAGTTATTTTTATTAAAAAAAAAAAGATACACACCAAAAGAGCAAAATGCACAACGGCATAAACAATTTCCACATCTTATCAAGGATGAAAAAAAACTCCAACTTATTGGAAGATATCTTAAAAATGAATGTAAATAGAGTTGTTTTTATTAAAAAAATTGCAACCGATTTTCAAAATGCTCCTTCAAACTATCAAACTATCATGATCAACCCTCTCTTTGCAAAGCTGTTTCGGAATATGATAGAGTGTAGGATCAGTATATGGGCAGAAGAAAAGGGAAAGAGAGCAAAGGGACAAGCAGGTTTTAGGCCCAAGTACTCAACTATTGATCATTGTCTCACACTCAAACACAATGGAAAAAATATGGGACAAAAAAGAGGAGGCTCTTCGTTGTTTTGTAGACTTCAAAAAGGCATTTGACACAGTGCCAAGGAAAAAATTATAGAGCAGAATGGAAGAGCTAGAGGTTCCAATTCACTACAGGGCAGCAATTCACAGATTATATTAAGGGTTATCTTAATGTTTTGGTAGTGACATAGGTGTCAAACAAGGTTGCCCTCTATCTCCTACCTTATTTGGGTTGTACATTGACAAGTTAGAAGAATGGATAAACAAATTTGGGGGAGAGTGGTAAAACTCCTCATGTATGCAGACAATGTAATTCTTGTAGCCAAAACAACCAAAGATCTAGGAGATCACCTTCGAGCTCTAGAACTCTTTTGTAAGGAAGTTCGGATGCAAGTAAACACAAGCAAAACAAAAATCATGATTTTTTCAGCAAAAAAAAAGCAACAGCTCAAATTTCAGTTTGCAGGAGAACCACTTGAGGTAGTAGTAGAATACAAATACCTGGACATAGACTTTCATGACAAACTCAATTGCAATACATGTAGGATGAAAAGAACTCAAAGCGATTGGAAAGCACTGTATGCACTTCAAAATAGGTGTAGGAATGCCGAGTTATGGGACTGAAGACCACCAGGGTTTTATTTGGCCTACTTGTTACACCGGTTTTGTTGTATGGTTGCGAGGTGTGGGCTAGTGGCACAACAAAGGCAAAATGGAGGCAAATAGAAAGGATTCAAAAATATCTAATCACAAATTTTCTCAAAATTAAGGCCAAAACCCCTTTTGAAATTATTCTCGCTGAAACTGGAATGTTTCCTTTAGAAGCAATTGCTATGACCAAGTTGTTATGTTACTTGAAAAAAACAGAAAACATGAAAAACGACAAATGGCCAAGGGCAGCTAAGGACGAAGAGTTGCATAGGCGGAAGAACACATGGATGAAACAAAATCAGAAATGGATGAAACGTTGGGAAATCAACATAAATGAATGCCCAAATTTCAACAAAGACATCAAAAGTTATGTGAATGAAAAGTTTAGAAGTGGAATGTGAAAAAATGAAAGCAGGAAAAGACAATATTATATTACAAAGTTTAACCCAACATATGATCACAAGGAAAAAGCATATATAGGCACTAAAATCGGGTGGAAGGAAAAAATCTTCATTGCTCAGATAAGGACTAGCTCTCATAGGCTTAGATGTGAAACAGGGAGATGGACAACACCCAAAGAACGATGGGAAGAAAGGATATGTACTTTATTCAGCACAGAGGTAGTAGAGACAGAGGAACACTTCATCTATAAGTGCCCGAGTTTTTCAGACATCCGTGGCAAATACAAAGAAACACTTGGAAACGGATCTATACAAAGTTATTTGAAGACAATAAAATAAAAAAAGTTGGGGAATTGCTAACCCAAATCAGCAGAAGAAAGAACAGCCTTCTCAAAGATATTAAAGATCATATGATATGATTTGAGCAGTTGTCCTTCCATATTTGAGGTCCCATAGACCATATTTGGGTCTCGCGGACGTAATTAAAATCTTTCATTTCATTTCAAAAAGTCAATGTGAATAAAGTAAAAATAAAATAAATAAAAGCAAATACAAAAAGAAAGAAAGAAAAAAAAAGTAATAAATCAACAACATAAACATAGCCTCCTCTTCCCTTCTATGAGATCAACCAAACCAAAACTGGGGAGAAAGAGGAGAAAGAGGAGATCCCATAACAAATAATCAAGTTAAGGTCCTTTTCATATGCCATGTTTTCTTTTGTTAAATTGTTAAATTCTTTTTGGTTCATTAATTGACTTTCTTTTCTTCCTTTTATTTTATAAGTGCAAACCATATGCTAAAATCTCAACTTTTATACCTCCTCAGTGGTTTCAGGCTAGAACTCAGTAAAGCTTCCAATTAGATTTTTAATAGATATTATTTCTTTATTGTGTGTACCTTTTTTCATTGAAATGTTGCCAATGACTGTAATAGTAGAGTACATGAATAATTTTCAGCTTTTAAAAAAGCAGGTTCCCCTGCTTAGATTCAAAACACTATCAATATAAATAACTAGAAGTACCTTCATCTTGCTCCTTCTACACATTTTTCACATGAAAGAAATATATTGTTTCCTTGAAGAATTGAACATTCATCGTGTCCTTGAAGAATTGAACATGTCCTTGAAGAATTGAACATTCATCATCTGACCAAATCGCAATACCAAATTCCAAAATTAAAGCCACAAATATGCTCAAAATCATTTCCAAAACACCAGGATATGCAAAACATTATTGCTGGCTTTGGATGTCATTGGAAGACTTTGATATTCACTTGTGTGTGCACGCGTTATAATCTTATGACACTATTTGAACTGAAATCAAAAGGATCTTCACCAGCAAGGGTAGAATGGAGTCGCCCTCCTGCCCAACCATTATTTAGTGGTCGAACAACACGACTGCCTTCAATATTTTCTTTGAATTCTGGAAGGCCTTGTGCCTTTCTCTCCTTCCGAGATTTCTTCTCCTCTTCTTTCTCTTTCCTCAACCATTTTTCAACTGTTCTCTTTTTACAGAAATCAAAAGATTAGCACAAAGAAATTTCATCAAAATATTCATTGTGCAGTGAGCTTCACTACAAACTACAAACAAGCTCACAAATTACCAAAAACAACAAAAAAAAAAAAAACATTTCACTTCTGTTTACAGAAATCAAAAGATTAGCACAAAGAAATTTCATCGATATTCATTGTGCAGTGAGCTTCACTACAAACTACAAACAAGCTCACAAATTACCAAAAACAACAAAAAAGACATTTCACTTGGAAAAAAGTGCAGGCATACATTTGTTATCTAGAACGTTTGAAAATAAAAAAGATACACTGTTGTTTTTCTTATGTAGTACCAAGTCCGTATTACTCTTTAAAGTTTAAACAAAGTAAAACAACAACCAGTAATCCAGTAATTTTTTCTTGCTATGCAAATAAGCTAAACCCAGCTTAGATAATTAAACCAGTAATTTTTTCTTGCTATGCAAATAAACTAAACCCACCTTAGATAATTATTAAAGGTCATATACTGACTTGCATAATTCAGACAAAGCATGAAGCAAAAAATAATTCTTGTTATATGTCATGGTAGGTATAGAGGACATACTATTTCTATTGGACTTTGCAAACGTGTGCCACGAACTATGCTATAAATTGAAAATATTTTTCAATATTTAATAAAGGTGGCATTCACGTGACTGTGAAACCATATATGATATAGAACACCTTACACAGCACTAACTCACATTGCTCCATAACCATTAATCAGGACTAGTAGGACAACAAAGAAGAAATGGAGACAAACAAAACAGTCTGAAATTCTAAAACTCGTTTCAAGAAGGAAAACTTCTAATTAGACAATTGTGTAAAAGAGCTCCTTGTCATGTGCAGATTAACAAACTGTTATCTATAGGGAACATTGAACATACATAATTCTCAGCTCGCTCATGAGTCGTGGCTCATCTGTTCCCTTTATTTTATCTGATTTTACCCCTGAAGAAGCTTGTGCACCCCTCATCAAATGTCGCTTCTCACCAAAAGAATTGTAGCAACTTTTGATTCACAAACCCTCTTTCAAAGGACATTCTAAACTGCTAAGGTACAGATTCCCAACACCAGGACTATGCCAGTCTATAAGGTTTTGCCATGGGCAGCAAGGCCCGTTTCCCTTTACTGAAAGAGATCTTCCGGTTTCTGAGGCTAAGCTTTGTCAATTTTGCCTTGAAACCCATGGCTTATTACTAATTGACTCTACCATGCTCCATTGTGTTATGAGGCCACTCTGTGCAAGGAAACTCAAGGAATCACCCAGGCTTACTCTTGATTCAAAGGAGGTTAGAATCTAAAGTGGAATGCCTTGCATGTGAAAGCCATCAGTTGTAAAATTAATTACTCTCTCTCACAATGACTTGAACGTCTTCTCTACTTGTGCCTAGATCTTCCGTGACATAGAAGTGAGCATAGACATTCTGGAAGACTTGATTTTAATGGTCTTGCCTAGCACCAACCTTAAAATCATGCAACTTTTTTGATGTCAAAAATGCAAACTTCTTATCAAATCACATTAGCTCAACTGGTTAAATTCCTTGAATTTCAAGGAGGAAAGGTTCAAATTTTGCTAAGCGATACATGCATAATTGTCATACTGTTGTAATACCACTATGTGGTCACAATGTAATATGCATGGGGCCTATTTCAATACCATATAAACTATCAAAAAAGACAAGCTTCATGGATAATCAATAGATTCTTGCCCTTCAGAACAGAAGATGCAAAAGGTACATTAAAACTGTGATTGTAGTCCTGAAGAAGAAGACCTTCCAGAGTGTGAGAGTTTTCAAATACCCAAAAAGAGAAATAAGATAAGCAAAAAGATTTTCATATCAGATCCTAACCTGAAGATAAAGGAACATGGAGACTCTTGCTTAAGTGGAAGCTGAACTTGATACTTCTAAGGAAGATCTAAACATTGATGATGTTGTGTCAGAGACTCTTGCTAAAGTGAAAGCAGCACTTACACTTCTAAGGAAGATCTAAACATTGATGATGTTGTGTCAGTGGAGGGGGGATATCTAATATCTTATGATTTCTCTCCTTCATTGAATCTAAGGGTTCAAGACACAATTTTTCATCCTCCAGCCAATGCCAAAAACAACCAGAACAAAATAAACTGATTATTAGGATAAACCCATGGGTTTAACACTTCGTCAACTTTTGTTTGCTATGTGATCGGCCGCAGCCAAGTCCTGGAAAATGGTATTTCGCACAGAGCAAAGATCTATCCTTGTAGTGTAGTTTTTGGAAGAGAATGCAATTTCCATTTTTTAATATTACCCAAAATCAATTTTAAAACAAAAAAAAAAAAACACTAATATTTTCCCCAGAAACAGTTTAACAATCATGCTACACAGTGATACTTGTAACTCTATACTGTAACGTTGTATCTTGTTTGCAGTTGGGTACTTGACACTCCTAATGTCTCCATTACTTGTCAACCAACAACTACCAACATTCTTGCTATTTTTTACTCAAGATATTGTAAGGGCATGTGTTTGACATAGATGTATATACGAATATAGTCCATAACAAGCTACAACTACCAACATTCTTGCTATTTTTTACTCAAAATATTGTAAGGGCAAGTTTTGACATAGATTTATATAGTCCATAACAATGCACAATAAAGTCTTTGAATGAAATAACTAATAAGTGAAATAAAAAGGACTTCTTATTCCTCTATTCTGGAGTAGTACATTCTAATCCTTCAGTTTATGGGGTGGTTGTTGATGGAAACACTGGGGTGCATCCAGCCAACGATATATCTTTTGTGCATGATGCTCCAGGGAGATTCACCCAGAACTTCGCTGCAATATAATTATACAACTCAGGCCTGGCACAAGGAGATATGTACAGACATGCTGATATCAGTGAAGATATGTGTATTGATGGCATGCTGCTTGTTGTGAGATTATTGTTCTTCTGTTATGTTCAATTCTCTAAGTAAAATCTAAAAGGTTAAATTCAAAGAATACAGATATTTATGCTGTGTAATATAAAAAGGTACCCTCTCAGTAGTAAAGGAATCAATTTGGTATCAGCAGAAGGCTTATCGGGAACTTTATTGAGCATATGCACATATGGATGTGACCGCTTGATAGGGAAAAAGGGTTGAATCTCAAATCCCATCATTATATCCAACCCAAGAACACAGGAACATCACATAGACTTCTGACTAAGAGGAGGATTGAATAGGAAGATTGTAACTGTTGGTTACGAATCTGCCACTAGGATAGGATTTTCGCCCAGCAGATTGAAAGGCCGGAAGGAAGGGATGCCTTCCGAGCCGATCTCTGGAGAAGGCCGGCTCCTATGGTTTTAGTTTGGGGGTTTAGCTCAGAGTGCAGGAAAGGGATTAGAAAATGCAAAAAGAAACATAAATATGCTTGTTTCGGGTGGGGAAGATAAGTAGCACAACAACTAACCAATCACTATTACCAACAGCAATCAAAACAATGTATGTAGCAGAAACTATTAGAGTTATTCCATCCTATGTATCCTTTACGTCAGTATTCCAGATATACTTAATTACCAATACTGATATCCGGAAGTGCATAACAAGTAATCAGAAATATAAGCAACATGAAGCAGAAATACTTAATAAAGGCAGCATACAAGACAAAGACAACTAATAGAGCCAAATATACTTTGTATTCAAAAGCAAGTGCACAGCTACAGAAGTTCCTTAGCAATATATCCCCCTCCCACACTTGTACAATGAAATGAGGCTGCTATTTATAGCATAATAAACCCCCCGATTACATTTTAGGCACAAAATCCCAGACCTGACAAAAGCTGAAAATAGCGGCAAAGAGCAGCTAATGTTCGACCTCTGCAGGCAAGAAGTGTACTTGCAGCAAGGTCCACCTAGAAACGCAGCAGCTTCGTGGCAATCCGACAAGTGAAAAGTCGAGTCTGGTTAAATGGTGGCATGTGCGGCATGATCTAGCTCTTCACGCTCATCTACTTTGTACCTGGGTGGCACACCTTCTGTCACATCCTGACTCACATCCTGAGACTGCACACTTGTCAGCATCTGAAACTGCTGATGAAAGAGGGGGGGAAATCAAACTTGGAAGTTTATTCATTGTCTTCTTATCCGCCCGACAGCACACAAAAATGAAGCGCAATCGGACAGCGCAAGCTGAAAACAGCGCAGTTGGGCGGGTCATGCCTTAGAACTTTTCCTGCAGTTTATCTCTTTCCTGTCCGATGGCGCACCAAAGCAGTCGCGAAGTCGGGCTGCGCAGCGCAGTCGAACGGACCTTCGTCCCTTAGTCACTTTTCAATGCCTTCTTCCTTCTCCGCCCAAGTGCGCACCAAGACAGGCGCAGTCGGACGGCACAACGCAGTCGGACGGGGTCCGACACTTAGAATATTTTGCTGTCTTTTTGGACAGGCATCCTCCCACTGGCGCACAACTGGATGAGCGCCGCCCGACTTCGCGCTGCAAAGTCAGACGGCCCCAACACTTAGTCGATTTCTCGACTGCTTTCTCATCATGACCGCCAAGGTGCGCGCCGAACCTCGAGCAGCCCCAATACTTAGCCATTTTTTAGGCCTTTCTTCATAAGAACGATGGGGTGCGCACAGGATGATGAGCGCCGCCCGTTTGCGCTGTGCAGTCGGGCGGACTCCAGACTTGGAGAAATTTTAGGCAGATTTGTCTTCTTGTAGAAAATACTAAAAACATGAAATGGATGATGGGGGAAATGAAAACCAATAGCTAAAGGGGAGAAAGAGCATGGAGAAGAATGGGGAAGAAGAAAGAGGGGGGGAGGTAAAGCAGCAAACTTACAAGATTTTCAAAATTCGGCACCCCGTGCAAAATGTGGCAACATTCCTAGCGGCTCGCGGGGCATCGAGCCTGCCTCGATGCAAGGAACCAAGCCTTTATCCTTTGGGTACAGAGTCCCTCCCGGACCCTGCATCACTCTGCTATTGCTGCTGCTCCTGCTGCTACTCTTGGCCACTCTCAGCAGTCTCTTCACCAGAGTCTTCTTCTTCACTCTCTGAGCCTAACCGCTCGGCGTCTTTGTCTTCCTGTTGCTCAGCAAACTCGACCCGCTCACGGACGTGCTCGTAAGCAATCTTAGCCTGAGCCCAGGCTGCTTCTTGGAAGGGCTCTAAGTCGCTGATATCCTTCAGCGCTTTTTTGAATGCCGCAACCTTGAGCTCGTCAATGGTGTAGTACCTTTCTCCGACTTCGTGGAGGCAAGCGTTGATTTTGCAGAGTTTGGACACCATCTGGGTTACCTGTGCCTCCTGCACTGGATCAGTCCAGCAATCGATCTCTGAAGTGTCTGCCTCATATGCCCGCCAGTTCTGCTTGACTTGCTCCAGAGGCAAAAAGTCATCATCTTTTATAAAGCTCGGGAATTCGAGTGTTGAAAGGGAGTCAAAAGGGGCCAGGCTGATGTTCTTCTCATGGATCAATGCGTCTAGCATCTTCCTAGCAGCTCTGACTTTTTCAGATTTTTCAAAATAATTTTGGAAGGTTATCCTTGCATCAGCCCAGTCTAGGGCAATCTGTGACATGGGTGGGAATTGGAAGCCCTTGCGCTCATACCCTTCAAGTTTTATCGCCAAGTCCAGCCATTATCGTGCTTGACATTCGGCTTCCTCTACTGCAGACTTTCCCTCGGCAGAAATTTCTTGCATCCTGGAGATGAAATTGAGGACAGGCAGCGATCTGGCAACATTAGTCCTGCAACCCTTCAGCAAGCTGGCTTTCATCTCTTTGATCCTGTCCTTGGAGAAACCAGCAGCCTACGATGTCTTCTCTTCTAGCAGCGCCTAAATCTGCTGAAGCTGAATTTGTAATTGACCAACATGTATCAAGGCTGCCTTTTCCTCTTCTGCTAATTGGTCCGCCGCCGCCTTTTGATTCGTCGTCGCCTGCTCAGAGGCTGCAAGCTGATCCTTCAACTTATTTACCTCTCCTTGAGCGGACTCCAGTTGTACCAATGCCTTGGCCAGATCTTCCTCAAGCTGCCTCTTATCGTTCTGGAGCTCGTACAGCTACTGTTTGACCTCAAGGCGCTTGACCAGAAGATTGTCAACCTTCCTGCGGATTCCGCCTAGCTCATATTCTTCATTTATGTCATTGAAGCTTTTATCCTTGGAGTGGTACTCGTAATCTTCTTCTGTCATCTCCCGGATGGGCCTTTTGACCTTACGCACTATTTTTTCAGTGCGGATAATCCTTTCCTCCAGGTCATACTTGACGTGCTTCTCCGACATGGCGATTTCTTCCACCCTCCTCTTTCTAACCTTTTGAAGAAAATAAACAGAGCCCTAGGCGGTTTTCGCGGCTAGGGGCTGGTCATCAGTTATCTGCAGTTGTTTTTCGACCAGCTTTAGGTCTGCGAGCATGGGGTATGTCGAGACCAAATCTTGCTGCGGCATCTTCCCCGAAAATAATGGGGTGGGCGTTGCGCTAGAGGATACGGCTGCCCTTGAGGGTGATTGGGACTGAGGGGGAGCGGGCGACTGGTGAGAAGGCGGATGTGGGCTTTGGAGGGCAGCGGCGGCGGCGGGTGAGCGGCGTGGGGACAGGGAACCTTCCTCGGCGCTGATCGTAGGGGAAAGACCTAAGGCCTAGCCCAGGGTCTGAAAAACATTAGGGTTTTGGGCATAGCGGCCAAAGGGGGGTCGACTATGCTGGGACTGCGTGATAGGAGACGGGGATGAGGCAGCCAAAATATGCCCAAATGTGGAGGATGAGGGCGTAACAGAACAGGTTGCTAGAGTTTGTTGCAAAGGAGGAGAGGGCATACCTGCGAGCTCCGCCTGAGCTGGCATTCGAACGACTTCTGCAACCTGGGTGTCTGCTCCCCTCTGAGAGTTGTCCTCAATGGAGATTATGTTACTTGCAGCAATGCCTATTCGGGGAGCCGTCGCTGTCTGCTGCACCACCTCCTTCTTGGGCCGCCTTTCTTTGGTCTTTTCGGACCTCTTCCTCTTTTTTCCCTTAGGCGCGGCAGTTTGTTCAGGGGGAGCGAAGGCAGTTGACGCATCAGGGGCCGGGGCCTCCAAAGTAAACTCGTGTTCAGAATCTGTTGGGTTTGGGCCCCTTGTTTCTGCCTCACTGGCTGACATCTCGGGCTCCCTCTCCGACTGAGACAACTTTTCGAGCGCTGCAGACAACATTGGGTCCATCCTCTTGGCTTTTGACGCTTTGCTGCTGGAGGTCCCTCGTACAATCAAATGTTGGGGCGGAAGCTTTCTTTTATACCTTTTTGGGGCGCCTTGGGGACAATACCACGAAACACGAGCGGCTGCCACTTGTCGAAGTATTATCATATAAGACAGAAAAGTCATCATCAACGGACAGCGTCTTTTTCTCTGATTTCTCGTGCCGCGTACGGCACCTCATTATCCGACATTCCATGATTTTGTCTTTTGCCCAACCAAGCGGCGCCACCTTCGCAAGCAGTCTTCTGAAGCCAGCTGATCCTACTTTGTGATCCTCATTATGCTCGGGATCGTAGTCTGTTTCTACAAATTAAAGGTCCTGCCATGGTGGCCACGACTGCATCTGCTCAATGTGCCATTCGAGGTCCACTCCAGTCTTATTGCCCCTTTCTGCCATGATCTCCTTCCGTGGGCAACTGTGCACGAACTTTCCTCTTACCCCAATAGGGTCATACTTCCAGCGTTGCGGCAACTGCACCAGGCCAATGCTGAGGAGGGTTCGCTCTAGATATACATGTTGCCCAACCTCATGAACCTCAACGTCACCCCAGGTGAAAGGATAGGTGAAGATAGAGCTTTTCTTCTTCCCTTGGCCGTACTCTTCCTCCACGCAATCCATTTGTCGCGCTGCCTCGAGGCCAAAGTGGTATTCTGTACAAAAATACGGCAGCAGAAATGGTTTCCCTTTAAATCCGAAAACCATGATGACGATGCCCTGAGTCAACCGGAAGGTATCCCCAAATTGTTTCTTTACCAGGTGCTTCATCATAGCATAAGGAGGGCGATGTGCACGGCCATTGAAAAGAGCCAGGGCCCTGCCCAGAAATTTAAAATTGAAGTCATAGTACGACTCCCTTCTGTACAGTAGGTTCGTCCATTCATACACTGGCAGCGGCACGCCCTTCTCGTCCACCTTTCGAACTTCAACAATATTCATCCTGTAGTGCATGTGGTATAGGCACAGCCATACGAGGAACGAACAATGCCTAAATTCTGTTGTCTGCTTTTGCTGCAACTCACCAGATTGGAATGGATGGCGTAAGCCACCCAGTCTGCCCAGTCGAAATAAATTGGGCGCCTCCCCCTTTTCAGGGCACTAGAATCGTAGAACTCTCCATGCAGAATGCATTCGGCGAGGGCCAGCTGGTAGGGGTGCACCACCTCGTCAGTGCCGCAGCCTAGAACCCAGGCAAGTATAGTGTATATGTATTGACTTTTGAACTGTGCCAAGGGTATCGAGCGTGACGGCCACCTTGCAGCTGGCAGCGGGTGTTTCAGCTCTAAATTGAGGAAATCCCTCATCCACTTGGATTCGCCGCCCCTAGCTGCCTGTTCGTCCAGGTTGATTTTCCTGAGTATGCCATTAGGGTCTGGCTCGATCCCTGGCGCGAACATTGGCTGGACGCTCTTCTTGAAGAGGGTAAACAGCACTCTTCCTTGGCAATCGCAGACCTGTCGGGTAGCCGATTTATAATATACTGCAATCGACTCAACCAGCTCCAAGCAGTGGTGGACAGGAGGGCACAAGAACCAGTAAAGGTTCAACTTGTAAACAGCGCTGAAATGGTGCGAGGGTGAAACTTTGTCGAACCAATATTTTACTGTAAGGCTAATTGAATAATCGTCGTCTCTATATTCAGCTAGACAATCTACGGGCGGCGGACGAGGACCCTGCCTCCTGGCGCTTCTCACCCTGGTTCTTCCCCTTTTTTCCTTCGGCGCTTCTCTCTCATGAGCGCTCGAGACAATCGGCCACTTGGATGCTTCTTCTGACGAGCTAGACTCCGCCTGTATGGGCGATTTTCCTTTCGCTGCGCTCGTTTCCCCACTCATGGTGTCGAGAGTTACCAGAATTTACAGCTGAACTTGGTAAAATTCGCAATTTCTCCTCTTTCACAGCACAACTCGAATTCTTTTAGCAATACTGATATTACTGAGCAAGTAAAACGCCTTTTCTACAACTGGGTAAAAGCAGCATTGATGGCGTTCGACGAATTTAAAGTGGTTGCTCGAAGTGGGTGACGCCGTTATTCCTCGACGGCCGCGCGTGGGATCCTCTGTTGGAAAGCGTAACTTGTACATCATTGGGCCCGGGTGCACTTTTCATTTATGAAACCCGCTTCGAAAATTGCGCAATCATCCCTTAAGCATTTCAAGACTCGTGCCTTTAATGACATCATTGCCGCCAACTGGGCACACGCTTCGAAGCATTTGACTCGACAAGCACGCTGGAAACCCTAGGTAAAGCTTGTGGTCTCTTTTATCTTCCCGACCAAGTGCGCTCAAGAAATGGGCGTCGTCCGACTGCGCACTATGAAACCCACGCCCTTGGGAGGACCTCCCACTTAGAGACTTAGAAAAATTTATAAATCACCACATGCCCCTGAGACACGCCCGCCGAAGTGCACACATTTTGGTGCGCGCAGTCGGGCAGCGCAAGGAAAAGTTGCGAAGTCGGACGAGACACTTAGAAAAAATTTCTCTTTTGTTTTTCCCCGCCCAATGGCGCATTAAACAGGGCGCGCCATTGGACTTCGTTGCGAAGTCGGGCGACCTCCCGGCACTTAGAAAAATTTTGACTTTTTTCCTCTTGCTTGCTGTGGCCCAAGAACCTCTCGTTGTCACAAAAAAATGACTGCGCAACCCGACTTCGGGGCAAATTTTTGCGCCTTCGGACGAAATGGAGTCTCAGCTTGTATTGGCTGAAGGGGCAAAGGTGCTTTCCGATTTCTGCTAGCAAACCTTTGGCATTTCTCACATTTTTTACAGACCGCATGCGCGTCTACGAAGAGGGTAGGCCAATAATAGCCCGCTCTGATAATTTTCAAGGCTGTCGACCTTTCCAAATGGATTCTCCCCTGCATCCAAGAATGGAATTCGCCGAGGACCTTCGGTTTGTCTGATTCTTTGACGCACCGCAACAGGATGCCTTCAATATTTCTGAAATACAGCGCCTCGGGGCGTAGTACATACTTCAAGGCATTAAGCCTAAACCTCCTCCTTTATGAGGCATTGAGGTGATCTGGACATCTCCCAGTGCTGAAATACCACACTAGGTCATTCCTCCAATCACTCTCCTTTGATAAGGAGTTGGCAAGTTCGATTCCTATCATTGGATCCTCCCACTGACAAGCAGAGAGTTCATCCGCAGCACTTTGGGCCAACTCCTGGCATAGAGCCTAACCACGGATCAGCTTGGTGGGTCGTACCTCTATGTCGAACTCCTGGATTTTGGCAATCCATCCTGCCCTCTTGTGACCAGGCTCCCCTTGGATGATGAAATTTCTAACGTTGGGGTGTATCACAAAGACAGTAATCCGGCTCTGGGAGACAAAGTGTTTGAACTTTTTCAAGGACCTCATTACTGCATGAACTTGCCGCTCGATAAAATTATACCTCTCTTCGTGCAGCTGGATTACTTGGCTTAAGAATGCTATCGGTCTCTCCTCGCCATCGTCTCCCTTCTGAGTCAGAACTGCAGCATAGCTTTCGGGTTCTCCCACTGCGTAAAGGATGAAGTCCTTGGAGTAATCTGGATTTATCAATATTCGTGCCTGAACAATCCTGGCCTTGATCTCCTCGAAGGCTTTCTTCCTCTCTTCAGTCCAGACAAAGCATCCTTCTTCAAGAGCTCGGCCATGGGCTTGATCACCTGGGCAAAGTCAGGGACAAACTTCCTTACAAAGTTTATCTGTCCAAAAAATGACTGCAGCCCTTTCTTGTTGACTGGTATGAGCAAATGAAGAAGAGCCTCTGCTCTGTCGGGGTCAACTGCAAGGCCCTTCTCAGAAATAACATGGCCTAGCAGCTTACCCTCCTTCACCGCAAATACTGACTTCTTTGGGTTGATGGATATGCCGAATTCACAACATCTTTCAAATACTTGTCGCAGATGGGAGGTGTGGTATTTACTCTTGTGCGAAAACACAGTCATGTCATCTAAGTAGATGACAATGATTTTATTGAGCAACTCCCGAAACGCCAAGTCCATAGCTCTCTGGAACGTAGCCCTCACATTGGAAAGACCAAAGGGCATGCGTTGATAGGCGAACGTCCCCCATTTGGTGGTGAACGTCGTCTTGTGCTGGTCCTCATCTTTTACCCAGATCTGATTATAGCCGAAAAACCCATCTAGGAGAGAGAATCTCTGAGCTCCTGCAACCACGTGAAGGATTTGATCAATTTGTGGGAGTGGATAGTGGTCCTTCAGCGAAGCCTGGTTGAGATTCCGAAAATCCACGCAAAGGAGAATGTCTCCATTCTTCTTCCTCACGGGAACCAGATTTGCTACCCAAGAAGAATGCTTGATAGGATAGATGATTTTTGCTTCCAGCATCTTCATGAGCTCGGCTTTCATCACGGCCTCAATCTTCGGGTTCACCGCTCTTTGCTTCTGCCTGAAGGGCTTCACATGTTCTTCCAGCTCTATGGTGTGCTGGATCATCTCTCGGTCGTACCCCTTCAAGTCCTAGTAACACCAGGCTACAATGTCTGGGTACTCCTTGCACAGGGCTCGAATCTGATCCAGCTCCTCTGGAGTGCAATCTATGCCAACTTTAATCACTTTACCAGGTTCAAGCTCCAGGTCCATGTACTGCTTGGCGTCCACCTTGATTCAGTGTGAGATAGCCCTATCGTTCTGATCAAATAGGCTCTCTAAGGTAATCAGTCCTTTTAGGACATGATTATTTTTTAACTGTATCAACCCCTCATATTGCTCATCATCAGGGTCTCTACCTTCGATTGAACTACTTTCATGTATCATAAAGGTGACGATATCCTCGTCACAATCGAACACCTGCCAGTGGGTGTCCTTATCAAGCACAGAAGGCTTGTAAAAAGTACGAACCAGCTTCGGCTTTTGCATAGTGTCATCAGCCGAGACATACCTGGCTCCAACAGATGCCAATATGTCAGCATGCTTATTCTTCTCGTGGGAGATGGCTTTGACATTCAAGGAATCAAAAGACTCCATCAGATCCCAAACACGGTTACGGTACGCCTTGAGGTAATGCTTCTTGGAGGCGCACTTGTTAGTGATCTAGTTGCACACAAGCTCTAAGTCGCAAAAGATTTGCAGGTGCTTGATCCCGAGCCTAACCGCCTTTTTTAAGCCTAAGCACAAGGCTTCGTACTCCGCCGCATTATTAGTGCAACTCCAGGCCAGCCTATAACAGTAGTCTTTTTGGATACCAGACGGGGAGACCAGAAGGACTCCTGCCCCGACGCCATTCTTGCATCGGGCGCCATCAAAGTACAGCTTCCACAGCTTGTCGGGGGCAGGACCTATGTCCTTTTTGGCCGTCTGGTCGTGTCTCTCAGGCTGAGTGACGGAGTAACAGCCTAATTCTGTCTCGATCATGGCGTTGAAATCCAGCAAGGAGAACTCGTCCTCCACTTGCAGCTGCTCTAGGGTTTCTCCCACCAGGTCCACTTCTACCAGCTCCTTGGTCGTCAGATGAACCATGTCATTTTGTTGTTCTTCCCCGGGTATCTTCTCGACCAGAAAAGTGGAAGGTTTCTCATTATAAATTTTCAACCTCCTTCCTTTGAAAGGTACCTCCATATGTGAATAGTCCAGTGACAAATATCCACCCAGCTTGGCAGTGAACTCCCTTGAGAGACACATGCCGAAGTAGGGTTCCAAGTCAACCACTATGACCTCTTGGATGACCACGATGTCAAGCGCTTTATGCAGCTGGATGGGGATGTCTTTGATGACGCCAACTGTCTTCACAGGAGTGTCGTCCAATTGTACCACACCTTGGCTGCTCCTCGTGTATTCAATGTCAATCTCTTCACAGACAGCCCTTGGCATGACAGTAGTCGAAGCACCGGAATCCACCATGCAGTTATGCACTATGTGGCCTTCATCCGCAAAGATAGATAAAAAGGAGGCGGTCTGTTCTTTCCGATAGCATAAGTCCTCAAGGGTTGACCTAACACAGCAGACTGCAGTGGCTTTCCACCTTTTACATTCTTTAGGGATTCTTGCAACAAATCAACCTGACCTGGGAGCTGAAGGGCATCGTACATGCTTATTTTCACCGGAGTCTTCTTGAGCTCATCAACTATGTTGTGGGTTGAAGTACCGGCCCCTTTTGCTTCCTTTGTTGGCTTATACTTGGTGCGATACTGCTGCGTGGCCTCGACCCTTTGTCTTTTTGTCAGCAACGAGTACCTCAACTTCTCCTGAGCTTGCTCTTTCGTTTCGACCGGAGGTTGAGTCGCTGAAGCCTTGACTACTGGAATCCTGGCTACTGGAGCCTTGAGCGTCGGGGGCTTTTCTTTGACAGTCGGAGGTAAAGGTGGCCTATCAGGAGCTGCCACAACAGGTTGCGTCCTCTCCCTTCTTGTATACACCTTTAACGGCTTTATCTGGGCCGGGGTGGCCTCAATTGGCTTTTTCCCTTCCCTGGTCAAGAGTGACATAGGATCTTCTTCTTCCGAAATTGCAAAGTTACTCTCCTCATCCCGGATCATGTATGCTCTGTCCTCTATGGCGCTACCCGCAAGGGTCTGAATATAATGTTGATGTAGCGTGCAACTGTCTTCCCCATGGGGGTCATTGCAAGTAGAGCACCAGTTCACGCGGTCAGAAGTGCCAGCTTGAGCATTGCCGGCAACATTTCTTGCTGGAGGCCTTTGCACTTGAGCCACTTGATCTCTTGTCAACGCGGGAGGAGGATATGGCCTCCTCGGAACAAACTCCATCTAAGCTTGTTTCTTCTTCATGATTATCATGTCATTAGAGATTGTCTGGTAACCAGAGGCAAGGGCCCGTACTTCCTGAAGGATCTTATTTTGTATATCATTATCAGCTGGAGTTGGTCAGGCCTGCAGAGGTAATGCAACTAAAGGTGGTGGAGCAGGCAATGCCTGGTACTGAGGAGCAGGAAGTGCTGGATATTGCGGAGGCAGTGGGTTAGGACGATGTATTTGAGGCGGACCATATGGGTCTATGACTGCTGCAGGATTCCACGACTGATGGGGGTACGGGTTGGATGGGGATGGCGCCCCACCAGACGAGGGCAGATATTGGGACTGAGGAAAATCCGGATATATTGGGGGCTGCATTTTATGAGGGAGTCTGCCTATGGCGATCATATCCAGTTCTACCTGCTCAGCAGCCTCATATAATGCGGGGAAAGTATTTACACGGGCCAACTTAATGACCAAGCAAATATCCGAATTGAAAGCTCTTAGGTAGTAGTGAGCGGCCTGTCCCTCAGGAGGACGTAGTTCCAGGGGTATTCTCTTCCAAGATCTTGCAAATCTCATTTTGAAGTCCGATATTTCCTCCTGTGGATGGCACTGAATGCATTGAAATTGGTGCAAGCAATGAGTAGGGATCAGCAGATTCGTTGAATCCCTTAACTAGCCTGTCGGCCAGCTGTGCCCATCCCGTGATAGTCCCCTCCGGCAAGGATCTCCACCAGTAGAGAAGTTTCCCTCGCAAGGAGAGAGCTTACAGCCGGGTTTTCACGCTCATTTGTGAGAGTGCAACGCAGCCAAGGCCAAAATGTCTTGAATATACTCATATGCTGTCTTCCCGGTGTCGTCATATGTAGGAATGGATTTTAGGGCAGCAGGCGGGACAGCCTCTTGTCCAGCTAGAGCGAGGGGTCCCATGGAATTCGCATCCGGGAAGAGGTCATTAGCATTGGCCATGTCTTCTTCCTCTTCTTCGAGCTGGTCGGTGGTGTAGTCGGTATCAGTACTGTCCGAAGTTGTAGGCTATTCTTCAACTTCGGCCTCTTCAACTTCTTCGACTTCTTCCACCTCTTCAATTTAAGCTTCAGATTCGTGCTCGAATCTATCGTCCTGGTGAGTTTGATAATCAGCCAGCCTCACGTGTTCTCCAGCAACGTTGATGTCAATCTCGTAAAAATCGGGCTGTTGTCCCGAATTCCTAGCTCTCCATCTTCTTGTATGCATGAAGGCGCTCTTGATATTGGACCAGTCTTAGAGACTCATAGGATACTCAGGTTCAACAGAGTCACCAGGTGTTCTGATTAACAGCAATGAAGCGAACACCGATGGTTCGATTCTGTTTTGGGTGGGAAACTTTCGTGTCCCACCGGGCGTGCTAGAGAAACTGTTGGTTACTAATCTGCCACTAGGATAGGATTTTAATCTTATTGCGCCCTAGATTCGCCCAACAGATTGAAAGGCCGGAAGGAAGGGATGCCTTCCGAGCCGATCTCCGAAGAAGGCCGACTCCTATGGTTTTAGTTTGGGGTTTTAGCTCAAAGTGCAGGAAAGGGATTAGAAAATGCATAAAGAAACATAAATATGCTTGTTTCGGGTGGGGAAGATAAGCAGCACAGCAACTAACCAATCACTATTACCAACAGCAATAAAAACAATGTATGTAGCAGAAACTATTAGAGTTATTCCATCCTATGTATCCTTTACATCAGTATTCCAAATATACTTAATTACCAATATTGATATCCAGAAGTGCAGAATAACAGTAATCAGAAATATAAGCAACATGAAGCAAAAATACTTAATAAAGGCAGCATACAAGACAAAGACAGCTAGTAGAGCCAAATATACTTTGTATTCAAAAGCAAGTGCACAACTATAGAAGTTCCTTAGCAATATATCCCCCTTCCACCCTTGTACAATGAAATGAGGCTGCTATTTATAGCAGAATAAACCCCCCGATTACATTTTAGGCACAAAATTCCAGACCTGACAAAAGCTACAAAAGCTAACAAAAGCGGCAAAGAGCGGCTGATGTTCGACATCTGCAGGCAAGAAGTGTACTTGCAGCAAGGTCCACCTAGAAACGTAGCAGCTCCTTGGCAATCCGGCAGGTGAAAAGTCAAGTCTGGCTAAATGGTGGCAGGTGCGGCACGATCTAGCTCTTCACGCTCAGCTACTCTGTACCTGGGTGGCACACCTTCTGTCACATCCTGACTCACATCCCGAGACTGCACACTTAGCATCTGAAACTGCTGGGGGGGAATCAAACTTGGAAGTTTATTCATTGTCTTCTTATCCACCCGACAGCGCACAAAAATGAAGCACAGTCGGACAGCGCAAGCTGAAAAGAGCACAGTTGGGCGGGTCATGCCTTAGAACTTTTCCTACAGTTTCTCTTTCCCGTCCGATGGCGCACCAAAGCAGGCACAAAGTCGGGCTGCGCAGCGCAGTCGGACGGACCTCCGTGCCTTAGTCACTTTTCAATGCCTTCTTCCTTCTCCGCCCAAGTGCGCACCAAGACAGGCGCGCAGTCGGACAGAGTCCGACACTTAGAATATTTTGCTGTCTTTTTGGACAGACATCCTCCCACTGGCCCACAACTGGATGAGCACCGCCCGACTTCGCTGCGAAGTCGGGCGGCCCCAACACTTAGTCGATTTCTCGGTTGCTTTCTCAACATGACCGCCAAGGTGCGCGCCGAACCCCGGGCGCCATCCGACTTCGCTGCGAAGTCGGGCGGCCCCAATACTTAGCCATTTTTTCGGCCTTTCTTCATAATACCGACCGGGTGCGCACAGGATGATGAGCGCCGCCCGACTGCGCAACTCTCAGATAGTATTCCTAATTTTTAGATCTCTCTTTTAAAAGGGCATTACCTTTAGAAGGACAACTATCCCCTCTCTATTTTAAAGGACTCCCTTTAGTCGCTTTCCATTTCCATCTTGAACGCTTCAACTTTCAACCCTGCTCCCCATAAGAGATTTTGAACCACCTTTAAAATGGGTCAAAAGGGCTCAACCCCAAATCCCTTAGTCGAGAGGGCGCGGCCCTTTTGAAATAGAGAGGCCATGAACATGACCTTACCCTTTTGAGAGCTCTCCGAACAAAACAGAGAACCTAACAGATTCGCCTGCACCACCCACCCCACCATTGGAAAGGAAATATCTGGGTTCTTGCGACTTCCTAAAAGTGGAGATAGAGGCCATGCCGTACCAATCCCAAGGGCTATTGAGCTTGCTGGTGGTTTGTAGTGATCGCAGCATCGAATCAATGGGAACGGAAAGCAACTCATTCGACCTGCCAATCCTCTTTTCACTCCATCTCCGACCATATCAATAATGTTTCACTTTGGCCTACCCTCCTCTCCTTTCTTTTAAATAATGAGGTGAGAGCGAATTCTTTTTTCTTTTTCTGGGAGAGCACTCTTAAGAGGTTTAGGTACTCTTAAAGGTTTAGGTACTCTTAAGATAGGGAGAGAGATGCTGCGTTCTGAGCCAGGATCTCTTATTCTATGGAATGAGCGCCGCCCGACTGCGCTGCGCAGTCGGGCAGACTCCACACTTAGACAAATTTTAGGCAGATTTGCCTTCTTGCAGAAAACACTAAAAACATGAAATGGATGATGGGGAAATGAAAACCGACAGCTGAAGGGGAGAAAGAGCATGGAGAAGAATGGGGAAGAAGAAAGAGGGGAGGTAAAGCAGCAAACTTACAAGATTTTCAAAATTCGGCACCCGTGCAAAATGTGGCAACAGTAACCATAAAAACCTTCAGAAGCGCTATAAAGAATGCTACTATCCAACCCAAGAGCACAGGAACATCACATGGACTTCTGACTAAGAGTAGGATTGAATAGGAAGATTGTAAACAGAAGAACCTTCAGAAGCGCTATAAAGAATGCTACTTACAGGCAATTTCCTTTGTGTTTTTTACATTTATTAAGGCAATTTCATTTGTCTCTAACTCTTTTTTTTCTTCTTTTGCTTGTGAACGTACAAGAAAACCTTGGTGATATTTCTGTATGTTCTCTAATGGGTGATAATCTACTTGGCTTTACCATCAATTGAACCTTACCACCCTCTTCAAAGAATCCTGAAGCCACTGTTTATCTTTATGCAATTCTACTCAGGTATGTGCTTTCTCCATATTCTTTTATCATTCCTTTAACTGCTGTCGTATCCACTTCAGTGTAGCTTAGACTACATTCTTTACTGTAGTTTAACTTATTTTTGTCGTACTTTTTGGTTACATCAGTGCATTGTAACAGCTCTTTTCAATGAGTCCCATTGGCCTACTTTGACCATATGTGGACACTAATAGAATTATCTTGTCTTAGCTAGCATCTCCAAGAAAACTTGTTCACATTGCATTATGTTAATGAAGAGCTCCATAACATGATAAATGTTTATAGGTAACCAATTAGAAAAAAAATTTAAAAATATATAGCACATAATGATCCATATGAAAACTATTTATGCACCACCTAAGTTAATATTATCAGCAACAGCCCTCCATAACAATTACTTAGGGTAAATGAAAATCAAAAGACTAATAAGTGGTACTAAATTAGGATAGAAAGAAGTCACTACACTATCATCCCCCAAAGACGACTCCTTTAAAGCCTAGGATACCTTAAAACTTGACAAGGCTTCCCTCGAGTTCCCTCTAAAGATGTCAGCAACTTGGCTTTCTTTCTTGTAATATACAAGTTGAATTGTTTGACCATGAATGAATTGGCAAATGTAAGGATGCAAAACCATTTCATGAGATCTGAAGCAATACTTGGTTTGAGAGATAAATCATCTCCCAAATCACAAAACCTACACTCCAATATATCCCCATCTATCATATCGAAGTTCTTCTTTACACTTTGATTGCAGCATGAATAAAACCAATATGGCTGTCAATTATGAATAAGCAATTAACACCAAAACAACAATCAAAATATGACCAATATGTTGGATCAGGATGAAGTGATTAGCATCAAAATGGCTACCAAAAAAATAAGTCTGCTTTTAAAACAATCAATTTTTTCATCCTACGCTCTATAAGTTTGCTTTAAGGTTTATTTGAGGATTGAAGACAAACATTTCTTATGTGCAAATACGACGCTGCTGTCCAAGCTTAACAAAACCAAGGAATTCTTGCATATATGTTTTTCCATCCAAATCAACATGAAGAAACGCATGCTTAAAATCTGTGTGATGCAATGCCCACTTGAATGTAGCAATCATAGTTATGAAAATCCCAATTTAATCCCAATCCGATCCGAATTTTTGCAATTCAGGAGGGTTGCCAATTGAATCAGCATCAGAAATTGAATTTTCCAAAATATCGGTGACTTTTGCCAATTTTTTTCAAAAAATCAGGAATTGTTATTTTTTCAAAAAATCACTTCCGCAAAAAATTACCCGTGGCTGCATGGGTAGAGGAAACGTTATAAATTTGTTTTTTGTTTTTTTTGGCCTCGTTTTTATCTGTTCCAAACTAGAGAGGAATCTGCATACCTACTACCACACCAAACAAAACACGCTAGTGCATGCTAACAGCCCATTTTTTGTAGTTTGAAGGAATCTGGCAGCCACCAACAGCAATGCTATACATTATTAACTGATGAAATTCTCCATACTTATTGCTCAATTTTTGTTATCCTAGAAAGAAAAAATTGATGTTGCAAACATTGGAACTAATGGGCAGAGTGAAACTAACTGTTACACAAAGCCTAAAACACCTTGCGAAAGACAAATTTGGAAGCCTAATATCAAAAACACCATTTAAGTTAAAACCAATCGCAATCATCATTTAAGTTAATTTGTTGGTGTTTTATTCAGCCTATGAGTTGCAATCGTCATTTAAGTTAATTTGTTGCTGTTTTATTCAGCCTATGAGTTGCAACAGGCATTGTATTTGTCATTCAAAGATCTTGAGGCATTGTATTTGTCATGAATCATGACACATTTTGTAGTTTGTACCTTTTTTTATATTATAAACAATACAAGAATATTTGAATTTTGGATGCATTAAAATTTCTTTATTTAAGATGTGTTTTGTCACTTTCATGTGTAGTTTAAGGCTTTAAGCTTGTATCACTTGCCACTTTCATGTGTAGTTTAAGCTTGTATCACTTAAAGTATTAATATTTGATTTGCATAATGTTAATTCATTGTGATATGCATGAAAAATACTTTTTTTCAATGAAAATTTGCATTTTCTTTGGGTTTTTTTCCTTTTTTTTTTTGCCAATTCTCGTTTTTTTCCAATTTTCTCAACTATGGTAGCAACAATAGAAATATCAATCCCTATGGTATCAAAAGTTGAGTAACAAAAAAAGGCTTCAAATTAATCAATAACTTTGAATTGAGGCAACAAGTTGAGCTTTGTATGTCTCAATCTCACCATTGAATGTAAAATGTCTTGTAAACCCACTCACAAACTACATGATTAGTCCTTGGATGTAGCGTAGCCAACTCCCAAGTCTCATTCTTCATGGGGGACTATATTAATCCAGTGTGGCATTCTCTTATTTTTGCTCATCAGTTAGTGCAAGCCTTCTCATAACTTCAGGGATCACAGTTGGTTATAACTCCTACCAGGAAAGCAAAATTGAAAACATTTTGTCCTCATGTCTTCCTAGGATGAGCTACAACGGTAACATCTAGACCAACATCTTGAAGACTCTAGGATGTACATAACAGACTATGACCTTCACTTGCAACAAGACTAGCAGGTGTAGCCCTGAGAATCTAATGAAAGAAGTAGTAGGGTGCCTTTTCATCAAATGTGTTACATCATTAAAAACTACAATAACATCAAATGATGATTTAATGGGAATAGAATGGGAAGACTCCTAAGAAGGTGACTAGCTTTTTCAAATTGTACATTCCTTTTAGTACTAATATTTCAGATTACAACCAATATGCCTTCATCTCCTCGCTATACCCCACAAAATTATGTTCCTGGATTATGGGCTCAACTTCTTTCACTTCTTTTTTGGAAAATAAGCCTGCATTAGAACCAAAAATTCCTAAATGGACAACGATGGGATTTTTCCCATCCGGGGTTCCCAAAGAGTAACATTTTGAACAACTCAAGTATTCAATCTAAAATATAACATCTTGCCATCTCAACAAAAATTTGTAGTTTATGATTCTGGAGTGTAGCATACATTTTGGCATTTCAACAAAAATTCAATTTTTCCATTCAGCCACCCAATTTGTTGTGGTGTATACAAAACAATATTCTTACACTTAATGTGAACTTACCCACAGAAGTTCTTAAAGGTATTGTGCACGTATTCGTTGCTATTATCAGCCTAGAGAGTTTTGTGAACTTCGCATTATTTGAGCTTCTCAAGCCTGATCTTTTAGCTATGGAAAATAAATCCAAATGAGCCCAGGAAAATCATAACTAAAAATGAGAACATATTTTGAACTTGAAAATGATCCTTTGTCAATTGGTCCCATGCGATTGCTACGTACAAGCTACAAAGGCACTCCCACCCTCCAAGCTTCGCTACCATCAAACTCTCTTTCTGATGTACTTCCCAAGGATACAACCTTCCTTCGCAATCACGATTCTTTGAAGAAATAGTGGTTAAGCAATGGACCAAGCCCAAGTTTTCCATCGTCTCGAGACTTGGTAATTTCAGATGACTACACCTCTCATCCGATGATTTGCTGACCTCATCAGCATGTGCAACATAGGCCTAAGAATCAGAAGGCAAAGTAAAATTAAACCAATCAAACTTGTCCAACTTGGTATCTTGGCCTATACCACACACTTCAAAAGTTTTGCTAGCATCTTTAATGGAACATTAGTTGCACAAAAGTTCCTTTTTCTCCAAATGAGTAATATGGTGTACTAAAACCAAATTTGTACCAAGTCTGATCATGAAGTGCTAACTTTCTCCTTCGATTCTCCCTCTTTTTCCTCTCCATCTTCTCTTCCGCCCTTGTCCAGTCCTACCCATCATCCCATGATTCATTTTGATTTGGTATGCCGACAAGTATGCTGCTTGTCTCTCCCAATTGATGTCCAAATATTATTCAGTTAGTCCCACCATAGTAGCAACCAAATATGAATTTTGTCTCACACCTTACTGGATATATCCATGGACTCCTTTCCTCATACTTTTCCCGGGCCAAAGTCAGCCTATCACATTGGTTCTTGCCCCATTGGAAGTTCTGATTTGCTCTTACCCATGGGCCTACTGCTGTATCTTCCACTGCCTTATTTGATACAAGAAACAAGATTCTCTTGCTGCTAGGTGTTATGAGTTTCCAGATGCTCTTTATAACTCTTCAAAAGAATTCTAACACACCTTCCTTCCTTAGGAGCCCTTTCCATGTGCATTAATCTTCAAACCTCAGTCTCCCATGCTAGTTCTTTATATGATATCCCAAGGCTTCTTTATTTGTAATCTATATAATATTTGTTATTTTTATTTTAATGTGAATGAAAATTAATAGCTAGGTTTATTGTTGACAGGTCACTAAACTTACTTTGAAGGCCTCAAACTGAGCTCAAACCATATCATTTTATAATGAAAATATGTGGGGTTGTAGATATTGGAAATTAAATTTCATATATATATATATATATATATATATATATATATATATATATTGTAGTCAAGGTAAGCAAATCAGTTGTTTAATTTGTTTTTGAAAAAAATTTATAAAATTATTTGTTGATAGCAAGGAATAGAGGAGATTTGAAATTTTTTGAAAAACCCTAGTTTTATTTTCAAAACCCTAACTGCTTTAGGAAATTTTTGGGTTGAGATCATGGAGTTACATTGATGCTCGAGAATGGTGGATGAAGTTTAGATCTCTATATTCTAGTGACCATTTCTGGAAAATTCAACTTATGAAAATTTTGAGAGAGGAAGCTTATGCTTGGTGGGAAAGTGTTAAAAAGGAAAGGAATTATAATTTCACTTGGGACAAAATAGAGCATGCATTCTTGAGTCAGTGGGACCCATATAAAAAGATAGCTAGTTTGAAGGTCACCATCAAAGGATATGAAGAAGAAATAAAAAGGCTTCAAAGGGAACTGAAAGAAATGAATAAAGAGAATATAACCAAAGAAAAAAATACAGATGACAATGTGCAAGTTCATGGTTGCATTCAGAAGGAAAAGCTTAAGAAGCAAGGATCTAAGGAGAAGCAAGAAGCAGTTATGACAGGGGAACAAGTTGAAGAACCAACAGAAGACTCAAAAGTTGAATTTATAGTAGTAGCAGCAATAGAGTCCATGGAAGAAGCAGCAACAAAGTCCAAGGAAACCCATAAGACACACCAAAAGAAGGGCATAAGAAAAAAGAATACGAAGAAGATTTTAAAATAAAAAAACAAATGGTTGAAGAATCAAAGAAAACAGAATGTCAAGTTAAGGTTGTGTTGCCACATTTTGCACGGGGTGCCATGTTTTCAAATTTTGTAAGTATGCTGCTCTCCCTTCCCTCCATCTCCTTTTCCTTTCTCCCCTTCTATCAGTTGCATTCCTCCCTTTTCCCCTTATTCTTTCTTCGGCCAGAATAGAGCAAACATTCCCTGAAAAATTCTAAGTCTGAGAGCGCAACCCGACTTCGCAGCGAAGTCGGGGTGCGCCCTTAAGTTCGAGCGCACTCAGGAATGCGAAGTGCGGAAGCAGACCGAGCAGAGCAGAATTTGGCTCAGGACGGGGAGCGCAACCCGACTTCGCAGCAAATTCGGGGTGCGCTCCCCGTCCTGTGCGCAGTTGGGAAACAGTATTCAGAAAATCAGCTAAGTGTCGGAGCGCAACCCGACTTCGCAGCGAAGTCGGGCTGCGCCCTGATTCCTGTGCGCAGTCCAAACGGCGGCCAAATTGACTAAGTGTCGGAGTGCGCAACCCGACTTCGCAGCGAATTCGGGCTGCGCCCTCTAGCTTGTGCGCAGTTGGGAAATCTCTTTCAAGCAGCCCAGAAATTATCTAAGGCACGGAGGCCTCCGCGACTGCGCTGTTCCCCACTTGCGCTACCCAATTGCGCTCTGATTCCAGGCGAAGTAGGACACGAAGGAGAGACTTCCTTCCAAGGCAGATGCACCCCTCATCAGAATCTGACAAGTGTCCAGCCTCGGGATCCGAGCCGAGAGGTGACAGGAAAAAGGACAAGCATGGGCCAAATAACCTATTCCAGCTACATTCATGCTGATGCAAAGTTCCATCTACCGCAGCTAACCGCATTCATGCTGACTAGAAGTTTCATCAACCGCACTGCCACGTAGCTGCCCGGTTTCGAGTGGACCTTGCTCGCGCATGAGTCCCTCGTCTTGTAGGAGTCAACATCAGCAGCTCTTTCGCCGCTTTTGTCAGCTTTTGTCAGTCATTGTCGGGTCTGGGATTTTGTGCCCAGGATTGTAATGGGGGGAATTGCGCTATAAATAGCCGCACTACATCATTGTAAAGTGGTGGAAGGGGGATATCCTGCTAGGGAACCATTGTAGCTATACGTTTGCTTCTGAATGCAAGACACACACTTGGCTCTATTTTGCTGTTGTCATTCTTTATGCTGCCTTTACTTGTCATTTCTACCTCATGTTTCTTATTTCATTGCTTATCGTTATACTCGAATTCTGGATTCCGGTATTTGATGATTAAGTATTCCCGGAATGCATAGATAGAGGATACATAGGGTGCATGAAAGTGGTAGTTTCTATTGTGTGTTCTGTATTGGATTGCTGTTAGTAGTGGTGATTGATCGTTGCTGTGCTGCTTATTCCCCCACCCAACTCAAATCACATTTGAATCTCTTTCCGCATTTTTATCTCTTTCCTATACTCTTAGCTAAAACAACTGAGAAAACCCATAGGAAGCCGGCCTTCTCCGAATATTGGCACGGAAGGCATTCGTTCCTTCCAACCTTTCAATCTGGTGGGCGAATCTGGGGTGCATTATACCAAATCCTTTCCTAATGGCAGATTCGTAACCAACAGTTTCTCTGGCACGCCCGGTGGGACATGGAAGTTTCCCACCCCAAAACAGAATCAAAGCACTGGTGTTCGCTTCATTTTTGTTAGAATCAGAACACCTGGCGACTCTGCAAGTACCTAAATATTCTCTGAGTCCGTGAAGACCAGTCCGAGCGCCTTCATGCATACAAGAAGGTGGAGACCAAGGAATCCGGGAAACCAGCCTGAGCTTTACGAAATTGACATTGCCACTCCAGGAGAGCGCGTCAGGCTGGCTGACCATCAAGCTCGCATAGACGAATCCGAGCCCGAAATCGAAGAGGCCGAGGCTGAAGAGCAATCTACATCCTCGGACGATACCGCTACCGAGTACACTACCGGAGGAGAAGAAGAAATGGCTTCTCAGCAGAATGATGACGATCTCTTCCCGGCGGTCGACTCCACGGGGCCCTTGGCCCTAGTCGGACAACAAACTGTGCCACCCGCCGCCCTAAAGTCCATCCCTACTTATGATGGCTACGGCAAGACGGCGTATGAACACATCCAGGACATTCTGGCCTTGGCTGCGCTACACTCTATTACTGACGAGAGTGTCAAGACCCGTCTGCTGGCACTTTCCCTAAGGGGGAAGCTTCTCTACTGGTGGAGATCTCTCGCGGAGGGATCTATCACGGGGTGGCGCCAGCTGGCTAGCAGGCTTGTAAAAGGATGCAACGAGTCTGCTGATCCCTCTTCGTTGTTGCATCAGTTCCAAAGCATCCAATGACACCCCCAAGAGGAGGTTTCGGACTTCAACATAAGGTTTGCGAGGTCTTGGAAACGAGTACCTCGCAAACTGCGACCTTCAGCGGGTCAGGCTGCGCACTACTACTTGAGGTCATTTAACTCTGACATCTGCCTACTACTGAAGATAGCCCGAATCGATTCATTCCCTGCCCTGTACGAAGCTGCCCAACAAGCCGAAATGGATATAATCTCCATAGGCAGGCTCCCGCATAGGGTACAACCACCCATTTACCCTGACTTTCCTCAGTCCCAATACCCATCGGCCTCTGGTGTGATGCCATCATCTTCAAGTCAGCACCCCCAGCAGCCATGGAATCCGGCGCCAGTCGTAAACCCTTACGGCCCGCCACAAATTCATTATCCTAACCCGTCGCCTCCTCCTCCACAGTATCCCGCACTCCCAGCTCCCCCTCAGTACGCGCAGTATTCTGCACCCCCTCCATTGGCTGCATTACCTCCGCCAGCTCTGTTGCCACCTGCAGACAATGATATTCAGAACAAAATCCTCCAAGAGGTACGGGCTCTGGCATCTGGATACCATACCATGTCAAATGACATGACTATACTGAAGAAGAAGGAGGCCCAGGTGGAGTTTGTTCCAAGGAGGCCATATCCTCCTCCAGCACTGACAAAAGATCAAGTCGCAGAATGGCAAGTTCAAAGGCACCCCCCTGTAAGAAATGCGGCCATTGAGGATCAACCTGGCACTTCTGACCAGGTTAACTGGTGCTCCACGTGCAACGACCCGCATTCAGAAGAAGATTGCACGCTGCACCAGCATTACCTCCAGACCTTGGCGGGCAGCGCCATAGAGGATAAACTTTATATGATCCTGGACGATGAAGGCAACTTTGCCGTCGCAGAAGAAGATCCGACATTGCTCCCCGCCAAGGAGGACAGAAAGCCTGTTGAAGCTGCTGCGGCCCAATCAAAGCCATTGAAGGTATACGCCAGAAGAGAAAAGGCGCAACCTGCTGGGCTACCACTAGACAAAAGGCTATGGCATCCCGCAGCTAAAGAAAAATTTCCTGCACTCAAGCCTCCCGCAGTGAAAGCTCCCGCAGCTTCCGTCTCCAGCTGAAACAAAAGAACAAGCTCAGGAGAAGCTGAGATATCCGTCTCTGACAAAGAGACAGAGAGTCGAAGCCACGCAGCACTACCGGACCAAGTATGAGCCTGCGAAAGAAACGGAAGGAGCTAGCACTTTGGGCTACAGCATAGTGGATGAGCTAAAGAGGACTCCCGCAAGGATAAGTATGTATGATGCTCTTCTGCTCCCAAGT
Organism: Wollemia nobilis; assembly: GCA_028583015.1. Taxonomy (NCBI): domain Eukaryota; kingdom Viridiplantae; phylum Streptophyta; class Pinopsida; order Araucariales; family Araucariaceae; genus Wollemia; species Wollemia nobilis. Next base: position 1,081,764 of record JAQPPZ010016712.1, on the reverse strand, counting down.
CAAGTTGATCTGTTGCAGGAATCTTTGAAGAGCATAAAACATGGCAAGCAGACGCGACTCGCTATTTTGGTTCAACCCACGACGGTCCCCGCCACCGGAAAGAACAGACCACCTCCCTTCTATCTGTCATTGCGGATGCAAGGGTATATAGTACACAATCGTATGGTGGATTCTGGTGCCTCCACGACTGTTATGCCGAGAGCCGTCTGCGACGAGATCGGAATGGAGTATACAAGGAGCAGCCAAGGTGTGCTGCAGCTAGACGACACCCCTGTCAAGACAGTTGGTGTCATCAAAGATATCCCGATCCGGCTGCACAAAGCTCTTGACATAGTAGTTATTCAAGAGGTCGTGGTTGTCGACTTGGAACTGTTGTCACATTTTGCACGGGGTGCAATGTTTTCAAGTTTGTAACAATGCTGCTCTTCTTTTTCCCTCTTCCTCTATTTTCCTTTCTTCTGCTCTCCCCTCCTCTTTCTTTCCCGCATTCTCTTTCTTTCCCCCCTTTCTCGGAGCCCCTCAGTTGATTTTCAAACTTTCCAGCAAGTTACCTGAAAAATGGCTAAGTCTGGGTGCGAAGTTCGCACTTCGCCCAGTTTTGGTGCGAAGTTCGCACTTCGCCCAGTTCTGTTGCGAAGTTTGACTTCGCCCTCTTTTCTGGGCACACCTTGCAACTGGCAGGCTAACAGAAGAATGATAAGTGCTGGAGCAAGTCCGTACGGCGGCAGACACCAGTTTTCACCTGTGCGCAGTCCGACTTCGTAGCGAAGTCGGAGTGCGCCCTTGACAGGTGCGCAGTGGGGAGACAAACTCAGAATTTGACCAAGGCATGAAGGCCTTCCCGACTGCACTGTTCTCTGCCCGCGCAACCCGAGACGCTCTGATCCCAAGCGAAGTTGGACGAACTGCCTTCCAAGGCAGACACGTGTCACACAGCATCATCCATCACCTGACAAGTGTCCAGCTCCGGGATTTGGGCCGAAACGTGCCGAGCAAAAGGACGAGCGTGGGCTGCACTGCCTATGCCAGTGACCTCATTTAAAGCCGATTGGAGGTTCTACCTGCTCCAGCTACCCGCATCACTGCCAGAGTAAAGTTCAGACCAACACACCGCCACGAAGTTGTCCAGCTTCTAGGAAGACCACGCTGCGGGTACAGTCCGGTCCGACAAAAGGTCAGCATTTGCAGCTCTTTCGCCGCTTTTGTCAGCTATTGTTTGACTGGGACCTTGTGCCCATTAATGTAACGGGAGGGACTCGGGCTATAAAAACCCACCATGAATTCATTGTAAAGGGTGGAAGGGCAATGTCTGTTAGGGAACCACTGTGCCTATTGTAACCGTGCTTCTGCTTATAAATATAATCTGTATGCCTGGTTCTGTTCTGCTGTCTCTATTTTTTATGCTGCCTTTCTTTATATTCATGCCTAAGGCTAACCTGTGTCACGGCTCGTTGATTCATTTCAGCATTTGGTGATCAGGTGCCTTTAGCATCGCTTGTCTGAGCATTTTCTGTACTTAATAGTTTAAAGGATACATAGAATAGATGTGGGAGCAGTTCCATCAGTTATGTGTTACGTTGGTGGTCCGTATCTGGTGATTGATGCGCTCCCGTACTGTTAGTTCCTTGTAGGGAATGTCTGTTAGGGAGCCATTGAAGCTGTGCGGTTAAATTCTCTACGTCACACATGTACCTGGCTCTGATATCTCTAGGTTTGCTTTCTACCTATGTTAGTGTATGTATCTGGTGATTGATGCATTGCCGTGCTGTTAGTTCCTTGTAGGGAATGTTTGCTAGGGAGCTCATTGAAGCTGTGCATACACTGCTTAAGTATCGGAAGTACACATAGATTTTGCAGTTCTTAGTCATACTTTGTGTTTATAATGCAGTAAGTAGCGATAATTGGTGTGTTCCCGTACTGTTAGTTCCCCCCACCAACCTCCACGTATATTTGTAAATTCCTTTCTGTTCATTTATCTCTTTCCTGTACTCTTAGCTTAAATCAGAAAACCCCCAAAAGGAGTCGGCCTTCTCCGGAGATTGGCTCGGAAGGCATCTCTTCCTTCCAGCCTTTCATGTCGGTGGGCGAATCTGGGCGCATTAACCCAAAATCCTTTCCTCATGGCAGATTCGTAACGCAACAGTTTCTCTGGCACGCCCGGTGGGACCCTGGTCCCACGTTTGAAGAGAGATTTTTTGATCAGTCTCCACCTGGCGCTGATAGTAGATCCTGAGCTCTCGGTGAGACAAGGAAGTTTCTCACCCCCGACAGAATTGAAGCACCGGTGTTCGCTTCATTGTTGTTCCAAATCTGAACACCTGGCGACTCTGCACGAACAAATCCTCTGAGTCCGACAGACCGGTCCCAGCACCTTCATGCACACAAGAAGGTGGCGAACAAGGGATCCGAGAAGCCCGCCTGAGTTCTACGAACTAGACATCAACGCTCGAGGCGAAGTTCCCAGGCTGGCTGATCCGCGAGCTCGTTTCGACGAAGCCAAGGCTGAAATACAAGAAGAAGCCGAAGCTGAAATCGGCGGAGCTGAATACGAAATAGAAGAGGCCGAGGAGGAAGAAGATCCTGCATCCTCGGAAAGTACCGACACTGAGTACACAACTGACGGCGGAGAAGAAGAGGAAGAAATGGCTGCCCAACAGCCAAATGACGATGATCTCTTCCCGGCAGTGGACTCTACGGGGCCCTTGGCCCTGGTCGGACAGCAAGCTGTGCCCCCCGCTGCTTTAAAGTCTATTCCCACATACGACGGCTACGGCAAGACGGCGTACGAGCACATCCAGGACATCCTTGCCCTGGCCGCACTGCATACTATTACCGATGAGAGTGTGAAGACCCGTCTGCTGGCCCTTTCCCTGAGGGGAAAGCTTCTCTACTGGTGGAGATCGCTCCCAGAGGGATCCATCACAGGGTGGCCCCAGCTTGCCAGGAGGCTCGTAAAAGGATGCAACGAGTCTGCTGACCCTACTTCTCTACTGCATCAGTTCCAAGCTATCCAGAGACATCCTCAAGAGGAGGTGTCTGATTTTAACATCAGGTTTGCGAGATCCCGGAAACGGGTACCTCGCGAACTTCGGCCTTCAGCCGGCATGGTCGCTCACTACTATCCGAGATCCTTCAACTCGGACATATGCCCGTCGTCGAAGATTGCCGAATTGACGAGTTTCCTGCGCTGTACGAGGCTGCCCAGCAAGCTGAAGCTGACATTATCTCCATCGGCAGATTCCCGTCCAGGGTGCAGGAACCCATTCATCCCAACTTCCCCAGATCCCAGTATCCTCCTGCTTCTGGCGGTGCACCGTCCACATCAGGACAGCAGCCCCAGCAGCAGTGGAATCCTGCGCCGGTCGTAACTCCTTACGGCCCACCTCAATTGCATTATCCTCACCCGCCTCCTCCCGCTCCGCACTTTCCAGCACTTCCTGCTCCCCCGCAGTACGCCCCTTATTCTAACCCTCCTCCATTAGCCGCATTGCCTCCACCGGCACAGTTGCCGCCACCCGACAGCAGCATCCAGAACACGATTCTACAGGAAGTGCGGGCTTTGGCCTCCGGATACCATGCCATGTCCAATGACATGACCGCTATGAAGAAAAAGCAGGCCCAGATGGACCTTGCTCCTAAGAGGCCATATGCGCCCCCAGCGCTAACAAAAGACAAGTCCCCAGAACATCAGCCGCAGAGGCGTCCGCCTCCAAGAAATGTTGCTATAGAAGACCCGCCTGGTCCTCCCGACCAGGTTAACTGGTGCACCTGGCCTTCCGAGAGCTGCTCAATAAGATTATTGTCATCTACCTTGATGACATGACTATTTTCTCTCACCAACGAGGAGATCATGTTTCGCACCTACGGAAAATATTTGAGAGTTGTCGAGAATTCGGCATTTCTATAAACCCGAAGAAGTCCGTCTTCGCGGTGAAGGAAGGAAAGCTGCTGGGACATGTCATCTCCGAGGAAGGCCTCTCCATTGACCCCGACAGAGCGAAGCCCTCGTTCGCTTGCCGCCCCCATCGACAAAAAAGGGCTGCAGCCTTCTTCGGTCGATTAACTTTGTGCGGAAGTTCATCCCGGACTTCGCACAGGTGATCAAGCCTATGGCCGAACTGCTTAAGAAAGATACACATTACGAATGGATTGATGAGAGAGAGCAAGCCTTCGAGGAGATCAAGGCCCGAATTGCACAAGCTCCGGTGTTGACAAACCCGGACTACTCCAAGGACTTCATCCTGTATGCAGTGGGAGAGCCCGAAAGCTACGCTGCAGTCCTAACTCAGAAGGGAAGCGATGGCGAGGAGCGCCCCATAGCGTTCTTGAGCCAAGTGATTCTGCCGCATGAAGAAAAGTACAATTTTATAGAGCGGCAAGTTCACGCTGTTATGAAATCCCTTCGAAAGTTCAGGCACTTTGTCTCCCAGAGCAAGACTACTGTCTTTGTGATTCACCCGGATGTTCGTAGCTTCATCTTACAAGGAGAACCGGGTCACAAGAGAGCAGGATGGATTGCAAAAATCCAGGAGTTCGACATCGAAGTGTGGCCCACCAAGCTTATCAGAGGCCGAGCCTTGTGTCAGGAATTGGCCCGAAGCACTGTAGCCGGCATCTCCGCCTGTAAGTGGGAGGACACAGCGACACGCATCTACCTAGCCAACTCCTTATCGGAGGGGAGTGATTGGACAGATGAACTGGTGAGATACTTCTGCACCGGAAGATGTCCCGATCACCTAAACGCCTCACAACGAAGGAGATTTCGGCTAGGTGCACTCAAGTACACTCTTCGCCCCGAGGGGCTTTACTTCAAAAACATCGACGGCATCCTGTTGCGGTGCGTCATTAAATCTGACCAGCCTAGGGTCCTCGGAGAATTTCATTCCGGAATGCCTGGGGGTCACCATTCTTCAAGGCCAACGGCCTTAAAAATAATAAGAGTTGGGTACTATTGGCCCACTCTATTCGCGCACGCTCATGCAGTCTGCTCTAAATGTGATCAATGCCAGAGGTTTGCTGGCCGAAACGAGAAAAGCACCCCTGCCCCTTCAACCGATTCAAGCCGAGACTCCGTTCCAGCAATGGGGTCTAGACTTCATTGGGGTGATTTCTCCTAACTCCTCTGCCGGCCACAAGTTTATTCTTACAGCTACTGACTATTTTACACGGTGGGCAGAGGCGATCCCGACCAAGAACGCGGACCAAGAAACGGTCATCAGGTTCATTGAGAGCCTGATTACCCACTTCGGGATTCCAGAATCAATTGTGACAGACAACGGTCCGGGATTCGCAGGCGCTGTACTCACGGAGTACACCGGCAGACTTGGCATCTATCACAAGATGTCTTCCAATTACTACCCGCAGGGGAATGGCCTTGCCGAGTCTACTAACAAGAACCTCCTGAAAATCATCCGGAGGACCATTGACAGAAACAAGCGGACTTGGCACTTGCTCCTGAACCGGGCGCTGTGGGCGGACAGAGTTGCGTTCAAAAAATCCCTCAGAACGTCCCCCTATGCGCTCGTCTATGGTAAAGAAGCTGTCATGCCATCACACATCGAGATCCCTGCCCTGTGGATGTTGGACGAAGACAGGAGCAGCGGAGACCCGGTGGACGACAGACTGTGCCAACTCCTGCAGTTGGAAGAAGACAGAGAAAGTGCATACCAGGCCTTCACTGATCACATTGCAGCCACTCAAGGCTGGTTTGCCAAAGGCACCACTGCCCGAGTTTTCAAAATCGGGGACCTGGTGCTGAAGTGGGACTCATATAAAGCAAAGCCAGGTAATCACGGGAAGTTTGATGCTCTCTGGGAGGGCCCTTATCAGATTGCCCGGGTGAACCAGTTTAATGCCTACGTACTTCGGGATATGGAGGGTCAGCTCCTGCCTATCCCTGTCAACGGGTTCCATTTAAAAATTTACCGCTGCTGAAGGTGCCCGAGTGGCCCTTCCTTGTAAAAAATTTCCCTTATGCATTTTCAATTCCCAGCATGTATAGTTTCCAGCTTTCAGCTTTTAAATTGTTATTTTTCATTCTTTTTGAGCTTAACTGTGACATGGGAGAGAAAGACAGACTTCGCAGCGAAGTCTGTCGTCGCCCCTCAGGAGGGGCGAAGTTCGGGCTGTGCAAAAGGAAGAAGCAAAGAAAGAAAAAGGAAAAAAGGCTAAAAAATGACTAAGTGTTGGCCGAAGCCCGACTTCGCAGCGAAGTCGGACTTCGGGCCAGCCAAAGTGCGAAGCTCGAACAAAGGGAAGACTGCAAAAGGCACACAAGGGACAAGCTCCGCTCAGCTTTGAGCGAAGACTGACTTCGCGCGGGAAGTCCGACTTCGGCCGACTTCCGCGCGAAGTACGCTCTGCGCACAACTTCCGCGCGAAGTGCGAACTTCGCGCGAAGTTCGTGCTTCGCCCGAACTTCGGCCAAAGTCCGAACCCACCTCAGCGTTCGCACTGCGCAGCTCATCCAGTTCAGGGAGCAGAAAAACGTTAAGTGTTGGCCAAAGTCCGAAGGTTGCAAAGAAACCAGACTGCGCTCAATCCTTGAGCGCGGCAAAGAAAAGAAGAAGGAACAGTTCAACGCGCACTTCGCGCGAAGTTCGAACTTCGCCCGAAATTCGGGCGAAGTCCGACTTCGCCGGCGAAGTCGGACCGCGCCCAACTTTGGGCGAAGTCCGACTACGCCTCGCTTTCTGGGCCAGTTTGGGCAAAATTTCAAAAAATGAATAAAATATTCAAAAGGTTCTAAGCTGGGCCCAAGGCACGTTGCGACCGTTTCAAGGTGGGTTTCCGCACCAAAGGTTCTTTCTTGAGCAGTGTGCCCGGATTGCGGCAGTGACGTCAGCCATGGCGTAGCGTCCAAGACAAAATTAATGATTGCACGTTCCTCAACGAAAAGTGCAAGCAAAAGAACATGGCACGTCTGCCGGGGCACCTTTTTCCAAACATTCTCCTGCGCAGCCACCAAAGAAGCATAACTCAGCCGACCTACCCCCTCCTTCGCGGCATTAATGGCGCTGTCTTTATCTAGAAAAGGGGGTCAGATGCATTCAAACATTCCAGATTGCACAGATTATTCCTTAAACGGTGCAAATTATTCCTGTGACAGCGAAATCTGCTGTAGACGCCCTGAACTTGTAATTATTGTTGATTCGGAGAGATGGACAGAGGAAAGATGCCAGTGTTAGCGCAGTTCAGCGAAAGTGGTGAACCCAAGGATTTACCGCGGCCGAGCGTTTCCAGAAGTGAAACACCGCCGGAGCGAAAGTCAAAATCCCGACCTAAAAAAGTACAGCGTGGGCAAGCCCCACCACCTCCGGTAAATTACTTGGCGGGATACGTGGACGGCTCTTTTTCTATGAGCCTGACGAAGCTGCGGTCAAATGTGGAGAGCTGGGCTGACAAAGTTTCGCCCTCCCACCATTTCGAAGCGGCGTACAAGTCCAACCTCTTCAGATTCTTGTGCCCTCCTGTCCACCAATGCCTGAAACTGGTAGACCTAATTGTCAGACACTACAGACCAGTTACCCGGCAAATTTGCAGCTCCAGCGGTAAACCCTTGTTCACACTGCGCAGAGAGACTGTCCAGCCAGCTTTCGCCCCAAGGTTGGAGTATGACTCCAGCACCAGCACCATCCTCAGAAAGATAAATTTGGGCGAGCAGGCGGGACGTTTCACGCAAACCAAAAGGATGAGGGATTTCCTCAATTCAGAACTGAACGCCCCGCTTGCAGCTGGACAGTGGCCAACCGGCCCCATGCCCTTGGCGAAATTCCAGAGCAAGTATCTATATACCATACTGGCATGGATTCTCGGCTGCGACTCCGATGAGCTGGTACAACCGTACCAGCTAGCGCTGGCAGAATGCCTCCTGTGTGGAGAATCTTACGAACCAGCGACGCAGAGAAGTGGAAAGCGCCCCATATTTTTTGACTGGGCAGACTGGCTGGCTTACGCCATTCATTCCAGCCTGGTGAAGATCCAGAAGAGGCAGTCTACCGATTTTCGTTTCAGTTCTGTTCTAGCCTCGGCTTTGTTTGTACCATTTGCACCCCCTGATGTCGATCCTGAACCTAAAGAAGGTCAACGAGAGGGGAGAGCCACAGCCCGTCTACAACTGGACGGATGACTTATACCGGAAAGGGTCCTACTACAAGTTCAACTTCAACTTTCTGGGATTCGTCATGTCAGTCTTCAGTGAAAGCGAAATTCCCCGTCCCCCGAGAGAAATGACGAGCGCTTTGCTAAATCAGAAGCTCGGGGACGTTTTCAGACTGACGCAGGGAATTGTGGTCAGAATCTACGGATTCAAGGGCAAACCCCATTTGCTGCCCTACTGGTGTACAGAGCATCTGTTCGGGATGGAGGTTGCCCGACAGATGGATTATGTTGAGGAGTTTGGTCTAGGAAAGAAGAGAGGACAGATTTTTCAATATCCTCTTTCCTGGGCAAACGTTGAGATTACTGAGGTAGGACAGCATGTCTACCTTGAGCAGGAGTTTTCCCGGATTGGCCTGGTTCTGCTGCCACAACGTTGGAAGTATGACCCATATGGGATAAGGGGAAAGTTCACACATCTCTGCCCCCGGGCAGATATAACCGAGGATAAGTGCGATGTGGTCCATGTGGACCTTGACTGGGAAATTGAATTGATGGAAGCTTCTCCTCCCTGGCAGGATTTTTACTGCGAGGAGGTGACATATGACCCCAAGCGAAACCCGGACCACCAGTTCACATCTCCAGGGTTTAAAAAGTTTTTATCCAAGATAGCAGGCCTTAACTGGTCTAAAGAAAAGTTTTTAGTCAAGGCAACGCCCGAGGCAATCCCTCAGGCACAAAAGGCGCCAGCGCCGCCACAGAGCAGACCGGTTGCGGCAGACCTCTCTGCAAGTCAAACCCCGGTACAAGTTTACCGTGGGAGCATCAACACCTGCTGCACCTGCTTCATCTCCTTCCCCGGATCCAACCATTGTTCCAGAGGAAAAGAAAAGGAAGAGAGTTGAAAAAATCAGGCGACCTAGCCTGATAGTGCAAAGAACAGCCTACGGTCACAGCAGTACACGAGCCGCAGCTCGCGTCTCTGCCGCCGCAGGGACAGCTTCTCTAGGCAGTCCCAAGCTCGCCGCCGGAACCAAAAGCGCAGACATCCCCCCGGCATCGGCTCGAGCGGAGCCCGCAGGTACGTTTGCTGCCCCCGTCTCTTTGGTCTCATCCAGTCCTACCCCCACTCCGTCTCCCGCTCAATCCGAGCAAGCTATGGCCGCATCATCCTCCCCGTCTCCACGTCCTTCTAGCGGCCCCCATTCTTTTGATCAGTTTGCTCAGAACCCTAACGTTTCCCTATCTCTGAGCACAACTCCAAACCCTTCGCCTGAAGTTAGCGCTGAGGCCGTCCATTCACCGTCACATCCTCCATCTCGCCCGCTTCAAACCCTTGCAGTATCGCCCGCCCCCATCTCCATTTCCCGGTCGCCCCCAGAAGCGGCCGAACCTTCCAGATGTCCATCCGGTTCCTCCTGATCCCATTCCCGCAGGAGAGACGTCTCAGCAGAACCCTAGGCTGGGGGAACCAGATTTTATGGACGACCTCCAGAATACAGACGACTTGCCCTTGGCAACGAGAGTTGTAGAATATTCTGTCTCTTTCCTTCAGAACCTGAAACGGAGGAGACCTGAAGAGATAGGCGCCCCGGTAAAGCGCGCCAAGTACAATTTCGAGAGGAGAGTGCTTACAACAGAGAAGATAATCCCAAAAGTGAAGAAGCCTCTCCGGGAAATGACCAGGGCGGACTATGAGCTCCAGACAAAGGAGAAGAGCTTTGACGACATCAACAAGCAATACGAGATTCAGTCGATCATGCGCAAAGCTGATAATCTCTTTGTCAAAAGTCTGGAGGAGCAGGAAGAGCTTTTCGGGTTGCAAGACAAAACAAGACAGCTTGAAGAGGACCTGTCCAGGTCCACTGAGCAGCTGGAAGCGGCGCGGCAAGAAATAGATGAACTCAAAGCCCAGCTGGCCGCTTCCCAACAACAGGCCGCAACCGAAAAGCAAGCAACCTTGGAGCAGATTTCTCAGCTCCAAGAGTCTTTGAAGCAGGCGCAGTCGCAACTTGTAGAGAGAACATCTCAAGCGACGGTCTTTTCAAAGAAGAAAGTTAAGGAGATGCGGGCTGGTTTGCTGCGGGAATGCAAGCCCCACACCTACAAGGCGATGGCAGTTCTGGATTTCGCATCCAAAATTCAAGAAGTTTCTGCCCAGGGAAAGCCTGTGGTAGAGGAGGCCGAACGTCAGGCGAAGCAATGGCCGGACTCGGCGGTAAATCTTCAAGAGCGCGAGCGCAACGGCCTCCAATTTTCTCCCGTGTCCTCATTCGCTGCAGAATGGGCAGGTGCAAGGGTGACCTTGCACAAATATTTCAAAAAAGTTGAAGAGGTGAGAGTGGCCAGACGAATGCTAGACGCATTTGTGCATGAAAGAGACATTTGTTTGGCCCCCTTTCGCGCTCTTTCTGAACTAGGGTGCCCAAGTTTTGTTGAGAATGGCGAGCTTCTCACCCTAGATCAGGTGAAAAGGAATTGGCAGTCCTTCGAAGCAGATACAGCTGAAATTGATAGCTGGACTGAGCCAATTCAAGACAATCAGGTCACTCAGATGGTGTCCAAATATTGCAAGATCAGCTCCTACTTCCAGGAGTTAGAGAAAAGATACCTCACCATCGACCTGCACGCGGTCGCTGCTTTCCACGCAGCATTAGAAGATGTAGCTGACCGCCGGCCATTCGAGGCAGAAGCCTGGCGCCAAGCCCAGGCGGCATACACTCGCATCTGCGAGGCAGAAGCAAGAGATGGAGAGCTTTCAAAAGGTGATTCTGAGGAGGCAACTGACAAAGATGAATCTGAAGAACAGTTGCCGCAAGGAGAACAGCTAGAGCAAAGAAAAGGCGGGGAGGCAAGTTCCTCTGCACCCAAAGGATGAAGGCATGGATTCTTTGCGCCGAGGCGAGCTCGACACCCCGCGAGCCACCAGAAATGTTGTCACATTTTGCACGGGGTGCAATGTTTTCAAGTTTGTAACAATGCTGCTCTTCTTTTTCCCTCTTCCTCTATTTTCCTTTCTTCTGCTCTCCCTTCCTCTTTCTTTCCCGCATTCTCTTTCTTTCCCCCTTTCTCGGAGCCCCTCAGTTGATTTTCAAACTTTCCAGCAAGTTACCTGAAAAATGGCTAAGTCTGGGTGCGAAGTTCGCACTTCGCCCAGTTTTGGTGCGAAGTTCGCACTTCGCCCAGTTCTGTTGCGAAGTCTGACTTCGCCCTCTTTTCTGGGCGCACCTTGCAACTGGCAGGCTGACAGAAGAATGATAAGTGCTGGAGCAAGTCCGTACGACGGCAGACACCAGTTTTCACCTGTGCACAGTCCGACTTCGCAACGAAGTCGGAGTGCGCCCTTGACAGGTGCGCAGTGGGGAGACAAACTCGGAATTTGACCAAGGCATGAAGGCCTTCCCGACTGCACTGTTCTCTGATCCCAAGCGAAGTTGGACGAACTGCCTTCCAAGGCAGACACGTGTCACACAAGATCATCCATCACCTGACAAGTGTCCAGCTCCGGGATTTGGGCCGAAACGTGCCGAGCAAAAGGACGAGCGTGGGCTGCACTGCCTATGCCAGTGACCTCATTTAAAGCCGATTGGAGGTTCTACCTGCTCCAGCTACCCGCATCACTGCCAGAGTAAAGTTCAGACCAACACACCGCCACGAAGCTGTCCAGCTTCCAGGAAGACCACGCTGCGGGTACAATCCGGTCCGACAAAAGGTCAGCATTTGCAGCTCTTTCGCCGCTTTTGTCAGCTATTGTTTGACTGGGACCTTGTGCCCATTAATGTAACGGGAGGGACTCGGGCTATAAAAACCCACCATGAATTCATTGTAAAGGGTGGAAGGGGAATGTCTGTTAGGGAACCACTGTGCCTATTGTAACCGTGCTTCTGCTTATAAATATAATCTGTATGCCTGGTTCTGTTCTGCTGTCTCTATTTTTTATGCTGCCTTTCTTTATATTCATGCCTAAGGCTAACCTGTGTCATGGCTCGTTGATTCATTTCAGCATTTGGTGATCAGGTGCCTTTAGCATCGCTTGTCTGAGCATTTTCTGTACTTAATAGTTTACAGGATACATAGAATAGATGTGGGAGCAGTTCCATCAGTTATGTGTTACGTTGCTGGTCCGTATCTGGTGATTGATGCGCTCCCGTACTGTTAGTTCCTTGTAGGGAATGTCTGTTAGGGAGCCATTGAAGCTGTGCGGTTAAATTCTCTACGTCACACATATACCTGGCTCTGATATCTCTAGGTTTGCTTTCTACCTATGTTAGTGTATGTATCTGGTGATTGATGCATTGCCGTGCTGTTAGTTCCTTGTAGGGAATGTTTGCTAGGGGATCATTGAAGTCGTGCATACACCGCTTAGGTATCGGAAGTACACATAGATTTTGCAGTTCTTAGTCATACTTTGTGTTTATAATGCAGTAAGTAGCAGTAATTGGTGTGTTCCCGTACTGTTAGTTCCCCCCACCAACCTCCACGTATATTTGTAAATTCCTTTCTGTTCATTTATCTCTTTCCTGTACTCTTAGCTTAAATCAGAAAACCCCCAAAAGGAGTCGGCCTTCTCCGGAGATTGGCTCGGAAGGCATCTCTTCCTTCCAGCCTTTCATGCTGGTGGGCGAATCTGGGCGCATTAACCCAAAATCCTTTCCTCATGGCAGATTCGTAACCAACAGGAACCTTACTTCAGCATGTGTCTCTCCAAGGAGTTCACTGCGAAGCTGGGTGGGTATCTGTCTCTGGATTACTCACATATGGAAGTGCCCTTCAAAGGAAGGAGACTGAAGATCTACAACGAAAAGCCTTCCACATTTCTAGTAGAGAAGATACCCGGAGAAGAGTCACAGAACTGCATGGTTCAGCTGACGGCAGAAGAACTGGTGGTGGTGGACATGACAGAGCAAGCTCTTGAGCTGTTGCAAGTAGAGGATGAGTTCTCCTTGCTGGACTTCAACGCCATGATCGAGACTGAGCAAGGCTGCTACACAGTCACTCAGCCTGAGAGAATCGACCAGTCAGCCAAGAAAGAGGTAGGACCTGCACCAGAAAAGCTTTGGAAGCTCTTCTTTGATGGCGCCCGATGCAAAAATGGCGCCGGTGCAGGTGTACTCCTGGTTTCTCCATCCGGGATCCAGAAGGACTACACCTACAGGCTGGCTTGGAGCTGTACTAACAACGCGGCGGAGTACGAAGCCCTGTGCTTGGGTTTGAGAAAAGCGGAGAGACTAGGGATAAAAAATTTGCAGATCTTTGGCGACTCAGAGCTGGTGTGCAACCAGATTACGAATAAGTGCGCCTCCAAGAAGCATTATCTCAAGGCGTATCGTAATCGTGTCTGGGACCTGATGGAGTCTTTCGACTCGTTGAATGTCAAAGCCATATCACGTGAAAAGAACAAGCACGCTGACATTCTGGCGTCCGTTGGAGCCAGGTACGTTCCGGATGATGCCACTGTCCAGAAGCCGAAGCCGGTTCGTACCATCTACAGGCCTTCGTGCTCGATAAAGACACCCACTGGCAGGTGTTTGACTCTGACGAGGAAATCATCACTTTTTTGGTTGCCGAAGCATGTACAATCGAAGGTAGAGACCCTGATGACGAGCAATACGAGGGGTTGATACAGTTGAAAAATAATCATGTCCCGAAAGGACTGATTACTTTAGAGAGTCTCTTTGATCAAAATGACAGAGCAATATCCCACAGGATCAAAGTAGACCCCAAGCAGTACGTCGACCTGGAGCTTGAACCTGGAAAAACAATCAAGGTCGGGACGGACTGCACTGAAGAGGAACTCGGGCAGATCAGATCATTATGCAGAGAGTTCCCCGATATTGTAGCCTGGTGCTACCAGGACTTGAAGGGGTATGACAGACAGATGATCCAGCATACCATAGAGCTAGAAAATGGTGCGAAACCTTTCCGGCAGAAGCAGAGGGTTGTAAACCCGAAGATTGAAGCCATGATGAAAGCCGAGCTCCTGAAAATGCTGGAAGCCAAGATCATCTACCCCATCAAGCATTCATCTTGGGTTGCGAATCTGGTTCCTGTGAGGAAGAAGAACGGAGACATTCGTCTCTGCGTGGATTTCAGAAATCTGAATCAAGCCTCGCTGAAGGACCATTACCCGCTTCCCCAAATCAATCAGATACTCCACATAGTTGCTGGAGCACAGAGGTTCTCTCTCTTGGACAGATTCTCTGGATATAACCAGATATGGGTAAAGGACGAAGACCAGCATAAGACAACGTTCACCACCAAATGGGGAACGTTTGCATATCAGCGCATGCCCTTCGGCCTGTCCAATGTCGACGCTACATTCCAGAGAGCCATGGACCTGGCCTTCCGAGAGCTGCTTAACAAGATCATTGTCATCTACTTGGATGACATGACTGTATTCTCTCACAGGAGAGAGGACCATGCTTCCCACCTGCGGCAGATATTTGAGAGATGTCGTGAATTCGGCATTTCCATTAACCCGAAGAAGTCGGTCTTCGCGGTAAAAGAAGGTAAGTTGCTGGGACATGTCATCTCCGAGAAAGGCCTTGCAGTGGATCCTGACAGAGCAGAAGCCCTCCTCCGCTTGCCCATCCCAGTCGACAAGAAGGGGCTACAGTCCTTCTTCGGCCAAATCAACTTCGTGAGGAAGTTCATACCGGACTTCGCACAAGTGATTAAGCCCATGGTCGAACTGTTGAAAAAGAATGCCAAATTCTTATGGATTGACGAAAGAAGCCAGGCATTTGAGGAGATCAAGGCCAGAATTGCACAAGCTCCGGTGTTGATAAACCCGGATTATTCCAAGGACTTCATCCTGTACGCGGTGGGAGAACCCGAGAGTTACGCCGCAGTCCTGACACAAGGGAGACGATGGCGAAGAGCGCCCCATAGCGTTCTTAAGCCAGGTAATCCAGCCGCATGAAGAGAAGTACAATTTTATTGAGCGACAGGTTCACGCAGTCATGAAATCTCTACGAAAGTTCAAGCACTTTGTCTCCTAGAGTCGGATAACTGTCTTCGTGATTCATCCGGACGTCCGGAACTTCATCATACAAGGGGAGTCGGGTCACAAGAGAGCAGGATGGATAGCCAAGATCTAGGAATTCGACATCGAGGTATGGCGAACAAAGCTGATCCGAGGCCGAGCCCTGTGCCAAGAGCTGGCCCGAAGCGCTGCAGCTGAAGTCTCCGCCTGCAAGTGGGAAGATCCGATAGCAACCACCAACCTAGCCAACTCCTTATCAGAGGAAAATGACTGGACAAATGACCTGGTGCAGTATTTCAGCACCGGGAAATGCCCAGATCACCTGAATGCCTCACAAAGGAGGTTTCGGCTAAACGCCTTGAGATACGTACTTCGCCCCGAGGGGCTTTATTTCAAAAACATTGATGGCATCCTGTTGCGGTGCGTCAAAGAAACCGACCAACCCAGGGTCCTCGGAGAATTTCACTCCGGGATGCCTGGGGGACATCATTCTAGAAGGCCTACGGCCTTGAAAATCATCAGAGCTGGGTATTATTGACCCACTCTCTTCACAGACGCACATGCGGTCTGTGTCAAATGTGACAAATGCCAGAGGTTTGCTGGCAGAAACAGAAAAGCACCCCTGCCCCTCCAGCCAATTCAAGCTGAGACTCCGTTTCAGCAGTGGGGTCTGGACTTCATCGGAGTCATCACGCCTAACTCTGCAGCGGGGCACAAGTTTATTCTTACCGCCACCGATTACTTCACCCGGTGGGCAGAGGCGATCCCTACTAAGAATGCGGACCAGGAAAAGGTCATCGGGTTCCTCGAGAGCCTCATCACCCATTTCAGGGTCCCGGAGTCAATAGTGACAAACAATGGTCCGGGGTTCGCAGGCGCTGTACTCAAAGAGTACACCACCAAATATGGCATCTATCACAAGATGTCTTCTAACTACTACCCGCAGGGGAATGGCCTGGCCGAGTCCACCAACAAGAATCTACTAAAAATTGTCAAAAGGACAGTAGAGAGAAACAAGACATGGCACCTACTCCTGAATCGGGCGCTGTGGGCGGATCGCATATCCTTCAAGAAGTCTATCAAGACATCCCTCTACGCGCTCGTGTATGACAAGGAGGCAGTTCTGCCTACCCATGTGGAGATACCCGCACTCTGGATGCTGGATGAAGAAAGAGGCAACGGGGATCCAGTGGATGCCAGACTGTGCCAACTGCTGCAGTTAGAAGAAGAAAGGGAAAAAGCATACCAGGCCTTTACTAAGCACGCTGAAGCGACCCAAGGCTGGTTTGCAAAAGGCACCACCACCCGAGTTTTCAAAATCGGGCACCTGGTGCTCAAGTGGGACTCATTGAAGGCAAATTCGGGCAACCATGGTAAATTTGATTCCCTCTGGGAGGGTCCCTATCAGATTGCTCGGGTGAACCAATTTAATGCATTCGTGCTCCGGGACATGGAGGGACAACTTCTCCCCATTCCCATCAACGGGTTCCACCTAAAGATTTACCACCGCTGAAGGCACCCCAGGCGGGTCCTTCCTTGTATATATTTTTTTCTGCATTTTTTTATCAGTTTGTATATATTTATTTCAGCATTCAGCTTTCAGTTTTCAAGAGCCTAAGTGAAGCCTAGGGCGAACCCCGACTTCGCAGCGAAGTCGGGCATCGCTCTCGGAACAGTGCGACATTGGGAGTTTGAAAGAAGGCAGCTGACAAAAGGGCTAAAAAATTGACTAAGTGCTGGGTGCGCAACCCGACTTCGCAGCGAAGTCGGGCTGCGCACCGTCTTTGGAGCGCAGTTGGGGAGAGCAGAGCTAAAAACGGCTAAGTGTCAAAATCAGACTGCGCAACTTTTTTGGGCGAAGTCCGACTGCGCAGCAAAATCTGGCCGAAGTCGGAGTGCGCCCGTTTTTTGGGCGAAGTCCGAGTGCGCCCTCAATTTCGGGTGCACCTTGGGTGACCTGTCGCAGGAAACAAGAAAAAATGATAAAATGTTTCTAAGTGTGGGCCCGGACAGCGCAGTTTGGCATAGTGCGAAGTTGGGTTGCGTCCTTTAAAACCCTGGGCCCAAAGTTCTCCCTCGAAAGGTGTGCCCAGGCGGCGACTATGACGTCATCAAAAGCACGAAGTCTAAAGAATGTTTAATAATGATTGCGCGACTTTCAAAAGGGATGTCATTAAGAAAGCAAGGCGCATTAGGACCAACTGCAACCGGGGTACGCTTTCCAAGATTAAACCCACGCACAGCCACCAAAATATTATAAGGCTTCCACCAACTTCCAGCAAATCACCTTAACCCCTGCCCTTGCGCCATTAATGTTGAGTTCCTTGCCTAGAAAAGGAGGCCCTGGCATACTCAGAACATCCAAATTGTCTAACCGACTCTGAGCTGCAAAGTCCAGAATTAAGCAATCAGTAGCCAGAATCTCTGTCTTTGCCACTCCGAGCAAAAGAGAAGAAATGGACAAGGGGAAAGCGCCAATGCCGGCGCAGTCCAGTGACGCAGAACATGAAGCTGAGGAGCAGACAGAATCCAACGCTCATGAGAGCGAAGCGCCGCAAGAGCAAACAAGGAGGACCAGGTCAAAGAAAAGCCGAGGGCAAACTCCACCGCCGCCCATCAATCGCCTGGCCGGGTACAAAGATGGCGAATTTTCTATCAGCCTCACCAAGCTGCGGCCGAATATTGCGAAGTGGGCTGACAAGGTTTCGCCCTCGCACCATGTCGGGGCTGCCTACAAATCGAACCTGTACTGGTTCTTGTGCCCTCCTGTCCACCAATGCCCGGAGCTGGTCGAATCCATTGCAACATATTACAAGCCAGCTACCCGACAAGTCTGCGACAACAAAGGAAGAGTTTTGTTCACACTCTTCAGGGAGAGCGTCCAACCAGCTTTCGCCCCGGGACTCCAGTACGACCCCAGCGCAATTGTAAGGAGGATTAACCTGGACGAACAGACGGGCAGATTCACCCAGACCAAGCGGATGAGAGAGTTCCTCGACTCAGAGCTGAAGACTTTGCTGGCAGCCAGACAGTGGCCAACAGGCCCTATACCCCTGGACAGGTTCGAAAACAAGTATATATACATCATCCTAGTATGGGTACTCGGCTGCGATTCTGACAGAGTGGTACGCCCGTACCAGCTGGCGCTGGCAAAATGTATCCTGCATGGGGAGTTTTACGACTCCACGGCGCAAAGGAGTGGGAAGCGCCCTATTTTCTTCGACTGGGCAGACTGGCTGGCGTACGCCATTCATTCAAACCTAGTCAGGCTACAGCAGAAGCAGACAACGGAATTCCGATTTTGCTCCTTCCTCACATGGCTGTGCCTGTACCACACGCACTACAAGATCAGAGTTCCTAACTTGAAGAAGGTAAATGAAAAAGGAGATCCGCTGCCCGTGTACGAATGGACCGAGATCCTGTACAGAAATGGGTCATTCTATGAGTTCAATTTCAAATTTCTAAGTATGGTCCTGGGGTTGTTCAATGGTGAGGCATCCCGCCCGCCAGAGGTCATGACAAGCTATCTGAGGAAGCACAAGTACGGGGACACCTTCCGGCTGACGCAAGGCATTGTAGTCAGAATCTACGGATTCAAGGGGAAGTCGTTCCTGCTGCCCTATTTCTGCACTGACCATCAGTTCGGAATGGAGATTTTGCGCCAGATGGATTATGTCGAGGAAGAGTTCGGCCAAGGAAAGAAAAAGGGCCATATTTTCCAATATCCTATTACCTGGGCGAATATTCAAGTACGCGAGATTGGACAGCATGTCTACCTCGAACGGGAGCTCATCGACATGGGCCTAATACTGCTGCCGCAGTGCTGGAAGTACGACCCAATTGGAGTCAGGGGAAAATTTGCACATATCTGCCCCAGAGCAGAGATTATGCAAGAAAGGTGCAACAGAACAGGCGCAGACCTGGAATGGCACATTGAGCGGATGCAATCATGGCCGCCATGGCATGATTTTTACTGTGAAGAGGTGGCATATGATCCAGAGCGAAACCCGGATCACCGGTTGGACTCGGCGGGCTTCAAGAAATTTCTCTCCAAGGTGGCGCCCCTCAACTGGCAACAGGACAAAATCATTGAATGCTGGAAGATGAGGTGCCGCACGCAGCACGATAAGTCCAACCGGAAGACTTTGGCCGTTGATGATGAGTTTTCGGCCTTGTATGATCAATACGCTGACACCTGGCGGCCTTTCGCATTTCGAGATTGCGTTCCCCGAGGCGCGAGGAAAAGATATACAAGGGAGTCCCCGTCTCAGCAATTGTCTACTCCCGGGACTTCTAGCGCAACGCCAACGAGCAGTCAAGTGGGCCCAATGTTGCCTCCAGCTTCTGAAGTCTTACCTGAAAGGGTACAGCGGCCAGAAAGGTCAACTCCCGAGGTGGCCCCCCAAGAGGAAAAAGCGCCAGAACAGCCAGCTAGTGGAACGGCCGCGGCAAGCATTCTCCCATCTAGACCCCGGTACAAGTTCACCGTGGGCACATCGCAGCCTGCCGCCCCAACCTCCTCTCCCTCCTTTGAACCAGCCGCAGCGCCAGAAGAAAAGAAAAGGAAGAGGAGCGAAAAGGCCAAGCGGCCTAGGGAGCCTGCACAGCAAACGGCCGCAGCACGGACAGGGACAGCCGCGCCGAAAATCGTCTCTTTGGACAGCCCTGAAGCAGAAGCAGAAACTTGGGCTGCAGACGTCCTCCAAACAACGGCTCAGGCGGAGCCCGCAGGTACGTCCACTTCCCCGCTCCCCCAAATCCCAGTCGGCCCTGCCATAACGCCATCCCCCATTGTATCAGGGCAAGCCATAGTCGCATCTTCTTCGTCTCAGACCACCCAACCCTCTCACAGCCCCCATTCATTCGACCAGTTCGCCCAGGACCCAAACGCTTTCCAGTCCCTCAGCCAAACCCTAGACCCCTCACCTGCGGCCAGTGCCGAAGCCGTTCGTACATCGCCGCGCCGCTCACCTCCATTGTTTAAAACCCCACCTACGCCCTCCACTCAGCCGCTCACTTCCCCTAGGACCCGGTCGCCCTCAAAAGCGACCACGGCTTCTGGAATACCTCCCGCTTCGCTGTTTGCAGGAAAAATGCCGCAACAAGATCAGATGCTGGAAGACCTTGACTTCATGCAGATCACAGACGATCAGCCCCTCGCAGCAAAGGTCGTAGGGTGTTCCGCCTCTTTCCTTCAGGGCGTCAAACGCAGAAGGGCCGAGGAAATAGCTGCCTCGGTGAAGCGCACCAAGTACGACTTGGACAGGAGAGTGCTCAGAACTGAAAAGTTGGTTCCAAAAGTGAAGAAGCCTCTCCGGGAAATGACCGAGGCGGATTATGAACACCAAGTCAAGGAGAAAAGCTTCGACGATATAAACGAGTATGAAATCAACGACATTCGTCGCAGAACCCATAATCTCCTTGTCAAACGACTCAAGAGTCAGGAGGCGTTGTTTCAGCTGCAGAATAGTTCAAGGCAGCTGGAGGAAGATCTGGCTAGGGCCACCGCGTAGTTGGAGTCTGCACAGCAAGAAATCAGTGACCTGAAAGCCCAGCTCGCCGCCTCTCAGCAGGAGGCCGCAGCGCAAAGACAGACAGCCGAACAACTGTCAGAGGAGAAAAGGGCAGCGCTGGAGCAGGTCTCCCAGCTCCAAGATTCGTTAAGGCAGGCTAAGTCTCAGCTCGAGGAAAAAACATCCCAGACGACGGCCTTTTCGAAGAATAAGATCAAGATAATGCGGGCTGGTTTGCTGCAGGGTTGCAGGGCCAACGTTGTCAGGTCCATATCGGTCCTGGATTTCACGTCCAGGATCCAAGAAGTATCTGCCCAGGGAAAGCCTGTGGTAGAGGAGGCCGAACGCCAAGCGAAGCAGTGGCTGGACTTGGCAATGAAACTTGAGGAGTACGAGCGCAAGGGCCTCCGATTTCCCCCTATGTCCCGAATTACCCTAGAATGGGCAGATGCAAGGGTAACCTTGCATAATTATTTTGAAAAAGTAGAGAAAATAAGGGCCGCCAAGAAAATGCTAGACGCATTAGACCACGAAATGAACATTTGCTTGGCCCCCTTCAACGCTCTTTCTGAGCACGGTTGCCCGAGCTTCATCAAGGATGGAGAATTTCTGACCCTTGAGCAAGTGAAGATGAATTGGCTGTCTTTTGAGGCAGACACGTCAGAAATTGATAGCTGGGCCGAGCCAGTCCAGGAAGCTCAAGTCACCCAGATGGTGTCGAGATACTGCAAGATCAACACCTCCCTTAAGGAGTTGGGAGAAAGATACCACACCATCGACATGCATGCGGTCGCAGCATTCAGAGCAACGCTGAAAGATGTCAGCGACTTAGGGCCATTTCAGGCAGCAGCCTGGGACCAGGCCAAGACCGCATACAACCTTGTCCGTGAGCGGGAGCAACCGGCCGAGCAAGAAGGTGACAGTGGTGACCATTCAGACTCGGAAAGAGCAGCAGAAACAGAAGAAGCAACTGCCGAAAGCGGATCTGAAGAGGAGCAGTTGCCCAAGAAGAAGTCGTCAGAGCAGCGGAAGGCAGGGGAAGGGAGTTCCTCTGCGCCCAAAGGATGAAGGCTCGGTTCTTTGCGTCGAGGCGAGCTCGACACCCCGCGAGCCGCCAGGAATGTTGCCACATTTTGCACGGGGTGCCATGTTTTCAAATTTTGTAAGTATGCTGCTCTCCCTTCCCTCCATCTCCTTTTCCTTTCTCCCCTTCTATCAGTTGCATTCCTCCCTTTTCCCCTTATTCTTTCTTCGGCCAGAATAGAGCAAACATTCCCTGAAAAATTCTAAGTCTGAGAGCGCAACCCGACTTCGCAGCGAAGTCGGGGTGCGCCCTCAAGTTCGAGCGCACTCGGGAATGCGAAGTGCGGAAGCAGACCGAGAAGAGCAGAATTTGGCTAAGTATGAGAGCGCAACCCGACTTCGCAGCGAAGTCGGGGTGCGCTCCCCGTCCTGTGCGCAGTTGGGAAACAGTATTCAGAAAATCAGCTAAGTGTCAGAGTGCAACCCGACTTCGCAGCGAAGTCGGGCTGCGCCCTGATTCCTGTGCGCAGTCCGAACGGCGGCCAAATTGACTAAGTGTCGGAGTGCGCAACCCGACTTCACAGCGAAGTCGGGCTGTGCCCTCTAGCTTGTGCGCAGTTGGGAAATGTCTTTCAAGCAGCCCAAAAATTATCTAAGGCACGGAGGCCTCCCCAACTGCGCTGATTCCCCACTTGCACTACCCAATTGCGCTCCGATTCCGGGCGAAGTAGGACATAAAGGAGAGACTGCCTTCCAAGGCAGATGCACCCCTCATCAGAATCTGACAAGTGTCCAGCCTCGGGATCCGAGCCGAGAGGTGACGGGAAAAAGGACAAGCATGGGCCAAATAACCTATTCCAGCTACCTCCATTCATGTTGACGCAAAGTTCCATCTACCGCAGCTACCGCATTCATGCTGACTCGAAGTTTCATCAACCACACTGCCACGTAGCTGCCCAGTTTTTAGGTGGACCTTGCTGCCAGTATACAGTCCCTGTCTGCAGGAGTCAACATCGACAGCTCTTTCGCCGCTTTTGTCAGCTTTTGTCAGCCATTGTCGGGTCTGGGATTTTGTGCCCAGGATTGTAATGGGGGAATTGCGCTATAAATAGCCGCACTACATCATTGTAAAGTGGTGGAAGGGGGATCTCCTGCTAGGGAACCATTGTAGCTATACGTTTGCTTCTGAATGCAAGACACACACTTGGCTCTATTTTGCTATTGTCATTCTTTATGCTGCCTTTACTTGTCATTTCTACCTCATGTTTCTTATTTCATTGCTTACTGTTATACTAAATTCTGGATTCCGGTATTTGATGATTAAGTATTCCTAGAATGCATAGATAGAGGATACATAGGGTGCATGATAGTGGTAGTTTCTATTGTGTGTTCTATATTGGATTGTTGTTAGTAGTGGTGATTGATCGTTGTCGTGCTGCTTATTCCCCCCACCCAACTCAAATCACATTTGAATCTCTTTCCGCATTTTTATCTCTTTCCTGTACTCTTAGCTAAAACAACTGAGAAAACCCATAGGAAGTCGGCCTTCTCCGGAGATTGGCACGGAAGGCATTCCTTCCTTCCGGCCTTTCAATCTGGTGGGCGAATCTAGGGCGCATTATACCAAATCCTTTCCTAATGGCAGATTCGTAACCAACAGGTTGCAACATATTGGCACCCACACCACCTCGATCGACAACAATCTTGGAGGCATGGCTTAAGGCATCAATATTATAGATCTAATAGGAGTCTGAAAGGCATCAAGTATGGCAGTGTTTGGCAGAACAAGCATAGTGGTTCTGGATTTCAAAGGGAGCAGTAGCATCAGGGAATAATAGGACCAATTGTTTAAAATATCAAAGCAAAGCAGCAAAAACATGGAGCCAACAAAGCAGTTATGGATATTCAAGTGGCACAATGGCAGCTTGGCATCATCGAAGACCACCATTAATCAATATTTCACTTGGATGGATGGATGAACAAGATTGGAAAATGTCAAGAAGAAGGATGTTGAATATTTGTATTTACAAAGAAAATTGAAAAAGACCCAGAAAATGAATATCAAGTATTCAATTTTTTTTTTTTTTAAAAGATGTAGGTATCTAGCTATAGCATCTCAAATGAGATTAGAATTGAATATGTTTGTAGACTCTCAAGCTCTATAGGAGAGAGTTGTGATTTGTCAAGGGTGGGGGACCTTAGAACAACCACTTTTTCTCAAGCAAAAAAATATATTATAATTACATATTTGTATATTTTTATTTTTATCAATTTTTATGCTAACAGGGTCTCTAACACAACTTTAGAGGCCTCATATAGGTTAAATCATATCATTTTACGATAAAATTTGTGTAAAATTAGGTATTGAAATGTAGATTCTAAGCATATAAATTTCTATTTAGTTATATTACAATTACATATTTTTCATTTATTTATTATAAAAAGGTATGTCTGAAAGCAAAAATAAAATCTTATCTTTGAGAAAAGTATAATTTTTTTTTTTAATTATAAATCATATCCGTTGTCTACGATGAATTTGCACCCAACCTCTTTTCCTTGCAAGCATTGTCATCACCTTAGATCCATCATCAAGCCAAAAGAGATGTCTGCATTTACCACTTTGTTCGTCAAAATGGATTCCCTCCATGAGAACTTCCGGTCATCACAAGGGCTGGTACTCAAAAGCTAGTTCACTTCACTCAAATGTCGTCTTTACAAATAAAAACTTCCTTAATTTTTGAACACTCCTCCCATCCTTCTTCTCGATAAGAATCTGATTAACAAAGCAATTATGAGTGAAACATCAGCAATATATTTCGATTGCTCCGCCCCATCTTCTCAATCCTAAGTTAGCTTTCCACATAGAACAATTCATGAGAATTGTTCATTGCATTATTGCTCATCCTATTTATATTTGGCAACATTTGACACAGCCTCACGATCTCTCTTCATCAACTCAAGGCATGCTCACATCAATTTTGAGTGGAGACAAATGATCATATTCCTCAATATGATAAGGTATGTCAACATAGCTCTCTTTGCAAGGTGAAGATTGAAGAGCATTCCAACTTCAAGTGCCTTGATTATTATAAGATTTGAAGGAGGTACTATTGTTTGTATAGACACTAGGGTAGAACACTTTTTCTCACCATCCTAAATAGAGATGCTTGGTTGTATGCCTTCAGGAAGCTATCACTCTTTGTCATTTGGTAACATAGAAGAGGTCAAAAACCACTCAATTAATCACCTCGTTCTTTCACCCTTATCAATGAGAGCAATAAATGTTCATCTGAGCCTACAACTCTCCAAAATAATAGATCTTTTGTGTCCTTGTCCACATATAAAAGTAGCTACTAGGGCTTCAACGCCTTCTTGCATGTAGTAGGATAGAACCATAGTTTTCTAGTACCAAGTATCAACCACCCCTTGCATGGTCAAGAGATGCAAACAGACACAACTTACTAATTTCTTATCTTCTTCTATTAGTTCCTCGTCCATATATGTTAGGTGAGGTTCAAGGGGGTAGACTTTATATCCTCCCAAGACTATCCAACCAAGCCCCATTAATCCTAACAACTCTCTTGAAAGCATCATTAGATTATACGTTCGCTCTTTTAAGACGGTTCGCTCTTTTAAGACGATTGTTGATGATGCCTTTGCTTTTACTTAATATTCCACTACCAATTAGAGTTGGTGCTTGGGTCCACTTGAGCTCTTCTCTATTTGTTTCCTCTCCCTTGATTATTGTTTCCCTAATCACTTTGTAACTGCTTACATGTTTAGGGATTATCCATTTCTAGTTCCACCCCTTGAGGTAGCAATTTGATGCTTTATAGTTTCACTTTTGGGTTGTTTAATCTAGCTTACTTTATCTTGTTAGTCCCTTCTTGATTAGTATAATACATCATAACCATTTGCTTCTATTGTTCCCATTCTCCTGCTTTGGTCACCCATACATAGTAGAATTATCTTATCTCCCTCAATATCCCCAATCCCAATCACATCTAATGCATCATTATTATCCAAATAAATTCTCCCATTGTCTTTTTATTTCTATCAAAATTTATAAATATTGATGCATTAGGGGTCACATGTTCTGATGCACCAAAATAAACAATACATTCAAACTTTGTAGAATATTGAGTATTCAAACAAATATTAAGTTGTAGATAGGATTATTAATGTCCATAGATGGCGAAAGTAGGCTAATGGGACTCATTGACAAGAGTTGTTCGAATGTAATGTAGTAGCCAAAAAGGACTACAAAAATAAGCTAAACTATAGTAAATAATCTAGCATAAACTACACTTAAGTGGAACAACTGTATGGCATAAAATTACAGCCTCAAGGGTTACCCAAAATGGATAAACCCTAACATGCTAAAAGTAATGATGAAGAGAGAGCCAAAAGTCAAGGTAAAACACAGATAAAAAGGAGCTCTAATGGATCAAAGAGCCAACACTAATTTATAGTGGGATGTAAAGTAGGGTAGAAGCACAATCATTGTAGTCACCAACTATCCCAAAAGGGCCAACACAAGATCTAATGATGCTCCTAGGAGAACGGCCAAGACTAAGAGGGCCTAGTTGGAGAATGATGGGAGGACATCAATTTCGAACCCTAAAGACTCTTCTAGCATTCGTGACTGTGGAACCAACAAAAGAGGACTGGAAAGTACATTGCATCTGTCTACAACTCAATATGTGAGGGATAGCCGAAAGCCAACACTGCAAAACTGCAACCATATCTTGACACAAGCAAAAAGAAGAAAGAATTGAAGCCCTACTAGCCATATTTTATGCAAACAAGGGTGCAAAGATCTGTCATTAACATTTTAGAGAGATTAGCTTCAAATGAATGCTTATTACTCTCGACTGCAAAGATAGAGTGAAAGAATAAGGTCATTAATCGAGCAGTAGTGGATATCCTCTATAATAATTGACATTGACGAGTGATATATTCCCCAAGGTATAGAGCAAGTTGCATAAAACTTGGAACTGGGTAAAGTTTCCCAAATTGAAATACCTTAGGAAACACACTAAAACCCTATGGAACTGTAAAAAGGTCAAAGGAAATGCCTAATTAAAAAATATGATTTTTAAAATTTGTTGATAAAATTGAATTAAAGATAGTACAAATAGATGAAAAACACATTTTATATTGAATCTCATATAGAGTACAATTGTTAATGACAATCAAATGGCATTAGTTCATCCGGTTAAATTCCTCGACTTTCAAGGAGGAGACCAAGGTTCCAATCTTGTCAAGTGATACATGCATAAATGCCAAGCTATACCAAGCTATTGTATTACTACTATGTGGTCATGATGTAATAGGGTGGGGCCCATTTCAATCCCATATAACCCATATAAAATAAAAAATGGTTAAATACATGTCATGCAAAAATAAAGTACATAGGATGCACTATAAACTTGGTTCTTACTTCTCAAAGTCATCAAAATCAGTTCCAAAACTAAAAGAAGACCGACTCTTATGGCTCCAACAGCAGTTGTAGGACTTTGACCATCATCAAGATTAGGTGCAGCCATAGAAATATCTTAATTCAGAATTTTTTAGGATCCACATCCCAATATTTTGTTTTCCGTCTTCTATACTGTTCCTTTTTTTGAAAGATTTAGAATTTAAAAAAAAAAAACTAAGATCCTCTGCATTTTTTTTTGTTTCGCTTCACAAGTGAACTCATATGTACTTAAATTTCCCTTTCTCTTTGTTACTGAAAAGCTTGCCACTTGTTCTAGATTCTCTAGCCTCATTAATCCCAACTTCTAATTAATTTTAGAATATCATTAATTTGTTCCCTTTTCCTCATCTTAGAGTTTTTTTATTTTATAGTAACTTTATTAATGTGGGCCATGTATGCCCCATGTGGCCTCATGAAATACCCACACAACCTCCAAAAACCTTAACTCTAGAGTTCTATTTGGATCAAAATGACAACAAATGTTGGAAATGCCCATGAAAACATTAGAAATATCTCTTAGAAAGGTCAGGAAATGTGGGAATTCAAGATGATAAGTTTCTGAAAGTTTCCGAGGAGTTTCCAAGTTTCCAAAATGGGGAAACAAGGGAACCCTTGGATTTTCTTGCGGTATAAGCACACAGCCTGTGCCAAGCATCTTTGGTCAGGATAGCTGACTTCTTTTACCGCAATTTGAAACTTTTTCTTGTCTTTAGAAAGCCCAATACCATGAAGAAACAAAATTTCTTTAAACTGTTTGAGGTGCTTTTTATGTTCTGGAAAAGTTTGGGAGAAAACCAGGAAATCATCAATATAATTAGCAACAAAATTATAATATGGTTGGAATATTTTGTCCATGCACATTTGAAATTGCGTAGGTGCATTGTTTTTGGCCAAAAGGCATAACCAACCATTCAAATATTTTGGTTTTTTTTATACAATCAAACTTTGAAAATATATTACCTTGCCCTACTCTTTGTATCAATTGTTTGTTTGGTAGAGGCCATTTGATATTCTGAGTAACTGCAGTCAACGGCACATAATTTATGACCATCCTTGCTTTTCCTCTTTTTTGCTCAGAATGTTTTCTGACAATAAATGCAGAACATGAGTAACTAGATTCTGATGGCCTGATCAATCCTTTTTGCAACAATTCATTGATTTGATTTCGTGCCTCTTGATCATCTTGCTTATTTAGCACAACCTTTTCACCTATAACCGGTAAGTCATGGATGGTTGGAATTTCGGCCATAGGTGAATCCTTAGACCATTTTTCCAAAGGATGCTCCACACAACATTCTAATAGTTCCTGAGTTACCTGTTCTAATTCTGCAAGGCTGGCGTCTAATAGTGTAGCAGAAAACTGTTGGATCATATTTTACTGTGACTTTTTTTTTCCTGCAATTTTGCTTCATGCTTAACAATTTGTTCTAAAGGTAGGATCAACCCATTGAGCTGTTTTTGGGCTGCAAACACTGTTGGTATTCTAGGAATTGCAATCTTTTGACCATCCATGTTGAGAACCAGACAATGTTGAGCTACAGTAATGGCCCAAATTTATCCAGAAATGGACTGCCAAGACGAACATCATAACCAGCATCATTTATCTGTACAAAATGTGTGTGGACTATTTTATTCCCACATTGAAGTGGGATATCAAATGCAAAATATTTCAGTCCTCTGTCTCCATTCATTGTAGAAACCTTATATTCTTGCTTGGATTCTACCCATGTGCTTATCATCCTTTCATGACAAAAATTTAGATTGCATCCAGTATCCACAAAAGCAACACATTTCTTAAATTGAATATTTCCATCTACTGCTATTCTGATTGGACATAGAATAGAATGATACTCCTGAACCATTTTCTTGATTTGTACTTGTGCGGCTCGAGTGGATAAAGGAAATTTGTGGAACTGGAACTTCTTTTCTTTGGGCAACTTAACTTTGTTTCTATATGGTTCTATATGGTACTAAAGCTTTAAAATCCAATCTAGGATCATGTTTCACAGACTTGTAGGCTTGAACATTGTAGTTGGGTTGTATATCTGATTCTGCTGAGATGTCAAAATATGTAGTTTCATCTGTTTTTTAAAATCTGGAATTTTCATCTCATGAAACACAATTTTCTTCTTTTTGTGCATAATAGGGTGAGTCTCTATATGCCTCTGCTATTTCAGATTCTGATGGCTCATCTTCTTCTTCTGTTATATCCTCCAAAGGAGGCATTTCAGGGTCACAGGGATATGTACAGTTTCCTACCATAAACAACTGATTTATCATATCTACTTCTGATTGATCTGTCTCACTGTCCATATCATACTGTGGGTCAGTAAGATTTTCTTCTCTTATAGGCACATATAAAGATATCCCTTTTGCTATCCATTCTTCAAACTGTTCAGGATTTTCACACATTTCCTAGTTATCAAGAATGTCCTGATCCAGAAACAGGGCTTTGACTGACTCAGGAGCTTTGGTTGGGCAGGTATGAGCATAGTGACCCTTTTTTTTTGCAAGAAAAACAGCAGACTTCTTTGGGTGGCTTTGTTCTTTTTGTTCTCAGGATGGGTGGTTTTGTTCTTTTTGTTCTCTTCCTGAAGTACCTATAGGGCCTGAATTTTCTAGTTTTCACCTTTTTAAACCTTTTGTATTTCTTTTCTTTCTTACAGCCAAAGGTATCTGTGCTCCTACAAAGCCAGCACATTCTTTTGTAGATAAACTAGGATTTTTTAAGACCACTTTTTGATGTAAGCAGATTCTTCTAACCACTTGTCTTACAACTTCTACTATGTCTACAAAATACAATGTATCCAGATTTACTCCTTGTGTTATTTTATCTAGCACAAGCTGTCCTACTCCTTTTGGGAGTGATGACAAGAACTGTATCTTGACATATTGATCTCTATGTAAGCCCAAATCATAGACTATTTGCAAATACTTTACCACATATTCTTCAAATCTACTAATATCTCCTAGTCTCATAAAGGCTAGTGCTAGCTGATCTTCTTTTTCTTTATTTACTTGCTTTGGAGTAAATTCTATCAACAAAGCTATATACAGTCGTCTAATCTAATACATTTGTATATAGGGAAATTTTTGAGCTAAGTCAATCACTGCAGCATTTGTTAAAGAATGAATAGTCTGTAAAGACTTATACTAGTTGATCCAGATATAAATTGTATCTTTAGGGTTGGGGTCCCCATCAATATTAAGGATCAATCTGCTTTCCTTAATATTGTAAGGATATAATGAATATTTTTGTTGAAACACTCCAGCTCTATCAAGATTAACTCTGGCCATTTTAGCCTGAGAAGATGTCTCTCCAACTTTTTTTCTAAGGCATGGTATCCCAAAGGTGCTACAATTAAAGGATTAGAAGATTTGGCAAACTGGACCTGTTTTTGTTCCTTCTTGGCCTTTTTAGCTTCCTCTTTTTGTTTACACTTACTTTCTTCCATAAATTTTTTAACCTCTAGATTTTCATTAACTGCTTTTAATTCTTCCTTCAAGAAATTCTTCAATATTATCAATATGGGCCTCTGCATATCTAGTCCAATTGTTGACATAATTTAATTGCCTAATTTCTTCTTTTTGATCTGTTGCATCCTCAATTGCATGTTCTAATATGCATGACACATCAGCTCTAGTATTTGTGTCTTCTGTATCTTGAAGAGTGATGCAATGCTTTTGTTTAGGAGGCCAAAAGGTTTTTCTTGATTTTGTCCATGTAACTGAGGAAAAACTACCAGGTTTGGTAGGATCGGGAGACTTGACCATAAACATTTTCATTTGTCCTTTAGGTTGGACCTCAACCTGTGGCTGGGGTCTTTTGTCTGAATTAAAATGCTAGATACACTTTCTGGCAGTTTTAAATCTTTATTATCCTGATTTTGGACTGCCTTTTGCTTCAAATCCTGTACTGAATTTTGTATAGATAAGTTCCTTTGTACCAAAGGATTTGGTCTAGGAATACTAGGACCTCTGTAGGACTCTGTTCTCCTGAGAACTGGCTTAGCAAGTGGAGATGGAATTGTTAATTTAGCGGATTCTTTATTATCTCCATACTCCAATTGAACTAGATGGTAAAATAGTAATGCCGTCGCATGTATTGGAAAAGATCAGCCTTTTTCCACACAGATTAGAAAACAAAGAGCAAACACAAAAATTCTTAGGTTGCATGAACTATTTGCATGATTATATCCCTAGATTGGCACAAAACAAAATCCCTAGATTATATCAGGGAAGCAATGAAACAAAATCCTTTCAGATGCTACTGCAGCAGTCCAAGAACTAAAAATCTATTGTCAAGATCTTCCACCCTTGGAACCTGCTTTTCAAGGACCATACATAATTCAAACTGATACTTCTAAGGAATGTTGGGCTTGTGTTCTTCTAGTTAAAAGGAATAATCAAGAGAAAATTGCAGGGTATAAATCTGGCCAGTTCAAGAAACATGAGTTGAATTTTTGGCCTGCTGAAAAAGAGATTTTAGCAATTGTAAAAAGCATTGAAAAATTAAGGATAGTTCTACTTCCAGAAGAATTTACAGTTAGGACAGATAGTTTCAATTTTAAATGGTTCATGTCAAAAAGAATCTCAGCCCAGTTATGCAGGCGATGTTATGCATGGTGGCAAGCTATACTCTCAGAATATCAGTTTAATGTGGGATATATTCTAGGTCAGGAGAATTGCCTACCAGACGCACTAACTAGGGAACTAGCACATGTGCATATGTTTGGCGAGCATACTTATGGATGGCAAAGGCTACCCTTGGTCACTCCTCAAGATTGTCATTAATTTTGTAAATATGTTAGACGGTATTTTCCTTTAGTAAACCAGATTAGTTTTCGTTGTTTTCCATATGTAGATTTTGTGTATAACTCTGCAGGAAGAATTAATGTGCCAGTGAACTCTGCCAAATAGAGCAATGCAACAACGAGAATGGTCCAACATGTATTAAATAATGGAAAATTAGATGACATAATTATCATCATCAGCCTATGTATCCTACCATCCAATTTCAAGAATTCTTCAATACTTTAATTCCAGATAATGGTTGGCAAGATGCTCTTGGCAAACAGATGGCATGCATCAATTTCACAAAAATACCAACTATCCGCATAAATTTGGACGAGAATAACGTGTATTTATATGATGGAACAGATCCTCCAGGTGGAAAGACAAATTTGGATGAAACTGGTCCTTCTGAGCCATGTGGTAGCCAAGATGAAATTCCAGATTCTCAAGTACCAGATGAAGATATTGAGGCTGCTGTTCAAGAAATGATTAAAGATTGTCCATATTGCCCGTGGGCCCCGTATGGTGTATGTAAACAACACTTGTATTTTACAAGGCATTATTAATGTAACAGGTGTGGTAAAAGACACTGGCACCAAGGCAAAGTGCTAAGACCTTACTGCCACCTGTTTTGTACAAAGATTCTCTCTTATCTTCTCATGTGTGTGATTCCTTCTTATCCACCTAGGTCGAGAGACTTCCGACCGACTATATGTAATTATAAATATGGGACTCGATGCCCATTCTTGTCATCGAGAAATTTATGTTTGTGCATCCTGTGTGGATACTCTTGGAGCCGAGTATAGAAGCTCCCTATCTCTAAGTGAGGTAGTTTTTGTACAAATCTATGTGTCATTAGTATTCTTTGAGGACAACCTGTACAAGGCTGTTGTATGCTAACTCAAAGAAGAATATGATTCCCAGTTTGTAAGTGGAATTTAGGGTCAACCTGTACAAGACTGCTTTAGCTAACCCTTAGGAAGCTTGCAGTAGGACTCTTGCACCAAAGGTGGTAAGCAACCCACCCAAATCAATAACCAGCATTCTTTTTTTTGCCTATTAAGGTCATGTATTTTCTTAGAACTGCTTCTATAGAAAGAATTAGCTTGATTACACTTACCAGCAATCTTGAGTTGACCTATTACGGTCATATCTTTTCTCAGAAATGCTTCACAAAGTTGTAACTCTTCCATGAATTCTTGGAGTCTAACTACTTTGAATCATTGAGTTTGACTTTGGAATTTCTCTTTAGTAATCTGTCTTTTTTAATACATAGGAGAATCAGTAGTAACACCATCGGATGCTGCCACTATAAACCCTAGGCATCAAACTGGGGCAACCAACCAGAAAACGTTCAGTCGCAACCATCCAGCCTATCCATTTCTGGGTACGCTGTGGTTTGAAACTTGGACCTCCCTAAAAAAAAGGTCTTGTACTGTCCTTGTCAGACAAAGCCCTATTCTTCTGATAATTTTGGCTCTTGTCTACATTTAGATTAATTTCTGTGTACATGTCTTCAGTAAGACAAAGCCCTCTTCTGATAATTTTGGCTCTTGTCTACATTTACATTAATTTCTGTGTACATGACTTCAGTAATCCTTACCACTTTTTATTGTTCTATGATAAGTTTATTTCTAAAAATACTTAGCATATGCTTAATGATTTCAAGAAAAATAATAGTGCACATTAAAACGATAAATGGAATTAAAAACATCATACTCGAGGTAGAACTTGTAGAATGGGATGAATGCGCTTGCTATCAATCTTGGCAATATTATGAACCAACTTCATTCAATTACAACATTCCAAAGGAACCTTCAATCCAATAAAAATCAACAAGCTTCTCTGTTCATCTCATGATTAATTTGGAGATAACAACAAAGGCTGACAAATGTGATCCCAAGCTTCTACACCTTTGTCATGATGGAAAAGATATTTTATTGCCATTACAAAAAGTACTTGAGTCTCCACTTATGTAAGCAATTAATTTTTCTTTTCCTTATTATGGGCAAGCTCTTTATTTTCTTCATTATCCCCAAAAGGAATTGCAATGAAATAAATCTTTCTTCTTTTAATTTCAAAGATAAAATGAAGGCCATTAAAGTTGAAAATCGGTGCAAGAGTGCCTATAATGGAATCAAAGGGCATTTCAACAAGAAGAATAAACAAGAAGTTATACTACTGCTATAAAGCTCTTAAAAAAATGCTTTGGGTCTAAAAAAAAATCAACAAGCAGCAGCAAATAATGAAAATATAAAAATTACTAAGCAAGAAAGAACCAACAGAGACAAGCATAATTAAATATACTCAGTATTTTCAAAAACTTAAAACACCATGAACCCAACATTTAAATATGTAAATCGATAGGACAATTAGGGAAAACTATGCCAGTAAGCCCGGGTGAAAAGCATTATATTCTAATATTGAAAGGAAAGAATTAAGAAACACAAATAGAGAAGTTATGAGTACCCTCTCAAGCCTAATCCATAAGCAGCACAGGCGCTGCACATGGCCACAAACAATCTTCAATATTGCTACAAAACATTTTGGAAAAAAGATACATCATTTAAAACTCAAAGAACTTTAATAACTTGCTCTTCCTAATGACCCCTTTTGCCACATATGAGTCGATTTTCTTGATGTAATTGACCTTACAATATACACAAATTCATTTGGTCACAAGTAATATTGACTTTCCTAATCTTGACTGCATAAGTAATTACTAGTTGACTTTTTACTAAAAAAAATGCATACCTGATAAGCAACTGACTTATTCTTAATGATGACTGCATAAGCAACTGAATTATTCTTAATGATGACTGCATAAGGAGCTGACTGCATGATTCATAATTGATAAGTAAAACATTGTGTAGGCAGTCAAATTGACACGGCACCAGCTCAGGCACCATCCCAATGAGTTGTCCATTGAGCATTTGTGTTTTTGTACATATATGTAGTTTGTCATTTTCTTGTGGCAACACCCTTCCATCATAATAAATGTACATCGTATCGGATGATTTTGAATTTTTAAGTACATAGGTAAATATTGAGATATGAAGCAATGAGGTGGTTGCAACAGCTCCCCAGTTATTGTTGTTGACTATATTTACCCCCAGGCCAATCTTGAGCCATTCATTCATGCAGGGTTGTAGATGTTCATATTCATATTGTTCTGTCCAAAGATAGAGTATTATAGTTGCTATCATTGAGATTGGTTGTAGATGTTCATATTCATATTGTTCTGTCCAAAGATAGAGTATTATAGTTGCTATCATTGAGATTGGTTCATGATGTGCTCTTTTGGAGAAAGTAGTGAAATGTTTTTTGCTATTCTAATCTAGCATAATTGTTGTTATTTAATTTACTGCATTGTGTTTCTTGTTACTTTCTGCTCTTTATCTTAAGCATCATCTCGGCAACAAGCTTGGATTGAGTGAACATGGTGAAAATGAGCGGACATGACAAACATGGATGATTGACGAACCACCACATGTAGTCAGATGTGAACATATGCAGTAACTATAGTGGAGTGAACCAATGCACAGATCCGTCCAAATTGTGGAGCATGCAACAAACTGTAATCGTGATAATGACTTGTGTGTACAAGTACAACTAAGTCTAACAAAGCCCATTTCGCATGGAGAAAGAAGTGTAAAAGGCACACTTTCGAAAGAAGTGTAAAATGAGAGAGGGTGCAAACACCTCTGCCCATCCTTCCTTTTTGGATGAAGACACACAGATACATGTCACAATGCCATCTGAACTGTCTGGGCAATAAAAGGAGACTTTTACCAAAAATCCAATACGTGTGATCCCCTCAAGTGGAGGGAAGTCCTTAAGCGAAAGACTTGTTCTCCAACAAGGCAAGGAATGTGACATAAGACGAACAATCTTGGTTGGAGATGTTATTGTTAGTTGAGAAAACAACATCGACCTAGAAAGAGATGACAAAAGACTTGATGCATCCATCTATGATGAAGGGCACAGTGAAGAGTGTGGAGAGGGATTTGAACCCATCTGGGTCCAAACAGGCTGCCAAGTCAGCATTGATCACCACATTATTATGGCTATAAATAAAGTGTGGAGAGGGATTTGAACCCTAGTTGGCCCAAAGGGGAATTTGTTAGGATTGTTGGGCTAGCCAAGCTGCCAAGATGCCTAGGTAGCATAAAATGTGTGTGCCAATTAGATGAAGGTGGAACATAGTTGAAGGAAGCTCAAAAGATTTCCATCATGAAAAAAAAGAATGCTTGCCCATGACTCAAACTTGAGACCTCTAGCGAGAAGAGACCTTAGCTTTGGTCTACCAACCAACAAGGCTAGGCACCCAACTAAGATAGGAGCGCTACACTCCTTGAAGTGAGAATACAAACCTCCCATCCAAAAAAAAGAGGGATCACCAACATGGGTCAAGCCAGAGACCTTTGGAAACAAAATTCTAACTTTTGCAATGTCGTTTAGCATGCTAACAATGATGGGCCGATAATGCAAAAGATCCTCCTTGAAGAAGTCCTATGACGTGTCAAAGAATAGAGAGAAAATAAGTCCTACAAAAATTGTCAATAAGATTTGAATCCGCAATTTCACCTTGCAAAGCCTTCACACCACCTACGCTAGCCAAAGAAGCAACCCAACTGACAGGTGGGAAAAAGGCCTTACTCCTTTGAGACAAGATCATCCCCCAAACCCCTACATAAAAGATATTGTTTCAAAGTCTCAAAACAAAGACCGCAAAGATTTGAACCAATGGCCTCACGGAAGAATGACTCCAACACACGTGTGTTGTCCACTATGCCCAACCATTAGACTAAGAAGAAGATGTCATGATATTAGTCATGGCAAAAGATCATGTCTGAGAGAAGGCTACACCCAAAAGAAAAAAGTTGTCGTCGGATAGAATTGAACCGGTGACATCCTAGATGAAAATGTCTTAAAAATCATGCAATACCCAATCAAGATCAAAGTGCGAACTAGGGCAAGAGAGGGCAGTCCTTCACAAAATGTCCTCTACACATATCCCTACAAAAAGAACAATGTCGAGGATTTGCACTAGGAACCTTAACCTTTCCACTGCCTAAACTGCCCCCTCATGACCAATGCAGTGCTTGTTGCTTAAGCATCATAAGCCGATGAAGTTCCTTGGAAGCATCACAATATTTTTGCTAAATTAGAAGGAAGGAGGAGCTGAAAGATTTGAAACCACACCTCACATTTGCATTGTTTCAAATGATGTTGCGCTGGCCAAATGAGCAAGAGTCAAATGAGTAGGATTCGCTAGGCCTTGACCAAGGTAGTCTCGCCCAACTCTACTAAAAGGGAAAATGCACTCCCTTTAAAAACAATTACCAATGGCATTTGAACTTTGATCATTGCAAAACAAAAAGCATTATCCTTCGTGTGATAGCCAACAAAAAAACACACACAGCTGTAGAGAATCGTGCTTCTTATTTTTCTTTTCTTTTTAATTTTTAAAAGTTAAGACACCTTTAAGTAGGAAAAATCAAGTAAAAAGATTCTGACGCAAATTGAACTCATGCCCTCACACTTCCAAGACGTTTGTGTTGACCAAAACGCTTATGAGCTTGAATGGGTGAATAATGTCCATGGCCATAACCAAGGCATGAAATCACCAGCTCACCCAATACTCTTCTTGAAGAGATGTCCCGAAAAACAACATGCATGAATATGCAGCAAATTTGGCATGCAAAATTTGGTGCCAAAGATTTAAAATTTTGAATTTTAAAAATTCAAATTTTCCCTCCAGTTTTCAAGAAGGAAATTTCTCCAAAACAATTTACAAAAAAGGGATTTTCTCCAATTGTAGGAGTAGAAGCTTTGGAATCATTCTCTCCGCATGATTGAGTGATGTTGTGCTATACCTGCTCTTATACCATGTCAGATTTCATAATACTTTCCAGAAACAAAGAGAAGCATGGCAATCACCACAAGTAATGTGCAGGAAAATAGAGAAGTGAAATAAAAAAGAAGCAATAGACAAAAGAGAATTATAATAGACAAAACAGAATAGTAGGGTGCCCTTGGGCACCCAAGGATAGATCATCTTGATGTCACACCGATGAAATGGATCGGGTGGTTGGGGGATGTTTGTAGCACATACCTAACCCCCAACAATAAGTACATGTCATCTTAACCCAAGCCAACATAACATAAAGGTTTAAGGTTAAACTACAAGTTAATTACAAGTTTAACTATACTAGTGGTTTAAACGATGCAGCTAGGGCTAAATACATAAAACCATTTCTGTAGGCTTACATAAGATTACATCACATACCATCAGCCTTGGCCAATCAGGTCAGATTACCAATATTCCAACGGCATAGCACCTATGAACGGCTCAAAGATGAAGTCATACAACACATACAAGCCAATTTTATTGGCCATGAGCCACAATGTTTGGAGGGGCTACCTATCTAGTCAATCTTTAAAAAAAATTAAAATCCTTATGATGGCAACTTTAGATTTATTAAAGATATTTATGACAGCATTTCCAGTGCAAGTTCATAGGACTACACTAGACAAAACAAAGAAAATTTTTGTTTAGTTTCAACAAGTGACACAGGGCTTGAGCAAAGACTCCTGACACTAAGCAAGGTGGTGAAGCAGTCCAAGGAATAAGGCATAATGGTTTTAATAACAGCCTTGACCATATTAATCATCATAAAAAACATGATGACATCATGAACCAACTTAATGATTTCTTTTAGAAGGAAGAGTGGCAATAAATACAACCATCTAACCGAGTTTAACATCTTCATAACACTCAACCTTACTGAAGACAAGGTCGATGAGGTAGTGACACTTTGAAATCACCATGCATGGTAAAGAAAGCAAGATATGGCACAAATAATTGGAGACTGGGTAAGAAGCAAAAACTGCTCTTACCAAGCTCACCTTGGCATACATGCATACAATTGTCAATACCATTGGCCCATTGAAAAGGGCAGACTTTGAACCTACGAAGGAAGAAATCGCCATTTCACCTTTTTCACACTTGAACATTGAGCTCAACCAGAGTAAAGTCATTTTGGTGGGCAAAGGGGTCTAGTTTTCCCAATAAGAAAACAGCATCGACGTCCTAGTGGAAGGACCCATCTAAGGTTTACAAGCAATGTCAAGAGGAATTGTTGTCAACTGCAATGTTGTCGACAGGGAAAGGGGAGATGTAATTTGAGAAAGACTATTTTGTTTTCCTACTTGCCATTGTAGTCAAGAACACTGACTCAGCCATAGAGACACTCGGTCCTAGTGCGCATATGAACATTGCGAAAATCGTAAGGGTTCTATGTTTTGCATGACCTACGAGAGTGTTGATGAAGATTGTGTACTAGCCACCCCATTGCACATGAGATATGAGGTTGCCAGATAAGGTTTTCCTCAAACCCTAGGAACCACCATCAAAAAGTGTCACGTTCCCATCTAAAATGTCTGTGCCAGGAAGTGGAGTGTGCTCACTACTAGCCCATAGAACGAAGAAACAGGCACCACCATGCAGGTTTTGCCACCCTAGCTGCAAAAGAGACAAGAAGTGCAGGAGCAGGAGCACAAAGACCAACAGGTCAACCACTGTACTAGTGGATGAATGTGGTGAGCAACAGTTACCAAGGTTGTTGTTAATGCAACTGTCTTTCAGATTTGCTAAGTACCAACCACTCGGAGAGCTCGAGCAAAACAAATTCAGTGTTCAGCATTCAAGGAGGTGATCGTGAAGGCAAGAGTGGCCATCACTTGCCGAGACAGAGACTCGCAGTTCTAGTGTATCCCTGCAACTATTTCATATTCCACACCTCAACAACGGCCAATACCATGCCATGACATGCCACAAAGGCAGTCATCACACTGACATGACCCACTAGAGAGATGTCACAAACAACATACTCCAGCATTATCCAGACACCACTCATTTGACTTGCCAGCACTGCAGCAGCAACCTGACATTTAATCTTTGTTGAAAGCGAAACTAGACGGTGACAGAATGCATTCAACAATACAAGCAGACAATTCACCTACACAGTAACGGATGGAACATAGCAGAAGGGAAAAAGAGTCACTGTCATCGGCCAAAGGGAAGGGTCAATCAATAGGCAAGGACGGTGATAGATCTAAGTTGAACCTCTAGGAGGTTACCTGGAAAACAGCATCAAGAGACTTGTCCAGATGGTGGAAGTTGATGACAAGTCATGACCATGAACTGAAGAAAGTGTTCAAAAGGGCTTCAACACACCACATCTTATTAGTCTCAGCATTTGACAAGGCATTTAGAAAGTATCTTTCAACAATTTTGCACATGTATGACTCCCATGTGAGACAAAGTAAATATCAAATAGGGTCACATGTTGTTTCTCACCTTCAAATAACAATATTTCATGTGAGTGCTTGGGTTGCCTGGCCCAAAGCACAGACCAATCAAATGGGAAGAATCTAGTTAGAAGCTGCAGGATTTTGTTAACCAGTATTGTGATATCAACTCCATGTCATAGAATGAGATGAGAAGGTTATTCAAGCACGGAGAGTGATGTCATGCTTGTTAAATAAGGCACGTGCTTCCGAGATTTCAACCCAGCTTGTGCCTTACATGTAACAAAATATGGATAGGTTCAGGTTTGACTAGACCTCACATTTGTTGGAGCAAGTGTACACATTCCTGCAAGATGGAAATAAGCACTTCCCTATGGCCCTTCACATCATTGCACTCATGATTGACACAGTTTGGTGTTAGGATGTACAATAGCAGATTGGGGGCAGACACTCCTAATTTCAGATAGTATGCCAACAGTTTTCTGTTGGGTTGGTGTGGCACCAATCATTCAACGTCAACAACATGCTAACGGTTTAAATGGTACAGGTAGCCCACACTACAAGGCCAAGAAGACATCCAAAAGGAGGAATACCTAAGAAGATTATGAGGATGAGGATTTAAGTAACTTGGAACAATCTTTGTGGCGATACCAGTATTCAGTAATGATTATTACTCCTTCCCTCCCTCCATAGGAAGTTGAGGACCTGCCAATAAAACAAGAAATAGGGGACTTGCCGATGCAGAGAGATGATCCACAGTTAGGATCCACCTACAAATGGAGAGGGTCAGGGCAGTAGCAACGCTAGACCGATGGGGAGAGAGAAGCACGGAAGCAGCAATGCTAGACCCATTGAGTTGGATGAAACCCAAATGATAAAGGTCAACGGCCTTGAAGCAATAAAGAAGGAACTAAGACCATCTCTGCAGACAGCACGAGCAAAGCATACAGGGGGATTCAGACCATTTATGGTGACTCCTACAATTCAGGAGAATGAGAAGCAAGTGATCCCGCCTATACAAGACGAACCGACAGAAACACCGAAACCAGAGATGGAGTTTGAGCATCACCAGGAGGCTGAAAATGTGCAATAGACCTTAGATAAGATGAGATAATTTTATTTATGTTCATGGATGACCAAAGCAGGCCAATCAGACTTGTTGAAAAAATTAGTTCCTATGCACTCTAATAAACAAAATGTACTATGAAAATCAGCTAAACTAGAGTAAAGAATCTAGTATAAACTAGATTGAAGTGGACTGTATGCCATAAATCCTAACATGCTAAATGTAATGATAAAGGTTGTTGCTACACAGAAACATAGTCCATTGCTCCAGGACCAACCTGACACAGATAGCTTTACCACTGTATGGACCGATAGTGGATTTGTCTTCACTAGCAATTCAAAATGTGTCAAGATGCATATAGGAGATGAGGATAGCTGGTTTCTTTGCTCAGCTTAGGAATGTAATTCCTTGTGCACAGAAGAACTTTTTGACAAGTTCCATTACAAAGTGATGCTTGTGGGTTGTGCAACTTACCTATGAGATCAGGAATTTATATAACTGGGCCTAAGGAGGACAGTGGCAAAAGGAGATTGAAGATCTCATTCATCTTCGTGCTTGGGAGCAAGAGATGAATAGATTGCTAGATCTCCGTGATATGCCCCTAGGCACTGTGATCTTGTACTGCAAGCTGCTAGCAATGTATCTCAAGCCAAACCAAACTGTTGATGTTCAACTGTCACATAGAGTGAAGAAGTATGCCATAACAGAACAACTTGATGTGCCATTCCAAAACTTGAAC
The DNA here is from genome assembly GCA_028583015.1 of Wollemia nobilis. Lineage (NCBI taxonomy): Eukaryota > Viridiplantae > Streptophyta > Pinopsida > Araucariales > Araucariaceae > Wollemia > Wollemia nobilis. Next base: position 1,039,749 of record JAQPPZ010016712.1, on the reverse strand, counting down.
CATCTCACCCACTCACCCAACTTTTTGTAGTTGACATTCGGATACAGCAAGAGCTTTTCAAACAAATGAGCCAGCTAACCAACTCCAAGAGACAGCAAGCTCAGCATCTCAAAAAGGGGTTGCACCTTTGGAGGAAGAAAGTCACAACAGCAACAACTCAGCACAAGGAAGAGTCAGACACAGTTGCAAGAGAAGGATCAGCAGTTATAAAAGAGAGACCAGGACACTGCTGATCCAGAGTCCAGACTCAGCACAATTGAGACACATTTGGCCACTATGTTTCAACAGCAAAAGGAGCTAAAATTGTAGTTGGATGAGGCCAACAAGCAGTGGATAAAACACAGTGATTATGGCAAAAATGATTTGGGCGAAGCGTAAGGAGACCTGCCAAAAGAATTAGTGACTATGTGACCTGCTTGCACAGTATTCACAGCCATCTGCTCCTACGTGACAACCTGTCCACCCCAATGTTCCAAGGATGTAGTCGGCAGGATGCTGACCAATCTAGAGGGGGCAGATGTAGGAAGTCAAATTAACGTGGTGCCAACTCAGCGCCAGCCTAGTGAGTGTCCATTGAGCATTTGTATTTATGCATGCATAGTTTGTTGTTATGTTGTGCATGTCACGGGTTTGTCGCATTGTGCAATGTGCACAACACCCTTGCATCAGAATAATGTACATCGTGCAGGATAGTTTTGAATTTTACACATGTAGTTACACATCAGGATATGCAGTGATTAGGTAGTCGCAACCGCTTCCTCCTTACTCGCTGTCAAATATATTGACAACCAGGCCAGTGTAAGGCATTATTGTTATTTATTTCATTGCAAACTGTTTCTTGTTACTTTTTTCTCTCTTTCAAATACATAACCCTGAACTTTGGAATCGTGCCTAATGATGACTGCAGAGTTGACAAAAGCTTAGAATGACTACATAAGGTGCCTTTTTCCCTTCATGCATCATGACAACATTCTCCCCTCCTCCAAACCACTGCCACAAAATGCAAAAGCGATATACAACAGCCTTTTGTACTCACACAGCCATTCAATACTACCACAGGATTGTAGCCACCTTCATGATACTGCATTTTATCCTTGACATTTCGTCAATGATTTGTGCAAATAAAAATACAACTTAGACAAAAATTTGGGCAGGTAACGAATGTGGATAAGAATTTTGCACCCAGATTATCTTCACTTTGTGGTATGACTTCATTATTCCATCCTAACAGAGAATGTGAACCAAATTAATGTAAACATTAAACTAAATTTCCTTTGCTTTAATATAATAACAATTCCTTTGATCTATGGCTAAGCATTATAAGGGTGATTGTTCTGAACAGCATAGATGAGCAAGGGCCAATGGCTTCGTCCAACTAGAGCACGAGTAACTTCCCAAAGACTCAAAAGTCAAAAGTAATGTGTAACTTCCCAAAGACTCAAAAGCAATGCGTAAGAAAGTGTGCACTTGCCTCTTGGAAGATTTACTAACACCTTTATTCTGTCCATCTAGGTTTCATCCTTGTTACATTTTGCTAAAGTGATATTATGCATCAAAAGTCTAAAATTAGTTGACAAAGATAACTAATTTTTTTTCAAATTAAAAGACATGTCAGCGTGTAGCTGTCGGAAGAGTATGAGGTGAAAGCAAAAGAGTAGCTTACCATAAGGGAAAGCTCTTTCATTTCGTTAACTTTTTCCAAAGGCAATGCTAACTGCAGTTTTCCATGAGCAACATATGCCTGTATAAAAATAAAAATAAGATAATTCTTCTAAACAAATTCATACACGTGAATATAAAAAATAACCATAAAGATAAAGCCTTACAATGTGTGAAGGCCACTCCTCAAGGCCATCAAAAATGTGTGTAGCATAGACAATTGTAGCTCCTCTATCTTTACATTGATTCTTTAAGAATGCCAAAAGATCAGCTCTTGCAAGTACATCTAGGTCAACTGTAATCTCATCTAGAAGAAGAACCTACATAGAAAATTCAGTCCAATCAGGAAGCAATCAAAACTAGATATTTATGTTTGAGGAGAATGAACATGCCAGAGTCAGAATAAGCAAGTAGAAAAGTGAATGTGCATATTTTGAGTTCCAGTTGTTCTTTTTAACAAATTTGACCAACTATACATCAAAAGAGCAAAGGCTTTGAAAGAAGACTAGAAAAACCTTAAATGGTTGAAGAAGGCCCATACAAATCTGCACACGTCTTCTTTGGCCATCTGATACCTTGTGCATTCGCCACTTTAGATCAATGCCTAATACCTGAAATAAATATGTTGAAACTTGAAAGTAATAAGTTCATCATCATTCCCACGTCAGAGACATGTAGCATCTTCCAGCAGTAAGCTCATATAAAATTTTCACACTCCTAAAAATACCGATTTCCACCTCCTGCCAGTGATTGTGTCTCCCACATCAGAGACATGAAGCATCTTCCAGCAGTAAGCTCATATAAAATTTTCACAATCCTAAAAATACTGATTTCCACCTCCTCTCTCTCTCTCTCTCTCTCTGAACTTTTTTCAGAATGTGGGGTGAATAAAGGAAAAATATAACTAGTTCCACTCTACATACCCTAATAATTCAATTGCACATGCTCCTATTTACTCTGTCCAATCCATGTCTCTATCAGCAATTGGATTCAAGGTTAAAATTGGCAAGAGAATCAGGTATAAGGATGCAGATATTACCTGATCTGAGACATCAATCATCACGTATCATCTCTGGGATTAAAATTTCTTAGAGTGAACAAACTAGGAGTGTTTAAACATGTATTTCATGGAAAAGTAGACTTAGTAAATAAAGAACATCGACTGAGGATAAGTGTTTATTGTCAAGGACAATATCTAGCCAAAAAAGAATGTAACAAGTAGCAAGGGATAGTCAATATCAACTTACTCTTCATGATAACAGCTTTCATATATACCTTTATAAGATGAGATCGCCTTTGCGGATCAATGCCCTGGACGCCAAATATCATTTTTTCTGCTGACACATCCATTTGTAATGGAACATCAAAACCAGCAAATGCAACTTCTCTTCTCCACTGCAAGAAGGAAAAAACATAATAAGGATTTTCAGATTGTTGAAATCACCTCTTAACATTGAATCTTCCAACTGTCAAGACATGATAAGTCCCATTTTCGGAACACAAAAATGTATAGGTTCCTTTGTTTAGGGATTTGTGTTGTGCTTTTAAAAGTATTTGTAACTTCTAAATTTGTTTTGCCATAGGAAAAGTTTAGAATTTAAATTCTTGAGTATGAATATTATAATGTCATAAGATTATAATTAGTTAATTTGTTTTTTGCTTCACCTGGATTACATTTTGCTCACATTTTCTCAGACTGAGATGCCATTAGCTGAGAGACATCAGCTAACATTCAAAACATGAGTTCAATTATTATATTCTATCGCATCATTATTATTGCCATATTCATTACAAAAAAATATCCATCAAATCATTTCACCAATTTTTCAAAATTTGTAACTTAGATTTGTTATTCTCACCTTAAAGTATTGACAACCATAAGAATATTTCAGCCCCAAACAGTCACCATTTTCACCAATTCTGCTGTTAAACTTTAACGTTTGGCAAATTCTGGAACTGTGTGACTAATTTTGCATCATTTGGCAATTCCTGACAATATGGACATTTTCCTTTAAAAAATTAAATAAATAAAAATATCCTAAAGTTATAAGTTTAGGTTATCTTCTCAAAAATCTGGGAAGGGACAAACTGGAAGTTATGTAGAGATAAAAGGCATTGAGGTGGCCATGAATCTGGCCAACACATAGGCTGAAGCAAGGAGGACAATCAATATAAACTCATGCTGCTATTAATTCCCATCAAGTTATGATTTGTGGCCTCAACATTATGATTAGACAGGATAGATGGCAGACATTTATGGGTGAAATAAACATACAACCAGGACTTGTGAATTGAAAGGATAAAAGGATCCTGGCACTCAGATAGCAGAGGTGCAGCAATTAACATGCCATCTCAGTTGCAAAGCATAGTTACTGTAGCCAGCACTCCTGCCCAGATACCCATACCCAAGTATGGAAACAGATATCATATCCAAATACATGGATATCATATCCAGACGTATCTAAACATATACTCCTATCTGTTTCATATCTAATGCATCCAGGTATGGCCTAGGTACATCTAGAGCCATATACATGACATGAGTTTAAAAGGAAAAATACATGATTTTTAAAAATAAATTTTAGATTTAAGAAAGAAAGACAATCTTTTTCTTTTTCCTTTAAATTGGATTGAAACAGACCTCAAGTGTATTACTTCATGACCACATGACCACGGTATTTCAACAAACCACATAGTGGTATTATAACGACATTTTGGCAGTTATTCATGTATTGCCTTACAAGATTCGAACCTGAGTTGACCAATTGAGTTCATGCCATTTCATAGGACAATCCTTTTCTTAATGAATGAAAATATCGTATTTAAGACATATATGTAAACACTATATATCCAGCTGTATCCATATTAGTGGGTCTTGAAAAATTATCATATCTGTATCTGTATTTGTGTCTGTATTGGATACTGTATCCATTTCCTTACAACATAGTTGGAAAGTGATTCCACAGCAATAAACATCAAACCTTTCTTCTACTGCAGACATGATTGCAAGCTTTATGGTTTTCAGTGAAGCTACTCTATAAAGATATGGAGATATAAGCGTACAGCCTCAGTGGGCCTTAGGGTGAAGGCTTGGGTACTCCAGATAGGAGTTCCAAGGTTAAAATCTGAATGGGGTAGAGTATGTATGCCATTTAGACGGATAAAATAACACAAATGCCTCCTTCAATGCATAGTGGACCAAGGGAGGACATGGTGGTCCAATATGCACAATGCACAATGCTAGTGGACATTAAAAAGTTACTTGACTTCTTCCACCACCTACTTGTATTTGTTGTCGAGCTTTACATGCCGAGCAATCATAGACATCATAGAACAAGCAAGAGGTGGGAGGTCCTGTTCAAGGGGGCATTAAATAAAGTGGAAGCTCAATCTTAAAAAGATTTGCAGGGTCCAATTTACCATGAGTTTGGTCAAAGGGTCAAAACGTGGAAAAGTACAAATTTTGAACGACACATATAAGGTAATGATAAAGTTTAACTAAAGGGGGTCTTGTGTGCCAATTAGGCATGTTGGAAAGGCAGAGACCTAAAAATCAACTTTTACCTTTCCTTATTTTGGCCTTAGACAGATTGGCAAGGCCCAATTTACCATGGATGTCAAAGCGTCAAAACTGATGAAGGTAGAAATTTTAGAACAATATATATATATATATGATAAAGTACCCTTGTTATTACAAAGGGGTCTCACACATCAATGAGGCAATGGTGACTAGGGTGAGAACTAAAGCCCTTATCTTACCTTTAGATGTATACATCAATGAGGCATGGTAAGGGTGGGAACTAAAGCCCTTGTCTTACCTTTACGTATATACTATATAGACAACTCAAACCCAAGTGGAAACGAAGCAGGCAGACAACTCAAACCCAAGTGGAAACGAAGCAGGCTGGAGATGATGGAAACTTATGTCCTATGCAACTCTTTTGACTAGTTAATGCCTCCTTACCTGGTTTGTCATACCTAGAAGGGTCCCTTCAACCTGTTCCATGTTAAATGAAAGAAGTAGGATGAGGTAGCAGGAATGAGGAGAATTTGTGAAGAAACAGGAAAAAGGTGGAAGCACTATAGTGCTGCATTTTTGTGGTAATTGGAAATTTTGAGCAAGGAACTCATGATAGAATTCTGGCAGCCCCATTGAAGATGGAGAGAACAGTGGGACCCACCGAGGTTGAGGAGGACAGTGTCATTTATAGTGCAACAATGTTAGGACCCCATCCTAACATTAATATGTAATTCTCGTATTATTATGTAATGACCCCTTGCCAACGTAAAGATCCCATTCTAATGATATTTTGTAATATTTTATAATGGTATGTGGCATTTGAGGTGCCTAGACAAGTGGGGGCATTTCATGTAACCATTGTAAAGAATGCAATTGTTTGGTTGGTTGGAGATTCCAGCTCGAGTGGCACTTTGCATGTAAGCAAACTCTTGAGCATTAGGTTAGGGTTGCATGAAGTGTATCTTTAAAAGACAAAGGGGCATAAACGAATGTATCTTTTTGCATATTGAATTAAAGTATTGAAGGAGGTTGCCCCCTCAAAGAGGCCCGCAATTCTGTATTGTGATTTGTGATACAATTCTGTATTGTGATTTGTGATATATATATATATATATATATATATATATATATATATATATATATATATTTCGTATTGCAAATTTTGTTCTTCATAAATTATTGTAATATTTATGTGAATGTGCTTATTTTAATTAGAAAGTTCCTAACAAATGGTATCAGAGCACTTTACTGCAATAGTTCTTGCCCCTGCCATTTCGACTATTAGGTATAAATTTTTCATGTTTTCATTTTTCTGCCTGTTTTCTTATTAAAAAAATCCAGACTTTTTTTTTGTATGTTCTGAGGGTTATAAGATATCACAGAGGAGATATCGTTATTGGCTAAGCTAGATTGCTCGTAAAGCGTCTAGTGAAGTGAGGGGCGATCAAACTCCAATACCCAGGCCTCAAACAACACCCACATACGGAATTGAGCTCCCATGTATCTTCGAGTATATCAGGAGACCCCCCTAGGATTAGGAGAAAACTTTAGACCTAGGAAGATTTTCGACAATGTATTTTCTATAGAGGATTCCATGAATACTCCTGAGCACACAACCCGCCTCTCTGACAGTATGGTAGGGTGATAGTCCCAAATTCTATGGCCTGATATATTGGTCTGAGCACTATAATTTGTCGTTGCGATATAACAAAGGGCTATGGAAAGTACATACACCCTGGATTAGAGTACCCTATTTCTATTTATCTTTAATGTCAAAAAAACCCACCACAAAACGTTGAGCATACTAAGAAGACTACACTATCACCAAATTAACTGAACAAAAACAGACGACAGAAAAAAATAAATAAAGTTGTGGAGAGAATAACAATCATGACAGGGTCTGCCAGTAACAATCAAAATAGTCCAAACAGAGTTGGTCGTGTAGTTACCATATATATAGTTAGTAACAGATAAGACAGAGTCAGATAGAACATTTGTCAGGCTACAAAGTTAGACAGAACAGTTGTCAATAACGAACTATGCGGAGCCTACTTAAAGGGTGTTGTAGAAAAGTCAATTTTCTGAGTGAACCAAGACTCCAGGAGAAAAATGGACAACACTTCTGTAAGTCCTATTGAAAGGAAATGGGCCCACATTTACAAAATCGCAGAGCAGCAATAATTATTTATTTAATTTAACCCCTACTTAACAACTATTACAATAGTAAAGCCTTATATAGGCTTAGGGAGTGCGGGGGAGTAGGGAAAGGAAGTTGGCGGGAGTTAGGGAAGAGGAGAGGACGAAGGCGTAGGGAGTGGAGAGTAAGGCGGCTAGGATAGGTGGCCTAGGGTGTGGGGAGAGGAAAGGTGTGGAGCGATAAGGGAAAATGGACGACAGGGGATAGGAGGATGAGGAGGAAGAACAATGGAGGGATAAGGAGAAGAACAAGGCAGGAATATAGGGAATATAGGAAGAAGAAGAAAATTACAATAAAATCATGCCGACCAAATTAGCCGACAATATAGAAGGGAGTTCACATGGTGGCTTAGAAAAACTGGATTTTTCTAACCCCTGTTCACACTTGCTACATTCTCCCCCTTAAAGTTGAGAGGACTGACTATACAGTCTCTCAGCTTTATAAATTGAGCTTTGGCCATTGCTTTGGTGAATATGTCAGCAACATTTTCCAAAGTATGGCAATATTGAAGCTCAACAATTTTAGTTTCCACCATATCTCTGATGAAGTGGTACTTCATATCAAAATGCTTTGATCTACTATGGTGGACAGGATTGTATGCCAACTGAATGGCACTGATGTTGTCACAGTATATTCTGGTTGGACCACTTTGCTGCTCTCCAATTTCTTCCAATACTTTTCGTAGCCATAGAGCTTGTGTACTAGCATGAGTGACTGCTATATACTCAGCTTCTGTTGAAGATAGAGCTACTACTGTCTGCTTCTTGGAACTCCAAGTTATTAGTCCCGAACCAAGACTAAAATAGTTTCTTGATGTGGATTTTCTGTCATCAACATTGCTGCCCCAATCACTATCACTAAAGCCTTCAAGCTTGATAGTATCACTTTTGTAGTACTGGATTCCAAAATCCAATGTACCCTTCACATATCTCAAAATTATTTTAGCTGCCTGCAAATGCAGCTCAGATGGGTTAGACATAAATCTAGAAACAAGAGATACAACATCATTGAATATCTGGTCTGGTGTTGGCGAGAAACATCAAACTCCCAACAATGCTTCTGAAAGTGGTCACGTCAACTTTCGGTGCTCCATCATCCTTGCTTAATTGGATCCCATGTCCAACTGGAGTTGCAACTGATTTGCATTGCTCCATAGCAAACTTCTTAATCATATCTCGAGCATACTTAAGTTGACAGATGAAGATCCCCGAATCTGTCTGATGGACTTCCATTCCAAGGAAGTATTGCATTAAGCCAAGATCCTTCATCTCAAATTCCTGCATCATGGAGTGCTTGAACTCCATATTAACTTTTTCATTACTACCCATAAAAATGAGATCATCCACATACAAACAAACTATGAGGATGTCATTACCTTGATTTAGGTAGTAGAGCGTGGGTTCATTTTTGCTTCTGATGAACCCAAAATATTTAAAGTACCCATCAATGCGTGAGTACCAAGCTCTCGGTGCTTGCTTGAGGCCATAGAGTGCCTTCTTCAGTTTATAAACAAGGTGCTCCTTGTCTTTCTCTTCAAATCCCTACGGTTGCTCAACATACACTTCTTCTGTCAAATAACCATTGAGAAATGCACTCTTTACATCCATGTGTTGGACTTTCCATCCCTTATGTGCAGCTAAGGCAAGAACTATTCTGATAGTCTCCTGTCTAGCTACAGGAGCAAAAGTCTCTTCATAATCAATTCCATATTTCTGAGTGAATCCCTTTGCAACTAATCTTGCCTTGTGCCTCTCAATGCTTCCATCAGCATTGAACTTGGTCTTGAAGACCCACTTACATCCAACACGTTTCTTTCCTTTAGGAAGCTTCACTAGCTCCCAAGTGTCATTGTTTTTTATAGAGGTTATCTCCTCTTTCATGGCATCTTGCCAAATATTTTGGGTACAAGCCTTCTCATAACTAGAAGGTTCAAGTTGTGCACTAGTTAACAAAGCATAGTTAACTAGATCTCCCCTAGGTTCCTGCTGGGAGACATCATCACCATACAAGTGCATATTTTCTAATCTTTGTAGAACAGAATTCATTTCACTAGCTTGACTCCTAGTGTATCTTTTTGAAAAAAATTATCCAACATCTGATATGATGGATGGTTCTGTAGAGTTCTCTTACCTCTGGATGGAGAATCGATGTCCATTGGTGAGGAACTTACTGATCTCTGCGGAGAAGGACTTGGTGAAGAAGTTGAACTAGAAGATGAACTTGGGCTTGTGGGAGGAGACTTCTTACCTTTCTGTGGTGACTGTTGTTGCACCTGCTTAGAAACTACATCATTGGATTCATCATCACTGAATATTTGGGGCTTACCCCATTCTCCCCCTTCATCAAAAATCACATCCCTGGAAAGCACAATCTTTCGAGTCCTGGGATTGTAGAGTTTGTAAGCTTTTGTGTTCTCACAGTACCCTACAAATATGCATGCCTGACTCTTTGGATCGAGCTTCTTTCTCAGCTCATCAGGAATGTGAGAATATGCCAGTGAACCAAACACTCTAAAATACTTAACATTTGGCTTCTTACCATACCAAGCTTGGTAAGGTGTTTGCCCTTCCAAACTTGAAGTAGGACTTCTGTTCAAGATATGTACGTTGGTCCTGGCTGCATCTGCCCAATATGAATTAGTCAAATGCTTCATCTGAAGCATAGACCTTGCCATCTCCACAATGGTGCGATTCTTCCTCTCTGCGACACCATTCTGTTGTGGAGTGTAGGCAGCTGTGAACTGCCTCTTAATGCCATGTTGCTTACAAAAATTCAAGAACTCATTAGAGGAGTATTCTCCTCCCCTATCTGATCTAAGACATTTTACAAAATATCCACTCTCACTTTCAACTCTTGCTTTGAAATCGACAAAGCATTCAAATGCTTCATCCTTATGTTTCAAAAAATATATCCAGCACATTCTAGTAAAATCATCAATGAAAAGTAGGAAGTAAGAGTTGTTACCAAGACTCTTGGTCTGCATCGGACCACAGATGTCTGTATGCACTAACTGGAGTGGATAGCTGGCCCGCCATGCTTGTCCATGAGGAAATTTTGATCTGGCATGCTTGCCCAAGGCACACCCTTCACAGACTTCCTTACTATCCTGAACTTTGGGAAGTCCGGTTACCATTGCTTGTGAAGTTAGCATTTTCAAACTAGCTGAATTCAAATGACCATATCTCAAGTGCCATAGGACACTTGGGTTGGTAATAGCAACATTTGCTAACTTATCTCCCCTTGGCTGGCCAAAATTTAAAGGAAACAATCTATTCTTTGACATTGGCACTTGTGTAATGATTCTATTACTATTATTTTTATCAAAAATGGTGCATTTACCCTCATCAAAAAGCAACTTGTAGTTCTTTTCTAACATTTGACCAACACTTAAAATATTGTGTTGGAGATGGGGTGTGTAATAGATATCACTTACTTGCTTGACGCCTTCTTTAGTTGGAACCGCCATGGCTCCAATGCCTTCAACCGCCAATGATTTGTCATCTCCCAATCGGATGCTTGATTTGTATGAGGAGTCTAGAGTAGCAAAGAGTTCTTCTTTGCCACTCATATGGTTTGAACACCCAGTGTCCAAGATCCATGTATCATTCATGTTCTGATCTGCTTGACCATATGAGAGAAAGAGATTTGTGGCCTCTTCCTCTTCTCCAAAATTGCCAAACTGACTGCTCTGGCTGCTGTTGCTTCCTTGTGAAGGCTTTGACCAACAGTCACGAGCATAATGGCCAGGTTTGCCACAATTGTAGCAAGTTTGTTTTGATTTATCTCCTCCTTTTCCTCTGCCTGATTGTTTCCCTCTGTTTTGTTGTCCTCCTCTATTCTGATATTCACCTCTGTTTGAGAATCCTCCTCTGTTCTGATTTCCTCCTCTGTTAGGAGTTCCACCTCTCTGATTATTTTTGCCTCTACCTCTGTACTGTCCTCTGCCATGGCCTCTACCTCTGCCTTCATGAGAAGCAAAGGCTTTTTCATCTCCTCCGTAACTTGTGGAAGGAGATTGTTGTAACCTCTCTTCATGTGAGAGAAGTGAGCCAATGAGGGCTTCAAAAGATAGAGAGGTTAGGTCTTTGGATTCTTCTATAATTATGGCAACTGAATTCCACTTAGGAAGAAGTGTCCTCAACACTTTCTTCACTATGACTTCAGGCTTGACTTCTTCTCCTAAAGTGACCATCTTATCTACTACGGCTTTTACCCGCACGCAGTAATCACCAACCTTCTCATTCTCTTGCATTTTAAGAGTTTCAAAATCTCATTTCAAGGTTTGTAGTTTGACTTGTTTGACTTGGTCACTACCCCTATAACTTTCTTTTAAAGCATTCCAAGCAGATTCAGCAGTTATAAAAGAAGCTATTCTAGGGAAAATACTTCTATCAAGGGCAGCTTGGATGTGATAAAGGGTGGAAGAATTATTCTTCTGAGCTTCCTTTTTAGCCCTTTTATCAGCAACATTCAAAGTTGCCCAATCAGCAGTAGTAGGTTCAGTATATCCCTCTTCAATCACATCCCAAAGACCTTTGCCTATCAAAAGAGTTTTCATTTTAATTGACCAATACTCGTAATCACCACCATTGAACTCAGGGATTGGTAGACTAGTATTGGATGCCATTTCAGAAAGTAGACTTTATTTCAATTTCAAACAAGTAGTACAAAGAAGTACAAAATAGATCACTGATTTAAATCAAATCTAGCCTTTTTAATATGCTCACTGATTTGGCGTTCTTCTTCTTGAGGATCACCCAGAACTGGAAGGGCGAAGTTGTCTGCTTCGTCATCACTGATCACAATGACTTCTGGTGCTTCTTCCCCTTCTTCCTCTTCCTCTTCTTCTTCTTCTTCTGATTCTGGATCAGGAGAGCGTGGTGTATAGCTCTCACTTGATTCTACTTCAGGCACTGCAGGGGTATAACTGTCACTCGATTGTCCTTCAGGGATGACTTCAACCATCTCGGACTCTTCTATTCTTTGCCCGAAGATATTGTCCTCTGAGTCAGCCTCGTATCCAGAATCGGGCTTCCTCTGGTGGGCTATTACTGAGTTCTACAGTTGACTGAATACCACATGTATTCCATTTCTTCGGATCCGCTCATCAAAAGACTCAGCTGATTCTCTCCTCAGTAGAGAGCATAGGGCGTGATAACATCCGGTTGACCGGATCATCTACTCATCATGGCAAAATAAATTAGTTGAGTTGCATATATCTATATTTCAAATGCTCAAGAAATTTTGATCTTCAAAAAAAGTTTTCCAATTTCCCTTTCCAAAAAAGTTTTCAAAGTTTTCAAATTTTTTATAAAGTTTTTAAAAAAATTTAATAATTTTTTATATCCTTCGTTATTTTTTTTAAACACAATTATATTTTAAAAAAAATTGAAGAATATAATTTTAAAACTATTAAATTAATTAAAAAACTTTAATAAAAATTAAAAAAAACTTTAAAAAACGTGCTAAAACCTTTTTTAACAAAAAACTTTGTTTTTTTGAAGCGGAGGGGAACCGATCCCCCGACCTGCCGCCAGGTAAATTCTTCACGACGGGCAATCAACCAACCCGTCTACTCCTTCGGACGGGAACAAAGGCGGTAAGCCTTTTATTTAATCCTTTCTTCACCAAGAAACAAGGAAAAAAAAGAAAAAAATATATTAGCGCCACGGTGGGTTTCGAACCAAAGACCTCCGCCAAACAACTCGTCCGACTTTGCCAACTGCGCTATGCGCTTCGGATGGACATTAAGGGCAAATATTGATAGTTTAAAGCAAAGAATAAAAAGTTTGTTTTTTAAAAAAGAACCTCCTTTTTATCCCACATGCACTGTGAGATGGGTGCGGAGGGATTTATAAACGCGAAGGCGCGCGTTATAAATCGATTGCCTTCGGGCAATCGCCAAACCAGTCTTCTGCCCTTTATCGACGAATCGTTGTTCGCCACGTGGCGTCCTCGCTTGCAATCACCTCGCCACGTCAGACCAACCAAATTTTGCCTAGTGTCAACTCCTCGCCACCTCCACTTGCCAGCTCTGCTGCCAACTCAGCTCCTCGAGCTACGGGCCCTCCACGTCAGCTGTCCACGTGCTGTCCACGTGTCACCTCCCGATTGGTTCCTCGGGATTCATGCCTGTCTGCGTCCAGACAATGCCACGTCGGCCTCCTTGGTCCGCATGCTTCTCAGATGTGTCTCTGCATGGACTTCCTGTCCACCTCCTCGATTCTCATGTCGAGCCTGCTGTCCTCCTGACAGCTGTGTCGCCTCGATCCTCATGAGCCCTCGGCTCTCGTGCTGCTCCAACGAATGCTTCTCTGCTTCTGACGTCTCGGTTCTCGTGCCCCTTGACGTGTCCTCACAGAGCATGGCTCTGATACCAGTGTAAGTCTAGTAGAAAGGAAATGGGCCCACAGTTACAGAATCATAGAGCCAATGCAACAATAATTATATATTTAATTTAACCTACTTAACAACTATTACAATAGTAAAGCCTTATATAGGCTTAGGGAGTGCGGGGGAGTAGGGAAAGGAAGTTGGCGGGAGTTAGGGAAGAGGAGAGGACGAAGGCGTAGGGAGTGGAGAGTGAGGCGGCTAGGATAGGTGGCCTAGGGTGTGGGGAGAGGAAGGGTGTGGAGCGATAAGGGAAAATGGATGGCAGGGGATAGGAGGATGAGGAGGAAGAACAATGGAGGGATAAGGAGAAGAACAAGGCAGGAATATAGGGAAAGAAGAAAATTACAATAAAATCATGCCGACCAAATTAGCCGACAATATGAAAGGGAGGTCACATGGTGGCTTAGAAAAAACTGGATTGTTCTAGCCCCTGTTCACACTTGCTACAACTTCCCTAAAAAAAAGTATGGGATGCCAAAATACATGGTTGTGGGATATCGCTCATTGCGATCGTCTTGTTGAGCTGATCATTTTGGTATATAGCCTCCATACACTTTCTAGGGTGCCAAAAAACGTCATTGTGAGACCAAGCCTATTGTATCTGTTTCTTCGAGCTGATCATTTTGATATATAGCACCCAAACACTTTTTTTGGCCCATTACTAAAAATAGTAACTCCTAAAACAACATTTCTATATTTAGTAAGTCAAGTGGGAGTGGTCCAAATCATACAAATATGGCTAGAGGACTAGAGGAACACAGGAGTTAGAAGCCACTATATGGAGCAATTAAATCACACACTTAATAACCTACAAGGCCAAATGTCCCACATTGGACAAGAAGTTAAACAAATGAGAGATCAAATGCAGGTTATAAGAACTGACCAAATTAAAACCAAAACTGAACTTAAAGAAAAATTCCTAGAGGTTGAAGAGCGATTAAGGGAAGGCCCAAAGGTGTTCGAGCATCTTAACACTAAAAGACCAGGTGGCAGTTCAGACAATAAGGAGAAAGGAGTCAATAAAGAGAAAGAAGCCTATCATTCTATTTTTGACACAGATACCCCATTTAAGATGCCTAAATTAGACTTTCCTAAGTTTAATGGAAAGGACGTTGATGGTTGGTTGTGTAGAGCAGATCAGTTTTTAGAACTTCATAACGTGCCCCGATATTTGTGGTCGCCATGGCATCTTTTAACTTTGAATCTAGGCCCTACAATGGTATCAATGGTTATAGAACATGACTTCGGACCCTTCTTGGGAAGATTTTGAGTCCCAATTACTCACTCGTTTTGGTCCTAGTGGATATGAGGACTTTACAGGAGCCTTCACCAAATTGAGGCAAACCTCTACTATCCAAGAATATTAGACTCAATTTGAGAAATTGGCTAATAGTAAAAGGGGTTGAATGAAGGTTTTTTTCAAAGTTGTTTTATCAATGGATTGAAAGATGATATCAAGGCAGAAGTTAAAATGTTCAAACCCCGATCTATGATGCAAGCCATAGGATTGGCGAGATTAGAGGAAGAAAACTTTTTTACTCAAAGGAGGTCGTTCACAAGCCAGACCCACATTTCCATTCAAGTTTACATCAAATACTAGCAATAAATCTCCACCAATCAAGCGTTTGACTAGGGAGGAAATGGATGCTCGTCGAGCACAAGGCCTTTGTTATAATTGCAATGAAAAATATTCACCTGGGCATAAATGTGTGCAACAGAAGTTTTTTTTGTTGGATGTGGATAAGGCAATAACCATCGAAACTTTTGAGGAGAACGAGGATCGTCATGACGAAGAACATATAGAACAACCTGACGTTCAAGAAGAATCCCAACCAAAAATTTTAGTGCATGCCTTAGCAGGAATATCAATTCCCCAAACCATGAAGGTGATAGGACACTTCAAAGGGCAACAGGTCATAATTTAATTGACCCAAGAATGGGCAAATAGGGAAATTGCTATATTAATTCTTGTAACTCCTTCGAAGTCATGATCACCAATGGAGGGAAAGTGTAGAAATGTTAAAATACAAATAAGGGAATATAATATCAAGGCATACATGTTTGCCCTACCCCTAGGTGGGTGTGATGTTGTTTTGGGGGCTCAATGGCTGAGATTGTTGGGTCCAGTATTATGGGATTTTTCTAAATTGTGGATGAAATTCAACCAACAAGGGACAGCAAACACATTACGAAGTTTGAAAGTTAGGACAACTCAAATTGTGACATCTCATAGGATGGAAAAATTATTGAAAAAGTCAACACATGGAGTTGTGGCCCAACTATTTGCTATACAAGACTTAGATAGCAAAGACAAAGACCAACCCGAGGAATTACAACTATTATTGCAAAAACATGCCACAATTTTTGGGGAACCAACGGACTACCCCATCGTCGGACTCATGATCATGCAATTCAGCTTATTCCTAGTAGTCTTCCTCCAAATGTTCGCCCTTATAGGTATGCATATGCCCAAAAATAAGAAATCGAGAAACTGGTGCAAGAGCTTCTTCCTGCAAGGGTTATTCATCCTAGCATCAATCCCTATTCTTCCCCAGTGTTGTTGGTATGGAAAAAGAATGGGTCTTGGCATTTGTGTGTGGATTTCAGGGACCTAAATAAAATATGAATTGCATGGAGCACAATATTTCTCAAAGTTGAATTTGAGATCAGGATACCATCAAATCCTAAACAAGGAATATGACATTTTTAAAATTGCTTTTAGGACTCATGAAGGGCACTATGACTACTTGGTTATGCCATTTGGTCTGACCAATACACTGTTGAGAAATGTAGCTCGGACAAGAACTTCTTGCACAGGCTTCAGTATGAACGTACTAGAAGTGGTTCGAGACATTTCTAATTCTATTTTGAAATTCACTTAAGTGATTTTCTATTTTTAAGTTCACTTAAGTGATTCTATTTTGTAATTCACTTAAGTGATTCTATTTTGAAATTCACTTAAGTGATTCTATTTTGAAATTCACTTAAGTGATTTTTTTATTTTTAACCTTACATCTCAAGATGAGATGAGATCTAATCTTAGGGTTAGAGAGATTAGGGTTACCTTTTTCAAGGATAAAAGGAGAAGATCAAGAGTGTTTTAGATACACAGAAAAGAAGGGGAGGAGAACAGATTGTTGAAGGAAAAATACAAGCTTAGGAGGAGAAGAACAGTGATTGCTGGCTAGAAAAGAAGCAAGAGAGCATAAGTGTTCTGCTGTAGCTGTAGCCTCTTTTATTTGTAATATTTCAGGTTCAGAAATATATTTAACTTCTGTTGTTCATGCTGTTTAATTTTCCAGCCATCTGTGTGACTGTTGAATGTTTGAATAAATTATTCTCAGATCTGATTAATTTTAAAATAACATAGGACAGCAGTTATCTAGGGCTGGAAAATTTACATACACCCTCCACTTTTCAAAGTTTGATGAATTCCATTTTTCAGCCCTTCCTTTGCAAATTTATTCTAGTCTTCTTTGATGAGATCCTAATTTATAGTCGCTCTTGGGAGGAGCACTTACAACATTTGGATTAGACTTTGCAACTTCTGTCTGACAATCAGCTTTATGCCAAGAGGTTTAAGTGTTCTTTTGGGTTGCAAGAAGTACAATATTTGGGTCACATTGTCACTAAAAGAGTTAAAGTCGACCCTACAAAGATTGAGGTTGTTCAAGCATGGCCGAAACCTCACACCCTCAAGGGACTTCGGGGATTTTTGGGTTCCATGGGGTATTACCGTAAATTTGTTAAAAACTATGGCAAGATTGTGACTCCTTTAACAACTATGTTGAAGAAGAATTCCTTTATGTCGTTAGAACCAACAAAGAACACTTTCAAAGATTAAAAGCAGGCTAAGACAACCACCCCGGTGTTAGCAATGCCTGATTTTTCTAAAACTTTTGTAATTGAAAGTAATGCTTTAGGCAATGGAATTGGGGCAGTTTTGATGCAAGGATGAACCTTGGCTTTCATCAGTAGGGACCTTTCAGGCCGCAATTTGGCTAAATCCACTTATGAAAAGGAGATGTTAGCTATTTTACATGCGGTTAATCATTGGAGGTCGTATCTCATTGGGCGTCATTTTTCAATTAAATCCGACCATCAAAGTTTCAAGTATTTCTTGGAACAGAGGATAGCCACACCCAAACAACAAAAATGGGTCTCCAAATTGATGGGCTATGATTATGAAATCACATATAAAAAAGGCAAGGAGAATACAATGGTCGATGCAGCACTATCACGACGGTTTGAAGATCAGAGTATGCTAAATACAGTAAAATACTATATCTTCCCCAATGCTTCAATGGATTAATAATCTCAAAGAAGAAGTGGCTAAAGATTCTAGCTTGCAAACTTTGATCACCAAACTTCAAGTAGATCCCAACTCATGCCCTGGATACAGATGGGATGGTCACAACTTGAGACATCATTACAAACTGGTTATTTCCCCAAAACCTCAAATGTAAGATTTTGTTTTGTAGGAAACACATGTCTCACCAACAACGGGACATTCTGGATTTCTTAAAACTTATGAAAGGACTAAGCGTACTTTCTTTTGGAAGGGAATGAAAAGGGATATCCATACTTTTGTGGCCGAATGTGACATGTGCCAACGAATGAAAGGAGAAACGGTGTGTTCTCTTGGAAACCTTCAACCCTTACCAATTCCAGCACAAGTATGGGCAGATATTTCTATGGATTTTATTGAAGGGTTACCTAAATCAAGAGGAAAAACAATTATTTTGGTGGTAGTGAATCATCTCACAAAGTAGGCTCATTTATGTTCCTTGCCCCATCCCTACACAGCCTCCACAGTCGCCCAAATATTTTTAGACTCGATCTTTCGCCTTCATGAAATGCCCAAATCCATTGTGTTAGATAGGGACCCTACTTTTACTAGTCATTTTTGGCAAAAATTGTTTAAGTTGCAGGGCACTCAGCTCAAAATGAGTTCGGCCTATCATCCTCAGACCGATGGCTAAACCGAAATTGTTAATAAGTGCTTGGAAACTTATCTTCGTTGATTTGTAACCAAACATCCTGCACAATGGGCTAGATGGCTTCCTTTGGCCACATGGTGGTATAACACTTCATATCACACTGCAACTAAGGTGACACCCTTTGAAGTTGTCTATAGTCTTCCTCCACCCACAACTTCTTCATACATTCAAGGGAGTTCCAAGGTTCACGTTGTTGACACCACTCTCAACCAGCATGCCACCGTCCTCTGACAACTTAAGATGAATCTTGAATTGGCCCATAACCGTCTGCATTGACAAGCTAATCAACAACGTTTTGAGCGCAACTTTGAAGTGGGGGATATGGTTTTCCTCCGCCTACAACCCTACAAGCAATCATCACTCCAGCTCCGTCGATGCCAAAAACTTGCCACCAAGTACTATGGACCTTACCAAGTATTACAGAGGATTGTGGGCCTACAAATTGGCCCTTGCAACAACATCCAAGATACATCCAGTATTTCATGTCTCTTCTCTCAAGAAGGTTGTGGGCAGTATGGTACCGGTTCATTTCGGTTGACTAGAATTGGATGAAGGGTTCCATCATGCTCGAGCCTGAACAAATTTTGGACCGAAGATTGTGCACCCTTCACAACCGTGTCATCACTAAGGTTATTGTTCAATGGCATGGGGATACAACCTGAAGATGCCACTTGGGAGTCTCTCCAACAGCTACGACAACAGTTCCCTCATCTCCAACTTTGAGAACAAGGCTTTTTGAAGGGGAAGGGCATGTTAGGACCCCATCCTAACATTATTATGTAATTATCATATTATTATGTAATGACCCCTTTCCAAGGTGGGAACCCCATTCTAATGATATTTTGTATTATTTTGTAATGGTATGTGGCATTTGAGGTGCCTAGACAAGTAGGGCCATTTCATGTAACCATTATCAAGAATGTAATTGTTTGTTTGGTAGAAGATTCTAGCTCATGTAATTGTTTGTTTGGTAGAAGATTCTAGCTCAAGTGGCAATTTGCATGTCAGCGAACTCTTGAGCGTTAGGTTAGGGTTGTATGAAGTGTATGAGTTCGCTTAGGTTAGGGTTGCATGAAGTGTATCTCTAAAAGACAAGTGGGCAAAAACGAATGTATCTTTTTGCGTATTGAATGAAAGTATTGAAGGAAGTTGCCCCCTCAAGGCCCGTGATTTTGTATTGTGATTTGTGAGAATTATATATATGTTTCTGCATTTACATTTCGTATTACAATATTCTATTCTTCATTTTACTGTTTTTTAGTGCAATATTTATGTGAATGTGCTTATTTTAATTAAAGGGTTCCTAACAAACAACTTAGGGCCTATTGATAACATTTGTATGCTCTCTTGAGGCGTTTTCTGGCCTATTGACCATTTGATCCATATCACTTCCATGATTTGATGGAGGAACTCAAGGTCAACTTTACTCTATTTAGAGCCATGTACTCCCCTCAAGAGAAAGCCACAAGAAGTTGAATATTTTTATCATAAGTTGCCATATCCAGCAACTCTATATATAAAGATCATGGATAAGATGTAATCAGTTGGCCATGCTTGTAAGACATCTAAAAGGCTTGCAACTGAAATGGAATTGTTAATCTGATAATAATCTATAAATTAACAAAAGGCGGCAATAAGCCATCAGGGTTCAATTCTCATGGATTCCGTGATAATACAATTTGTTGTAATACCACTACAAGGTTTGTTGAAATACCACAATGCAATCTTGATGTTCTTAGAGCAACAGAAGCAAAAAGGTTCCCACTGGTTTCCACTCTATTACATTGAAAAGGTGGAATCCAACCTGAAGTTGCTTGAGAGTAGCTAACACGTTATAAGTAGCTAGTGAATATTAAGAGTGACAAAAGCATTTCCACTTTCCTAACTTGTGTTGCCTGTGGTATTAAAAGACTATAAGCTGTTCTAGTTTGCAAAATCACATTTCTCTTCTGTCACCTAAACTCTTCTATTAACACCATAATTCAGCATCTATAAGATGGAAAATCAATCAGAATCTTGTAAAATAGCAATTTTTTATATAAGAGAAAGTATATATATATATATAGTAACTTGACATAAATTTTGCCCACAAGGTTTGAAGCAATTGACAAGGAATGAAAGTTTCATACCCTCAACCAAGGTTCAAATCTCAAGGGTGAACCTTAACATTTTAATCAAATGGCATTAGACTCCTCAACTTTCGAGGAGGAGACCGAGGTTCAAATCTTGCCAATCAATACATGCAAAATTGTCAAGTTGTTGTAATATCACTATGATCTGAGCTGAACCAATCCCACATAATTTTTCCTTCCTTTCTTGCATGAGCTGAACCAATAAATTTCTTTTACTGGATCTATTATGTTTTGCATTTGCCCAAACAAGGCTACTATGGATTACTATGGATTGACTATACATTTCCGACAACTTTCATGGTCAACAGCTAGCTATGGTTCTCAAAATAAAACACTGGCAAGATAAGCAATTCACATCTGCTCATGGCAATCAGTAACAGTGAAAGCAGCTGAACAGAACAATCTGCATGTCCCCATAAGAATTCAGCCTATATAACTAAATACACCAAAGGAACATATGATCCATATCTTGCCTGTATGTAAGCGGACAGATTGGGAAATGCCGTCTCAAAAACAATGTAAACAGATTGAACAAGTTAATTCAAAGACAATCAGCTTGATTTATGAATGCATCCAAGTTATACATGGATGAGGTAACTCGCAAAGCAAATATTAGATAATTTCAGAGTGAAGCCGTTAAGTTCTATTTCGACTTAAGCACACGGGTAAGAGATCTGATGATGTCCAATAGAATTCACCTCTTAATCCAGGATCTATAAAACCCATTCCCTCAACATATATGCTCTTTATATGGACAACTCCCAAAGTAACACAGGAAAACCTTGGAGCTAATTTCTATGAACAATAAGCCCTTTCTTTTTTGGTTTTCCCCTTGGCAAATCCTGGAAAACAACTTGTGTAAATTTTCAACATTCCAAACCGATGATATCCATACAAATTTTAAAACATTTATCATGTATCTCTTTAAGTGTATAGAACACTATTATGTAGCTAAGAGCCTGCAAAAAAAACTTGTAATGTAATATTGATTGCCATTGTCATTGCACTCCACTTAAAAACATATATCACCTGCCCTGGTTAAACATGTAAGCCAGCTGACCCTGACAATGCACCCAGGTCACACGTATAAGCCAGACAATCCCTCTGATTTTGTACCACGATCCCACAGTTTAAGTTGCTTAGTCCATGCACCCACAATCCCTCATTTTCCAAGTCATTTAAAACTATAATACTTCACCTATCAAATTTTGTTGAATACCTATTGGCACATATCATATACTCCTTATATTGTATGCTGCTTCAAATGAATATTTCTTTGGAAGTTCTTATTTATAAGAATTATCTATATATAAAATTATAAACAAAATACCCCATAAAGGGGCGGAGGTCCAAGGTTCAAATCTCGGGCCTCGTCGGACTGAACGCTTGTCCCTTTCCTGGTGCTTTCAGCGGCGTAAAAGGTTTAAAATGATTGTGGCATGGTGGTTATAGGGGCGGACTGCGCGAAGATCTGTGTGGCGGCTTTTCTTGGTGCTTTCAGCGGCGTAAAAGGTTTAAAATGATTGTGGCATGGTGGTTATAGGGGCGAACTGCAAGAAGATCTGTGTGGCGGCTTCTGGGGCGGACAGCGCACTGTAGCTGCGCTGTAGCGGCCATAAAAAGCTGGACAGCCTGCCTGGATTCGTAACGGCTACCGATTCCACCATGTAAATTCAAAAAATATATATATATATATATATATATATATATATATATATATATTATAAACAAAATCTGTTAACCAAAAAAAACATTAGATATATATGCAAATCCCCTCTTTTGTATTGGACTTCTGCGCAGTTTATCCAACTGATTTTAGTCGCTAGCTAAATAATGCACCAAAAGACAATATCCATCCCAACCCTTGTTACAATTGCAGAATTTTAATTCAAATCATTTTCCATATAACTAACTACTATTACACAGAACTTCATCCTCCATGCTACACAAGAAAACGAAAGTACCATGCCAATTCACAAATAATATCCACTTTGATTCAAAGCAGAAAATAAAGGAATGCATACCTCTCCTCCCAAATAGCAGAGTTGACCAGAGGTAGTCAAGGAAGTGTCATGAAACGCTGATCTCCCGAGGACTCGAACCATGTCCGGTTCCACCATGTGCTTTCCTCCAATTATTTTCAGAATTGTGGTCTTCCCTGTTTAGAGTTAAATTCGCGAGGTCTCGAGATCGAACCACAATAAAAACAGGCTGGAAGAGAGAGTGAATAAGAATTGGCATGAGAAGTTGATACCTGCTCCATTTGCTCCCACCAGAAGACATCGATCACCGGCCCTGAGAGTGAGAGAGAAGTCCTGAATGAGAGGCGTTGCTCCAGCTGGCGGTTGTCCATCAATTCCCGGATATGTGAATGTCAGATTTCTCAGCTCCAGTGTTACATTCCTACCTGTAATATTATTATCCTCCTCCATCGTTCTCTTGGCTATGAACTTGAATTCGCTTCGCAGGACTTATACTGCGAGTATGTCCCGTCGTCTCCCTTGGATCCAAAATTAGGTGGGTAGTACGTTTATTTTTTTGGATTTTTTTAATTTATTAAGATGAGCTTACACTAGGAGTCAGTGTGGCGTCTTTTGAGCTACCCACCGCATCCTTCACAGAGCTGCCTTTATAAGTTTTTAATGTTCGGATTCGAACACGTGACGGTTGTAAATTGAAACACGTCTCCGTTCGTCATTCACCAATTTTGATGGTCGATAGTTATTGCAGTGAGCTAATTAATTTGAAAAGGGACCTTTTAAATTAAAGATTATATAGGGTTATCTCTTATTAATTTAATATATTATTATTCATCTTTATTTAAAGTTATTTTATTTTGTTTATTAAATCAATTGCAATTTAAAAAGATGATTCAATATATGTTAGCTAATCATATTTTTGAGTAATATGTTATAAACATCTTGTCTGAAGATTAAACTTGGATCACATCATTTATAATATAAACGACGTCCTTAAAAATAAACTATATTTTAGGAAAACATCCCAATTTAATATGCCCACCAGTTATCTAATTTAACATGCTACCAGTTAATAAGAGTTAAGAAAAGAAAGCTTCTTTAAATTTTTTAACTATTTAAAATAATAAAAATGTTTTGTTTATCATGTACGAGACGGTGGAAGTCGTGGGAGCCTTCGTAGATAGTTTGAACCCTACCAGTTGTGCTGGTAGTTACTAAAAATCGTGATTGTAATGAACTTATTAAAAATCGTGATTGTAACCATTGCTTCTATATAAAAAAAAAAAAAATGTTTTGTTTTATAATTAAATAAATGTTTTGTAAATCAATTAATTGGTGTGAGGTCATAGATATATTTATATTTTAAATTTGTATATAGTTAAAATGTAAATTGAAGGAGATATGATTTTTTGAAGTTAGTTATTTGGAACAAGGGTAATGATAATTTTTTTAAGTAGCAAAAACAAAATTACAAATATTTATTGTCTAGGGTTTAGATGATGGGAGGAGCAATAAAGGGTTAGGATTTCCGTGAAGACATTCTATTTGGGTATAGAATTTTTTAGTTAAGTTTCGTTTTCTTTTTTTTATCTTAAAAATTTTGAATGTAAATTATTATAATTTTTTATAAAATAATTCGCAAGGCTAGTGACCCCTAATGAGACATGATTATCATCTCATGGAATATAAGGGATGCTAATGCCCCCTCAAAGTAGAGGTTTATTAGGAACCTTTATTTAATTATATTCTTTGTATCCATGAAACTAAAATGACAAAAGAAGAAGTTTACAAAACTATGAAAGCAATATGGGTGAGATGTGAATGGGATGTTATGGATTTTGAAGGAGTGAGGGGGAATTCTAACTTGTTGGAATCCTATTAGAACCTCTTATGTAACCATTCATAAAACTAGGTATTGGATAACCTCTTTAGTCACATGCTACCTTGCAGTTATTCATTTCATCCTTATTAATGTCTATGGACCTGCAACTCAGTCAAGCACATTAGAAGTTTGGAGTGGGATTGAAGCCTTTATGAGAAGTAAAGACCAAGAAACTCAATTCATGATCATAAGAGATTTTAATGCCATAACCAAGTTGGATGAAAATTTTGGAGGAATTAATAAATTAACCCAAAATATGGGAGATTTCTCAACTTTTATACAAAACAATATTCTATGGGAGGTTGAGTTTGAAGAAAACAACTATACATGTACCAACAACAAGAGATGCTAGAACCTAATAGTAAAAAAATTAGATAGATGCATACTCTCATATCATTGGCTAGATGAAGGAACTTGTGCTAAAATTAATACCTTGACAAAAATTGGTTCAAATCACTTGCCAATAAGAGTTAAAATGATGGTAAGTGAATTCAAAAAATATTATACTTTAAATATGAGTAGATGTGGGAGGACCATCCTCAATTTGTAGGTATGATAGCACAAACGTGGAATTCTTTAGGAAACGATGGGTTGTATACACTTCCAAAAGAAATTAAATCAATGACATCTAGATTAAAAATATGGAACAAGAACACTTTTGGAAATAATTTTGAGAAGAAAGAACTAAAACTTTTGAAATTCTAAAAAGGTGATCATAATAATCCAATCTCAAAGGCAAGGGATTTCCTTAGTGAATATCATAATATTTTAAGGAAAAAGGAGAAATTTTGGAGATTAAAATCGAGACATACTTAGTTAAAAGGAGATAAAAATACAATATTTTTCATAGGATGGCTATAGTACACAAATAAGCTTCTAGAATTAGTAGAATTAAATTAGTATAAGGGGTTTGGATTGAATACTACAGTTAAACTAGAAAGGAAGTAAGGTCTTTTTATCAGAATCTAGGAATAGAGGAGTTTGAAGTTCTTAATGGTAAACTTCTTCAAGAAGTACCTTTAGGTATAACAAATGAAGACAATAGAAAACTGATGGAGCCTATTACTCTCAAAGAAGTTCATTTAGTTCTTCTCTTTCAATAAGGATAAATCTTGAGGTCTAGATGGGTTCTTTGTAACATTCTATCAACATAATTGGGATACAGTGAAGGATTATTTATTAATAACAGTGGAACAATCTAGGGTAAAATAATACATACCTTATAGAATAAATGCAACATATCTTACTCTAATTTAAAAAAAAAAAGATGCAAAATTATTTGATTCTATACAACCCATAATACAATGGAATATGGCATATAATATTATCTCCAAAGTGATGGTGAATTGGTTAAGACCATTGTTAGATAAAATTATTTTAGAAGAGCAAGGAGGATTTATGAAAGGAAGACAAATTGTAGACAGGATCATAGTAACTTATGAAGTTATGCATTTAGCAACTTCAAGAAAAGAGAAAGGAATGATCTTAAAACTTGATATGATTAAAGCCTATGATAGGGTTATTTTTGTAGTATTAGGAAAGTTTGGAATTGGGAAGAAATGGGTTAGATGGATTAAAGCATGTGTCTCTACAATTTCATATTTAATGTTGGTCAATAAGTTCATAACATACTCATTTAAAGCCAAGAGAGGTCTTAGATAGGGAGATTCTCTATCACGATAATTGCTCATTATTATGGCAAAGGTTTTGTGTAGGAACTTGAAGAAGGCTAACAAATATGGGCTTATAAGTGGACTTAAGGGTAGTAATAACATCGACAACATCACCCGTCAACAATTTGTAGATGATACATCTTTTTTGGGAGGGTGAGGATAAACGAGGCCAAAGCTTTGAATAACCTATTAAAGGAATATGAAAGAGCATTAGGGCAAAATGTTAATGGGACAAAATCCAAAATTTACTTCGTAAACACCCCAACTAAAATCAAAGCAGGGGTATGCAGGTTACTTCAAATGGAAGAGGCAAATTTACCAATAACTTATCTAGGGATGCCCTTATTTGAGGGGAGAATGAGGATGGAATTATGGAATCTGATTATAAGTAAAGTTTAGAATAAATTACTGACATGGAAAGGTAGATGGTTATCATTAGTGGGAAGAGTACAACTAATTAAATTAGTCTTACAAGCCATTCCAACATATTATATGTCCTTGTTTTCAAATTTTTCAAAAAAAAAACATATTATATGTCCTTGTATACTATGCCAAAATTGATAGAAAAAAGTTTAATCTATATTCTATGGTCATTTCTGTGGTTAGGATTACATTATAAAAGAAACTTTTCTTTAGTGTAATGGAGCAAGGTATGTAATGATAAAACTAGGGGAGGTCTCGGTTTAAGAGTTCTTACGGATGCAAACTTAGCTCTTAGGGGGAAAGTAATTTGGAGATTGTATAAAGAGAGTAAAAAACAATGGGTAAAAATTCTTCTAAGTATTTGAGTCCAATGACCCAAGCTTAATATTTATTTCATTATCTCTACCAAACAGTTCTGCACTATGGAACAATCTTAAAAAATCAATTGATCTAGTGATTAAAGGTTTAATATGGGTGGTGGAAACTAGAGAAAATATTTCTATTTGGATGGATACTTTGTGTGATTAAAAATCACTCAATCTAGATCCAATGTTGAAACCATGAATGAGATTACTTCAAGATAATAATGGTGATAGGGCTTCAAACATTTTGTACAAGGATCAAGAAGGACGATACAAATGAGAAGAAGTTTTTTTTACAAGTATACAAGACATTGATGCTAAGAGGCAATTGAGTAGAAAGATAACAATAGTGATTATTGTGAGGGAAGCCAAGGATAAGCTGATTTAGGAGTTGAATAACTCAGTAGAATACACAACAAGAAGTGGATATAATGTAAAACACCATCAAAATAGAATATCACAAGAATATGGAGAGATATTTGGGATAGCCTAAGCATTCCTAGAGTCAAAATGTTTGTTTAGCTAGTAGGTCATAGAATAATTTTGTCCTAGGATAACCTTATGAAAAGGAGTTTTCATGACCCCTCATAATGTGTTCTTTGTAAAAAGGAGGGGAGTATAGACCATCTCTTGGGACACTTCTCTATAGTTTGAAAATTATGGCAATGGATTCTTAATATGTTTGGTAAATGCATGGTGATAAATGATAGAATTGAATAATGGTTAAAGCAATGGCAAAGCACATTTAAAAGTAAGGCTTTATAGACAACTTGGGATATATCAAAAGATACAATACTTTGGATTGTATGGCTAGAAAGGAATAGAAGAATATTTAAAGGAAAGGAATGTAGTTTAGACATAATAAAAAGGAAGAAAATGAAGATTTTTTTAACTATAGAGGAGTTTAAATCAACCCTATCAACTCACCCAATCCCTAAACTAGAAGTAGAGATCCTTCCTTGATAGATGGAGTCAAGTCATCAAATGTAAAAATGATGTTATGTACATGTGAAACAAAAAGAAGAAAATTAATATAAGTGGAAACCACCAAATGTGGAGTTGGTCAAATTAAATTTTGATGGGGACTCTAAAGAAAATCTAGGACCAACAAGAAGGGAAATAATTATAAATAGTAGAGAAGAGATTTTGTCTCATTATGCTTTCAATTGTGGATTTAAGACAAATACTGGGCTGCTTTAAAAGGGTTAAAAATATACAAACAAATGAAATGGAACAAAGTATAAATGAAAGGTGATTCACTAATAGTAATAAATACAATTTTGAGGAAAACAAAGGCTCCATGAAACATACAAAAGATAATTGTGAAATTCAAGACCTTGCTATAGAGTTTGAAGAAATCAGGTTTACACATATGTTAAGGGAAGGAAACAAATGTGCAAATAGGCTAGCCAATAGAGGGGTTTTAATAGAGGATTGTGAAGTTAAATTCTCTTCTCCATGGTTAGAAGAAGTAGTAAGTTTAGCTGAAGTTGACAAGAAAATGTTGATTGCCTTATTCAAATAATGATTAAGATTTATTGTAATATTTTTCATTCGTAATATCTACTTTATTTTATAATGTTAATGTGCTTTCATAAAAACTATTTATTATAATTTTTATGGTTGCACTTGTGCTTCAAGAAGGAAACTAGCAATCTCGATCTCGTAAAGCGGACTATGATAGTGTGATGTTTTGGAAATATTACTCTAGTAAGATGCAATGCATAGATTGTAGAGGTGAAGTTTTGGTATTGTGAAGGCCATTATAGAAAAATGTCAAGCAAGATGTTGAATTTTGGAATCTTTGTATTCACGCAAAAATTTGAAAAAGATCCAAAAAATGAAAATCAAGAATTCGAACATTTTATGTAAAATGATGTAGGTCTAGCTATAACAACTCAATTGAGATGAGAATTGAATATGTTTGTAAACTCTCAATCTCTAAAGAAGAGAGTTGTGATTTGTCAAAGGTGGGGGACCCGAGTACAACCCCTTGTTCTCCAAAAAAATATATTTATATTTAAAATTTGTATGTAGTTAAAATTTATTTTAAATAATTTATTTAATAAATATTTGCATTTCAAATTTTTTTTTTTCTATTTTTTTTATGTTTATTATAAATATTAAAATCAAAATTTTAATAAAAATATGTGTATGCTCTATTTACAATAATTTTGAAGAAAAATATCTTCTTAATATAACACTAGTTAAGGTTATAAATATGTTTGTATTTAAATTTATATATTTTTTAATAATTTATATAATTTTTTTTTTTATTTGGTTATTGTGAGAAACCCCTATGACCGACGTACAAGGTTGAGCAGTCTCCTCCCAACCATGACCCCTCCTAAAGTTGAGAGTTATACTTATCAATAGAGAATTTAACACAAAGCCACCACACACCCACCCCCTCACATACTCGCCCACACCGCGGTTTGAACCTTGGACCTCTCGAAGAAGAGCTAAAGCCCAAATAACAAAATATTATATTGCTTTCAAGTTAATAAAACCATAATTTAACTTGCTTTTTCATCCATGACATGATAAATTTCATTTGCCTTCATATCAAAAATATTCTTCTTGAAAATGCAAAGTTTTTCCAATCAACTCCTTGGTATCATTTGCATTAAGAGAGAAAATCTCACTTGACTACTTGTCTTTTAAATTTTAAATTTTGCCCATACAAAGTTTAACACCACAATTGGCTAAAAAAACAACTACTTATATTAATTTTCTAAAAATATGATGACTATAACAAGTTGTCAAATCCTTAATACTTTTTTTAGGGGTCTTATGCATATCCCTAATATTTTTTTT
This sequence comes from Wollemia nobilis, assembly GCA_028583015.1. Lineage (NCBI taxonomy): Eukaryota > Viridiplantae > Streptophyta > Pinopsida > Araucariales > Araucariaceae > Wollemia > Wollemia nobilis. Next base: position 1,009,712 of record JAQPPZ010016712.1, on the reverse strand, counting down.
TTTTTTTTTTTTTGTGGAAAAAATCCCAAAAGGGATGCCACTTTCGGGTAAGACCCAAGGAGGCAGGGGTATCCATTCCACCAAAAACGCCCAGGACTCGGACCTAGCCTACCACCTTTGACATACTCAAGGAGCAAACAAACACACAAAACCAATTTAAAAATAAGTAAATAAAAACAAAAATAATAAAATAAAATAAAAAACATGCTCCTTGAGTGTGTCAAAAACAAAAGCACAACCAAACACGCACAATAAGAAAAAAGAAACCACAACACAAACCACATAGAAAAACACAAGAACCACATAACAAAACACAAACAAGACAAAAACAACGAAACACTACAAAGACATAACCCAAAAAAAACATGAAAAATAAACACAACCAAAACCTAAAAAATAAAATAAATAAAATAAAAATAAAAAAAAAATAACCAACAACGAGACAATAAACAAAAACAAAAACATAGAAGACACTCACACATAAAAACACGAAATAACACAAACAAAGAGAAACCCAAGAACAAGAACGAAAAAAACACAAGAACAATAACAAAAAACATAAAAAAAACAAAACAACAAAAACACAAGAACAACGAAAAACAACACAAAGAACACAAAAACAAAACAAAACAAAAGAACCCACCCACCTTAAAAAACTAAAAAAAAAAAACAAAGAAGAAAAAAGAAAAAAGACAAAAACAATGAACAAAACAATGACCTATCTAGACCAGAAGACTATTAAGGCAAGAATCAACAGAGGAAACAAAATAAAGAATAGAATGAGCTAGGGAACTAAAAAAAACTGAATGAACCAAAGAGAAGCAAAAAAAAAACAAGAAGAAACTAGGTACCTTCAGAACTGGAGACATCCAAAGAAATGATAGAAAGAAGAGCTTCCCTAATTTGAGAAGCCCACCATATAGGAGGGTGGCCATAACAAGTAAGATCACCTTTGTCCAAAGCCCAATTAGCTAAAGCATCAACACTCTTGTTTTGATCTCTGACCACATGATTGTAATCAACTTTCAAAAATCCCATCCGGATTAACTGAATCTTCTCAATAATTCTTTTTATTCTCCAATCCACCTTATGATTCTTAGGAAGTCTTCAAGAGATTAATCATAAGTTGAGAGTCGAGACTCAACTAACACCTTTTCCCATCCAACCTTAGTAGCCTCCTGAAGGCCTCCGAGGATACCATACCCCTCAACAAGGTTATTGGAAAGAATACCCAAATTCTCAGCAAAAGTAAAAACCGAGGAGCCATCCGAAAGTCTACCAATTCCTCCCACACTGGCTTTTCCGGGGTTCCCTCTAGAGGCTCCATCGGTATTGACTTTTCCAAAATCCTTAGGAGGAGGTTGCCAATTTCTAGTCCTATCCATCTTACTAATACTCACATTCCCTTTAAGTTGGTTGCCCTTAGAAGGTTTAATCTTCAATCTTTGCATCACTTGATCCCATATTTGGTGGGAGTTTTGAGGGTGATTAAGGAGTTGATGGACTGATTCAACTAAGTTGGCTATGGTATTTTGCCAAATATAGTGAATATCCTTCCTATCTTGATTAAAAATTCGGTTGTTCCTTTCATTCCAAATATTCCAAAGAAGAATGGTAGAACCCATCCAAACTAAATGCCTAATAAAATGATCAACACCCTCTTGATTAGGCCAATCCCTCCAAATCTGTTCAAAAGTAAAAAAATTGGACCATTGTAAGCCAAGTAAAGTGGCCATTCTCCTCCATAGCTCAGAGGCTAAAGTACACTCAATAAAAATATGGTTGATATTTTCTACATTATCTTCACACATTTCACATCTAAAAGGGCCATGAAAACCATGCTTCATAAGTTGCTCACCAGTAAGCACCCTACGATGCAATAAAAGCCAATTAAAGAACCTCACCTTAGGCCAAAGCTTTTGAGCCCACAATTGAGAAAATATGTCAGAAGAATGGTTGGGATTATTATGGCATAAGGTCAAATAACCTTGAGCAACGGAATACTCACCCTTAGTAGTGTTGTTCCATCCAAAACAATCTTTTTCATGGGACCAAGAGAGGGATCTCATATGAAGTATGCCTTGGATATCTTGTCTTTGCCTTTACGGGATTTGAATAGGCCAGTCCTCAATAGGGATCCAATATCTACCAACCTTTGAATTACCAGTATGGTACCGACGAGTAATTAGCCACCTTTATCCAATTAGCTCGGTGAAGCTCCTCCATCAAAGGCCTCCAATCGAGAAACCGAGTTATTAAAGGCTTGTGACCATCCCAAGAATCTATCCAAAAATTTGCATGTTGACCATTATGAATGATCCAAAATAATTTTTTCTTTATCAAATCCTCACCAGTCTTAAGAACTGCTAAAATGGGAGAACCTTTGGTAGGAAGTTGATAGCGAACAAGGTCTTCAGGACTTTTGTTCTCGACATATTTAGCACGAAGATTATTGGCCCAAAGAGCATTGGGGTTATGCAACATCCTCCAATATAATTTAGCAGCTAAAGCTTTGTTGTTATTAATTGAAGACCGAAATCCTAACCCCCCTTCACTCTTAGGAAGACATAAAGTATCCCATTTCACCAAGGCCCATTTTCTTTTCTCCTTAGTACCACTCCAAAGGAAACGATGATTGATTTGATCCAATTCTCGAAGAACAACCTTTGGGATATTCAAAACGGAAGAAACATAAATAGGAATAGCTTGAAGGACTGATTTTACCAAGGTGATTCTACCCCCGAAGAAAGCCACTTGTTGGTCCACTTTCCAATTTTCTTCTTGACTTTGTCCAACAACCAATTCCAATCTTTATTTTTCTGCCTTTGAATATTTATGGGAATACCTAAATAAGTGATTGGAAGAGAGGTATTATTATATCTTAATTTATCCAAGACCATGGATTCCTGTCTAGCAGAAGCAATGAAAGAAAATAACTTTAGATTTGTCTTCATTGATCAACTGCCCAATAGCCTTAGAAAAACAACTAATTATTTGCTTAATATTAGAAGCTTCCTTAACTATAGCTTTACCTAAAAGAGTAGAGTCATCCACAAATTGAATATGAGAGATAGGTCTAGCTCCATGAGCAATGGTAACTCCCTCAAGGGTTTTGTTTTCCCTCTTTTTGGTTATAGTCCTACCCAAGCATTCAGCAAGAATGATGAATAAATAAGGGGATAGCGGGTCACCTTGCCTAATACCTCCGGAAGTTGGGAAAGACTGAGAAGGCCTGCCATTGATAAGAACTAAGTAGGAAACTGAAGAGATACATCCCATAATCCAATCCATCCAATCCTTAGAGAAACCAAATTGCCTCAAAACTTTGATAAGGAAGTGCCAATCCACTCTGTCATAAGATTTGGATAAGTCTAACCGAATGAACATAGAAGAAGAATTTTGCATATCCATGGAATGGATGGCTTCCTGAGTAAGAACTATCTCATCTACTATTTGACATCCTTCCACATATCCCCCTTGCTCTGGGGAAATAATCTTATGCAAAAGAGGCTTCAACCTTTTTGCCATGATTTTAGTAATGATTTTGAGAAGAACATTACATAAAGCAATAGGTTTAAAAGCTGAGATATGATCAACCTCTTGAGCTTTTGGAACAAGAGTAATATAAGTTTTATTGATAACCTTCAAAACTTCTTTGGCTTTCCTGGCTTCTTCCACCACCTCTAATAAATCAACATGAAGGATATCCCAGAACTCTTGGTAGAACTCAATAGGAAAACCATCAGGACTCGGGGTTTTCCCTTTTTGCATTTTAAAAACTACTTGTTGAAGCTCATTGATAGTAACACAAGCAGTCAAAATAGAGTTCTCCTCAAAAGTGATAAGAGAAGGGATTGCTTGAAGAACATTTTGTTGAGAAGCTGAGTCAAGAGGAGTAGCAACAAAAATATTGGAAAAGTAATCAACAACAATAGAGTTCATGCCATCCCAAGTATAAACAACATCTCTAGTATCTGAAGTTAAGGAAGAAATAAAGTTGTGAGATCTTCGAGCTAGAAGAGATTTGTGAAATAAATTTGTGTTTCGATCTCCTTCTTTGAGCCATTGAATTCTAGATTTTTGCTTCCATAAGATTTCTTCTCTTTTTTCCCATTCATCTAACTGAGTTGTGAGTTTAATTTCATCTGCACTTCTCTTCTCTATGAGGCCATCTAAATGGATTTTCTTATTCAAATTTTCAATATGAGCAATAACTTCATGTTTTTTTTTATGAACATCCCCAAACTCTTTCCAGTTCCAAGTCTTGATTTTGGATTTAATGTATTGCGGTCTTTTGGCAAAACAGAACATCTTAGTCCCATGCCTAGGTTTACCTTCCTTCCACCATTGTTGCACACGAGGTCCGAAGGAAATGTCTCCGAGCCACATTAATTGAAAACGAAAAGGAGAGAAACTCACATTGGTTTTCCACATTTCCACCATGATTGGACAATGATCCGAACAAGCATTATTAAGAGTCTTCACTTTAGGAATGTGACCATGGATTAAGAAATTTTCAGAGAGCAAAAACCTATCCAATCTCTCCATTATACAAGCTAAGCCTTGCCTTCTGTTAGACCAAGTCATAAGGCCATTATCTGGTTGGATATCCACAAGATGGAGGTTTGCAATATATTCGCTCATCCCTAATATTCTAAGATATAGTTTTCATGGTCTCTTTTTCTTTTTATTTGTGGGCTTAGCCCCATTCCTTGTTAACACTTGTGATATTTGTTTTCATTCTTCCATGTCAATATTCCTCTAAGATTTGTTTTCTTTTTCTTTTTGTTTCTTGGGTCTTTCTCTCATTTCTTTCATTTCCACCAAAACTTTCATCTTCATCAATCTCTTCAAAATTTTCATACTTATTCATAGTAAGACTTATCATATACAAGTTTGTCTTCCTTTAAAGGATCTGAAGTACAAGGAATAACCTTAAAAATGCTTTTATATGTATGTTGACCTAAAAAACCTAAAGTGTAAGGATGTTTCTCCATATTAATTACCTCCTTATGCTACCCTAAAAATCCTAAATTACTATGGATATCTTCCATCCTCCTTTTTTTATTATGTTATTTTTGAAACCCTAAAATACAAGGGATGACCTCTACACTACTTTTATTTTTGTTGCAACAAGAGGGTTTTATACTACTCGAGGAAAATGAAGGCAATTTAATTGACCTCTTCTCCCTTCTTTGTTTTAAAATTTTCCTCCACATTTTCCTTTGCACCTTTAGATCCTTTTAAATTTGAACTTGCACATTGTACTTCCTCATCCCTTGTATCCTTCTTTGTTTATTCTAACATTTGATCCATGTGAACTATGATAACATTTGTCAATTCATGTTGTAAATACACTTTATTTGCCTTTTTAGGGGGAGTGGAATATCCTTGATCTAATCTAGCTTCTACTACAATATGATCTCCTTACTTCATCTTGAAATTTATCTCATGACCAAAATTTTGTACCTCTTTCTCAATTGTTTTTACTTTGTAATTTCTTGTCGCGTGTCCAATCACATAACATTTGCGGTATCAAAATGCAATGTTTTCATAATCTAATTGTTGATATGGTCTCTTTATTTATATTTAATCTTAACGAATTATGGCTAAGGTTTTGAAATATATTATGGTATATACAACATACTGTTGTGCCAATAATAAGGTCTTGGTTCAATGGTTGAGACATATGGATGATGTAGCTCACACCAAGGTTCAAATCTTGATGACACCAAATAAGCTATATAGCTCAATGTGACTAAGTTGTTGTAAAAGGGAAAGGACAATCCTTTCAAAACCCCGTTTTAAAAAAATAAAATAAAAATATTTTTGTTTAGTAGTTGGTCCCTCTTGGATGAATTCCCCTAGGGTATTGTTGATATTATTTAAAATACCTTATTAATAAACTGATATGGAAGTCTGACAAGAACAACACAATGGCTTAAGGCTTTGGCCTCTCTTTAGGGAGGTTTAAGGTTCAAACCTCGACATACCCAAAAAGGGATAGGGCTGAGTGTTTATCAGTTAGCTGGCCTAGTTTGATGCCTTGGAGGGTCAAGGGTCTCATTGACTTCGTTTAACCCAATGGGCCATGGTTTTCAATGATAACACCTAATAATGTTACCAATTCCCCTATGTATAAAAAAAAGTTGATATGGAAGTCCAAAAGGCCTAATCCACACTGGAAGCTTTTTAGTAGTTTTTGTCTTGAATAAAATATTCTTACTACACGGTCTTAAATAGAAAACGTCTCTCCCCCTAAACCATGGACTACTACCTATTACTTAAAAAGATGACAAGAATTTAAATTACTCCATGAATTGAATTTAAATTTCTCCATGAAATTTAAATTCAATTCCCACTTCCACTTATCCAATTCTAAATCTTTTGGTCAACATTCATGAAACTTATATAGTAATCCTTTGCTTTTAAGAACCATTATACCATGTTCAATCATCTCATTCTTGATAATCACTTTTGATTTAATCTCTACTCCCTAAATCGACTTGCCATATATTCACTCTTCCTCTTTATCTCTCTAGCTTGGGCATCCATACTTCCAACTAGAGCATCATTACTTCTCATTAGAGATTTCAATTATGACTTTCCTTCCATATTACCAAACTTTTCCTAATATAAATCCTTTATTTTTTAATTTCATTAAAGATATGGAGCAAGAAAAGATAAGGGCTCCTTACTTGCACTTACTTGCTCTCCCTGTTCTTCCTTAAAGATCTAAAACAAGAAAATGTGAAGCTTGTTCTTAACTCACATTTATGTCAAATTATATATATATAAATAAATTTATTTAATAAAAATGTGCATATAATATTTTATTTTAATTACTTGATTATAAATGTTAAAATTTAATTTTAAAATTAATATATATAATTTTTTTTGTTAAAAAATTAATAATAAAAATGTTTTCCATATTACTAAATTTAAACACTTAAATAAAAAATATATTTATAAATATTTATTAGCACCAAAATATATTTACCACAGACTATACCTAATTTAAAGTGTTATAATAGCCACACCTATTAGAAACATTATACTACTGGCTAAAATTGACGGTTACCTGCATCCAACCAAAGAAATTAAAATTGTATCATGATCTAACTTTAGTTTTTCAAGTCTCTTGGTTATTTAGGCTTTCTCTTGTTATTGAGTCTATCTCCATAACATGTAACCAGGCTTTCTCTTGGAACTTAGTTACATGGTAATATTTTAAGCATGGTTTTTCTGTGAGATTGAACCTTCTCTTGGAACTTAGTTACATGGTAATATTTTAAGCATGGTTTTTCTGTGATATTGAACCTTCTTATACCTATTTGTTCTATAATTTATAAAAATAATTATATTAAAGTTATTGCATCTAAACTACCCTATGAACCACTAAACATCATTTATTTTTGTTTGTTTTTTACACTTGTTCCGTTGCGATGGCTATGGTTGTTTTCACCTCTATACGAAGATCATATAAAAGTCTGTCTATTCTATAATTGTCCATACAAAGAATATTACACTTGTTCCTTTGCCATGGCTATGGTTGTTTTCACCTCTATACAAAGATCATATAAAAGTCTGTCAATTCTATAATTGTCCATAGGAAGCAAAGCAATAAAAGAGACATGGATTCAGATAAAAAAACAATATACAAGCAAGAGGCAATCAAACAATGTCCTCTTTATCTTGATTGTTGATCATATCCAAATGCTTTTTGCTTCAATAAATCATCCAATATCATTCCACCTCCTCTCCACTCGTCTTAAATACACTGGGTGGCTAATGGTCATTTGTTTAAGGTTCTTACATGTTATTTTCCAAAATTATTTTAGAACAAGACGATAGCAAACAAATTTAAGGTTTGCATCGTAAGTGTTAAAGTGGCTTGTATTATTGCTTAAGGTACAGTTATTTCAATCTATAAGATAGGTGATTTAAAATGTCAAAGTTCAGTTTTACAACGTTAAACAAACAATTTAGATTTATTATATATATTAATTTTTGTTTTAATACATAAAAAAATTGATAACATGAGTGTTATTTATTTTTTACTTTTTAGATTTGGTTATCCTTATTATTATAAGGAATTTGAGTTTACATGAGTTTTTATAAGGGATTTATTTTAGAATGTTAAAAAAATAATTTAGATTTTATATTTAAAGAGGAGAATTGATAAAAAAAATTGAGTTTACATGGATTTTTATGAGAGATCTTGGTCTCTCATATTCGAGTTTGAACTTATGTTAAATTTGAGTTTACATACCCTCCTATCCGGGTTTGAACTTATGTATTCTAAATGAAAACCCAAAATCTTACCACTAAAGTATCTCTTACAGGTTATTATTTGTTTATAATTTTACTTGAATAAATTTTCATTATGATTATACTAATGAATATGGAAGGTTGACTTGTTGTCCATGGGCTAGTTATAACATCTTTTTCATACTTTAGTTAAAAATTATACTTTATATTTAATTATTTTAAAGTAAATAAATACTCTCAATTCAATATCTTTGAAGGTCATTGTCAATTTATGTTTTATAGATGTTTCATAAAGGACATAAAGTATATAATTAACCTACTTTTTTAGGTAAATGAAAAGGTTTGTCTTAGTATAAGGCACAAAGAGTATTTTCAAAGATTATTTTTTCTCATTTAAAACATATGTTTCATAGGTTTGATATTTATTTTTTATTTTTTTTAGTAATAATTTGTTAGGTAAATGAAAAGGTTTGTCTTAGTATAAGGCACAAAGTTTGAGTATTTTCAAAGATTATTTTCTCTTATTTAAAACATATGTTTCATAGGTTTGATATTTTTTTTTTTTTTTAGTAATACTTCTTATACACATGCGTCATGGGGATTGAATCCGGGTCACATCACCGACAATGCAAGTGGCATCTTTGTCGGTAGACCACACTCACGCGGATTATTCACATTTGTTTTAGACATGCTTCACTATTTGTGTAATATTTCTTTCACATTAAGACATGAATCATTGATAAAATATTTGTTAAATATAGTTATTTAATATTTGGTTAGGAATGAATCAAGTGGCATTAACAACCGGTTAGATTTCTCAATGTGAGAGGAGACCCATATTCGAATCTTTGAATGTAAAGGCCTAACTTTTAATTAATTTTAAAATATAAGTTTTTACAACAACAAAAAATTGGGTGGATAGGCACATCCCGATAGGTAGTCACACTAGCTCAAGTTGAGTTAGGAAGTGGTTACTCAAAACAAAAAAATAGGGTTAAACCCGTTACCAACCAGAACACCAAAAAGTATGCATTAAATCATGTCAATTATGGGGGTGTGCTCACGAGGTGAATGTCCCTCACCCTCCATATGTTGCCAACCAGTATTATAAGGAATGAAAATGAACCACCCATCCTCTCCAAGCATACAAATATTATCACCTGTATTAAAGCCATCAATGCCATTAAATACACCCAAGTCCACCACACTAGTTGGAGTGATTGGGAACGTGGGAAAAATATCTCCTCAACCAACAACTGGGTATGGCTTCACCTGGCGAACCTCCTAGCCACTACCAAGATGAGATAATTGTTACCAATGTTGCCTTGGAATCGACGAATAGGAGATGACTAAGACTATGTCTTTCTGCAGATCGGGAGAGAAGTCGTTGATGAGAGCACGATCGAGAAACTTCGTGAGAACGAGAAGACTCTATAGAAGGCATTCAACTGACCTTACATAGGGTACTACCCCAATGTTGCATAAGAGTGCGAAGATTCTCCACCTCCATATGAACTTTCTCCACTTGAATTGAAATCTGGAGCCAAAAATCAGAATAAATTGTGCGCTTATCAACAATTGAAATTTCATCTAAACTATGTTGTTGATAAAAGAGAACCTATTATAAGTTTTTCAAATATGAAAGAGCGCACTGATGTGAAGAACGTTCCACACTTCCAACAAGAGAAAGGAAAAATTTGATGGGTTGTCAAGCAAAGCATGATGCCAGGTGAATGAACTGGTCATATAAGGCTGAAAGAAGGACTCAAGCCAATCCTAGGCCATTTGAGCTTTCTTGCACTCCCAAAAAAGATGAAGGGGGTCCTCTAGAGCACCACAAAAATGGTAGGAAGGATTCTCTATTCCAAGGTATTTTAATATTTGTCCAAGAGGAAGACCATAGGATAATAAGCTCTAGGAAAAGAAAGCATGTTTGGGTTCAATATATCCTGCCCAAGCCATTTTAAATATTAGACTCCAACAAGTCTGAGTGGAAAGAAGATCCCACTGCTCATTGAGTCTTTGAACCATAGGGACATTGGGAGTAAGCCAAGCATACCCTAACTTAGGTTTGTAAGTAAGAATTTGAGTTTTATTAAACCATCCCCAATCAAATGACAAAGGCTTTTGAGAATGTCTACAGATCATGTGCCAAAGAGAAAAAAGGATACAATACAAAACAATGTCATTAGTATACTTATATTTTAGTTGCAGACTAAACAATCTCCTTAAATCATCCCATGGGATAACTCCTTGACATCAATTTTATTATGAGATAAAATCTCACTCGATCAATTACCTTTTAAAATTTGAATTTTATCAAGACAAAGATCAACAACACAATTGGCTAAATTATATACTACATAATTGTCTTCTCTGTAAATATGCTCAAATTTCCAAGAGATTGCCTCCAAAAATATCTGATGAATATAATAATAATAATATTTTTTAATCAAATCCCGCACCCATTTTTGTTGATAGCATTAGTGATAATTTTTCAATCCCCCTCAACTTAAATATATTTCCATCATTTTTTTTCTATGAAAGAAGTGACCTAGCCTCTATATTTGTTAGTTGAAGCTCCATAAGCAAGTGAGAAGAAAATTGCTTTCATTATTTTAAAAACACCACATCCACCAACTTTTCTTAGGTTTCCTTAAAAAGCACCAACAAATTTATTTTTCATATACTCAATTTCTAAGCATTTCTATTTTACCATAGATCAAAGCAAATTCTTTGTGTTAACTCCATTATCACAAATTATCCTTCCATGTATATTCAAATCTTGTAGCCAAGAGGCTAACACCCCTTTTTCTACACCTAAGAATTCCAAGGATGAGCACCATGTCTATAAAAATTTTGTAAGAGATGTAATAATATAGTTTCAAACTTGGATATGTTGCCCCAAGGGGAACACCACAATGGTTTGAGCTTTGAATCTTCTTTGGGAGGTCCAAGGTTCAAACCACGGTGTGGGTAAGTGTGTGAGGGTCTGGGTGTGTATACATAACAAAACAACTTGGATATGCTTTTGAGAATTATTTTTAAATATTCTTTTATCATTTTCAAGTTATAAATTTCAACAAATAATAGTAAGATCAATCCTCTATAAAATATATAACTCTTTAGCTATGAAATAATCAATCTAGCATTTTAACTCTTTCAATGTTGATGGACCTACCCAATATATTCTCATATTTTAAAAAATAGGTCCAAATGTTTTATGAAATTAGAAAATGAAGAAGTAAATCGTTTGGTATTCACAAATTCTTCTTATACAAGGCACACTTTAATTGTCCATGATATCTTCTTCTTTGTAGACTCACTCATGTAAGTATCTTGCTTTAGATTGATAATCAAAGGAATGTTGAGACCTTAGGAAGGGCCTCTAGTGACCAAATTGTTTTTCAAGAAAAACTATTGGGAGTGGGAAATTATAATTTCTCTAAGTCCTCACTTTCCATTGTGATGAGTATCCACTATCTTTTGATAGATTCCAACCACCTCATCATTTCATGTAAAATTGACAAATAAAAGTATTGAAACATCTTTTAAAGCTCACTTGCTATTTGTTAGAGTTATCTCCTTCAACTATGTTACTAATATAAATCCATGATCTGGAGTTGTTGCTCATAATAATATAGTCTTTGACCTTTGGATCTTTACAAGCTAGACATGCTCAAGCCAATGCTTACCACTTTGAATCAGAGATAAAAGGATAAGGCTTCAACCAAGAATCAAACCAAAAAATTACACAATCCCTCTCATTGACTAACCATATAATATATTTCTCGATCAATTGTAAACTATATAATATGAATTTTCATGTTGGTGATCCATTAGGTAGGATTAATTTCCTAAATAACTCATTGCGTAAAGAGAGCTTCTATATTTTTAAAGTAACATTTTTTCCTTGATTCTTTTCTTAATCCTTGAATAATCTCCAAACATGTTTTTCCCCTAAGTCCAAACTCATAAGTTTATAATTTTTCAAGCCTTCCCATCTAATATTATTTCCTTTGAAAACCCTATCCCATCTATAAATAGAAAAACTAATATTTTCCTCATATCCTTTCCAAAGAAAAACTCTTTTATACCTATTGGTAATTGTTGGGGGCCAGAAATAACCCCTACATCTTGGGCGCCACAACCATCCTTGGATATGGTTTTCTTTGGGTAAGTTTGGTGTTTGTACCTTGTTGGGGGGTACCAATCCTAGGATATTTGGGGAGTGTGGGAAATGGCTCTCCCACGCGATCACTATGATTTTTTTATTAGGTAGGAAAACACGATATTTTAAAAGGATCCCTAACCTTTTACAATGAGAGACACAATAGAAACAAGGTGTATCGCTCCAAATTTTTCACACCCTTACCTTCAGGCTATAGGATCCGTGCCCGGAAGGGGGATGTGAAAAGGATGGCACGGTACCTCGGACTGAGAGGCCTTGCGAAGGTCCCGCCTCTCGGGGGAGGTGTATTATGGTGATTTTTTGACGGATGGTGGGTTCACCAGGAAACATTTAGTGGCAGTTTCCACGCCTAGGTTGGGAATGTGTTTGATGTGTTCATTTTTAGCCTTAAGCATTCAAGTCCTAGGTTTGGCCAAAATGCGTCTAAGCTATTCTATATGAAGATGCAGATTAAATGAATACAGAAAAACAGAATTAAGACAGAAAACAGAGAAATTAAGCAATATTAAAAGAAAATACCTGATCCGGATGTCTGATGAAGATTCTGATTCTTGAAGCAGTCGGGATCGCCTCTGATTTGACAGGATCGTCTGCTATCAGACAAGATCATCTGAGATCTTACGAATTCGTCAAAGACCTGCAAACAGAGAAATAGGTGCAAAACACAGAAAATACAACTATGATAATAGAGGGAAACAGTGTAAAATGACAATAACAATATCAAACTGAGGATTGTAAATAGAAATATGAATGCATCATACTGATTAAATAACAATTATGACTTAATTATGCATTTGATCTAGATGGGTGAACTCCAAAATGCAGGATAGCAGAAAATAATAAATAAACTAGCTAATTACAGCATAAAACAACAGATTGAAAGATGAAGAAATGCAAACTTTGGGCACTGATTGCCTCAATGTTGATTGCAGTCGAAATCGTCTCGCATTGGTACGAAATCGTCTCTGATTCGACAGGATCGCCTCCGATCTGAACAGGATCGTCTGCGACGATGTAAGCTTGCTCCGGCTGAAAAACACTAAGGTACCTGCAACAAAATTTGAATAGAACTACTGCAAATATCAATTTAGGATGTCTTAATGCGTATGAAGTCAATTTACGGAGGATTTCCAGCCGGGGGTGCTAAGGGGAGGGCTTAGGATTAAATAGGCTTAGGAGGGAGGTTAGGAGGTTGGAGATCATCCCTATTTGGGAGATCTCCAACGGGGAGGGTCTCTAACGGCGCAGACACGCTTCTACCCGGATTAGAGACGTCGTTGGAACAGAGACTAATTGTGAAAAATTAGTTTTGGGACAAGATCGTCTGGACGTCCTAGCCTAGACGAAATCGTCCGATCTGAGGCGATATCGTCTGATCGGCGACGATATCGTCAAACGGTCAAAACAAACTCTAAAAATGGTGCAGGAAAGGAGGAAACGGATTACACGAGCGGTTTGGGAGGTTAAAATTTGAATTTGAATTATTTACTAGAGTAATTGTAATTATTAAGATTTCACTGCGCCAATTTTAGGGTGCTACATTTTGCCCCCTCTTTAGCGAATTTTTCAAAGAAAATGCGTTAAAGATGAGTTCTTCTCGATCTACGAGAAAGCAAAAATTATTCCCATTTTTAGGCGACGATTCTTGGTCGAATCGTACGACAGCTTACTATGGTGCCCCCTCCGTGTTTTTACCCAAATCGAACGTTTGAGGTAAAAATGCGAAAAAGCAAAATTTTAAAAATGTTTTTAATTGTGTTTTGAATAAAATTAAGAAAAATAGGGTAAAACCCTAATTCATTTTTACTGTTCATTTTTTTGGTTTTTAGAGCTCTGCAAGCAAAAATGGTGGAGACAGTGCACAGATCGACAGAGGTCCAACGCGGGCTACGGGTAAGAGTCTAAACTTAGCTTAGAATGGTTTAAGTTGAATTTACATGCTTTTTAGGTGAATTTTGAATAAATTTTGAGCATCGCGGCCATTTTTGGGCCGTCGACATCGTCAGGACGAAATCGTCCCGATTTCGACGAAATCGTCTCAAGTTCGCCGATTTCGTCGAAGGGCGAAATCGGCGAAAGGGGGACGATTTCGTCAAATTAGGGACGATTTCGGCTTGCGAAATCGGAGACGATTGTGCTCAAATTGGGGACGATATCGTCCAATAGTGGACGATATCATCATTTGTATAAAATTGAACTTATTTTAACTTGCATTTTTAATTAATGATTTTTTTATTGTGTTGTTGTTTATGTTGCAAAGAGGTTTGCTAAAGAGCAGAGAATGGAAATATGGCGGGTTGAGAGATGACTTGGCCGCTCTATCACAGGCAGAGCGGGATCAGTTGGCACAGAGCCGACTTACGGCATGTGGCGAGAAATGCCACAAGTGTCTACGAGACATGGGGCTACTAACGACCCTAGCGAGAGAGGTGGTATCCGAGTTCTTCCTGTTTTCGGCTACCTACAGGGGAGATGACTCCCACATTAGAGGATGTATGGAGGATTCCGAGAATCCCCATACAAGGATGGTTGATCACTCCTACGGCCAATCAGGGCCATGCTATGATGCGGTTGTGTGGTGACCCGAGCTTCGCCCTGGAGAAGGGCGGAGTGAACATCGAGGCGCTGCGTCAGATGCTTGGGGCATCGAGACTCACATAGGTTTTGGCCGAAGTGGTGGGTGGACTTCTGCTGTGCCACCAGAGCGGGTGCAGGGTACCATGGGTGCTAGCAGATGTGATCTACGACATGCGAGACCATGGTTACAGATTTTCTTGGGGCAGCTTTGTTCTATGCCGATTGTACAGGATCCTGCATGGGGTCGTGTACAAGGGCGATCGATGTCTAGTTATGACATCGCTCCTACAGGTTTGGTGCTGGGAGCACATTGCAGTGCGAAGGCCGATAGGGCTTCCTTTGATAGGGGTTGATGGGGAGAGGCCCCGAGCTTTCTACTGGTGGCTCCGGAGAGGGTCACAGTGGTGGATTGACCTATCGATGTCCCGGAGACTGTTGGATGACCTTGTCCCAGACCAGATCACCTAGAGGCCATGGCGAGAGCACCCAGGGTGGGCCGAGGATGGACAGGAGCTGGCTCGCATCAGGCGAGTCTGCTGGCTACGGATGGAGAGGGGAGAGGTGGAGCTCCACCGCTACGACCGAGTTTTGCGATAGTTCGGTCTACAGCAGGGGATCCCATCTCTCAGGGATTACGAGTTTTCTCGGACTATCCGGGATAACACCACGGTTAGCGGGGCTCCAGATATGCAGCGCTTCTGGAATCAGGACTCGAACGATGCCCCCATTCGGCCTAGTGGATGGGGACGATGCAGGGGTAGCCGATGGCTACGATGCACGGTACGTAGGCATCCGCCCTCCTCGGATGACGAGGGCTCAGGGTTCGATTCATGTAGTTGTGCGTCGGATAGGGAGGCGATGCCGGGCGGCTATGGAGGCGGCCCGGGGTCACAGTGGGAGAGAGCTAAGGAGGCCACAGGCACAGGAGAGGCCACGGCAGCGGGAGAGGAGGGCAGAGAGACCCCCTTCTCCATAGAGAGAGAGGCCACCATCGCCCGATAAGGGCAAGGGTGTTGACACTGGGGAGAGTAGCGAGACAACGAACTCTCCGAGCGGAGACAATCCGTCTCCAAGCACAGGTGCAGACCCTACAGGAGGAGGCTGCACGACACCGAGCTGAGGTGACACAGCTCGGGAGATGAGATTGCACGCCTTAGGGCACGGGGCGGAGGGGCGAGCACTGGGGAGCTGGCACGGGCTATTGCCCAAATCACTTTCTACCAGACATTATACTATCGTATGGTGCCAGAGGAGGATAGACTACCACTGCCGGCTAACATCGCAGATCCGATCCGGATCGGGTCATCGAGGACTTCGTCCCGATCGACGACTAGGACTCGTAGTACCACTCATACTACGATGGGGCCACCTCGTCCACCTCAGGGCGGGGGAGGAGATGAGGCTGAGAGCTCGAGGGGTTCTCGAGGCTAGACTACTGCACGACATTGTACAGATTGATATGATAGCATTTATTATTTTTGATAGAGGATTGAGTATGTCGAGGTACAGATTGTGGCATACCAATCCAGTTTTGAGATGATGTATATATTGTTGATATATATATGAGATGAGATATTTTTTGATCATATGACTTGTGTCTTATGTATTTTTATGATGCTTTTATGTTTGATTGATTTGATTTGATGATTCATGTAATTATGTCGTTGGAAATATTATGGTTTTGATGTCATGCTGTAAGATTTTAAATGAAATAATCTGATGTAACAAATTGGTTGTTTGTGATGTAATGTGATAAAAAATAAAAAGAGACTTCTAACAATAATTTCAAAGGACATTGTCGCTATTATAGACCATTTCATGGAGTCGCCGCTCACTCGGTCGTCAAGCTAATCCCAATATAGAAATATTGTTAAAAAGTAAAAGAGTGCTTAAGAGACTGTCTTAAGACTTTGGTGCAATGGTGCAAATGATGATGATGATGGTTTGTTTTCAGATTTTCATAAAAATAATATGCATGAAATAATGTTAAAATGATTTTTGCTAGGCATAAATTCCTAAGTGTGATAAATTTTTTGGATAATTCCCTAGGAATTATACCATCATTGCAAAATTGAAGGTTGACATAATGACATGAAATAATGATAATGTGCATGCTTTTTGTTTAAAAACATAATTGTATAATAGAATGATTTAAGTCATATGGTTTTCATGATTTTTTAAATAAATGGGGAATAAAAATTGTTACAATGGTTTGCGCTAGGCATAGAATATGTAGGTATAGACTTATACCATCATCGCGAAAATCCAAAAAGGAGATAGTTTTATTGCATGGTTGATTTTTAATAAACAAAAAATATGAAGATGAGGACTTGCGCTAGGCATAAAATTCCAATTTTGGTTTTGGAACTATACCATCGTCGCGAAAGTCAATAATATATATATATATATATATATTGTATGTGTGTGTGTGTGTGTGTGTGTGTGTGTGTGTGTGTGTGTGTGTGTTTTGATTGTATGGTTTGAAAGAAATTTTGATCTTTCTATTATGCATGTAGTTGTCTTTATACTAAACAACTGTACTTGAAAGAAGAAAATGAATTATTCCAAACAATTTTGCAAAAAAATATTTCAAAGTATTTTAAAGACAAAAGTTAGATTTATAAGGAATCCCATGTGCATATGTGAATTCATTTCCAATCTTGATTTATCATAATGATACACAAAATCTCTCAAATATAAAATGTGTGTGCAATTGCTATGTTCATTTACCAGTTTTGAGCAAGATAATTTGATACAAGTGATTTGAATAAACCAAATAAGTGTTCATTAACCATGATGTAGATGCATATAACCATACTAGACTACTATGTAAGTCGGATTATCAAGAGCTAGCTAATCCATAAGCAGACATAGGTCCGTACAAAAGAAGGTCGCTAATGTGACGGACATATCGCCATGCTAGGAGTTACCCAAGGCCAAGCGGGTTGGGCACAAACCACCTGTTATGGGGCTTACCTCACAGTTTTCGAATAATTGAGAATTCCAGGGATTCAAGCTCATCAACCCTTCTTTTCTTTTCAAAGGGTAGGGAAAGGGATTTTATTGCTTTTGCTTTTGCTTTCTTTTGCTTTATTTTGTATTTTTGCTTGATCTTTGAGATAATGCTTGAAACATTGCTGTAATGATATAAAATAACTTTTTTTTTTTCTTTTTTCTTGAACTTTGCTTTTTGTTCTATACTAGGGATACTTGCTCGGATTAGCTGTAGAGCAAGGGATTTTTATTATGGGTAGGGGTGAGCTTGTCCTTTTGCCAATTCTCAAAGATTCTAGACCATGTGCATGATAGGATAGCAGGGGAAACTTTTCGCTCAAGAAACCACTTCTACTATGTAGCAAAGCATGGAAATTACAAATATAATCATTTTATTGTGAAAAGATGTGCTTGGTTTAAGTAAATAACAAGATCAATTCTCTATGCTCAAACTTTATTTAATTGAATTTTGTGGACTTTGATATAAGAGAGATTAGTAATCATGCCAGATAAAATCAAGATATTTATTTTTGTGTTTGTGAAAGTGAGGGATTCCAAATAAATGCTAATTTATCCAAAATAATTTGAAACATATAACTGCAACATTTGTAAGAATATATATATAAATACTTTTTGAGAAGTTTTGAGAATGTTGACTCTCTCTTTCTTCTTTATATTGTTTTGGTTTCGAAAGAGTCAAGAATATTGTTGTTTTTATTTTTATTATTTTTGTTTGTTTTTGAAAAAATTAACAAGTGCCATAAATAAATACAACAAATAGTTTTGAAGATTTTGATGATTATGAATGTTTTTGGTGTTTTTGAATTTATAAATTGAAAGAAAATACAAGATAGTGATTTTGAAATATTTTAAACAAATATATACAAGGATGAAATGACCAAATTTATACATAGTAACGTTTAAGATGCAAAATATTCATGGGTTCTTTAAGTTCTTTACCATCTAAGGTAGATAATTTGTATGCTCCCGATTCAAATTCAGTGATAATGTATGGTCCAAGCCAGTTGGGCTCAAATTTACCTTTAAGGTCCTTAGTTGCATTAGTATTTTTTTGATTTTCTTTTAAAACAAGGTCGTCGATCTCAAAGGATCGATGACGAACTTTTTTAGCATATGATCTTTTAAGCTTGTTTTGGTAGGCACGGAGATGCTCCAAAGCATTGATGCGTTTTTCATCTAGGAGTTCCAGCTGACTGAGTCTGCCAGCTCGATATTCATCTCCTACTTCGGTATCTTGAAGTAGTAGAGCCAAAGAAGGAACTTCTAATTCAAAGGGAAAAATGGCTTCAACACCATAAACCAAAACAAAAGGTGAAGTTCGAGTGGGGGTTCGAACACTAGTTCGATAGGCCCACAAGGCTGGATATAACCGAATGTGCCGGTCACGACCAGTTTTATTGACCAATATTTTGAGAATTTTGATTAAGGTTTTGTTAGATGCTTCCGCTTGACCATTACCCTGAGGATAATAGGGAGTGGACCAGCGATGTTGAATCTTATATTTTTGGCATAATTTTTTAACATCTTTATTTTTGAAACAAGTTCCATTGTCAGAGATGAGATTTGCAGGAATTTCGAACCTACAAATGATTTGATTAAAAATAAATTTAGAGACTTGTGTGCCAGTGCAGGAAGCTAAAGGCATAGCTTCAACCCACTTCGTGAAATACTCAGTGGCGGTTATGATGAATTTGTGTCCATCAGATGACACAGGATTGATTTTGCCAATAATATCTAAACCCCATTTTGAAAAGGGCCAAGGAGATGAAATAGCCTGCAGTTCTTGTGCAGGCGCATGGACAAGGTCGGCATGTTTCTGGCACTTGTCGCAATGGCGCACATAATCATGTGCATCATTCTCCATGGTAGGCCAAAAGTATCCTATCCTAAGGAGCTTTTTAGCAATGACACTACCACTGAAGTGTCCTCCACAAGATCCATCATGGGCTTCACTCAAGGCTGATTTGGATTCTTCTAAATTCAAACATCTTAATAGGATACCTTCAAAAGATCTCCTATATAAAGTATTGCCAATTATTACAAATCGACTTGCTCGTCTACGTAATAACCGATCGTTGGTTTCTATTAGAATTGGCAGGGAAAGTCCCATTTTGGAGAAAATCAAATATATCCGTATACCAAGGTTCGGGAGTAGTTTCATTGATTAGAAACACATCCAAAGGTTCTAAGCATGACTTATTTGAAGCGGGTTCCTGGAGTCGACGAATAATGATAGTGGCATATTCGTCATCTAACTCCAAGGGCGAGAGAGATGCGACTGCGGCCATAGCATCAGTTTGCACGGTTGCAAGTTCGAGGAATAGCTTCCAAGGTAACTTGATCAAATAGAGACATTAATTGTAATACATAGGCTTTATATGGGCATAGTTTATCATCTCCGGTCTGATAAACTTCATTAATTTGGTTTATAACAAGTTGAGAATCACCAAAAACTAATAGATGTTTAATTTTTAGCGCCAAGGCAGCTCGTAATCCAAGGATTAGAGCTTCATATTCAACAGTATTGTTGGTGCAAGCAAATGTTAATTTGAAGGATAGAGGAATAAGATGTTTTTGTGGGGATATTAAAATAATACCCGCACCAGCCCCACTCATGCATCGGGCTCCATCAAAGTATAAGGACCATTGTTCAATATGGTCTGCCTCTAATTGAAGGCATTCATCTAGGAACTCAATGATGAGGGGATGGGTAGACTCTAAGGGTGCAGCAACTAATTGATCTGCTATGATTTGACCCTTAACAGACTTCTGTCCTATGAATGTGAGATCAAACTCGCTTAGAGCAAGAACCCACTTGGTTGTGCGACCCGATAAATAAGGTCGACTCATGAGATACCTTAAGGGATCATATTTAGCAATGACATAAGTTTTTTGACTAAGCATATAATGGCGTAATTTTTGCATAGCAAACACGACTGCTAGACATAGTTTTTCTAATGTTGTGTAGCGGGTTTCATAATTGATGAAGGTTCGGCTAATATAATAATTAGCACGTTCTCTCTTCGCATCATCAAGCTGAGCTAACATAGCTCCTAAGGCAGAATCTGAAGCTAAAATATATAGGAGAAATGGGCGATCAGGTCTAGGTGGTGAAAGCACCGGTGGATTAAGGAGGTATTGTTTGAGAAGTTCAAAAGCTTCTCTACATTCGTCGTCCCAATTAAAAGGGACATCCTTCTTAAGGAGTTTAAGAAAGGGACCGATTTTGTCCGCCAACTTATCGATGAAGCGACGGATGGCTTGAAGCTTACCTTGTAAACTTCGTAACTCAGATATATTAGTAGGTGCGGGCATATCAGTGATAGCCGCAATCTTGAGAGGGTCGATTTCGATACCACGTAAAGAAACTAAAACCCCTAATAGTTTATCGGACTTAACTCCGAATATGCATTTTGTTGGATTTAATCGAATAAGATATTCTCGTAATCGATTAAAAACTTTTCTCAAATCATCTAAATGATTATCTTCATTAATAGAGTGAGCTATAATATCATCTACATAATCATGTAGGATATCATGCATCATATCATGAAAAATATAAGTCATAGCTCGTTGATAGGTTGCACCTGCGTTCTTTAAGCCAAATGGCATCACTTTCCAACAAAAAGTACCCCAGGGGGTAATAAAGGTTGTTTTAGCTTGATCTTCAGGAGCTATCCTGATCTGATTATAACCGGAGAATCCATCCATTAAGGACATCATCCCACTCCCGACAGTAAAGTCAATGATTTGATCCATGTTTGGAAGAGGAAAATCATCTTTAGGGCATGCAACGTTAATATCTCTAAAATCTGTGCAAACCCTAACTTTGGTGGCTTCTTTCTTGGTGACTGGAACTACATTTGAGATCCATTCGAGCATAATCAATAGCTTGTATAAAAACAACATTCGGGAGTTTTTCTAACTCCCCTTTGACTACCAGAGCCACTTTGGGATGCATTTTTCTAAGTTTTTGTTTAACAGGTTTAGCATCCGGATGGACCACTAGATGATGCATGACTACAGAAGGGTCTAGACCTAGCATATCTTCGTATGTCCAAGCGAAGACATCTTCATACTCTTTAAGGAATGCAATGTATTGTTCTTGTTTTTCTTGACTTAATTCTGATCCAATATTGATTATGTGAGGATTATCCTCGGTTCCAATATTAATTTTAATGACGTTTTCTACCTCCATGTGTAGATCTCTTTCAAAATTAGGTGGGGCGGGTGAAACGCCCAATTCTTGTAATTCTTGTAAGGTTAATTTGGATAATTCATCTTGAGGATTAGTGGTCTCAAGTTGGGCTATAGTTGGTATAGAACCATCAAAATAAAATCCATTGTGTAACATCTCTTCAACGGAGACATCATGGAAGATATCTCCTTCCAACTCTTCATCGGGGTCAACAATCATTTCAGGGTAAGCTATGGATAGCATGTTACATGTAAATGGCTAATTTTTTAGAGGCAAATCATCATGCCTATCCAAATAATCTTGATAACATATGAGTTGATCATCATCTTCAAAAGGAAAGGGTTGACCCTTACTAGGAAATAGGCCCACACCACAGTGGGCAGGCCACGGTTCTACCTCGAAAGGTTCTTTCATGCCATTTTGGAAAGGTCCCAAGCCTTTCCCTTTATATCCCATTTTAAGCATTATGGGTTTAGCTTTAATATATTCATTGGTAAAATAACATCGAGCATATCCCTCATGATGAGTTTTAATGTTCCGAGGGATTCTTCCCCAGTCATATCCTTTATAAATGAAGGCACAACTCCCGACTTGGTAAGTACTTCCCATAGGTTGTGGGAGGCCCAAAGTACGAGGAGATGGCGGCAAGTTATTTAAAAGAATTGAATCTTGCATGAAAGCATTTGTTTTTTCTATATTAAGATTGTGGATAAATCTGGTAAAAGTTCATCAGAAAGAGCATAAGATGTAGAAGGATCATTCCCTATATCTTTAGATGTGGAAGGGATGATAGATGTTGATAATGTGGAAGTGTTAATGGATGGGTCTATAGGTTTTGAAATCATAGGGATAGGACATGAAGGATTGGTTGTAGATTGAAGATCTTTTTGAGGTTCTAGAGTGATTTGTTTAGAAGATTGTTGATCTATATATGAGGATGAAATTAATGGAGGGGAAATAGGTGAAGCTATGGGTGTGTGTTTCACGAGTTTTAGATGAAAAATAAGAATTAGGATGTGTGGATGACAGAGCGAGGGCAAAATTGCACTCCAACGAGGTTACGCCAAAGCACACATATCAAAGGGTCTAGGGTCACCATGGATAGTGACCAACTGATTTTTAAATTCGAATTTAACACATTGGTGTAAAGTTGATGGGACAGCCCGCATTGCATTGATCCAAGGATGACCCAAGAGTATATTGTACGATGCGGGGCAATGTACAATAAACACGGTGGTATCTAGAGTTCTAGGACCAACTTGCAATGGGATGGTAATAACTCCACACGTTTCTTGTGTTTCGTCATTAAAAGCTTTGATAATCATGTCAGTTTTCTTCATTTCATCACTTCTAAAGCCAAATCGTTGGTAGAAGTCAAAAGTGCAAATGTTTAGAGATGAGCCATTATCAATCAGGACTCGTTTGATAGCTACATCTCCAATTAGAGCCGTAATGTATAAGGGATTATCCTTATGTAAACTGTGTTGTGGGATATCTTTATCCCGAAAGTCAATACAATCAACCTCTCGAGTGATGATAGTATTGGCCATGGCTTCAGGTTGAATGTTTTGAGGTACCATCATTTGGCTTAATGTAAGCATCAACTCATCCCTATGGGTGGGAGAAGATCTTAATAAATCCAAAAGGGAAATTTTGGCTGTAGTATTGGATAATTGCTCATTAATATTGTAAGGGGGTTTAGGTTGAACATTGGAAGCATGATTCCCTTTATTGGGATTTTTCAAAGCAAATGGAGCTGATCCATCATTCTGATTTGGTTCTTGTTGAGAATTTTGAGCTTGTTGTCGAGTAACGACTCCAATGGTACCTACAATGTTATATTGAGGATGTTGAAGCTGGTCTCGGTCGAGCGTTTATGGCTTGTTCATTAGGGAGGAATTGATTAGAAGAGGGTCGAGTAGTAACTCTTCTAGGAAATGGTTCTTCTGGAACCATAGCATCTGTGATGGGTTGAATAGGATCTGATTCATTTTCAGAACTATTCGATTGGTTTGAAGTGATGTCTATTTCACTTTTCGTATCTGATTCTACATCACTAGAATATGGAGTTGGAATATTATGTAGGGGCCTGGTCGTAACCAGGGATAAGGTTGTGTCAAATATTTGAGGATCCTGAACAGGTAATTGTCCGCTAATAGTTCCTACATATCGGGTAGGAGGAGGAACATTATGATGTTCGATTTGATTGGCCACCTCTTTACCATGTCTTGGTAAAGGGTGTTGAAATATGTCTAATGATTGATTAGCATTTTGATTTTGATTTTGGGGAATGGTCTTTTGAGTATTATTAGGAGCATTTTGTTTAGGTTGGAAGGCTTGCACCTCCATTTCATTATTATCAATCAAATCCTGTATTTTATGTTTCAACCTTTTACAAGCATTGGTAGAGTGTCCGGGTCCTCTATGGAAATCACGAGTGTAAGTCGGCTCTGTATCCGGGTATAGTTGGATCGGGTTCCCGGATAGTTGGTAATTGGATCAAACCTCTTTCGAGTAATTGAGGTAAAATAGTTGATAATGGTTGATTCAATCTAGTAAATTCTCGAGGAGGCTTATCGGGGAGGTTTCAATATAAATTTTTCTGTTGTTTTCGTTGCATTGATATTAGCAACATTTTCTGCTATCAGTGACTCCGTCACCGACAACTTGTTTGTTTTTATATTGATTTCTGGATGTTTTCTCATCATCCTTCTTCCTAAGTTGGCCTCTCCTAATGAGGGCATCTTCTACTCTTCGAGCTAAATCTATAGCTTGATCGAAGGTAGTTAAAGTAGCAGTTGATAGCTCATAAGATATTTGTTCTTGTAAATTATTAATAAAAATGTCCAACATTTCCCTATAAGGTAGCACAAAGTGCAGTTTTCCTATCAACTGCCTCCATCTAGCTAAGAAATCGGCAAAACATTCATCCTTGTCTTGTTTTAAGTTGTATAAATCTTTAATGGTTACATGCCTCTCGATGTAGGCACTAAATTGATGGACAAAAGATTCATTTGTTTCTTCAAAGTTTCTCAAAGAATGAGTGGGCAATTGATAGTACCACTCTAATGCCATTCCACCTAAACTTTTTGGGAACATTTTTAGTAATAGCAAGTCATCATGTGATATATCATGACATGCTATCCTAAACATGCGAAGATGCTCTATGGGATCTTCGGTTCCTTTATATATAGGCAGGATGGGCATGGGAAAATGCTTAGGGTATGGTTGTGCTACAACTATGGGATCCAAAGGTTGACTACATATCTCTCGATAATTGTACGAGGGACGGTAAGGATCTATCTGGTCCATACGCGAAGCTAACTATTTCACCATGGCTTCCAGATTACTAGTTTGCCCACCATATTGGTTCGGTAGGGCATTGATATGGGATTTGTGAGCATATGATGGAGGGACATGAAGATTAGATGCTATGTTGCTATTGTGTAAATTGTTGGTAGGAAAGGTGTTATGAAGGAATTTTGAAGTTGTATTATGATGTATTCCAGATTGTTGAAAATTGGTGTTTGGCTTCATTTTAGGTTTTTGTTTACTTGAAGCATATTGATCAATAGTTTGGCAAAGTAAAGCAGTGAAGGAAGTTTTCTTTTGTGTGGGAATGATTTTAGGTTGAATAACAGGTTCCTTAGGAGGTTGGGTAACCTGTTGTTTTGACATGTTTTGAATCATAGTGACCATATCTGTATTGGATGGTCCAGCCTTATCACTTTCTTGATCAATGAAAGACAAGGGATTAGTGCGCACATCAAACATATGTTCCATGGCTGCTTGAGTGTCACTAATTTGCCCTTTATCAATACGAACTGCCATATTAAGAACACCAATGTTATCATGGAAAAATTTCCAGAAATGATCTACGTTGTCAAAAGCAATAGTTCCATCTAGAGCTACTCTAGGGGATGAGGATCCATCCTCTTTAACATTTTCTTCTTGTTCATTGTCTTCACCTAGGTCATCTTCTGGTTGATCTAGAGTTTCTCCTTCCGGAATTGGATCTTCGGGAAGGACATTTGGGTCTCTAGTTTTATCTTCTAACCAATCTTCTTCTTCTCCTTCAGTTTGTTTACCATTCCTAAGTTTAGGCATTGTGCTTAATTTTAGATTTCAGCAAATATATATATATATATATATATATATATATATGCAACAAGCTTAAGAGGTATATATTAATTATATACCTACTACAATATTTAAAATGAAATGTTTTGGTTTTTGTTATGTTTTTTAGTTTTTCTTTGTTTTTGAAATAATATTGTAAAGATAACAAACAACACAATAAATGCAAGAAATAATACTGAAAATAATGATCTAGTTTTCTATAAACAATTTATAAATATCATTAATGGGCTCGAGTTCTTCAGGAGTCATGAAGTGTTCTTCTTCAAATTGAAAATTTTCTTTCAAAAATTTAATGAAAAGAGCTATAGTGATATTATCTGTCTCGGATCCTTGGTTGATAGAAGTAAAGCTCGTGGCAATACTCTCGATATAACACGGCTCGAGGAACTCTATTCCATCTTTCCCTATCCATGAGAACAACCTCTTGGTCTTCTACACGACCTAGGAGCTGGTGTATAATGGCTGCGTTCTCGAGGTATTCCTCGAAGGTGAACAATTTCGAAGACACAAGAGCTCTCCTATAAGCTAACCATCTATGGCGAGGCTCTCCGAAGTTCATGATAAAAGACGAGTTGATGAGGATCCAGGATTCTATCTAGGACAAGCCTCTTGATTTGTTTAAGTTTTGTTGACCTAGATGAAATGACACTAAGTCTTCTATCAAGTTCGTCCCACAAAAGTTGATTTCTATCTGTTTCGGGCACACTAAGCACATAATTGATTTCTATGGCTGCCAATTGGTTTTCAACATTTATAGTAACTGCTAATATTTTCTTAGGAGCTACCATCTAAACATGATATGCAACTTATTAATTTTAAATGATTTGAAATGCATCTATGTTTTAGTTGTTTTATTTTTTTTGTTTTTGTTTTCAAAAGGTTTAAAATGCATTCACGTCGGGTTCACCAAAATGTATCGCTCCAAATTTTTCACACCCTTACCTTCAGGCTATAGGATCCGTGCCCGGAAGGGGGATGTGAAAAGGATGGCGCGGTACCTCGGACTGAGAGGCCTTGCGAAGGTCCCGCCTCTCGAGGGAGGTGTATTATGGTGATTTTTCGATGGATGGTGGGTTCACCAGGAAACATTTAGTGGCAGTTTCCACGCCTAGGTTGGGAATGTGTTTTATGTGTTCATTTTTAGCCTTAAGCATTCAAGTCCTAGGTTTGGCCAAAATGCGTCTAAGCTATTCTATATGAAGATGCAGATTAAATGAATACAGAAAACAAAATTAAGACAGAAAACAGAGAAATTAAGCAATATTAAAAGAAAATACCTGATCCGGATGTCTGATGAAGATTCTGATTCTTGAAGCAGTCAGGATCGCCTCTGATTTGATAGGATCGTCTACTATCAGACAAGATCATCTGAGATCTGATGAATTCGTCAGAGACCTACAAACAGAGAAATAGGTGCAAAACATAGAAAATACAACAATGCTAACAGAGGGAAACAATGTAAAATGACACTAACAATATCAAACTGAGGATTATGAACAGAAATATGAATGCATCATACTGATTAAATAATAATTATGACTTAATTATGCATTTGATCTAGATGGGTGAACTCCAAAATGCAGGATAGCATAAAATAATAAATAAACTAGCTAATTACAGCATAAAACAGTAGATTGAAAGATGAAAAAATGCAAACTTTGGGCACTGATTGCCTCAATGTTGACTACAATCGAAATCATCTCGCATTGGTACAAAATCGTCTCTGATTCGACAAGATCGCCTCCGATCTGAACAGGATCGTCTGCGACGATGTAAGCTTGCTCCGGCTGAAAAACACTAAGGTACCTGCAACAAAATTTGAATAGAACTACTGCAAATATCAATTTAGGATGTCTTAATGCGTATGAAGTCAATTTACAGAGGATTTCAGCCAGGGGGGTGCTAAGGGGAGGGCTTAGGATTAAATAGGCTTAGGAGGGAGGTTAGGAGGTTGGAGATCATCCCTATTTGGGAGATCTCCAACGGGGAGGGTCTCTAATGGCGCAGACACACTTCTGCCCGGATTAGAGATGCCGTTGGAACAGAGACTAATTGTGAAAAATTAGTTTTGGGACAAGATCGTCTGGACGTCCTAGTCCAGACGAAATCGTCCGATCTGAGGCGATATCGTCTGATCGACGACGATATCGTCAAACGGTCAAAACAAATTCTAAAAATGGCACGGGAAAGGAGGAAACGGATTACACGACGGTTTGGGAGCGGTTTGGGAGGTTAAAATTTGAATTTGAATTATTTACTAGAGTAATTGTAATTATTAAGATTTCACTGCACCAATTTTAGGGTGCTACACAAGGATAGTAAGTGGATCAAGAGAAGAACAACCCCAAGGGATAGGGGTATACAACAAAACAACCACAAAAATCTCCCAAAAATAGAAGGGAGGAATCTTGAGACAACCAAAACAAGGGATGACCCTGAAATTACCAAAACATGGAACCAAAAATAAAAAATAATTTACATCAAGATCTACCTTGCCTTACTTTTTATTCATGGAACCAAGAAGCTCGCACTCTAAAAGGGCATCTTCAACTTGGTTCAAGGCCTTTTTCCCTTTTCTTTCACTACCAATAACTGCATTCTCTAATTTTTGAATTCTGGAAACAGGGCAAGGAGAGCAATGCTTCCTACCAAGTTTTTGTTCCATGACATTTGGAATTGGATCTTGTGAACATGAGCTTTGGAACATTTGGGGTTTGGGATTCTTGATTGAGCAAAACAAAAACTGCTATATTTATAGGGTTTTCCAGTAGGGGCTCTATAAATTCCTTTAAGATTGAAAGCATCTCTCCCACTAGGCAAGCAAAGGGATTTTTTTGCAAGGGGAAGTTAGGAGGGCTTACCAGTGATGAGGGATGCCAAGAAATCTTAGGCATACTGGAAGCAAAAATAGGTTCCTAAGGAGTGGCTCTAGAGGGTGTCTTATTGGAATCTGGATGGATCTTGAGATCCTGGAAAGACATTGAGTCCTCCATGGTAGATTATTGGAAAAAAACAAGATTAGAATCTTGGGAGATAATAGGGAATACCAAAGACTTATTCAATGAAGGGCATTGATGAGCGAGGTGTTCCTGGGACTTACAAGAGGAGTAGAAAGATGGCTTGTTTTTTATTCAATATATTGATGCCAATTGGAGATGTACAAGACTAGCTCAATGGATTGAGAGAGATCTACCTCCAAGTTAACAATAACACACATTCTAGTATATACCATACATGATTTCACTTTGGTGGTAGGATCAAAGGATATTAAACCCCTTATAGCTCTCGCAATCCCCTTGAGGATATCTTCATGCCAAAATTACACTGACAAACTAGGTAACCTAACCCATAATGGATCCAAGTTGATGCTTTGGGTATTTGGATTAAAATCTAGAGCCCATTTGCATAGGAAAAGACTACGGCTACTATAGAATTAGGGTCCTTTAATTATGTGGGGAAAGTCTTTAGTGCATAATAGCTTGATGAGGTAAAATCCTTTAGGGAGCACCACTAGTTCCATATATCCCTCAGGTTTCCACTTCAAAGAAAGTTCACCTTCTGATAGAATCGAGGTTTGGTCAAAAACTAAGGAATTTTCCAACCAAATAGTTAGTCATTTGGGCCACTAATAAATTCATGAGCATCGAGGGTACACTAAGATTTCCCTTATCAAGAAGAAGAGTAAACAGACTATTTTTCTCAACATCAAGAAGGAGTTCTTATGGATAGCTTTTGCAAAGGAAATATGATCCACCCTGATGCCATACCTAGAGGTTTTCTTACTTTCATTCGAATTCCCACTCAAATTTAATTTAGTTTTTCTATAATACCCTCCTAATCCAAGGACCACATTTCCAAGGTTTTCCTATAAGGATTTTCTTGAAACCATGTTCCAAGGGTTTTCTCTTAGAGGCTTCCCTAGATCCATGTTCCCATGGATTTCCTACATAAGCTTCCCTTGAACCATGTTTCTAGAGATTACCTACAAGGTATTCCCAAAATTCATGTTCCCATGATGCATAGGCTTCCCTGGATCCTTGTTGACAAAGATTACCTACAAGGGCTTCCCTAGATCCATGATCCTAGGGATTTCTTGTAAGGGCTTCCATAACTTCACAATCCCATGTAGGGTTAGATCCATGATCCTAGAATTTTCTTGCATGGGGTTCCTTGGATCCACGAGCCTAAGCATGGCTAGATCCATAACCTTAGGGTTTTCTTGCAAGGGTTTCCCCAAATCCACAAGCTCATTTAGGGTTGGTACCATAATATTAGGATTTTATTGCAAGGGATTCCCTAGATCCACCCCGATACCTATGGGTTCCAACCCACCCAAAACACCACCATCTTCTATTATAGAACCCAAAAATAACTCACATTCCTAATGGGGACTAAAGTAAGTAACATTTTAGACCCTTTACTTTAGGGGCACTCCACATCCATCAGTTAAAACCACCCCACTTCTCCCTCTTCCTCTCCCTCTCATTGTTCACCTGCATAGGCAAAACTTGAAAGTCTAAGAATTGGGTAAATTACCTAAAATCTAAACCATCACTATATGCAACCTCTAAGATTTTTTACCAAGGTTGACTTGTTGTTTTGATGTAGTATTTGGCATTTTGTAGGGTTTCCTAAGCTAGCCTAAATATACGAGTCCTTGTCGAGGGAAAGAGTTAGGAGGAAATCAATAAATGAATTAAAGCAAATGAAAGGAAAGTAAGCCTAATCCAATCTAGTTAGCCTAGTCTAAGGGTGGCAATGCACCAAAGGTCTAGAGACTCTACATCGTATTGAGTTTAGTGAACACATGCATCATAGCCAATAATGCACAAGAAACATACTTTCTCCAAACATGCATCATACAAAATACCCACCTGAGAAACAAGACATAAATACTAGGATAGTCACAACTTCTTATTTATGTGAACTTCAAATTACACACATGCTAAGTAAAGATGCTAAAAAACTAATTAGTTGAGAGAATACAAGGCTCGAGCCAGGTCACAATATTGAAGAGAATGAAATAAAATCCCATACAAGGATAGATACTAGACATGGGTATGGATGGATTTCAATACTTATAATAAAGAAGGAGGTATTTATAAGAGGTGGGGAATTTCCCCCTCAAAATTTATGCAAGAATTCAAAATTGCTTGGGCTTAGTTATCATTAATGAATGACCATAAGACCTTGGGGATTTGTAGCTATAAATAATATTAGCATGTTGATTTGATCGTTGTATCATTGAGCTACTTCATGTTGGAAATCCCCATGATTATACTTATTAGATTACTCTTCATTAATGTCTTGGATTTGGTGTTGCCCCTTGGGCTATCCTCTATGTTGTTGCTTTAATTCTCCAATTATCGCCTAGAGAACTATATCTGGTTGTGGAATGCTAAGACTAGGACTAGATCATCATCCTTTCCCTTGTGTTTGATTGTTATGGGTTGGTCCAATAATCCTAGTGGTGATTTGCACTTGACCTTCCCCACATTCCTTTATGGATCCCTTAGTGAAGATGTTCTTCAGTGCAATCCTTAGAGATTGTGGTCATCACTCTTTGTGTTTCCTTGTTTTTTTTCTTTTGATACTCTCTTCCACCATGCAGGTTAGAGAGGCCTTTGAGGAGTTTGAAATTCTAAATATCTAGGGAAGGTATTCTAGTTAGATTCCTTTCAAGCCACTTTGTACTTCCCTATCCTTTGGGCATTAAGCTCTTCCTAGGAAAGGAAGGAGATTTTCTTACTGCCTCCATACTTGGTAGCCTTTTATCCACCTCCTCCTCATATGAGAAATGGTCCTTAGTCCATATGATTCACTATTGATACCAACTTGGAATCACATTGGAGACTAAAGAATACCCTCAGATATGGAAAGGAGCTAGACCTATGACCTTCACTTTCTAGGGAAAAGGATAAGTCATTGGTACAAGGGAAAGTTGGGCCTTGTTAAATGTAGATCCTCTTTAGCCATCATAAAAAAGTCTAGATGGTTCAAGTATTAATAGAGTCTACTTCAGTCACCACTAAAAAGGCTATTGGATCAATGCTTAGTTCCATTTTTATGGGTCAGCTAGGTCGTGCAGCATGGGGAGCTTCGAGTTTAGCACTAGTCGACAATGGAGATTCCTTCTTGGTTGAAATATAGTTGGTATTCTAAATTTTGTTGCTTTGTAAGTAGTAGGGGCTTTAGGCCTCTCCATTTTGGATTTAGGTCAAGACTCTGATCAAAATTAACTTTGGAGGTATGATTTTCCTAGTGTAGTGATTTTTTATTATAGCTTTGGTGACTCACAAGGGAGTTCCTACTAGCAGGAGTCAAAAAACCTAGAGAAAAGAGAGCTTGTCCATTAGACATAGAGTTCGAATAGGGTAAACCATAAGGCTTCTACAATGGTGATGGATGTTTAGGAAGAATGGTGTTGGAGGAGAACTTGCTTAAGACTTTATGGATATCGGGATGGAGGACATGCCTCAATTTATAGGTCTCATAACTTAGATGACTCCCAAGGTTCATTCCTCATTCTACTAATTTGTTGATGACAAGTGGATATGGAAAGTCTCATTCCCTTATACCTATGTCATGGGGGATTTCATCATATTTTATGTCTCCTTTCCTCTAAATATGGTAGTTGTCCTTCATTTGATCAAAATGTTTCTACTATTAATCTTGAGAGGGCTGGTGTGCATGCCTTGACTTCAACAACCATGTCCTTCCAACATGGGTGATGTTAATCCTTTTGCTGTAAGTTTGAACTCACGCATGCCCTACAATAATTAGGCCTTGCAATAATAATTATGATAATTTTTTATGTATAAAGGCATGGGGGTCGTTGGGTCATTCTTTAGACGTTTACCCCATACCAGTGATCAAAGGTCCTAACAAGATCAACTTCCCAGATTCTCATATTTTGTCGCTTTCTTTAGTGGATCTTGTCAGCTTCGTTCTAGAGTTTGGACTTCCCACCTTGTCCCTCCAGGTCATTCATAAGTAGTTCTCCCTTGTATTCATATTGGGCTGCCCCCCACAAGTTGCTTTCAACCTTGTTCTTTGTCCATAAGGTCTTTTGAATTTTTCATATTCCTTGATGTTCTTCTAACTCTAGGTCTAGAACCTAGAGGATATAGTCTTGGTGTGGTACCGATAGGTTGATTACCAAATTATGCTTCTCACTTGATTGTCCTGCTTCTCTTCTTGTCAACCATTGGGTTGGTTTAAATGCATCCACCATCACTTTTGGTAAGGAAAAGAAGATGAACATAGGATCGATTCATCAACTTTGGACCGATATACCCCCATAATTTAGAGTTAGAAGGAAGGTCTCACTTTGGTTTGTGTGGGTGTATTTATATCATCTTCCCCTTAGTTTAGCCTAGTTTCTTTTGGGTTATATTTCAATAGGAACCTCTATTGTGGCTAAGGCTCAAACCTCTCCTTTGCTAACTCAAATATTTTTGGAAAAATCAGATTTTTATGCTAGTATATTCCTAAGGATCTAGTGGTTGCTACCCAATAATATTGGTGGTGGTGGACTCCTCTTAGGTCTTGTTGGCCAATTTCCTTTGGAATTTTTAGCAACTTTGGATTTGGTTACCTTTTTGAAACTTGATCATCTTTGATATTTGTTGGTGGTGTCATATCAATCTAGCTTCTCATCGCATGTGTTCTGCTTCCTTTCCATATGAACATAATTTGCTCCATGGAGGTAGTTTTTGAAGCATCAATGCTCTGGTAGGGGATTGGTTGACATTGGGTCGATGCTACTAGTACTCCTTTTATTTGCACTTCTATAAACGGTCAAATATTTTTCCATGGTTTTTGTTTATGATAATCCCTCGAATCCGACTAATAGTTCATCACAGGGCACCCTTGGGGGAGATGACCTCATGGATGAAAACAAGGGATGCTTGGCTTGTTCTACTACTTCCTTAGGATGAGTAATTCCTTGGAAATATCCTGTACTCTCTTTTAGATTTCATTCATTTTGGATTTAGGTAAGGAATTTGGGCCTAGATGGTATGGGGAAGGAAGGATAATCAAACTTATGGTGGGTTGTGTGGTTGGTAGTTGATGGTATGTGGGCTAGTGAGATAAGAGCCTTAGGGGTCTTGGGGGAAGCCTCCATATCTATATGAGGTTATTTTCTTCTTGATTGACTATTTGATAGGCTGATGAGAAAGAATTCCCTCCCTAGATTTTTATCATCATGGAAATTTTAGAATTGAAGTATTTGAAATAGAAAATGAGTGTCATACCTTGGGGAGGTATGATCTTGTTTGGGATTCTATTCCAAGTTTTTGGAACTGAGCATTAAAATCCTTTATTTCCTCCATGGGATCTCATTTTATACTTATCAGGTGCTCTAATAGTGAAGATCCATCTACTTTATCCCAAATATTTCTATGATTTGGGTGGCCAGCTGGTCCTAATCTCTTATGGAATGTGTAGGGAGAAGATATATCATTCTCACTCTTTACCCTTAAAAGATGCTGCAAAGAACCTCAGGGTCACATTTTGTGTGACCACATTGTACATCGTGTAAAGAGTTACCATATGATGTAGGTGCTCCAATATGGTAGTTGCATATTTTTTAGTGAATTCTAGCAAGGAATCCATAACTATAGTAGGTATCGAGTCCCATGTATTAGGTGGGATTAGAGAAACCAAGGGATCTCAATTGTTCCATGTTAGGATCCTTCTAACCATAGTTTGATTAGTACAAGAGTACTAGAAAAGGAGTGGTTACTTTTCATTGCTTTGATAAGTTGATGAATAGAGACTTCCACTAGGTTCTCTACCTAAAAATTCTTTTATGGCAAATTCGGGGATCGCTTTTCAATAGAGCCACTAGATTTAGATAGTTCATTGACCAATAGAGTATCCATGTGAATCCTTACAATTCTTCAGTAGGTTGAGGATTGAGGTCTTCATCAAAACCTTAATCTAACTTCTAATAAAGGAAAGGATTTAACAATTTGGGTCCCACTGGGTATGCCAGTTTGCATTTTTGGGGGCCAAAAACAACCCCTATACCTTGGGCATTGCAATCGCCTACATATGCATTTTTCTCTGAGCGAGTTTAGTGCTTGTGCCTTGCTAAGGGGTGCCAATCCTAGGATTTTTAGGGAGCATGGGACATGGCTCCTTTGGGTGACCTCTAAGATTTTGTACCAAGGTCATCACCTTGTTTTGATGTGATATTTGATGCTTTGCAGGGTTTCCTAAGCTAGCCTAATCTAACAGGTCCTTATTAGGAAAAATGGTTAGGAGGAAAACA
This sequence comes from Wollemia nobilis, assembly GCA_028583015.1. NCBI lineage: Eukaryota > Viridiplantae > Streptophyta > Pinopsida > Araucariales > Araucariaceae > Wollemia > Wollemia nobilis. The sequence goes on along the minus strand of JAQPPZ010016712.1, from coordinate 974,039 downwards.
ATAAGTAAATGAAGTAAAATAAAATAAAATTACACCTAATATGATCTACTAGCCTAGTCTAAGGGTGGTGATGTACCAAATATCTAGAGACTCTACACCGTAATGGGTTGAGTGAACACATGCATCATAGCCAACAACACACAAGGAACACAATTCTCCTAAACATGCATCATACAAAACACCTACATAATAACTAGGACAAAAATAGTAGTATAGTTACAACTTCTTATTTATGTGAACTCTAGATTACATACATGCTAAGGAAAGAGGCTCAAAACTAATCAACTAATAGAATGCAAGGCTCAAGCTAGGCCGTAATATATAAGAGAATGAAAGAAAACCTCATACAAGGCTAGATACTAGGCATAAGTATGGTTGGATTTCAATACTTACAATGAATAAGGAAGTATTTAAAAGAAGTGAGGAATTTTCCCCCAAAATTTTGTGTAGGAATTCAATTTTTTTTAGTTTAAAATTGTTTGGGCTTAGTCATCATTAATAATGAATGACCTCGAGGCCTTGGGTATTTGCAGCCATAAATGTTTCTACCAAGTTGATTTGATCATTGTGCCATTGAGCTACTTCATGTTAGAAATCTCTATGATTAGACTTCTTAAATCACTCTTCATTAATGTCTTGGATTTGGTGTTTTTCTTTGGTCTATCCTTTGTGTTGTTGCTTTCATTCTTTTCTTGTTGCCTAGGGAAGTATATCATATTAAAGGATGCTAGGACTAGGACTGAATCATCATTCATTTCCTTATTTTAGGTTGTTATGATTTGGTCTAGTGATCCCTATGGTGATTAGTACTTGGCCTTCCTCACATTCCTTTATATTCCCTTGATGAAGATGTTCTTCAGTGCATTCCTCATAGGTTGTGGTTGTAACTCATTGTGTTTCCTTACTTTTATCTCTAGATACTCCTCTTCCACCATGGAGGTTGGAGAGGCCTTGGAGGAGTTATCAAGGTTGAATATCTAAGGAAGGTATTACAATAAAATTCCTTTCGAGTTGCTTTGTACTTCCCTATGCTTCAGGTATTAAGATATTCCTAGGGAAGAGGAGCTTGTCTTATCAACTCCACACTTGGTCACCTATGAACCTATCTCCCCTCTTATAAGGAATTGTCCTTAATCCCCAATATTAACTATTGGTGCTAGCATGGAATCACATCAGGGACTAAGGAATGCCCTCAGACATGGAAAAGAGCTAGACCTATGGCCTTTTCTTTTCAGTGGAAAGGATAAGTCATTGCCATTGGTGGAAGCAAGGCCCTATTAAAAGTGGATCCTCTTTAGCCATCACCAAAAAGGCCCAGGGGTTCCAAGTATTAATAGAGTTTACTTTAGCCGCCATCCAAAATTTTGGATTATTGCTTAGTGAAGGGACTAAAAGGAGATGATTTATTGTTTATAGAAATGATTACATATATAGGCATGGAGCCTATATGAAAATATGACACTTGTCATATGAAAAGTGTCATAACATGCACAACATAGGCAAAGTGCACATTAATTCTAACATTCCTCCTTAATGTGCACTTTATTAAGTACAAAATGCACATTAAAATTTGAACATCCCTAACACAAATTTGGGATAATGTCTAGGCTCTTGCTCTTTGGCTCTTGGCTCTTGGTTTTGTTGCTCTAAAAAAGAACTCTATCTCTAGGTCTGTTGCCTAAAGGTTAGCCTCTATCTTGGGTTTTTTGCCTTTGTAGTTCAGCTTCTGTCTAGTACCTCAAGGTCAACCTCTAGGTCTATTGACTCAGGGTTAGCCTCTTCTTGGGTTTGTTACCTTTATATGTCAACCTCTAGGTCTATTTCCTCTGTAGGTCACTACTACTATGTTCACCATGGGTATCATTATTTTTCACCCTCATGGTGAAACTCTTCTAGAAGGTGTCGATCTCTACCGAAAATGCACCTTTATACAATAAATTGAGCCATTTGAGAGTGTCATTCTTTGCTGAAAATGCACTCCAAAAAATTACAACAAATGATGAGCCATAGACTAGAATCCAAAATTTAGAGTATGGAGAAAGAAGAAGAATCTTCTGAAGTATCTATGTCTGTAGTCTTCAGAAGGCGATGTTCAAAGTTTTGAAGAAACATTGTAACTTCGGATAGAGTGTAGGGTGTCAATATTTTGTAGTCCCTAGATTGGTGAGTGTTCTTATGGTAACCTTCTCATAATTCTAAAATTTATGGATAACCAGTTGCTTTGCATTCACTAGGTGTGATAGAGAATATGACTAGGTACTAGGTTCACTTACATTTTCCAAGGAGTGTTAGGTTCAATCGAAAATACATTCCATAATACAAAAAAATTGAGGCACAAAAAAACATCTTAAATAGTTTGAAAATTGAAAATGGGCACCACCAATGTGTCCAGCTCCAAAAATTATTTCTAACAACTATATATAAGGCTATAGTTGAATCTATATAGGGTCTCCATTTGTATAAAAAACAACAGACTCTATGAGAGCAAAAAAAAACATCCCTTTACAATTGGCAACAAGAATATTCTTTACATCAAGAAGTATTATCCTTAGAATATTCTATTTAAATTTTAAACATGGGCAATGTAAATTTTCAGCACTCCATTTTTCACATGAAACAAAATCAGTCCCTTACAATTAAAAAATAATGTGAATTTGCATTGATTGGAGGTGTGTTTGTCAACCACCAAGTTGTACATTCGATGCACTCACCATGGATACTGAGGCATAGAATGGCACATTGAAAGTAACATATGAACACGTGGTCAATCGACCATACCAACTTCATAGCTCTTCTTCGAAAATAGGAACACCACAACCTCTGTGTGGCGTAGCAAGGCCAAGGTGGTAGAGGGCCATGATTACAAAAAGGGCCCATATGAAGGGCACATGGAGTCTTTCACCTAAATCCTTTAAATGTGACATATTATCAATAGGACCAGTATAACACATGTTATTGATTTTCAATCTCTGTGTGTCCTCTGTAGCAGTGGCAGAAAATGGACATGCAAAAGTAAAGTCCAAGTAGCAATCATAGATTGTGAAGAAGAGTCAAGATTGCCAAAGGGAAACATGCCAAAAGTTGATGGTGGAGTAGTTTGTGTTGGAAGGGGCCATGAATTAGTAATGCCTAGACAAAAAGTGGTGCACGATTGAGGGTGCACGAGAGTGACAAAATAAAGGAATCATTGGGTTTATTGGGTTCAAATATTTGGACTCACACTACTCAAGAGAAATGACAGCTCCCAGTATCTCATGCCACATCTATGATATGCTTCTATTTTCCATGCACATCCAAGAATTATAAGTTGTACCCATAGAGCGATCATAATACAAATAGTGGCATAAATGATGGATGTTGTTAGTAGTTGATAGTGGAGAGGAAATTACCATTACATTTGTCATGTGTGCAACATACTAGGGCCCTCTCATGGCCCTATCAAAAATTTTGCCATGTGGACCCCACACACTCCTCATTATTATATGTAAATCAAATTTGTAGATCTGTTATACTGTGCCTACCTCATAGAAAGGATTGATGAAACTCAATCATTCCTAAACCAACAAAATCATGGGAATTGATTGGGTTGACCCTTAATGTGATATGAATATGCTGGTTTACAATGGTGGTTTTATGGTACCAAATTTCTATGTGCCATGTCCGTAGATCCAACCGTTGCTCTCAAGGAGGCCCTTACACTAGGGCTTTGTGCAAGGTATTGCGGGTCCACCTACCAAACCATGAAAGTCATAGTGGCAAGTATTTTGTCATCTTGAACCTGTGGTATCCAGGTGACATGCAATTTGAATACACCTTGCATGTGCTTGAGGATGTCATCTCTTCAATAAAGTTGCTATGCTATCCAACTGGTCTCAATGTGGAGACTAAAACAAAGACAAATTGGATCAAAAGCTCAAAAAAAACATTGGTAAGAAACTCAAATATTTTGTTTCCAACAAAAATACAAGGTCCTCCTATGGCTAGAGGTTATGGAATAGCAACCCAAAAAAACTGGTGGAACAAACAAGGTATTAAAAACAGGTAGACTTGAAAAACTTATAGGAAGAAATCCAATATTTCTTGATATCCCAAACCAAGAAAACTAAACCAAAGAATATCAGTGGAAGATTTTTCTTTTCCCTTCTGAACCAAAAAATGGCATGGGGAAAGAGGATAATCTCTTCCAACTGAAAATGAAAAAAATGACCAATGGCATCACTACGAGAATGGGGGAGGAAGAATTGCCAAAGAGGCAATTCCTCCCTCAAGGGATTAGATGGGGTAGGAGAGCATCCAACTCTGATACGAAATGAAGGGACTAAAAGGAGATGATTTATTGTTTATAGAAATGATTACATATATATAGGTATGGAGCCTTAATGAAAATATGACACTTGTCATATAACAAATGTCATAACATGCACAACATAGGAAAAGTGCACATTAATTCTAACACTTAGTTTTGGTTTGGTGAGTCAGCTAGGTCATGCGACATGGAAAAATTTAGGTTTAGAACTAGTAGATAGTGGGGATTACTTCTTGGTTGCACTTTGGATGGTCTTATGGCTTTAGATACTTTGTAAGTAGTAGGGGATTTGGGCCTCTCCATTTTGGCTTCAGGTTGACACTGATCAAAATTGCTTTTGGAGGTAAGATTTACCCAATGTAGTGAATTTTCACTACAATAATCTTGAAATTGACATCATATAAATAGATATGGATTACAATGTAGTCTTTATGGGTTGTATCCTTCCAACCATGGTTAATAACTTAGCTTTCAACTTGCTAAACAAGATTTCATTCGATCCATATTCAGTTCCAAATCTCACTTTTCTTTCCTTTATGAGATAAAGGAATACCCAAATATGTTATTGGAAATTTTTTAATTTTAAACCTTAAAAATATCCATAATAGTACATTGTAAATCTAGGGTAGCGTTAATGAATAAGATGATGGAATTTATAGCATTAATCAACTATCTAGTAGCCTTCTTATAACATGATAATAATTATTTAAACTCCATTAATTTACTTACTAACGGATGAATCAAAAGAAAAGTATCATCAACAAATTGGATATGAGATTTGGAGGGACTATTTATTGCAACTTGGACACCTTTGATTTTTTATTTCATTCTTGCCTTCAAGAAAGCTCTCTCTAATACCTTTAGAAGTAGATATGGAGATAATAAATGACCCTAGTAGAGACCATTGAAAGACTCAAAGAATTTAGCAAGGGATCCATTTGATTAAAATAGAATATTTTAGTGTGTTATAACAACATCCAATCCATACACACCGACCTTGATAAAAACTAATTTTTTTTAGAATATTATGTAGAAGACTCTAACAAATTCTATCATATGCTTTGTTCATATCTAATTTCATAAGCATACATGGATTTTGCATGGAATTAAGATAATGTATCACCTCTTGTGCAATGACTACATCAAGAATTTGTTTACCATGAACAAAACCACCTTGTTTCTCTAAGATAATACAATTTAGATTTATTTTCAATCTATTTACCATATTTTTTAAAATAATATTATAAATCATATTACAAAGGCTTATTGGATGAAAATAATCAAAATATTTTTTCCACTTTTCTTGGGAACCAATCTACTAAAGGTGGTATTTATATCATTTATTGTAGCCTTTCTTTTTTGGGCCTCTTTAACCATACCAACATATCACTCTTCAATAACTCCCAAAATTTTTAAAATAGAATTGCAAGAAATCCATTGGTGCCAAGTGCTTTATTAGGATTGAAAGAGAAAATTACCTCATATAGCTCCTTCATAGATATCTTCTTTGAGTCGATCTTGTGAAGTCAACCATTCGGAACAAGGGCAGTGATGATTTTTCAAGTCACGAAAAATGAAATTGCAAATATTTGCCAACTAGGATTTGAATGATGGGAAGAGCAATAACAGGCTAGGACTTTAGTGAGGCAAGACATTCTATCTGGACAAAGAATTTTTCAGCTAAGTTTTTTTTTTCCTTTCTTTATCTTAGAAATTGTGCTTGAAAATTTTATAATGTTTTTATCAAATATTATATTTGCTATAGAATTTTTAGATATATTTCAATAGATTTTGAGTTTTAGTTTCCTTTTCATGGATCAATTTATAGTTAAATCCTTAGAATCATCTCTAGTGATAGAGGTTAGTGATCGCACCTCAGAGAGATCCTCATTGCTCTAAGATAAGGTAGTTTTTGGTAAATTGAATGGGTATTGGCCAGAGGATTCTGCCTTGAGAAAATGTATTGATAGGAGTTCAAAGTCTCCAAAAGTGATTCTATCATTTCTTTCCAACGGTTTCTTCCTAGCCATTTTTTGTTCTAGTGAAGACAGAGAAAGAATTCTAAAAGGGTCCTTGGTTTATGGGAAGAGCAGGACTCTTCCTTACCCGCTGGAATACAAGTTTTTCACCTGAAAATATAAATCTATCCCTAGTACCAGTTCGGGTTAGGATGATTGTATTACCCATTGAATTTTGGAAAATAGATACCTTCAAGGCAATAGGAAACACTCTAGGAGAATTCCTTCAGATTTTAGATACAAAAAAAGATGGATTTTTGGTTGTTTATACTCGAATATTGGTCATGATTGATATAAGTAAAGCTTTACCAGAACCAATCATTCTTAAGTATGGGGATAAGATGTGAAACCAAAATATAGATTATGAAAACATATATTTTAGATGTATAAGATGTCATAAGGTGGGGCATATTGAGAGATCATGCCCTAAGAAGAACCCATCAGATTCATTTGTAGAAATTTACGAATGGTTATGGATGAAGATGGTTTTCAACTTCCAAAAAATTAGATCTAGAAAAATAGAAGAAAACAAACAGTGGAGACCATTAAGGAAGGATATTGGAAGAAATACCAACTCTTTTGAGGCTTTAGCCTATGAAGAAAAAGTAGATCAAAACTTAGACGACATAGTACAACAATTTCAACATATTAGCAAGGAACCGTATTTTCAGTATGATTCTAATTTAAGGAAGAAAATTCCTGATGAAGTTAAGGAATGTGTCTCATTATATTTTGAAGGCTCTCTTGAAGTAACATGCACCATTCAGGAAAAAATAATTGGTAAAGAAAATGCAATTTTAGAATTTAATACCTCTAACATTAATAAGAAAATACTAAAATATGAGTAGGACAAGTCAAAAGCTTCTATAATAGAGGCGGGAGAGGATAAATATGTTGAAAAATAAAAATGTGAAAAAATATTGAGGAATAGAATAATAAGACCTACTCATGATATAGGTAAGGCAAAAAGAGGAAATCCCACATTATCAAGCAAGATCCAGGGAATCAAGAGCTAACATAGAGAAAGGAACACAAACTAAGTTGGTTTAACTTCTCTTTACCAGACAACAAAATGATATTGGTAATACACGGGAGGGGCCAAAGCCCCTAATGATACATGATTATCATATCATGAAATATAAGGGGTGCTAATACCCCCTTAGCACATAGGTGTATTAGGGACATATATTTAAGTAATAAACGTGATATTCTCTATATCCAGGAAACTAAAATGACAAAAGAAGTTTCAAAAACTATAAAAGCAGTTTGGGCAAGATGTGAATGGGATGCTATGGATTTTGAAGGAAGGATAGGGGGAATTCTAACCATTCATAAAACTAGGAATTGGATAGCCTCTTTAGTCACTTGTTACTTTGCAGATATTCATTTCATCCTTATTAATGTCTATGGACCTACAAATCAGTCAAGTAGATTAGAAGTTTGGAGTGGGATTGAAGCCTTTATGAGAATTAAATACCAAGAAACCAGATTCATGATAATTGGAGATTTTAATGCCATAACCAAGCTAAAGGAAAAATTTTGAGGAATTAGGAAATTGACCCAAAGTATGAAATATTTCTTAGCTTTTATTTGAAACAATAATTTATGGGAAGTTGAGTTTGAAGAAGACAACTATACTTGGACCAACAACAGGAGAGGCCAGAACCTAATAGTAGAAAAATAAAATAGATGCATTCTCTCATATCATTGGCTAGATGAATGGACTTGTGCTAAAATTAATACCTTAACAAGGATTGGTTCAGATCATTGGCTAATAAGAGTTACAATGGTAGTAAGTGATTCAAAAAAAGATCATATTTTAAATATGAGCAGATGTGGGAAGACCATCCTCAATTTGTTGATATGATAGCTCAAAAATGGAATTATTTAGGTAATGGTGGGTTGTATGCTCTTCCAAACCAAATTAAAGCTATGACATCTAGATTAAAAGAATGGAACAATAACACCTTTGGAAATATTTTTGAGAAGAAAGAAGAATTAAAAGATAAACTTTCAAAATTTTAAAAGGTGATGAAAATAATACAAGCTCAGAGGAAAGGGAGTTGCTTAGTGAATATCATAATATTTTGAGTAAGTAAGAGAAATTCTAGAGATTAAAATCAAGATAGACTTGGTTAAAATAAGGAGATAAAAATACAAAGTTTTTTCATAGGATGGCTATAGTACATAGATCTTCTAGAATTGGTAGAATTAAATCAATAGAAGGGGTTTGGATTGAAGATCAAAGTGAAATTAGAAAAGAGGCTAAGTCATTTTATTAGAATATTCTAGGTTTAGAGGAGACCGAAGTTCTTAATGATAAACTTCTTCAAGATGTTCCTTTAGTTATAACAAATGAAGACAATAGGAAATTGATGGAGCCTATTACTCTTTTTTTTTAAAGTGGAAAACCCCTTGCGAGGCCGCCTTGGTCTAAGAGACCATGAAAAGGGGGTTATACACCGTCAAAGTCATCCAGGGGTCACACCAAGCCCTGCCCACACCAACATTATCAATTGGATTTTGAGTACCCAATTCAGATTTTTGGTAGGGTGGAGATTCGAACCTGGGACCTCCCTTGGAGGATTGCCCTCTCCTCTCCAACTCACCTACAACACCGGGGTATGGAGCCTATTACTCTAGAAGAAGTTTATTTAGATATTTTATCTTTTAATAAGGATAAATCCCCTGGTCCATATGGGCTCTCTACATATTTTTACCATCATAATTGGGATATAGTAAAAGATTATTTATTGGTGGCAGTAGAACAGTCTAGGGTAAAACAATACATTCCTTATAAAATAATAGCTTATGTAATATGGATTTTAAAATTATTTCCAAAGTGATGGCAAATAGATTAAGGCCATTATTAGACAAAATAATTTCATAAGAGCAAGGAGTATTTGTGAAAGGGAGACAAATTTTGGATGGGATCATAGTAGCTCAAGAAGTTATAAATTCAGCAACTTCAAGAAAAGAGAAAGCTATGATCTTAAAACTTGATATGAGTAAAGCCTATGATAAGGTTAAATGGGATTTTTTTTTTACATTTTTAGATAAGTTTAGTTTTAGTTTTGGGAAGAAATGGGTTAGATGGATTAAAGCTTGTGTCTCTACAATTTCTTATTTAGTGTTGGTCAATGGGTTAGTGACAGAATATTTTAAAGCCAAGAGAGGCCTTAGACAAGGATATCCTCTATCTCCTTATTTGTTCATTATTATGGTAGAAGTTTTAAGTAGGAACTTAAATAAGGCTTACAAATATGGGCTTATAAATGAACTTAAGGTTAGTTTAACATTGATAACATCACCCATAAATAGTTTGTAGATGATACAACCCTTTTTGGACAGGTAAGGATAAATGAGGCAAGAGCTTTGATTAACTTTTTAAAAGAGTACGAAAGAGATTCAAGGCAAAAATTTAATAGGGCATAAGAAATAATTTGTACGTTGCTTCAAATGGAGGAGGTAAATTTACCAATAACTTATCTAGGGATGCCTTTATTTGAGGGGATAATGAGGATAGATTTATTGAATCTAGTTATTAGTAAAGTTCAAAATAAAATTCCAGCTTAGAAAGGTAGATGGTTATTGTTAGCAGGAAGAGTGCAATTAATTAAGTCAATCTTACAAGCCATTTCAACATATTATATGTCATTGTATTCTATGCCAAAATTAGTTGAAAAAAGTTTAATCTATATTATGTGATCCTTTTTATGGTCAGGTTTACATGATAAAAAGAAATTTCCTTTGGTGAAATAGAGCAATTTGTGTGATGATAAAACTAGGGGAGGTCTTGGTTTAAGAGTTCTTACAGATTCAAATTTAGATCTTAGGGGAAAATTTATCTGGAGATTGTACAAAGAGAATCAAAGACAATGGGCAAGAATTATTCTAAGTATGTTGATCCCAATGACCCAAGTTTAATATTTACAACATTCTCTATTCCAAATGGTTCTACTCTTTGGAATGGTTTAAAAAAATATATTGATCTTATGATTAAAGGTTTAATATGGGTGGTGGGAACTGGAGAAAAAAATTCTATTTGGATGGATACTTGGTGTGATAAAAAACCACTCAACTTAGATCCAATTTTGAAACCTTGGATGAGATTGCTTCAAGACAAATATGGTGATAGGGTTTCAAACATTTTGTACAAAGATAAAGAAGGAAGATACAAATGGAAAATAATTTTTTTTACAAGTATACAAGACATTGATGCTAGGAGGCAATTGAGTAGAAAGAGAACAACTATGATTATTCAAAGGGGTGCTAAGGATAAATTTATTTGGGAGTTGAATAGCTTAGGAGAATACAAACTAGAAGTGGATATAATGTTCAACACCAACATAATAATAATATCATTAGATTATGGAGAGATATTTGGGATAGCCCAAGCATTTCTAAAGTCAAAATGTTTGTTTTGCTAATAGGTCATAGAAGAATTGTATCCTAGGATAACCTTATGAAAAGGAGTTTTTATGGCCCCTCTCAATGTGTTTTCTGTGATAAGGAGGAGAAGAGTATAGACCATATCTTGGAACATTGCTCAATATGGAATCTATGGCAATGGATTCTTAATATGTTTGGTAAATGCATGGTGATGAATAGTAGGAATGAATATTTGTTAAAGCAATGGCAGAGCACTTATAAAAATGAGGTTTTACAGATAATATGGGATATATCAAAAGATACAATACTTTGGACTATATGGCTAGAAAAAATAGAAGAATATTTAAAGGAAAGGAAATCAATTTAGAGGTAATGAAAAAGAAGATATGTTTAGCCGTAGAGGAGTCTAAACCAAACCTATCAACTCACCTATTCCCTAATTTGGAAGCAGAGAGTCTTGATAGATGGATTCAAGTCATTAAATGGAAGTATGATGTTGGGTACAAGAGAAGCAAAAAGAAGGAAAAAATATAACGTGAAAACCACCAGATGTGGAGTGGGTTAAATTGAATTTTGATGAAGCATCTAAAGGAAATATAGGACCAGTAGGAGGAGGAGAAATAATTAGAAATAATAGAGGAGATGTTTTATCTCATTATGCTTTCAATATTGGATTTAAGACAAATAATGAAGTTGAAGCTTGGGTAGCTTTAGAAGGGTAACAATATGTAAAAAATGAAATGGAGAGAGTATGGATGGAAGGTGATTCTTTCATAGTAATAAATGCAATTTTGAGGAAATCAAAGGCTCCATGGAACATACAAGAGATAACTGTGGAAATTAAAGATATTGCTAAAGAGTTTGAAGAAATTGGGTTTACACATATATTAAGGGAAGGAAACAAATGTACATATAACCTAGCCAATAGATGGGTTTTTATTGATGATCGTGGAAAATTCTCCTTTACATAGTTATAAGAAGTAGAAAGTTTAGTTGAAGCTGAAAAAATGTTGATTGCCTAAATCAATTAATGATTAAGATTTACTTTAATGTTTTCCATTGGTAATATCTGCTTTATTTTATAACATTAATGTATTTTCATTTAGACTATTTATTATAATGTTTGTGGTTGCACTTGTGTTTCAGGAAGGAAACTAGCAATCAAGATTTGGTAAAGCAGACTATGATAGTGCAATGTTCTGGAAATATTACTCTACTAAGATGTAAGGCATAGATAGTAGAGGTGAAGTTTTGGTATTGTGAAGGTTTCTATAGGAAAATATCAAGAAAGATACTAAAATATGGAGTAATTGTATTCATACAAAAGTTTGAAAAGATCAAGAAAATGAAAATCAAGAATTCATACATTTTATGTAAAATGATGTAGGTTTCTAGCTATAGCATCTCATTTGAGATGAGAAGTGTATCTATTTGTAAACTCTCAAGATCTAAAGAAGAGAGATGCAATTTTTCAAGGGTGGGGGACCCAAGTACAACCCCTTATTATCCAACAAAAAAAAAAATCTCCATCTTCCTCAAACTGCTAAGTTTCCACAATCAACTCCTTTTATATCAAATGCCTTATGAAATTTAAATTTTGTCAAGATGAAAATCAACACCACTATTGTCTAAAATATTTTTTGTCCAACTTCTATATCTATAAATATCTTGTCTATAACAACCTCAAAACTTCTTAATTCCTTTTTTTGGGGTTCTTATCCATTCCCCTAAAATTCTAAGATATTATTTTCATTGTTATTTTTTATTTTATTTATGGGTTTAGCCTCACTTCTTGTTAGCACTTGTGATATTTTCTTTTGTTTTCCTATATCAATATCCCTCTAGGTTTCTTTTTCTCTTTGTTTTTGCTTCTTGGGTCTTCCTCTTTTTTTTTCATTCCCAGCAATAATTTCATCTTCATCAATCTCTTCAATCTTCTCACAATGCTCATATTAAGACTTATCATCTTTAGGTTTACCTTGTCCTAAAGGATATGAAGTGCAAGGAATAACCTCAAAAGCACAATCTTCTTTTTGTTGCCCTAAAAACCCTAAAGTGCAAGGATGCTCTTCTGTAGCAATTACCTTCTTATTCTACTTAAAAAAACCTAAATTGCTATGGATTTCCTCCATACTTATTTCTTTATTATGCTGCCCTTGAAACCTTCAAATGCAAGGGATAACACCTTCATTTCTATAAATCTTATTACTTAGATAGGATTTTGTACTACTTGATGAAAATGAAAATTATTTACCTGGAATAAACTTGACCTCTTTTGTTGTCTTTGTTTTAGGATTTCTCTCCACATATTCTTTTGCACCTTTAATTCCTTTTAAACTTGCCAAATGATACAATAGATAGGATTTCTTTACCTCTTCTTTTGGAGTGGGATATTCTTGATCTGATATTGTTGTTATTACTATATGATTCCCTTTTATATTGAAGTTTATCTCATGGGTAGAATTTTTGGTCTTTTTCTTCATAGTTTTCAATTTACAAACTCTTGCCATGTGTCCAATATCATAACAATTGTGGCAACGAAAAGCGATATTTTCATAATCTACTTGTTGATCCCATTCTCTTGATTCAGATTTTATCTTAATGGATTGTAGCAAAGGTATTGAAATATCCATAGCAACACATATTTAAGTATATATAGTTGCTTTTGCTCTTTAGTAGTTAGTCCTTCCTTGATGAATTCCCCTAGGGTATTTCCAATATTCTTCAGAACACCCTTATTTATAAGTTGATATGGAAGTCCAAAAATCCTAACCCAAACTGAAAGCTTCTTAATAGTTTTTATCTCGATAGAAATAAATTCATTCCATCATCTCAAATAAAGTGTATCTCTTCCCCTGAACCATGGTCTATCAACCATTATTTTATCCTTAATTTTTGAACTAGAAAAGATGATGAGAAAAAAACCTTTAGGAAGAAAATTCATAGAGTAATTTGAATTTAATCCCCACTTCCACTTGATCTAATTTTGAATCTCCAAAACCCTAGCCATGATCTATGGAACGTACACATTAACCCTCTACTTTAAATAACCATTATATCATGCTCAATCATCTCATCCTTGATACTCACTTCTGGTGTAACATCTACTACCTGAATCAAACTTACCATGTATTCACTCTTCTTCTTATCTCCAACTTGGACCTCCATTCTTTCAAGTAGGACATCCTTACTTCCCATTAGGGCTTTCAAATATGTCTTTCCTTCTATACTAGCTAATGGGGCGTTCTCTTGGCTTGCACTCCCTCTTGGTTCACCTTCCCTCTCATCTTGCACTTGCTCCTAGCTTTCACTCTCTCTTGACTCACACTCACTCTTGGCTTGCACTCCCTCTTGGCTAGCAATAGCCCTTGTCTCTTCTTTTTCTAGCGTTCCTTCACTTCAACAATTTGTAGGAAATAATGTTCCATGCATTAAGGTTTTGAAGCATTGATGTACTCCAGATGAACCTGCTACTCTTTCACCATTACTAAATCTTGTCTTGCACTCCCTCTTAGATCACACTTCCTCGTAGCTCACACTGAATATTCTTCAACTGGATCACACTTTACTTTCTACTTCCTACTCACACTTCCTCCTCTCTTTTGGCCTGCACTCACACTCACTTCTAAATGCACTCATCCTTGACTTGCACTCACACTCGCTTTCAACTGCACTCACCCATGACTCGCACTTGTACTCACTTTTTGCACTCACCCCCATCTCATGCTCGCACTTTATTTCAACTGCACTCACTCCTAGCTCATTATTAACTTGCTTTTGGCTGCACTTACACTCACTTTCAGCTGCACTCACTCCAGGCTCATGCTCACACTCTCTTTCGACTACAGTCACTCCCAAATTGTACTTGCACTAATTGCTACACTCCCTCTCGAATCATAAATATAATGATATTTTTCAATATATTATGATAATAAGAAAGTAAATTTTTTTCTTGAATATTGGAATCCTAGTACATTCCATTGATTCTACTATATCTTTGAAAATTTTAAGCTTAAATTGAATTTCCTCATTTCTTTGAATGTCACCAAAGAGTTTGGTATTCCAAATATTCATTTGTCCCTTTAGATATTTCATATTTTGAACAAACCTATACATACATTATCCTTCAAAATTTGCTTCATTCCACCATAACATAACCATTTAGAAGAAATCAAGTCTTGGAGCCACATAGAACAAAAGCAAAATGGTTTTGGATGACTATTTTTTTCAACAGAAAAAATCATAAGTTCTATTCCAATATATAAAAGAATATTACATAGTACAGAAGCCCAAGGCTTACAAAGAATAAAAAATACAGTCCTAACTGACCCATCAATTTTTTTTGGATCTATCACCATCAACAACCCTACATAAAATAGAGCCCAATATATGGGTCATACATCAGTTGTCAATAAGCAAAAAACACAACCAAAAGAAACTACACCATTTTTTTTTTATCTATCACGATCAATAAAAGAGAACCCCCCAAAAAAAAGAGCCCAATATATGGGTCATACATTAGCTGTCAATAAGCAAAAAAACACAACAAAAAAAAACTACACCAATTTTATTATTTATTTATTAATTTTTTTACATATTTTAATAATCATCATAAATTGAAATTGTTGCCTCATAGATAGTCACACCATCCTTAATTTCACTCCACTCCCAACTCCCCTGAGCCAACAACAATCCTTCCTTTGACATAGCATCCACAAGAGAATTGTGTTCTCTATATACATGTTGGTAAGTTATGAGGCTGAAAACACCCGCTAAAAGATTCACATGTTCTAATATATGCTGCAAGGTTATATTCTCCATTCTAAATTGATCTTTCATCCAATTTATGGCCACTAGAGAATCTCCCAAAACTTTGAATTGTTGAACATTATGAACTAATGTAGTTTTCAACAACTTCAAAGCAATTAATTTTGCATAGTTATTGGTGCATACCTTGAAATTTATAAAATGAGTATCATAAAAATAGAGAGTTCCCACTGCCCCACACAAAGGGGAATACTTTGACAAGACCCATAAAACTATCCCCAAGGAACTTTTTTATTAACACTAGCATCTTTGATCACTCTTGGGCTTTTAGGTAAGCTTGGCTTCAAAATTCCATCAGTCAATGAATGAATCTAAATAGCAATTTGAAATACTGGCAACAATGTATATTGGAAGATATCTGAATTTCTAGCTAACCATACTCCCCATGCCACCACAAAAGGAAGAGCTCTAAAAGACTTCAAATCACTCGTGTAAAACTATCCCTTTAAGCACTCTTCCAAAGTGTCCCCTTGCCAAGTACCTAAACTTCCAATAATTGCCTCTAGTTCCTTCCACACAATCTTAGTAAATGCAAACCCAACCTATAAAATGGTTGATAGTTTCAGGCTCCATATGACTAGAGTACACCCCCTAGGTCCTTGAAACCCCCTCTTCATTAATACATCCCAAGATAATACTCTATTATTAAGGTCCAACCACATAAAGGTTTTGGCTTATAAAGGTATCCTTACCTTCTAGATAGGTTTCCACCACCAACTATGTTCTCCCTACATTTCTTGAGCAATCATGTCTTTATAATCCATCTTTGCTCATTGGATTTTTAGTTCATACCAGTTCATCCTCCCAATCCATTATGATCCTAACATGACTGGTTAAGAGTACTCTCACAAAGGCATTCCATAACTCCCAATTCCTTCCTTCTAGACTAAGTTGTTGGGTACTCTTCCAACCTTGTTACCACAAATAAGTAGCCTCATTGTCCACTACTTGAGATAGAGTACAAAAACCAACATATTACAAAGATATTATAAGATCCTCTGGAAGACTATACTCATTTCCACATCCAACCCATGGGTCTACTATAATTCTCACTTTAGAACCATTACCAACTTTCCAAGCAAGCCAATAACCTATAAGTGGAAAGGCCTGAACTGCAACTTTACAAAATATGGATACCTTAGTAATAGACTTATCTGGTTTCCGTATCCACTCCTCCATTGAAAGAGGTTCAATATATTTAGTCTTAATGACTTTGCACAAAATATTTTCTTGTGTTATCAGTCTCCATAAACTCCTAGCAGCCAATGCTTTACTGAAATGGTGGATATTCTTTAAATACTAACCTCCATCTTCCTTAGGTATTGCTATAAGATTCCATTTTGCTAAGATTATGTTGGCTTTATCTCTTTTCCTAGTCCAGAGGAATTTAAAACATCTTTTTCTAATTTTTTCCAGCACCCCTACTGGTATGAAAGCCATTCCATACCAGTAGATAGGAATAGCCCCCAATACAGATTTTACAAGAGTTAGTCTGCCTTCAATTAACAGCCACCTGTTGCACCATAAAGAAATCCTTTTGTCAATCTTATCCACTAGCCAATCCCAGTCCCTAATACCATAGTCATTTGGCTTCAAATGAAATCCTTGATACTTAATACCTGCTTGAAGCTCTACCCTAGAAAAGAAAAATATCCTCTAAAAAGGACTTTCCTCTTCAAATGCGAGATTATAACAAGACATGGTGGACTTCCTCAAATTTACTTCCATACCAATAGAAAACAATAGCTCCTTAACATATCTTGTAACTTATTAACATTCCTAAGAGTTCCATCACATAACAACAACACATCATCCACAAATAATAGATGGGTTAAAAATAGTGATGTACCCATTTTGATCCCTTTAATCAAACCCAATATTCTAGATTCCCTAATAGCTCTACTCAATCCTTCTACCACCAGGAGAAACAAAATAGGAGTTAAAGGATAGCCTTATCTGAGACTACACTCTATGGAAAAGAAGCTAGAAGTTGAGCCATTAATAAGTACATAAAAGGACACATAGATCACACATCCCATAATCCAATTAACTACTTGGAGATTGAACCCTATGTGAAGAAGCATGATCCTCAAATACAACCAATTGACTTTGTCATATTCTTTGGAAAGGTCCAATTTTACCATGATAGCTAGAAGTCTCCTTGTCTTTATTGTGTGCATGCATTCTTGAGCCACTCCCACAACATCATGAATTTGCCTTCCATTAAGAAACCCAAATTTCTCGCTAGAGATAGAATATGAGAAAACACTTTTAATCCTTGAAGCAATGACTTTGGAAATAATTTTGTAAAGACAGTTGCACAAAGATATAGGTCTAAAATCATAAAATATCAACTCCTAATCCAGGGGAAAAAATAGAATTTTTGAGTTGAAAAGCCCTCTTTTACCAGCCCAATACCAGTCCTCTAGATCTGCCCTCTGAATCCAAAGAGAGAAAGTCCTACTCTTTTAAATAGGAATGAAGTAGACCTTCAATTTTTGAGCCTACGCCCATAGTATCTTGAAGTAACAAAATATCAAGTTGATGTAATAGTACTAGCCTACGAAGGGTAATATTTTTAGAGTTATTGCCCAAACCTTGGATATTATGAGAAAAAATTATCATTAATTTACCAAATCAGGGGTATGACATGCTCTAAGTGCCCCTACAATAGAATTTTATTTTCCACTCTTAACCTCCCTCAAAGCTTTGTCCTTAGCCCTTTGGATATTTGATTTCCTCCCTAGAGTTGGAATGGATCCAACATCCGGGCTAAGCCCTCCTACTATTTTAGGCACCTTAGGAAACACTGCTAATTTTAGAGATCTAAGGAAGTATCTATTAGGTCCCTTACAACTCACTCCACTAGCAAGGGAGGATGAGATAAAATAAGAAGTCCTTGAAAGTGTTGATATTTCAAAAAAAATAGGACTAGTTGAAGGTAACTTTGGTAAGTCTTCCTGCATTGTACCTATTCCCTTCATGTGGGACTTTAGACTACCAATATATAAGATCGTGGGTTTAGAGGTGTTGACTGACACTTCTCCAAGAGCCTGCTTTGGGTTAGAAGAATGGTTCAAAGTACCAAGAGAAATGGTATGTGGTAGACAAAAATTCTTCGATCCATGAGTAGGTCCCTCCTCCCCTATGTGTGATGATTCAAATAGACCTTTAGATTGTCCATTGTTCTTACCCATACCAACACCCTTGTCCCAATCCTTTGATAAATGAATATTTTTTTAAAATAGTTTTAGGATCTTCCACTAAAACAACATTGCCCTCCAAGGGGTTCCCTAACCCACAATCCTATTTTCCTTGGTCTCCTTCCACATTACTACCTGATCCATCCACTCTCACCATAAGAGTGTGAATTTCATCCCGCTTCCTTCTCCACTCTCTTCCTGAGAATTTTAAACCACAATATTCTATCAGATATCCATAAATATGACACCTTAAACAATGAAAATGGATCTTCACATAGTCAAGAATCTGAACATAATACCACTTTCCTATCTCTATCTCTATAGACTCTGGAAGACCATCTCGTAGATCCATGTCCACCGGCATTCTAGCAATAGAACGTAAAGAACCACTCAAGCACACTTGATCCATATCCACCCATATCCCTAAACTTTTACAAATTTCCATCAAAATC
This sequence comes from Wollemia nobilis, assembly GCA_028583015.1. Classification (NCBI taxonomy): domain Eukaryota; kingdom Viridiplantae; phylum Streptophyta; class Pinopsida; order Araucariales; family Araucariaceae; genus Wollemia; species Wollemia nobilis. The sequence goes on along the minus strand of JAQPPZ010016712.1, from coordinate 954,841 downwards.
CTAGAAGTCCACAACTCCAAAGGCAATCTCGATAACTTGATCTAGATGGGTTGTATCACTTTTGACTCCCTTCTCGGATCAAAACATGGAGACCATCATTTTAAGGATAGAGCATAAGAACCCTAGTACCACCTACTCTGAAGTATTTTATCTGCATCCTCAATCGATCTAAAGGAGAAAGTTATCCATCCTCTGACCAAAACATGAAAAGTAGGAGAATATCCCAATACAGGGCTCCAAACCCTCTCCAACCACTGAGTGAGAAATTTTTCTGAGAATAATCTACCATAGAACCTCCTAGTCAGTGTTTTACCTTCCATTTCCAGAACTCTGTCCAACAAAATATCTTCACCTAAGACCAAATTTACTTGTTCCTCTTTGATCTTAACACACTTTTTTTTTCTTTACTTTATGGAGGTTAAGTTATCAGTAGTTATAATATTCACCTCCTTACTAGTTCCTAACAACTCCCCTCTTTCCATATTCTCTTCATAGAAACTTGTACCAATAAAAGATCCATATTCTCCTCCAGCATGCTCTTGAGAACTTCTCTTTGTACAAACCTCCTAGGACCTCGCTTCCATAAAGCCTAAATCACCATCCACAAAGAACAAATCTATAGGGTGTGGTAATAACTCTGTAGGAATGTTGTTAGATTAGAAATTTAAATCTAAAGATCAAGTCCTCTAAACATGTACTCCTCCATATGAGGACTATCCACTAATGCATATGGACTTAATGGCTGGTTTGCATTATAGTTTTTAATAAAGTAAGAAATTGAGGATAAATACTTTCATGAATTAGTCTCTAGAAAGAAAATAACCTCCATAGTCTTCCTCTCTACGTTCTGACTAAAGAGGTATTCAACCAAAATAGTGGACTCCCTCGTCGACTTCCACTTGTTTTTCAAAAATTCTTTTGTAGGGAAAATAGAGATACCAGACACTAGATATGAAGAGTAGTCTACCTAATCAACCATATCCTCCCCTAGTCTCTTCACCACTGTTAATCCAAATACCTATGATTATATACTACCAATGTGTTTAATGAGATCTCCAATTAATTTCTATATCTTGCAACTAGTTTTCTCCAACATACTTCAACACTGATGGCTACTATATATGTAGACACCAAAATCCAACCACTTGTAAGTCATCTATACCTTCCTGTTAGCCACGTGTCAGTCATCCACCTTCCCGCCATTATTTGGCCCAAATCCACACCTTCCCGCCATTATTTGGCCCAATTTCACCTTTTCCCACCATTATTTGGCCCAATTTCACCTTTCCCGCCATTTTTCATTCCCAAATTTATTTAAATTAATATTTATATATATATTTTAATATTTTAATATATTTTAATATATATATAAAGATACTTTAAGTGATTTAATCTGATCCGTCCATCCTTCATTTAATCTCATCCGTCCATCCATCTTAATTCGTTTCACAACCTAGACTTATTCTCTACCCTTGGATCCACTTTAATCTTAGCCACACGTTCAAAGTGTCGTTAAAACCCTTAAGTGTGCAGGTAAGACACATTGGTTGAAACCTAGGTTGTGACTGTTTTCTGATAATTTCTTTAGTGTAAATTTATCATTTAAGTTTTGCATTCTTCTTTTCTGAATTTGTTTATATTTATTGCTTCATGGTCTTAACAAGGAATCAATCTAAAATGTTAAATCTAAATAATCAAATGGGTAATTCACAGAACATCCCCACCACCAACATAGCCACTTATCCTAGTGAATTTTAGGCGAGTTCGCTCGCTGCAGGTCTTTCACGTCCTTCTACCGTCTATCACATGGCCATGCCCATGGTGGAAGACAATTCCTGTCATATTACCCACATTGATATGGCCCAAGTGCAAACTCACTTAAGAGATGGCACTGGTTATGTCCTTGAGCCAATCCAAGATTCCCCTATGCAAGATTCTATTTTTCAGCAGGATATTGCATCAACCATACCCGCTGGTTTCACTCAGGTCTACACTAACCCTTTTTTTGAGGCTAATGTGGTATCTGTTCAGCCGATTTCATCTCCAACATCTTCCCAGATGCTCAATTGTCCTCCTTTGGAAACAAATGTAGTGTCTTCCCGACCACTTTCTCCTCCATTTACCCGGGTGTACACCAATTCTCTCTATGAGGCTGGTGGAACTTCCTCTAGCCATGAACAATTTCAACCCTCTTCTTTCGAAACCATTTATGGTTTCACCCTACCTGGGGCACAGTCTACTATTTCTTCCCAAGTACCGCCTACTTCAGCCACCTTTATTGCCCTTGCTACGCAGTCTCCTGTGACTACCATGGCAGCCTACCCTCCACCTTCATACAATCATCCCACCTCCCTTGGGTTAGAGATTAATAAGGTTAGCGAGTACCTCGACAAGTTGCTTCAGCAACAACAGCAACAAGATGCTCAACCACCTATCATAGTAAATCCTACACCTCAACTAATTTCTACCCAGCCAACTTTTCTTAGCTCAGGCCCCACCTGGGTATCCCAATCTTCGGTGGTGTCCATTCCTACCCCACCTTTCTCCCAACCCAGTCCAGTTCATCATTCAAACCAATCACCTTCTTTTCGGTATCATCCATACCAACAACCTGTCCATTCCACACCGCCTAATCCAGGCAATTTCATCCCATCTCATCATTTTTCAACTCCTCCATTGCATCCTCATAATCATCAAACAAGTCAAAATTTTCATGAAGATTATCGACTCCATGCGATACAACAACGGATTGACAACCTTATGCTCAACATGCCTGGCTCATCTAGTCAGAAACCTATGCTAAGGTCGTTGATCAATCAACCAATTCATCCTTCGGTACCTTCACTGCCATATCCGACCGATTTCACATTACCGAAGTTTGACAAATTTCGAGGAACTGAGGATCCTCACGAACATGTGAGCTCATTCATGCATGCCTGCTTTAGAATCCAAAATAATGACGCTCTTATGCTCAGAACTTTTCCTCAGACATTAGAGGGAGATGTTGTACAATGGTACAATCATTTAGCTCACCATAGCATTTATGCTTACGAACAATTGATTAATCTGTTTTTAGAACGATTCTCCCTAAATGTACAAAGGAAAGTTTCATTGTCCGACTTATACAAGCTCAAGCAACATGACGATGAGACTGTTTATGACTTTGGAAACCGTTGGAGGGCTATCATTAATAAACTCGCCATTCTCCCTACCAATGGAGGAGTTAACCAAAATGTTCACCCAGAGTTGTCTAAAACCTATCTCTTGGTTACTCCAATTACAACAATACAGGACTTTTGAAGAGGCTTTGGCCCAAGCAAGTATCATAGAAGACATTAAAGTCCAAGAGGGTGTTTTAAAACCCCGTAGAAAAGAATGGCAAAAAAAGGGCCAACAACGAAATAATAATTATGGCCAAAACAAACAAACACAGGCTAGTACAACCTCAAATGTTAACCAAATTAATCAAGTGGTGGCGAGTTAGCCCGTAATGGCTCAACAACAACAAGTAATGCAAAGTCAACCGCAACCAATTGCTTATCATGCGGTACCCGCCCCTACTCAACCAGCTCCCAATATTGGGCCAACCATGGAAACTCGACCTTGGCAAAATAATCGTCCCAAGCGACAGTTCACACCTTTAGATGAACCATATGCGGTCATATTCAACAAGTTATATAGCACAAATCAGTTAACTTTACTTGAGTTTAAACCTTTAGAACCATCTAGAAGGGGAAAGTATTACAAGGTGTACTTATTTTGTCCTTATCATAGGCAAAATGGGCACGATATCAATAATTGTACATCTTTCAAACATGTGATCCAAGATCTTATTGAGATTGGAGCCATTAAATTGGATAGCCCCTTAGCCCAACAAAATCAAAATCTTGGTATATTTCAAACACCCCTTCCACATCGAGAGGAAGCTCCAACAACTTCAAGGGGAGTAACTCAGGTAATTCCTCCTAATCAAGTCAACCATGTACAACCATACCAAGGTTTTGTGGGTACTATTAACGTAGTAACCCGGGGTCAAAGGGCGAACCAACCAAATCAGGCTGAACCATAGCCACTTGTACAAACTCCCAGTCCACCTCAGGTAACAGTGTCCCAATGACGTGCTAGTACTTCTCAACAATCGCTAAATCATGCCACTCAATGCCAACGACCCATCATGTCATTGAGTAGCCGGTTAACTACTAGTTTAAAAATGGCTTCTGCCAAGTTATCGATCTATGACCTCATTCAACAATCTCCCCCGCATAGAGAGGCATTAATGGAAATTTTGAAGTCAATCGAGCTTCAAACTCAAGATACTAATGCCTTCAAAAACTTTGTGGGGAGTATTCAAACATGCATGGAGCCCTCCATCACTTTCTATGATTTTGAAATCAAACCTATGTCAACAGAAAGTATAGATCCTCCACTGCATATCATGGCCAAGATCGATCACAAGCCATTCAAGAGAGTCTTAATTGACACCGGTTCCTCAATCAATATCATTACATCATCGGCGTTGAGTCATCTAAAGTCGTCGCCATCCCTTATCACAAAGTCGACTTTTACTCTTAAAGCATTCAATGATGCTTTATCTTCCACGGTTGGCACGATTATCTTGCCCATTGAGGTAGGGGCCCAAACTTTGCATACCTTGTTTCACATCGTGGAAGGGACCATGGCATACAATGTATTGCTTGGATGGCCTTGGCTTAGGGAGATGAGATTTGTCCCTTCTATACTGCATCAATGTCCCAAGTATGTATATGAGGGACAGGTTCATTGTGTACCTGTTGACATTGAACCCTTCAAACATTGCAACTATGTCTCAAATCCTTATGAGATTGTGTTGCCATCCACTCATCTTTTCTTGACCCCATCTACTTCTTCTATACCATCTTCTTCTAAAGCTCCCATTCCTGAGGAGCTACCCATCATATCGCAACCATCTTCCTCTTCCGCTATTCCATCTCATTCATCACTTTCTTCATCTCCTAATCTTCCTTCTTCTTCATCAGTGACCACATGCACATGTGGCCATGACCAATCATCTCTTTCCACGTCATTACCCCCTTCTTCTACACCTTCTTCAACATCACCTATTATTCCTTCTTCTTCCCAACCATCACCAGCTGATGTTTCACAAGTTAGTGAAGCATCAACCCAACCAAATCCTTCCAATTCTTCTATCCCACATTCTTCTATTCCATCATCTAGTCCATCTCCCTCCCAAGTCAAGGTCCATCTCATTGATGCAGGTATTGGTGAGTATGCCATTCAAGATGTCCACATCACACCGTTCAATGTGCAAACAGTTAAAGATATTGGTCATCCACATGACCAACATTTATCCATTGGATCGGTTTATAACATGGGTTCTATGCTAAATTCCATTAATTTTGTATATGGGGGAATAGAGTCATCTTCTAGTCCTACCACCATACTAGAACCCAAGCATCCAGTCCTTGCCAATATCGAAAGGATGGAGGGTTTTCCCTCTCGCTATTTCCACAGACATAATTGGCAGCAATTTGGCCTAGGTCGATACGAGCAAGGGGTAACTGAATGCATCGATATGCCATACCAGAGACCCACTGAGCGTTTTGGTCTGGGCTACCAACCACTTCCATCCCTTTCTTCTTTTGAACAAGCTTTTCAAAGCATTAATCTTAATTCAGAAGAAGAAATCCTCCACCCCGACGAATCCAAAGATGAAGCCTATGAAGAATTTGACGTCATGTCAAATGGTGATGAATCTGAAGAAGAGTCGGCGCCAATTGTTACCCTCACTGAACAAGACGAGTTTTATTTCCAATTGTTCCCTCTCCAAGAGGCCATCTTTCGCTTGATTATTCCACAAGAACGAGGTGAACCACCCCCTTCGCCACATCCATAATCCATAATCCATAATCCAAACCTGTATTATATGTATATACTAAAATAGTGGTTTTCACCACTACCAAAAAAAAAAAAAAATCAGAAAATTTCCAAAAAAAAAAAAAAAAATCAAAATATATAAAAATACTTTATTGCTTTATGTATGTGTGTAATAGTGGTTTTCACCACTACAAAAAAAAAAAACTCAAACTACAAAAAAAAAAAAAAAAAAAAACTGAAAAACTATGTTGTTTTGCATCTCAGGTCTTCCGAGGTCTTCATCGGTTTTCCCTTCCATTCCGCCCATCCTTTCTTCCATAAGTCGACAATGAATTTTGAAGACTTATTCACACCACTCCATAATCCATATGATCCGGATAAGCCAATCCTGATCAACCCAAGCCTGATTGGCATGGATCGGATTTCATCCCCTCCATCTATTTCAAAATTCATCCTTTCTGAGGAATTGTTAAGGGCTTCCGTCAACTACATTCCTCCTTCACCTCCACATTCACCTTCATCTTCTAAGCCAAAGGTCTTCCAGGAAGATATAGACGAGAGCAAGGCACAGGAGCTTGATGACATTTTAGATGACATAAATTTGATCCCTACTCCCCATCAGCTTGAGGAAGGTTCCCACATGTCTATTGAAGAAACTATCGATGTAGACCTTAGTACAGACCAAGATGGCACCCAAATTATGAAACTGGCTAAAAGTCTATCATCAGAGGAACAAGAGCAAATGATTGCTCTACTCAAGCGAAAGAAGGAGATATTTGCATGGTCTTACAAAGACATGCCAGGCCTAGACCCTAATTTGGTTGTCCATAACCTCACCTTACAAAAATATGCTAAACCTGTCAAACAGAAACTTAGGAAAATGCATCCTACCGTGGCCCTCATAGTTAAATCGGAGATTCAAAAACTTTTGGATGTTAAATTTGTCATCCCGATTGATTATCCTGAGTGGCTTTCTAACATGGTACCCGTTCGCAAGCCTAACGGGGGATACGTGTTTGCACCGATTTTCGAGATCTAAATAAAGCGTGTCCTAAGGATGAATTTCCTCTTCCAAACATTGATACTCTTGTCGACACCTACGCTGGTCATGAAATGCTTTCGTTCATGGATGGATTTTCAGGATACAACCAGATTCGAATAAACCCTGAAGATCAACACAAAACAACATTTACCACACCTTGGGGAACTTTTTGTTATAGGGTGATGCCCTTTGGCCTTAAGAACACAGGTGCAACCTATCAACGAGCCATGACTTATATTTTCCACGATTATATGCATAAGATTATCGAAGATTATGTGGATGATTTATTGGCAAAATCTAAAACTCGACAAGAGCATTTTGATGTATTGGAAAAAGTTTTTGATAGACTTCTAGAGCATAAAGTAAGGTTGAACCCTAAGAAATGTGTCTTTGGTGTTACCTCGGGCAAACTCCTAGGTTTTATTATCTCTAAACGAGGTATTGAGGTGGACCCAAACAAGGTCAAAGCCATTATGGAAATGTGTCCCCCAACTAATTTGAAGGAGTTGCGTAGTTTGCAAGGAAAGATTAATTCAATCCGTCGCTTTATTGCACAACTTTCTGATAAATGTAGGCCATTTTTCCACCTACTACAAAAGGGGGTACAATTTTCATGGACAGATGAGTTTTAGAAAGCCTTTGATGACATCAAGCAGTACTTAGCATCTCCGCCAGTCTTAGCTCCGCCTCGTCCAGGGGTCCCTTTCAATCTTTATATCTCAGCAACGGACTTTGCCTTAGGGACAATGCTTGCACAAAAGAATGAACAAAATCGTGAGCAAGCTGTCTATTATATTAGTCGAACATTGGTAAGCTATGAAACCCGATATGCTTATGTGGAAAAGTTGTGCTTAGAAGTGGTTTTTGCCACTAAGAAACTTCGTCATTATATGCTTAGCCATACAACATATGTCATAGCTAGAGAAAACCCTCTGCGTTATATGATGTCTCGCACTTATAATAATAATCATACCGCTAAATGGATAATGTTGCTTACCGAATTCGATCTTGAATTCATTAGCCAAAAATCCATTAAAGGTCAAGTTATAGCCGATCAACTTGCGGAAGCTCCACTACCTAGTGATCATCCTTTGATTATTGAGCTCCTAGATGATTCGGTATTTGCTATCACTGAACAAGAAGAGGACATCATTCCGGAGGAAGATGTTGACATCACGCTATTCTTTGATGGCTCTAAGTGCGCGAAAGGTCAAGGTGCTAGAGTTGTGTTTCATACACCTCAAGGGATTCCCATCCCTTTATCATTCAAACTAGACTTCCAATGCACCAATAATACAACAGAGTATGAAGCCTTAATTTTAGGTCTTCAATCAGCCATAGCTATGAGCATTAAGCGTATTCGAATATTTGGGGATTCTCAACTCGTGGTTAAACAAATTACAGGAGAATACCAAGCCAAAGAACCTACCATTAAGCTTTATCATGATGTAGCAATGAAGTTGCTCTCTAAGTTTGATTGGTATGAGATCACTAGTTTGCCTCATTCGACTAATAGATTTGCGGATGCCATGGCCTCTCTTGGATCATTGATTCCAAAGGACTCCCTTGGAGAGGTACAACCCCTAATCATTTCCACAATCTCTAAGTCTCGCAATTGTTCGTGCTGATTCTAAGGATGAAAAAGATGTTTGCTTTATCCATTCGGATCCATATGAGCCTTGGTCTAGTGAGATAGTAGCCTTCCTCAAGTTTAGAACACTCCCATCTGATTTGTCTCGAATCGCCCGTCGTTGTTTTAAGCAAAAGGCAGCTCATTTTGTTCTTTTGGGGGATGTGTTGTATAAACGTGGATATGATGGAGTACTCCTCCGTTGTCTAGAAGCAGGTGAAACACATAGAGCTATTGCTGAAGCCCATGATGGTACTTGTGGTGGTCATTTTAGTGGAATGGCCATTGCAAAGCGTATTTTACGTATGGGGTATTATTGGCCCACTATGGAACAAGATTGTTGCAAATATGTTAAACAATGTAAAAAGTGTCAAGAACACGCTAATTTAACCCATATACCATCACAAGCTTTACAGCCCATCCAAAGCCTTTGGCCCTTCTCACAATGGGGTCTCGATTTAATTGGCAAGATTTCACCTGCCTCTTCAGGACAACATACTTTCATCATTACAACCACTGAATACTTCACAAAGTGGGTTGAAGCTATTCCTCTAACCAGTATGACAGGTCCTAGAATTGTGGAGTTTATACTTCACCATATCATTTGTCGTTTTGGTATTCCCTCTAAAATCATTTCTGATAACGACAAGTCTTTTAAGAATAAGGATGTTCGAGCTCTTTGCGAAAAGTATAATATCCAACATAGTTTCTCAACTCCTTACTACCCACAAGCCAATGGACAAGTTGAAGCTTCCAATAAGACCATAATTGCTATTCTTAAGAAACTTGTTAAAGAAAATCATAAAGATTGGCATACACAAATCCCCTTGGCATTATGGGCTTACGGAACAAGCATCGAACTCCCATTGGGGCAACGCCATTTTCTTTGGTCTATGGAGCTGAAGCAATCATGCCTCTTGAGCTCGAGATCCCTTCCTTGCGAATTTCTTTGCAGGAATTTATCGATGATGATACTCGCTAGACAAGCACGTCTTGATCAACTCACACTCATAGATGAAAAACGAATCAATGCTTTAGAGCATTTGCGAGTTTATCAAGACCGATTGAAACGTGCTTACAATGCCAAAGTTCATCTAAGAGAATTTCAAGTAGGAGATCTTGTCCTTAAAGAGAATCAACAAAACACCAATGCATTGCCGCATCTTCGAGATAAATTCACGGCTAATTGGTTAGGTCCATATATGGTCACTTGAAAGAGTGGGTAATGGAACTTATAGACTTGCCAGTTTAGAGGGAGAGGAAGAACCCGAACCACTTAATGTTATACACTTGAGGGCATTCTACGCATAGTTTGAATTTTATATGTACATATATACATGGCTTGTACAACAAAAAAAAAAAAAAAAAAACAAATAAAATAAAAAGAATTTGCATTTCATTGTTAGTTGCATACATCTCATTCAAAAACATTGCATTTCATGTGCATACATCTCATTGAAAACCATAACATTTCATTTTCAGCCATAGTTGCATATCATGTTAGAGACCATTCTATCTTTTGGATATAAAATTTGGTCAAGCAAAAGTCATGTTGCCTTAATCGAGGGCACCTTCATAAAATCCATCAAACCGAATTGTCATTCGTACACCCATTTTCCATTTGCACATATTTACATTGCCAAAATGTTTTCAATCACTCAACCATTCCTAGTGTTTTAAGCAAACTTTGAAATGCATGTCAAAGTTCTCTAGGGCCATATCACAAATTACACTAAATAAAATCTTGAGTATTGGGAAATGATTTCAAAAGCGGTCTTGAACCTATCACATTTTCACATCTTAAAAACATCTTGTGTCAAAGAGAGATAACACCATCCTTGGGTTGTGCCTTGAAGTGAAAAGGGTAATCCTCGTTTGTCCTATCATGCAAACATAGTCCATAAAACAGATGGTTCTTACCACTATCACAAGCAATCACAAAATATAAATATAAACAGAGTAGTAAGGATAGGGTAAAATTCTCATCATACTTCGGTTGAGAATCCGATTCCCCAAAGCTCTAAGGAAATGAACATTTTTCACACACCACTGATCCCAAATAAGTTGTAAGGATCGTACTACTTGTCCAGTCAGACGGATAGGTAGTCATCCCAAAGGCTTACAAAGGTCAAAAACAACATGGACTATGGAGTTAACCTTCACCGGGGCTATAGACGCTTGATTGGCAGTGGAGTATACTCATTGCGTGGCGACATGTCTCTCCTCAAAAAGAGACCTCTGAATGCTCATACGGACAAACTAGCTTCGGGGTCTTCTCCATAACAGAGGTTACCTAATTTATGCAAGATGAGGTTAATGAACACACTTGCACACACACAGGTTTTTGATTGCCTAGAGTCACTACCATGCTTCTGATTTGGTTAATGAACTCGCATGCACACACATTTGGTCCTAGTTGAATTAGGCAGTATTAGTAAGTTTGTTTGATACCACTAGCATGTTTGAGTCTTTGTAAAATAGTCTTCCTCCATATCTTCTTCCATATCGTCCTCCATATCTTCTTCCATATTCATGTCATTCCATACGTCATCCATTCACAAGCCACCAAGTTCGGTGCCCCTGATTAAACAATTATGATAACGAGTTGGCTAATTCTAAATATGAGTGCTTCTCTAGTGCATATTTCATTTACTTAGTCTTGCATTAATCATCCATAGATTTACATATCATTTACTTAGTCTTGCATTAATCATCCATAGATTTGTATGTTATATACTTAGTCTCGCATTAATCATCTATAAGTTTGCATACCATTCCATCACATATGCATCAAAAAACAATAAAACATCAAAAAAACATAGGCATTCACACAAAAGAGAGTAAAACACCAAATAAATAAAAGCCATGTATATATATATATATGTATAAAGGACAAACTGTACAATGAATGCCAAAAGGCTACAATATACAATAGGGCACCAAGGCTCATAAAGAGTGCATCTAAGCACTAAGCTAACCATCAAAAGAGGACCCCTGAGACCTAGTAGGAGCCCTAGACCTAGTGGTGTGCCTAGATTCACTACCTCCAACCGGCCTGCCTCCGCTAGCCCCACCGCCTCCAATATCTCCCAGTCTGCCGGGACAACGACCTCCTCATCCCCGGAATGATAGGGGAGAATCGGTGTCGTGCCTCTAACACCCTAAGCTGCAAAACAACAAAACAAAAATTTGTTACAAATTTTTCCCAAAAAAAAAAAAAAAAAAAAAAAAACACATAATAAGTACTTGCTTAAATGAACAAATACCTCATCTGGCTGCACTGGCGCGTCCGCTCCCATCTCCGCCATAGCTCCCACACAAACCTTTCACTCCACTCCCTCAGACGCACTTCTCTCAAGCTCGAACGCACAAATGAGCGAAATTCTCGCTGAAACTATTTAAATAGCTGGTTTTGGTGCCCTGAAATGCAGTGGGGCATTTCATGGCGCATTTAGACGCAGTCCTGCATTTGCAGAGTGCCTAAACACCGACGGGCGTCTCTGCCAACCACAAATGCAGACCGGCGTTTGGTGTCAGTATTGAATAAAGGAACAAAACTTGCAAAATTGAAGCTTACCTCCTCCAAATTTCATCAAATTCAATTCATCCATTCTTCTTATCATAATAAAACATTTTGTGAAGGTTACAACAGTTTTGGACACAAATTTTGTCATTTCGCTCAAAAAGCGCATCATTCATCATTGTTTTACAAATTGGGTTAAAAATATTCAAAACCTTCACAAAATTAACCACATTCATCAATTCTTCTGATCTATCGTCAATTTCATTCATTCTTCTTTCATCATGCATATTTTTGCCAAATCAAATTAAAGTAAACCTCGTATCTAGTGGTATATTCTATCACCTTGGCGATTGCAGCGATTTGAATCCATGCAATTCGATAAGAGGATTAAACCACCATAAGGACACTTACCATTTATCATCATCAATTATTTCACTGTTTGAAAATTGGAAATCAATTTTGGGTATTCTACTTTTCAAGTGACCTCATACCAAGATTAATTTGCTCAACAGTTGTCATTGATGGCCTAGTTCATGGGGCCTTAAACATGGACAATCTTTAATATCATCATTATTTTGAGTCTTGCTAGAGATTGAGGCTACCTAGGTTGATTGGTTCCGACCCGAGGAATTATCCATACAGTCACTAGGAGCATCTCTGAGTTCTGGACTCTTTTCATGCATCTTTCATCTCTGCATATCAATGGCGCCAACAAGGCAATTTCATTAACAGTATGGACTCACACACAGGAGTTGGGGCATCCGTTATCAATTTCTAATTTTCCTATAGTGGAATTCATCTTACATGATCATGGAACTTACAATTTGGCAAAAATCCCTTTATAACCGTTGGGGCAGAAAACGGTCCATCTTTCACATCACTCATATCGTCTTCAATCATATTCTTTTCTGGTTTGTACACCAACCCCTTTCTTGTTGGGACATAAACAGATGGTTCATACACCAACCCCTTTTTTCACCGTTGGGGCAAAAACGGTTCATTTTCTTCCAAATTTCTTCCAATTGGCTTGTGAGAACCATTCTCGCTCGCCAATTGAGGGGGTAAGCCGATAAAATTTTAAATATTCTTTTATTCTTTGGTCTTCAAAGTTGTGCTTTAGTCTTGAGAGAGAGTTGCGTCTGATCCAGATTTTCAGGTGTCTTAAGTTTTTGTGCTGCATTGTGTCTTCACACAAAGCAGCTCAAAAGGGGCATCTGTAGACACCAAAATCCAGCCACTTGTAAGTCATCTATACCTTCCCGTTAGCCACGTGTCAGTCATCCACCTTCCCGCCATTATTTGGCCCAAATCCACACCTTCCCGCCATTATTTGGCCCAATTTCACCTTTTCCCGCCATTATTTGGCCCAATTTCACCTTTCCCGCCATTTTTCATTCCCAAATTTATTTAAATTAATATTTATATATATATTTTAATATTTTAATATATTTTAATATATATATATAAAGATACTTTAAGTGATTTAATCTGAGCCGTCCATCCTTCATTTAATCTCATCCGTCCATCCATCTTAATCCGTTTCACAACCTAGATTTATTCTCTACCCTTGGATCCACTTTAATCTTAGCCACACGTTCAAAGTGTCGTTAAAACCCTAAAGTGTGCCCTAAGAGTAGATTATAAATTGAGTCACCTTGATGGCTCAAACCCTATCTCTTTTACTATCTCTCTTTTGTTATCTATCGCTATCTATCTCTTCTTCACCTAAACCTACCCATCCATCGCCGTCCCTTTTCGTCGCATCCATCGCCGCATCCGTCGCCAACTTCGCCGCCATCCCTTTTGAAGCATTCTGCAGAATCCCCCATTCTTGTCGCAAGTGCCCGCGGGCGTTTACCCGCAGCCACAGACGCAGACCGACGTCTGCAACCCCGATCCAGAAGCACGCGGGCGTTCAACGATCGCACCAGGGCGCCTTCCGCAGCCGATTTGACAGTTACATCACTTCCAGGTGCCGCCTGGTCTCGCCGCGTTAACAGAAAAAGAGGTATAGATTCTAAAGCAAGTAATATTTTTATGTATTAATCCGCCGTTAGATTCTGCATTCTATTTATTTCATTTCTAGGGTTTTAGACTATTTTTGAGGGCTCACACAGTGGAGCCCTCTTACTAGTTTCTAACCTTTTTGTAGTTTTAATGTGTGCAGGATTTTAATGGCAGATTTGATTGGATGATAGCAGATGCTTAAGTTGGAGTGGTCCGAGCCAAAGGATACAACGAAGCCCACTCATTCTGTTGAGGTTAAGGATACATTCTTCGGAGATGCCACCATATTGTGCCAGCTAGGGTTTCGGAGAACCCTAGCACAAATTGTAATCTTGTATCACGAAAAGGGTTACAGGCCCTGTTGTACTCAAAAGGAGTTTCTAAACTCCATTGATTAATAAAAATCATTTGTTTTGTACAACTGTGTTCTGCATTACTTTTTATCGTGATTTCTTTATCTTTTGTTTGGCGTTGTATCTTTAATCTACAAATGGCGATCACGGTGGGACCCCCTAGGGTTTCATGTTTTTAATACTTGCTTTATTGATCTATTCCTTTTTTTTTTATTTTGCAGGTTCCAAAATCATGAAATTCGTTGTTCCAGCGAACTAGGGTTTCTGAGGAGTTTGCAGAAAACGCAGCAGACGCAGAGCGGCGTCTGGAAGTCCGATCCGAAATGCAGAGGGGCGTTTCAGCCTGTGCAGACTCCCTTGGGCGTTTGAAGGCAGTTTCACAGAGAAAGCGTAGGCTTCCGAGTAAGTGCATTTTTTTTCTTTGTTAAACTGTACTTTTTACGTTTTTGGTTTTTCTACTGTATTCTGTTTCTTTTTCAGATCATTACTTTAAAATGAACAAAAACTAAGTAATCTGGAAAAGAACAGTTATTTTTAGTTACATTTTTTTTACATTGCATTATTGGTTGCATAAAAAAAAAAAAATTGCATACCTAGCTGCATATTAGAATAGCTACGAATTATCTGTTTTAGTTATCTAAGTAGGACTATTGATTGGATGTCAATAGTACTCCTGCCATTGGGTGATTCCAAGCAGAGAAGTGGACGAACCTTCCGGTTGCTCCTTTGATATCTGATATCATTGGTAGGCAGGGGGTTTTAAACGGTGTACTCCACTTCTTCAGAGGAAATGGCATGTTTTCAGTAGCCTCTTGCTTAGATCATTAGAACTTTTGATTTATAGCTTTGTATGTATACATTAGACAACTAAAACACTTAAAATAAAATTCACTACATTTCATATTGCATTTAAAACAGTAATATCTCGGATTTCATCACTATGTATTGCTTGAAGTTTAGTGACGGTGGAATTCATCTCCATCCATTAAACTTCTGCCTTAGACACCATAGGTCACCCCCGAGCAAACTTGCTGGATTTCATCACCAGTAAGAATCTCGTTGTCCTTTCCTAGCCATAGTTTTTACCTTTTTTGTGAATAATTCAAGATTAGATCACATGCAAAACTCATAAACCGGACACTTAAAATTTACTACAGATTAAGATCAAAAAATAATTAATTAACCGCAGGTAAGACATATTGGTTGAAACCTAGGTTGTGACTGTTTTCTGATAATTTCTTTAGTGTAAATTTATCATTCAAGTTTTGCATTCTTCTTTTCTGAATTTGTTTAGATTTATTGCTTCATGGTCTTAACAAGGAATCAATCTAAAATGTTAAATCTAAATAATCAAATGGGTAATTCACAGAACATCCCCACCACCAACATAGCCACTTATCCTAGTGAATTTCAGGCAGGTTCGCCTGTAGGTCTTTCACGTCCTTCTACCGTCTATCACATGGCCATGCCCATGGAGGAAGACAATTCCTGTCATATTACCCACATTGATATGGCCCAAGTGCAAACTCACTTAAGAGATGGCACTGGTTATGTCCTTGAGCCAATCCAAGATTCCCCTATGCAAGATTCTATTTTTCAGCAGGATATTGCATCAACCATACCCGTTGGTTTCACTCAGGTCTACACTAACCCTTTTTTTGAGGCTAATGTTGTATCTGCTCAGCCGGCTTCATCTCCAACATCTTCCCAGATGCTCAATTGTCCTCCTTTGGAGACAAATGTAGTGTCTTCCCGACCACTTTCTCCTCCATTTACCCGGGTGTACACCAATTCTCTCTATGAGGTTGGTGGAACCTCCTCTAGCCATGACCAATTTCAACACTCTTCTTCCCAAACCATTTATGGTTTCACCCTACCTGGGGCACAGTCTACTGTTTCTTCCCAGGTACCGCCTACTTCAGCCACCTTCATTGCCCCTGCTATGCAGTCTCTTGTGACTACCATGGCAGCCTGCCCTCCACCTTCATCCAATCATCCCACCTCCCTTGGGTTAGAGATTAATAAGGTTAGGGAGTACCTCGACAAGTTGCTTCAGCAACAACAACAACAAAATGCTCAACCACCTGTCGTAGTAAATCCTACACCTCAACCAATTTCTACCCAGCCAACTTTTCTTAGCTCAAGCCCCACCTGGGTACCCCAATCTTCGGTGGTGTCCATTCCTACCCCACCTTTCTCCCAACCCAGTCCAGTTCATCATTCAAACCAATCACCTTCTTTTCGGTATCATCCATACCAACAACCTGTCCATTCCACACCGCCTAATCCAGGCAATTTCATCCCATCTCATCATTTTTCCACTCCTCCATTGCATCATCATAATCATCAAACAAGTCAAAATTTTCATGAAGATTCTCGACTCCATGCTATACAACAACAGATTGACAACCTTATGCTCAACATGCCTGGCTCATCTAGTCAGAAACCTACGCTAAGGTCGTTGATCAATCAACCAATTCATCCTTCGGTACCTTCACCGCCATATCCGACCGATTTCACATTACCGAAGTTTGACAAATTTCGAGGAACCGAGGATCCTCATGAACATGTGAGCTCATTCATGCATGCCTTGCTTTAGAATCCAAAATAATGACGCTCTTATGCTCAGAACTTTTCCTCAGACATTAGGGGGAGATGTTGTACAATGGTACAATCATTTAGCTCACCATAGCATTTATGCTTACGAACAATTGATTAATCTATTTTTAGAACGATTCTCCCTAAATGTACAAAGGAAAGTTTCATTGTCCGACTTATACAAGCTCAAGCAACATGACGATGAGACCGTTTATGACTTTGGAAACCGTTGGAGGGCTATCATTAATAAACTGCCATTCTCCCTACCAATGGAGGAGTTAACCAAAATGTTCACCCGGAGTTGTCTAAAACCTATCTCTTGGTTACTCCAATTACAACAATACAGGACTTTTGAAGAGGCTTTGGCCCAAGCAAGTATCATAGAAGACATTAAAGTCCAAGAGGGTGTTTTAAAACCCCGTAGAAAAGAATGGCAACAAAAGGGCCAACAACGAAATAATAATTATGGCCAAAACAAACAAACACAAAGCTAGTACAACCTCAAATGTTAACCAAGTTAATCAAGTGGTGGCGAGTCAGCCCGTAATGGCTCAACAACAACAAGTAATGCAAAGTCAACCGCAACCAATTGCTTATCATGCGGTACCCGCCCCTCCTCAACCAGCTCCCAATACTGGGCCAACCATGGAAACTCGACCTTGGCAAAACAATCGTCCCAAGCGACAGTTCACACCTTTAGATGAACCATATGCGGTCATATTCAACAAGTTATATAGCACAAATCAGTTAACTTTACCTGAGTTTAAACCTTTAGAACCATCTAGAAGGGGAAAGTATTACAAGGAGTACTTATTTTGTCCTTATCATAGGCAAAATGGGCACGATATCAATAATTGTACAGCTTTCAAACATGTGATCCAAGATCTTATTGAGATTGGAGCCATTAAATTGGATAGCCCCTTAGCCCAACAAAATCAAAATCTTGGTATATTTCAAACACCCCTTCCACATCGGGAGGAAGCTCCAACAACTTCCGGGGGAGTAACTCAGGTAACTCCTCCTAATCAAGTCAACCATGTACAACAATACCAAGGTTTTGTGGGTACTATTAACGTAGTAACCCGGGGTCAAAGGGCGAACCAACCAAATCAGGCTGAACCACAGCCACCTGTACAAACCCCCAGTCCACCTCAGGTAACAGTGACCCAACGACGTGCTAGTACTTCTCAACAACCGCTAAATCATTCTACTCAACGCCAACGACCCATCATGTCATTGAGTAGCCGGTTAACTACCAGTTTAAAAATGGCTTCTGCCAAGTTATCGATCTATGACCTCATTCAACAATCTCCCCGCATAGAGAGGCATTAATGGAAATATTAAAGTCAATCGAGCTTCAAACTCAAGATACTAATGCCTTCAACAACTTTGTGGGGAGTATTCAAACATGCATGGAGCCCTCCATCACTTTCTATGATTTTGAAATCAAACCTATGTCAACAGAAAGTATAGATCCTCCACCGCATATCATGGCCAAGATCGATCACAAGCCATTCAAGAGAGTCTTAATTGACACCGGTTCCTCAATCAATATCATTACAACATCGGCGTTGAGTCATCTAAAGTCGTCGCCATCCCTTATCACAAAGTCGACTTTTACTCTTAAAGCATTCAATGATGCTTTATCTTCCACGGTTGGCACGGTTATCTTGCCCATTGAGGTAGGGGCCCGAACTTTGCATACCTTGTTTCACATCTTGGAAGGGTCCATGGCATACAATGTATTGCTTGGACGGCCTTGGCTTAGGGAGATGAGATGTGTCCCTTCTATACTGCATCAATGTCTGAAGTATGTATATGAGGGACAGGTTCATTGTGTACCTGCTGACATTGAACCCTTCAAACATTGCAACTATGTCTCAAATCCTTATGAGATTGTGTTGCCATCCACTCATCTTTTCTTGACCCCATCTACTTCTTCTATACCATCTTCTTCTAAAGCTCCCATTCCCGAGGAGCTACCCATCATATCGCAACCATCTTCCTCTTCCGCTATTCCATCTCATTCACCACTTTCTTCATCTCCTAATCTTCCTTCTTCTTCATCAGTGACCACATGCACATGTGGCCATGACCAATCATCTCTTTCCACGTCATTACCCCCTTCTTCTACACCTTCTTCAACATCACCTATTATTCCTCCATCTTCCCAACCATCACCAGCTGATGTTTCACAAGTTAGTGAAGCATCAACCCAACCAAATCCTTCCAATTCTTCTATCCCACATTCTTCTATTCCATCATCTAGTCCATCTCCCTCCCAAGTCAAGGTCCATCTCACCGATGCAGGTATTGGTGAGTATGCCATCCAAGATGTCCACATCACACCGTTCAATGTGCAAACAGTTAAAGATTTTGGTCGTCCACATGACCAACATTTATCCATTGGATCGGTTTATAACATGGGTTCTATGCCAAATTCCATTAATTTTGTATATGGGGGAATAGAGTCATCTTCTAGTCCTACCACCATACTAGAACCTAAGCATCCAGTCCCTGCCAATATCGAAAGGATGGAGGGTTTTCCCTCTCGCTATTTCCACAGACATAATTGGCAGCAATTTGGCCTAGGTCGATACGAGCAAGGGGTAACTGAACGCATCGATATGCCATATCAGAGACCCACTGAGCGTTTTGGTCTGGGCTACCAACCACTTCCATCCCTTTCTTCTTTTGAACGAGCTTTTCAAAGCATTAATCTTAATTCAGAAGAAGAAATCCTCCACCCCGACGAATCCGAAGATGAAGCCTATGAAGAATTTGACGTCATGTCAAATGGTGATGAATCTGAAGAAGAGTCGGCGCCCATTGTTCCCCTCATTAAACAAGACGAGTTTTATCTCCAATTGTTCCCTCTCCAAGAGGCCATCTTTCGCTTGCTTCTTCCACAAGAACGAGGTGAACCACCCCCTCCGCCACATCCATAAGCCATAATCCAAACCTG
The DNA here is from genome assembly GCA_028583015.1 of Wollemia nobilis. NCBI lineage: Eukaryota > Viridiplantae > Streptophyta > Pinopsida > Araucariales > Araucariaceae > Wollemia > Wollemia nobilis. The sequence goes on along the minus strand of JAQPPZ010016712.1, from coordinate 934,849 downwards.
TATTATATGTATATACTAAAATAGTGGTTTTCACCACTACCAAAAAAAAAAAAATCAGAAAATTTCCAAAAAAAAAAAAAATCAAAATATATAAAAATACTTTATTGCTTTATGTATGTGTGTAATAGTGGTTTTCACCACTACAAAAAAAAAAAAAACTCAAACTAAAAAAAAAAAAAAAAACTCGAAAAACTATGTTGTTTTGCATCTCAGGTCTTCCGAGGTCTTCACCGGTTTTCCCTTCCATTCCGCCCATCCTTTCTTCCATAAGTCGACAATGAATTTTGAAGACTTATTCACCCCACTCCATAATCCATATGATCCGGATAAGCCAATCCCGATCAACCCAAGCCTGATTGACATGGATCGGATTTCATCCCCTCCATCTATTTCAGAGTTCATCCTTTCCGAGGAATTGTTAAGGGCTTCCGCCAACTACATTCCTCCTTCACCTCCACATTCACCTTCATCTTCTAAGCCAGAGGTCTTCCAGGCAGACATAGACGAGAGCAAGGCACAGGAGCTTGATGACATTTTAGATGACATAAATCTGATCCCTACTCCCCATCAGCTTGAGGAAGGTTCCCACATGTCTATTGAAGAAACTATCGATGTAGACCTTAGTACAGACCAAGATGGCACCCAAATTGTGAAACTGGCTAAAAGTCTATCATCAGAGGAACAAGAGCAAATGATTGCTCTACTCAAGCGGAAGAAGGAGATATTTGCATGGTCTTACAAAGACATGCCAGGCCTAGACCCTAATTTGGTTGTCCATAACCTCACCTTACAAAAAGATGCTAAACCTGTCAAACAGAAACTTAGGAAAATGCATCCTACCGTGGCCCTCATAGTTAAATCGGAGATTCAGAAACTTCTGGATGTTAAATTTGTCGTCCCGATTGATTATCCCGAGTGGCTTTCTAACATGGTACCCGTTCGCAAGCCTAACGGGGGATACGTGTTTGCACCGATTTTCGAGATCTAAATAAAGCGTGTCCTAAGGATGACTTTCCTCTTCCAAACATTGATACTCTTGTCGACACCTGCGCTGGTCATGAAATGCTTTCGTTCATGGATGGATTTTTAGGATACAACCGGATTCGAATAAACCCTGAAGATCAACACAAAACAACATTTACCACACCTTGGGGAACTTTTTGTTACAGGGTGATGCCCTTTGGCCTTAAGAACGCAGGTGCAACCTATCAACGAGCCATGACTTATATTTTCCATGATTATATGCATAAGATTATCGAAGATTATGTGGATGATTTATTGGCAAAATCTAAAACTCGACAAGAGCATTTTGATGTATTGGAAAAAGTTTTTGATAGACTTCTAGAGCATAAAGTAAGGTTGAACCCTAAGAAATGTGTCTTTGGTGTTACCTCGGGCAAACTCCTAGGTTTTATTATCTCTAAACGAGGTATTGAGGTGGACCCAAACAAGGTCAAAGCCATTATGGAAATGTGTCCCCCAACTAATTTGAAGGAGTTGCGTAGTTTGCAAGGAAAGATTAATTCAATCCGTCGCTTTATTGCACAACTTTCTGATAAATGTAGGCCATTTTGCCACCTACTACAAAAGGGGGTACAATTTTCATGGACAGATGAGTGTCAGAAAGCCTTTGATGACATCAAGCAAGTACTTAGCATCTCCGCCAGTCTTAGCTCCGCCTCGTCCAGGGGTCCCTTTCAATCTTTATATCTCAGCAACAGACTTTGCCTTAGGGACAATGCTTGCACAAAAGAATGAACAAAATCGTGAGCAAGTCGTCTATTATATTAGTCGAACATTGGTAAGCTATGAAACCCGATATGCTTATGTGGAAAAGTTGTGCTTAGAAGTGGTTTTTGCCACTAAGAAACTTCGTCATTATATGCTTAGCCATACAACATATGTCATAGCTAGAGAAAACCCTCTGCGTTATATGATGTCTCGCACTTATAATAACACTCGTACCGCTAAATGGATAATGTTGCTTACCGAATTCGATCTTGAATTCATTAGCCAAAAATCCGTTAAAGGTCAAGTTATAGCCGATCAACTTGCGGAAGCTCCACTACCTAGTGATCATCCTTTGATTATTGAGCTCCCGGATGATTCGGTATTTGCTATCACCGAACAAGAAGAGGACATCATTCCGGAGGAAGATGTTGACATCACGCTATTCTTTGATGGCTCTAAGTGCGCGAAAGGTCAAGGTGCTGGAGTTGTGTTTCATACACCTCAAGGGATTCCCATCCCTTTATCATTCAAACTAGACTTCCAATGCACCAATAATACAATAGAGTATGAAGCCTTAATTTTAGGTCTTCAATCAGCCATAGCTATGAGCATTAAGCGTATTCGGATATTTGGGGATTCTCAACTCGTGGTTAAACAAATTACAGGAGAATACCAAGCCAAAGAACCTACCATTAAGCTTTATCATGATGTAGCAATGAAGTTGCTCTCTAAGTTTGATTGGTATGAGATCACTAGTTTGCCTCGTTCGACTAATAGATTTGCGGATGCCATGGCCTCTCTTGGATCATTGATTCCAAAGGACTCCCTTGGAGAGGTACAACCCCTAATCATTTCCACAATCTCTAAGTCTGCAATTGTTCGTGCTGAGTCTAAGGATGAAAAAGATGTTTGCTTTATCCATTCGGATCCATATGAGCCTTGGTCTAGTGAGATAGTAGCCTTCCTCAAGTTTGGAACACTCCCATCTGATTTGTCTCGAACTGCCCGCCGCTGTTTTAAGCAAAAGGCAGCTCGTTTTGTTCTTTTGGGGGATGTGTTGTATAAACGTGGATATGATGGAGTACTCCTCCGCTGTCTAGAAGCAGGTGAAACACATAGAGCTATTGCTGAAGCCCATGATGGTACTTGTGGTGGTCATTTTAGTGGAATGGCCATTGCGAAGCGTATTTTACGTATGGGGTATTATTGGCCCACTATGGAACAAGATTGTTGCAAATATGTTAAACAATGTAAAAAGTGTCAAGAACACGCTAATTTAACCCATATACCATCACAAGCTTTACAGCCCATCCAAAGCCTTTGGCCCTTCTCACAATGGGGTCTCGATTTAATTGGCAAGATTTCACCCGCCTCTTCAGGACAACATACTTTCATCATTACAGCCACTGAATACTTCACAAAGTGGGTTGAAGCTATTCCTCTAACCAATACGACAGGTCCTAGAATTGTGGAGTTTATACTTCACCATATCATTTGTCGTTTTGGTATTCCCTCTAAAATCATTTCTGATAACGGCAAGTCTTTTAAGAATAAGGATGTTCGAGCTCTTTGCGAAAAGTATAATATCCAACATAGTTTCTCAACTCCTTACTACCCACAAGCCAATGGACAAGTGGAAGCTTCCAATAAGACCATAATTGCTATTCTTAAGAAACTTGTTAAAGAAAATCATAAAGATTGGCATACACAAATCCCCTTGGCATTATGGGCTTACGTAACAAGCATCGAACTCCCATTGGGGCAACGCCATTTTCTTTGGTCTATGGAGCTGAAGCAATCATGCCTCTTGAGCTCGAGATCCCTTCCTTGCGAATTTCTTTGCAGGAATTTATCGATGATGATACTCGCTAGACAAGCACGTCTTGATCAACTCACACTCATAGATGAAAAACGAATCAATGCTTTAGAGCATTTGCGAGTTTATCAAGACCGATTGAAACGTGCTTACAATGCCAAAGTTCATCTAAGAGAATTTCAAGTAGGAGATCTTGTCCTTAAAGAGAATCAACAAAACACCAATGCATTGCCGCATCTTCGAGATAAATTCACGGCTAATTGGTTAGGTCCATATATGGTCACTGAAAGAGTGGGTAATGGAACTTATAGACTTGCCAGTTTAGAGGGAGAGGAAGAACCCGAACCACTTAATGTTATACACTTGAGGGCATTCTACGCATAGTTTGAATTTTATATGTACATATATACATGGCTTGTACAACAAAAAAAAAAAAAAAAACAAATAAAATAAAAAGAATTTGCATTTCATTGTTAGTTGCATACATCTCATTCAAAAACATTGCATTTCATGTGCATACATCTCATTGAAAACCATAACATTTCATTTTCAGCCATAGTTGCATATCATGTTAGAGACCATTCTATCTTTTGGATATAAAATTTGGTCAAGCAAAAGTCATGTTGCCTTAATCAGGGGCACCTTCATAAAATCCATCAAACCGAATTGTCATTCGTACACCCATTTTCCATTTGCACATATTTACATTGCCAAAATGTTTTCAGTCACTCAGCCATTCCTAGTGTTTTAAGCAAACTTTGAAATGCATGTCAAAGTTCTCTAGGGCCATATCACAAATTACACTAAATAAAATCTTGAGTATTGGGAAATGATTTCAAAAGCGGTCTTGAACCTATCACATTTTCACATCTTAAAAACATCTTGTGTCAAAGAGAGATAACACCATCCTTGGGTTGTGCCTTGAAGTGAAAAGGGTAATCCTCGTTTGTCCTATCATGCAAACATAGTCCATAAAAAAAGTGGTTCTTACCACTATCACAAGCAATCACAAAATATAAATATAAACAGAGTAGTAAGGATAGGGTAAAATTCTCATCATACTTCGGTTGAGAATCCGATTCCCCAAAGCTCTAAGGAAATGAACATTTTTCACACACCACTGATCCCAAATAAGTTGTAAGGATCGTACTACTTGTCCAATCGTGACGGATAGGTAGTCATCCCCAAGGCTTACAAAGGTCAAAAACAACATGGACTATGGAGTTAACCTTCACCGGGGCTATAGACGCTTGACTCGGCAAGTGGAGTATACTCATTGCGTGGCGACATGTCTCTCCTCAAAAAGAGACCTCTCGAATGCTCATACGGACAAACTAGCTTCGGGGTCTTCTCCATAACAGGGTTACCTAATTTATGCAAGATGAGGTTAATGAACACACTTGCACACACACAGGTTTTTGATTGCCTAGAGTCACTACCATGCTTCCGATTTGGTTAATGAACTCGCATGCACACACATTTGGTCCTAGTTGAATTAGGCAGTATTAGTAAGTTTGTTTGATACCACTAGCATGTTTGAGTCTTTGTAAAACAGTCTTCCTCCATATCTTCTTCCATATCGTCCTCCATATCTTCTTCCATATTCATGTCATTCCATACGTCATCCATTCACAAGCCACCAAGTTCGGTGCCCCTGATTAAACAATTATGATAACAGTTGGCTAAATCTAACTATCTAAAAATATGAGTGCTTCTTAGTGCATATTTCATTTACTTAGTCTTGCATTAATCCCCTGATTTACTATCTTTTACTTGTCTTCTTAATCATCCATAGATTTTATTTATATACTTAGTCTCGCATTAATCATCTATAAGTTTGCATTCCATTCCATCACATATGCATCAAAAACATTAAAACATATAAAAACATGCATCACAAAAACATAGGCATTCACACAAAAGAGAGTAAAACACCAAATAAATAAAAGCCATGTATATATATATAGTATAAAGGTCAAACTATACAATGAATGCCAAAAGGCTACAATATACAATAGAGCACCAAGGCTCATAAAGAGTGCATCTAAGCACTAAGCTAACCATCAAAAGAGGACCCCTGAGACCTAGTAGGAGCCCTAGACCTAGTCCTAGATACTACCTCCAACGGGCCTCCGCTAGTCCCACCTCCAATATCTCCCGTCTGAGGACAATGACCTCCTCATCCCCAGAATGATAGGGGAGAATCGGTGTCGTGCCTCTAACACCCTAAGTTGCAAAACAACAAAACAAAAATTTGTTACAAATTTTTCCAAAAAAAAAAAAAAAACAAAAAAAAAAAAAAAACATAATAAGTACTTGCTTAAATGAACAAATACCTCAGCTGGCTGCACTGGCGCGTCCGCTCCTATCTCCGCCATAGCTCCCACACAAACCTTTCACTCCACTCCCTCAGACGCACTTCTCTCAAGCTCGAACGCACAAATGAGCGAAATTCTCGCTGAAATTGTTTAAATAGCTGGTTTTGGCGCCCTGAAATGCAGTGGGGCATTTCATGGCGCATTTAGACGTAGTCTTGCATTTGCAGAGCGCCTAAACACCGGCGGGCGTCTCTGCCAACCACAAATGCAGACCGGCGTTTGGTGTCAGTATTGAATAAAGGAACAAAACTTGCAAAATTGAAGCTTACCTCCTTCAAATTTCATCAAATTCAATTCATCCATTCTTCTTATCATAATAAAACATTTTGTGAAGGTTACAACAGTTTTGGACACAAATTTTGTCATTTCGCTCAAAAAGCGCATCATTCATCATTGTTTTACAAATTGGGTTAAAAATATTCAAAACCTTCACAAAATTAACCACATTCATCAATTCTTCTGATCTATCGTCAATTTCATTCATTCTTCTTTCATCATGCATATTTTTGCCAAATCAAATTAAAGTAAACCTCGTATCTAGTGGTATATTCTATCACCTTGGCGATTGCAACGATTTGAATCCATGCAATTCGATAAGAGGATTAAACCACCATAAGGACACCTACCATTTATCATCATCAATTATTTCATCTGTTTGAAAATTGGAAATCAATTTTGGGTATTCTACTTTTCAAGTGACCTCATACCAAGATTAATTTGCTCAACAGCTTGTCATTGATGGCCTAGTTCATGGGGCCTTAAACATGGACAATCTTTAATATCATCATTATTTTGAGTCTTGCTAGAGATTGAGGCTACCTAGGTTGATTGGTTCCGACCCGAGGAATTATCCATACAGTCACTAGGAGCATCTCTGAGTTCTGGACTCTTTTCATGCATCTTTCATCTCTGCATATCAATGGCGCCAACAAGGCAATTTCATTAACAGTATGGACTCACACACAGGAGTTGGGGCATCCGTTATCAATTTCTAATTTTCCTATAGTGGAATTCATCTTACATGATCATGGAACTTACAATTTGGCAAAAATCCCTTTATAACCGTTGGGGCATAAAACGGTCCATCTTTCACATCACTCATATCGTCTTCAATCATATTCTTTTCTGGTTTGTACACCAACCCCTTTCCGGTTGGGACATAAACAGATGGTTCATACACCAACCCCTTTTTTCACCGTTGGGGCAAAAACGGTTCATTTTCTTCCAAATTTCTTCCAATTGGCTTGTGAGAACCATTCTCGCTCGCCAATTGAGGGGGTAAGCTGATAAAATTTTAAATATTCTTTTATTCTTTGGTCTTCAAAGTTGTGCTTTAGTCTTGAGAGAGAGTTGCGTCTGATCCAACTTTTCAGGTGTCTTAAGTTTTTGTGCTGCATTGTGTCTTCACACAAAGCAGCTCAAAAGGGGCATCTGTAGACACCAAAATCCAGCCACTTGTAAGTCATCTATACCTTCCTGTTAGCCACGTGTCAGTCATCCACCTTCCCGCCATTATTTGGCCCAAATCCACACCTTCCCGCCATTATTTGGCCCAATTTCACCTTTTCCCGCCATTATTTGGCCCAATTTCACCTTTCCCGCCATTTTTCATTCCCAAATTTATTTAAATTAATATTTATATATATATTTTAATATTTTAATATATTTTAATATATATATAAAGATACTTTAAGTGATTTAATCCGAGCCGTCCATCCTTCATTTAATCTCATCCGTCCATCCATCTTAATCCGTTTCACAACCTAGATTTATTCTCTACCCTTGGATCCACTTTAATCTTAGCCACACGTTCAAAGTGTCGTTAAAACCCTAAAGTGTGCCCTAAGAGTAGATTATAAATTGAGTCACCTTGATGGCTCAAACCCTATCTCTTTTACTATCTCTCTTTTGTTATCTATCGCTATCTATCTCTTCTTCAGCTAAACCTACCCATCCATCGCCGTCCCTTTTCGTCGCATCCATCGCCGCATCCGTCGCCAACTTCGCCGCCATCCCTTCTGCAGCATTCTGTAGAATCCCCCATTCTTGTCGCAAGTGCCCGCGGGCGTTTACCCGCAGCCACAGACGCAGACCGACGTCTGCAACCCCGATCCAGAAGCACGCGGGCGTTCAGCGATCGCACCAGGGCGCCTTCCGCAGCCGATTTGACAGTTACATCACTTCCAGGTGCCGCCTGGTCTCGCCGCGTTAACATAAAAAGAGGTATAGATTCTAAAGCAAGTAATATTTTTATGTATTAATCCGCCGTTAGATTCTGCATTCTATTTATTTCATTTCTAGGGTTTTAGACTGTTTTTGAGGGCTCACACAGTGGAGCCCTCTTACTAGTTTCTAACCTTTTTGTAGTTTTAATGTGTGCAGGATTTTAATGGCAGATTTGATTGGATGATAGCAGCTGCTTAAGCTGGAGTGGTCCGAGCCAAAGGATACAACGAAGCCCACTCATTCTGTTGAGGTTAAGGATACATTCTTCGGAGACGCCACCATATTGTGCCAGCTAGGGTTTCGGAGAACCCTAGCACAAATTGTAATCTTGTATCACGAAAAGGGTTACATGCCCTGTTGTACTCAAAAGGAGTTTCTAAACTCCATTGATAAATAAAAATCGTTTATTTTGTACAATTGTGTTCTGCATTACTTTTTATCGTGATTTCTTTATCTTTTGTTTGGCGTTGTATTTTTAATCTACAAATCGTTTATTTTGTACAACTGTGTTCTGCATTACTTTTTATCGTGATTTCTTTATCTTTTGTTTGGCGTTGTATTTTTAATCTACAATATAATTAACTACAAAATATATTCTCCCTAGTGCCTAAGATTTACATGAATTTTTGGACTCCATACTTTGAAGTTCAATTCTAAAGTACATTAATCACATTAATTTTTGTTACAACACTTTGTCATCTACATTTACTATACAAAACCTGATACCCAAAGTGGATTGTGAAACAATCCTTTGCTATTACACGAGATTTACTCCTTGCACTTCTTAGATAAGACCATATTAAATTATGAGATGTTGAGAATGGTGCTCCCTTACAAACCTTGATTTAAAGAATTTCCCTGGCAAGAGAGATCTCAAAAGGAAGAGCAAGTAAGAAGTTATAAAAAACCCTCAGTTTGGAAGAATCATTAACCATACATGGATGTTGAAACTAGGGTTATGCATAGTGGCTATTTTTATTGCCAAATTGGCTAAAATTAGGATTTTTAAAATTTAGATTTGGCTAATATTTGGGACCCTTGACCAAGACCCATTAGCCAAAATTTATGGGTGCAATTTTTTTTGGATCAATTCGCCCCAATTTTATAATAATTTGACCATTTTAAGTTTAAATTTCCAACATTAACCCTAATAATAGTGAAACTTCTACATGCGTTTGGACACTATTTGCCTGGAATTCGAAACTGATTCACCAAATTTTTATAAATATATTTTGGGGCTGATCCCTTATGCATAACCCTAGTTGAAACCCAACTTTCCAGTTCCCTGTGTGATCGGTATTCACAAATATTCTTAGACTCTACAACACTATCCCTGTACAAAAACCATTTATTAAACATACAATATCATACTACAAGTTTGAATATATTCTGTAGTGCCTCGATTTCTTGAAAAGCTCCCCTGATTTGTGCACTTCCAGATCTTGGGCTACTCAAGTTACCCATTCTCTATTCTGAACCCTACCCACTGGAAACATCAACCCTCATCCTTAAACCAATCACTCATCTTTGGAAATATTCAACTCTCAATGAAACTTTTATTCATAATGATAGTTACAAAATTTTCTACCTTTGCATAGCCAAAAAATTGAACATGAGTTAGAACAACAACCTTGCCTACCTGAGATGAAGAGGACTGTTATCCATGAATATAAAGGGAGATTCCCATCAAATATCCTTTCTGAAGCTTATAAGTTCCAAGTAAAAATAACCTTATCACAACCTTTGGGACTTATACTACAACCTGAAATCTATTCTAATTTTAAGCTTCCACATATACACTTGAGGAAACCAACTCTATACCGATTATAACCACCGATGAGCTATGTTGGTTTTGTCTGCACATTCCATGTCACTGACCATTGTGAACTCAATCCTTTTCCATCAATTGGATCAAGAACCCATTGCTATTCTGCACCCCCTTTCCATGTGACTTAACTTCTCTGATTTTGTCATGTCAACTAACTCAAAATAGACTACCCAAATCTCAAAAATAGAGAAATCCTACCCTAGGTCTCTGACCCTCTACCATCCTTGATTTTAAATCATATTGGCAAGTACTTGGAGAGATTCTTCATCGTGCATATATCATAACTATTTAGGATTGAATATGTTTTCCAAAATAGAGTTGCTCGAGAAAATTCAGCCCAAATTAACTTGGCTAAACCCACCTTCAAATAGGAAAAAAATAATCTTAAAATACCCTTTAGATCACAAGAAGACTGATTCTTATATAAAACAACCCTACTGGTAATAAATACCATTGGTATTTGAAAACCCTCCATAGAAAAAAAAAATGCGTATATAATTCTATCTCTGAAAATTTTGGACTTGAAGTCTGTATTCAGTATTGCTATCATATTTATGTTTACTAGAGGGTGGAAACTCGTTTGTAGTGCTCATATTCAAACTTAAAATCAAGAAGAAAAAAGATACAATTTTTATCCTACTTCACTACTGGGGTTTAAAGCTCACATAGCCAATGATATCCAAAGATTATAAGCTTTGGTAGGGTTAGAAATTTTGTGCTAGGACTTGGAAAATAGATATGAACTTTAAAGAAGACTAACAATTTTGAAATAAACTAAAAAACAACTCTGCTTAGGGTTTCAAAGAAACCCTTGATTCTAAGAAAAGTGATGTAAATTATATCAAAAGGAAGTGGTAATAGCAAAAAGAGTTTGAGCAAATGCATACGCGAAGAAGAGTTTAAAGTCCAAAGAAATGATAAAAATTCCCTTGCAGGAAAGATCGACCTCGAAGGGCTTGGATGATGACACGACATAGTTTTAGATGCTCATCTTCGCTTATGCCCTCCATCTAGTTCCTTCGTACTACCTCCCGTCATTATGATAATGGGTTTTCTAGTTCCACCACTTATCTTAAACTTCATGGACTTGGTTTTGGATGACTATTATAAAGTAAATCACATCTTAAAAGAATATGCTTGTGATATGATTCTTATCACAATAAAATATCCAAAGAGATTGTATATTTTATTTGCAATCATATATTGGATAAAAAAAATCTATCTAATGTGTCTATTATCCCATGTATATTAAAAACTTGAAGGAATAGCATCCCAAAGAGCATTAGAATTAACAAATGAAGCAAAAAATCCTACATTGATTTAGACCATCTAGAAGTACCATACTCCTTTCCTAAAGGAGATAGAACTATGTTGAAGTCACCCCAAGAATCTATAGATCACAACTATGAATCATCATTGTATTTAACAAAAATATGATAAATTATTTTCAACATCTTTGATGAGAATCAACTATAGTTGGAGTGTACACATTTAACCCCAACTTTGATCTTTCTCTCTTTCTTGCAAAATAGACCAACAACCAAATTCCTTTTTTGTTTCTAGAAATTATCGATTATATTTATCCCATATTGTTGAAATACCTCCATAAGCTCTTATAGAAGAATTTCCAACCAAATTCCTTTTTTGGTTCTAGCAATTATCGATTATATTTATCCCATATTCTAAATATTTTTTAATGCATCCTTACATTCATTAATACTTAATTTTGTTTCTTGTATTAAAATATACTCAAAAGTATGAAAACCTATTGGTTCCTATTGGAACCGATTCTTGCATCCATAGGATTCGATTGTCACGCTACAAAAATCCGTTTGAAACCAACGAGCTATTACAGGCTCTGGTCAACCTGCCTCATTGTTCTGTTAAACACAAATATTGCTAAAGAAAACTATAGAACGGGTAAGGAAACCCCAGCGGTAATTCTATGATTAAACCTTGATTACACGCTCCAGATTAATATAATACTATATGTATTGAAATGACCAAGCAAGAAAATAACCATTCATTATGCCTTATGTAGACCGGTGCCTAGATTCATTGGGCTGTTATAGCAATTTTAACAACAATTTTAACATGAACAGAGAGAATGGGGAAAAGGAAAATTGGCATTCTTAGAATTATTCGAATATCGTAATAAAACTAAAAATTAACCAATGAAAGAAACATGTATAATGCATTCAAATAATGTAACCCATTAAACAGTGACACACAAGAATGACACAAAAATATAATAGGAAAAAGACTCAGAATTGTATTGATTTGAAAATATTTGTTACATGCAGAGTGGGCAAGATGCCTTTTAACTCTGTTTTTCTCAAAGAAATATATCAATACAATGAAGACACTCTGTTCAAATAATGTAACAGGTCTCTCCTACTCTCCTTGTTCCAATATGGTAATAATAGAGTCTCTGAATCCTAGGCTCAATAGGACAGGAAATAATCTCAGCTTCTTGAGCACTTTCCTATCAAAATCCTGCACAACAAAGGGAAGAATAAGAAATGAGAGAGAAAAATAGACACAGAAGGGGATACAACAACACAACTCTAAAGGGCACTCAAGTATACCTCTTAGCAAAAATGCTATTCTCTAATTGCTTGATGCAGAATCTGATTGCAACTGCTTCCTTTTATAGTTGCTGGTTCTTGATTCTATTATTTTTGGTTTATTTCTGACCTTACACTTGTCAGCATCTGAGTTGATCTTCAAAAATTGGTACAACTGGCTTCCACTATCCTTATTGTTTTGGTTGTGCTCTCTTCTTTGAATTTTTAAAATAGTGATTCATTTTAACCGGTGATGGTGGTGTTGGGTGAACCTATTTCTTCTTCTTTAATTGTTTTCCTTTCAACTATTTCTCTTTGAGCTGCCTTCTCTTGAACTGCCTCTTTTACTTTTGGAGACTTTTTCTGTAGGTGCAGGTCTTTGCTGTGTTGAACTTATTTTCTATTGTTGTCCATAAATCTCAACCCTTTTTCCTTTTTGGCCTTGTTGCAACCACTTTATTTGTTCACTGATAAATCTCCAAACTTTTGTGTCAAAGGTGGCAGCAAACCTTAGCATGTTCATCTCCTACAAAATCCTATTTTTTTGTGTGGTAATAATGGACCTATTTATTTCATATTGGAAGAGCAACATCTCCACAGTATTCACCAGAGAAGTAGTTTGTTTAGTCATTTCTGCTTCATCATCTGATTCACACTCAAATATTTCTATGGTATGCTTGAGTAGCTCTTCTACATCGGAGGCTTCCAAGCATTGGTCTAAGGATAGACCGATGTCTACCATTTTTCCTATTGCTTCTTCTATCAAATTATCCATTTCATTCACAACATTGATCCATCTTTCCCGGTTTACCCCAAACATGGCTGCTTTCAAAAACTCAAAATTTAGCTAGATTTTATTGCCATTATTTGTTGTTATCTCTTGACCTTGCAACTCTTCAAAATTATCTCCTATGAAATCAAGGGTAGGATGAATGACTTCAAAATCTTCTTCTCTCTTGTATTAATGTCAAAATTTCTCGAGCAGTTACTTGGATCACCCCTATCTGTCTAAACATTTCAGTGAATCCTCTAGCATGAGCTTGTATTTTTATTGACATTTTCTTCTTCATTGTATTTAGATAATAGGCATGATCTTGAATCTTCACCACTGAAGGAGGTTGTGCACTTGAAGTATCCCTTCATGCCAATTCTTCCTGTTGCTTACTTATTAATGCTTTCATTTCTGCTTTTTCCTTCTCCTCCTTTTCCAATTGTTTCCTTAACTCTACAATTTTTTCAATGAATTGGTCTATAGCTTGATTTTGCATTGTTTTGACAACTTTGGCTATTTCACCTTCTTTCCCTATTACCGATGAGCCTCCGGTTTCCTCATTGACTCTAAAAATAAGTGGGTCTTGTAGAGCAGGAAGATTTATCTCTGCTATATCTGATATAGGTGCTTCTAATTGTGATTCTTCTGTAAATTATTCTCCTATATTTCCCATCCCTACTACTAACTGTAATTCTTGTTCATTTGCAGTAGTGAAAGTAGTCTGCTCATATGTTCTTTCCAACACAACCTTTGTAGAGGGTAAAGATAATCTAGGCTTCTTCTTTTCTAAGGTGGTTATCTCTGTTTGATTCTTCACTAGGTGACTTCGAAACAGACCCCCAAATCCACCAGTTCTTCTACTATTCATCTGTATTACTGATGGAATTTTAATCTCCTGTCCTTTTATGTTTAAAGAGGTAGGGATGGCCATGGGTGCCAATTTCTTCACACTAGTTACAACTAGTACTCTGTCAAAAATGGGAACTACAACTTGCTCTATGAGTGAAGCTTTCTGAGTAGGTACGATTACAATTTCCTTTCCTTTACCTGCACTTGGGTTTTGGGAAACTTCTTGGGAAGTGCTTGGTGTTGCTTCTATTCTGAGATGAGCACTTCCAGGAGGCCTAACCTATTGCTCTACTATATCCATAGTGTTAATAGTGACCTCCATTAGATCAATACCCTATTCTTCTATCAACTCTAACAAGGGGTCTTCTTTGATTGCTTGGCCTGCTCCTAGAAAAATAGGTGCTACAACATCTACTAAAATTTCTCGAAGCCTTCTTAATTCTTTAGGGTAATCATAGGCTTCATGAACCTATGTGCTGCCCCTGTCTTTGGGAGGGAAATCATCCCATACCCCTTGCAAATCTAATCCTTTTTCCATAGCTTCTAATAAGCTTTCCTCAAAAGCGTCTGTACGATGCATTATTCGAGCATATTCTCTTTTTCCATCATTCTGCTGTATATTCCTTTTGGGTCATAGAATCTCCAAGTTATCTCATCGAATCCCATGTTGTCTAACTCAAACATTCCCTTGAGCAGGGAAGGGTAACCAAAAAATATATAATCTCCAAAGTGATAGGGAACATTGAGCCAAGGGACCTTACCATGTTTCTTTACCAACCTCATCTTAGCCTCTTCGGCCACTTGCCTGCATAATTCCAAAGTTGCTAGGGATAATGGGCAATACTTTGGTAACAACTTAGGGGGAATTTTAGCCCCATATAGTCTGATATAAGTAAAACCTTCTGTGAAAAAGAAATCCCCAATTTCCTTCTCTTTGATTAAAGCCCTTACTCCTGGCCCTAACCTTTCAGGAACCATGCCAGTTAAAATCCAATGGATTTCTACCATGAAATGATCACAGAACCAGCCAAAGTGAGTTCATCCTTCATGTATTCTCTAGAAACTACTTTGGACATAGGGGTTGTCAATGGCTTTTACTCTTTTCCGGGCTTCTTCTCCCAATTGACCCGCTATCAGATGGATAAAAATTGAATATTGAGAAAAATAGGGCATCTCTTGCCTTTGTTCAAAAACTACCTTTTTTAATTCTACCATTTCTTCATGCATTTGGGTACTTAATTCTAATTCCCAGGCATAAATTGGGGTGTTATGCACCCGATTGCATTGTGTAGCTAAATATAAAACCCTTTTAGTTACTCTATTGAGATCCCGTACTCCTAAGACTATGTTTATCATATCACAAAAATCTTGGACCCATGGCCTAAAAGCAGTTTTCCTAATTGGAAATTTCTTTTCTATTTTCTCATGTGTATCAAACAAAGTTTTAAAAACTTCCATGTCTGTGAACATTCGAGATTGGTGTTCGATTACCTTTTGCACTAGAAAGGTGGTATACTCTATCAACTTGAAAACTTTCTGGATGTGTTCGACTTTAATACTGAATATCGATCGATTCTTATTGTCTCAAAATGTCCTCGTCCTTTCATCATACGCCACCGCCAGCCACGCCATTAAATCTGAGGAGAAGTGAACCTTCGGACATACCAGCTTCCCGAGGTTACTATTCCATCTATTATTTCTAGGGAAACCCTTGTACTATAACCTCTGGGCTTTATGAAATAAGTCGACCATTATCCATGGAGTCCTGTTATCGTTCTCCATCACACGAGCAAAACTCTTGATACATGCATTGTCAATCTCGTACTGCTGCGCTGGATTAGGTTTTTTATCAGCCCCACATTTTTGGGCAAATTCATACATTGTGTTGTCGAGAATAGGCGGTCCAGAGATCTCAGAGTATGGTGACCTATCTGTGATGAACTTTACCGCTTCCCTAGTGTCTTCGGGTATGAAAATGTCTCCCCATGATGCCATTGATCTCAATGTAGCAGGTCGGGTCCTTCTATGATAGTGAAGCTCAAAAATCCTCTTCTCTCTGTACTTCTTGTGTATCAATTTCTGCTCTTAGCTCACTAGGGTGGTAATCTTGACTGATTTTGTGAGCTCATATACAGGGTGGTGAAATGGGTTCGATAAATTCACACGTTTTGTCATCAATACGATGCCACCAACTACTGTTTAAAATTGGCCAAAGAAATTTTGCCAACGCATCCTTTTCTGGAGTTGAGCATTTATGATGGGTAATGTCCTTCATCCTACGTGCCCTGGGCCTTTTGGTTTGTGTGCCTGTAATCATTAAAGCTTTCGCTATTTGCCATTGGCACCCTTTTTATCTGACGTGGAACTGGGATGTGTAATGGGGATGGCTTCCATTTTGAATCTCGTGCCACCTCAGCCCCGAATGATAACTAAATATTTGGGATTGATTACATTTTAATTAGGCAGCAATTATCCTAGGGATCTTCACAAGATTTGGTTCTTGATGTGAGTGCCTATCATTATCTTGGGTACCCTTAGCTTCCTTGAGTCAACCATGATCGAGCGCAGCCATCGGATCTACCTTCTATTCTATCGCAACCTTGGATCTTTTTAGGACCTATGGGTTAGTTAACCAAAAGAAAATATGCTTCAAACCATTTGATTTACCTTTGAAGTGTGCACCATCATTGGATTATCTCAAGATAGAGCGCATCCATCAGATCTATCGAAAGATGCTCGTTAGTTGTATTGTTCTTGACTTTGACTTGCTCATTGCGTTGATTCCTCTTTATATCTCAATGGTTAGCATTATGTCGTTATTTTAATGTGTTTATTATAATCTAATCATGATTTATCAAGGTTAACCTAGAGTTTTCAAAACCTTAACAACGTTGTATTAAACATGGATTATATAATCCGTTCATGTTTCTATGCGATTGTTAGATCATACCATGGTGGAGGCGCGACCATTGGATCTTTCATACATATGTAAGGTTTAGCTAAAATAGAAGGGGAATATTATAATGCATTTAATTAATCATTCGATAAAAGAAACCTTTAGATTAAACCTTCGATCATTTTTAACACTGTGTTGGATCTGGGTAGAGATGGCTATCATTAGATCTTCGATTATTTTATACCTTTGTTTTACTTTTGGTCATTCACCATCGTCAGATCTTCGTGTTGTGGCATGTCCAAGCGCTACCGTTAGATCTCCTGCAAGTTGCATACTTTATAGCCAAAAGGGGTGCATTATTACATTTGATTAATCTTGGTTTAATCTAAAGGGGGTAATTAGCAATGTATTATACCCTTACTAATGCATAATTAATTTTGTCTTTACCTTCGTCTTTCCTGATATATTACCATTTACTTTTTGGATTTCGATTTAGCGTGATCGTCGGATCTCGATCGATGTCGGTGCGATCGTTGATTTTTTTCAACCTATGGGGTTAGTTACCAAGGGGCATATAATTTTAAACCTTGATTAAGCTAAAAGGGGAATGATTAGCAATGTGCTTAGACCCTTGTTAATCTTGTTTTAATAGATTTAATTATTCACATGGGGTTTTTACCTTTTTAATGCATCTTTTATGGGAGCGCTACCATTGGATTGGATCTAGATCGAGCGCTGTCATCCGATCTTCTAATTAGATGCTCGATGGTTATAAAGGGGCATATTTTACCATAGCATTTTAATGTGTGGTTTAATTAAATCAAGTGCAACCATTGATCTTTGAGTTCGTTTGAGCGCTATCATCCGATCTGTCGGAGTTGCTCGTTATTTAATTAGTAACTTTGACCTATGTTGACTCGTTAAATGTTTTGACTTTTTGGAGATTGCGCAACCATTGGATTGGCTTAAACTCAAGTACGTCTATCTAGATTTAGGAAAGTAAGTTTTAATCACTTTTAACTTTTTATTAGGTTATAATATTTGGACATTGACTTTTGACTTAATTTTTTTAGATCGTTGGATTCTTTTTGAGCGTGGCCATTTGAGATTAGATGTAAGTTGCTCAATTTTTAATTAAATGGGGTGCATACCCTTAAGCTTTAATTAAATTTTTGACGTTATGCTATGATTTTCGAGATTTAGACTAAGGTTTTGAAATTTTCCTTAACTTTAGAATACTTTAGGACTTAAAGATTTATCATTTGATTTAAGCCCAAGAGAAACTTTATTCTATGATGGTCGGATTTTGGCTTTAGTAATTTGATTAATAAAATTTTGCCCTATCTCTTATTGAAGATAATGGAACTTTATTAAAAGGGGCACACATTATTAACAACCACATTTAGATTTTAACAAACAAACCCATAAGAAATTAAACTCTCTCAATTAGATGCAAAAAGGACCAACAATGCTTGCTTACTTTGATGAAACCAAAAATTTAAATTTAGGGGTTTCAAAGTTTGAGTCAAATTTGGCTCCAACATAGGCTCTGACTGGGACAATGTGTTGAAAACATGAGGCACTTGAGAACCACAGAATCTCCTGGTGTTATTTCAATTTTGAACAAAAATTTACATCATCAAGACTGATGATCAAAGCTTGAAAAACAAAAACATGACAATTTTTAAATTGAAAAAGTTGTACATGCAACAGGATATCAAAGTAACAGAGTATAAAAAACTGTGATTCCTTTTATTCAATTTAATACCAAGAGTCATATTTTTAAGATCAGATGAGATTTTTGGTAAATTGTAATGTCTGTTTTGGCAAGGTCATATGATATGTTTAAACTTTATTTGCCAAAGCTACCAGTTCCATTATGTTTCAGCCAAGTGTGTGTTTTGTGCATTCATTTTGATTCTTAGATCTTCCAAAACTTTGCCATATTTGAGATAACAGTTAAGCCTAATGTATGATTTCACTCTTTAAATATTTTCACCATTCTGTAGGGCTCCACTGCCAGTCAGGCGTCTATAGCCCCGGTGGAGTTGCTTCTAATCCCATCCGGTTTTACCCTACTGCCAGTCAGGCGTCTATAGCCCCGATAGAGGTTTTCCAAGATATCTCAGGCAGTGACTCTATTCACTTTATTTTGATTTTCTTTCTCGTTTGAGAATTATAATGATATAAGTAAATTGTGCAATGAGTATGCCTGAGTTGAGGATTAGTTTTTGGCTAAAAAGGATGAGTGTACTGATTTTTAGCTCAACTACCTTCTCAAATATAGCTCTGCTCCTTGGACCTTAAAATCCCTTTAAGCTTTATTTGTAATGTGAGGCCTTAACATAATGTACTAATTAACACTGATTCCATTCTATTTTGTATCATATCATATGACTGTTGCCTGATCATCCATATTTGAGAAAATGTAAATCTCATCTGAGCTTAAAAATGAAACTCTTTTCTATTATTGCTTTTATTGGAATCAATAGTAATGTATACTCATCAAACTAAGAATACCATGTGAAACAACAAATTTTCAAAACTTTACAGAAGAAAAGAAAAACTTATCTAATAAAGCAAACAAAAGAAAAGATGCATCACTCTATTTTTGGGGTTTTTGCTTTTCTATTTTTTTTTTATTTTTATATATTTTATTTTATATATTTTCTACCTTCAACAGGGATTATACATTTTGAGGTGTTGGCCATTAATAGGGATAGCCATTATTTCTCCCTGCAAGGTCTGCAACTTGTAAGTATTCTGCCCTATAACATGAGCTATCTGATATGGTCCAATCCATTTAGGTTCAAATTTACCCTTTTCACCATGCTTATCATTTTTAGGATCCCAATAGATGATTGTATCTCCTAGAGAAAAAGGAGTACCTTTGGCTTTCTTATTAAACAATTTTATGGTTTTCTGGGTTTGTTCCATCATTCTATTAAGGGTCTCTCTTCTTTGCTCTTCTAACAGGACAATTTGGTCAAGCCTTCTCTGAATGGGATTGGGGTTTTCATGGTCTTGCAATAAGAGGGAAAGTGCCATTTTTTCCATTCTTGAAGGTAGTAGGGCTTTCTCTCCATAAACCATCTCATAGGGGGTTCTTCCTGTGTTTCTTTTAATAGACAACCTATCAGCCCATAAAGCAAATTTAAGTTCACTGTCCCATCCCCTTTTGTTCTTGCCTAATGACCTTTTTATTCTTGTTATTACATTCTTATTTGATGACTCAGCTAAACCATTTCCTTGGGGGTAATAATTAGCAGAATGAGATAATTCAATTCCATATTCAACACAAAATTCTACCATTTCATATGACACAAAATATTGAGCATTATCTGTTACAAGTTTTTTAGGAACTCCAAACCTGGTCAAGATGTTTTCTTCTAAGAATTTGATGATTGTGGCAGTTGTAGATGTTCTCAAAGGTGCAACTTCCACCCACTTTGTGAAGTAATCTATTGTAGTTATGATCCACTTGTGTTGGCTAGATGAATTAGGCTTGATCTCTCCAATCAGGTCAATACCCCATTAAGCAAAAGGTGCTTCAATGATTACTGGCTTGAGGGGCATGGCTGCCAGATGCTTTTTTCCTACAAAAACCTGATAGTTATGACAATTCCTAACATATTTATATACATATTTAAAAATGGAAGGCCAATAATATCCTGCTCTCATAATTTTATTAGTTGTAGCTCTTGGAGCAAAATGTCCTCCATAGAAACCATCATGAAATTCATTAATTATTTTTGGGACTTCTCTCTCATATAAATAGACTAATAATACTCCATCAGGGTGCTTCCAATATAACACTCCATCTTGTATATAATATTTCTGAGCTTGAAGCTTGACTGACCTCATTCTGTTTGTTGACATATCTCTAGGAAAAGACAGAGTTTGTAAGTATGACAAAATTTCTTCATACCATTTACATTCTTCATTGTTGATTCTTCTGTCATCATTTGTTTCATTTATTGTGACAACATTATTAAATCCTTCCTCCTCTTTGTTGGCCAACAGTTTAGCCATACCTTGCCCTTTGATGGTTTTGACTATTTTGAACTCAACATCATATTGCAGAAGCTTTACCATCCATCTTGTTGGTCTTCCTAATGGCTCTGATTGAGAAAAAATATCTTTTATTGCTATAAAAGGAATACAACAGTAAACCTTATTTGAACCAAATATACCTTTGAAGTGTTCTAAAGATTGGATGACTACGTAAGCATGTTTCTCTAGTAAGGTATATTTAAGATGTGCTCCTTTCAAACCTGAACTCATGAAGGCTATTGGCCTTTCATTATTTTCATCATCCTTCTGTGAAAGAACTGCAACAATAGAATGTTCAGATGCATAGGAGTAGATATTGAAATATTTTGCATAATCTGGACAGCTTAGGGTTGGAGTGGTTGATATGGCTTCTTTGATTTTGTTAAATGCTTCCATATTCTCTACTATCCATTTAATTTCTCCAGTTTTCTTAACCATATCATTTATAGGTTTGGTCATCTCTACAAAATTTGGGACAAATATTCTGATAAAATTTATCTTGCCAAAGAATGACCTAACTCCTTTTAAGTTCTTGGGAGGGGGAATTTTGGAAATAGCTTCTATTCTTTCTGGATCAATGCTTATCCCCTTTTCTGAGACTATATGACCTAACAACTTTCCTTGTGTAGTCCCAAATATGCATTTCTTGGGATTTAAAGAAATTCTAAATTCTTTGCACCGGGCAAAAACTGTAGTCAAGTGTTCTAGATGATCTTCTAGATTTTTAGAAAATACAATGATATCATCCAGGTACACCACTACAATTTTGAACATTAATCCTTTAAAAGCAAAGTCCATTGCTCTCTGAAAAGTAGCACCTGCATTCATCAGTCCAAAAGGTATTCTTAAATATTCAAATGTGCCCCATGGTGTAGTGAATGTTGCCTTATGTCTATCTTCTAGATTTATCTGAATTTGATTGTACCCTAAAAATCCATCTAATAGAGACAATCTAGTTGAGCCAACCACTGCTTGCAATAATTGTTCCATGTTAGGTAATGGGTAATTGTCTTTTAAAGAACTCTTGTTTAAATTTCTAAAATCCACATAGAGTCTAATATCCCCATTCTTTTTTCTGACTGGTACTAAGTTGGATATCCAGGAAGAAAATCTTACCTTTCTGATTATTTTGGAATCTAGTAACTTTTGTACCTCCTTTTGCATTATTGGGTGCAGAGTTGGATTGTATTTCCTCTGTTTCTGTCTAAATGGCTTGGAATCCTCTTTCAAGGGTATTATGTGTGTCATTACATCTGTTTTGAATGTTTTAAGATCTTCATAAGTCCAAGCAAAATGTTCTTTGTTCTTTTTCAAGAAACTGATATATCCAACTTTTTCTTTAGCAGGTAAGGCCATGTCTACTTTCACTATTTTAGGTTCTTTCATTGAACCAATGTTTATGTCTTCAGATATTACTTCTCTGCTTAAGGGTTTATAAGCTTTGTCAAAATCATCAAATAAACTCTCTAGAGAAACCAATCCCTTAGGAATCCTATTAGTTTTCAATTGGATTACTTCTACTGGTTCTCCTATTTGGTCTTTTAGCTTCTCTTCATCCTTTTCATCATAGATTATATCTGCATACTGATTTTGTAAAGTCATAAAATCTTTAATATCTATGTCATCTTGAAAGACCTGTAAATAGACTATGTTGTCTGGTACATATGGTTTATAGACTGAGATAGTTGGGAATCTATCCATATATTCTGTAGTTATCTCTGGGTGATCTAAACCTGAGGTATTTACAGCTAAAATATCTGCAACATGATTTTGTTCTCTTGGAATATAAGATATATTGAAAGCTAAGAATTTATCAATTTCTTCCAATACTGCATTTCTATATTGCTTAAGCCTAGGATGTTTAGTCTGATATTTACCTTTGATTTGTTGTATGATAAGTTTTGCATCCCCTATTACAGTCAAGTAATTAATGCCTAGTTCTTTCACTTTTCTTAACCCTAATAGTAAAGCTTCATACTCTGCTACATTGTTTGTGCAAGGGAATTCTAG
This sequence comes from Wollemia nobilis, assembly GCA_028583015.1. Taxonomy (NCBI): domain Eukaryota; kingdom Viridiplantae; phylum Streptophyta; class Pinopsida; order Araucariales; family Araucariaceae; genus Wollemia; species Wollemia nobilis. The sequence continues at coordinate 911,723 of JAQPPZ010016712.1, read as the reverse complement.
TCTGTAAGGAATACCAAGATAATTTCCTTTTATATCAGTCATATTAACACCTACACCTGCTCCAGATTGGGATTTAGCTCCATCAAAAGACATGGTCCACATTTCTTGGGTCAATACTCTATCTGATTCAACATCAACCATTTTTATATCTTTTGGATCCATGTTCTTTGCATCTGGTACTTCAACTAGGAATGGGTTGTGCCATATGGAGTAAACTCCCATCCCTTTTTCTTCCATAGAGTTTACTAAGTTTATCATTGTTTCATCAGTTTGAATTAACTCTATGGAGTGCTTGTTAAATGGTTCTCTTCATAAAATTATATTCTCCTTATCTGATATTGGGATTGTAGCATAAGACCAGTCTAGTTGAATTGAACCTCCTAGTTGTTCTGCCCAATGTCTACTGAGTAATAGTGAGAAGAATGGGTCAACATCAACTACTGCTACATCCATGACTATCCCCTTTTTAGGGTGTTGATCCAAGAAAACCAACAATCCAGTTATTACCCCTACACAAGGAATTTGCCTGCTATCCATTACTGAAATAGGGGCAGAATCTCTAGTACAGATTAATCCCATTTGATCAGCTATTAGCTTAGGCATGATATTGTGTGAAGCTCCACTGTCTAACATGCAATTATGAATTACATATCTCTCCCCTTCATCTGAATTATATCTTAATGACACATAGAAGGGTCTGATAGAAGATGGTGATCTTGTATCATGTTGATTTTGTCTAGCAGCATGGCAAGTTGGATCTTCTTTTTGTTCTACCAGTCCAAATGCTCTGCATACTTGTTCTCTGTATTGTTGAACTTTCATAAGTTCTCCAAATGTAATGTTAACCTTTTTCTTACTGAGTTCTGACCCAACATCAAACTCTATTTTCTTTATATCCAGTGGTTTATTACTTTCTTCTTTGGGAATCTCTTCCTCTGATTCTATTACTTCAGGAGTAGTCTTTTTGAGGTTTCTATCAGTTTTCTCTTTACTGACATTTTTATTGGGGAAAGTTTGTTTCCTTGTTTCACTTGTAGAGGCTTTCTCTGTCCTATCTGGGATAGCTCTATTTCTTAAATTCAAAGTATGGGTTGCCTCTAATTCTTCAACCTCTTGAGCAGTGGGGATTAATTTCCCTTGTTTCATCTTGTCATATCTTGACTCATGTGATTTCTACAAGATTTTAGTTCCTTCAGTTACTAAAATTTGAGGATGATGATTTGAAGCATATTTATCCATATCTTCTTCAAACAACCTTTCCTTGGATTCATCTTCAACAGACCAACAAGCATTGATTCTTATATCCTCTTCTGATTCAACATGTAAATCTACATTGCGTTGGTCACTTAAGTGAATACCACATGCATCAGGGTTATGGGGTGCATCACAAGTAGAGAAAAAATAGGGGAAGCCTTCTGCTACATTAGCATATGGTATAGGGTTAGGGACATTGTTCTGATCCCTGTCAGAATCTCTATTTTTCTAGTTATTGTTCCCATTACCTCTATTCCTATTTCCTTCTTCAAAACCATTGTTATTTCCCCAATTCTTATTGTAATTTTTCTTAAAAGGAGGATGGTTGTCAACATGTGGTCACTCTGTTTGTGAAGATTCACCATTATTTCCATTTCTTTCAATTCTTGCTAACCTGTTATTCATGTTATTTAACATCTCAGTCATCTGACTAGTCAATTTCTCCATAGGATCAATTTCAGTTCTTCTTTGTATATCAAAAGCTACTTTTTTAGGCTTTCTATCAGGTAGGTTGACTTCCAAAGAATAAGGCTTCATCTTACCACTGTCAAGCATATTTCTTTCTATATCCATTGCCTTTTCCATACAATCATCAATGGTAGTGGCTTGTTCTTGCCTCAGTTCATAGTTAAATTCTCCTTGAAAAGCATTTTTGTAAAAACAAATAGACTGAATATCACTAGGCCTAAGGTTTGTGGGAATTTTGTTCCTGGTCTTTGAAAATCTTCTGTTAAAATCACTAACAACCTCATTCTCTTTTTTCTTCATAGTGGCTAGTTCAGTTAATAGGGATTGTTCATTTTTTCTTTCACCATATTTCTTTAGGAACACAACTTCCATTTTGGTGAAGTTTGGGATATCATTGTTAGGAAGGGAATTGAACCACTCTCTAGCATATTTTTCTAAAGTCTGTAAAAACAATCTTAAGACTACATCTTCATGTTCAACCTCTAAACTATCCATTGCATACAGGAAACTTTTGATATGATCTTCTCCAGTCACTACACTATTTCCTAAAAATTTAGGAAGGTATTTGTGAGCTTTATTGGGTAAGGCATTAAGATTTGTTGGTAATGCAAAAGGCCTATATCTGTTAGTTCTCCATAAATGAACATTAGCCTGAGCCATTGCTACTGTAGAATTCAAATTCACAGTAGTAGTACCTACAGTGATATGGGTCTGGGTAGCTTGAATATAATCTAATGGATTATCTACCTTTGAATTATTATTTTGAGTATAATCACATGTATCTTCTACAACAATTTAAATTTTTCTCTATAGCAGAATTTAAATTTTCCTCTATAGTGATATCAATAGTAATAGTATTCTAATTTTTCTTTACGTACCTTTTATCGCTAGAATTCAATCTACTATTATAAGCAATATTCTTGAAAAGTGGAGTTTTCTGGTTATGTATAAATACCTCTGGATTCTCGAGTTCTAGGAATAGCTCCTTACCGCTTCTCCTGGTGTTCGCCAACATGTTCTGCTCTCTCTTTTTATTTTATCTTCTAGATTCGTTCAGTTAGAGTCACCAACACTGGGGTGCAGAAAGAATAGTGTATGCTTTATCAAGAATGCTTGATATTAATACTCATCCTCACAGGAGTGGGTTCTTGGAAAAATTCAAGAACATCAAGAAACGGGAAATTTCAAGAAATGGGATTTTCAAGAAAATAAAGAAACGTAAAAACACTCAAATTTGAAAATCACGGAAAAATAAAATAAAGAATGTAAAAAATCATAAAAATCAAAATGCAGTTCTTTATTCTAACTTGGTCACTCGTTGATTAATATATATCGTAAAATCTAGGTCTAAAATCATAAAGACTTTATCCTCGACAACGACACCAAAAAACTGTTGGAACCGATTCTTGCATCCATAGGATTTGATTGTCACACTACAAAAATCTATTTGAAACCAACGAGCTATTACAGGCTCTGGTCAACCTACCTCATTGTTCTGTTAAACACAAATATTGCTAAAGAAAACTACAGAATGGGTAAGGAAACCCCAACGGTAATTCTATGAATAAAACTTTGATTACACGCTCCAGATTAATATAATACTATATGTATTGAAATGACCAAGCAAGAAAATAACCATTCATTATGCCTTATGTAGACCGGTGCCTAGATTCATTGGGTTGTTATAGCAATTTTAACAACAATTTTAATATGAACAGAGAGAATGGGGAAAAGGAAAATTGGCGTTCTTAGATTTATTCGAATATCGTAATAAAACTAAAAGTTAACCAATGAAAGAAATGTATATAATGCATTCAAATAATGTAACCCATTATATAGTGACACATAATATCAAGACAAAGAAATAATAGAAATGAAACTCATAATTGTATTGATTTCATAAAATATTACATGCAGAGTGGGCAAGATGCCATTTAACTCTGTTTTTCTAAGAAATATATCAATACAATGAAGAAAACTCTGTTCAAATAATGTAACAGAATCTCTCCTACTTTCCTTGTTCCAATAAGGTAACAATAGAGTCTCTGAATCCTTGACTCAATAGGACTGGAAATATTCTCAACTTCTTGAGTACTTTCCTATTAAAATCCTGCATAACAAAGGGAAGAATAAGAAATGAGAGAGAAAAATAGACACATAAGGGGATACAACAACACAACTAATAGGGCACTCAAGTATACCTCTTAGCAAAAATGCTATTCTCTAATTGCTTGATGTAGAATCTGAACATCTGCTTCCTTTTATAGCTGTTGGTTCTTGATTATGTTATTTTTGTTTTATTTCTGACCTTACACTTGTCAGCTTCTGAGTTGATCTTCAAAAATTGGTACAGCTGGCTTCCACTACCCTTGTTGTTTTGGTTGTAGCCTCCTCTTTGAATTTTTCAAATAGTAATTCAATTTAACTGGTGATGGTGGTGTTGGGTGAACCTATTTCTTCTTCTATAATTGTTTTCTTTTCAACTGTTTCTCTTCGAACTGCCTCCTCTTGAACTGCCTCTTTTACTATTTCGGAGACTTTTTCTATTGGTGCAGGTCTTTGTTGTGTTGAACTTATTTTCTGTTGTTGACTACAAGTCTCAACCCTTTTCCCTTTTTGACCTTGTTGCAGCCACTTTATTTTTTCACTGATTAATCTCCAAACTTCTGTGTCAAAGGTGGCAGCAAACCTTAGCATGTTCATCTCTTACAAAATCCTATTTTTTTGTGTGGTAATAATGGACCTGTTTCTTTCATATTGGAAGAGCAACATCTCCACAGTATTCACCAGAGAAGTAGTTTGTTTAGTCATTTCTACTTCATCATCTGATTCACACTCAAATATTTCTATGGTATGCTTGAGTAGCTCTTCTACATCGGAGGCTTCCAAGCATTGGTCTAAGGATAGACCGATGTCTACCATTTTTCCTGTTGCTTCTTCTATCATATTATCCATTTCATTCACAATATTGATCCACCTCTCCCGGTTTACCCCAAACATGGCTACTTTCAAAAACTCAAAATTGAGCTGGATTTTATTGCCATTATCTGTTGTTATCTCCTGACCCTGCAACTCTTCAAAATTATCTCCTATGAAATCAAGGGTAGGATGAATGACTTCAAAGTCTTCTGCTCTCTCTTGTATTAATGTCAAATTTCTCGAGCAGTTACTTGGATCACCCCTATCTGTCTAAACATTTCAGTGAACCCTCTAGCATGAGCTTGTATTTTTATTGACATTTTCTTCTTCATTGTATTTAGATAATAGGCATGATCTTGAATCTTCACCACTGAAGGGGGCTGTGCATTTGAAGTATCCTTACATGCTAATTCTTCCTGTTATTTATTTATTAGTGCTTTCATTTCAGCTTTTTCCTTTTCTTCCTTTTTCAATTGACTCCTTAATTCTACAATTTTCTCAATGAATTGGTCTATGGTTTGATTTTACATTGCTTTGATAACTTTGACCATTTCACCTTCTTTTCCTAGTATCGATGAGTCTCCCGTATCCTCATTGACTCTAAAGACAAGTGGGTCTTGTAGAGCAGGAAGATTTATCTCTGCTATATCTGATATAGGTGCTTCTAATTGTGATTCTTCTGTAAATTGTTCTCCTATATTTCCCATCCCTGCTACTAACTGTAATTCTTGTTCATCTGCAGTAGTGAAAGTAGTCTGCTCATCTGTCCTTTCCAACACAACCTTTGTAGAGGGTAAAGATAATCTGGGCTTCTTCTTTTCTAAGGTGGTTATCTCTGTTTGATTCTTCACTAGGTGACTTCGAAACAGACCCCCAAATCCACCAGTTCTTCTACTATTCATTTGTATTACTGATGGAATTTTAATCTCTTGTCCTTTTATGTTTAAAGAGGTAGGGATGGCCATGGGTGCCAATTTCTTCACACTAGTTACAACTAGTACTCTATCAAAAATGGGAACTATAACTTGCTCCATGAGTGAAGCCTTCTGAGCAGATGTGGTTACAATTTCCTTTCCTTTACCTGCACTTGGGTTTTGGGAAACTTCTTGGGAAGTGCTTGGTGTTGCTTCTATCCTGAGGTGAGCACTTTTGGGAGGCCTGACCTGTTGCTCTACTATATCCATAGTGTTAACAGTGACCTCCATTTGATCAATACCCTGTTCTTCTATCAACTCTAACAAGGGGTCTTCTTTGATTGCTTGGCCTGCTCCTGGAAAAATAGGTGCTACAACATCTACTAAAATTTCTTGAAGCCTTCTTAATTCTGTAGGGTAATCATAGGCTTCATGAACCTGTGTGCTCCCTTATCTTCGGAGGGAAATCATCCCATACCCCTTGCAAATCTAATCCTTTTTCCATAGCTTCTAATAAGCTTTCCTCAAAAGCGTCTGTACGATGCATTATTCGAGCATATTCTCTTTTTTCCATCATTCTGCTGTATATTCCTTTTGGGTCATAGAATCTCCAAGTTATCTCATCGAATCCCATGTTGTCTAACTCAAACATTCCCTTGAGCAGGGCAGGGTAACCAACAAATATATAATCCCCAAAGTGACAGGGAACACTGAGCCAGGGGACTTTTCCATGTTTCTTTACCAGCCTCATCTTAGCCTCTTCGACCACTTGCCTGCATAATTCCAAAGCTGCTAGGGATAATGGGCAATACTTTGGTAATAGCTTAGGGGGAATTTTAGCCCCATATAGTCTGATATAAGTAAAACCTTCTGTGAAAAAGAAATCCCCAATCTCCTTCTCTTTGATTAAATGCCCTTACTCCTGGCCCTAACCTTTCAGGAACCATGCCAGTTAAAATCCAATGGATTTCTACCATGAAATGATCATAGAACCAACCAAAGTGAGTTCGTCCTTCATGTATTCTCCAGAAACTACTTTGGACATAGGGGCTGTCAATGGCTTTTACTCTTTTTCGGGCTTCTTCTCCCAATTGACCCGCTATCAGATGGATAAAAATTGAGTATTGAGAAAAATGAGGCATCTCTTGCCTTTGTTCAAAAACTACCTTTTTTAATTCTACCATTTCTTCATGCATTTGGGTACTCAATTCTAATTCCCAGGCATAAATTGGAGTGTTATGGGCCCGATTGCATTGTGCAGCTAAATATAAAGTCCTTTTAGTCACTCTACTGAGATCTTGTACTCCTAAGACTATGTTTATCATATCACAAAAATCTTGGACCCATGGCCTAAAAGCAGTTTTCCTAATTGGGAATTTCTTTTCTATTTTCTCATGTGTATCAAACAAAGTTTTAAAAACTTCCATGTCTATGAACATTCGAGATTGATGTTCGATTACCTTTTCCACCAGAAAGGTGGTATACTCTATCAATTTGAAAACTTTCTGGATGTGTTCGACTTTAATACTGAATACCGATCGATTCTTATTGTCTCGAAATGTCCTCATTCTTTCATCATACGCCACCACCAACCACACCATTAAATCTGAGGAGAAGTGAACCTTCGGACACACCAACTTCCCAAGGTTACTGTTCCATCTATTATTTCTGGGGAAACCCTTGTACTGTAACCTCCGGGCTTTATGAAATAAGTCGGCCATTATCCATGGAGTCTTGTTCATCGTTCTCCATCACATGAGCAAAACTCTTGATACATGCATTGTCAATCTCGTACTGCTACGCTAGGTTAGGTTTCTTATCAGCCCCACATTTTTGGGCAAATTCATACATTGTGCTATTGGGTACAGGCGGTCCAGAGATCTCAGAGTATGGTGATCGATCTGTGATGAACTTTATCGCTTCTCTAGTGTCTTCGGGTACAAAAATGTCTCCCCATGATGCCATTGATCTCATGGTAGTAAGTCGGGTCCTTCTATGACAACGAAGCTTGAAAATCCTCTTCTCTCTGTACTTCTTGTGTATCAATTTCTACTCTTAGCTCACTAGGGTGGTAATCTTGACTGATTTTGTGAGCTCATATACAGGGTGGTGAAATGGGTTCGATAAATTCACATGTTTTGTCATCAATACGATGCCACCAATTGTTGTTTAAAATTGGCCAAAGAAATTTTGCCAACACATCCTTTTTTGGAGTTGAGCGTTTATGACGGGTAATGTCCTTCATCCTACGTGCCCCGGGGCCCTTTGGTTTGTGTGCCTGTAATCATTAAAAATTTTGCTATTTGTTGCTAGAACCCTTTTTATCTGACGTGGAACTAGGATGTGTAATGGGGATGGCTTCCATTTTGAATCTCATGCCACCTTAGCCCCGAACGATAACTAAATATTTGGGATTGATTACATTTTAATTAGGCAGCAATCATCCTAGGGATCTTCACAAGATTTGGTTCTTGATGTGAGTGTCTATCATTATCTTGGGTACCCTTAGCTTCCCTGAGTCAACCATGATCGAGCGTAGCCATCGGATCTACCTTCCATTCTATCACAACCTTGGATATTTTTAGGACCTACGGGTTAGTTAACCGAAATAAAATATGATTTGAACCATTTGATTTACCTTTGAAGTGTGCACATCATTGGATTATCTCATGATAGAGCGCATCCATCGGATCTATCAGAAGATGCCCATTAGTTTACCTTTGCTTGTACTTGACTTTGACTTGCTCGCTGTCGTTGGATTCCTTTAATCTCAATGAAGCGCTATCGTCGGATTCACATGGTTGATTCCTTACTTAAATTTTTGATTCATGCGCTACCGTCGGATCTTCGAAGGAGGTTTAGCGCTGTCGTCGATGTCTAGGGACCTACATGATTGTTAGTCCTAATAATATGATTTATCAAGGTTAACCTAGAGTTTAAAACTTAAAACATTGTATAAACATGGATATATATCAGTTCATTTTCTACGCGATCGTCGTTAGATCATACCATGGTGGAGGCGCGACCATTGGATCTTCCATACATATGCAAGGTTTAGCTAAAATAGAAGGGGAAGATTATAATGCTTTTAATTAATCATTCGATAAAAGAAACCTTTAGATTAACCCTCGATCATTTTTACCGACGTGCTACCTTTGGATCAGGGTAGAGATGGGCACTACCATTAGATCTTTGGATCATTTTATACCTTTTTTTTTACTTTTGGTCATTCACTATCATCATATATTCATGTTGTGGCATGTCCGAGCGCTACCGTTAGATCTCCTACAAGTTGCATACTTTATAGCCAAAAGGGGGTTATCACATTTGATTAATCTCGGTTTAAGCCAAAAGGGGGTAATTAGCAATGTATTATACCCTTACTAATGCATAATTAATTTTGTCTTTACCTTCATCTTTCTTGATATATTACCATTTACTTGATTTTGATTTAGTGTGACCGTTGGATCTCGATTGATGTCGACACGATCGTTGATTGTCTTCAACCTACGGGGTTAGTTACCAAAGGGGATATAATTTGTAAACCTTGATTAAGCCGAAAGGGGAATGATTAGCCAATGTGTCTAGACCCTTGTTAATCTCATTTTAATGGATTTAATTATTCACATGGGGTTTTTACCCTTTTAATGCATCTTCTATGGGCGCACCACCGTTGGATTGGATCTAGATCGAGCATTGTCGTCCGATCTTTCCAATTAGATCGATGGTTAAAGGGGCCATATACTTTTCCATAGCATTTTAATGTGTGGTCTAGTTAAATCAAGCGCAACCGTTGATCTTTGGGTTCGTTTGAGCGCTATCGTCCGATCTGTCGGATTTGCTCGTTATTTAATTTGAAGTTTTGACCCATGTTGACTCGTTTAATGTTTTGACTCTTTGGAGAGCGTGCAGCCATTGGATCGGCTTAAACTCAAGCACGTCCATCCAGATTTAGGAAAGTAACATGGTTTTAATCCTTTTAATTACTTTTGACCTTAGGTTATAATGCTTTTTGGACCATCGACCTTTGACTTATCCTTTGGGCTTCTTTGTGAAAGCGCATCCATTGGATTCTCTTTTGACGAAGTGCTATCGTTAGATTAAATGCAAGTTGCTCGATTTTTAATTAAATGGGGTGCATACCCTTAAGCTTTAATTGAATTTTTGACGTTATGCTATGCTTTTCGGGATTTAGACTAAGGTTCTGAATTTTCCCCTAACTTTAGAAAACTTTAGGACTTAAAGATTTATCATTTGTTTTAAACCCAAGAGAAACTTTATTCTATGATGGTCGGATTTTGGCTTTAGTAATCTGATTAATAAAATCTTGCCCTATCTCTTATTGAAGACAATGGAACTTTATTAAAAGGGACACACATTATTAACGACCACAGTTAGATTTTAACAAACAAACCCATAAGGAATTAAAATCTCTCAATTAGATGCAAAAAGGACCAGCAATGCTTGCTTACTTTGATGAAACCAAAAATTTAAATTTAGGGGTTTCAAAGTTTGAGTCAAATTTGGCTCCAATAGTTCCTTAATAGATCTTTTTTTAGTGGTCATATTCATACCTATAATATTCTAGATTAACATTTTTATCAACATTTTTTATTTTTATTAGTGGGCTTAGCCCCACTTGTTAAAACCTGTGATATTTATTTTTGGTGTCTCAAATGGATATCCCTTTGTGTTTCTTTTTCTCTTTGTTCTTGATTTGAAGATATTCCTCTCCCTTTTCTATTCCCACTTAGTCTTTCATCTTCATTAATCTCTTCAATTTTCCCATATTGTTCGTAATGAGGCTTATCTTTTAAAGTTTTATGTTTCCCCAGAGAATATCAAATGTAAGGAATAACCTCACAAACACCTTTTCTTTATGTAAGTATAAGGATGATCCTCCCTAATAATTACTTTCTTATGCTTCCCTCAAAACCCTATATTTCCATGGATATCCTTCATAAACAATTTCTTTTTTATGTTGCTCCTAAAGCCTTAAAGTGTAAGGAATAAACTCTTTACTACTTTTATTTTATTGCAAGGAGAGGATTTTGTGCTATTTGAGAAAATGAACATTATTTAATTGAATTAATATTGACATATTTTGTCTCCTTTCCTCTAAAATTTGTCTCCATGTCTTCATTCATGCCTTTAAGTTCAAAGTTTGAATTTGCATATTGAATTTCCTTATCCCTTGTGTCTTTTTTTTGTTCTAATGGTTGATTCAAGTAAACGATAATGGACTTCACCACTTGATGATGTAGAGGGGATTTATTTGCTACTTTCTTGGGCATGAAAAATCTTTGATTTGACCCAACTTCTATTAGGATATGATCTTCTTGGTTTATAGAAAGTTTGTCTCATGCCCAAATTTTTCATACTTTTTCCATTATTTTCACTTTTTAATATCTTGCTATGTGTCTGGTCTCATAACTTTTGGGACATTGAAATACGATGTTTTCATGACCCACTTGTTGATCTCATTATCTTGATTCAAATTTCATCCTAATGGACTATGATAAAGGTTTTAAATATCCATGACAATAGATTTTGGTGTATACAACATGCCTTTGCTCCTTAGTAGTTGATCCATCTTGGATGAATTTTCCTAAAGTATTGTCAACATCCTATAAACCTTGTTTAGAATTCAAACATCCTAATCCAAAATATAATACTTCTAATAGTCTTTGTCTCCACATAAAAAGTATCACTCCATGCTCTTAAATATAACACATGTCTCACCCTAAACCATGGGCCACCATCCATTATTTTATCCCTCGTTTCTAAACTAGAGAAGATGATGAGGAAAAATCCTTTCACAAGAAAATTCATGGAGTGATTTGAATTCAATCCCCACTTCCACTTGATCCAATTTTGAACTTCTAGTGAGTATCCATGGAACTTACATATAAATAATCTACTTTTAAGAATCATTATATCATGTTCAATCATCTTATCCTTGATAATCACTTCTGGTATAATATATGCTAGTTAGATAGGGTTTAGCATAGATTAACTCTTCCTCTTATCCTCAACTAGTGCATCCTTACTTCTAGTTAGGGGCTTTCAAAAATGATTTTCCTACCATGCTACCAAATATTTTTCACAAAAATTCTTTAGTTTTTTCCTAAGAGATGAAACATGAAAAAGTATTGCTCACTCCTTGCTTGCAGTTTACTTCTTGGTCATACTTACACAACATTTACTTGCTTTCTAAAATAAGAAAGATAATTCTTGCTCCCGGCTAGTACTCGTTGATCATTATTTTTTTTAAAGCGAAAAACCTCTTGTGGGAACGCCTTGGTATGAGAGACCATGACCACGACCAGGGGGTTCTACACCATCAAAGTCACCCAAGATTTGCGCCCAACCCTGTCTCGCACCAACATTATCAATTGGATTTTGGATACCCAATTCAACTTTTTGGTAGGGTGGAGATTTGAACCTGGCACCTCCCTTGGAGGATTGCCCTCTCCTCTCCAAATCACCTACAACACCTGGGTGATCTTTGATCATTCTTAAGTTTATATTATATTATGTGATAAAGATAAAAAATAAATTCAATGTTTTAGTTAAGGATATTGTTAGAAGGATAACATCAAATGGCATTAGCTCAACTAGTTAGATTCCTCAATATTTAAGGAGGAGACCTAGGTTTGAATTTTTCCAAGATATACATGGATAATACCCAATATTTTTTGTGATACCACTATGTGGTGATGATGTAATATAGGTGGGGCTCATTTCAATCCCATGTAACCAAATTGAAAATTTTTATAAGGATAACATTTTCAATTTAATGATTACAAATTTTACATAGTGACCTTAAAAATTGAGTCTTCAAAATCTTATCCTTGTCCATGGTATTTTACTTAATAAATAAAAATAAATATGAACATAACTTTAGCTGATTTTTAAAAAAATATTGACAATAATATTTGAATTTGATTGGTTGGATTGGTTGTAACCTTTTTTTAGGTGTGCTCTATGCAAAAATTATAGTCTTTTGCTATGCATGGACTAAGAAGTAAATGTCTTTCCATTTATTTTTGCTTTTATTTATAACTCTAGTGGATTTTACATTGAAGACTTTGATACTTCAAATAAGAAGTCTAAGGTTTAGGGGATAAGGTTACACACCAAAGTTTGGAAACCAAAATATTAGGGAACCCATCTTCTCTCAAATCAAAGAAGTTGTAAATCGAAGTGAAGCTTTTACTTTTTGGCATATTTATAGAGAATTGAATAGGGAAGTAGATGGCTTCAGATTGAACCAAGAACATGCTTCATATAGGAATTCATTGAGTGCAATAGCTAGTTTATATCTCTATCTGGGAGGATTAATCCACTCCAGTTAAAGCAAGGACAATTAAAGAAACTTTTTTTCTAAAAACTTAGAAGTCAACGATTTAAAGGATATTGGTTGAAAATTTGGAAAGTTTAAGGATAGAACTTAGCCTAATAAATATAGCTAGCTATGATGTATAAGCGACTTGATTTTTAGGTCATTATTGAAGCTTTAAAGAAATGCCAAAAAAACATCTAAAGATTGTAATTTCATATTTGCTTGATATAAAATTACAACTTTTTTTGAGGAAAAAAGAACATTGTATACTAGATTAACATCATCTTATATAGCTCCCTAATGAATGTTAAAAAGCATATTACTTTTTCATTTCTTATTCATTATTTTTTAATATCATTTTAATTTAGAGCAACTATAACTCGCGACATGGTGGATGTTAATTACTTTCCTTTTATTTTTTAATTTATAATTTTTCATTTGTTAATTGTCAATTTTATTTTAATTGGAAAAATTATTAAATTTTAATTTTTTCAAGTTGAAGATCAATACTGTGGAAATAAGCTTTTCTTGGATCTCATATCAGACAGTTTTTGCAAAAAATATGCTCTATCAAAAACAAGCTGAAAATTTGAAACAAGGAGGTTTTTGGAAACATCTTTGAAAATAAACAAAATATAAGGGATAAATTACAGATAATCGAAAATCAGTTTCAGCAAGGATAGGAGGGTCCTCATTTGAGATAGGAGAAAAAATTGCTTCTTTCATAATACCATAACATTCTAAAGAAATGGGAGATTTTTTGGTGTAAAAAATCTAGGCACTTATGGCTAAAATATGGGGATTTGAACACTAAATTATTTCATATTTCAACCCTCAAGCACAGAGGAGCAAACAGGATCAAGGGTCTAGTAAAGAGTGATGGGTATTGCATCGCTGACATATACAAAATCAAGGATGAGGTTGTTCATCATTTTGAGTCTTTGTTGGGATCCCAACCTATCCAATCCTCCCAAGCAATGGATTCCCTCCTTAGGCATATTCTAAGAATTGTTACTGATGAAATGAATGCCAATCTCCTAAAACCCCTTAGTGATGAGGAAATCCACAAAGCTCTTTTTTCCATGCAACCAGACAAAGCTCCTAGGCCTGATGGGTTTTCCCCTCGTTTTTTCCAAACTTTTTGGGAAATCATAGGTCCTGACCTTTGCCTGGCCATTAAAGAGATGCAGAATTCTAGATTTATCCCCAGAGATGTAAATTCTACTTTCCTAGCCCTTATCCCTAAAAGCCCTACTGCCAAGAGTTTGTCTGATTACCATCCTATAAGCCTTTGCAATGTGGTCTACAAGATTCTTACCAAAGCTATGGCCACCAGACTTAAATATTTCCTTCCAGACATCATAGACCCGTGTCAAGGCAGCTTTGTTAAAGGTCGAAATATTGTTGATGGTGTGATAACTATTCATGAGCTAATCCACTCTGCCCATAAATCTAAAAAAAGTGCTTTCTTCTTGAAGTTGGATATGAACAAAGCCTTTGATAGGGTCAATAGAGATTTTCTGTCTAAAGTCCTTCTAAAGTTTGGCTTTCACAGTGATTGGACCCATCTCATTATGCAATGTGTTTCCTCTTCTTGGTTTTCCATCCTGGTGAATGGCTCCACAACTGGGTACTTCCCAAGTACTAGAGGATTAAGACAAGGGGACCCCTTGTCCCCCATCCTCTTCATCATTCTAGTTGAATCTCTTGGCAGAACTATAAAGTCAGCCTGTTTTTGGGGTTAATTTTTGGCATAAAAGTTGCTTCCAACCTAAGACCTACCACCCACCAACAATTTGTTGATGACACTTTGCTGGCTACCATAGCTTCCATCCCAGAAGCCCGTACTATCAAGACTATTCTTAACCTCTTTGAAGATGCAGCTGGGCAAAAAATAAATTATTCCAAGAGCAAAATATTTTTCTTAATACTCTTGTCTCGCGCTAAACTTCTATTGCTAATATCCTGGAATGTTCCATTGCTAATCTGCCCATTGCCTATCTTGGGTTGCCCATGTTTGTGGGTCGTCCAAAAGATGCAATGTGGAATAATGTCATTGAGCGGATTCACAAGAAATTAGCAGGCTGGAAAGGTGTTTTGCTTTCTTTGGCAGGAAAAGCCACGATGGTCATGTCAGTTCTTCAGAGCATTCCTGTTTATTTTTTGTCTGTTTTCAAAGTGCCTGCAGTAGTTGGATCTAAAATAGAACAAATTCAAAAGCGCTTCCTATGGACAGGAACTGATAATCAGAAAAAGTTTCACTTGGTTGCTTGGGATACTGTTTGCTCCCCAAAAGATAAAGGGGGTCTTGGTTTTCGAAGAATTCACAAGATGAATCATGCCCTTTTGGCAAAACAGGCATGGAAGATCTTTACCCATGAGAACTTGGAATGGATATCTGTCGTAAGGGAGAAATATCTACAACACCATTCCTTTATGGATGAGGAAGCTCCTCAAGCTGGAACCCATTTCTGGAAGTCTATCCTCCAAACAAGACCGTTGCTCAGCAGAGGTGTAAGATGGCAGCTTGGTGACGGGAAGACAATCAATTTTTGGCATGATCCTTGGGTCAAGGATGAGGCTCTTATAAATGATCAGAACATTGTTGTCCTAAAACCCTTAACAGATGCAAATATGGGACCAAAAGTTGTTGACTTCATCGTCCAAACCCAAGGGCATCCCATGTGGAAACAACTAAGTTTCAATTCGGATGATGAATTAATTTCCCAAGTTGTTAAGGCCATGCAGTCCATTCTCAGATCAAGTTTTATCCCAGCTTCCCAGGAAAAAGATAGGCCTTTTTGGAAATGCAGTGAGGATGGCAACTTCTCAGTCAAAATGGCCCATGGGTTATACGACAATTATGATTCTCAAGATGAGCAAGCGACATCTTTGATCTTCAAATGCGTTTGGCTCAAAAACATTATCCCCAAAGTTGCTCACTTCTCTTGGTTGGTTGTTAAGAACAGAATTTTAACTACTGACAATTTGATTAAGCGTGGAGTCATGTTACCCAACAGATGTTATTTGTGCTACCAAGCTTGGGAATCAGTGCAACATATTATGGTTGACTGTCAATTTGCCTATGATGTTTTTATAGTGCTTTTAAGTATCTTCAGAGTTCAATGGGCATGGCCCCATACTATTGCTGATATGTTTACCCAGTGGCCTCCTGTGTTTCGCCACCCCAGATTAAAGTTTATATGGAAATCTTCCCTCCATCATACCTTATGGCAGATTTGGTTAGAGCGAAATAATAGAGTGTTCAATAATCAGACCAGGGATCCAGTGATGGTAGCCAACAGAGCAGTGAGGTTCGCTGCTGAGAACACCAACTTAATTCAGTGTGACAAACCCCCTGATCCAGGTTTAGAAATGCTTTTGTTTAAAGTTCTCAATATTTCCATCGAAATTTCTAAGCAACCAGTTCACATCAATGACAGGATCAATACTAAGTGGAAACCTCCACCGTTGGGTTGGCTAAAAGCAAATTTTGATGGTTCATCTAAAAGCAATCCTGGGGATGTTGGGGCTGGTGGTATAATCCGGGATCACAGTGGAAAGATCATCAAGGCCTTCATTGAAAATTTGGGGATTCAATCAAATAATTATGTTGAGGCTCGTGCCCTGTGGAGGTGTCTTGTTCTGTGCAAAGATTTTCCTAACCCAATCATCTTTGAAGGCGATTCCCTTGTTGTGGTTAATCATGCAAAAGGTTCCTCGAAACCAGGTTGGAATATTCAAAATGTTATTAAGGAAAGTCAAGCCATTCTCAGGCAGCTTCCCTTAAGTACAGTTCAACATGTCTTCCGTGAAGCCAACGTAGTTGCTGACACTTTGGCTAATTTGGCAGCAAACCAATCTGATTGCATTATTTGGGAAGACTGCTTTTCGGAGGATTTAATCAACATTGTTCAAAAATAAAATGAGCAGGTTTCTTAATAATCACAGAAATGCCAACAAAGGTGTTTTTTTCAACGCCATAAGGTGTTTTGTCAACACCGGTGTCTTTCCTTTCAAGTGTTTTTTCAACACTATTGTCAGTTCCAACAAAGGTGTTCTTTTTAATGCTATAAGGTGTTTCGTAAACACCCTGTTTCTTTTGTCTTTGGTGTTTTGTCAACACCATTCCTTGTCCGTTTCAGGATCCCACATGTTTCCTTTCAAATTGTGGGCTTTTTCAAAATTGTGGTTTTCATCACAAGGCTATTGTTTTCACCTCTGTGCAAAACCTTCTCCATCTGACGAGTTTGTTAATTCGTGGAATGATGGAATGGTTCATGTTAGAGGGCTTCAAATTGAGTTCGTGGATGCAGCTGAAAATATTACTAGTTGTGTTGTTGAAGCCTTTCGCTCCAGAATCATCAGCCATGTCTCGGGGTGGTTGACCAACTCCTGGCAGCAACCAATATGATCAAGGAAGTTGGGGTCATCTTCTCTCTTAACATCAAGGAATTGCAGGATCTTCCGACGTCGCTCAACGCTCTTCTCGCTCATCAGCAGAATAATGCTACTGAAGATGGTGATAAAGCCCAGTAGTCCTGGGTTCTGGGTTAGTGGGATTTTTGAGTTTAGTTTCTGTTACTGAACCTTCCCTGTTTTGTCGGGTATATCCCTGGTTTCTTTCTGTTGTCAAAAAAGGTTATTGGAATCTTCTGTTTTGTTTTTTTGTGTTCCCATGGAACTAGCACAACTCTTCCCTATGTCTATGGGGGTTGTTCTATTTTTGTTTCTTCGGCGCTAGATAATAGCCTTATGTAAATAGGGATTGGGACCCTTCAACCCAACGATATTAATAAATTTTATTACCTACCAAAAAATACTATTGTCCTATATAGTTTAATACCTCATGGACATCATAAACTACTTTCATTTTCATGTTTTGATTTATTGTTTATTATTAACATTTTAATTAAATAAAAAACAGATAAATTCTTTTTCAGCATTTGAAATTTGTCAAGTTGAAGATTAATATAGGACATCATAGACTGAATTTCTTTTCATAGTATTATTTTTAATAAATATTTGTATAATTAACTAGTTACGTTATATATTTCTTTGCAGATATATTGATACTTTCAAGATAATGCATCCATAAATGACTGACAAACATCAATAAAAGTGTTATGGTTGATCCACTCTCCATATTTCTTTCTCTTTATGACATCATAAATATTCCTATACTCTTTTGATGGGAAGCTTGATATTTGCAAGAAATACCCTAGCCTCAACATTATCAATTATTTATTGAATTTCTAAATGATACTAAATAGATGTAAAGAATTTTGCTTCAACACTTAGGTAACACCACCTCCCTTAACTTTCTTAGGTTTTCTTTTAAAATCAGTAGCAAAATAAAATTTGACAAACTTAACTTTCAAACATTTCCATTTTATCATTTATCATTGAAAATCCTTTGTGCTCTTATGTATGTCCAAATCATGTAACCAAGAGGCCAATACATATTCCCCCTCAATAATTTCCATAATGATCATCATGCCTATAAATATTTTAAAAAGGTGGCAATAATGTGAATTTATACTTGAGTGTGAATTCATTTTATCTTTTTAGAAAATCTACTATTATTTTCAAGATAAATATTCCAAAACATATAACAATGTCATTCTCCACATAATGGATAATGATTTTTCTTCAAAACAACCAATCCAACATTTTTCAATTAATCTAATATCAATGGAACAAACTAGAAAATCCTCATTCTCTAAAAGAGAAACCCCACCTTAATACTTATATCCTCATTCTCTAAGAGAAAATTTCTAAATAATAGAAGCAAATAGACATTGAAGAAGTAAGCGATTTGATATATCCAACTCCTCACATAAAACACACCTAAAATATTTCTAATAACTCCTTTGCAAATTATCACTTATAAGAATTTTGCTTTGGATGGCTAACCAAAAGAATGTTAAATCCTTAGGGAGGTCCTCAAGTGACCAAATCTTCTTCTAATGGAAACGTTTAAGAACAATGATTTTTGAGTACTTTAATTCTTGATATCTCAAATTGACCAAGTATCCACCATTTCCTAATAGATTTTAGAAAAAATCAATGTTCCATAGAAAAATAGGAAAATAGAATAATATTATCTTTTCAAGCTCATCTATTGCTTGTTTGATTTCCTCCTCAATAAAGTTTTTGATAGAAATTCAAGATCTAGAGATTTTATTGCCTATTAAAATATAATTATTGACTTTTGATCCCTTTAAGTCAAAGAGGTTGAGCACAATATTTTTCATTTGGATAATAAATAAAAGGAATTTTCTTTAAATCTTCTCAAATATTTGAGCATTGGATTAAAAGCATCCAAAAATATCTTCATTAATAGACCACCTAAGATATTCTTCATTAATTACAAACCCTATGGTATAAAATCCCATATTATGAATTCCCTATATAAATCTCATAAATAAATTTCTACATCCATCAATCTTATAAACTTCTAAAGCAACATTTTCCCCCAACTCTTTCCTTTACATTTAAATTGTGAAGTATGTTTTCCCCTAAGGTCAAACTAGTTTTCCACCAACATATTTATTTTGTCCCATAGCATAAGTAGTATTGATGTCAATTCTATACCTAATTAGAGAGAATCAAGGATCATCAACCATCTACTCCAGGCTATGCCATTGCAATTGGCTCATATAAATAGGGGTGTTATTGATGGGCACCTATAGGATCCTCCAAACATCTTGTAATGTAATTGTTAGATCCCTACATAATAAGTGGAAAGTATTCATCTTTGAATACCATTGCTCCACTAGTACCACTAACAAAGCCTGATAAAACTCCATCTTTAGCATAAGGGTCCCATGGTAGAGCCCTATTACTACTAGAAGCATATGATCCTTAAAATCTAGCAATGTAAGGAATACTTATTAAGCATGTGACCTCTAATTTTAAAAATCCAATGTCTATAACCTCTCTTGCATCCACAAACTAAGCAACCATTAGCCTAGTATCCAAAAATTAATCTTAACACCAAAAATTCATCTTAAACCTTTTGAGATTAGCCTAAAACCTAAAGGTGCAAAAGCATCATCACTTAGAGAAAATGTCATCATATGCAAAAAATGTTATTATATGAAAAATCATTGGTAAAATTATGAAAGAATTATAGCAAAGCAAAGGTATTACCGCATGGTAAAAGCATCAATAAGTAGCATCGTCGTTGAGTGAATACACTGCACTTTCCTTTGGACATATTTTTTGAGGCAAAATGCATAAATTTGGCATGTTTTTTGAGGCAAAATCCATAAATTTACCCCTTCCAATTGTAAATTTCCTCACTTTGTCACTATAGTGCACTGATCTTGCCTATCGAGCCATCGAAGAAAGCAATGTGATTTTCCATGTCCATAGCTCTCCTCACATAATTATTAGTAGTACAAATAATTTTTTTAATCCTCTATCCATTTTACCTAAGGTTAATTTTAATGTTTGATCACAATGTCTCGTTAGTATCATATTTAGGTCAAGTTTACTCAGTCAAACTTGATTTTTCCTCTAAAACTTGAGAGGACACAGGGGCACAACAATATTTAATATTATTGCAAAGACAATTTTTGCAACATCAATAATCAACTTATCATAAGCATCAATCGTCTTGAATCTTGAATCTAAATCAACATGAAATCTACTTGTCTCAAAAATTGGGCATGCAAGATAGTTGTTGACACATTCATCATTTTATGAATATGTAAAAAGGAGAAAATGTAGACACCTAATATTGAACATGCTATTAAATCCTAGGAAATTAACAACATCTACATCATCAAAAAAATAAAAAATATTGATCAACCAAACAAGATAAAGTCTCATTTAAGGGGCACTTAATTCCCTGAAACAAAAGCATTGTATTAGAGGTGGTAGTATTGATGGTGATACTGACTAAGTGGCAACAATTTTGCTAAATTTTTAAATTTTATATTTTCCCACCCAATTAGCCTGAAAATAAGTATTTTGATAGTAGTGCTAGTATCATTAGTACCATTAGTATTTCTAGCTCCAATGCTATTATTTGTTATAATACAAAAAAATAAAGGCAACCAACTAACTAGCATTAGATATCCACCAAGTCAAGGACCTATTATGCCAATCATGTTTGACATTCCCTTGTGTCCATCACTTGACATGATTGGTAGTTAGGCCTCCTAGATCCATTTATTCTTACCAATCCTATCATGTTAGAAACCTTCTACTTAAAATAAGCACATCCACATATATATTTTACAATAAAAGTATTAAATCATGAAAGAACAAAATATTGCAATACAAAATGGAAAAGCAAAAATCTATATTAATCTCATAGAATCATAATACAAATTCAATGGATGGAGAGGGAAGAAAGTAGAGAGGGGAGGGCTCTGGTCCCTCCCTTGCTCCCCCTCCCATGGCTCCTGGTTCCCGCCCAGTCCCTGGCTCAACCCAGGTCATCCCTCCCGGGGAGTGGTTGTTTGCAGATGATCTCCGGGGGGAGATCCTTCTCCACTATTTGCGCCCCTCCCGACCGGCTAGGGTTTCCTTGGTTGTTTTTTCGGACTGGTGCTTCCCAGGGATCCCTGTTTGGTTGG
Source organism: Wollemia nobilis (assembly GCA_028583015.1). Classification (NCBI taxonomy): domain Eukaryota; kingdom Viridiplantae; phylum Streptophyta; class Pinopsida; order Araucariales; family Araucariaceae; genus Wollemia; species Wollemia nobilis. The sequence continues at coordinate 890,232 of JAQPPZ010016712.1, read as the reverse complement.
GGATCCCTTCCCTTTTTCCCTCAGGCTTCCCCCTGGGGTTTTTTTGTAGGTTATTCGCGTGGATCTGGTCCCCTGCGTTTCTCGGTGCGGTGGAGGTGACGATTTAGGGTTTGGACAGCTTCCCCCTTTTTCTTGTGAATCCTCGACGGGCTCTGTGCTTGGACGAGATTCTTGGTCCCTGCTGCTGGGATCCTATTTTGTTTTCCCGAGGCGGGTTCCTTGTGGTGCAACTCTCTGGTCACTTCTTGATGGGATGGATCTTCTCTGTGCTGGATGTCGGCTTCCTATAGGATGGCTCTCACTGAACTGAATGTTTTACCGGTGGGCGGGATGGTTTCTCCACAAGGCAGGATCCGCCAAATCCGTCGGTTTTCCTGCGAGGCGGGATCCTTTCTTTTCTGCTGGTTTCCCGGATGGCGGGATTTCCCTGTTGCTTCCCGCTAGGCGGGACTGTTTGTGGTGGTTTTGACTGCTTCCCGCGAGGCGGGATTTTATTGTAACGGTTTTTATGTGCTTCCTACTGGGTGGGATCTTCTCGATGGTGGTTTTTGGCTACTCCCCGCTGGGCGGGATCTCCAAAACTACTTTCTTTCTTATTTGTTTTTTTCCCGCTAAGAGGGATTGTTTCATGCTCACTGTTATCGCTAGGCGGGATTTCTGTTTTGGTGTTCAGTTTCAAGGGATTGATGCCCTAGGCCCATTGCTTATGTAATCAGGTTTTGGGATCCTTGTTAAAACCCGCTATAAATACAAACACTTATAACTATCAAAAAAATAATAATACAAATTCAATGGCCTCTTTAAGGGGTAACCTCCTAAACAAAACTTTTATTTAATATACAAAATATAACATACATTTATGTCCCTCACATGTTTAAAAACTCTTTATAACCTTAACCTAATTCTCAATTATTGACTTACATGCAAAATGCCACCCAAGCTAGAATATTTTACTAAACAAAACAATTACATTAAATGGCACCACTTGTTTGGGTGTCTCTAATGCCAAAAAGTATTAAAAAATATTACATAATGTCATTAGGATAGGATCCCCATGTTAGAAATGGGGTTATTACATAGTAGTGTTTGGATGGGGTCCTAACATGTCCTTCCCCTTCAAAAATCGTTGTCCTCAAATATGAAGATGAGGAAACTATTGTTGGAGGGACTTCCACGTGGAATATTTAGGTTGTAATCTTCACCATTAAATAAGAACATCAATTATGAAACAATGGAAAAGTGTGTGCAATCGCCTATCCAAAGTTTTTTCAGATTTAAGAATGATGGATCCTTCTTCATCTAGCTTTGGTAATGTAGATTGAACTTCTACCTTGTTGCTAACAACCTTATTTAGGAAGAAGACACGAAAGACTGTATGGATCCTAGAAGTGGTAGAAAGGGCCAATTTATAGGTTGTTGAAGCCATCTATTGTAACACCTGGTAGGGACCATAGTATTTGGTTGTAATTTTGTGGTATCCTCGAAGCTAGAGAGACGACTTTTTGTAGGGTTGTAGGTAAATAAAAACCATGTCCCCCACTTCAAATTTGTGCTTAAAATGACATTGATCAGCTTGCTGATGTATAGGGTTTTGATCCAATTCAAGATTTTCCTTAATTTGTTAGAGGAAACAACATGTTGGTTGAGAGTGGAATCAATAGCTTGAATTTTGGAGCTTCTTAAAATGTAGGAGGAGGGTGTTGGTGGAGGAAGATTATATATTGCTTCAAATGAGGTAACCTTGGTAGTAGTATGATATAAAGTATTATACCACCGTTCAACTAAAGGGAGTCATTTAGCCCATTGTGTAGGATATTCTAATGCAAACCAACAAATGTATGTTTCCAAGCACTTAATTTTGGTTTGGCCATTAGTTTGAGGGTGATAGGTCAATCTCATTTTGAGCTAAGTGCCATACAACTTAAATAGTTCCTACCAAAAGTGACTAGTAAAAGTAGGGTCCCTATCTGACAAAATATATTTGGGCATTCCATGAAGGAAAAATATGGAGTAAAAAAAAATAGGCAAAAAAAAAGGTTGTGTAGGGATGTGATAGGAAATTAAAATGAGCATACTTTGTGAGACGATCCACTACCACAAAAATAACTAATTTTCCTCCTAATTTGGATAACCCTTCAACGAAATCCATAGAAATATTTGCCCACACTTGTTTCAAAATTGTCAAGGGTTTAATGGTTCTAGGGAAACACATAATTTACCTTTCATTATTTGGAAGCTATCACATTTTGCCACAAAATTTTGAATATCCCTTTTAATGCCCTTCCAAAAGAAAGTACACTTGGTCCTTTCATAGGTTTTTAGAAACCTAATATATCCAACTATTGGTGATGCAAACATTTCATGTAATATGAGTTCTCACATTTGTGAATTTTTTGGAATGACAAGATACCTCGAGTCATGACCATCCAAAGTGTATCTAGGGCATAAGTTGGGCTTTGCTTGGAGTTTTTAATAAAAAATTGCAAACTGAAATCCTTGGTCATTTTTCTTTGAGATGATTGATCAATCAAGAAGGTGGTGTATATATAGGAATTAACATTCCATGATCTTCATATTGTCAGGATAGTGCATCAACCACTACGTTTTTCTTTCCTTTTTTATATGTGATTTTATAATCATAGCCTAGAATTTTAGGTACCCATCTTTATTGTTCGAGTGTGGCTACCCTGTGTTCCAAGAAGTACTTAAGACTTTGATGGTTGGTTTTGATTGAAAAGTGAAACCCAATGAGATACAATCTTTGATGACTAACAACATGTAAAATAGCTAGTATCTCCTTTTATAAGTAGTTTTTCCCAAATTCTAGCCTAAAAGTGCTCTAATAGTGAAGGTTAGTGGTCTTCCTTCTTGCATCAAAACTGCCCCTATTCCATTGCTAGAAATATCACTTTCAATTACAAAATATTTAGAAAAATTAGGCATTGCTAAAACTGGGGTGGTTGTCATAGCTTGATTTAATTCCTTGAAAGCTTTATCCACTGGTTCTAATAAAATAAAGGAATTATTTCTCAACATGGTTGTTAAAGGAGTCATTATCTTTCTATAAGTCTACCCAAATTTACGGTAATATCCAATGAGTCCCCAAAATCCTTGAAGTTCTTTTAGGATTTGAGGCTTCGACCATTCTTGAACAACTTGAATCTTTTTAGGATTGACTTTAACTCCTTCTTTTGTGACAATGTGACCCAAATACTCTACTTATTGGAACCCAAAATAACACTTTGACCTCTTGGCATAAAGCTAATTCTTAGATAAAAATTATAGGTTTTGATCCAAATGCTTGAGATGATCCTCTCAAGAGCGACTGCAAATCATAATATCATCAAAGAATAGAATAAATTTACAAAGGGTCAAAAAATAAAATTCATCAAGCTCTAAAAAGTGGAATGTGCATTGGTCAAACCAAATGGTATAACCAAGAATTTATAGTGTCCTTCATGAGTCCTAAAAGCAGTTTTAGGAATGTCATCTTCCTTTATTTGAATCTAATGGTATCCTGACCACAAATATAATTTTGAGATTTATTGGGCACCATGCAACTCATCTAATAACTTATCAATTGCTCAAATAGGAAATTTATCTTTAACAATTTTTTTTTGAGTTCTCTAAAATCCAAACACAAACTCCAAGACCCATCCTTTTTTGTACCAACAACAGTAGTGAAGAATAGAGACTAACATTGGGGTGAATAACCCTTGCAGCAAGAATTTCGTGCATCATATTTTTTTATTTTTTATTTCTAAATATTCATTGTACCTGTAAGGACAAACATTTGGATGAGGACTACTTGGAATAATATGAATTGTAAGGTCATGAGTACGACAAGGGGGTACTCCTTTGGGTTCTTTAAAGACTATGACATGTTTTTGCAATAAAAGTTGTAATTCTGCTTGATGGTCCTTGTTTCCATCTTTTAGATCTTGTATAGCAAATAGTTAGGCCACAACTCCATGGGTTGATTTTTTCAATGGTTTCTCCATCCTATGAGATGAAACAAGTTGAGTAGCCTCAACCTTTATGTCCCATTAGGTGTACTCTATTCCTTGGTGGATGAATTTCATCCATAGCTCAAAAAAATCCCATAATATTAGGCCCAACATTCTCAACCATTATGGTCCCAAAACAACATCACACCCACCTAGGGGTAAGGCAAACATATCCTCCTTGAGATTATATTCCCCTATTTGTATGTTGATATTTTGACACTTCCCTTTACAAGGCAAAGTTCCTCCATTAGTAATCATGACTTCAAAGAAGTTACAAATATTAATATAACAATTCCCCTATTTTTCCACCCTTGGGTCAATAAAATTGTATGCTCTCAAAGTCAATGAGAATTATTACTCTCCTTTGAAGTTTCCTATCAGCTTCATGGTTTGGGGAGTTAATATACTTGCTAAGGTATGCATTGAGATTTTTGGTTGGAATTCATCTAGGGCTTCTAGCTCTAATTTGTGTGTTCTTCTTTCTGATGATCCTCTTCCACCTCCAAATATTTTATGGTTGTTGCCTCATCCACATTAAGTAAATATAATTTTTGGTGCACACATTTATGTCATGGGGTATACTTCTCATCATAATTATAACATAGAACTTGGGATTTTATGACTTCCATCTCTTCTCGTGTTAATTTTTGATGGTAGGAGGTTTGTTGGTAAGATTTGATATTGTCTTAGACAAAAAATATGTCCGAGATTGAGAGAATTTGGAGGTGCATCCTTGAGCCTTAAATTTTGTTTATACCAATCTATCCAACACTATTGCCTATTGTAATATTTATGGCCTTAAAATTTTAACTTCATATTTAATGCCATCCTTCAAACCACTCATAAAATAGCTTTGGAAGACTTTGAGACTCAAGCTAGTGGTATGATTAGCCAAATTTTCAAATTGATCTTGATAGTTTCAAATAGTTGAAGTTTGTTTCAGTTTAGAAAGGACTCTTGTAAAATCTCCATACTCATTAAGACCAAATCGAGTGAGTAGTTATTGCTCAAATTCAAGCCAAATAAGCTCGAGGTGTGATTTTCTAAGCCATTGATATCATTGCAAGGCATATGATTCAAGATTGAAAAAGAAAATTATGAAATGCATATATTGAGGAACGTTATGAAGACTAAAATATTGTGTTGCTCGACACAACCATCCCTCTGGATCCTTTCCAACAAACTTTGGAAAGTCTAATTGGGTAGTTTAAATCCATTATTATCATGGGCTTCCTACTTATAATTGTTAGGTCCTTCATCCTTACAGTCATAAGAACTAAATCGACCACATATATGGGTGCTACTAGTTAAATGACCTTCCAAGTCTATAATTTTTCTATTTGATTCCTCCTTCATCTCCTTATGTTACCTTATCACATAGGCCAGAGAGTCATGTTAAAAATTTATTTTATCCTTTAACTGATTTAAACCATCCCTTAACTGACCTCTCAAATGCTTCCTCATAAAGTTACTTGAGCGATAATTTTTTGATCTATTTCTTGTACCTTTTGTTGTTCCCTAGTGGTTGTAGCTATACTCAATAATTTTTGACCTTCTAACAATACTTATTTAAAAAAGGAATACTAATTTTAGTAACGGTCTCAAAAAAGTGTTTGGGTGCTATATATCAAAACGATAACGTCGATAAGACAATCAAAATTGACAAAGTCTCTAGATGACATTTTTTGCACCTTAAAATTTCTTTTTTTAAGTCAAGTGTTTGTTTTTCTCTCGGAGTCTTTGTTCACTTTGAAATTTGACTTTTTTCTAACAACCCCCTTAGTAGGCCTTGTAGTGTCTGTTACTGACAACTATTCTGTCTAACTCTATAACTCACTATTTTTTATGGTTGTATTGGAAAACTCTATTATTGACATTTGCCTTGACTATTATGGTTCCCCACTGTAATTAACAATTACATGGTCAAAATTTGTCTTTAATTTTACTAACTATGGCCCTAGTTAAAATTATACTTGATTTTTATTGACTACTTCCCTGATAGATCCTATATTGACTATTATTTTCACCACAAGTTCTTTGTTCATTTTAGTACAATCAATTTTGTGATATTGTAGCCTCTTCAATATGCTCATTTTTTGTGGGAGGGTTCTTGGGTTCAGTTTTAACATTCAACAGAAACAAGGTACTCTAGGCCAATATGTATGCATTTTCTATAGCCCTTTATTATAATATAGTTATGAACAATAATGCTCAAACCAATATTTTAGGTCATTATTCAAGGAGGATTCTATGCATGCCCTGAAGCACATTATGGGAGGGTGATCTTCCCGAGTATTGTGCTCAATGCACTATGGATAGATACATGGTCGAAAAGCTTCCTATGGCTAAAGGTTTCTCTTAATCCTATGGGGGTCTTTCGATATACCCAAATATGTGTGGCATCTCAATTCTGTATATGGGTATTGTTTAAGGCCTGGGTATTGGAGTCTGATCATCCCTCACTTCACTAGACGCTTTATGGGTAATCTACCTTAGCCAATAATGACAACTCCTTCATGATATTTTGAAACCTCTAACACAAGGTTTTTAACCTATTAAACTAAAACAAAAAATGGCTCAATTTTTTTTAATAGGAACATAAGCAAGAAAATGAAAACCAAGAAAATTTATATCTAATAAGTCAAAATTGTAGGGCAAGAACTTTTGTAATTGCAATCGAATACAACCTTGAAGAGTGTTATGATACCACTTATTAAAATAAGCACATCCACATAAATATTTTACAATAAAAATAGTAAATCATGAAAGAACAAAATATTATAATATGAAATGGAAATGTAAAAATCTATATTAATCTCACAAAACCATAATACATAATTATTGGCTTTTTTGAGGGGGCAACCTCCTAAATAGAACTTTGATTTAATATGTAAAAAAATACATTCATCTATGCCCCTCATATTTTTAAAGACTCTTTATAACCTTGAATTTGATGCTCAAGGGTTGGCTTACATGCAAAATGTCACCCGAGCTAGAATCTTCTACCAAACAAAACAATTACATTCTTTATAACAATTACATTAAACAACACTTTTCTAGGCACCTCTAGTGCCACAAACTATTACAAAATATTACATAATATCATTAGGATGGGATCCCCACATTAGAAAGAGGGTTATTACATAATAGTGTTAGGATGAGGTCCTAACATATCCTCTATCAAATCCTCCAGCCTTCGTTGCATGCCCTTCATTTATCAACCTTTCTTCAATCATGTTGATATTCTCCATGTAGTTTACCACCTTCAAACCTAACAATTATACATAATCCTCCAATGAATCCTCCAAGGGAACACCAACCCTTAATGCATCATATTGCATGCACCTTTTGACTAGCAAAGCTCTATTAAACTCAAATCAATAATTAACTAAACTCTATCTAATTTGATTTTGAATCTACATAACAAAGTATTTTCCGTTTGGATTTTGACATCTACATACAAATCTTGTCAATGTCCATTTGAGGATATGATCAGAGGAGCTTGCACAAAAGCTATTAAGGTTCATGTGGAAGGTGGAGATCTTAGTTTCAATATCTTTCATAGCTATATTTGCACAGGCATTGAGGTAGGTTCTCCATTCAAGATTGCATGATTTGCTTCTTACCTTTTTTATCTTTTAATCATATTAATTTTTGTCTTTTGCACATTATATTTTATCATAATCGGTTAGATATTTAATTCTAGATCTTAAACTATATCATTTTGCATATTATTTGTAGTTTAATCAATTAACATTGGATCTTTGTTTGGATCCCTGTACCTTACTAGTCAGGGTCTTGCATGATCATTAATTTGTCATGGGTTTCCAAGTCTCAAAACCCATTTTAGTACATCTAAAGACAAAAACATTGCCAAATTATAGCCCCAGTACTGCTACTATGCTCTAGTTCTTTGTCATAGAGACTATAATTCTTGTAGTTTATGAAACTATGACAATAAGCAAAAGTGTTATCCATAATCGATAGAGCCACCAACGATTCCAATCTACTATGGTGCTTTTGTTATCTAATTAATCATCATCATCATTCTTAACTTTCTATTTTTATATTTTTCTAGAAAGGGGATAAAAACATATAGGGTCATAAAAATCAAATACTCAAATAGAGTTAGATCAATTCATATTTGGTGGAAAATCAACTAAAGGACTTATCATATTTTTTTCATTAGATAAGGACACATTATACCCACTTTTGCAATGATCAACTAGCCTACATTTACTTTTATTTTCTTAATTGTTTCCAAAACTTTTTCACTTCATTCTCACCTCCTTTTATGCAACATGCATCCACTCATTCTCAAAATCAAATTAATCCATCATCTGATTCATAGTAAATAGGTTCACAAATCCACTTAAATCCTTTTTTCATTCAAGAAAAAGTTACCCCTAGCACACCACTAGTGGCAGCTACATATTGAAGACACAATATCATGAAAGTCGATTGTTCAAAGATAACATACCCTTTCAAAGGGCATAAAACACTTCAATAGCTAAAAAAAAGAATATCATTTTCCAAGTGAAATAACTTCTATTAGTGTAATAGATGAGGGCATCCATTTTGATGCAACAATAGACTCAATAAGTGCCCTAGGCACAATTTACTCCAACATAATTTAGAGTCATAAATATCCTAGATAAGCCATAACAATAAGTTATTGACCAATCTTATAATGTTAGAGGGATATAACATGATGTGATGGAAGTGAATATTATACCAATATTGTTCACACCTTGAGCACAATTATACATACAATATCCTTTAATTCATATAAAACTAGATACATGAAAAAAAATGTGAATAATATTAGTATTTTATTGGTTACAAATCATGGCACACAAAATATCAGAATAGACTCATAACAAGTGAACCAAGTCAATTCATTCCATGTCCATAGTAAATTGACTTTAGCTAATACATAGAAAAAATGGGTTCACCAACCAATTGAAGTTGTTGCTTCAACTCCACCATCTTAAGTAGTGTTGAGAAAAAATAAACTAATCAATTTAATACATACACCATTTGTAGTATTGAATGTTGGAACTTCATCCATGTAAGATCAAGCATTGATATTTGTAAATTTACACTCTGATCTAAATTAACCTTAGTAAACATCAAAGTATCACCACTTGGTGATATCAAGAGAAGCCCAATCTCAGCATGCCTTGATGCATTCATACTCATGATAGAAAACCTCAAAACATGTATGATTCATAAAAGAAAAAGCAAAAACAAGAAAACCTATGAGAATTAAAGTTCCATATTCAAAATAGGTTAAAGTCCACTATTATTCTTATTTGAATAAGAAAAACAATACAATTGTAAATTTTGACGGCAATAACATATATAATCGAACCTAAATATGAGATTAGGCTTGAGAGCTACTAAAGTCATGGATTAGCCTTGCATGTCAAATGTTTGGATGTTATTGATGTTTTCTAGTCCATGAAAGAAACTTGAATAAGAAGTATAAAAATTGGATCAAACCACGAGTACAATAAATAAATAGTAGATATATTTGAGGAATCAAGTCAATCAAATGGTAGATTATATTAATATAACAAACTATATGAATTTGAGAACAACATCAAAGAATTATAAGACATGTTTGACATTGATTTTGAACAATGGCACATGGACCATAACAAAACATGAGCTTCAAATTGAGTGGACAACTAGAAGGTAAAAGAAGCAAGACATTCTTTCCAAAAAGGAAATTAAAACATTGTATGAAGAAATTTAGAGAGAAATCATGACACTTAGAACAAATGACTAGATTTATCTAGTTCATTCATGAATTTGAGAAGGAGGTCACTATAGAGAAATAATGGTAAAGCCACCAATCAATTAAATGGTAAGTTATTAATGTTAGATATCATTGATTCAAATTTATACTTTATGAATAAGAGGGAGTTAAAAGACAATATTTCAAAGTTGAATTTAGATTTCTAGGCTATTGGATGTCTAATGAAAAAAAGGAATCCAAGAAGATAAAAGAGACCCTCGAGAACTACTATTATGCAATTATAGATCAAGAGAAATAGAGAAAATGGCAAATTGATAAAGGAGCTAGAGGAGGCATCTAGTAAAACTATAAATGATTTAGAGTAAACTAGGACTTTACCATGTGACAACCTCCTTCCAAAGATATCTTATGCACACTTTAGCAAACTAAGAAACTCATCATTGATGCTATATTTGTTCTAGTCAATGATTATTGCCTCACATAGGTTGTTAATCATTATAAATGTTTCTCATAAGGTCATTCTCATGGTTAATATCCCAATCAAGGAAGAGTAGAAGAAAATCACCAACATCCCTAGGTATCATCTTATAATTAATTACTAAGTGGCAGATGAAGATGTTATGAGATAATTATCATGAACTCTAGTTGTGCTAGTGCCAAGTCAAAATCAAACACTAAGAACCAAGACATAATTTGGGTGAATATTGAGACCATCCACAACCCAACCATGAAGGTGATATGGAGATTGAAATGTAAGTAGACACAATGTTCCCACATTAATACAAGATGTTATCAAGGTTCTTGGCCAGTTGATTGGGAAAGCAACATCCATTAAGGAAGTAGGGTTAAGCAACCTCCAAAATATGCTCATACTATTTCAAAAAAGGGCTAAGCAAACCTTGAAAATTTCAATTACTTTAGAAAGTTATTTTGGTATTTTGAAGTTACTTCTTTTATAGAAAGAAAATGTTAAAATTGTTGCAAACAATTATTTTTTATTATGATATTTGTAGAATAAGCAAAATATGCGTAGTGTTTTCACTTATTGGCTAAGTAAATTGGTTAGGTGAAACACTTACAATAGAATACTTGTAGTGGAAGTGACATAACAACTAATGGACTAAAAGGAATATTTCATCTATGTTCCTTGCAACCATATAGCTAACAACCTATAATAATTATATAAAGTGATTAATAAAATAAAATTAGGATTCTTTTGGCAAAATTCACTATTAAGTAGTTAAAGTTTTGATAAGGATAATCTTTTATAGTTATGCTAATAAAAATGTAAAAAGTTTCAAGGATACCACTTGCATTATCGGTGATGTGACTTGGGTTCAATCCCCATGGTCGATGTGTATAAGAAGTATTACTCAAAAAAAATGTAAAAAGTTTCATGTTTTAACATTCTTTTACCTTTATTTTAATATAGATGATGTTTAAATTGTTGTAAACTAATGAATGGATGAATTTCTATTTGAATCTAGATGATTGCATGGGTCTATTATTGTTTAGGAGTCACATGTATTAGTTTTCTGCTTCCATCTAAACATGGAATGCCTCATGATTGAGATTTATCCAAAACAATATATATATATATATATATATATATATATATATATATATATATATATAATCGTAATTATTGTTATTATACACATTCGATGTAGATAAGGTGATTTAGATTTTATATAAAGTAAAGTTATTGGTTTTACTCTAGAGACACTTTATGTTTCTTTATATATAAATATTTTTTTAAATGTAATGTAGATAATTTAATATTGTTTGGGTTTAGCTCATTAGATGTATGTTTCTATATTCCTTTCCTTATATTCTTCTATTCTTTGAACATTTCCTTTGTATTGTTATGCTCTTTTCATAAGTTAATGGATGTATGTTGTGGTATCTAGGGATAGGTATGTTGGGATATGATATGGGAATGTATTGCTTACATTTGAGTGTATCAACATAGTTACCTTACTAGAATGAAAGGAATTATCATTGATGATAATTTACAAGAGTTAATCATTCTATATTTGATTACCACTAGATATATTTTAATGCCTAACATTATGTTGCAAGTATTATTCTTTATGTGGAATATACACATCTTACTACCAAAGAGTTATTATCAAGTTTATCTTTCTAAAATGTTTAGAGATACACTTATAATGTGTATCCATTGGAATGTTGAATGTTAAGGGTATTCATTATTTTCATGTGCTCTAATATTGGTGATAAGGCCTTATTGATCTTCCACTATAGTCTTTCCTATTTTTTATAATACTTGTATTTAGGATATTTTCATAATGTAAGTTGGATGTAATAGGTAAACCTAAAGGTGCATTACAAGGAATTCTCCCTTGATCTTATGATCTAAAGAACGCTCAATCCATCCAAACTAGATGCTATGTGATATTCTTGTAAACTAATTTGTCTCTGGAGATATTTAGAGTAGCTTTTATTGAGTAATAGTGAATTTATTTAAAATTTCTAAAGTTGTCATATGTCATTTTTTTTAATATATTGAACAATATCAATCACTCCTTCCCTCAAAATAGAAGGTCAAATAAACAATGGTAAATAAATCACTAGATTAGCTATTGAATCTTTAGTTAAGAAGTATGTGTACTTTATGTAGTTGATCAACAACTCCTAAATATTATTAAGAGTTAATTACAAATGTGTATTTCAAGTATTTGAATACCAAATCTTAGATATATTTGTTTTTTTAATACATGGGGGAATCAATAACATCATTGGGTGCTACCACTATAAACCCTACTAGGTTAAATGAAGTCAACAAGACCCCCAACCCTTGGGGGCATAGAAGTGGGACAACTAACCAACAAGCACTTGTTTGCTATCATCTAGTCTATCCCCTTCTGGTACACTCTAGTTTGAACGTTGAACCTCCCCAAAGAGGACCTCCCCAAAGAGCAGCCAAAGCTTTAACCACTACGATGTCCTTGTCGAACCAAATATTTAATATTATTATTAAGTAGACAAAAGTTTAGTATATTAAACATCTAAAACAATTAACCTTTACGTATCTAAAAAAATATATAAACCTCATCAAAGGATTTTTTTCTAAGAAATGACTAAACACAACAATACCTTTTTTAGGGAACGAATGTATTCCACTTCTATACAAGAAAACACATATTTTTCTCTTTTAGTTGTTAAAATCCTATTCCTCAAACAAGTAGGCCCATCCCACTAAGGACACTATCCAAGAATCCCCCTCCACAAAACATCATACAATGCAAATTCATTCATTGTATACATCCAATAAACTAAACTCACATAAATAAAATAAAATTCAACAAAAATAAAATGAAAAAGAAGTTTGCTATAATTCTATATTACAGTGATGTAAATAAAGCTTTTCAAAATTCAGTTTAAAATCAGCATACAATCTTCATAATAATACAAATGCAAACATCACTTCTCATCATTTTACACTATTATAATATTTGGATTCTTTAAAAATGATTTGTAGCAAAAGCTTTTCAATTTTCTCTATAGTTAAAACAATATTGGTAAAGTCAACGGGCGATAGCAAAACGGTTTGGTCTTTGGATCTTTGAGAGGTTCAAGGTTCAAACCATGGCTTGGGCGAGTGTGTGAGGGGTTGGATGTGTGTATGGTTGTATGTTTGGTCCCTATTGATAAGCTCAACTCTCACCCTTATGAGAGGTCATGGTTGGGATGGGGATGCCCAACCCTTAGCATCAATCGTAGGGTTTCTCACACTAACCTCAATAAAAAACAATATTGGTAATAATAACAATAATTCAAACCCTACTTCACTATAAACCCTACTTCACTAGGTTAAATGAAGTCAACAAGACCCCCAACCCTTAGGGGTATAGAACTGGGACAACTAACCAACAAGCACTTGTTTACTACCATCTAGCCTATCCCCTTCTGGTACACTATAGTTTGAACCTTGGACCTCCCCAAAGAGAGGCCAAAGCCTTAACCACTACGATGTCCTTGTCGAACCAAATCTTTATATTATTATTAAGTAGACAAAAGCTTAGTATATTAAACATCTAAAACAATTAACCCTTACGTATCTAAACAATTATATAAACCTCATCAAAGGATTTTTTTTCTAAGAAATGACTAAACACAACAATACCTTTTTTAGGGAACGAATGTATTCCACTTCTATACAAGGGAACACATATTTTTCTCTTTTAGCTGTTAAAGTCCTATTCCTCAAACAAGTAGACCCATCCCACTAAGGAAACTATCCAAGAATCCCCCTCCACAAAACATCATACAATGCAAATTCATTCATTGTATACATCCAATAAACTAAAATCACATAAATAAAATAAAATTCAACAAAAATAAAATGAAAAAGAAGTTTGCTATAATTCTATATTACAGTGATGTAAATAAAGCTTTTCAAAATTCAATTTAAAATCAGCATACAATCTTCATAATAATACAAATGCAAACATCGCTTCTCATCATTTTACACTATTATAATCTTTGAATTCTTTAAAAATGATTTGTAGCAAAAGCTTTTCAATTTTCTCTATAGTTAAAACAATATTGGTAAAGTCAATGGGGGATAGCAAAACGATTTAGTCTTTGGATCTTCAAGAAGTTCAAGGTTCAAACCATGGCGTGGGCGAGTGTGTGAGGGGTTGGATGTGTGTATGGTTGTATGTTTGGTCCCTATTGATAAGCTCAACTCTCACCCTTATGAGAGGTCATGGTTGGGATGGGGATGCCCAACCCTTAGCATCGATCGTAGGGTTTCTCACACTAACCTCAATAAAAAACAATATTGGTAACAATAACAATAATTTACATGATGTGAGGTAAAAAAAATTGATATTTTTTTCAATGAGTTTACACAGGTTTTTAAGAGGGATCCCGATCCCCTTATATTGAGTGGGATTTGAACCTTGGAGCTCCCAAAGAAAGGCTAAAGCCCTTACCATTGCAGTAAGCTTACAACTAAAAAAATTAATATTATGCAATGTACATTTATATTTTCAATAATGTCAAACAAATTTAATCAAAGATATATTCTCTAATATTTATCAAGTAGCTCTTAATTAATCTTTGCAATGTACATTTACATTTTCAACAATGTCAAACAAATTTAATCAAAGATATAATCTCTAATATTTATCAAGTAGTTCTTAATTAATCTTTGCCACTTTCTAAACCCAAATATTTTTTATATAGTATCTTTTAGATAAAGGCTACCATTTTTCATATAATTCACTATGCTTATAAAATTTTGACTAAAATAAGTCCTGGGTCTAGGTGGATTCGTAAGTTGGGGCGCTTACCAAGAGGAGACCTAGGTTCCAATCCCACGGGCGTGCCCATGCATAGTCAGTAGCCCGAACAACTCCTCTGCATGTTGCACCTGTCTGAATATGACGATCTGTTTCCTACTTGTCCGGCGGTCCCTCTACCTTCATGCCACGTGTGCGAACCAGATTGACGACGATCTGTTTCCTACTTGTCCGACGGTCCCCATCTCACGCCAGGTTACCATTAACGATACATTGGTTGTGTTGGAAGCCTTCGTTGATAGTTTGATCCCTGCCAGTTGCGCTAAAAGTTACTAAAAATTTGTGATTGTAACCAATTTATCTGTAACCAAAAAAAAAAATTGACTAAAATATTAAAAAATGTTAGAAGATCAAAAATAATTCTAAAAGGGCTACTTTAGAAATGACAAATATGGTGCTTTTACAAACTGGAAACAAATATGTTGTAGACTAAGATAAAATACCTTTATTGTGACTTAAATAGCTTTACAATCTGGGTGACTTTTGGCCTTTTTTTGCGGGGGTTTGGTGTTCGACCGTCCGTTTCCCTCCTTTTCCGGTTTTCGATTCCGCGTTTTTCCTTGGCGGATTGTTTCCTGCCCTCCGCCCATCCTCCCGTCGCTTCCTAGGGCTAGCCGGGCGCCTTCCCCGACTCCCAAAACCGGGTCGCGCCAGCGAAATGATTCTCGCAGGCACTCCCCATGGCGACGCACTTAGATCCTGATCGTTGCAGCAGAGACGTCGAGGGCTCCGTCAGGCCTGGCACCATGGCCAAGCAAGGGCCCC
The DNA here is from genome assembly GCA_028583015.1 of Wollemia nobilis. NCBI lineage: Eukaryota > Viridiplantae > Streptophyta > Pinopsida > Araucariales > Araucariaceae > Wollemia > Wollemia nobilis. Next base: position 874,366 of record JAQPPZ010016712.1, on the reverse strand, counting down.
ATATCCCAGGCGAGGTTCCAACAGCAGGCGGCAAGCCATCCTTTGCTGACTTGCTCCAAAAAAACGAATTCCTATGTCGTCTACGGCCAGCGAATTCATCACGCAAGGGAATAATGTTCTATGCCCTAAATCCCTCATGGAAAACTATGAATCCCGGGATACCAACTCCTTGGTAGGCAAATTCATCGACGGGCGACCTGACTTAGATGCTATTCGCAGGATGGGCGGCTTCAAAATGGAAAACCCTAGGCAACTTGGAGATCTCGGCAATGACAAGGGGTTTTTTCATGATTCAACTCAATTCCCATGAAGACGCAGAGCGCATCTTATCTGGAGGGCGTGTATCTTATCTGGAGGGCCCTGGTTCTATGGAGTGCGAAGTTTGTTCCTCAAAAAATGGCAACCGGACTTCAACCCCAACTCCCAGAACATCAATTTCGCCCCCATCTGGGTTAGACTTCCAGATCTCCCAGCCCACTTCTTCTATGAAGATGCCTTGCTTGGTCTTTCTAAGGCGATCGGCGAGCTCGTGGCTATCGACCCGGCCACCCGGGCAAGAACCCGGCTAACCCAGGCCCGCATTTGCGTGAATGTGAACCTGGAAAGTCAGCTTCCAGACCACCTGAACCTCATCTATGGCGACTTCAACTGGAAGCAACCACTCTTCTATGAAAACAAGCCAGCTTTTTGCCCCGAGTGCCAATCCCAGGGCCATCTTCGATCGCGGTGCCCCAAACTCAGGATCCCGCCACAGTCAAAACCTGCCAGGGACCATTCAAAGAAGATGTGGCATCAACCCCCGCTTGTCTTGCTAGTGGCTAGCAAAGCTATTTCCAGACCCCCTCTAGGCCCGCTCAATCGTAAGGCAAGTACCTCTGTTCCTCTAATCAATAAATTCAATCCTTTGCATAGTTTTGTTATCAGTGAGGATTGTGAGGAAGGCGAGATCCCGGCCACCTCTGAACCAACGGCCATCCTCTCGCCCCCTCGACCTCCCCTGGTTTGTCCCCCTACCGCCCCCATCCATAATCCTCCCCCCGTCCTCGGTGCCCCCACTTCCCCGAGAATCCCTCAAGGCCCGCCTCCCCTCTCTCCTCCTTCGTCCCCCCGCCCGGGTCCTGAAGACCCAGCCTCTCCTGTGTACTCAGACTCTGTCTCTGCTGATGACGAAGCCGAGGACCAGTCATCCCCTGAGCAAAGTAGTCCCAGGATAACTCGGAGCTCCCGAAAATCCATGATGGATGTAGGAGGGGAAAAAAAGAGAGGAAGACCCTCTGATTCGGACATAAGGAACAAAAATGCGGCTGAAGATATAGCCAATGGAACCCAGAGAACGCTATTTCAGGAAACAACAAACAATTCCAAAGACGAAAGTCGAAGATCCAAACCCCCTGCTCAGCAAGGAAAAGGGGGCAAGAGAATTTCCAAGAGTTTGAAATGAAAGTCCTCTCCTGGAATGCGAGAGGCCTAAATGGGGCAGCCAAACAGAGACTGGCTGCAGCCATGAGGAGAGAACATAATCCAACCATTTTTCTCATTCAAGAAACAAAATTGGGTGATCAATGGTCCCCTAACATTGCTAGAAAGATTTGGCGAAACTGCGATTTCATTCATTCCCCGGCTTCTGGGACGTCGGGAGGGCTCCTGTGTCTCTGGAATCCTGCCAAGCTCCAGGGAAACCTTATTTCGGGCCACGATAGGGTAAGCAACATCCTGTTCCAGGATACTGAATCCCAGAATTCTTGGGTGATGTCAAATGTCTATGCCCCGAACACCTCTGTGGGCAGAGAAGCTCTGTGGAAAATGCTCACTTCAATGAGGCAGGTCTTCGAAGGAACTCCCTGGATCCTGGCAGGGGACTTCAATTCTCCTTTGCACCTCAAGGACAAAAAAGGAGGGAACAACATCACTCACAGAGATATTGCAGACCTAAGAAACTTCATTAATTCCAACGCTCTCATGGATGTCCAGCTTCAGGGGTCCCTCTTCACTTGGAGCAACAGAAGGAAGGGCACCAATCTGATCCAAGAGCGCCTAGACAGATTTCTGCTTTCCCAGGAAGCCCTCCCCTGCTTTGGGGATGCCAGTTTGCGAGCCCTCCCAAAGATAGGCTCTGATCACAATCCCCTCATCCTGGAATCAGATTCTAGACCGCGAGTTCAAGACCCCTTTTAGGTTTGAAGCAATGTGGATTCACCACAAGGATCTCAAGGGCTTGATACAGTCTTGGTGGAGTCAGAAATTCCCGGGGTCTGCTATTAACCGGGTAACCCAGAAACTCAGGTTCATCAAAGGGAACTTGAAAAAGTGGAATAAGGAAACCTTCGGGAACATCTTCGAAGACAAACAGCAGGTCAAATCCCGAATCAGCCAGATTGAGGAGTCCTTTCAGAAAGGCGAAGGCAGTGACAGTCTTAGGGATGAGGAGAGCGCCTTGTTGTCTGAGTACCACAACATCCTCACCAAGGAGGAAACTTTTTGGCGCCAGAAGTCAAGACAGCTTTGGCTCAAGGAAGGTGATGCCAATACCAAGTTCTTCCACATCTCAACCTTGAGGCATAGGAGTGCCAATAAGATCAAAAGCCTTGTCTTGCAGGATGGGGCAGCCATTTCGGATATCCATGCAATCGGAGAAGAAGCCATCAATCATTTCAGAAGCCTCCTAGGTTCCAGCCCGCCCCAAGCCCCCGAGGCCATGGAATCCCTCCTGGCCATCATCCCCACCATCATCTCCCAGGAATCAAATGATTTTCTCCTCAGCCCCATCTCCCAGGATGAAGTTCACCAGGCCCTCTTTTCCATGAAGCCCGACAAAGCCCCTGGGCCGGGCGGGTTCTCGCCCAGGTTTTTCCAGACCTTCTGGGACATCGTGGGGCAGGATCTTTCTAACGCCATTAGGGAAATGCAAATCTCCAGGTCCATTCCCAGAGATGTGAATTCCACCTTCTTGGCTCTCATCCCCAAAGGGGCCAATTCCCGATCCCTCTCTGATTACCGGCCCATCAGCCTGTGCAATGTCATTTACAAAATCCTCACCAAAGCCCTGGCGTCCAGGCTATCCAACATTCTTCCGTCCATCATTGACCCGTGTCAGGGGAGCACAGTCAAAGGACGCAATATTCTCGATGGGGTCATCACCATCCATGAATTGATCCATTCAGCCCAGGTTTCAGACACGACTGCCTTCTTCCTCAAGTTGGACATGAACAAGGCCTTTGACAGAGTCAACAAGGAATTCCTCAGCCAAATCCTTCTCAAGTTCGGGTTCCATGAGTCCTGGGTAAACCTGATCTACAACTGCATTTCCTCTTCTTGGTTCTCTGTCATGGTAAATGGTTTTGCTGCGGGTTACTTCCCGAGTTCTCGGGGCCTGAGGCAGGGTGACCCTCTGTCCCCCATTTTGTTCATCATCCTGGCAGAGAGTTTGGGGAGAACTATCAAGGAGGCCTGCTCCTGCAATCAGCTTTCGGGATCAAGGCAGCGTTCGGGCTTCCCCCCACCACTCACCAGCGGTTTGTAGATGACACGTTGATGGCTACTAAGGCTTCGGTAGCAGATGCCAAGGTGATCAAGGATATTCTCAACCGCTTCGAGGAAGCTGCTGGCCAGAAAATCAATTACACTAAAAGCAAGTTGTTCTTCATCCATACCCCGGCCAAAAGACAGCGCAAGATCGCCAGAATCCTGGGATGTTCCATTTCTGAGTTCCCGACCACTTACCTCGGGCTCCCCATGTTCCATGGCAAGGCCCGGCCAACCATGTGGGCAAACGTGGTGGACAAGATCCGTAACAAGTTAGCTGGGTGGAAAGGGGCCCTGCTCACCAGTGCAGGGAAGGCAACTTTGGTCAAATCCGTCTTGCAGAGCATCCCCACATATTTCATGTCTGTGTTCAAAATCCCGGCCTCGGTGGGAGAAGCCATTGAAAAAATTCAAAAGCAGTTCCTTTGGTGAGGATCGGAGGCCTCAAGAAAGCTCCACCTAGTAGCTTGGGATAAAGTTTGCTCCCCCAAAGATCAGGGAGGTCTTGGTCTGCGCCGAATCTCAGTTGCCAACCTAGCTCTCCTAGCCAAGCAGGCTTGGAGAGTAGTGACTAAGGCCAATATTGAATGGGTAAACATCGTGAAAAGAAAGTACCTTCAGCACCAGGCCTTCCTCCAAGCGCCTCCCCCACGCAACGGTTCCCATTTCTGGAAATCCATCACTCATACCCAAAACATCATCCTCGAAGGGTCTTCCTGGAAGCTGGGGAATGGGGCCAACATCAACTTCGGGAAGATACCGGGTCGGGAATTCCCCCCTCATCAACAATCCGGTTTTGATCCCTGCCAGGCATTTGACTGACAGCAGATTCGGGCTCAGGGTTGCAGACTTCATTTCCTCCAGCCCGGAAGCCCAGGAGTGGAAGAAGATCAATTTCAGAATAAGAAATGAACCCATCAGGGAAGCCGTGAAAGGGATTCAGGAGATCCAACGATCAACTTTCCTCCCCCGTGTCAACAGGAGAGATGAGCGGTGTTGGAAAGGCACCAATGACGGGAATTTCTCTGTCAAGACCGCGGCCCAACTTATTGAGAAGATGGGTTCCTAGGGCACCCCCAGCTGCGAGAAGGTGGTCGCTAACAAGGTGTGGATCAAATCCCTCATTCCCAAAATCGTGCACTTCTACTGGACGGCCATCCACAACAAAATCCTTACTGGGGACAATCTCATGCGGCGAGGGATCATGGTGTCGAATAGATGTTTCCTATGCCTCCAGGCCTGGGAATCTGTTCACCACATCTTGATGGATTGCCCCTACTCCAGAAGTGTTTTCTCCCTAGCCACCCAAAGCTTTCAGGTTAGTTGGACCTGGCCAAACTCTGTCAAAGAGTTCATTTGCCAATGGCCTAAGCCCTTCAAGCATCCCAGGCTAAGCTTTTTGTGGGAAGTCCTCATCCATCACATCTTCCGGCAGCTCTGGTTGGAGCGCAACAGGCGAGTTTTCAACAAAGGCCCCAGAACCCGCGAAGCCGTAGCTGCCAGAGCCCTTGCTTACGCCACCGAAAATTCTGGACTCATCCCTTGTCAGGCCAGCCCTACTCCGGGGATTGAAGAATTGCTCTGTTCCACCCTCAAGATTCCCCGGGATCGCAGTAAGTCTCAGAAACCCGGAAAAGACAGATCTCAGGTCACTTGGGTCCCTCCCCCCAAGGTTGGCTCAAGGCTAACTTCGATGGTGCCTCCAAAGGGAACCCAGGCAAAGCGGGAGCGGGAGGGGTCTTCAGAGATCATAGTGGCAAAATCCTTAAGGCCTTTGTTGAAAATCTGGGGTCCCAGACCAACAACTTCGCGGAAGCCAGGGCCCTCTGGAGATGTATTGACATTTCCAAAAACCTGGCAGCCCCTGTCATCTACGAAGGGGACTCGGAGATCATTGTCAAACTCATCCAAAGAAATAGCAAGGGTGGGAAAAATATAGAGAACATTATCCAGGGAATGCCAGCTAGGCCTTTGCAACAGCGAGCAATCCCAGATCAAGCATGTGTTCAGGGAGGCCAATCAAGTGGCCGACACCTTGGCAAACAGAGCAATCAAAGAGAGCTCCCTCACCATTTGGGAAGACAACTTTCCCACGGAAGTCATCGAGAAAGTCAACCTGGATAATGACAAAAGATCAAACACTTAGCTCTGCCGAAGCAGGAGGGTGCCTCTTCTCTAACGTTGTTAGAATGTTCGCAAAGGCCAATCATCAGTGGCCAAATTTTACCGGTGGTTCTAACCACCTAAAAGGTGTCTCTTCGACACCATCGGTCAGTTTGTTTTGGTTTAGCTCGGCTGTTAGTTTTTGTTGGTTTTCGACTGTGGTGCTGGTGTTTTTGCCCTGCATTACGAATGCAGATGAACTATTGTAAATTGGTGTTTTTGGCCTGCATTTCGAATGCAGATGATCTTCTTGTAAATAGGGGCGGGTCCCTTCAACCCGTAAGTAAATAAATTTTACTTTACCTACCAAAAAAAAAAAATTCTAAAAGTTCTTATAAGTGTAAACAACACAACTATTATCCAAAATGCCAAATTATAATGGTTCATACATTATCTATTTTGATTCTATAAATAAACATTTCCATCAATTTACAATAAAGATCATCTTACCTTAAGATTAACTAGATTAAAAAACTACTTCTATAATTAAAAAAAATTCTCTTCTTATCCAAGTTATAAAAGTCCTTTATAGTACATTATAGATAACGAACTCTAAATTATTTTTAATGAAATGTGATGGCTTGTAAGTGATCTAATTCTCTTGGTTATTATTTCTATGCTATTCTTGTATACGTATATATATTCTGTTTCACTAAACTTTATTAATGCGCTTTAATTATTTATTTCATTAAAAAATATTCTTGTATACATATATTCTAATTCATTAAACTTTATTAATATGCTTTAATTATTTATTTCATAAAAATAGTTAATTATTGTTTAAGCTTTGTTTGAGTAGGTACTACAATATGTATACTCTTCCTTGTTTGTTTTATTCTTCTTATAACGCTGAATTTCCTCTTCTTTTTTGTTTTATTCTTCTTATAACACTGAATTTCCTTAGGTAGTTCATGAACTAAAAAGATATATCTCTTGTAAAATTGGGATGTCCAATTCGAAGTCTGAAAACGGTACAACTTAAGCCTTTAGAGGCACTTTTCATGACTTTATATTATAAACAACCACAAAAAATATATATATAAAAACAATAATTTTGTTCAGTTTTCCTTTTAAGTGCTCGAGGCCATTGAAAACATTGATATGCATTTAGACATTCGTATGGCTGATAACTTCCATTGACTAGATGCCAAAATAACTAACCCAAAAAACTACTAGATCACACCAACCAACCATTACGGTTAGGATAAGGCTCATAACTTCTATTGACTAGATGCCAAAATAACTAACCAAAAAAACTACTAATCACACCAACCATTGTTACCAACATCACAAAAACAATTTAAGGATTGTATAGGCAACCTAACAATACCCATGAAGACTCGGCATCATATTCTACAGGTTAGCAAGAGATTCAGAATTCCTTTGACATTGGGTGTCATGCTACATCGACAATGGAGATAAACTTCTTCTATAAGCCTTCGATGGTAGTTGATCCCATGCCCTCCCATACTTCTGTGGATCCAACTTCATCACTATCAAGTCCCACCATGTCTGTGTCCCACCAACCACCACCATCAGCATCTGCAAAAACAGACAGCGTTAAGATGTAAACAGCCTAAGCTTCATATGCATAGTAAGATCCCCATTCTAAAATCATGCGTCCCAGAAGAACAAATTTAACTTATGAGATATAAATAGCCGAAATATTGCATAGACAGAGACTGAAGAGCAAATGTACTCACAATGATTGAAGATGGTTTGCGGCCTTTCATCCAACCTTTTCTGCACTTGTAGCCTCCTCTTTGGCTTGGGATCATTCCAAGAACAAGCAAGCTACCAGAAGACTGCTGGAAAATATCTGAGAATAGAAGGCACTGAGAAAGTTGAGTTCCTCAGGTGATTGACACCCCTCGTCATGGAATTAGTCATATGCACTTAATTAAATAAGAGATATAACAACCTTCAGCGGTCAATCTACTTAGCTTTTTTAATAGATTTTACAAGAATGAGCACTTCATTTTCATGCATGGCAACTAGTGGCATTATCTTTGACACTCATCTATGAGATTTTACCATGAAAAAGGCACTCATGATGGTGACAATGTATTGAGGATTGTAAGAAGACAGTAGAAGCAATATGGTCACAGTGCAGTGTCCAGACTCTTGAAATTACAATCAAAATGCATCTTTATGGAAATAAAGACTATATGGATTGGAAAGCCTTGAACCTGTCAGGTGGACTGAATTAGTTCAGAGTCTTCAGACCATACTTGGTCAAATATTTTAGTAAGAAACTAAATTGAAACAAATGGCATGAACTCAAGAGGTTAAAAACAAGAACTTCCGATGCAAAGGACCAGGCTCATATCTTATTAGGAGATATATGCGTAATTGCTAAAATATTACTATAATACCACTATTTGGTGAGTTCAAAAACTATGGTAATGCAACCATGATATCATATGGGTAGGACCATTTCAATTCCATATAACTAATTAAAAAAAGTCAAAACTTCAAGAGATGTCCAAGAAAAAAAACATAACTAATGAAAGAAAGATCAATCCCCACTGTCATATCGTCTAATGTTTAACTGACACTAAGCAAACAGCAGCCTACCGTATGTCTCTCTAAACTAATTCTTTGCTGATTGAGTTGCTAAGACGCAAGGAAGCAAGGCCTACTATGTTGTTCGTTAGGGAAGAAAATGCCGGAGCCCTCAAAAAGCCCTTTTAAAATAGAGAATAGGACACTTGATCGCCCTCATCTATATAGTGAAGAGTGCATGTGATCTTAGTTAACAGCAAATGCTAGAACTACCCATAATAAACCATTTCTATTACAAATGCAAAGACAGTCGACCTGTTTTGCACTAAAAAAAAAAGATAGGCGTGACTTGGGAAGATTCAATTCATTTGAAGCATTTACTGACCTTTATCTGATGAAGATTACAAGGTTGTTGAATGTGAAATATCTCCAATAAGCTATCATCGCTAGCAATGTAGCATACCTACATCTATACCCATTACAAATTACAATTACACCAAAAACTTTGAGATGTGGCGGCACTGCATACCCAAAGTTTTGCACATTAAAATCAAAACAATGGAGGAGAACACTCCTCTAAAAACAGTAATTGTATTGATGATGATAAAATATAGATTCAGGGGAGAATTCCTATTTATTATTTATGGGCATATGACCCTAGCCACTTCTCAACTACTACATGAGGCACATGTCATACAAGTAGCCATTTTTCATTATAGAGTAGATTCTAGAACACCTCCTAAGGACTTTTGGAACACAACAGCAAAATTGTTGGAAAATTACCATTGGTAAAAGGTTAAAAAAGGTATTTTACCTTGGGTAAGATTACTTACCTTTTACCTTACCTGGACGGCAGTTGGACGGCAGCATCTTTGGGCGGCAAGAGAATTTGATTTTAATTTCTTCTCCCTTAATTTCTCCTATTCCCCCCTTTTCTCTAGAATGGTTATTTTAATGTTTATTTAAACTTTGTAACCTTATGTTAATTGTTAATGCAAATATTACCTTTGTATCAATTGCTCATCTCCCACATTTGGTATCAGAGCCGAGACCGGCCCGAATCCCGAGGCGGTGGGGCCCGCAGTTCGAGGTGGCGGCACTGATCTCGAGGCAGCCCGTAGGACCCGAAGAGGCCCGCAGGAGCAGATCGACGCGATTCCCTAGGCGCTGGTGGAGCTGGACGTTGACGAGGCGGCACGTTGGAGAAGGCATCACGTAGCCCGAGGCGATTCGTTGACGTGGCGACCTGCGTGCGGCCTAAGGCGGCACGCGACCCAAGGCGGTTCGTTGACGTGGCGACCTGCGCGCGGCCCGAGGCAAAAGGTTCTTCACAGCCTGCGACTGCCCGCAGGCAATCAAAGCACTTAGTGTGCTTTGCTCTTTTTAAAGAGCAGAAACATCGCCGCATAGGCGATGTGGGACTAAAGTCCCAAAGAAAAACTTTGCTTCGCGCCGAAGCGCGAAGCCAATAATTGCTTCGCGTTCGACGCGAAAGCAATAAGGGCAGGGAGCCTGCTTATGCTCCCGGATCTGCCCGGTAGCACAGCGGCTACCCTTTGCCTTGACTCCCGCGAGGTCGCACGATCGAACCTCGACGGGGTCATTTTTTTTAATTGCTTCGCGCGAGCTTGCGCCAGCAATAAGGGCAGGGAGCCTGCTTATGCTCCCGGATCTGCCCGGTAGCACAGCGGCTACCCTTTGCCTTGACGCCCGCGAGGTCGCACGATCGAACCTCGACGGGGTCAACAGTTTTTTTTTAAAAAAACAATTTTCTTTAAAAAAAAAAAAAACTTTAAGGTAACTTTAATTTTTTTTTTATTGTCATTTCCTAAGAGGAAATAGATGTAAAATTTAAAAAAAAAAATTGAAAAGTTTTTTATTTATCATTTAAAGTTGATGATTGACATTTCCTAAGAGGAAATAGTTGTAAAAAAAAAAAATTACGCTTTAAGAGGTAAAAAAAAAAAAATTAGTAAAATTTCCTAAGAGGAAATCTTTGTAAAAGAAAATTTCTGGGAAATTTTCTTAAATGATAAGATCGGAAGGATGTTACCAAGCACTTTGTAGTTTGTTACTGAGAACAAACGCCGAAAGCTTTGATGAGCATGTGAGAACACTAGGAATAAATACAGTCTTTTCACAGTTGCAAAACGCGGTTATTGCCCAACAGAGAAATCCTGATCTAGGATACGAAGCAGATTCAGAAGATAACTCCTTTGGGAGCAGATTTGAACAATCCGACATAGTGGCGATTGCTCCACAAGGATCTGAATATACTCATTATAGTAATTCAGTTGAAATCCTACAAACTCCTTCTCCTGAAATTATATTGATCAGTGACGACGACGAACAAGTCGCTGACAATTTTGTAATTGCTGAATCACAACAACAAGAGTGAGTTGTTTATGATTGTAAATCAAGCAAGGCTTGATAGTTTGTAAAGTCTTTTTGAAATAAGACTATATAAGAAAGGTTTCTTGTTTTAGTAGATAGTAATGGGATCAAATAACAATTTACCAATCCCCGAATTCAGTGGGGATAATTATGAGTACTTGGTCCATCAAAATGAGGACATTACTCATAGGAAAAGGACTATGGGATAGTATTGAAGACGGTTACACTGCTCCAACAGATTGGACTATTTTGAGTGCAACCGACAAGAAGATCTTCAAAGATGCACAGAAAAATAACTCTTTTGCCTTATACCATCTTCAAGCGGCATTAGATCCAAGTATCTTTCCTAGAATTGCATCTTACTTAACTGCCACAGATACATGGAATGCCTTGAAAGAAGGATTCCAAGGAAGTGATAAAGTGAAGCAAGTCAGGCTTCAGACCTTAAAAAGAGATTTTGAAAATCTCGGAATGAAGGAAAATGAAAGAGTCGGTGACTACTGTGTGCGAGTCAAAGCAGTAGTTGATATGATGCAAACTTTAGGTGATGACACAAAAATTGAAACAATTGTGAAGAAAGTGTTGAGAACACTTCTTCCTAAGTGGAATCACATTGCCATCATAATTGAAGAATCCAAAGACCTTTCTACTCTTACATTTGATAGTTTGATTGGATCATTAACATCACATGAAGAGAGACTTCAAGGAGCACCTTCAACAAGCTATGGAGGTGATGACAAAGCCTTCACTTCGAACGAAGTTGCAAGACGAGGACAAGGAAGAGGTCGAGGCAGAGGACAACAACAAAGAGGCAAAGGCCAAAGCAACTCCTACAGAGGAGGAAATCAAAACAAAGGTGGAAATCAAAATAGAGGAGCCAATCAGAACCAAAACGACAATGCAGGCCGTGGAAATCAAGGACGAGGAAGTAACAAGACTAAAACAACTTGTTTCAATTGTGGGAAACAAGGACACTTCGCTCGTGACTGCTGGTCAAAGACTTCAAAATATCAAAGCAGTCAATATGGCTCATTCTACGGAGAAGAAGAAGGTCCATCAAATCTTTTTCTCTCTTATGGACAGTCAGATCAAAATCTTAAAGATACATGGATTTTGGATACTGGTTGCTCCAACCACATGAGTGGCAAAGAAAATCTCTTTGCTACATTAGATTCAAATTACAAATCCCATGTTAAGTTAGGGGATAATAAATCTTTGCAAGTTGAAGGCATTGGAGCTATGGAAGTTCCAACAAAAGAAGGCCTTAAAAAGGTGAATGACATATACTATACTCCACGACTACAACACAATTTGTTAAGTGTTGGCCAAATGATGGAGAAGCATTACAAATTAGTTTTTGATGACAGAAAATGTACAATCCTTGATAAAAACAATTGTAACCGAGTCATCACCGAAGTACCTATGACAAAGAATAGGTTATTCCCTCTAAAATTTGGTGAGCCGGGGGGAGCTCAACTTGCAAACATTGCTATTACAAATCCAAGTGAATTGTGGCACTTGAGATATGGTCACCTCAATTCCGCTAGCTTGAAAATGTTAACATCACAAGCTATGGTGACAGGACTACCAAAAATTCCAGAACATAAGAAGGTATGCGAAGCATGTGCTTTGGGAAAGCACTCCAAAACAAAGTTTCCAAGAGGCCAAGCGTGGAGAGCAAGCTATCCTCTTCAGCTAGTACATTCGGACATCTGTGGTCCAATGCAAACAAAAAGCCTTGGAAACAATTCTTATTTTCTAACATTCATAGATGATTATTCTAGAATGTGTTGGATCTATTTCTGAAACACAAAGATGAAGCATTTGATTGCTTCATAGACTTCAGAAATAATGTAGAAAAGCAATGTGACTACTATGTCAAATGTCTTCGCACTGATAGAGGAGGAGAGTACTCCTCAAATGAATTTTTACATTATTGTAAGCAAAATGAAATAAAAAGGCAGTTCACCACTGCCTATACCCCACAGCAGAACGGTGTGGCTGAGAGAAAGAACCGCACCCTTGTTGAAATGGCACGAACAATGCTTCAGACAAAGCATCTAACATACAGCTATTGGGCTGATGCAGTGAGAACTAGTGCATATATTCTAAATAGAAGTCCGACTTCTAGTTTAGATGGTATCACTCCTTATGAAGGATGGTACGGTAAGAAACCAAATGTCAAACATTTCCGAGTATTTGGTTCTTTAGCTTATGCACACATTCCTGAGGAGAAGAGAAAGAAGCTTGATCCCAAGAGTCAAGCATGTATTTTTGTAGGGTATTGTGAATCAACCAAAGGGTATAGATTGTACAATCCCAAGACACATAAAATAATTATCTCCAAGGATGTAATTTTTGATGAAGGGGGAGAATGGGGTCATAAAAAATTTGTTGATATTGACTCTAATTCGGAAAGTTCCTGTTGTCACATTTTGCACGGGGTGCAATGTCTTCAATATTGTTTTGTAACAGTGCTGCTCTTCTTTTCCTCCTTCCGTTTTCCTTCCTTCTCTCCCTTTCCTTTTCTTTCCCATTCTCTTTCTCTCCCCCCTTTTTCCTTGGAGTCCCCCAGTTGATTTTCCAACTTTCCAGCAAGTCTACCTAAAATTGGCTAAGTGTTGGTGCGAAGTGCGTACTTCGCCCAGTTTTGGTGCGAAGTTCGCACTTCGCCCAGTTTTGGTGCGAAGTGCATACTTCGCCCAGTTTTGGTGCGAAGTTCGCACTTCGCCCAGTTTTGGTGCGAAGTGCGTACTTCGCCCAGTTTTGGTGCGAAGTTCGCACTTCGCCCGGTCCGGGTGCGAGTGCGTGCTTCGCCCGGCTCGGGTGCGAAGTGCGTGCTTCGCCTGAGCTTTGGTGCGAAGTCCGACTTCGCCCCACTTTCCGGGCGCACCTTGCACTGCGGACTGGCAGGTCAACACAGAAGAAAGATAAAATGTCGGAGCAGGTCCATATGGCGGCAGACACCAGTGTTCGCCTGTGCGCAGTTCGACTTCTCAACAGAGCCGGAATGCGCCCTTGACAGGTGTACAGTAGGGGAACAAACCCGGAATTTGACCAAGGCGTGAAGGCCTTCCCAACTGCACTGTTTTTTGCCCACGCATCCCAAGGAGCTCCGATCCCAAGTGAAGATGGATAGACTGCCCTCTAAGGCAGGCATGTGTCACACAACATAACCCATCATCAGACAAGTGTCCAGATTCGGGATTTGAACCAAGACTGCCGACCAAAAGGGATAAGCATGGACTGCCTGCACCGCCTGCGTTAATAGCCTCATTCAAAGCTGATCTGAGGTTTCACCTGCTCCAGCTACCAGCGAGCCTGCCGACTTGAAGATTTACCCAGCACTCCGCCACGTAGCTGTCCAGCTTCCAGGAAGACCATGCTGCGGGTACAGCCCAGTCCGACAAAAGGTCAACATTTGCAGCTCTTTCGCCGCTTCTGTCAGCTTATGTTTGACTGGGACTCTGTGCCCATTAATGTAACGGGTGGGACTCGGGCTATAAAAGCCCATCGTGAATTCATTGTAAAGGGTGGAAGGGGAATGTTTGTTAGGGAACTACTGTGCTTACTGTAACCGTGCTTCTGCTTACAAATACAATCTGTATGCCTGGTTCTGTTCTACCGCTTTTATTTCTTCCTGTTTATGCTTTACGCGATTCTGTGTCATGGCTTGTTGATTCACTTCGGCATTTGATGGTCAGGCGCCTTTAGCATTATTTTTGTACTTTTAAATTTCATATAATAGATGTGGTAGCAGTTCCATCAGTTATGTGTGACGTTGTTGGCCCGTATCTGGTGATTGATGCGATCCCCTGCTGTTAGTTCCTTGTAGGGAATGTTTGCTAGGGAGCCATTGAAGCTGTGCGGTTAAACTCTCTGCTTAACACATATACACGGCTCGACATCTCTAGGTTTACTTTCTACCCCCGTCGGTGTACGTATCCGGTGATTGATACGATCCCTCGTCGTTAGTTCCTTGTAGGGAATGTTTGCTAGGGAGCTATTGAAGGCTGTGCATACACCGCTTGTGTATCGGAAGTACGCCTAGGTTTTGCGGTTCCTTGTCATGCTCTGTGTTTGTATGCGGTAAGTAGCGGTGATTGGTGTGTTCCCGTCATCGTTAGTTTCCCCCCACCAACCTTTGGACATATTTGTAATCTCTTTCTGTACATTTGTCTCTTTCAGTTCATTTATTTCTTTCCTGTTCCCTTTAGCTTAAATTAGAAACCCCCCAAAAGGAGCCGGCCTTCTCCGGAGATTGGCTCGGAAGGCATCTCTTCCTTCCGGCCTTTCATGCTGGTGGGCGAATCTGGGCGCATTAACCCAAAATCCTTTCCTCATGGCAGATTCGTAACCAACAGTTTCTGCGCACGCCCGGTGGGACACTTGTCCCACGATTTAAAGAAAGAGTACCCGTTCTGTCTCCACTTAGCGCAACAGTTTTTCTGCTACGCTCGGCGGAACTCGGGTCCCACATCTGAAGAGAGATTTTCCGATCCGTCTCCACCTGGCGCTGACAGTTCCTGAGCTCTCGGTGAGACAAGGAAGTTTCTCACCCCCGACAGAATCGAAGCACCGGTGTTCGCTTCATTGCTGTTCCAAATCTGAGCACCTGGCGACTCTGCACGAACAAATCCTCTGAGTCTAGAAGACCGGTCCCGTCACCTTCATGCACACGAGAAGGTGGCGAACAAGAAATCCGAGAAGCCCGCCTGAGTTCTACGAACTAGACATCCACGCTCGAGGCGAGATCCCCAGGCTGGCTGATCCGCGAGCTCGTTTCGACGAAGCCGAGGCTGAGATCCAAGAAGAAGCCGAAGCTGAGGTCGGAAGAGCCGAGTACGAAGTAGAAGAGGCCGAGGAAGAGGAAAATCCTGCATCCTCGGAAAGTACCGACACCGAGTACACAACCGACGGCGGAGAAGAAGAAGAAATGGCTGCTCAACAGCCGAATGACGATGATCTCTTCCCGGCGGTGGACTCTACGGGGCCTTTGGCCCTGATCGGTCAGCAAGTCGTGCCCCCTGCTGCTTTAAAGTCTATTCCCACATACGACGGCTACGGTAAAACGGCGTACGAGCACATCCAGGACATCCTCGCCCTGGCCGCGCTGCATACCATCACCGATGAAAGTGTGAAGACCCGTCTGCCGGCCCTTTCTCTGAGGGGAAAGCTTCTCTACTGGTGGAGATCGCTGCCAGAAGGATCCATCACAGGGTGGCCCCAGCTTGCTAGGAGGCTCGTAAAAGGATGCAACGAGTCTGCTGATCCTACCTCTCTACTGCATCAGTTCCAAGCAATCCGGAGGCATCCTCAAGAGGAGGTGTCCGATTTTAACATTAGGTTTGCGAGATCCCGGAAACGGGTACCTCGCGAACTTCGGCCTTCAGCCGGCATGGCTTCTCACTACTATCTGAGGTCTTTCAACTCAGACATATGCCTGCTGTTGAAGATCGCCCGAATTGACGAGTTCCCTGCACTATACGAAGCTGCCCAGCAAGCTGAAGCTGACATTATCTCCATTGGCAGGCTTCCGTCCAGAGTGCAGGAGCCGATTCATCCCGACTTTCCCAGATCGCAGTATCCTTCTGCTTCTGGTGGTTTGTCGTCCACTTCAGGGCAGCAACCCCAGCCGCAGTGGAATCCGGCGCCGGTCGTAACCCAATACGGCCCGCCTCAGTTGCATTACCCTCATCCGCCTCCTTCCGCTCCGCATTTTCCAGCGCTTCCTGCTCCCCCGCAGTATGCGTCTTATTCTAACCCTCCTCCCTCCTCCATTGGCCGCTTTGCCTCCACCGGCACAGTTGCCGCCTCCCGACAGCAGCATCCCGAACACGATTCTACAAGAAGTGCGGGCTTTGGCCTTCGGATATCATGCCATGTCCAATGACATGACCGCTATGAAAAAGAAGCAGGCCCAAATGGACTTTGCTCCTAGAAGGCCGTATGCGCCACCGGCGCTGACAAAAGATAAAGCCCCAGAAAATCAACAACAGAGGCGTCCGCCTCCGAGGAATGCTGCTATAGAAGACCCACCTGGTCCTCCAGACCAGGTCAACTCGGTGCACTACGTGCAATGACCCGCATTCGGAGGAAGACTGCACTTTGCACCAGCACTACATCCAGACCTTGGCCGGCAACACTATAGAAGATGATGAGTCGTACATGATCTTGGACGGCGAGGCCAATTTTGCCCTGCCATAAGAGAATCCAGTGACGCCCGCCAAGGAAGAAAAGAAAGCTGCGGACGCGGCTAAACCTTTGCAGGTATACGCAAGAAGAGAAAAACCGCAGCCCGACGGGCTGCCACCGTACAAGCGGCTGTGGCCTTACACAGCCCAGGAGAAGGCGTCCAAAGATAAAGCTCCCGCTAAACCTTCTCCAGCAAAGGCTGCTGCTGTTCCAGCTAAGCCTCCAACAAAGGCCCCAACTCCCGCTAAGCTTCCTGTACTTCAGCCCCCAGCTGAAACCAAAGAACAAGCCCAGGAGAAGCTGAAGTACCCGTCTCTGACCAAGAGACAGCGAGTTGAGGCCACCCAACAGTACCGAACCAAGTATGAACCGGCTAAACCAGCAGAAGGAGCTAGTACCTCGGGCTACAGCATTGTAGACGAGTTGAAGAAGACTCCTGCCAGAATCAGCATGTACGATGCTCTTCTGCTTCCAGGCCAGGTAGATCTGCTGCAAGAATCACTGAAGAGCATGAAGAGCGGCAAGCAGATGCAGCCTGCTGTCCTGGTTCAACCTTTGACAGTCTCCGCCACTGGGAAGAACAGACCGCCACCCTTTTATCTGTCTTTGCGGATGCAAGGGCACATAGTTCACAACTGCATGGTGGATTCTGGTGCTTCCTCGACTGTAATGCCGAAGGCCGTCTGCGATGAGATCGGGATGGAATACACACGGAGCAGCCAAGGTGTGTTGCAATTAGACGGCACCCCTGTCAAGACAGTTGGTGTCATAAAGGACATCCCTATCCGGCTGCACAAAGCTCTCGACATTGTGGTCATCCAAGAGGTCGTGATTGTTGACCCGGAGCCTTACTTCGGCATGTGTCTCTCTCGGGAGTTCACTGCGAAGTTGGGCGAGTACCGTCTCTAGACTACTCGCACATGGAAGTACCCTTCAAAGGAAGGAGACTGAAAATTTTCAATGAGAAGCCTTCCCCTTTTCTAGTAGACAAGATACCCGGAGGAGAGATGGACTGCATGGTCCAGTTGTCAGAGGAAGAACTGGTGACAGTGGAACTGACCGAGCAAGCTCTCGAAGTGCTACAGCTTGAAGACGAGTTCTCGTTGCGGGACTTCAATGCCGTAATCGGGACAGAGCAGGGCTGTTACTCCATTAAACAGCCCGAGGAGCTTGACGTGTCAGTTGCGAAAGAAGTAGGACCTGCACCCGAAGAGCTGTGGAAGCTTTTCTTTGACGGCGCGCGTTGCAAGAATGGCGCCGGTGCAGGGGTACTCCTGGTTTCCCCAACCGGAGTCCAGAGGGACTATGCCTACGAGCTGGCTTGGAGCTGTACTAACAATTCGGCGGAATACGAAGCCCTGTGCTTGGGTTTGCGAAAGGCGGAAAGGCTCGGAATCAAGCATCTCCAAATTTTCGGAGATTCAGAGTTAGTGTGTCATCAAGTTATGAATAAATGCGCGTCCAAGCATCACTATCTTAGAGCGTACCGCAATCGGGTCTGGGACCTGATGGAATCGTTTGACTCATTGAATGTTAAGGCAATATCGCGTGAGAGAAACAAGCACGCTGATATTCTGGCGTCTGTTGGAGCCAGGTACGTTCCGGCTGAAGACGTCGTCCAGAAACTGAAGCCGGTCCGCACCATTTACGAGCCTTCGTGCTCGATAGGGATACCTTTTGGCAGGTATTCAGCTGTGACGAGGAGATCGTCACATTCCTGGTTAACGAAGTGTGTGTAATCGAAGGTAGAGACCCTGATGACGAGCAATATGAGGGGTTGATACAGTTATGGAATAATCACGTCCCAAAAGGACTGATTACATTAGAGAGTCTCTTTGATCGGAATGACAGAGCGATATCCCACAAGATCAAAGTAGACCCGAGGCAGTATGCTGACCTGGAACTCGAACCCGGTAAATCTATCAAGGTCGGAACAGACTGCACGTCGAGGGAGCTGGGACAGATTATATCACTGTGTCAGGAGTTCCCCGACATCGTGGCCTGGTGCTACGAGGATTTGAGGGGGTATGACAGAACTGTCATCCAAAGATACCATCGAGCTAGAGGAAGGCGCCAAGCCGTTCCGACAAAAGCAAAGGGCCGTAAATCCAAAGATTGAGGCCATGATTTAGACCGAGCTCTTGAAGATGCTGGAGGCCAAGATCATCTACCCCATCAAACATTCATCCTGGGTCACGAATTTGGTGCCCGTGAGGAAAAAGAATGGCGACATACGTCTCTGTGTCGACTTCGAAACCTAAATCGAGGCTTCCCTCCGGGACCACTATCCGCTTCCCCAAATTGATCAGATTCTACATATCGTTGCTGGAGCCCAGAGATTTTCACTTTTAGATGGATTTTCCGGCTACAACCAGATTTGGGTCAAAGACGAAGACCAACATAAGACGGCGTTTACCACGAAGTGGGGGACGTTCGCCTATCAACGCATGCCGTTTGGCTTATCTAATGCTGGTGCCACGTTCCAAAGGGCCATGGACCTGGCCTTCCGAGAGCTGCTCAACAAGATTATTGTCATCTACCTCGATGACATGACTGTTTTCTCTCACCGACGAGAAGATCATGTTTCGCACTGCGCAGATATTTGAGAGTTGTCGAGAATTCGGCATCTCTATAAACCCGAAGAAGTCTGTCTTCGCGGTGAAGGAAGGAAAGTTGCTGGGACATGTCATCTCCGAGGAAGGCCTCGCCATTGACCCTGACAGAGCGGAAGCCCTCGTTCGCTTGCCAGCCCCCACTGATAAAAAAGGGCTGCAGTCCTTCTTCGGTCAGATTAACTTCGTGCGGAAGTTCATCCCGGACTTCGCACAGGTGATCAAGCCCATGGCTGAACTGTTGAAGAAAGATACACCTTACGAATGGACTGATGAGAGAGAGCAGGCCTTCGAGGAAATCAAGGCTCGAATTGCGCAAGCTCCGGTGTTGACAAACCCGGACTACTCCAAGGACTTCATCCTGTATGCAGTGGGAGAACCCGAAAGTTACGCTGCAGTCCTGACTCAGAAGGGAGAAGACGGTGAGGAGCGCCCCATTGCGTTCCTAAGCCAAGTGATTTTGCCGCACGAAGAGAAGTACAATTTTATAGAGCGGCAGGTCCATGCGGTCATGAAGTCCCTTCGAAAGTTCAGGCACTTTGTCTCCCAGAGCAAGACCACTGTCTTTGTGATTCACCCCGATGTTCGCAGTTTCATCTTGCAAGGAGAACCGGGTCACAAGAGAGCGGGATGGATTGCCAAGATCCAGGAGTTCGACATCGAAGTGCGGCCCACCAAGCTTATTAGAGGCCGAGCCTTGTGTCAGGAATTGGCCCGAAGCGCTGTAGCCGGCATCTCCGCCTGCAAGTGGGAGGACACAGCGACACGCATCTACCTAGCCAACTCCTTATCGGGGGGGAGTGATTGGACAGATGAACTGGTGAGATACTTCTGCACCGGAAGATGTCCCGATCACCTGAACGCCTCACAACGAAGGAGATTTCGGCTAGGTGCACTAAGGTACACTCTTCGTCCCGAGGGGCTTTACTTCAAAAACATTGACGGCATCCTGTTGCGGTGCGTCATAAAATCTGACCAGCCTAGGATCCTCGGAGATTTTCATTCCGGGATGCCTGGGGGTCACCATTCTTCAAGGCCAACGGCCTTAAAAATAATAAGGGCTGGATACTATTGGCCCACTCTGTTTGCAGACGCGCATGCGGTCTGCGCCAAATGTGATCAATGCCCGAGGTATGCTGGCCGAAACGCAGAAAGCACCCCTGCCCCTTCAACCGATTCAAGCCGAAGCTCCGTTCCAGCAATGGGGTCTAGACTTCATTGGGGTGATTTCTCCTAACTCCTCCGCCGGCCACAAGTTTATTCTCACAGCTACTGATTATTTCACACGGTGGACGGAGGCAATCCCGACCAAGAACGCCGACCAAGAAACGGTCATCAGGTTCATTGAGAGCCTGATTACCCGCTTAGTGGTTCCGAGTCGATTGTGACGGATAACGGTCCGGGATTTGTAGGCGCCATACTCACGGAGTACACCAACGAGACTTGGCATCTATCACAAGATGTCTTCTAATTACTACCCGCAGGGGAATGGCCTCGCCGAGTCTACTAACAAGAACCTCCTGAAAATTCTCCGAAGGACCATTGAAAAGAATAAGCGGACTTGGCACTTACTCCTGAACCGGGCGTTGTGGGCGGACAGAGTTGCGTTCAAGAAATCCCTCAGAACGTCCCCCTACGCGCTCGTCTATGGCAAGGAAGTTGTTATGCCATCACACATTGAAATCCCCGCCCTGTGGATGATTGATGAAGACAGGAGCAGCGGAGACCCGGTAGATGACAGATTGTGCCAACTCCTGCAGTTGGAAGAAGACAGAGAAAGTGCATACCAGGCCTTCGCGGATCACATTGCAGCCACTCAAGGCTGGTTTGCCAAAGGCACCACTGCCCGAGTTTTCGAAGTCGGGGACCTCGTGCTGAAGTGGGATTCATACAAGGCAAAACCGGGTAATCACGGAAAATTTGATGCTCTCTGGGAGGGCCCTTATCAGATTGCCCGAGTGAATCAGTTCAATGCCTACATACTTTCGGATATGGAGGGTCAGCTCCTCCCCATCCCCGTCAACGGGTTCCACTTGAAGCTTTATCGCTGTTGAAGGCGCCCGAGTGGCCCTTCCTTGTAAAAATTTTTCCTTGTGTTTTTTATTTTTCCCCGCATGTATAATTTCCAGTTTTAGCTTTCAATTTATTTTTCCTTCTTTGAGCTTAATTGCGGCATGGGAGAGAAAGACAGACTTCGCAGCGAAGTCTGTCGTTGCCCCGCAGGAGGGGCGAAGTTCGGCTATGCAGAGAAAGAAAGGAGAAAAAAGAGCAAAAAATTGACTAAGTGTTGGCCGAAGCCCGACTTCGCAGCGAAGTCGGACTTCGGCCCAGCCGAATTGCGAAGTTTGTTCGAGAAAATGTTGAAGCACACTAAGAAGAAGCTCCGCTCAGCCTTTGACCGAAGTACGCACTGCACACACCCTTCGTGCGAAGTACGCACTGCGCGCAACTTTTGCGCGAAGTGCGAACTTCGCAGCGAAGCCTGACTTCGCCAGCGCTCGCGCGAAGTGCGCGCTGCGCTCTACTCTCGTGCGAAGTGCGAACTTCGCACGAAGTTCGCACTTCGCACCAAGCTTCGGCCGAAGTCCGAACAAGGCCAGCATCGCATTGCGCAGTTCGACCGACGAGCGAAGGTTGCAAAAGGTGTTAAGTGTTAGTGAAGCCTGAAGGCGGCCAAGACCCAGACCGCGCCCGAAGCCTTGGGCGCAGCAAGCAAGCAGAAGAGTTCAAGCACGCGCTCGCGCTGAGTTCGAACTTCGCCCGAAATTCGGCGAAGTCCGACTTCGCCGGCGAGGTCGGGCCGCGCCCAACTCGGCGAAGCCCGGCTGCGCCTAGTTTTCCGGGCCAGTATTGGGACGCGGTTTAAAAAAAAATAATAACGAAAAATTCAAAAGCCCCCAAGCTGGGCCCAAGGCGCGCTTGCACTTGTTTTAATCTGGGTTTCCGCACCAAAGGTTTTGTCTTGAGCAGTGTGCCCAAGTGGTGGCAGCAACGTCAGCCATGGTGCAGTCCCCAACGCTGAATTAATGATTGCGCGTTTTTCAAGGAAAAATGCAACCAAAGAAGCATGGCACGTCTGTCGGGGCGCGTTTTTTTTCAAACGTTCTCCTGCGCAGCCACCAAGGATTTTAACTCAGCCGACCTACCCCCTCCTGCGTTGCATTAATGGCGCTGTTTTTATCTAGAAAAGGGGGTCAGAAACATGCCAACATTCCAGATTGCAGAGATTATTCCTCGGACAGTGCTAATTATTCCTCTGATAGCGAAATTTGTTGCAGACAGCCTGAACCTATCATTATTGCTGACTCAGAGAGATGGACAAGGGAAAAAGGCCCGTGTCAGCGCAGTCCAGCGAAAGCAGTGAACCAGGGGATTTGCCGCGGCCAGGAGTTTTCAAAGGCGATCCCCCGCCAGAGAAGAAGTCAAAGGCCCGGACGAAGAAGGTACAGCGTGGGCAATCCCCACCACCTCCGGTCAATTACCTGGCAGGATATGTGGACGGCTTGTTTTCCATGAGCCTAACTCAGCTGCGAGCGAATGTGGAGAGATGGGCTGACAAAGTTTCGCCCTCCCATCATTTTGGAGCGGCGTACAAATCAAATCTCTTCATATTCATGTGCCCTCCTGTCCACCAGTGCCCGGAGCTGATAGACTTAATTGTCAGACACTATAAACCAGCTTCCCGGCAAATCTGCAGTTCCGTCGGCAAACCCTTGTTCGCACTGCGCGAGGAGACTGTGCAACCGACTTTCGCCCCAGGGTTGGAGTATGACTCCGGCACCATCCTCAGAAAGATCAGTCTGGGCGAACAAGCGGGACGTTTCACGCACACCAAGCGAATGAGGGATTTCCTCAATTCAGAGCTGAACGCCCCGCTTCCAGCCGGACAATGGCCGACTGGCCCCATGCCTTTGACGAAATTTCAGAGCAAGTATCTATATACCATCCTGGCATGGATTCTCGGTTGCGACTCCGATGAGTTGGTGCACCGTGCACTAGCCTAGCGCTAGCAGAATGCCTCCTGTGTGGAGAATCTTACGAACCAGCGGCGCAATGGAGCGGAAAGCGCCCCATCTC
Organism: Wollemia nobilis; assembly: GCA_028583015.1. Lineage (NCBI taxonomy): Eukaryota > Viridiplantae > Streptophyta > Pinopsida > Araucariales > Araucariaceae > Wollemia > Wollemia nobilis. Next base: position 850,898 of record JAQPPZ010016712.1, on the reverse strand, counting down.
TTTCGACTGGGCAGACTGGCTGGCTTACGCCATTCATTCCAGCCTGTTGAAGATTCAGAAGAGGCAGTCAACCGATTTTCGTTTTAGCTCTGTTCTGGCCTGGCTTTGTTTGTACCATCTGCACCCCCAAATGCCGATCCTGAACCCGAAGAAGGTTAACGAGAAAGGAGAGCCCGCACCCGTCTATAATCGGACGGATGACTTATACCGGAAAGGGTCCTACTACAAGTTCAACTTCAACTTTCTGGGATTCGTCATGTCAGTCTTCACCGAAAGTGAAATCCCCCGTCCCCCGAGAGAAATGACGAGTGCTTTGATAAATCAGAAGCTCGGGGACGTTTTCAGACTGACGCAGGGGATTGTGATCAGAATCTACGGATTCAAGGGCAAACCCTATTTGCTGCCCTATTGGTGCTCAGAGCATCTGTTCGGGATGGAGGTTGCCCGACAGATGGACTATGTGGAAGAAGAGTTTGGCCTAGGGAAGAAAAGAGGACAGATTTTCCAATACCCTCTTTCCTGGGCCAACGTTGAGATTACCGAGGTAGGACAACATGTCTACCTAGAGCAAGCGCTGTCCTGGATTGGCTCTGGTTTCTATGCCGCTAGTCACTGGAAGTATGACCCTCATGGGATAAGGGGAAAGTTTGCACATTTGTGCCCCCGGGATATAACCGAAGATAGATGCGACGTGGTCCATGTGGACCTTGACTGGGAGATTGAATTAATGGAAGCTTCTCCTCCCTGGCAGGATTTCTACTGCGAGGAGGTGACATATGACCCCAAGCGAAACCCGGACCATCACTTCTCATCTCCAGGGTTCAAAAAATTTCTGTCCAAGATTGCAGGCCTTAACTGGTCTAAAGAAAAGATTACCGAATGCTGGAAAATGAGATGCCGCACGCAGCACGATAAATCCACAAGGAGAAACCTGGCCGTAGATGACGACTTTTCGGTTCTCTATGACCAGCATCATGACAGCTGGCGGCCGTTCGCATATCAAGGTTACGTTCCCCGAGGCCCCTTTGAGGATTATAAAAGTGGGTCTCCTCCCAAACAATTGTACACTTCGGCAACTGCCAGCGCAGGCCCAGCAAGTACCCAGGCCGATCCAATGCAGCCCGTGGCTCCTAAGGCGGCGCCTGAAAAGGCAAAAGAGTTAGTCAAGGCAGCGCCCGAGGCACTCCCTCAGGCAAGAAAAGCGCCAGCGCCGCCAGAAAGCAGACCGGTCGCGGCAGACATTCTGCCAGTCAAACCCCGGTACAAGTTTACCGTGGGAGCATCAACGCCTGCTGCACCTGCTTCGTCTCCTTCCCCTGATCCGACAGTTGTTCCAGAAGAGAAGAAGCGGAGGAGAGTTGAGAAAATCAGGCGACCTAGCCTGATAGTGCAGACGGCCGATCGCAGAGCCGCAGCCGCGTCCCGCCGCCGCAAGGCGCTTCCTTGGGAAGTCCCAAGCCGCCCGCCGAGACAAGAAGCGAAGACATCCCCCGGCATCGGCTCGGGCGGAGCCCGCAGTACGTTTGCTGCCCCCGTCTCTCTAGTCTCACCCAGTTCTACTTCCACTCGGTCCCCCGCTCAATCCGGGCGAGCCATGACCACATCCTCCTCCCCGTCTCCGCGTCCTTCTAGCGGTCCCCATTCTTTCGATCGGCTTGCTCGGAACCCTAACGTCTCTCTTTCTCCGAGCACAACTCCAAACCCTTCGCCCGAGGTCAGTGCTGAGGCTGTCCGTTCACCGTCACATCCTCCGCCTCAGCCGCTTCAAACCCTCGCAGTGTTAGCCGCTCCCATTTCCATTTCCCGGTCGCCCCCACAAGCGACCGATTCTTCCAAGGTCTGTCCGGTTCCTCCTGGTTCCATTCCCGCAGGAGAGACGTCTCAGCAGATCCCTAGGCTGGGGGAACCAGATTTTATGGACGACCTCCAGAACTCAGATGACTTGCCCCTGGCAACGAGAGCCGTAGAGTATTCTGTCTCTTTCCGCCAAGACCTGAAGTGGAGGAGACACGAAGAGATAGCCGCCCCGGCGAAACGCGGAAAGTATGATTTCGGAAGGAGAGTGATTACAACGGAAGAAATAATCCCAATAGTGAAGAAGCCTCTCCGAGAAATGACTAAGGCGGACTACGTGCTCCAGACAAAGGAGAAAAGCTTTGACGACATCAATAAGCAGTATGAGATTCAGACGATCATGCGCAAAGCTGACAATCTCTTTGTCAAGAGTCTGGAGGAGCAGGAAGAACTTTTCGCGTTGCAGGATAAAGTAAGGCAGCTTGAAGAGGACCTATCTAGGTCCACTGAGCAGCTGGAAGCGGCGCGGCAAGAAACAGATGAACTCAAAGCCCAGCTGGCCGCTTCTCAGCAACAGGCCGCAACCGAAAAGAAAGCAGCCTCGGAGCAGATTTCTCAGCTCCAGGAGTCTTTGAAGCAGGCACAGTCGCAGCTTGCAGAGAAAACATCTCAAGCGACGGTCTTTTCAAAGACAAAGGTTAAGGAAATGAGGGCTGGTTTGCTGAGGGAATGCAAGCCCCATACCTTTAAGGCGATGGCAGTCCTGGACTTCGCATCCAGGATTCAAGAAGTTTCTGCCCAGGGAAAGCCTGTGGTAGAGGAGGCCGAGCGCCAGGCGAAGCAATGGCTGGACCTGGCGGTTAATCTTCAGGAGCGCGAGCGCAACGGCGTCCATTTTTCCCCCGTGTCCTCATTCGCTGCAGAATGGGCAGGTGCAAGGGTGACCTTGCACAAATATTTCAGAAAAGTTGAAGAGGTGAGAGTGGCCAGACGAATGCTTGACGCATTCACGCATGAAAGAGATATCTGTCTGGCCCCCTTTCACGCTCTTTCAGAACTTGGGTGTCCAGGTTTTGTTGAGAATGGCGAGCTCCTCACCCTAGATCGGGTAAAGAAGAATTGGCAGTCCTTTGAAGCAGATACGACTGAAATTGATAGCTGGACTGAGCCAATTCAAGACAGTCAGGTCACTCGGATGGTGTCCAGATATTCCAAGATCCGCTCCTATTTCCAGGAGTTAGAGAAAAGATACCTCACCATCGACCTGCACGCGGTCGCCGCTTTTCACGGAGCATTAGAAGATATAGCTCGACCGCAAGCCATTCGAAGCGTAAGCTCGGCGCTCAGCCCAAGTGGCATACACTCGCATGTGCGAGGCAGAAGCAGGAAATGAAGAGCTTTCGGAAGGAGATTCTGACGAGGCAACTGACAAAGATGAATCTGAAGAACAGTTGCCGCAAGGAGAACAGTTAGAGCAGCAAAAGGCAGGGGAGGTAAGTTCCTCTACACCCAAAGGATGAAGGCATGGATTCTTTGCGCCGAGGCGAGCTCGACACCCCGCGAGCCGCCAGAAATGTTGTCACATTTTGCACGGGGTGCAATGTCTTCAATATTGTTTTGTAACGATCGTTGCTCTTCTTTTCCTCCTTCCGTTTTCCTTCCTTCTCTCCCTTTCCTTTTCTTTCCCATTCTCTTTCTCTCCCCCTTTTTCCTTGGAGTCCCCCAGTTGATTTTCCAACTTTCCAGCAAGTCTACCTAAAATTGGCTAAGTGTTGGTGCGAAGTGCGTACTTCGCCCAGTTTTGGTGCGAAGTTCGCACTTCGCCCAGTTTTGGTGCAAAGTGCGCACTTCGCCTAGTATGGGTGCGAAGTGCGTGCTTCGCCCAGTTTTGGTGCGAAGTCCGACTTCGCCCCACTTTCTGGGCGCACCTTGCACTGGCAGACTGGCAGGTCAACACAGAAGAAAGATAAAATGCCTGAGCAGGTCCATATGGCGGCAGACACCAGTGTTCGCCTGTGCGCAGTTCGACTTCTCAACAGAGCCGGAATGCGCCCTTGACAGGTGTACAGTAGGGGAACAAACCCGGAATTTGACCAAGGCGTGAAGGCCTTCCCAACTGCACTGTTTTCTGCCCACGCATCCCAAGGAGCTCCGATCCCAAGTGAAGATGGATAGACTGCCCTCTAAGGCAGGCATGTGTCACACAGCATAACCCATCATCAGACAAGTGTCCAGCTTCGGGATTTGAACCAAGACTGCCGACCAAAAGGGATAAGCATGGACTGCCTGCACCGCTGCGTTAATAGCCTCATTCAAAGTTGATCTGAGGTTTCACCTGCTCCAGCCTACCAACAAGCTCGCCGACTTGAAGATTTACCCAAAGACTCCGCCACGTAGGCTGTCCGGCCTTCCAGGAAGACCATGCTCGTGGGTACAGCCCGATCCGACAAAAGGTCAGCATTTGCGGCTCTTTCGCCGCTTCGTCGACCTTATGTTTGATCGGGACTCGTGCCCATTAATGTAACGGGTGGGACTCGGGCTATAAAAGCCCATCGTGAATTCATTGTAAAGGGTGGAAGGGGAATGTTTGTTAGGGAACTACTGTGCTTATCGTAACCGTGCTTCCGCTACAAATACAATCTGTATGCCCGGTTCTCGTTCTACCGCTTTTATTTCTTCCTGTTTATGCTTTACGCGATTCTGTGTCATGGCTTGTTGATTCACTTCGGCATTTGATGGTCAGGCGCCTTTAGCATTATTTTTGTACTTTTAAATTTCATATAATAGATGTGGTAGCAGTTCCATCAGTTATGTGTGACGTTGCTGGCCCGTATCTGGTGATTGATGCGATCCCCTGCTGTTAGTTCCTTGTAGGGAATGTTTGCTAGGGAGCCATTGAAGCTGTGCGGTTAAACTTTCTCGCTTAACACATATACCGGCTCGACATCTCTAGGTTTACTTTCTACCCCCGTCGGTGTACGTATCCGGTGATTGATACGATCCCCCGTCGTTAGTTCCTTGTAGGGAATGTTTGCTAGGGAGCTATTGAAGTCGTGCATACACCGCTTGTGTATCGGAAGTACGCCTAGGTTTTGCGCTTCCTTGTCATGCTCTGTGTTTGTATGCGGTAAGTAGCGGTGATTGGTGTGTTCCCGCATCGTTAGTTCCCCCACCAGCCTTTGGACATATTTGTAATCTCTTTCCGTACATTTGTCTCTTTCAGTTCATTTATTTCTTTCCTGTTCCCTTTAGCTTAAATTAGAAACCCCCCAAAAGGAGCCGGCCTTCTCCGGAGATTGGCTCGGAAGGCATCTCTTCCTTCCGGCCTTTCATGCTGGTGGGCGAATCTGGGCGCATTAACCCAAAATCCTTTCCTCATGGCAGATTCGTAACCAACAGTTCCACATTTGTACAACCCAAGAAAAGTAGTGGAAAAAGTTCCCCTCCACAAAGTCCACATTAGGAATCTTCATCAAGTACATCAAGTGGTACACCCAGTCCAAGAGGGACTTCTTTGTTGGCACCCCCAAACTCTCCGAAACGATTTCATAGATCTGTAAGCGCTCCAAGTCCGATGGATATTGATCCAGTTTCTCAAAGGAAAGAGACAAATAAAGGAAAGCGCATACTACATAGTCATCCATCTTCTCAAATGTTGGATAGGAATTTCCAATAAAGATACACTAGGAGTCAAGCTAGTGAGATGGACGACATTTTGTCAAGACTTGAAAATCTTCAAATGTCAGGAGATGATGAGTCTCATGAACCAAGGGGTGAAGTAGTCAATTATGCTTTGTTGGCTGCTGCACAGCTAGAACCATCTAGCTATGAAAAAGCATGTATCTGAAAGTATATGGCAAGAAGCCATGGAAGAGGAAATATCCTCAATTAAAAAGAATGATACTTGGGAGCTTGTGAAGCTTCCCAAGGGAAAAAAATGTGTTGGATGTAAATGGGTCTATAAGACCAAATTCAATGTTGATGGAAGCATTGAAAGGCACAAGGCAATATTAGTAGCTAAGGGTTTTACTCAGAAATATGGAATAGATTATGAGGAAACCTTTGCTCCAGTTGCTCGACAAGAAACAATCAGAACTGTTCTTTCCTTGGCAGCCCATAAAGGATGGAACATTCAACACATGGATGTAAAAAGTGCATTTTTAAATGGATACCTGACAGAAGAGGTGTATGTACAACAACCTCAAGGTTTCCAAGAACAAGGAAAAGAGAACCTTGTTTATAAATTGAAAAAAGCACTTTATGGCCTCAAGAAAGCACCACGAGCGTGGTACTCATGAATTGACGGCTATTTCAGCAAGTATGGTTTCACAAAAAGCAAGAGTGAACCAACTCTATACTACCTAAAGAATGGAGTAGATATCCTCATAGTTTGTTTATATGTGGATGATCTAATATTTATGGGTAGTAATAATAAAATGAATATGGAGTTCAAAAACTCCATGATGAATCAGTTTGAGATGAAGGATCTCGGATTAATGAGATACTTTTTAGGAATGGAAGTACATCAATCAAAGAATGGGATCTTCATATGTCAACAGAAATATGCTCGTGACATGATTCAGAAATTTGCTATGCAGCAGTGCAAATCAGTTGCAACACCAACAGGACATGGAATCCAGCTAAGCAAAGATGATGGAGCACCAAAAGTTGACATGACCAATTTCAGAAGCATGGTTGGGAGTTTAATGTTTCTCACCAACACTAGGCCAGATATTCAGTATGTTGTTTCTCTAGTATCAAGGTTTATGGCATGCCCATCCGAGCTGCATTTTCAAGCAACCAAACGAATTTTACGATATGTAAAAGGTACATTGGATTTTGGAATCCATTACCACAAGTCTAACTCTGTGAAGTTAGTTGGTTATAGTGACAGCGATTGGGGCAGTAATATAGATGACATAAAATCTACATCAAGGAACTGTTTTAGTCTAGGTTCAGGACTAATAACTTGGAGTTCCAAGAAGCAATCTGTTGTAGCATTATCATCTATAGAAGCTGAGTATATAGCCATTACCCATGCTAGTACTCAAATCCTCTGGTTGAGGAAAATCCTTGAAGAGATTGGCGAAAAACAAATTGGTCCAACCAAACTGAATTGTGATAATATTAGTGCCATACAGTTGGCATATAATCCGATCCACCACAAAAGGTCAAAACATTTTGATATGAAGTATCACTTCATAAGAGATATGGTGGAACAGCAGATAGTTGAGCTTCAATACTGCAACACTTTGGATAATCTAGCAGACATCTTCACCAAAGGCATGGCTAAAGCTCAATTTATAAAGCTGAGAGACTGTATAGTCAGTCCTCTCAACTTTAAGGGGGAGAATGTTGGAAAATTACCATTGGTAAAAGGTTAAAAAAGGTATTTTACCTTGGGTAAGATTACTTACTGTTGTCACATTTTGTCGGGGTGCAATGTTTTCAATTTTTGTAAGAGAGCTGCTCTTCCTTCTCCCCCCTTTCTCTCTGTTCCCTACATTCTCATTCTTCTCAAAATTGACAGCACTTGCCCTGAAAAATGGCTAAGTGTCATGGCATGCTGAGGAGTTCGGGTTTTTCGGGCCATAAACAGGGGCGATAAAATGGACAAAATGAGCCCTAGATATTTTATTATTGCAGATCTTCTCGCAAGCTTTCCAACGATATATTATAATAGGCGATCGGGTCAGCGGATCAAAAGTTATGGCCCCGGGAAGCTGAACCAGGAACCCAGTTTTTTGTGCGAAGTGCGCACTTCGCCCAGTTTTGGTGCGAAGTGCGACTTCGCCCCTCTTTCTGGGCGCACCTTGTAACTGGCAGGCTGGCAGGCTGACACAGAAGAATGATAACTGCCGGAGCAGGTCCGTACAGCCGTGACACCGCAGTTCACTGTGCGCAGCCCGACTTTTCAGCCGAGCCGGAATGCGCCCTTGACAGGTGTACGTAGGGGAACAAACCCGGAATTTGACCAAGGCGTGAAGGCCTTCCCAACCGCACTGTTTTTGCCCACGCATCCCAAGGAGCTCCGATCCCAAGCGAAGATAGATAGACCGCCCTTCAAGGCGGACATGTGTCACACAAAGATAACCCATCATACGACAAGTGTCCAGCTTCGGGATTTGAACCAAGACTGCCGACCAAAAGGGATAAGTATGGGCTGCACCGCCTGTGTCAGCCGCCTCATTTAAGACTGATGAGAGTTTCCACTTGCCTCAGCTACCCACATTTCTGTCAATATAAAGTTCTACCCAACGCGCTGCCACGTGGCTGTTCAACCTTCAGGGAGACCATGCCGAGGGTACAGTCCAGCCTGACAGAGGTCAGCATCAGCAGTTCCGCGGCTGCTTTTGTCAGCTAATGTTTGACTGGGACGTTGTGCCCATTAATGTACCGGGGGGAACTTTGGGCTATAAATACCCACCACAAATTCATTATAAGGGTGGAAGGGGAATGTTTGTTAGGGAACTACTGTGCTTATTGTAACCGTGCTTCTGCTTATGAATACAATCTGTATGCCTGATTCTGTTCTACTGTCTTTATTCTTTTATGCTGTCTTTCATTAAATGCCTTAGGCCCACCTGTGTCGCTGCTCGTTAATTCACTTTGGCATTTGGCGATCAGGTTCCTCTAGCATTGCTTGCTTAAAGCACCATCTGTACTTCATTATTTAAAGCATTCATTATAAATTTGGTAGCAGTTCCATCAGTTGTGTGTGACGTTGCTGGCCCGTATCTGGTGATTGATGCGATCCCCCGCCGTTAGTTCCTTGTAGGGAATGTTTGCTAGGGAGCCATTGAAGCCGTGCGGTTAAACTCTCTACCTAACACATATACCCGGCTCCGACATCTCTAGGTTTACTTTCTACCCCCGTCGGTGTACGTATCCGGTGATTGATACGATCCCCGCTCGTTAGTTCCTTGTAGGGAATGTTTGCTAGGGAGCTATTGAAGCTGTGCATACGCTGCTGGTGTATCGGAAGTACGCCTAGGTTTTGCAGTTCCTTGTCATGCTCTGTGTTTGTATGCAGTAAGTAGCGGTGATTGGTGTGTTCCCGTACTGTTAGTTCCCCCCACCAACCTTTGGACATATTTGTATCTCTTTCTGTACATTTGTCTCTTTCCGTTCCTTTATTTCTTTCCTGTTCCCTTTAGCTTAAATCAAGTCCCCCCCAAAAGGAGCCGGCCTTCTCCGGAGATCGGCCCGGAAGGCATCCCTTCCTTCCGGCCTTTCAATGTTGGTTCGCGGGTCCAGGGCGCATTAACCAAAAATCCTTTCCTCGTGGCGGATTCGTGACCAACAGTTTTTGGCACGCCCGGTGGGACTCTTTGTCTCGCATTTGGAAGATCTCAAGCTCGTCCTCATTCGGGCTGACAGTTTCTATCCGAATGCTCGGTGGGACGAGGAGGTTTCTCACCCCCAAACAGAATTGAAGCACTGGTGCTCGCTTCATTGCTGTTCAAAATCAGAGCACCTGGCGACTCTGCACGTTCATATTCTCTGAGTCCAAAAGACCGGTCCTAACGCCTTCGTTCAAGCAAGAAGGTGGCGAGCGAGGAACCCGGGAAACCAGCCCAACTTTACAAAATTAATACCAACGCTCCAGGCGAGCGCGTCAGGCTGGCTGATTACCAAGCTCGCATAGACGAATCCGTGAGGTGAGACGTACAGTCTCCATATTTTAAGGAAGCCCGAGTTGGTGAATCTTTGGCTTGCCTTCATCTGGCAAAATCACCCGGCGACTCCGACCGAGTCAAGATCCAGATTTCTTGATCGCAGCGCCATTTTTTAGCCGATAGAAGACACCCCGAGGAATCAAGGTTTGGTGAGCAGCCTTGACCTCACAAGCGGAGAAATGAATGTTCACCTACAGTCTCCACCGTGGTGGTATTGGCTCCAACCATCACCGCAACCGGTACCCGAAGAGGGCTCCCGTCTGAAAAATCTCCTTGCCACATCGTCCATCAATTGTACGGGTACCGACATGAATCACAATCTGCCACGTTGCACCATGTTTGCGACCTGGCAAGCTTTGGGAGGCCAACCGGACTTCAAAGATCATTTGAAGTACAACCAGATCTGGTCCGGGCACTGCAGGTTTACCGGATAGGCAACCGAAGCTAGATTTGTGTCAGCGGCATGCCAGTAATGCCGCAAAATTTTGTATAAATATCCGGCTATTATTCCAAGTTTTAGTTGTTTCCCTTTTTCAGTCTGTGCAGTGTTTTCTTTTTAAATGTTCCGAGGAGGCAGTTGCCGGAGGTGGATCTGAAGAGCAGTTGCAGCGTGGGTGACTCTGTTGCCCAATGGATGAAGGCATGGATTCTTTGCGCCGAGGCGAGCTCGACACCCCGCGAGCCGCCAAAAATGTTGTCACATTTTGCACGGGGTGCAATGTTTTCAATTTTTGTAAGAGAGCTGCTCTTCCTTCTCCCCCCTTTCTCTCTGTTCCCTACATTCTCATTCTTCTCAAAATTGACAGCACTTGCCCCGAAAAATGGCTAAGTGTCGGGGCATCTTGAGGAGTTCGGGTTTTTCGGGCCATAAACGAGGGCGATAAAATGGACAAAATGAGCCCTAGATATTTTATTATTGCGGATCTTCTCGTAAGCTTTCCAACGATATATTATAATAGGCGATCGGGTCGGCGGATCAAAAGTTATGGCCCCGGAAGCTGAACCAGGAAACCCGGCTTTTGGTGCGAAGTGCGCACTTCGCCCAGTTTTGGTGCGAAGTGCGCACTTCGCCCAGTTTTGGTGTGAAGTCCGACTTCGCCCCTCTTCTGGGCGCACCTTGTAACTGGCAGGCTGACAAAGAAGAATGATAACCGCCGGAGCGAGTCCGTACAGATGCGCAGACACCGATGTTCACCTGTGCGCAGCCCGACTTTTCAGCAGAGCCGGAATGCGCCCTTGACAGGTGTACAGTAGGGGAACAAACCCGGAATTTGACCAAGGCGTGAAGGCCTTCCCAACTGCACTGTTTTCTGCCCATGCATCCCAAGGAGCTCCGATCCCAAGCGAAGATAGATAGACTGTCCTTCAAGGCAGACATGTGTCACACAAAGATAACCCATCATACGACAAGTGTCCAGCTTCGGGATTTGAACCAAGACTGCTGACCAAAAGGGATAAGTATGGGCTGCACCGCCTGTGTCAGCCGCTTCATTTAAGACTGATGAGAGTTTCCACTTGCCTCAGCTACCCACATTTCTGTCAATATAAAGTTCTACCCAACGCGCTGCCACGTGGCTGTTCAACCTTCAGGGAGACCATGCCGAGGGTACAGTCCACTCGACAGAGGTCGGCATCAGCGAGTCCGCGTCTGCTTTTGTCGCCTAATGTTTGATCGGGACGTTGTGCCCATTAATGTACCGGGGGGAACTTTGGGCTATAAATACCCACCACAAATTCATTATAAGGGTGGAAGGGGAATGTTTGTTAGGGAACTACTGTGCTTATTGTAACCGTGCTTCTGCTTATGAATACAATTTGTATGCCTGGTTCTGTTCTACTGTCTTTATTCTTTTATGCTGTCTTTCATTAAATGCCTTAGGCCCACCTGTGTCGCTGCTCGTTAATTCACTTTGGCATTTGGCGATCAGGTTCCTCTAGCATTGCTTGCTTAAAGCACCATCTGTACTTCATTATTTAAAGCATTCATTATAAATTTGGTAGCAGTTCCATCAGTTGTGTGTGACGTTGTTGGCCCGTATCTGGTGATTGATGCGATCCCCTGTTGTTAGTTCCTTGTAGGGAATGTTTGCTAGGGAGCCATTGAAGCCGTGCGGTTAAACTCTCTACCTAACACATATACCTGGCTCTGACATCTCTAGGTTTACTTTCTACCCCTGTCAGTGTACGTATCTGGTGATTGATACGATCCCCTGCTGTTAGTTCCTTGTAGGGAATGTTTGCTAGGGAGCTATTGAAGCCGTGCATACGCTCGCCGGTGTATCGGAAGTACGCCTAGGTTTTGCAGTTCCTTGTCATGCTCTGTGTTTGTATGCAGTAAGTAACGGTGATTGGTGTGTTCCCGTACTATTAGTTCCCCCCCACCAACCTTTGGACATATTTGTATCTCTTTCTGTACATTTGTCTCTTTTCGTTCCTTTATTTCTTTCCTCGTTCCCTTTAGCTTAAATCAAGTCCCCCCCAAAAGGAGCCGGCCTTCTCCGGAGATCGGCCCGGAAGGCATCCCTTCCTTCCGGCCTTTCAATGTTGGTTCGCGGGTCCAGGGCGCATTAACCAAAAATCCTTTCCTCGCGGCGGATTCGTGACCAACACTTACCTTTTACCTTACCTGGACAGCAGTTGGACGGCAGCATCTTTGGGCAGCAAGAGAATTTGATTTTAATTTCTTTTCCCTTAATTTCTCCTATTTCCCCCTTTTCTCTAGAATGGTTATTTTAATGTTTATTTAAACTTTGTAACCTTATGTTAATTGTTAATGCAAATATTACCTTTGTATCAATTGCTCACCTCCCACAAAAATATGGTCTTTATAACAAAATAGCTCATTACTTTGCATTATTAACATATTGTGCCTATGCACAAAACATGTCATCCTCCTAAGAATGCCTTGTCTCCAAAGCAAGAGGACCTGTGATAGGCATGCATGCAAAGAAATTTGACAGCAGGCTGAAATTAAGAGACTTTTAAGTGTCATAATGGTTGTCAAAAGTATGTCATAGAGTAGCATTAAAAATGTTGGCAATGTATTTCCCAAAAGTGTGAAACTGCTGAATATGCCATATTTTGGCGACTTGGCCAAATAGAAAAATTGCATCTTTAAAACAAGTGAAATTCAAGTTTCAGACCTTTCTTACATAATTAAAATGCATAGAACCATTACCATCAAATTTTGAACCAAAAAACTATTGCTTTTTAAACAGTATAGTACAAGAATGGTATTAAATGGCATAAGCTTAAATAGTTAAAAACGTGGACTTTCAAGAAAGGAATCCAAGTTCACATCTTGCCAGCAATATATGCATAATTGTCAAACAGCACCATGCGGTTTGTTGATTACCATGGTAACATGGGCATGATGTAATAAGAATGGGGCATGTTCCAATCCCATATAACCAAGAATGGTACCCATGGCATTGTGGAGCAACTTATGTTCCAAGAAGACACATCTTGGGATTTGGGACCTGTCTCAAAGACTTGTCCCAAAATTTTGAAAGCTCATCCTACCATAGAAATGCATCCCATTGTCCAGAAAAATTGTTTTGTCATCCTGGTCCAAAACTTTGTGGAACATAGGGAGCAACTGTATATGGGATGCAATTGTATGAGCACAACCTAAGTCCAAATACCCACACTGCAATGGGTACTACTGTAATAAAGAAGCCCATAATAATACAATTGGTTGTAATACCATAATAATGTGGTTTGTTGAAATAAATGTAATATAGATGAGGCCCATTCCAAACCCCCTATAACCTTTATATAAATTTTACAATGGTGTTTTTAAGTAATTTGTTAGCTTGGATCCTTGCAATGCCTTTGTGTTGGGTGTTGGATGCCCAAGAACAAGCCAAAAAGTGGCCCTTCCGCATTTTGTCCTATTCCCTACCTTTCCATTTGCAAAATGTCCTTCCACTATGGCCATGGCTCTTGATGTCAAATATTCTCATAAAATTGCTTGTAAGGTGGACTGAAAACTTGGAGGAGGATTAGGATTTTCAATCTCAGGATTTGAACTTCATTCTCTTTATCATTATCTGCTTCAAACTCTCCCCTTGTTTTGTTCAACACTTTCTCTTTTTCTTCTATTTTTTCGGTTTATTGCTAATCTTCCTTTTCAACATTCTTTGCTTCAAGATCTAACTCTTTGTTTGTGTTAACATGTGATAGACTATTTTCCTGATCTACCTTCTCTTTCTTTGCATCTGAATATGGAAGTATCTTTTATCTTCTGCCACTCCATTTTCTATTCATTTCAACTCATAAATTTCATCTATGTCACGATCCATTCTGTCCGGGATCTTACTTTTGCTCTTTGTGAGTAACTTCTGTTGCAGAATTTTTTTTTCAATTAGTTATATGGATTGAAACGGGCCTCACCCATATTACATCATCACCACATAGTGGTATTACAACAAAGCTTGAATATTATCCATGTATCATTTGGCAAGATTTGAACTTGGGTCTCCTCCTTGAACATTGAGGAATCTAACCGGTTGACCTAATACCACTTGATTTCTGTTGTAGAATTTTTAGTTCCTCATGTATTTTCATTTTTTGAGCTTTCTGGTCCACTTTACAATAATGCTTTGGTGATATTTGTTGCACGACTCAAATAGACATAACTACACCAAACTTGGAAATATAGTGGTACCTAAACACCCAAGAGAAGAGATTGCATCTCCATATCCAGGAGATCAAAGAAAGCAATTCTCCAAAAATGTGATTGCTTTAATATTTATGAAATAGATTGATACATAACAAGAGGGTGGAATCTCTAATCTTATTTGTAATTAGATAAAGGCAAAAGCCCTTAACCACTCTTCAACTATTACATGGGCCCTATGTCATATAAGTGGTGGTCTTTCATTATAAAATGGAATACCTCCTAAGGACATATTAGTATATGACCACAGCATTCCTAAAGACATATTAGTATATGACCACAGCATTCCTAAAGACATATTAGTATATGACCACAGCATTACATTGCAAGATATGAGCTTTTTAATAAAATAGCTCATCATGTTGCATGGTTAATATGTTGTGTCCGTGTGCACAACTTGTCATCCCCCTAAGAAAGCTTTGTCTCCAAAGCCAGAGGACCCATCATAGGCACACACGCAAAGAAGAAAAAGTTGGCAGCAAGCTAAAATTAAGAGACCTTTAGGTTTTAATTTTCATGATGCTTGTCCAAAATATGTCATATAAATAACTTTCAACAATCTGGCAAGTTATCTCCCAAAATTGTGAAACTGCAAAATATGCCACATAATCTGCCACTTAGCCACATAGACATATTGCATCCCTAAAACAACTGAAATTCAAATTTCAAACATTTCTTACAAAAATAAAATGCATTGTGAAGTGAAAGTTGTCAAATTTGGAACAAAAACACTACAATTTGGGACAATATATGACAAGAATGGGTAATGCCTGAGTGGGCCTAATGGTGAAGGCTTGGATAGGCTCAAATTTAGGAGGGGGTAGGATCTGAACACCAAGTTCATTTAAATAGAAATATACGGGTGGGGCCTATATCAACTCCATATAACTTCAAATTCGCCCATAATGTTGAAGTCCAACTAGTGAGAATGTAAAGAGCCCACCAAGGTCCAATTCTCATGGGTGATGTGATAATATGGTTTGTTGTAATACCATGATAATGTGGCTCATTGAAATATCATGGTGTCATAGTTATGATGTAAAAGAGGTGGGGCCCATTTCAATTCCATTTAATGTATTTCAAAAAATACATAATGACAAGAATGATGTTTTGTCATAGTTTGTTTGTGTTTGAGTTTTTAGCAGCCCAAGAACAAGCCTAAAAGTGGCCTTTCCATGCACTTTGTCCCATTCCTAGCTTTCCATTTGCAAAACGTCCTGTAAATGCTCATTGCTCTTAATGTCAAATTTTCTAATAAAAATGTCTACAAAGTGGCTGTCAAACCTTGTTGGAGGATTTGGGTTTTCAATCTCAAGTTTTGGACTTCATTCCTTTATCATTATCAGAGTTCAACCTCTCCTCCCATTTTAGTTACTTCATTCAACATTTTCTCTTTTTCCTCTATTTTCATAACTTGTTGCTTCTCTTCCTTGCCATCATTCTTTGTTTCTAGATCTAACTCCTCATTTGTGTTGATGTATGATAGACTATTTTCCCAATCAACCTTCTCTTCCTCTACATCTGAATATGGAGGATAATTACATCCTTTGCAACTCCCTTTTCTACTAATTTCATCTATATCACAATCCATTGTAACTAGCTCTCTCTGAAAGAGAACTTCTATTATAGCAGTTTTAGATTCTCATCCGGTTCCACTTTTTTAACCGTCTAGTCCAATTTACAACAACCTTGATGTTAATTGTAGCACAACTCAAAAGAAACACCCTTCACCATAACTTGGAAACATAATGGCACCTAAACACCCAAAGTAAAAGATTTCTCCTCCATATCCAAGAGATGGAGGAAAACACTTCTACAAAATGGTGATTGTATTAATATTGGTAAAATAGGTCGATACATAATTTATCTTCTTATTTGACTATATGAAAGCAACTTTGAAAGCTCCTTGAGCAAGAAAATGGTGGTCCTATGGCAATCGCCTGGTATTCGAGTTTGAGCATTGTTTTGGACAAGGGAAAGTGCAGATCTAAGAGGGCTGACCAACGGGATAAATCATGGGATTAAGAAATCTCATTTGAACCTCATATCAAGCATTTTGAACCAGCAAGGAACCTCAACCAAAATCTCCAGTTGGAACCAACTAGTGCTAGTCTACATGCCTTCTCTTGCTTTGAGCCTGTTGTGTGTGAATAGTAGCTCATAGGGAACTAGAGATGACGACAATTTTTCTCCCAATGTCTCATTGGCCCTAGGACCACTCAAGATAACCATGCTTGCTCCTACATGAAATGCTTTGGTAAGCAAGAGGACCACCCTAAGTAGTTTTCCAAGTGGGAAAGGGATTGTTTCGTACTCCTCCGTACATACAGTGATATTTTCTCATGGTGGTTGAGCTATACTCATAGTGTCAACTCACATTCAGTTGCTCCTTTGTGCTTCCCATGGGTACTTGATCCCTCCTTGTTGTCCTCACCTTCGCCCTCCCTTGAGCAATGCCACTGGTCCATTGAGTGTTTGTCGCCTCACCCCTTCCTTGCCAACTTGCTCCTCACTCTTTGATTGGCTTTCCTCTACCCTTCACTTCAAACTCACTCCCGCCTCCTTCCCTAACTTGCCCTCCCACACCGCACTCAAGACACTTCCCTTGTAACTCGTTCCCCTTATCGACTATCCCCTCATGCTCCACTCCTTTCTTCAAGTTAGCTTTCCTTTCATTGTTGTTACCAACCAACTCAACCTTTCTATGCTCCCCTCAGTTAGCTTAATAACCACCTAAATGGTTGTTCTCCATTAACTCACCCCTCCCACCCATACTTCCATTCACTCGCCCTCTTCTCCCAATCCATAGTCAAACATTTGCTCGCTTCCTTTCCTTGACCATTGCTCTTCCCTAACCAACCAACTTCTCCTCCCCCAACTCATCCGCCTACCCCTACACCTCTCAGCTCACGTCGATTCTTCGACCCAAGCCCTTCCTCCCATACCGTCCCCCCACCCATCCTTCCCACGTCCTCCCTCGTACCCTCACCACATTCCTCGGCCTATCACATCTCACTTATGTACGTGCACTTGTCCCAATATCTACCCTGAGCGAATTACTCTTGTCCAAATACCCAACCCACCCCCTACCCCAATCACTTGACCACTCTTACCCAACTCGCTCTCTTGTGTCCCCCACCCTTCTTCCAGCTCACCTACCCTCTTGAGTCATCCCCTCCAACCTCATTCTTTCTTCCATAGCTTGCCCTTTATTATATCAACTAATGAAAGTAATAATATTAAAATATGCACACACCCCTCACCCTCTACCTCAAAGTGCTTCGCTTGACTGCTATCACCCAACTCACTTTCTTGTGTCCCCCACCCCTCTCTTCTAGGTGAGTCATCCCTCTTCCACCCCCTGCCCCCCTCCCCCCAAAAAAAAAAAAAAATCTTTCTTCCATAGCTTACCCTTTATTATATCAAAAAACAACAACAACAACAATAATAATAAAATATGTTGCAATGAGGGAAGAGGAGGAAAGTTTCAACTTTTGTGGGTATTTTTGGTGGAATTGTTGGTTCTTTATTAAGGCCCCTTAGCAAACTGGTCTTACCACCATGAAAGGGCTTTGGAAAGCATAGGGAAAAGAAACCAAATGGGGTTTCATACCCCCAACAAAGATCCTAATGGTTTCAAACTTGAAATACTAGAGGAAGCACCCAACCAACTTTCAACAAAGAATCCCATTGTCTTCTTTGGGGTGAAAGATTTGTAACTGAAAGTCGATAAACTCAACTACAGGGCTTTGTTAGGTACTTTTCTAGGGAAGACTTTACCCCCTCCTGAACTAGAGAAGTGGATCCAATGAAACTAGGGATCATATAAAGGCCTTCCATTCTTGGCACGAGACTTCTTTATTATCATTTGCAACAATGGACATGATAAGGACATAATTGTTAAGTGTAGTGCTTGGCACTGCAAGGAGGCATGACTTTACATCAGACATTGGTCCTAAATTTTTTCATCCAAATGAGAATTTGACAAGTGTCTACTAATATGGGCTTATCTCCACAATTTGCCAATAAGCATGTGGAAGGTTGATTGCTCACAAGCAATCAAAAATACTTTGCGAAAATATATTTGCTTCACCAAAACCTCAATGGCAAGCACTACAAGTATTTGTCCCAAAATCTACTTTCAAGCGACATCAAACAATATACTACCTAGTACCATCACAATCAACACCCCATCAAAAGCCCCAAATTTTGCAATACAAGTATCATGAAATGCAGGTCATCCATGGTAACACCAGAACCCTTATGGGCCCAAAAATGACCATGTAGCACTCAATGACAAATTCAAGGTAAACAAAAGAAAGTTTGGAAGGACAAAGCACACACCCCTCTCAAAATCCAAGGTCGGGAATAATCAATAGCAAGAGACTCCAAGCTTAAGGAAGACATATTCATTAATTTTGATGAGAAACTAGTCAACATTGAGAGGCAAAAGGCACCCCAAGAGGTAGAATTGTCACAACCACCAGAAGAGGTGAAGGACAAAGAAGATGAAATAAGGGTAGATGACCTACCATAAAGAGCTATAAGACCGCCACCAATCGCTGCACAACAATTTACAAGTACCACACTTCATGGCTTTCCAAATGGACTAGACTACTTGGTTGAGCAAGGGGCACACAAAGTTGGGGTTTCCAATATAGGTGGCTCAAACACTAGTTAAAAGAGAGGAAGAGAAGGATAAGGAGAACTCAACATTAGTGGAAAGAGTGTCCAACACTTAGAGAAGTTATAGCTCCTCTGACTCCTCTATTAGAACAAACAATGTAGCCTTGGATTGCCCTCAAGTTGACAAGTTGATTTGCAAGTTAGTTTTCACCACCAGACCGAGCTTTTCAAGAAGTCTGTCAATGTGGGCTCTATATAGAAAAAAGAATAGCAAAAAGTCAAGCCACAAAAAGGGGCATAGAGGCCCTTGAAGGATCAATTGAGGTAAACAGATCCAACTACATGACCTTCTACAATTCAAGCAGGTGAAAGTCCCCTCCAAAAAACTGTGAAGATTCAATCCTGGACTGTTGGGGGATTGGGTGCTCCTAACAAACAATGTCTAGTTCATAACCAAATAACTTCCTCTAGCCTAAAGATTCTTTGCCTTCAAGAAACTAAAATGGATGACATCGAACAAGCAAAATGGCATGCCAAAAAGTGGAAAGGATGGAATTTTAGTAGCATCAAAGCATAATAGGTTTTGATGGGGTTCGCTACCATGCGGAGGTCCTCCTCGGTCTTCGACACCCCTGTAGACTCAGGTAGTTGCTAAAGTGCAATTCATTTTTAAGAGTTTCTCTTAGAATACAATAAAACCATAGTGGTGAACATATATGGCCCACACAACCCCATTGCCAAGCTTCAATTCTAGAATGAATGGAAACTTTTCCTTGATATCCATGAAGGGTAACTCATCATACCCATAGGGGATTTCAATGTCATCTTAAATGATAAGGACACAATGGATTGAGTACAACACATCACAAAGTTACAAAGAAATTTTAGCAACTTTGTACAACGGTCATCCCTATGGGATGTCTTGTCTAAAAATGGCACTTAGATGTGGACCAAAAAAAGGAGAGGTTTCATTGCCATTGTAGAGCGTCAACCAGTTTTAACTATTAAACCAACTGGGTACACTACAAAGAGGTTATTGAGTCAACAATAGGTCAAAGCTTGTGTATTAGACCATGCTCCACTCTTTCTCCCCCTTGTACTTGAATCATAGAAACAAATATTCCCCTTCAAGTTTGAATCTATGTGACTACAAGACAAGAACCTCTAATGGACCAATGGTGGAAGGATTGTCCTAAGACAAATGGATCTAAAATGGACAAACTCTCTCACAAACTCCGGTTCATAAAAGGAAAACTCGTAGAGGGGAATAAAACCGCTTTGGACAACATCTTTGCGTAGAAATGCAAGACAAAAGAGGCCCTATTGACTCTAAACAAAACATGGCAAAACTTAAACATGACTGATGAGTTGTTAGTCAAGGAGCGTCTTAGGAACTCCTTGAAGGAGATTTATGCCAAAGAAGAAATTTTCTAGCAACAAAAATCTCGAGAATTGTGGTTCAAAGATGAGGCTAAAAATACTCGGTTTTTTCACCAATCCATCATGGCTAGATGACATGTTAACCGCATTCCTCTATAATTTTGAGTGAAGGCTTGCTCCTAACAAAGCTACCAAGTATCAAAAGGGAGGCTATTGGTCACTTCCAAGGAATCTTGACAATAGATCCACCCACAAATTTGGGGCAAAGAACAAAATGAAAGCTTAATGGCCTCTATTTTAGCTTTAAAGCCTCTAAGTGCATTGGTCCTCATGAACAAATACAAATCCCCTAGGCTTGCTAGATTGAAGCAGAACTATTATAACACACAGAAAAATTCACACAAATTTCATTAACAGAGGTTGCGAATTCGGAAATACAGCAGTTATATTCCAAATGGCCAAAAAGCCCTTTTACAATGTATGCACTCCTTTTATAACAGACCCGACCCCCTTCGGACATCATTACACAGAATGCGGGATTCCTTGTAACCGCCCGCACGAATGTTCTGTCATCGCCTGCATGTTGTGGCCAGGTGTCTTCCATCATCATGGCATGGGATGGCGGAGTGCCCTGCAGCCGCCTGTCCATCCACCCGTCGAGTCATCATTCATAGGAATGCTCCATAGCCATCTGTAATCTGCTACCACGTGCCCTTCTGCAATGGCCTCTGTAACCACCTAGTGCTCTATGGCCACCTGTAATTTGATGCCACGTGCCCTTCTGCAATGGCCTCTGCAATCGCCGGCCGGTCTGGAGTCGTGAGCGTTTTTGCTTCCTTACGCCCTCTCTCCTCTTCGGTCGCGATATCGCGACGTTTTGGCATTGGCGTAACTATTATATCTCCTAAATTCGCTCAAGATTTCATGACACGGGTTGCGAATTCGTGATACATGCATTATATTCCAAATGGCCAAAAAGCCATTTCGCGACAGTTGCTCCTTTCGGCTCTTCTTTCCCATAAAGTGTCGCGATTTCGCGACCATTTTGCCCCTTGGTTCCTTTGCCCCAAAAGTGTCGCGATTTCGCGACCACTTTGCACCTTGTCGCCTTGCTTCGAAAGTGTCGCGATTTCGCGACCACTTTGCGCCTTTGAGCCTTGCTTTCGAAAGTGTCGCGATTTCGCGACCACTTTGCGCCTTTGAACCTTGCCTTCGAAAGTGTCGCGATTTCGCGACCACTTTGCGCCTTTGAGCCTTGCCTCCAAAAGTGTCGCGATTTCGCGACCATTTTGCGCCTTGAGCCTTGCTTTCGAAAGTGTCGCGATTTCGCGACCATTTTGCGCCTTGGCTCCTTTGCTTCGAAAATGTCGTGATTTCGCGACCATTTTGCGCCTTGGCTCCTTTGCTTCGAAAATGTCGCGATTTCGCGACCATTTTGCGCCTTGGCTCCTTTGCTTCGAAAATGTCGCGATTTCGCGACCATTTTGCGCCTTGGCTCCTTTGCTTCGAAAATGTCGCGATTTCGCGACCATTTTGCGCCTTGGCCCCTTTTCTCAAAAAGCGTCGCGATATCGCGACAGTTTGGCCCCTTGGCGCCTTTTCGCAAAAAGTGTCGCGATATCGCGACAGCCTTGGTACTTAGAGAAAAAAATATTTTTGGGTGATGCAAGATTGCTCTTCCACCTCCGGATGCTCCTGCATCAGACACCCGAGGTGAATTGAGAAGTGACCTTCACTTCTGATCTGTCTGAGGTAGACCCAGGCGGTCAACCTCTGCCTTCGACAACCAAGTCGCATCTTCTATGGGCCTGCCCTTCCACTTGATCAAATACTCAGAATAACACCTATTCCAAGTACTTCGGCCCTCACGCGTATCAAGGACTTCTTCTATCTCGTCTGCGACTGGAGTGACCGCGGGAATGCTCCACAAATCCGGGCTTGGTGTTGCACTGCTATCTCCTTCATGAAACTCGACCAAATCTGAAATGTTAAAAACTGGTGAGATGTTAAGTTCACTCGGCAACTCCACCTCGTATGCATTACCCGAATCCCGTTTCCCAATGATCTTGCATGGCCCAAATTTCTTCATCTTCAGCTTGTTATAGGTCTTGGCGGGAAACCTCTCTTTTCTTAGATGGACCATGACGGAATCTCCTACTTCAAACTCCTTAGCCCGGCGCTTACGGTCTGCCCTGGCCTTATACTTGAGTATTCATCTTAGCAATGTGCCTTGTCACCTCCTCATGCACTCCCTTCGGGTGTTCGAGCAAAGTCTTCGACCTCGACCTTGCATTTTTCTCTTGCATCCATCCTTCTCAACTCCGAAGCGTTTCTTGGGCTGCTCCCATAGATTATCCGGAATGGCGATTTATTGGTACTTCTATTGATAGAGCTGTTGTAAGCGAATTCTGCCTGCGACAGAACTAAATCCCATCCCTTGGGCTTGTCTCCGACCAAGCATCTCAGTAGATTGCCCAAGCTCCTATTTACCACCTCTGTTTGGCCATCTGTTTGGGGGTGGTATGCAGAACTAAATTTTAAATCCGTCTTCAGTTTCTTCCACAGGGTTCTCCAGAAATACCCTACAAACTTGGTATCCCTGTCCGACACAATGCTCCTTGGCAGCCCATGAAGGCGTACCACTTCCTTGAAGAATAAACCAGCCACATGGACCGCATCGCTAGTCTTCTGGGAGGGAATAAAATGAGCCATTTTTGAAAACCTGTCCACTACCACAAATATGGAGTCGTGTCCCCTCTGCGTCCTGGGTAAACCAAGAACAAAATCCATGCTAATATCCTCCCATGGCCTTTCGGGTATAGGTAGTGGTTGATATAAACCGGTAGGCTGCCTCCCACCTTTTGCCATCTGGCATATCCTACAACTTTGCACGAATTTTGCCACATCTTGTTGCAATTGCGGCCAATAGTAGTTTTCACTAACAAGGGAGATGGTCTTGTCTCGACCAAAGTGTCCAGCTAAACCTCCACTGTGCTTTTCCTTGATGAGATTCTCCCTCATTGAGCTCCTCGGAATGCATAATTGGTTCCCCCTGAACAGCATTCCATCTTGAATCAGAAAATTTAACCACTTAGTCCTGTCCAATGTAACGAGCGCAGTGCAGGCTTTCCAAGCTTCTGCGAAGTCGGGGTCTGCAGGGTATAAACCCTTGAGCTCAGCAAACCCAACAACCTCCACCTTCATCTCCATCAGTAAACATTGCCTCCTACTCAAGGCATCCGCAACTCTGTTGGACCTCCCACTCCGGTGCTTCAGCACAAAGGTGTAGCTCTGCAGGAACTCCACCCATTTCAGGTGCCTCTGATTTAACTTTCCTTGACTGTTAATATATTGTAGTGCCTGATGATCAGTATAAAGAACAAACTCCTTTGGCAACAAATAATGCCTCCATTTCTTCAGAGCCTGAACTATGGCATAGAACTCCTGATCATATACCGAATACTTCTTCCTGGCATCGTTGAGCTTCTCACTAAAATAAGCAACGAGGCTTACCCTCTTGGCTCAATACGGCCCCTATGGCACTACCGCTCGCATCACAGTCTACGAAACACCTTGTTAAAATATGGAAGGGCTAAGACAGGTTGCTCTATGACCTTCTTCGGCATAGCAAAGCTTTTGTCTGCTCCAGCTGTCCACTTGAATTCCTTCTTGTTCCCCCTCATTGTCTCCGTAAGGGATGCGCAAATACTCTTGAAGTTTCTAATGAACTTTCTGTAGAAACTGGCCAGACCGTGAAACGATCTCACCTCAGTCACGCTTCTTGGAGCAGGCCATTCTATGATAGCCCTCACCTTTTCGGGGTCCATTTTGAGACCATCTGCTGAGATAACAAATCCCAGGTATACTAGCTCCCTCTTCACGAAGTTACACTTTTTTAGATTTATCAGCAGCTGCTCCTCCCGCAGTTTCTCAAAAACCCTCCTGATGTGCATCAGGTGTTCCTCCAGGGTTCTGCTAAAAATCAAGATATCATCCAAGTAGACAATAACAAATTTTCCTAGAAATTCCTTCAGGACTTCATTCATTAACCGCATGAAGGTACTCGGTGCATTGGTTAGCCCAAATGGCATGACCAACCACTCATACGACCCCTCTCTGGTTTTGAAGGCTGTCTTCCACTCATCCCCTTCTCTAATGCGGATCTGATGGTAACCACTTTTCAGGTCAATCTTCGTGAAGTACTCAGCTCCACTCAAGCAGTCCATGATATCATCCATCCTGGGCAATGGGAATCTGTATTTAATAGTGATCTTGTTAATTGCCCGAGAGTCTGTGCACATTCTCCACTCCCCATCCTTCTTGGGTGCTAGTACCTGCAGTGCTGCACATGGACTAAGACTCTCCCTAATCAACCCCTTCTTTAGCGAGATCTTGAACCTACCGGTTTAACTCCTCAGTTTCTACAGGCGTCATTCTATGTGCGGCCTTATTCAGCAAGCTCGATCCGGGCACCAAATCTATGTGGTGACTGATCTTCCTAACAGGTGGTAAACCTTCAGGAACATTATCGAAATGATATCTGGAAACTCCTCTAATAGTCCCATGACTTCCACTTGGAGTTTTCTTGCATTCTTCTTCCCTGACCCTAGGGATTATTGCATAGCACATATGATCCGTCTTCGAGGCCATCTAAAAATCTTCTGCCATCCACTAGACAGACTTGTGCACTACTGCATACCTTCTCATCCGCCTCCTTCAGGGGTTTCAACTTATGGCGAACTCCATTTTTCGACAAGGAATATGTATTGGCTCGACCATCATGTACAACACTTCGATCAAACTGCCATGGTCTCCCCAGCAATAGGTGACATGCATCCATAGGCAAGATGTCACATAAGACCTCATCTCGGTAAGTTCCAATGTTGAACTTCACCGAGGCATTGCTCACTGACCAGCACCCGATGGTCCTTTTGTAACCATGCAATCCGATAAGGGTGCGGGTGTTTTCTTCTCTCCAGCTGCAACTTAGCAACCATCTCCTCAGAGACCAGGTTATCAGTGCTTCCATTATCGATGATGATGTTACAGACCTTGCCTGCGCACTTGCATCTTGTGCGAAACAGGTTGTTCCTCTGGTCTGCCTTCTTTTCTTCATTCAACAAGACTCTTCTGATGATCATCGCTTCCCCTCGTTCTGCCTCCTCGGAGTGCTCGGATTCGACACCTTCGTCTGCTACGGCAGCTCGGGCCCGACCCTCGGGTCTTCGATTTGGCCTTTCTTGATGTTGCGGGCAGTTGTATGCCCGATGTCCTTCTTCTCCGTAGTTGAAGCAGGTTCCTCGAAAGACACCTCTTCCAAACCCTCGCCCAGGCCTACCTCTCCCCCTCGGGTAGTTGTTGTGATTGCGTGGGCGTTGGGTATTCTCCTCTTTCTCTTCTTTCTAGTCTTGGATACTGCTTGCTTCACCAGTCTTCCTCAAATCTTTGTATCTTCCTCCATTGGTTCTTCCACCGGCTCTTCCACCCCTGTCCTTTCCTCTCTGCTTACCATCAAATCTCCTATTCGGTTTCTCCTCCACTTTTAATGCAAACTGGTATGCATCCTCAACCGTGCTCATCCTAACCAGACCTAGTTCTTCTTGAATCTTGGTTCTCAATCCATTGATGTATCGTGCGACTTTCTCCTTATTCACCTCGGAATGGCCGGTTCTAATCGAGATCTGATAGAACTCCTCCGTGTACTCCTTGACAGATTTACTTGCCTGTCTAAGACTCTGCATCTTCCTCAACAGATCCAACTCATAATCTGCGGGGATGAATTGCCTCTTCAATTTCTCCACCATCCTATCCCACCTGGTGATCTTTTCCTTTCCCCTCCTGTTCCTTTCTAGCTGCACTCCTTTCCACCAGATGCTAGCATGTCCCTTCAACTTTGTTTTTGTGAACCTGATCCGATTCGGATCTGAGATCTCCTCATACTCGAAGTATTCCTCCATGTCGTTGATCCAATCTATCAACTCCTCGGGATTGAGATTCCCAGAATAGGTGGAGACGTCAAACTTCGGCTTCTTCCCGATCTGGGATATGGCCCTATACAGCCTAGCCTCTGTTGGATCCAATGCTTCTTCCTCATCAGATGGACCCTCTTCTTCCCAAACTTCATCTTCATTGGGTTCCTCCCTTCTTGGCTCAACTCCTCTTCTGATTTCCTCCTGCGGGGCTTGAACTTGCCTCTGCAAGGCTCTAAGATCGACCTCTGCTCCCCTATTCCTCACACCACCACGGTTCCTACGCGGAGGCATCCTGCTCGCTTCCTCACACCCACAACCACAATCCTGGCGCAAACTGCCTCACTGCCGGCGATCGGTTTGCGCACTCAGAACCTTCCGGCTCTGATACCACTTGAAGCAGAACTATTATAACACAAAAAAAATTCACACAAATTTCATTAACAGAGGTTTCGAATTCGGAAATACAGCAGTTATATTCCAAATGGCCAAGAAGCCCTTTTACAATGTATGCACTCCTTTTATAACAGACCCGACCCCCTTCGGACATCATTACACAGAATGCGGGATTCCCTGTAACCGCTCGCACGAATGTTCTATCGCCGCCTGCATGTTGTGGCCAGGTGTCTTCCATCATCATGGCATGGGATGGCGGAGTGCCCTGCAGCCGCTTGTCCATCCACCCGCCGAGTCATCATTCATAGGAATGCACCATAGCCATCTGTAGTCTGCTACCACGTGCCCTTTTGCAATGGCCTCTGTAACCGCCTAGTGCTCTATGGCCACCTGTAATTTGATGCCACGTGCCCTTCTGCAATGGCCTCTGCAACCGCCGGCTGGTCTGGAGTCGTGAGCGTTTTGTCGCGATATCGCGACGTTTTTGCTTCCTTACGCCCTCTCTCCTCTTCGGTCACGATATCGCGACACCTCCGCCTTCCGCACTCGCTTTCCGCCTTCGGGCCGCAAAATCGCGACATGTCGCAATTTCGCGACAGTTGCTCCTTTCGGCTCTTCTTTCCCAGAAAGTGTCACGATTTCGCGACCATTTTGCCCCTTGGTGCCTTTGCCCCAAAAGTGTCGCGATTTCGCGACCACTTTGCGCCCTGTCGCCTTGCTTCCGAAAGTGTCGCGATTTCGCGACCACTTTGCGCCTTTGAGCCTTGCTTCCGAAAGTGTCGCGATTTCGCGACCACTTTGCGCCTTTGAGCCTTGCCTTCGAAAGTGTCACGATTTCGCGACCACTTTGCGCCTTTGAGCCTTGCCTCCGAAAGTGTCGCGATTTCGCGACCACTTTGCGCCTTGAGCCTTGCCTCCGAAAGTGTCGCGATTTCGCGACCATTTTGCGCCTTGGCTCCTTTGCTTCGAAAATGTCGCGATTTCGCGACCATTTTGCGCCTTGGCTCCTTTGCTTCGAAAATGTCACGATTTCGCGACCATTTTGCGCCTTGGCTCCTTTGCTTCGAAAATGTCGCGATTTCGCGACCATTTTGCGCCTTGGCTCCTTTGCTTCGAAAATGTCGCGATTTCGCGACCATTTTGCGCCTTGGCCCCTTTTCTCAAAAAGCGTCGCGATATCGCGACAGTTTGGCCCCTTGGCGCCTTTTCGCAAAAAGTGTCGCGATATCGCGACAGCCTTGGTACTTAGAGAAAAAAATATTTTTGGGTGATGCAAGATTGCTCTTCCACCTCCGGATGCTCCTGCATCATAGATTCCCATTGGTTTCTTTCAATACTTCTACGAGATTATGGAGACATATATCCTACAAGACTTCAATGAAAGCAAAGAATCTCAAAATGTCCTTAAAGACTCGAACAACACCTATATCACACCCGTTCCAAAGTGCAATAACCACCCCAAACCTTTGGGGAATTCTGTCCTATATCTCTGTGAAACACCATTCTTAAATTGTTAACAAAGATTTTAGTGGAGAAACTAAGGTTGATTCTAACTAGGATAATTTTGACTAGGATAATATCTCCTGAACAAGACGGATTCATTAGTGGTAAACAAATTTTGGATGGAGTGTTGAATTCAATTAAATAGAGAAAAGAGACAGCAATGGTTATCAAACTTGACCTCAGGTTGGCTTATGAACACGTCGACTGGATCTTTTTGGACAAGGGGTGGTGTGTTTTGTCTTCAATTGGACATGGAGAAAGTAGATACATAATTGTATTGCAACTTGTCAGTTCTCAATCCTAATCAATGGAAATCCAGAAGGTTACTTTGCTTCCTTGCAAGGCCTAAGCCACGGAGATTTCATATCCCTTTATTTGTATATCATTATGGCCGAAGTGCTAGGTAGACAATCTTAGCATCCAAATGGGCCAACCTCGTAACAAGGCTGAAGATCAAGTCTCCTATGAACACACAAACACACACAACCATTTTGTAGATGATACTACCCTTTTAAGGTAGAGCCACATTAGAGAAGTGCAAGGTTATGCTATTCTACTTATCAAGTACTCCAAAGTGTTGGTTCAAAGGATCAATGCAAGTGCACTAATACTTTATGGAAAGACCTAATCTGTTGTTTCTCCATCAAACTGGCCAATTGGAAAGGTAAGTATCTTAGCCAAGTTGGAAGAACCCTACTCATCATTTCAGTGCTACAAGCACTCCAACTCTACATGTTTTCATCTTTGCAAGCACCTGTAGGATTTAAAGAGGAAATGAATAAGATCACGTGATCCTTTCTCTGGCAAGGAATATCCAACAAATCAAGGCTCCCACAACTAGACTCGGAAAGTGTATGTAGGCTAAAATGGGCGAGAGAAGCTAGAGTCTGAAATTTATTAGATATGAACATGACTTTAGAAGCCAAAATGGTATGGAAAATTTACCTAGACCACAATAGCTACAGGAGCATAATGATTAGGGCTAAATACCTAGATGATGGGGAAAATGAAAAAAAGTTCATAACTAGGACTCTACCCCATGGCTCATACATGTAGGCTTTCCTCTTGTCCTGTCATGATCTTTTTCAAGGGCACCTACAATGGGAAATTAGAGACAGATCTAAAGTTGCTCTCTAGACAAACACATCGATGGGCCACAAGCCTCTTATTGAGTACAAATCCCTCCAACCTATTAGGCACAAAGCCTCAAAAAGTGTAGAACAAAAAGTGCGTGACCATTGGTCTGCCTCAAATCATAATGACTTCTTGCAAAGGAATTGGATGCATATCTTTAGGTTGGGACAGATCACGATAGGCCAAAAATTGATCTTAGACAAACAAGTGTAGACCAAAGGAATAACACAAGGAAGGAAACTCAAATGGGCAGTTGATCCCACCAGTAAATATAAGGTGAAGAAAGGCTATGAAATCCCCTATTCCCATCTGGCTTCCAATCCTAACCTTTCCCAACAAATTTAATTCAAACATGACCTCCCCAAGGGAAATGTTTTCTCATAGTTGGCAAACAAAGGCAAAATTCTCACTTTGGATAATTTGCAAAAGAGAGGCTAGCAAGGGCCATCATAGTGCACCCTTCATAAGAATGAGATGGAGACCATAGATCACCTCCTATTCAATTGTAAGATCAGCCTCAACATGTGGAGTTACTTTTTACAAAAATGGTCTTTGTCTTGGGTATGGCCCAAAACCATCCAACAGGTTTGTTGGCCCCAACCATCATGAGGTGCATAGTTCCTCTAGGGCGTCATCCTAACAAACCTTATTTGGGGCCTATGTATAGAGAAGAACCACAACATTTTTAGACAAAACCACCTCTTTGTGGAGCATGGTTGTAGCAAGAATCTCTTATATCTCAAAAAAAAACTCAAACCTCTCTCAAGGCCTCTAGTTGTCCAACTTCGCATCAAACATAACGGTCCCTCAAAAAATGGCCCCACATATCCATTCCTATCCAACTTACCAAGAAAGGCTCACGTAGGAAGGTCGGGGGACACTACATCTTATGGAAACCACCTCCTCCCCACATGGTGAAACTCAATTTTAATGAAGCCTCCAAGGGTAATCCTGGCCTCATGGGAGCAGCCACTATTCTCTGCTAACATGAGGGAAACCTCATCAAAGCAAAGTCTCTCCCTCTTGAAACCCTTACCAACAATAAAATTGAAGCAATCGCATAGGTAGAAGGTCTCAAGCTCGCAGGACAATTGAGCATTAACAAGTTAGAAGTGGAAGGAGACTCTATGATTGTGGTAGGGGCAATGTCTAAAGGTGCATGCTAGGATTGGGAATTGCTCCACCTTCTCACATAAGGCCTTCAATTGAAACATTTGTTTGTACCCATCTCTTGGCAACGCATTGCTTACAAAGGGAATAGAGTGGCAAACTTCTTCGCCAACCTAGGTCTGAATGATACAATCATATAGGTTGGCAAAGATCTTGTTCACTGACCAAGACTCAAAGAACTGATTGACCTTGACAGAGTTGATCTCACTAGTATTTTGAATCAATGGTAGCCTAATGAAGAAAGCTAATAATACTAGTTTGTCTTTGGTTGACGCTAAGCTGAAAGGTAAACAAATCAAAATCAAAGAGCATGTACCACAACTTTTGTAAGGAACTACTGCTGCCTTCTCTATGGATAGGGAGGACTGATTTCCTAATACTTCCATTAACGTAGTTTGCCTTTTTCCTTCTTTTTTCTCTTTTTCTCTTTCTTTCCGTTCTTTGAGAGTGGGCTCTTATAGAACCCACATTACATTCATCATAAAAAGGTTGATACATAAGATGAGAGCGGAACATCTATCTATACTACTGAGGTACTACAAGTCCATAACTACTTTTAAACTATTCTGAGTACTATATCATATAAGTGGCACCTTTAAATCATGAAGTGGAATGCCTCCTAAGGATCCAAAGACCATAATATAACACTGCAAGGTATGAACTTCCGTACAAAATAGCTTGTTACACTATACAATCAACATCTTCTGTCTAAGCACATAATAAAAGGAAACATGAACCTATATTAGAAGTTTGTTTTTGAGGTCCACGACATCATGCTATAAGAGTAAATAAGAAGCAATATACAAGTTTAACCAAAGTTCAAATCTTCGCATTGTGATGGACAATCCCATGATAATGCAGCCTGTGATCATACAGTATGTTGTAGTACCACAACAATGTGGTCATGATGTAATATGGACTAGTCCATTTTAAGCCCATCTAACCAACTGAATGTTTAAAAGAAGAAACTGTGCTCGAGAAGTTCTTCTAGAATGTAACTGTTCTCATCTAAGAAGCAATGATCATAGGATTTAGACTTGATCCAAATTTACCTTTGCAATGATAGTCATAGTATAAAATATCAAACATAGCCAGCATGTTATGAGATGATCATAATCAATAACCTGTTATGAGGTACTTTTAGCATCACAGTTTACAGAAAAACTGACTTCAATAGCAATATGGGGACCAAGTCAGTAAATGGACTAGCAGATTCATCATTGAATCAGCACTTCTGATATAATTAATAAGAAAATCACATAAAATGCTGCTGTCACAAAAGTGGCAATTACTTATAAGTGATGATGATGACAATTGTTGTATTTGCGTGAAACCCAAGTGAAAAATTCATATCGGTTCAACTATTGGACCCTCGGTTTGAGAAGGATAAAAATTGAAAATAAAAAGTGCTCTTGGAAAAGTAGTTGTAAAATTTGCCATTAAATCTGAATATATATATGTTTCAAGAGAGAGAGAGAGATTCACATTTCATACAAGGAGAAGGCTGAGTAGGAAATGCCTCTGTAAAAGAGTTGCCCCAAGATTATTATTTTATCTTTTTGTCTGGTTGTTTTGTTTAAGTCTTTAGTTGCTGTAGATGTGAATTGGAGAACAACAGGTTTGGGAATGACTTGTGAAGGTTGTGGGGCATCAAGTTTTTCATTTTCCTTTGATTGTTTGTCCAATTATATTCGTTGAAATTGTTCCCATAAAGAAAAAGATCACTCAAATTCAACGAATCAGGTAACAAAGATTGGACCTATGCCTTATTAGAGAAGTCCATGCACAACGATGGAGAGCTATTAGATTGTAACCAATAAACCTACCTTACCCTCTCTGTCCCATTATAAGACTCTAAATCACACTTTTTATCAGGACCTTTGGCAACATTAAGGATAATTGTTTCTTGATTGCTAGGAATCAATGGCATTTACAAAGTTGAATTTTTACATATGATAGTCTGCCATCATGCTATCCATGGAGGCAAAAGTGGAATTGAGACATAAACAGATATCAACATTGTTGCAAAGGGGAATTGAATTAAATGCATTGGCATGAAGGTCCATGGATGCCTAAAACCATGGTAAGTGTTCCAAATGCCAATTGAAGCAAAGCAAAGGAAACATGATTCTACTATAGGGATGTCTTTATGTCACACAAACATTGGGATTTCATGGGGAAAAGCCACTGGTATTTAATGATCTGCAAAGTAAAATCATGTCTGACACAGATGTTGAAGTGGATGAAAGGGGTATCAACAATTTGATAAAGTAATTGTAAAATTACAGAGGCCATCAGTGTAAAGGTCCATCAAGAGCTGTCTCACAAGGACATATTACTAAAGGCGTGACCAATTTTGGATGCATGATGAAGAGATGTGCTATGATGTAAGTTCTTTGTCAATGATTGCAGGAAAATAATGAAAATTTTGCAAAGTCCAAGACTTCCAAATTGCAATGACAGCTCTGTCAAAGGCTGCAAGAAAACAAATGTAGATGTAATAATTTGTTAGAGATTGTAAAAAATGGAGGGAAATGGGAAGCTGCATGACCCCTAACATACTGAATTGAGAAGTGTATGAAGCATTACTCTTTACAGAGTACAATGACATCAAATATCATGAACAAACTTAACTACAAAATAATGGAGCTGCATTTATATGAAAAAGGATAATGAATTCTGTCATAGGGAATTCCAAAATCACAATGACAATCAATATACATGAGCTCAACCAAAATGTAGCGAAGGGAAGTAATTGCCATGAGATTTTATATTTTTACTACATATAAAATGGTGTAAGGCCTTGGTTGTGAGAACATGGTGCAAACATCTTAATACCATATTTCATGAGCAACAAAACTTACAGCTGTGACAAGATGAAAGTTGCTACATTCCTGAAAGGAAAACATGACTCAGACCATAGTTGGAAAACTCGCAACTCAGCACTCCAATTTTGGAGTGTTTCTCAGCAACTTGCAACTTGGGAAAACTCGGCAAAAACTTGCAAAAGCTCAGCCAAAAAAAAATGTCAAAGAAAATAATTTAATTTAAAAAATACATTCAAAACAAAAATTGGAGAAAGTTAATTTTCTGTTAGATTTTCATAAAAAAAAAAAATTCAATTACAATTCTTGATCATCAAAACCAACAAAATATAACATACAAAATATCTCAATGAGTTATGTGTTTTGCATATTCTGCATTTTCTGCCACATGGCCAAGTTTCGGCAATTTCTCAGAGAGTCAAATTTCTCGTGAGAAATTGGACATTTTTCTATCACTGACTTGGACATTAAGCTATAGTATATAAGGGTGCAAATAGATTTACTGCCCATCAGCAGGTCCTATCCTATCAAGCAAATGTCAAGGCTGACCAAGAATTAAGCTGAAATTACCACATCATAAATGCATAAGGGGTACTTACCAACTACTATATACTGAGAACAGCAAATTCACTGGTAAATAAGAGCTAGATGAATATCACTATAGATGCTAGTTTGAAGACCAAAGCTAGGATGTTCTGGTTAAGTTGAGGTAGTGGGAGCCAAAACCACAAGGAAAAGCTATTGTGAGACCAGATTTTATCTTGTGTGGAAGAACTTGAGGTTACACCCCATTTGTGCTGCAAGGTCCTTGCAAAAACTCAAGGCTCCTATTGCAAAGTAAGCATATGAGCACTATGGGTCTGTACACAGGCAAAGTTGTTGGAGTGCCACTTCAGAACAAATAACTGTCACTTCCAAATGAGACATTCATTACAAATTCACAATGGCTTTTAAGATATTTGAGACAAATTGCTTCTTTACTCATGCAGTTACATATACATCTTCCATGGTTGCACAGGACAATAAAGAGGAATGAAGATCATTTCTAATGCCGCAAATCTTGGTTTCCTAGCTTGACATGCAGCCTGCTTATGTGTATAGGCATCCCTTCTCATATTTTCAGGAACATAACTCTCCTAAGAGGCCTTTCATTGACATTGGACTATATAGATTCTATTCCTTCCAATGGTGTCACAGGTTTATGAGTTTTCTCATCACATATGGCATGTCTTGCTGCTCATTTGTGACAACACACATCTCTTTATACCAACCTATAACATTATGTATTCCACACTTGTACAGAGATTATATATGGTAATGAAAACATAGTTCTAAATATATATGTTTTGCCTTTCTCTTCCTTTGCACTTTTTTCAATTTTCTTCTAACTGGTTGAGCTGTGCTTTTGAATCATTTATGGATTAGTTTTACAATTAGCAGGCTCATGAAGAGAGCTCCCTCTGTTTGAGAGGTGAATTTGAGTTGTGTCCTTACCTACTATTGGTCTTCTCCTCCAACTACTGGTGGCCTCATCCTTTCACTACAGTGCATCAGTCTTACCTTTTGAGCCATCATGAACGGGGGTGCTGTCATAAGTCCATAGCTCCTGAATCACACATGAATGATGAAAATGATTTGTTTTTACCCCTATCCAATTTTTACCTTGCCCCTGCTGACCATCTCCTCCCATAATAACTGTTGGTTACGAATCTGCCACTAGGATAGGATTTTAATCTTATTGCGCCCTAGATTCGCCCAACAGATTGAAAGGCCGGAAGGAAGGGATGCCTTCCGTGCCAATCTCCGGAGAAGGCCGGCTCCTATGTTTTCTTAGTTGGGGTTTTAGCTCAGAGTGCAGGAAAGAAATTATAAAATGCAGAAAGAAACATAAATATGCTTGTTTCGGGTGGGGAAGATAAGCAGCACAACAACTAACCAATCACTATTACCAACAACAATCAAAACAATGTATGCAGCAGAAACTATTAGTGTTATTCTATCCTATGTATCCTTTACTTCAGTATTCCAGATATACTCAATTACCAATACTGATATCCAGAAGTGCAGAATAGCAGTAATCAGAAATATAAGCAACATGAGGCAGAAATACTTAATAAAGGCAGCATACAAGACAAAGACAGCTAATAGAGCCAAATATACTTTGCATTCAAAAGCAAGTGCACAGCTACAGAAGTTCCTTAGCAATATATCCCCCTTCCACCCTTGTACAATGAAATGAGGCTGCTATTTATAGCAGAATAAACCCCCCGATTACATTTTGGGCACAAAATCCCAGACCTGACAAAAGCTGACAAAAGCGGCGAAAAGCGGCTGATGTTTGACCTCTGCGGGCAAGGAGTGTACTTGCAGCAAGGTCCACCTAGAAACGTAGCAGCTCCGTGGCAATCCGGTAGGTGAGAAGTCGAGTCCGGTTAAATGGTGGTAGGTGCGGCACGATCTGGCACTTCACGCTCATCTACTCTGTACCCGGGTGGCACACCTTCTGTCACATCTTGACTCTTATCCCGAGACTGCACACTTGTCGGCATCTGAAACTGCTGATGAAAGAGGGGGAGGAATCGAACTTAGAAGCTCATCCATTGTCTTCTTATCCCGCCCGACAGCGCACAAAAACGGAGCGCAGTCAGACGACGCGAGCTGAAAACAGCGCAGTCGGGCGGGTTATGCCTTAGAAATTTTCCTGCAGTTTATCTCTTTCCCGTCTGATGGCGCACCAAAGTAGGTGCGAAGTCGGGCGGCGCAACGCAGTCGGACGGACCTCCGTGCCTTAGTCAAATTTTCAGCATTCTCTTCTCTTTTCTCCCGAGCGCACACCAAGACGGACGTGCAGTCGGACGACGCCCGACACTTAGTCAATTTTGTTGCCTTTTCATAGGAGTCCTCCCGGTAGCGCACAACTGGATGAGCGCCGCCCGACTTCGCTGCGAAGTCGGGCGGGCTCATACTTAGAATATTTTCTGTTGCTTCCTAAATATGGCCGCCCAAGTGCGCACCGATCTATGGGCGCCGTCCGACTTCACTGCGAAGTCGGGTGGCCCAACACTTAGTCAAATTTGTGCCTTTCTTTTGACCTCCACCACCCAAGTGCGCAAAAATCCATGAGCACCACCCGACTGTGTTGCGCAGTCGGGCGGACTCCACACTTAGACAAATTTAGGCAATTTTGCCTTCTTGCAGAAAACACTAAAAACATGAAATGAAAGATGGGGAAAT
Source organism: Wollemia nobilis (assembly GCA_028583015.1). Classification (NCBI taxonomy): domain Eukaryota; kingdom Viridiplantae; phylum Streptophyta; class Pinopsida; order Araucariales; family Araucariaceae; genus Wollemia; species Wollemia nobilis. The sequence continues at coordinate 814,507 of JAQPPZ010016712.1, read as the reverse complement.
GAAAATTGACAGCTGAAGGGCAGAAAGGACATGGAGAAGAATGGGAAAGAAGAGAGAGGGGAGGTAAAGCAACAAACTTACAAAATTTTCAAAATTTGGCACCCCGTGCAAAATGTGGCAACATTCCTGGCGGCTCGCGGGGTATCGAGCTCGCCTCGATGCAAGGAACCTAGCCTTTATCCTTTGGGCACAGAGTCCCTCCCGGACCCTGCATCTCTCTGCTGCTGCTGCTGCTCTTGGTCGCTCTCAGCAGTCTCCTCTCCCGAATCTTCTTCTTCTTCACCCTCTGAGCCTGACTGCTCGGCGTCCTTGTCTTCCTCCTGTACAGCAGGCTCGACCCGCTCACGGACGTGCTCATAAGCAGTCTTAGCCTGAGCCCAGGCTGCTTCTTGGAAGGGCTCTAAGTCGCTGATATCCTTCAGCGCTTTTCTGAATGCCGCAACCTTGTGCTCGTCGATGGTGTTGTACCTCTCTCCGACTTCTTGGAGGCAGGCGTTGATTTTACAGAGCTTGGACACCATCTGGGTTACCTGTGCCTCCTGCACTGGATCAGTCCAGCCATCAATCTCTGAAGTATCTGCCTCATATGCCTGCCAGTTCTGCTTGACTTGCTCCAGAGGCAGAAATTCCTCATCTTTTACAAAGCTCGGGAATCCGAGCGTTGAAAGGGAGTCAAAAGGGACCAGGCAGATGTTCTTCTCATGGATCAATGCATCTAGCATCTTCCTGGCAGCTCTGATCTTTTCAGATTTTTCAAAATAATTTTGCAAGGTTATCCTTGCATCGGCCCAGTCTAGGGCAATCTGTGACATAGGTGGGAATTGGAAGCCCTTGCGCTCATACTCTTCAAGTTTTATTGCCAAGTCCAGCCATTGCCGTGCTTGACGTTCGGCTTCCTCTACCGCAGGCTTTCCCTCGGCAGAAACTTCTTGTATCTTGGAGATGAAATTGAGGACGGGTAGTGACCTGGCAACATTAGTCCTGCAACCCTTCAGCAGGCCGGCTCTCATCTCTTTGATCCTGTCCTTGGAGAAAGCAGCAGCCTGCGATGCCTTCTCTTCTAGCAGCGCCTGAGTCTGTTGAAGTTGATTTTGCAATTGAGCAACATGGATCAGTGCTGCCTTTTTATCTTCTGTTAATTGATCAGCCACCGCCTTTTGGTCCGTCGTCGCCTGCTGAGAGGCTGCAAGCTGATCCTTCAACTTCTTTACCTCTCCTTGAGCGGACTCCAGCTGAACCAGTGCCTTGGCCAGATCTTCCTCAAGCTGCCTCTTATCGTTCTGGAGCTCGTGCAGCTGCTGCTTGGCCTCAAGGCGCTTGACCAGAAGGTTGTCAGCCTTTCTGCGGATTCCGCCTATCTCATATTCCTCATTTATGTCATCAAAGCTCTTGTCCTTGGAGTGGTACTCGTAGTCTTCTTCTGTCATCTCCTGGATGGGCTTTTTGACTTTAGGCACTATTTTTTCTGTCCGGAGAATCCTTTTCTCCAGGTCGTATTTGACGCGCTTCTCGGGCATGGCGATTTCTTCCGCCCTCCTCTTTTTGACCTTCTGAAGAAAAGAAACAGAGCCCTGGGCGGCCTTTGCGGCTAGGGGCTGGTCATCAGTAATTTGCAGCTGTTTTTCGACCAGCTCCAGCTCTGCGAGCATGGGGTATGCCGAGACCAAATCCTGCTGCGGCATTTTTCCTGAAAATAATGAGGTGGGCGTTGCGCCAGAAGATACGGCCGCTCTTGGGGGCGACTGGGACTGAGGGTGAGTGGGCGACTGTTGAGGAGGCGGATGTGGGGTTTGGAGGGCAGCGGCGGCGGGTGAGCGGCGTGGGGATAGGGAACCTTCCTCGGTGCTGGCCGTAGGGGACAGACCTAGGGCTTGGCCCAGGGTCTGAAAAACGTTAGGGTTTTGGGCGTAGCGGCCAAAGGACGGTGGACTATGCTGGGACTGCGTGACAGGAGACGGGGATGAAGCAGCCAGAATATGCCCGGATGTGGAAGATGAGGGCGTAACAGAAGGGGTTGCTAGGGTTTGTTGCAAAGGAGGAGAGGGCGTACCTGCGAGCTCCGCCTGAGCTGGCGTTCGAATGACTCCTGCAACCCAGGTGTTTGCTTCCCTCTGAGGGCTGTCCTCAATGGAGATTATGTCACTTGCAGCCGCGCCTGATCGTGGAGCCGTCACTGTCTGTTGCACAACCTCCTTCTTGGGCCGCCTTTCCTTGGTCTTTTCGGACCTTTTCCTCTTTTTCCCCTTAGGCGCGGCAGTTTGCTCGGGGGGAGCGGAGGCGGTTGACGCGTCAGGGGCCGGGGCTCCCAAAGTAAACTCGTATTCAGGCTTTGTTGGGTCTGCGCCCCTTGTTTCTGCCTCACTGGCTGATTTCTCGGGCTCCCTCTCCGACTGAGACGACTTTTCAGGCGCTGAGGACAACATTGGGTCCACCCTCTTGCCTTTTGACGCTTTGCTGTTGGACGTCCCTCGTACAATTAAATGTTGAGGTGGAGGCTTTCTTTTATACCTTTTTGGGGCGCCTTGGGGGACGATACCACGGAACACGAGCGGCTGCCACTTGTCGAAGTATTTATCATATAAGACGGAAAACTCGTCATCAACGGACGTCTTTTTCTCTGATTTCTCGTGCCGCGTACGACACCTCATTATCCAACATTCCATGATTTTGTCTTTTGCCCAGCCAAGCGACGCCACCTTCGCGAGCAGTTTTCTGAAGCCAGCTGATCCCACTTTGTGATCCTCATTGTGCTCGGGATCGTAGTCTGCTTCTACACAGTAAAAATCCTGCCATGGTGGCCACGATTGCATCTGCTCAATGTGCCATTCTAGGTCCATTCCCGCCTTATTGCCCCTCTCTGACATGATCTCCTTCCGTGGGCAACTGTGCACGAACTTTCCCCTTACCCCAATAGGGTCATACTTCCAGCGTTGCGGCAACTGCACCAGGCCAAGGCTGAGGAGGGTTTGTTCTAGATATACATGTTGCCCAACCTCGTGAACCTCAACGTCTCCCCAGGTGAAAGGATAGTTGAAGATGGGGCTTTTCTTCTTCCCATGGCCGTACTCTTCCTCAACGCAATCCATTTGCCGCGCTGCCTCGAGGCCAAAGTGATATTCTGTACAGAAATATGGCAGCAGAAATGGTTTTCCTTTAAATCCGAAAACCCTAATGACGACGCCCTGAGTCAACCGGAAAGTATCCCCAAATTTGCTCTTTACCAGGTGCTTCGTCATAAAATAAGGAGGGCGATGCGCCCGGCCATTGAAGAGAGCCAGGGTCATGCCCAGAAATTTGAAATTGAAGTCGTAATACGACTCCTTTCTGTACAACAGGTCCGTCCATTCATACACTGGCAGCGGCGCGCCCTTCTCATCCACCTTCCGAACTTCAACGGTATTCATCCTGTAGTGCATGTGATATAGGCACAACCATACGAGAAATGAACAGTGCCTGAATTCTGTTGTCTGCTTCTGCTGCAACTTCACAAGATTGGAATGGATGGCGTAGGCCACCCAGTCTGCCCAGTCGAAATAAATTGGGCGCCTCCCCCTTTTCAGGGCACTAGAGTCGTAGAACTCTCCATGCAGAATGCATTCGGCGAGGGCCAGCTGGTAGGGGTGCACCACCTCGTCAGTGCCGCAGCCCAGAACCCAGGCAAGTATGGTGTATATGTATTGGCTTTTGAACTGTGCCAAGGGTATCGGGCGCGACGGCCACCTTGAAGCTGGCAGTGGATGCTTTAGCTCTGAATTGAGGAAATCCCTCATCCACTTGGATTCGCCACCCCTAGCTGCCTGTTCGTCCAGGTTGATCTTCCTGAGTATGCCATTAGGGTCTGGCTCGATCCCTGGCGCGAAAGCTGGTTGGACGCTCTCCTTGAAGAGGGTAAACAACACTCTTCCCTGGCAGTCGCAGACCTGTCGGGTGGCCGGTTTGTAATATACTACGATCGACTCAACCAGCTCCGGGCAATGGTGGACAGGAGGGCACAAGAACCAGTAAAGGTTCGACTTATAGACAACGCCGAAATGGTGTGAGGGCGAAACCTTATCGGACCAATCTTTTACGGTAGCCCGCAGCTCTGTGAGGCTAATTGAATAATTGTCGTCTCTGTACTCGGCTAGGCGGTCTACGGGCGGCGGGGGAGGACCTTGCCTCCTGGCGCTTCTCGCCCTGGTTTTTCCCTTTTTCTCCTTCGGCGCTTCGCTCCCATGAGCGCTCGAGACAGTCTGCTCCTTGGATGCTTCTTCTGACGAGCTAGACTCCGCCTGCATAGGCGCTTTCCCTTTAGCTGCGCTCGGTTTCCCACTCATGGCGCTGAGAGTTACCAGAATTCACAGCTGAAACTTAGCAAAATTCGCAATTTCTCCTCTTTCACAACGCAGCTCGATTTTCTTCAGCGATTGATATTACTGAGTAAGTAAAATGCCTTTTCTACAAATGGGTAAAAGCAACATTAATGGCGTCCGGCGAATTTAAAGTTTGTTGCTTGAAGTGGGTGAGTAGCGCCGTTATTCCTCGGCGGCCGCGCGTGGGATCCCCTGTTGGAAAGCGCAAACTGTACATCATTGGGCCCGGGTGCGCTTTTTCATTTATGAAACCCGCTTCGAAAATTGCGCAATCATTCCTTAAACTTTTCAAAACTCGTGCCTTTAATGACGTCATTGCCGCCAGCTGGGCACACGCTTCGAAGCATTTGACTCGACAAGCGTGCTGGGAAACCTTAGGTAAAACTTGTGATTTCTTTTATCTCCCCGACCAAGTGCGCCCAAAAAATGGGCGCTGTCCGACTTCGCACTATGAAACCCGCGCCCTTGGGAGGACGACACTTAGAAAAATTTCCAAATTATCACATGCCCCTGAGGCACCTCGCCGGAGTGCGCAAATTTTAGTGCGCGCCGTCGGGCAGCGCAAGGAAAAATCGCGAAGTCGGGCGGGACACTTAGAAAAATTTTACACCTTTTTGCTTGTCCCCGTCCCGTTGGCGCATTAAACAGGGCGCGCCGTCCGACTTCGCTGCGAAGTCGGGCGGCTTCCCAACACTTAGAAAATTTTTGACTTTTTTCCTCTTGCTTGTTGTGGCCCTGGAACCTCCCGACGTCGCAAAAATTTGAGGGCGACGCCCGACTTCGGGGCAATTTTTTGCGCCTTCGGACGACATTCCCTGCCTTAGTCATTTTTTGAACTGCCATGCACCTTTTTCCAAAACACTCGGCTCTTTTTTCCGGATTAAAGCAGGAAACTAACTAAACTGAAAGCAATATTTACATTCAAGAAAAATAAATTGACACAACGGAAAACAAAATATGTACAAGGGAAAACCTTTGACAACTTTCAGTGGTAGTAGGCTTTCAGATGAAAGCCGTTAACAGGTATCGGGAGGGTCTGGCCCTCCATGTCTCTTAGCACAAACGCGTTGAACTGGTTCACTCGGACGACTTGGAAGGGGCCGTCCCAGAAGGCATCAAACTTGTCATGATTGCCTGGTTTGGCCTTGTATGAGTCCCATTTCAGCACTAAGTCCCCGATCTTGAAGACTCGGGCAGTGGTTCCCTTTGAAAACCAGTTCTGCGTTTTCTCAGCATGCTTGGTAAAGGCCTGATACGCCTTCTCTCTTTCCTCCTCCAGTTGCAGCAACTGAGCCAATCGGGCATCAACAGGGTCTTTGACGCCTTTCTCATCTTCTAACAACCAAAGTGCGGGCATCTCAATGTGTGTGGGCAAGACAACCTCTTTGCCGTACACGAGTGCATATGGCGACGTCTTGATGGACTTCTTGAAAGAGATACGGTCCGCCCATAGCGCTCGATCCAGAAGCAGATGCCACGATCTTTTGTTCCTTTCCACCGTCTTCTTTATAATCTTCAAAAGATTCTTGTTGGTGGACTCGGCTAGGCCGTTCCCCTACGGATAGTAGTTCGAAGACATTTTGTGGTAAATGTCGTACTTGCTGGTGAACTCTGTGAGTACAGCGCCTACAAACCCTGGACCATTGTCTGTGACAATTGCCTCTGGAATCCCGAAACGGGTGATGAGGCTCTCTAGGAAACCAATGACCGTTTCCTGGTCGGCATGCTTTGTAGGCACTGCCTCGGCCCATCGGGTAAAGTAATCCGTGGCTGTTAGGATAAACTTATGCCCCGCCGAAGAGTTGGGCGTTATCGTCCCGATGAAGTCCAGACCCCACTGCTGAAATGGAGTCTCAGCTTGAATTGGCTGAAGGGGCATGGGCGCCTTCCGATTTCTGCCGGCGAACCTTTGGCATTTCTCACATTTTTGACAGACCGCATGCGCGTCTGTGAAGAGGGTGGGCCAATAATAGCCCGCTCTAATAATTTTCAAGGCCGTCGGCCTTCCCGAATGGTGTCCTCCCGGCATCCCAGAATGGAATTCGCCGAGGACCTTCGGTTTGTCTGATTCTTTGACGCACCGCAACAGGATGCCGTCAATATTTCTGAAATACAGCCCCTCGGGGCGTAGTACATACTTCAAGGCATTAAGCCTAAACCTCCTTCTTTGTGAGGCGTTGAGATGATCTGGACATCTCCCAGTGCTGAAATACCACACTAGGTCATTCGTCCAATCACTCTCCTCTGATAAGGAGTTGGCAAGGTTGATTCTTGTCATTGGATCCTCCCACTGACAAGCGAAGAGTTCAGCCGCAACACTTCGGGCCAATTCCTGGCATAGAGCCCGACCTCGGATTAGCTTGGTGGGTCGTACCTCTATGTCGAACTCCTGGATTTTGGCAATCCATCCTGCCCTCTTGTGACCAGGCTCCCCTTGGATGATGAAATTTTTGACGTCGGGGTGTATCACGAAGACAATAATCCGGCTCTGAGAGACGAAGTGCTTGAACTTTCTCAAGGACCTCATAACTGCATGAACTTGCCGCTCAATAAAATTATACCTCTCTTCGTGCGGCTGGATCACTTGGCTTAAGAATGCTATCGGTCTCTCCTCGCCGTCGTCTCCCTTCTGAGTCAAAACTGCAGCGTAGCTTTCGGGTTCTCCCACCGCGTAAAGGATGAAGTCCTTGGAGTAATCTGGATTTATCAATACTGGAGCTTGGGCAATCCTGGCCTTGATCTCCTCGAAGGCTTTCTTCCTCTCTTCAGTCCAGGACAAAGTCGGCATCCTTCTTCAAGAGCTCGGCCATGGGCTTGATCACTTGGGCAAAGTCAGGGACAAACTTCCTTACAAAGTTGATCTGTCCAAAAAATGACTGCAGCCCTTTCTTGTTGACCGGGATGGGCAAACGAAGAAGAGCCTCTGCTCTGTCGGGGTCAACTGCAAGGCCCTTCTCAAAAATAACATGGCCTAGCAGTTTACCCTCCTTCACCGCAAAGACTGACTTCTTTGGGTTGATGGATATGCCGAATTCACGACATCTTTCAAATACTTGCCGCAGATGGGAGGTGTGGTCTTCTCTTCTGTGCGAAAACACAGTCATGTCATCCAAGTAGATAACAATGATTTTATTGAGCAACTCACGGAACGCCAAGTCCATAGCTCTCTGGAACGTAGCCCCCGCATTGGAAAGACCGAAGGGCATGCGCTGATAGGCGAACGTCCCCCATTTGGTGGTGAAAGCCGTCTTGTGCTGGTCCTCATCTTTTACCCAGATCTGATTATAGCCGGAGAACCCATCTAGGAGAGAGAATCTCTGAGCCCCTGCAACCACGTGAAGGATTTGATCAATTTGCGGGAGTGGATAATGGTCCTTCAGCGAAGCCTGGTTGAGATTGCGGAAATCCACGCAGAGGCGAATGTCTCCATTCTTCTTCCTCACGGGAACCAGATTTGCGACCCAAGAGGAATGCTTGATAGGATAGATGATTTTTGCTTCCAGCATCTTCATGAGCTCGGCTTTCATCATGGCCTCAATCTTCGGGTTCACCGCCCTTTGCTTTTGCCTGAAGGGCTTCACATGTTCTTCCAGCTCTATGGTGTGCTGGATCATCTCTCGGTCATACCCCTTCAAGTCCTGGTAGCACCAGGCTACAATGTCTGGGTATTCCTTGCACAGGGCCCGAATCTGGTCCAGCTCCTCTGGAGTGCAATCTATGCCAACTTTAATCACTTTACCAGGTTCAAGCTCCAGGTCCATGTATTGCTTGGCATCCACCTTGATTCGGTGTGAGATAGCCCTATCGTTCTGATCAAACAGGCTCTCTAAGGTAATCAGTCCTTTTGGGACGTGATTATTCTTTAATTGTATCAACCCCTCATATTGCTCGTCATCAGGGTCTCTACCTTCGATTGAACTAGCTTCATGTATCATAAAGGTGACGATATCCTCGTCACAATCGAACACCTGCCAGTGGGTGTCCTTATCAGGCACAGAAGGCCTGTAAATAGTACGAACCGGCTTCGGCTTCTGCATAGTGTCATCAGTCGGGACGTACCTGGCTCCAACAGACGCCAATATGTCAGCATGCTTATTCTTCTCGCGGGAGATGGCTTTGACATTCAAGGAGTCAAACGACTCCATCAGATCCCAGACACGGTTGCGGTACGCCTTGAGGTAATGCTTCTTGGAGGCGCACTTGTTCGTGATCTGGTTGCACACCAGCTCTGAGTCGCCAAAGATTTGCAGGTGCTTGATCCCGAGCCTCTCCGCCTTTTTTAAGCCTAAGCACAAGGCTTCGTACTCCGCCGCATTATTAGTGCAACTCCAGGCCAGCCTGTAACAGTAGTCTTTTTGGATACCAGATGGGGAGACCAGAAGGACTCCTGCCCCGACGCCATTCTTGCATCGGGCGCCATCAAAGTACAACTTCCACAGCTTATCGGGGGCAGGACCTATGTCCTTTTTGGCCGTCTGGTCGTGTCTCTCAGGCTGAGTGACGGAGTAGCAGCCTAGTTCTGTCTCGATCATGGCGTTGAAATCCAGCAAGGAGAACTCGTCCTCCACTTGCAGTTGCTCTAGGGTTTCTCCCACCAGGTCCACTTCTACCAGCTCCTCGGTCGTCAGATGAACCATGTCATTTTGCTGCTCTTCCCCGGGTATCTTCTCGACCAGAAAAGTGGAAGGTTTCTCATTATAAATTTTCAACCTCCTTCCTTTGAAAGGTACCTCCATATGTGAATAGTCCAGCGACAAATATCCACCCAGCTTGGCAGTGAACTCCCTTGAGAGACACATGCCGAAGTAGGGTTCCAAGTCAACCACTACGACCTCTTGGATGACCACGATGTCAAGCGCTTTATGCAGCCGGATGGGGATGTCTTTGATGACGCCAACTGTCTTCACAGGAGTGTCGTCCAACCGTAGAACACCTTGGCTGCTCCTCGTGTATTCCATACCAATTTCCTCGCAGAACAGCCCTTGGCATGACAGTAGTCGAAGCACCGGAGTCCACCATGCAGTTATGCACTATGTGGCCTTCCATCCGCAAAGATAGATAAAAAGGCGGCGGTCTGTTCTTTCCGGTAGCAGAAGTCGTCAAGGGCTGAGCTAACACAACAGGCTGCGGTGGCTTTCCACCTTTTACATTCTTTAGGGATTCTTGCAACAAATCCACCTGACCTGGGAGCTGAAGGGCATCATACATGCTTATTTTTGTCGGGGTCTTCTTGAGCTCATCAACTATGTTGTAGGTTGAAGTACCGGCCCCTTCCGCTTCCTTTGCTGGCTCATACTTGGTGCGGTACTGTTGCGTGGCCTCAACCCTCTGTCTCTTTGTCAGCGACGGGTACCTCAACTTCTCCTGAGCTTGCTCTTTTGTTTCGGCCGGAGGTTGAGTCGCTGGAGCCTTGACTACTGGAGCCTTGAGCGCCGGGGGCTTCTCTTTGGCAGTCGGAGGTAAAGGTGGCTTATCAGGAGCTGCCACAGCAGGCTGCGTCCTCTCCCTTCTTGTATACACCTTTAACGGCTTTATCTGGGCCGGGGTGGCCTCAATTGGCTTTTTCCCCTCCTTGGTCAAGAGTGACACAGGATCTTCTTCGGGAACTGCAAAGTTACTCTCCTCATCCCGGATCATGTATGCTTCGTCCTCTATGGCGCTACCCGCAAGGGTCTGGATATAATGCTGATGTAGCGTGCAACTGTCTTCCCCATGGGGGTCATTGCAAGTGGAGCACCAGTTCACGCAGTCAGAAGTGCCAGTTTGAGCATTGCCGGCAGCATTTCTTGCTGGAGGCCTTTGCGCTTGAGCCGCTTGATCTCTTGTCAGTGCGGGAGGAGGATATGGCCTCCTCGGAACAAACTCCATCTGAGCCTGTTTCTTCTTCATGATTGTCATGTCATTAGAGATTGTCTGGTAACCAGAGGCAAGGGCCCGTACTTCCTGAAGGATCTTATTTTGTATATCGTTATCAGCTGGAGCTGGCCGGGCCTGCGGAGGTAATGCAGCTAAAGGTGGTGGAGCAGGCAATGCCTGGTACTGAGGAGGAGCAGGAAGTGCTGGATATTGCGGAGGAGGTGGATTAGGACGATGTATTTGAGGCGGACCATATGGGTCTATGACTGGTGCAGGATTCCACGGCTGATGGGGGTACGGATTGGATGAGGATGGCGCCCCACCAGACGCGGGCGGATATTGGGACTGAGGAAAATCCGGATAGATTGGGGGCTGCATTTTATGAGGGAGCTTGCCTATGGCAATCATATCCAGTTCTGCCTGCTGAGCAGCCTCATACAATGCGGGGAAAGTATTTACACGGGCCAACTTAATGACCAAGCAAATATCCGAATTGAAAGCTCTGAGGTAGTAGTGAGCAGCTTGTCCCTCAGGAGGACGTAGCTCCGGGGGTATTCTCTTCCAGGATCTTGCGAACCTCACGTTGAAGTCCGATATCTCCTCTTGCGGATGGCGCTGAATGCTTTGAAATTGGTGCAACAATGAGGAGGGATCAGCGGATTCATTGAATCCCTTAACTAGCCTGTCGACCAGCTGGGCCCATCCCGTGATAGTCCCCTCCGGCAAGGATCTCCACCAGTAGAGAAGTTTCCCTCGCAGGGAGAGAGCTAACAGCCGGGTTTTCACGCTCTCATTTGTGATAGAGTGCAGCGCAGCCAAGGCCAGAATGTCTTGTATATGCTCATATGTTGTCTTCTCGGTGTCGTCATATGTAGGAATGGATTTTAAGGCAGCAAGCGGAACAACCTCTTGTCCAGCTAGAGCGAGGGGTCCCGTGGAATTCACATCCGGGAAGAGGTCATTAGCATTGGCCATGTCTTCTTCCTCTTCTTCGAGCTGGTCGGTGGTGTAGTCGGTATCAGTACTGTCCGAAGTTGTAGGTTGTTCTTCAACTTCGGCCTCTTCAACTTCTTCGACTTCTTCCACCTCTTCAATTTCAGTTTCAGATTCGTGCTCGAATCTATCGTCCTGGTGAGCTTGATAATCAGCCAGCCTCGGGCGCTCTCCAACAGCGTTGATGTCGATCTCGTAAAAATCAGGCTGTTGTCCCGAATTCCTAGCTCTCCATCTTCTTGTATGCATGAAGGCGCTCTTGATATTGGACCAGTCTTACAGACTCAGAGGATACTCAGGTTCAGCAGAGTCGCCAGGTGTTCTGATTTAACAGCAATGAAGCGAACACCGATGCTTCGATTCTGTTTTGGGGTGGGAAACTTTCGTGTCCCACCGGGCGTGCCAGAGAAACTGTTGGTTACGAATCTGCCACTAGGATAGGATTTTAATCTTATTGCGCCCTAGATTCGCCCAGCAGATTGAAAGGCCGGAAGGAAGGGATGCCTTCCGTGCCAATCTCCGGAGAAGGCCGGCTCCTATGTTTTCTTAGTAGGGGTTTTAGCTCAGAGTGCAGGAAAGAAATTATAAAATGCAGAAAGAAACATAAATATGCTTGTTTCGGGTGGGGAAGATAAGCAACACAACAACTAACCAATCACTATTACCAACAACAATCAAAACAATGTATGCAGCAGAAACTATTAGTGTTATTCTATCCTATGTATCCTTTACTTCAGTATTCCAGATATACTCAATTACCAATACTGATATCCGAAGTGCAGAATAGCAAGTAATCAGAAATATAAGCAACATGAGGCAGAAATACTTAATAAAGGCAGCATACAAGACAAAGACAGCTAATAGAGCCAAATATACTTTGCATTCAAAAGCAAGTGCACAACTACAGAAGTTCCTTAGCAATATATCCCCCTTCCACCCTTGTACAATGAAATGAGGCTGCTATTTATAGCAGAATAAACCCCCCCGATTACATTTTGGGCACAAAATCCCAGACCTGACAAAAGCTGCAAAAGCTGACAAAAGCGGCGAAAAGCGGTTGATGTTCGACCTCTGCGGGCAAGGAGTGTACTTGCAGCAAGGTCCACCTAGAAACGTAGCAGCTCCGTGGCAATCCGGCAGGTGAAAAGTCGAGTCTGGTTAAATGGTGGTAGGTGCGGCACGATCTGGCACTTCACGCTCATCTACTCTGTACCCGGGTGGCACACCTTCTGTCACATCTTGACTCTTATCCCGAGACTGCACACTTGTCGGCATCTGAAAACTGCTGATGAAAGAGGGGGGAATGAAACTTAGAAGCTCATCCATTGTCTTCTTATCCCGCCCGACAGCGCACAAAAATGAAGCGCAGTTGGACGGCGCAAGCTGAAAACAGCGCAGTTGGGCGGGTCATGCCTTAGAAATTTTCCTGCAGTTTATCTCTTTCCCGTCTGATGGCGCACCAAAGTAGGCGCGAAGTCGGGCGGTGCAGCGCAGTCGGACGGACCTCCGTGCCTTAGTCAAATTTTCAGCATTCTCTTCTCTTTCCGCCCGAGCGCGCACCAAGACGGACGCGCAGTCGGACGGCGCGGCGCAGTTGGACGGAGTCCGACACTTAGTCATTTTTGCTGCCTTTTCATAGGGGTCCTCCCGGTGGCGCACAATTGGATGAGCGCCGCCCGACTTCGCTGCGAAGTCGGGCGGGCTCATACTTAGAATATTTTTTGTTGCTTCCTGAATATGGCCGCCCAAGTGCGCACCGATCTATGGGCGCCGTCCGACTTCGCTGCGAAGTCGGGCGGCCCCAACACTTAGTCGAATTTGTGCCTGTCTTTTGACCTCCACCGCCCGCGCAACGGGCGGACTCCACACTTAGACAAATTTAGGCAGATTTTGCCTTCTTGCAGAAAACACTAAAAACATGAAATGAAAGATGGGGAAACGAAATCTGACAGCTGAAGGGGAGAAAGGGCATGGAGAAGAATGGGAAAGAAGAAAGAGGGGAGGTAAAGCAGCAAACTTACAAAATTTTCAAAATTTGGCACCCCGTGCAAAATGTGGCAACAATAACTTCCATAAATCACTTTGCTTATGTACATGCTAGTCAGACGAATTTTCTCGTTCAACATAAAGAATTTTTTTCAAAACTTGAGGAGGCACATAGGGGCATGACAGTAGTTTATGCTACTATAAAGAAAAATTTTGCATCGTATATAAACAATTTCTAAAAGTCTTTAGTCACACCAAGTCATGAATCTAAGTCATCATACAAAGAATCTATCATAAAATTAGGGCACACAAGCTAGTTTTTGACGCATTCATTTTTTGATGAATGCATCAAAAAGGGGTAAATTTAGACACCCAATTTTGAGCAGTCCATCAACTACATGATCAAAGCAACATCTACCCCATCAAAGACATCTAATATTAGAAGTGACTAATCAAACTCAAATAGATCAAAGATGCATCTAATGATCTAAACCAATAGCATTGTCCCAAAGGTAGTAGCACACATGGCACTTTCATTGTATGGGCAATGCTATTGCTCAAAATTCAAACATGATTCTTTTCTTATAAAACTGACCTACCAATTACCACTTCTTGCAACTTAGAAAAGTTAGCACCTTTGCAGTTTTGGCTCCAACACTATTGCCTGATAATAAACTAAAAAAGAGAATACATGGCTAACTAATATTAGTTGCTTGTTAGCATGATTACTTGTCTCCTCTACCATGCACAAATCTCCATGCAATCTCATCTGACTGCCAATCATATTCCTCTAATTGGTAATCATATTCTCTAACTATCCATATATTCTTAATCAAAGATCATACATCTCAATTAAACCTTCAATCAATTCTCTATGCAACTCCCAATCATCAACAACTCTCCCAATCACACCTAACACATCTTCCAATCTCGTCTCTTCCAAATGGATCTTCCAAATTTCCATTTTCTATAAAATACTACTTTTTTGGGCAAGGAAAATGGAGAGAATCCACATTCAAGAAATTGCATCAAGTCTTTGCCAAAATTCTCATGGAAGCATGATCAAAGAATTGCACTGAAACTCTGTCCAATTATTTATTCATGCATCTATGACTTTAAGAGCTTTAGTGGAACTTATGCCCACATGAAAATCTGAGAAGTGTGAGAACTTTATGTTGAGAAATGTAGCTCGGACACGAACTTCTTACACAGGCTTCAGTATGAACGTGCTAAAAGTGGTTCAAGACATTTCCAATTCTATTTTGAAAGTGATTTTCTATTTTTAAGTTCACTTAAGTGATTCTATTTTGTAATTCACTTAAGTGATTCTATTTTGAAATTCACTTAAGTGATTTTCTATTTTTAAGTTCACTTAAGTGATTCTATTTTGTAATTCACTTAAGTGATTCTATTTTGAAACTCACTTAAGTGATTTTATATTTTTAAGTTCACTTAAGTGATTCTATTTTGTAATTCACTTATATGATTCTATTTTGATATTCACTTAAGTGATTTTTTATTTTTAACCTTACATTTCAAGATGAGATGAGATCTAATCTTAGGGTTAGAGAGATTAGGGTTACCTTTTTCAAAGATAAAAGGAGAAGATCAAGAGTGTTTTAGATACACAGAAAAGAATGGGAGGAGAACAGATTTTTGAAGGAAAAATACAAGCTTAGGAAGAGAAGAACAGTGATTGCTGGCTAGAAAAGCAGCAAGAGAGCATAAGTGTTCTGCTGTAGCTGTAAACTCTTTTATTTGTAATATTTCAGGTTCATAAATATGTTTAACTTTTGTTTTCACGCTGTTTATTTTTCCAGCCATCAGTGTGATTGTTGCATGTTTAAATAAATTATTCTCAGATCTGATTTATTTTAAAATAACATAGGACAACAGTTATCTAGGGCTTGAAAAATTACATGGTATCAGAGCTAGGTTCTGTGATTGAGATCCTCAAGGGTTTACAGCAGTAGATCACTACTGGATATTTAAAAAAAAAAAAACAGCAGTTAGGGTTTCATATTTTTTTTTTGGCTTGAAGGACTAAGCTTATTTGCAGGACTGTTTTTTTTTTAGTCACTAATATTTCAGCAGATCTCAAAGATGGCAGCAGCTAACCTCAGATTTGAGGATAGATTGGAAGGTGCCTCAAATTTTTTGCCCTGGAAAGTTAGGGTAATGTTCTTATTGGAAGAGAATGATCTCTGGGATATTGTCAAAGTTGATGTGACTTTGCCTACAGATCCGCAGGAATTGGCAGCTCAAAAAAAGAAGTAAGTGAAGGCCAAGCGGATGATCTTGGATGCAGTGAAGGATCACCTTATTCCTCACATATCCGAGAAGACTAAGGCAAAGGAGATCTTCGATGCCCTGGTTAGCCTCTACCAGAGCGAGAACATAAACAGGAAGATGATATTGCGGAACAAACTTAGATCTATGGAGATGACCAGATCTGACACCGTTACCAGTTACTTGATGAAGATCACGCAGATTCGTGATCAACTGGCAGCAGTAGGGGAGAAGGTTGAAGACACAAAGTTGGTGAACATGGCACTTAATGGTTTCTTAGCTTCATGGAAACCATTTGTCAAAGGCATTTGTGCTCGTGAGAACCTTCCCAAATTTGAGAGACTGTGGGATGATTTCATCCAGGAGGAGACTCGGATGGAGTCAAAGGCCAGCAAGAAAGGTGGTGACGATAACCTAGCTCTTTTTAGGCAAACCAAGAAGGCCAAAGGTAAAAGACCCAGCAAGGGTAAGGTAAAGAATGAGGAGTCAACCTCACAGTCAGGGAAGGACTTGAGCAAGATCAAGTGCTTCATTTGCCATAAGCACGGCCATTATGCATCACAGTGTCCAGACAAGAAGGGCAAAGGGAAGCAGCAGCAGATGTTGGTAGCAACCTCTGCAGAAACTCAGATGAGTGAGTTTGCTGCCAAATTCGAGAAGGATTTCTCATTGGTCTCTTGTCTTTCTACCAGCACGGTTCCAAGGAATTCTTGGTATGTGGATAGTGGTGCATCTCGGCACATGACATCAGCCCGACAATGTTTTACCAGTCTACAAGAGCTGGACTCAGGGGTTCAGGTTGAGCTTGGTGATGATACCAAATATCCAGTTGTAGGAATTGGTATCATTCCTTTTCGACTCCAGTCAGGTAAATCTTTAGACTTTGATGATGTTTTGTTTGTTCCAGTGTCTCGGGAAGAACTTGCTTTCGGTTTTGGTTATGGAGGATAAGGGTTATGCAATGGAGTTCAAGAACCAACGATGTCCTTATTAGACCAAAAGAATCTAGCCCTGAAACAGACACAAGTAATAGGGGTTAGAGAAGGCGGTTTATACGAGGTGCGGGGTGAACCTTTTCGAGCCCTAGTTCATAGCGAGTAACAACTTGTGTGATTTGTGGCACAAGAGGATGGGGCACCTGCATCATAGAGCATTGCCTATTCTGAGGGAGATAGTCACAAGTCTTCCAGAGTTCAGCATTGAGCAACAGGGAATATGCAGACGGTGCACGCTTGGCAAGCACGCCAAGGCTATTTTCCCAAACAGTGAGCATAGGTCTAAGAAGATACTAGATCTAGTACATTCGGATGTTTGTGGACCGATGTCAGTAGCATCAATTTCAGGTAGCATGTACTATGTTTCCTTTATTGATGATTTCTCTCGCAAGACATGGATCTACTTTTTAAAGACCAAGGATGAAGTCTTTAGCAGGTTTCAGGAGTTCAAAGCTCTAGTTGAGAACCAGACAAAGAAGAAGATCAAGGCCTTGAGATCAGACAATGGGGGTGAATATACCTCCAAGGAGTTCGATGGTTTCTGCAAGCAGACATGAATCAAGAGGGAGCTGACTGTTCCATACAACCCATAGCAAAATGGGTTGCAGAGTGAAATAATCGATCCATCATAGGGGCTGCTAGGGCCATGACTCATGACCAAGGCTTGCCAATGTTTCTTTGGGCAGAAGCATGCAACACAGCAGTCTACATCCAAAACAGGTGTCCTCACAGGATCTTGGAGGACAAGACACCAGAGGAAGCATTCACTGGTGTGAAACCAAAGGTGAGTTTTTTTCGCATCTTTGGATGTCCAGTTTATATCCATGTTCCGATAGAGAAGAGGACCAAGTTGGAGCCCTCCAGTAGGAACGGTTTATTTGTAGGATACAGTGAGACTTCAAAAGCTTATAGGGTTTATATTCCAGAGAAGAGGAAGACAGTAGTGAGCAGGGTTGTAAAGTTTGAGGAGAACGTTGCATCCAGGAAGTCCCATGGGCCTATTGCAGTGATAGAGAATGAGGAGCAAGAAGCTTCGAAGGTTGAGCCAGGGTCACCAAAGACACCAATGGTTTCCAGTTCAAAACAACAACCTTCAGGTGAGGAGGTGGAGACATCAGCCCCTTCCAGTTCTATCAGGGAGACCTCAATGGCTTACACAGACATTGAGGGATGTTGAGGAGTATGTTGAGGCTCCTAGCAGCATGATTAGGGAGAGCAGACCTCCAAGGAAGTTTTCAAGCTACGTGGCATTGATGAGTAACATCATAAATTCAGAGCTACTCATCATAAATTCGATATTTTCTATCTAGGATCTTGTATTATCACTCATCTTGTAGGCTCATAGATCATGATATTATCGTGTAGTATTTGTAGGTAATAGCACCGCTTCTTGATAGTGCTATCATTAGCACCACCAGTGCTAGCACCTACACTATCCTACAATAGTGTTTTTGCATATCTCATGCCATGTGGAGTGGTGATCAAAGAAAAATCTCATTCCTCATCTAAATGATCATAGGGGTAACCGACAACTCATTTAAAAACTCTTGGATTTACTCCCAAATCAATCCTTCTTCGATTTTTAACGTGTTCATTTTTATTTCATCTTTGAATCATTTTAGAATCAATCATTGCATTGCATTTGGATCTTTGTATTTTTGCTTTAACTAGAATCTTGCATTATCATTTCACCTTATAGGCTCTCAAATCGAGGTAATATCTTGTAACTGCTATAGGTAATAACACTATTATTCAACATCACTATCAATAGTTTCACTAGTGGTAGTGTAGTACTATTCTTCTATAACATCTTTGTAGGTCTAATCAAAAACTCAAGTTTTTGTTTCCTTTTAGCATTTCATTATTCTATTTTTATTTCATAATAATAGGGGTCTGACTGAGTTAGACCCCTAAAACCCTAACATTTTATTAAACCTGTCTCTGTATAGGTCCTTTGTTACATGGAGTAGTGATCTTGGAAGTGCAAGGAGCAAGATCAAAGCATTTGGCAATGTTTGGAGTTAAGACAGGTTACACTCATCCTAACCTTTTCTCTTTCATTCGAGATTTGTTTTTTTGACTACATAGTTACATTATTAATTCTATAGGCTTGTCTGCTTTGTTTCATGGCCCTCACATATTTGTTAAGGATGGATATATATATATATATACAAGAAAGCAAAGAAGTGCATGCAGTCTAAGAAGCGCAATTTATTCATCTTATCATTTTAGCTTAATGTTTAAATTAGTTATTGTGTCTTCAAGGACACTCAATTGCATATATGTGAGGATTTGATCTATTGCATAAGCCTCTTGAACCCTTGCCTCAAAAAATAAAAAGAATATATTTCTTTTCTGTTAGCATTTGAAAGTGAAATGAACAGTTTAGAAATCTGTTTGTCTGGATCCTTTACATTTTCTAGGATTAATGAGGTCTTTAAGTTATTGTTCTTAGATTCTTTAAGAGGGGTCTGACTGAGTTAGACCCCTAAAACCCTAACATTTTATTAAACCTGTCTCTGTATAGGTCCTTTGTTACATGGAGTAGTGATTTTGGAAGTGCAAGGAGCGAGATCAAAGCATTCGGCAATGTTTGGAGTTAAGACAGGTTCCGCTCATCCTAACCTTTTCTCTTTCATTCTAAATTTGTTTTTTTTATTTTTTAATGCTTGATAATAAGGGGTTGTACTCGGGTCCCCACCCTACTACATAGTTACATTATTAAATTGATAGGCTTGTCTGCTTTGTTTCATGGCCCTCACATATTTGTTAAGGATATATATATATATATATGGAAGAAAGCAAAGAAGTGCATGTAGTCTAAGAAGCGCAATTTATTCATCTTATCATGTTAGCTTAATGTTTAAATTAGTTATTGTGTCTTCAAGGAAACTCAATTGCATATATGTGAGGATTTGGTCTATTGCATAAGCCTATTGAACCCTTGCCTCAAAAAATAAAAAGAATATATTTCTTTTCTGTTAGCATTTGAAAGTGAAATGAACAGTATAGAAAGGTGTTTGTCTGGATCCTATACATTTTCTAAGATTAATGAGGTCTTTAAGTTATTGTTCTTAGATTCTCTAAGAGAGTAGAAGTAGACGAGAATCTTAGAAGGAAAACTCAATATGATCTTAAATGACCCAGCATGTTTATGCCTTTTTATCATGATTTTTGCAGTTCCAATGTCTAGCATCTTGCTCAAGGGATTGAGTCAATTAAACTTTGATATTTGTAAATAAAATATATAATAGAGAACTATTACATAAGTAGAAAACATATCTTATCCCTCAAACAGATTTATGATCACTCTGCAGGTGGTGGGCCTTTACGTGGTTAGTTAACAGATGCATTTTACCTGACCACGAATTAGAGAAACAGAGCAGGCTTTTGTCTTCCCTTTGCAAAGAGTTTGTCTGACTCTAAATGCCCCTTGTTAAAAATGCTAAGGACACAAAACCTTTTGGGCTTCCTTGGCATTGAAGTAGCAACTGTCTTAGCTGAAGCAAGGCAACAGTCCCATGGATGGGGTTTCCCTAAATTTTCTCAGCAGGTAATACTGAGCATTTAGGAGCATTCTG
Organism: Wollemia nobilis; assembly: GCA_028583015.1. NCBI lineage: Eukaryota > Viridiplantae > Streptophyta > Pinopsida > Araucariales > Araucariaceae > Wollemia > Wollemia nobilis. The sequence goes on along the minus strand of JAQPPZ010016712.1, from coordinate 794,455 downwards.
CAGTCAAATGGTCCTATTGACACCATATTTCATGTTTGCTACAAAATTGTGATAGAATGAGCTGCCATTATTAACTTTTTCCTCACAAAATTTTTATTTCTTGTTGATATGGAGGTATAAATCTCTTAGTGAGAGCTTTAAATTTTCAGTCTCCCTCTGCAGCAACCATTGAAAATTTCCCTCTAAACAGTAGTCGCTCTTTGTTTTTTTCCAGAAAGACTGCATTTTTTCCATTAGTAACATTTCATCTTCCAGCATAAAATTTTGAGCAATAGCCTCTTGAAGGGACCATGTAGGTAAGTTCCACATGGAAAACTCAATATGAACATCTTTCTACTTGTAAAAACTTCCACCAAAAGAACTGAACATGGGTCAAAAGATTGAGCACCAACCAGATAAGACAATGAAAAATCAATGCTCTAAGTATTTCCATGAATTTCCACATAAATTCTTTAGCCGAAGCATATTCCAGTTAAGCTAAATTTGTGTAGTATGCATGGCTGACAATGCAGATATCTGCTGTAGACTGGTCCAAGATTATTGGTTTTTTTCCTGCATGTGCTGCCCAAACAGTATTTTGGGTGAAATCCCATTAAGATTTCTATGGTCGGAAGCCCTGTAGCATTTCTCTAGTGGGAAGCCTGAACAATCACCATAATGATGATCAGCCTCTTTTTTAAAAGATAAATTCTAAACTATAGTACTGTCAGTTTCATTGTGCATAACATAAGAATCAGCTATGAATATAACTGCTTCAGCTTATGAAAGCAATGCTGTAACTTATATTCTTTGCTAGAACAGAGAACTACTAAACTAATAAAAAATAATTGTTAAATAATAATAATAACAGTTAATACTAAATATATATACAATTAATTATTATATTAATAAAACTCTTTTCAACTCCATAAAACTAATTTAAAGATTGCACCTATAACCCTACTTGTTTCTTAGCCCAAAAAAAATTATAGGTCATGGGTTTTACAAACAAAAGTGCAGGTGATGGATATAAAACTACTAACAATTAAAATTGACATATGATTATTATTGTTGAGATATACAACACATTTTCAATTTTTATATTGGAGTGGATAAAAGTTTTTATAAAAACCTGCTATGATATTTGTTTAAACTTTTCAAAAAAAATTAAATTAAATCTAATTCAAAAATAAAATTATTTTATTATAATATTTTATCATCCTATAATACTTATAACCCTGTTACTTTATCTGGCAATTAAAAAAATATGACTGTTAGATTGCACCTACAACCTTGCTAGTTCCTTAACGAAGGAATTTACAGATTTACAAACAAAAGTGCAGGTGATGGATATAAAAATACTTAAAAGGATGTCACTTGCATTATCGGTGATTGACCTGGGTTTAATTTTCCATGGTGAGTATGTATTACTTAAAAAAAACAAAGCAAATGGATATTGTTTATACAGTTATTAAGAATTAAATTTGGTATTTAATAATTATTGTTTAGATATGTAATCTATTTTAAAAAATTATATTGAAGTGAATAAAAGTTTTTATAAAAATATATCACAATATTAAATTTAATATTATAATATATAAATTTATAAAATTAAAAATTAAAAATAAAAAACCTAATTCAAATCTCAACATAAAATTATATTATTCCCATTATTTATTAAAAAAAATAGACTAGACTATCAGGAAAAGTATCTGCAGAGGCTGAAAAGAAATGGGGACATTTTAGGAGTTATGTAATACACCTGGGGATGAAAAGCCCTTCCTTTTTAATGAATCTCTTTTGTTATTTGGGTCCTGCAGAGGACTTTGAGTTGTTGCTTGTTGCGGGTCTTTAGAGGAATGCTTCAACTGCTCAAACAATTTTGTCTTTGCAATGCCACTACTGCAGGGCTTCCCATCACATGCCCCTCCACTTAAAACTTTGGGAATAGCACTCTCACTGGAGGAAGACTTCTCCTGCACTCAATATAAGGATGTTAGCAATGCATTCAGCAGCAGAAAATATAGATAATATATTATTTTCTCTTTTTATTGAAATTACCTGAAGAGTATTTTGGGAGCTTTTGTCTAATTTTCTGTCCAGAAACTCCAACAATGATAGTGAGGAAGTCGAAACAGGTGAAGCTCCGATCATTTTCTTCCCCCTGCATTCATTCCATGTTTGAAGATTACCACCGTTGAAATAAATAGAAAGAAAATTTGGTGTGTATGGAAATTCATTCAACTTACTGGGCTTGAGGAGAAAAATTGGATACAATGGATCGCTGCCCATACGGCCTGATGGATGGAGATTGGGAGGTTTTGTGCTTCATCGTGCTACCATTTCGAAAACCCAATGCAGGAAACAAATACAAATCACAATACTTACTTGACCATCAAGCAATTTGGCGGGAGAAAACCAGTAACCATATTTTATATAGAGGAAAATATATAATGTCTGTTGGTTTGAGGGATAGAGGGAAATATATAATGTGTGTTGGTTTGAGGGATAGAGGGAAATATCTAATAATTGTTGGTTTGATTCTGATACATAGACACGCAAATATATAGTGTTTTGTTTTTATAAAAAAATTTAAAAAAATATATATATATATATTTTTTTTAAAATATTTCAGAAGGGATGTCACTTTGTAAGTTCTAAAGAAACAGGGCATTTTCCGTAAAAAAAAAAAACGCTCAGGGCTCGCACTTGGCCTACCACCTTTGATACGCGCAAAGAGTATTAAAACAACATAAAACAAGATCACACAAACACCAACACACAAAAAGCTACAACAAATAAAGCATACTTCACCAACACACAAAAAGCTACAACAAATAAAGCATACTTCTTGAGTGTGTCGATAAGAAAAAACACAACCAAACACAAAAAAACACTAACCACAATAAACACACAACATAACAAAACACAATCAAATAAAACACACACAAAAAAATAAAAATAAAATAATAAAAAAATGACAAAAATAAACAACACCAAAACACAAAACACACAGAAAAACCACAAACACAACATAACAAAACACTACCATAACAAAAACAACGAAAAGAAAAAATACACCACAAACAAAAAACACAGAAAAAACCACAAAAACAACATAACAAAACAGATCCAAAATAAAAACAACAAAATGATTCAAATACACCACAAACAAAATCAAGAAAAACAAATACAACAAAAACTAAGCCAAAGGAGCAATTGACAAATCAAACAAAATACGGTAACACTAAAAATAAACCAAAGCTTAACAAAATACCAAAAATATCAGAAATTGCTTAGCAAAATAGCCAAAGCTTCCATCATTGTCAAAAAGAGACTGACTATAAATCTTAGGATTATGGCAACCTTATCCTTTTATTTGTATCTTGCTTCATTCCAACTAAGATTATAGGTTGGTTACTTAGAACCATGACATTACTATTGGAATTTGTATGGTCTATTTGAGGATCCAATTTGTTTGTAATTTGGATCTGCCCTTTTGTTTTGCACTTGGGTTGGTTTTCTGCGTTATATATATATATTTTTTTTTTTTTTACTATTCATTCTCAGCATCAATGCAAACTCTTTTAGTGATTTCTCATCATGCAATCCTTCCTGTTCCCTCTCTTCATCAAACTGTGTTTCCATAATAATTGTTTCCATTTGACCATCCTCATCATCCGCTTGCTTATCCATGGAAAGAATTTCAAAGGTGTTAGGTGAATTATTGTTTTTTCTTTTGTTTCTATTTTTTTCTTTGTGTTTTTTTGTTTAAGGATTTGAAACCCTACCAAGTCCCTATCTTTTTTCTCTTTGTTAGGGACCTTACGTAGACAATCCTTAGCTAGATGGCCATATTCATGATAGATTTTGCATCTAAATGGAATATTTTCATAATCTACAACTTGCTCCCATATTTCTTCCCCATATTGTAAAGTAATTTTCTCTAGAAGAGGTTTGTCAAAATCAATCAAAACATAAATCCTTGCATAAATCATATGCTCTAAGTGTTCGGTGCTATCAAAATTCATCATGAAAACTCCTAAAAAATTTCCAATTGTTGCAAATATCTTTGGATGCCAGTATTCTATCGGAAGACCAAATAAACGGACCCAAACAGGGGTAGTTGAGAGCATTTCTTCCTCAGCTTTGAACCTGGTATGTCAGGGCTTCATGAAGAACCTTGCCCTACCAAAAAACCATGGTCCCCCTTGAAAAATGTTCTCCCTATCTTCTTCATTAACAAAAAAAATGAGAAAGTAGCCATTAGGATAAGTATAAATTTGGAACTTACCTTTAGTGCTCCACTTTTTGGCAGCTCATTGCTTGAAGGTAGCAAGAGTCGATCGAAATCTCATGAATTGACAAATTAAGCCTTTCCTGTTCATCTCATCTATTCCTTCTTGGACATCTGTTATTTTCATCTTCACTAATGGAGATCCATTAGTTGCTTTCATGCAACCCATCTTTGTTTTCCTTGAATCGACCTTTGGCATCCTCAATGGTTTCCTTGGCAATCATTGATTGTGTTCCACTCCTGTTTGAGGTGGTCCTCCACGGATTAAAAGTAGGTGTGAAGTGTGATTAAAATACAATGAGGGTGTCTTTGAACTATAACGGGACATTATTATTGGAGTGCAAAATGCTATAATTTTTTATTTTGTATTTTATCTTTACTTTTTTATTATAAAGATGTAGATGTGCGTAGATAAAAGAGATTTATAATTTAATATTATTTTTTATTATTATCATGGATTTAAATATATTTTTGAAATATTATTTAAAAGTTATTTATAACAAGGATTAGAGTTTTTTCTTGAAAAATGTTTTATCTTTTAGGAGTTATATTTTTGCAAAGACTTATTCGATTCAACTGATTCTTAGACCAACTTGTGCAAAATTTGAATAGTTTTAAAATGAGTGGTCATATGCAAAAATCCAAGCAATATTGAGGGAGATACGATCTTCTAAAGTCAACCTTTTGAAACAAGGGCAGTGATGATTTTTCAAGTTGTGAAAAACGAAATTGCAAAGTGAGAAGGACTAGGTTTTTCTTAAAAAACGTTTCATATTTTAGGAGCCATATCTTCACAATGAGTTATCCGATTCAACTAATTCTTGGACCAACTTGTGCAGAATTTGAATAGCTTTAAAATAAGTGGTCATATGCAAATTTGAGCAATATTGAGGGAGATACGACCATGTGAAGTCAACCATTCGAAATAAGGGTAGTGACAATTTTTCAAGTCGCAAAAAATGGAATTGCAAATATTTGCCAACTAAGGTTCTAACGATGAGAAGAGCAATGAAGGGCTAGGACTTCAACAAGGCAAGACATTCTATCTGGACAAAGAATTTTTCAGCTAAGTTTCTTTACCCTTTCTTTATCTTAGAAATTGAGCATGAAAAATTTATAAAGTTTTTATCAATATTATATTTGATATAGGACTTTGAAATAAATTTCAATAGATTTCGAGTTTTAGTTTCCTTTCCATTGACCAATTTATATTTAAATCCTTAGAATCATCTCTAGTGGTAGAGGTTAGTGAGCGCACCTCAAAGAGATCCTCATTGCTCCAAGATAGGGTAGCTTTTGGTAAATTTATTGGGTATTGGTAATGGGCTTTAGCCTTGAGAAAATGGATTGATAGGAGTTGGAAGTCTCCGGGAGTGGTTCTATCATTTCTTCCTAGCCATTTTTTGCTCTAGGGAAGAAAGAGAAAGAATCCTAAAAGGGGATCCTTGGTTTATAGGAACAACAAGACTCTTCCTCACCAGCTAGTATGAAGGTTTTTCACCTGGAATTGTAAATCTATCCCTAGTACTAGTCTAGGTTAGGATGTTTGGGGTGCCCAATGAATTTTGGAGAATAGATACCTTCGAGGCAATAGGCAACACTCTAGGAGAACTCCTTGAGATTTCAAATACGATAAAATATGGATTTTTGGCTATTTATGTTCGAATATTGATCATGATTGATATAATTAAAGTTATACCAGAATCAATCATTCTTAGTATGGGGATAATATGTGAACCCAAACTATAGATTATGAAAAAATATATTTTAGAAGTAGAATATGTCATGAGGTGGGGCATATTGAGAGATCATGTCATAAGAAGAGCCCAACAGAATCATTTGTAAAAAATTGCAAGAGAAATTTACAAATGGTTATGGATGAAGATGGTTTTCAACTTCCAAAAAATAGATCTAGAAAAATAAAAGAAAATAAAAAGTGGAGACCAATAAGGAAGGATATTGGAAGAAATACCAACTCTTTTTAGGCTTTAGCCTATGAAGAAAAAGTAGATCAAAACTTAGAGGACATAATACAACAATTTCAATATATTAGCAAGGAACTATCTATTCAGTATGATCATAATTTAAGGAAGAACATCTTCGATGAACCTAAGGAATATGTCTCATCAGATTTTGAAGACTCTCTTGAAGTACCATGCACCATTCAAGAGAAAATAATTGGTAAAGAAAATATAGTTTTAGAAGTTAATACCTCTACCATTAATAAGGAAATACCATACAATGAGTAGGACAAGTCAAAAGCTTCTATAATAAAGCCAGGAGAGGATAAATATATCGAAAAAAAATTATGAAATAATATTGAGGAATAGAATAATAAGACCTACTCCTGATATAGGCAAAGAAAAAAGAGGAAAACCCTCAAATTATCAAGCAAGATCCAGAGAAGCAAGAGCTAACATAGAGAACAAAACACAAACTAAGTTGGTTGAACTTCTCTTTACCAAACAATAAAATGATACTGGTAATACATAGGAGGGGCCAAAATCCCCTAATGAGATATGATTATCATCTCATGGAATATAAGGGGTGTTAATACCCCCTCAAAGCATAGGTGTATTAGGGACCTATGTTTAAATAATAAACTTGATATTTTATGTATCCAAGAAACTAAAATGATAAAAGAAGTTTCAAAAACTATAAAAGTAGTTTGGGCAAGATGTGAATGGGATGCTATGGATTCTGAAGGAGCAATAGGGGGAATTTTAACTTGTTGGAATCCTTTTAGAACCTCTTGTGTAACCATTCATAAAACTAGGCATTGGATAGCCTCTTTAGTCACTTGCTACTTTGTAGATATTTGTTGTATCCTTATCAATGTCTATGGATCTACAATTCAGTTAGGTAGATTAGAATTTTGGAGTAGGATTGAAACCTTTATGAGAAGTAAAGACCAAGAAATTTGATTCATGATCATTGGAGATTTAAATGCCATAACCAAGTTGAATGAAAATTTTGGGGGAATTAGGAAATTGACCCAAAGTATGAAATATTTTTCAGCTTGTATTCAAAACAATAATCTATGGAAAGTTGAGTTTGAAGAAGACAACTATACATGGACCAACAAAAAGAGAGGCTAGAACCTAATAGCATAAAAATAGATGGATGCATTCTCTCATATCATTGGCTAGATGAAGAAACTTGTGCTAAAATCAATACCTTAACAAGGATTGGTTTATATCATTGGCCACTAAGAGTTAAAATGGTGGTAAGTGAATTCAAAAAATATCATATTTTAAATATGAGCAGATGTGGGAAGACCATCCTCAATTTGTTGATATGATAGCTCAAACATGGAATTATTTAGGTAATGGTGGGTTGTATGCTCTTCCAAACCAAATTAAAGCTATGACATCTAGATTAAAAGAATGGAACAAGAACACCTTTGGAAACATTTTTGAGAAGAAAGAAGAACTAAAATATAAACTTTCAAAATTCCAAAAAGGTGATGATAATAATCCAAGCTTGGAGGAAAGGGAGTTGCTTAGTGAATATCATAATATTTTGAGTAAGGAAGAGAAAATTTGGAGATTAAAATCAAGACAAACTTGGTTAAAAGGAGATAAAAATATAATTTTTTTCCATAGGATGGCTATAGTACATAGATCATCTTCTAGTAGAATTAAATTAATAGAAGGGGTTTGGATTGAAGATCAAAGTGAAATTAGAAAAGAGGCAAAATCGTTTTATCATAATATTCTAGGTTTAGAGGAGACCAAAGTTCTTAATGATAAACTTCTACAAGATGTTCCTTTAGTTATAACGAATTAAGACAATAGGATATTGATGGAGCCTATTACTATAGAAAAGTTCATTTAGCTCTTTTCTCTTTTAATAAGGATAAATCTCTATAGCATTTTACCAACATAATTGGCATATAGTGAAGGATTCTGTATTGGTGGTAATGGAACAGTCTAGGGTAAAACAATACATTCCTTATAAATTAAATGCAACTTATCTTACCCTAATTCCAAAAAAGAAAGATGTTGAATTGTTTGATTCTTTTAGACCCATAAGCCTATGTAATGTGGCATATAATATTATTTCCAAAGTGATGACGAATAGATTAAGGTCATTGTTAGAAAAAATTATTTTAGAAGAGCAAGGAGGATTTGTGAAAGGGAGACAAATTTTGGATGAGATCATAGTAGCTCATAAATTTATACATTCAACAACTTCAAGAAAAGAGAAAGTTATCAATCTTAAAACTTGATATGAGTAAAGCCTATGATAGGGTTAAATGGGATTTTATTTTTGCAGTTTTAGATAAGTTTGATTTTGGGAAGAAATGGCTTAGATGGATTAAACCTTGTGTCTCTACAAATTCTTATTCAATGTTGGTCAATGGGTTAGAATCAATGGGTTTCTTATTAAGGTTAGTAATAACATCACCCATCAACAATTTGTAGATGATATAACCCTTTTTGGAAGGGCAAGGATAAATGAGGCCAGATTTTTGAATAACTTTTTAAAAGAGTACAAAAGAGCTTTAGGGCATATACTTAATAGGACTAAATCCAAAATTTAATTCCTTAAAACTCTTGCTAATATCAAAACAATAATTTATAGGTTGCTTCAAATGGAGGAGGCAAATTTGAAGGGAGAATGAGGATATATGTATGGAGTCTAGTTTTTAGTAAAATTCAAACTAAACTTTTAGCTTGTAAAGGTAGATGGTTATCGTTAATAGTAAGAGTGCAATTAATTAAGTCAGTCTTACAAGCCATTCCAACATGTTATATGTCATTGTATTCTATGCCAAAATCAGTTGAAAAAAGTTTAATCCATATTATGAAATCCTTTTATGGTTAGGTTTACATGATAAAAGGAAATTTCCTTTAGTGAAATGGAGCAAGTTGTGTGATGATAAAACTAGGGGAGGTAGCTCTTAGGGGAAACATTATATGAAGATTGTACAAAGAGAGTCAAAGACAATGGGCAAGAATTCTTCTAAGTATGTTGATCCTAGTGACCCAAGTTTAATATTTACTACATTCTCTCTTCCAAATGGTTTTGCTCTTTGGAATGGTTTAAAAAATATATATTGATCTTATGATTAAAGGTTTAAGATGGGTGGTGGGACCTGGAGAAAATTTTCTATTTGGATGGACACTTGGTGTAATAAAAAACCACTCAATTCAGAACCAGTTTTGAAACCTTGGATGAGATTGCTTCAATACAAATATGGTGATAGGGTTTCAAATATTTTGTACAAGGATTGAGAAGGAAGATACAAATAGAAATAATATTTATTTACAAGTATACAAGACATTGATGCTAGGAGGCAATTGAGTAGAAAGATAACAACTGTGATTATTCCGAGGGGAGCCAAGGATAAATTGATTTGGGAGTTGAATAGCTCAAGAGAGTACACAACAAGAAGTGGATGTAATGTTCAACACCAACATAATTACAATATCACTTGAATATGGAGAGATATTTGGGATAGCCCAAGAATTCCTAAAGTTAAAATGTTTGTATGACTAGTAGGTCATAGAAGAATTTTATCCTAGGATAACCTTATGAAAAGGAGTTTTCATGTCCCCTCTCAATGTGTTTTATGTAATAAGGAGGAGAGTCTAGACCATATCTTGGGACATTGCTCAATAGTTTGGAATCTATGACAATGGATTATTAATATGTTTGGTAAATGCATGGCAATGAATAACAAAATTGAAGATTGGTTAAAACAATGGCAGAGCACTTATAAATTTAGGTTTTACAGACAATATGGGATATATCAAAAGATACAATACTTTGGACTATATGGCTAGAAAGGAATAGAAGAATATTTAAAGGAAAGGAAAGTATTTTAGAGGTAATGAAAAAGAAGATATGTTTAGCCATAGAGGATACTAAACCAACCCTATCAACTCACCCAATTCCTATATTGAAAGCAGAGAGTCTTGATAGATGGAGTCATGTCATTAAATGGAATTATGATGTTGGGTACAAGAGAAGCAAAAATAAGGCAAAGAATATAAAGTGGAAACCACTATATGTGGAGTGGGTTAAATTGAATTTTGATGGAGCATCTAAAGAAAATTTAGGACCAAAGATGAGGAGGAGGAATAATTAGAAATAATAGAGGAGAGATTTTGTCTCATTATGATTTCAATAGTGGATTTAAGATAAATAATTAAGTTGAAGTTTGGGTAGCTTTAGAAGGGTTAAAAATATATAAAAAATAAAATGGAATAGAGTATGGATGGAAAGTGATTATCTCATAGTAATAAATGCAATTTTGAGGAAAGCAAAGGCTCCATGGAACTTACAAGAGATAATTGTGGAAATTCAAGATATTGCTAAAGAGTTGAAGAAATCAATTTTACACATATATTAAGGGAAGGAAACAAATGTGCAGATAAGTTAGCCAATAGAGGGGTTTTGATTGAGGATCGTGAAGTTAAATGCACCTTTCCATGGTTAGAGGAAGTAGAAAGTTTAGTTGAAGCTGATAAAAAAATGTTGTTTTCCTAAATAAAATAATGATTAAGATTTACTTTAATGTTTTCCATTGATAATATCTGCTATTTTGTAACAATAATGTGTTTTCATTTAGACTATTTATTATAATTTTTGTGGTTGCACTTGTGTTTCAGGAAGGAAACTAGCAATCCAGATTTGGTAAAGCGGACTATGATAGTGTGATGTTTTGGAAATATTACTCTACTAAGATGTAAGACATAGATAGTAGAGGTGAAGTTTTGGCATTGTGAATGTTGCTATAGCAAAATGTCAAGAAAGATACTAAAATATGGAGTAATTGTATTCATACAGAAGTTTGAAAAGATCTAGACAATGAAAATAAAAAATCCATACATTTTATGTAAAATGATGTAGGTTTCTAGCTATAACATCTCAATTGAGATGATAAGTGTATCTATTTGTAAACTCTCAAGCTCTAAAGAAGAGAGATGTAATTTGTCAAGGGTGGGGGACCCGAGTACAACTTATTATCCAACAAAAAAAAATATTTATAACAAGGTTGGAGGTGGAAACTTAATTTAAGAGGAGCACTAAAAAATATTATGGAGTTCTTTTTTTCCTATACATATTGTAAGGTATAAATAATGGAAGAGAAGACTTAAGAGTCTCATGCCCAAAGCAAAATATAAGGTTGTAGAAAATAAACTCTAAACCATAATATACTTATTGATGTATAAGAAGGTCGATATCCTATAAATTAGATTAGTTATTTATCCATTGAATTATATTAGTTGGTGAGATAACATGCATTCCTTAGAGGGCTTTGAAGAAGTCACGATCAAGCATATTTATCACAAAAGCCAATAATAGAAAACTCTCTAATTTCTTATGAGTTCTTGTTTTTTTAAAGAAATTTAATTTGTTGGAAAACTGTTGAAAATTTGGCGAAACTCGATGCAAAATGCACAACTCATCCAAACATTTTGTAAGTTGTATTTTGTTGGTTTTGATGATTAAGATTTGTAATTGAATTATTTTTTATGAAAATATAATAGAAAATAAGTTTTTAGCTCTAGAAGTTTTGTTTTAAATGTATATTTATTAATTGAATTATTTTCTTCAATTTGTTTTTTGCTGAATTTTCTTGAGTTGCTAAGAATCTCTCCAAAATTGGAATGTCAAGCCTTTTTTTGAGTTGTAAGTTTTCTGACTATGAAAAAAACAAGGGTGTTAAAGACCATGGATCCAACCATAAGGTAAATAATAGCTTCTTGTGCTTGTATGGCAAGTGAAGATTCATTTGTGTGGGAAGGGATGGAGGAAATACCATTAGAATGAAACTATGGGTAACTTATGTCCTTGTTAGGTCTAATAAGACAATCCTATAGAATAAAAGTTTCCACTACACATGAAATAAACAGTCTGTCATTAGTCATGCTAGCCCAGAAACTTTAACTCACTATGCATAAAAGGAAAGAAAATATTTTTATTTCTTAAAGTACAAGTTATGATTCTATGCATGCCTTTCAAGATATAATTGATGAAATGTGTGGATAATCATAATCATACAATTATGAGTGAATGTGATGGCTATTTGTGAGAAACAAGTAGAGGATATGACATGGGATTTAATCATTAAAGATGAGGTATAGGCACAACTACATAGAATACAAAAAAACTAACTTGATGAGGTGAATTCCAATTCAATAAGAATAATGTTTTCTTTGTTTTTCTTAAAATTTTAATGAAAAGTTAAATGAAGTCCTTAAAATCAATTTATAGGAGTAGGATTGGGACTGTAAAGCATGCCATTAGGACTAAAGTTCAATACCCTAAGTTAAAAATGAAGTTCAACTTGAATTTTGTGTTTGTATCCTTTTGAAAAGTATTGGAAAATGAGGTAAAGAACTTAAAATTCCAATTTTTTTAATAAATAATCTTGTTAAACATAAATTTAACACATGGGTTAACACTATTTGAGCTTCAAAATGAGATTATTGATAAGTTAGATGATATTAAATTTAAATTAAGATGGTTAGGATTTTAGTCTTAATTGATACAAGTGAATGAGTGTATGCCTAAATTTTAGTTTACTTCAAACAAGCAAGATCATAAATTATATGAAGAAAGGAAAATAATGTGAAGTGGATCTCACGTCATAAGGTATGAATATAAAAATACTACTTTTCATGATCTTATTCAACCTTTAAATGTTATCTTTCTCATTACATAATTTCATCTTAAAGTAAAGGTGAAATTCTATTTTGTAGATGTTGTTAAGTGATAACAAGTAACTACAACTATTGTTGAATCTCAAGCAATATGGCATTAGTTGATGCAATAATAACAACTCAAGAAATAGCTAAATTCTACAATAGCCTTTTAATAATATGTTCAAAGTATGTTTTTTTTGTTGGAGAACAAGGAGTTGTACTTGGTCCTCCACCCTTGAAAAATCACAACTCTTTTCTTTAGAACTTGAGAGTTTACACATATATTCAATTATCATCTCAACTGAGTTGTTATAGCTAGAAAACTACATCAATTTTCATAAAATATTTGAATTTTGTATTCTCATTTTCTAGATATTCTTCAATTTTATATGTGAATACAAATATTCCAAAATTTAGTATCCTTATTGACATTTTTATATAACAAACTTCACAATACCAAAAGTCCACCTCTTTTGCCTATGCATTGCATCTTAGTAGAGTAATATTTCCAAAACATTGCACTATCATTGTTTGCTTTACCAAATCTAGATTGCTAGTTTCCTTCTTGTAGCATAAGTGCAACCACAAAAACTGTAATAAATAGTTTATATGAAAACACATGAATGTCATAAAATAAAGCAAATATTACCAATAAAAAAATTAAAGTTGTAGACACCTAAAAATATCACATTCAATCTCATGCGACAACCATTAATGAACAAAGAATGAAATATTCAAAAATTAATTCAATTGCCCTAAACCCTAGGTAAAGCTAACCTAAACCCTAGGTGGATTCCACCTCATCCATCACTCACATCCCTCTACACAATTTCCTAAGCACCCACCCCTCTTCACGTAGCATCCACCCTTTTCCCCCTTTAAGGCATTTAAGGTAAATTAAATAAAAAATAGATTTTCCCTTCCCTAGGCCTTTTTGGTCTTTCCTAGGTAATTAATAAGCATGGAACATCCATCCACCACTTTAGAACCATAGGAGGAAAGCCTTACCCATCCACATAACTCATTAAAGAGGGTTTCTCTCTCCTCCTTTTTCTCCCACCATGTCGTGTGCCCCTTTTCCTTCCTAGGAAGGCTATAAATAAACCATGTTGCCTATGGTTTCAGGAGGAGAAAAATTATAACGTTATGTTGCCAAAATATACACAAGACTCATTCCTAAACCTTCTAAGCACTCAACACTCCTACCACCAAGTTTTCCTTATAGGTTCTGATGATTGTAGGTACAGAAAGGATACCAGTGATTTCTAGATTGATTACAAACTCCACAAGTGGACTCTGTGGTTGAAGGACAAACCAACAAAAGCAAGAAACTATAAAATATACAGATAGGTATGATCACCCAAAAAATTTAAGGATGGGTACATTTTCCATTTTCAAGCTACCAAGTAACCCCTTCCTTCCACATCAATTTTGGCTCATTTATGTATTTCCTTATGTGTTTTTGTTTGATTTTTTAGTCACTATGTCTGTGTTTACATGAGGTCTGATTGAGACAGGCATCCAAACTATCTAACGAGTTATTGTAGGATTACATAGGTTTCAAGGATCTATGTAGCTTGTAGTGGCACACATCATAAGCCCTCTCCCTTTTGAGGACCTAAAGGAAGACTCCTGCAATGATGCGAAGACGTTCAATTCTAGGGCCCCTCTTTTATAGCCCTTAAGGCATATTGTAAAATAATATCAAAATATCTTATGTAAAATTTTTATAAATTATCAATGAAATACAATATGTTTTCTCTTAGTTTCATTTGGTGATCACGGTTTTATTTGCTTGTGTTGGTTTGATGAATAACTAACAAATTTTGTGGTTTTTATATCGTTGTAGGTACTACAAAACTGACATGGAGTCTTCCAAAGCCCTAAAACACATCTCAAGTCTAATCTACACAACTTTGTGATTCATCACGTTTCGATTTATGTAGTCGTATTGCTTTGGTTTAAATATCATTTCATGAAATCAATTATGTTTCAAGTTTTTGTGCTGAAAACATGCACAATTTGAATTTTGAAGGAATCTGACATTTTGCTTCCAAAATAACAGGTATAGTCTCAAAAGTGCTAAATTTTGTCATCCAAACCCAAGATAGGTCCAAAATGACTCGAAAAAGCACTTTCTAATTTTGTGCTAATTTTGCTTTACAAATCACTTTCCTTTCACTCATTTTCTTTGCAAAAGACACCTAGATTAATAGGTCAATCTCCAAAACACACATTTTGCTTTACAAAATATTTTTATTTCATTTTTTTTCTTTATAAAAGGCACCTAGATTGATAGGTCAATCTCTAAAACACACAATTACTTTACAAAGTGCTTTTTTCACTTTTTTTCATCACAAAAGACACCTAGATCTATTGGTCAATTTTCAAAATAGTTTAAATTTTCTTTTTAAAATGCACCAAGACACACTTTGGTCAAAATTGCTTGCTTGTTTGTCGTAGCTTTTCTTTAAAATGATAATTTTTTTTGAATATTGCATTTGAAAATGTTGTCTTCATCATCTTTTGCTATAGCATAGTTTAATTTTTGCATTTCAATTCCTAAAAAGAAGAAAACACCAAAAACAAGCACACACGCACAAAAGTCAAAACATTGGTTTGCATTGGATTTCATCATCAACCGTCAATAGAGATCAATGACATTGGCTGACACTACAAGCATTGACTCGCCACCCTAGACACATTAGTAGCCCCCACAAGTGGTTTTTTGGACTTCACCAAAAAATCTCCTATTGAGATTACCTTGGGGTAGCATTAAGATAGATTTCCCTAGTCATAGGGCTTCACATAATCAGTGAGTGTGCAACTATCATTCTTGACTAAGCCTATTCGAGGGTGAAGTAAAAGCTTGGATAGGCTGATAGAAGGTCTTAGCAAACACCACCTCTTTCATAAGAGGAATTTTGTATTCCCCTTCTAGTCACCTCAAGCCTTCCATCATCATACAAATCCTTTCACCTATTTTTGTATCACCACTCCTTGTGTACCTTTGGGTATAGTAGGAAGGGTGTGCATTAACATACCCACTTAGTTTTCACTCACATACCTTGTGTTTGTAGTGGTCTTCTAACATCAAAACACACAAAACTACAAAACAAAATGATCAAGCATAAAATACAACATCAATTACACACATTTGCTTGTTGTTTGTTGCTTGTGAAATTCAAACAACCACGTTGTTACAAAACTATTGAAAACACTTCTAAAATAGTCTAAATTTTTTTTAAAATTGTTCCAAAGACTTGCAAAACCATTTTGGTGACTTTTTGTATATAAAAAACCTGGTTTTCAAAAACAATGTATGGACATGTATGATTTTTATTAATAAGCTATACAGACAGGTATGACCACCCAAAAAATATACAGATGGGTATGTTTTCCCCAAAATTGTTTAAGTTTGATAAAACCATACTTGAAACAACTCAAACTACTAAAATTTTTGGTTTTTCCTTGATAAAATTTGTGCATGTTCTAATTTCGGTCCAACATGATCCACACTAGAAGCAAAGCACATGTTCAAGAGTGCACAATTTTGAATAATACACAAGTAAATTCGTTGTTTGAACATCAAGGAGAGACATCCTTTCCTCCCCCTCAAAATTCATCCACACCATCCCAATAAGAGCAATTTGGTTTACCACAAACTTCATTATGTCCCCTAAACAGTCATAAAAATCACATCCTCTTCCACCAAAATCTACTTCAAATCGAACCACCAATTGTGTCTCAAATTGAGGTGTGAAATTTTGGCATCGATTTACCACCACAATCAACCTACATCATGTTCTATTCCACCTAATCATATTATAATATGAATGGTGCCACATCCAAATTCTCCACTTTCCTCTTCTCCAGTCCACTATTGACTGGGTTGTAGGAAGCCTCTTCTTCTGGTAATTCATCTTTCGTTCCCCATCCACTAGTATTCCCCCTACAAAAAAACTGGTATTCACCTACCAACTGCCACAATATCATCAACAACAACTTAAATCTCTTCTACCTTCTCAACCACCAATGTAATTTGACATCACCCCCCTCATCCTCAATCATAAGCCCAAAATCAACACATTCACTCCTCTCATCTGTAATAAATCCCTAATACATCAACAATACCCTTCTCAACACATCGTAACAGGAATATTCACCACACCACCATCTTGGACATCCACTCATCCTACCATATTGTCTCTCAAACCGTCCACCTACTCTTCAATCGAATAATTATCAGGGCACATTCAAATATACCAATAACAAGTTTCTAATCAAATAACCACTCAATAAGGGTATGTACAAATATCCTAACAACAATAGGTGCATAATCAAGTGCCCAAGGGTATAATCAAATATCCCAACAACATCAAGCACACAATTAGGTGCCAAATCAACAAGGGCATGCACAATTACCCCAACAACAAGTGCACAATCAAGTGTTCAATCAATAAGGGTATAATCAAATACCCCAAAAACCTCAAGCACACAACAAAGTGGCAAATTAGAAAGGGCATGACTAGATACCCCAAAAACAATAAATGCACAATCATGTACCCAATAAACAAATGTATAATAAAATACCCCAACAACCTCAAGTGCATAATTATATGCCATATTAACTTGGGCATAATTAGATGCCCCAACAACAACAAGCACAAAATCAAGTTCCCAACCAACAAGAATATGCTCAAATATCCCAACAATAACAAACACACAATCAAGTGCCCAACCAACAAGGATATGCTCAAATATCCCAACAAAAACCAATGCACAATTAGATTCCCAATCAACAAGGATATGCTCAAATATCCCAACAACCATGAGTTCACAATCAAGTGCCAAATCAACAAGGGTATACACAAATATCTCAAAACATAATTAGGTGCCCAAAAAACAAGGGTATACATAAGTACACCAACAAAACTAGTGCACACTCAGATGCCCAATCAACAAGGGTATACACAAGTACCCCAACAACACCAAGTGCACAACCAGTTACCCAACCAACAAGGGTATATGCAAATACCCCCAAACAAATAGACACACAATCAGGTGCCCATCCAATAAGGGTATACACAAATACCCCAAAAACACCAGATGCACACCCAGGTGCCCACCTAACAAGGGTATATACAAATACCCCAACAATAATAGGTGCACAATCAGGTGCCCAACCAACAAGGGTATACACAAATACCCCAATAGTAGAAGGTACACATTTAGGTACCTTTTCAACAAGGATACACACAAGTGCCCCAAAAACAACAAATGCACCTTAACCAAGTGCATGTACAAGGGTTACCACATCAACAAATCCAAATACAAATACCCCCCCAACAAGTGGTCATTCGAGGATTTCTTCAACAAGGGTATAATCAAATACCCCTTCAATAGGTTCCTACTCAAACATCATTTAATCGCATTGATAATCAACAAGACAACAATTGGTATGCACAAACACCTTCACAACACACACAACTTTAGGTACCTATGTAGACATAGTATTATGAAGGGCTTGATCCAATGTATTATCAAGAAACCATTCTTGTGGTCAACCACGCACAATAATAGAACTTGAACACTTGATTCAATCAAAATCAAGTCGTTCATACTCCAAATCCACCTTCCAATTACCGCACGCCCAACCACAACCACCTTGAACACTCCTTTATGGACACCCTAGTTGGTTCAAATTTGATAATGCTAGTCATGCCATATACAATACAACTTATTCAAGAACAGATTAAACAA
The DNA here is from genome assembly GCA_028583015.1 of Wollemia nobilis. Taxonomy (NCBI): domain Eukaryota; kingdom Viridiplantae; phylum Streptophyta; class Pinopsida; order Araucariales; family Araucariaceae; genus Wollemia; species Wollemia nobilis. Next base: position 775,756 of record JAQPPZ010016712.1, on the reverse strand, counting down.
TTGTAAACGTGCTCGACTAGCTTTGGCTATAACAAACCCACTTACAATGAGTTGTGCTCAAAACCAGTTCATCCTTCTATTCACATGCCTCCATACCCCTCCAAGTTCAATCCTAAATTTGACAAATTTAGAGGTGAGAAGGACCCTCTAGAGCATTTGAGAAACTACTGATTCACTTGCTATCACATCAATGATTGTGATGCTTTGATGCTCAAAACCTTCCCGTAGTCCCTTGGGGTAGCAATTTTAAATTGGTATGATATGATAACTTGCCAAGGCATAGTTTGTATACATTTGAACGACTTGCAAATATTTTCTTGGAACATTTTGTGCTTAACATCAAGAACAAAACATCCTTGTTAGATTTATACAATCTACAATAGTTCGAGGATGAGCCCATTAACAATTATGTGGCACAATGGTGAGTAGTCATCAATGATCTACCATTCTCCATCCCTCAAGTAGAGCTAGTTAAGGTATTTGCCAAAATCTATATTAAGACCACATCCGATAATTTATAGATGCAACAACATAGCTCCTTCGAGGAAGCTACTACGCATGCAAAACTTATCAAAAGATGTTGAAATATAAAACGGGAAGATTAAGACCCATAAGAAGCCTAAATACACTTCTAAGAAATTTAACAAAGATAATTCTAGTCAAGGCCAACTTAAGCCTCTTTAGCCCTCCAATCTTGTGATCAATGTGGTAGCCACACCACCCAACCAACACACCTCTTCACAACAACAAGGGTATCAACACCCTAGGAATGCAATTCCCCCACCTTTATAGCCTCATCCATGTACCTCTTAGTGCCTTTTATTTTTCCATCAATGCTACTATTGTAAATTCATTCTTTTTTTGGATAGAATGCAAAAATGGCTTTTCTCACACCTCATTTTATTTTCATTCTATTTTTTTAATAGATCCTCACTAACTAATATATTCATAATTTTTAATAGAAAAAGAATTAAAATAAAATGACGAGGGTCAAGAGCTATATTATAACTCTTTCCCAGCAAGTTATTCTATTCTATTTAATTCATATTAATAAATAGAAATTTTTTTTTATTCTATATTTTATACTATACCACTTTCATATGAATCAAATTTTTTTTTATTCGTATTTTTGTATACGATGGAGCAAAAATAATGACTCTAAGAGAATGGCACGAAGAGCGCCGTAGAATTAATCGAGTAGTTGATAATTTGACTGAAAAGGCTAATAAACTCGCTATTGTTAAGGGGGAATCTAAAAATATTGAGCAACCCCAACTGATTGATAATGAGCGTTTGAGACAATTATGGGCGCAATACGAGAATTTCTTCAATATGCAATATAGAAAGTATTTGAAACAAAATATGTCAATTTGTCAAGATTGCGGCTTTCCTATGCAAATGAGTAGTTCAGACAGGATTGAGCTTTTAGTTGATCAGGGCACTTGGTATCCTATGGATGAAAATATATCCACTATAGATGTCTTTTCCGATTTTGAAAATTTTAAAACTGGAGACAAAATTGAGATTCCCTGGCAGATAAATCGGAAAGATTCAAAATCTTGGATAGATTATTCATGGAATTTTTGGGTATATTATTCATTTTTGATGTGGGAATTTTTACCACAAATTCAGGAATTTCTACTTAAGGAAGAAATCATCGAAGAGATAATGAAAGAGGAGTCACCCATTAAAAGTTTGATGGAAGGTATAGAAGAATACCTAGAAAATTTAATGGAAGATGAGTCTTCTATTATCAAAAGTTTGATGAAAGAGATAAAATATCTAGAAAATTTGATGGAAGATAAGTCTTCCATTAAAAATTTTCTAGAAGATAAAATTTTTTTGAATGAAATTAAAGAGTGGAACCTGGACATTAAGGAAGGCTCTTTCAATTTCTTGAAAAAGCTATATCGTGTATATATTAGGCAAATACTAATAGATTTTATTAAAAATGGGTTAAAACGCCATATATCTATCTTGGAAAAAACGGATCTAGAATCTTTTGAAGTTGAATCTCTCAAAGATGAATTTCAAGAAATACTTTTGTATGGAAAGATAAAAACTTTGGTGATGGATTCTCCTTATCAAAAATTGTTTCCAAAAACAAAGGATCCTTTTTCTTCAGAGACTGAAAAGGAAGTTCCTGAACAGGAGGCCTCTGAAGAAGAGGTTCTTAAAGCGAAGTTTCTTGAGGATAATTTTTCTGAATAGTTTTGGGACGAGCCTAAGGCTCTGCGGACTTGGGACAAATATCTTGAAGAGCATATTCAAGAAGAGTATATTCAAGTTTCAAACTCTAAATTTTTGAAAATTATGTTCAGCGGTTAAATCAGTGGTTAAATTGGATCTTAGAGAATTTTGACTTTTCAGAAGATACTATTCAGTGGGTAAATTGGTTGTTAGAGGAGCAACCTGAAGAGGAGGTTCCTGAAGAAGAGGTTCCTGAAGAAGAGGTCCTTGAACAGGAGGTTCTTGAACAAGAGGAGAATCTTCCTCAAGATTATTCCCCTGAATGGGATGACTTGGACGAGTATATGATTACGCCTTGTGAAGACCCTATTGAAGAAAGAAGGCTTGCTTTTCAAATTCAAAAGCTTCTTCAGAAGCTTCGTGAAGAGATAAAAAAGGGAAAGGAGGAACTGGATAGAGAGGAAAAACCTGATATGGATCATGGCACTTCCCATCAAATAGACACAGGTTTAGATAGAGAGGAAAAACCTGATATGGATCATGGCACTTCCCATCAAATAGACACAGGTTTAGATAGAGAGGAAAAACCTGATATGGATCATGGCACTTCCCATCAAATAGACACAGGTTTAGATAGAGAGGAAAAACCTGATATGGATCATGGCACTTCCCATCAAATAGACACAGGTTTAGATAGAGAGGAAAAACATGATATGGATCATGTCACTGTCTCTCAAATAGACACAAGTTTAGATAGAGAGGAAAAACATGATATGGATCATGGCACTTCCCATCAAATAGACACAGGTTTAGATAGAGAGGAAAAACCTTATATGGATCATGTCACTTCCTATCAAATAGACACAGGTTTAACCGACGCCATTCAAACAGGCATAGGTCGATTAAATGGTATTCCTATCGCAATCGGAGTTATGGATTTTCAGTTTATGGGAGGTAGTATGGGCTCGGTAGTAGGTGAGAAAATGACCCGTCTGATCGAGTACGCTATCAAGGAACATGATATTCATGTATCAAATATCAATATAGAATCTATATTAATAGATATCTATATCCATTGATCTAGGATGAAGGACATATATTTTACGCCTTATGCCCCGATTCTCTACATCCTAGGTCTCTCTATTCCATCATCTGGCTTGTGTTCTTTCTTCATGTAGCATTCAGAATGAATGACTTTATCAAATTACGTCAATACTTGCGTATCTTCCGGATAACGTAGGAGGCATTTTAAACATTTTTTCCATCCTTCTTTCTCTTTTCTTCTTCTTTTTTTCCTTATCTGGTAAATATTCTCACTGTCCAGCTCCGAATCTGCCTCTGACCATCAAATCAAATGTGAGTAACTTGTCTTTCTATTCGTAACAAGGGTTCCTCTACCTCGTTTGTTTCTGCTTCAGACAATCCAGTCTTCTCCATATTATCATATCTCTAGAGCCAATGATTCTATATGAGTAACTATTGAACTCAATCACCCGCTGCCATTTATCCTCAGTTTCCCTTTGGGATTCATCCCATACATAAAAGTATCCTAGTTGGATCAGTGATAGATTTTTAGGTTTCGCTGTAAACCCAATCGGTTGCTTCCGATTACGTAAATTAATAATTCAAACCGCACTCAAAGGTAGGGCATTCCCCATCGATATAGGAGCTCTGGGACCGGAAAAAATAGTATCTCCAATCATGGCCCCTCTGGGATGCAAAATATATGTCTTTTCACCATCCCTGTAGTGCACGAGACAGATGTCTGCACTTCTATTAGGGTCGTATTCTATCGTTACAATTTCTCCCGAGATGTCTTTCTTATTCCGCCGAAAATCAATTTTACGATATAGACGTTTGTGACCTCCTCCTCTATGTCTTGTGGTAATAATTCCTCTGTTATTACGGCCTTTACCACAATGATGCTGTCCAGAGGTCAATTTCTTCTGTGGATGAGACTGAACTCTCTCATTGAAACCTGATAGAGATCTATTACGTGTACCTGGAGTAAAAGTTCTGTACGAACGGGTGGTCATATTATTAATTAATTGAATTGAATAAGTTTCATTCCTGCGGAAAAAGTGGAATAGAATAACCTGGTTTTAGTGTAATAATCATACGTCTAGAACGCATTCGACGCCTCATTATTCGCCCTATCTTCCCCCTCTTTTCCGGGGGTCGATAACTATTTATCGCTATTACTCTAACATTGAAGAAAAGTTCAATCCAATTTTTGATCCTTGTTTTGGTCGATCCCGAATCCACATTCAAAGTATATTGATTCTTTTCTAATAGACGAATACTTTTCTCTGTAAGTACCAGATCTAAATATTGAACCTCATCCATAAATATTTCTCCTTTCCTATCTTTTACATACTTTCCTATCTTTTACATATAAATACAAATGCCTATATCCACCCATCAATATTTATTATATTATATTATTACTCCCCAATCAAACGGTATGAATATATCATATGTATAAGTTATACATATGATTAGGAATAAGAAGACCGGTACGGACCTAATTAATCCAATATACTTAACCTAATCTCGATAGTCTCGCTCGCTGTTTGATATTCTTCTGTCTAAAAGTTTCTTTCAAGGAAAGTGAAAAAAAAAGATATGTGCATCATGCATCCAGCAGGAATTGAACCCGTGACTTCCCCATTATGAGTTGGGCGCTTTGACCATTCAGCCTTAGATGCTCAATATGAACCAATTCAGTCAATAATATGATGACTAGGAATAGAATAATGCTTCCTAGGATTTGAACCTAGGACTCAGTACTTTAATACTTACGTTCTACCATTAAAATGGAATTCAGAGCGCTTTCTCAGATCTCAATCTGGTTTTTTTTGGAGGAGAGAGGAGAATATTCACAAAATTAATAAGAAGAATCTTTTGAGTGTAAAACTTTTTAGTGTTTGGATTATAAATCCACGGTATTTTGGTCATGAAAAAGAGGTACTAGTAAGTCTGAATGAAATAGTACCCATATTTCATTTCTGGGGAAGAATTGAAGATGAGTATATACTAGAGATCATTTGGAATGATCTCAAAGAGACCTCTTCTGTGACCTTAAAATAGATCTATCTTATTACAAATCTCTATTCGTAAGAATCAGAGATTCAATGAAGCAAATAGGTTTTTAGCAAAAAAAATTAGGCTCTTCAAGAAGAGAAGAGGATTTATTACGGATAAAGATGTTCTTATTATAATGGTAACAGAATTCACCAATGAATTCTAGACTTGGTGGATTCTGTAGATATGGATAAATACATTAAATTTCTAATAAATTTACTAAATCTCTAGTTTTTCCATCTCAGTCTACCCAAATTTACTTTTTTCCAATTCTCTGGAAATCGAATGAAGAATTGATCAACTCATCGGACCGGGACTGACGGGGCTCGAACCCGCAACTTCCGTCTTGATCATCCACCTTGCATGTGGAATCCTCTAATAAAACCTATGACTAACATTTTATAAAGGTTGTATGATGTCAGTCATCTCGCCTTACCTAAGGTTTAACCAAAGAATCCCAACCTACCAAAACCAAGAGGTTATAATGAATACACCTATTGTGACTATCATCACCACAAGGGACATGCTAATAATAAATACTAACAATTTTGACACATTGCCCAAAATTTAATCAATAATGGATACATTTAGGTTGATAACCCCCTGGCTTCCTCAAATCAAAACTTGGATGTGTTTTGGAATCCCCTGCCATAGCACATGTATATTGTAGCTTGGATGACACAAACACAAAACTCCCATGTCAATCAAGTCAACCGTGCTCCTAAACATCATGGATTTGTAGGTATGATTAATATCATCACAAGGAATAATAGATACGCCTCTCGACCTACTCAAAAATCAACACCAATTCCTACATCCTCATCTTCCACACCCCCACTAGCCCAAGACCCTCCTCCACTATAGAGATCCATCATCACAATTAGAAGTAGTCTCACTCATAAGCTACAAACAATACCTACTAAGCTATCCATATATGACCTCTTACAATAGTATTAGCCTCATCATAAGGCTTTAAATGACATATTGAGATCCAAAAACCTTCTAACTGATGATAGCAATGCTTTCACAAAATTTGTAGGCAATGTATGTACCAACATTCAACCTTTCATCATGTTTAATAATCATGAGATAACAACACTCATAGGACCAGAGTCATATCCTCCCATGCATATAATCGCTAATGTGGATGACATAAATTACAAGCGTGTCTTAATCAACACAGGGTCTTCCATCAATATTATCACTTCACCAACCCTTAGTCACCTCAATATTTCACCCAAGCACTGTGCCATCCCTACCATGTACTTGTAGGCCTTTAGTGGTACAATATTCCAAACATAGGGTACAATAGTTCTACCTATCAAGGTATGAGTCAAAACCATACCCACTCTTTATCATATCATTGAAGGAGAAATGTAGTATAATCTCCTCCTAGGGAGACCTTGGTTTTGCGACATGTAATGTGTTCTATCTATCATTCATAATTGCATCAAATACTTACATGATGGATAGGTGCATCACATCCAAGCTAATGATGACCCATTTAAGAATTACAATTTGGTTACATTATTGCCATCTCCTACCCTTCCCTCCACCCACCTTGCAAATGCACCCATCACACCTCCAATCACCACTCAAGTAGCAACAACAACATCCACAACCACAACCACCCCACTAGTTATCCAATCTCATCTCTCTCGTGATCAAATGCTTGATAATTCATAAATGTCCCCCCATCCCCTTCTTACACAACTCATATGCTACCTCATCCTCCACCGTCTAATATCACCACTTCTCATTTTATCCATAGAGTAAGCTCTCTACCACCACTCATCTCCTCTCCACCCACCAACCTTCCACCCAAATCATAAGTGTCTACATCTTCTTCCTCACCATTAAAAAATTTAGGATCTTTGACATCACAAACTCATCTTGAGACACCACATGTCTCAGTACTAATGACAAGCACAGGACCAAGATAATACATAGTAATTTACATGCACATCACACCACTTAACATTCAAATGATGCACAATTTTGGCAAACCACAAAATGTACCTTTGACCATGGATGCTCTCATTCTAGTGGGGATCCCCACAAATCAAACAAACTTTATGTACAGAGGCCTAAATACCTCCTTAAAAGAAACAAAACCCCTTGAGCTCAAGCCCCATATCTAACTCATCCTTCACCTTACACTATTTTCAACGGTATAATTGGCATGAATTTGGTCTAGGTCACCATGAGTAGGGACGATGCTCCCTCATCACTCCTCATTTCCTACAACCTAGGGATAAATCAGGTTTAGGATACCATGATGAAGCTAAGAATCTATTGACACATGAATTTTAATACTTTAATATCACATTCATAGATGATGAGCAAGATGGCCCTACTGATTAAGAATACGACTCTCCTACTAGAATTTTATCCTTCTTCTTTATTTTAGGTATCCATTATTCCTTATTTTAGGTGTCCATGATTCACCAAGAGTCTCTAGACATATCTGAAGATGAGTTGGAACTATAATTTGACAACCTCTCTATCAATTCTAATAGCTCTGAGAAGATATCTTTACCCATCATACCTATCATGGATCAACTTGAGGGTGACTTTGATTTCCTTCACATCTTCCCTATTCCACTACGTATTCTTCCATTCCTTATCCCACATGAACACCCATTGTAGCCACTTCATCCACCTTCTTATCCTACCCTAATTCTATGCTAACTCTTACCACCACCATAAGACCCGATTCAGCCTACTGAACTTACCAATACCAAACTATGCATATCATCAATGCACCACACGATCAACATGATCTCAGTAAATCTATTTTACCCCCTTAAATATGCAACACATCCTAATCACATCCTCACCATCAACCTCTATTACATTAATTTTGACCACCATCCACCCAATCCATTCCCCCACCATTTCCCCCCTACCCCACAAGTCTTATGCCATGCCAACACGTACATCCCTCCACCCCATCAATCCTCCATTGTACACCAAGTGGAAGTTGATAACCATAATGAAACACATGGAAAATATTACAACCATTTTGCACCTTATTCGTATGCCTTCCCAACTAGAAGATGGATCCCACATGCTAGTGAAGGATACCATTGATATTAATATCAGTGATGATCCCCAAAATCTCTACCTACTTCAAATTGGGGTAAGCTTATCTCTCTAAGAGTGTGAACAATTCACTAAACTCCTCAAGGAGTACAAAAATATATTCACTTGGTCCTGCACTGATATGCTAGGACTTGATCCAAATATGGTGGTCCATAACATTACACTAGATAAATATGCTAAGCCAGTTAAATAAAGATTGCACAAAATGCACCCCACCATAGCTTTGATAGTAAAAGATGAATTACAAAAAATCCTAGATGTTGGTTTCATTCAACCAATTGACTACACTGAATGGGTATAAAATATCATTCCTATGGGAAATCCAAAAGGAGGGATACACATATGCACTAACTTTTGAGACCTCAATATAGCATATCCTAAAGATAACTTTCCTCTTCCAAACATTGACACATTAGTTGACTCCAATGTAGGTCATGAAATGTTATCCTTGATGGATGGATTCTCAGGTTACAATCAAATTTGGGTTAACCTTGATGATCAACACAAGATATCCTTCATATCTCCCTAGGGGACATTCTGCTACAAGGTCATGCCATTTGGTCTAAAAAATGCAGGCGCTACATATCAACACATCATGATCTACATATTCCATGACTACATGCATAAAATTGTGGAAGAGTGTGGACGATCTCTTGGCAAAATCTAAAGAAAAAAACTAGCACATTGATGTCTTATGAAAAATATTCAACTATCTCTTAGAACATAATGTTAGGTTGAATCCAAAGAAATGCATTTTCAAAGTACTTTTCAAAGATTTTAGGATTCATTTTTCTCAATGGGGCATCGAGGTAGACCCTAAAAAAATTAAAGCTATCATTGAGATGCCATCCCCCACAAATTTAAAGTAATTGCATAGCCTACAAGGCAAAATTCAAGTGATTCATTGCTTTACTACACAATTATTAGACAAATACAAACCTTTCAACCACCTATTACAAAAGGGGGTTCCTTTTGAATGGAATTAGGCATGTCAGGATGCCTTTGATGATATCAAACAATATCTCAAATCCTTGTCTATGTTAACTCCACCACAAACAGAATTACCATTCCATTGTACATATACACCACCAACTTTACCTTAGGTACTCTCTTAGATCAAAAGAATGAGGCTTGACAAGAACAAGCAGTCGACTACATCAATCGAACATTGGTCAGTTACAAAACCTGATATGAGTATATCAAAAAAGTATTCTTAATACTCATATTCGCTACTAAGAAAATTCAACATTATCTGATTAATCACACCACTTATGTGATTGCTAGAGATAATCCATTATGATACATGATGGGTCGATCATATCAAAACATAAGAACCGTTAAATGGTTAATGCTAATCCCAAAATTTGATCTCAAATTTATACATAAAAAATCAATAAAAGGGTAAGTCATTGCAGATCAACTTGTAGAGGCCCCACTTACTAACGATAAACCTCTCATCATTGAGTTGCTTGATGATTTTATCTTCCATGTTATAGAACAGGAAGAGTACATTGATTTAGAGGATAAAGTGGACTTGACACATTTCTTTGATGGTTTTAAATGTGAATATGAGGGAGGTGTTGGATGTGTATTATTCACATCACATAGGGTTCCAATCCCATTCTCCCTTAAAATTAGTTTCCTTTGCACAAACAACAACATCAAGTATGAAGCCCTCATCCTAGGTTTAAAAACAACTCCTGCAATGCGTTTTAAATATCTTCATATCATTGGTGATTATCTCCTAGTGATTAATTATATAAAGGGTACCTACAACTATTACTATGTGGTACTCAAACAATACGTAAGAGTTGCAAAGGAGTTGGTATGTAGTTTGACTAATACAACATTGAAGCCTTCCCTAGGTCAACCAACTAATTTGTTAATACTATGGCCTCACTTGGCTCCCTCATTCCTTAGAATCCACATGCTGATACTACCCACATATATGTACAAACTCTTCACAAATCTTCCATTTCACCAAAAGCCTTTAGTGATAACACAAAGGTGTTGTTTCCATTGCATAACTCACTCCAATTGGGGACCCACTTGAGACTTTGGCTTTAAATTTTTATTTTTTATTTTGTTTACATCAAGAATTTGAAATTGCTTACATTGCTCACATTAAGGTTTTAAAATTGCTTGCATTTGAGTATTTTGAAGACTTGGATTTTAGTTCCATTGATTTAAATTGAATATTTTCTTTTCAAAGGCATTATTTTAGTTTCTCTAAGGTTCAAAATATTTAATTCAATTTTAGGGTTTTTTAAATTTCATCATCTTACCTTAAATTTAAATTGAAATTGCCAAAAACTTAATTTGAGGTGATTCAAAACCTCGTGAGAAGAGCCTAAAATTATCTTCACAATGATATACAATTTGTAGAAAATGGATGTTAATTTTTTCTAGAAATAACAGTTTTCTAAAACAGCCTATGAATTTCTAATTAAAATATCTCATGATCCATGATAAATTTTTGAGTTTCTCAATGGATTTGGATGCCTATTTGGCCCATTTACAAACATGAGAAATTTTGTTAAAATATGGGCACTTTGAATTTTGACCTAATTTTGGCACTATGGGAAATAAGGCACCAAATTTCATATTTTAAATTTAGATTGTTAGGTCCCAAAATAGTGCCAAGGTCAATTAATTACCAATGGCTAATACTCTGGTTAATTCATAGTTTCTAAAGTTCATACTTTAATTTGATTAAATCCTTTTATATAAGGCTTCAAACCTAAGTTTTGAGCAATAATAAATCGATGCACCCATTACACCACGACAATAAGTCGAAGGCTTCCTTAGGGATTATTATACCCTTGAAAGGATACCTAAAATCTATATCAAAAATCATTTCAAAGGCTGATTAATTTAAGCATTGTATTCTTATTGGTACGGGCGAGTGAGCCAACCACACCCAATCAACTAGGAATGATGAGCTCTGATTGACACGACTATCTTGAGTGCTTACATTCTATTGGTGCAGGTGACTTCAAGCACTTGAACCTGATTGGCCGGTTTGAAGGATCTAAATTTAAATCTTTGAAATAAGATTAATACCTAAGTTTATCGTTGGTCCCTTTTAAGGTAAATTTTGAGAAACTTCATAGAGATAAATGCCTCATATTCTTTGGTAGAAATCCAAAGGCTCAACTTTATAAGTTGAGAGTCAAACTTTAATCACTCGATCTTCAAAAATCAAGGTCAAAAAATTAAATTTTGAGCATATCTGTAAAATTTTAATGAATTACATGCCTCGAATAATATCCAAGGGGTTAATTTCAAAATCTAAAAGTTAAGCTTTAACTGAAAGTAAAAAAAGGGTTTGACCAATCGAAAGCCTTTGGCTCTCTCAATCGAGTGCAATCGAGCCATTTTATTAAATCAATTTGGGTGAATCGTAATCATTGAAATTTTATCCAATCGAAAGCCTTTGACTCTCTTAGTCGAGAAAAACTAAGCCATTCATTTAAATCAATATGGGCCATTGAATCTTAACCAATCAGGATGTCTTAATTGAGTTCACCAAACCAATCCCGATCACATGAAATATTAAAGGTAAAACCCTAGTTTGAGGTTAATATAATTAAACGATTAATAACAAGAATTGGACCTTAGGTTGACATAGGTATAATCAAGGATTAAATTGAAGCTTAATTCAGGACCAGAGCATTATAATGTAACAACCCAAGTCTACTCTCTTGGTTGTAACACTAGAAACTACAAGCTTTTTCCAAGGGTAATATTTTTGTTCTCAACTTAAAATTTTGTTTGTAGCAATGCTTCAGGTTCATAGCAAATTAGTTCACCCAATTAAATTAAAATCATATACTTTAGTTAGTATCAACATATCATACCATTTTTGAGTCCCAGACTACTGCAGACAGCCACCCAAGTGGATGAGATTGACAAAATCTCATAAAAGTGCCATTAGTGGAGTCGACTGATCTCATTTATATCCTTGTGTTCTGGCATGAGGGTTAATCCATGATTGGGGTTATCATCTAGGGCCCATAACACCTAGAGGGTGGACACTTGCTTCTCCATCTCTTGACATTCTGAAACTTCGACATATTTTATCGACCATGTGCTAATAATGAATGAAATGGGTTAGCATACATATGCCCATTGTCTAGTTGATTATCCTCTTCTCGAAGTCAACTAGAGCCATACCAATACCTTGGCCTTGGAATTGATCACATAAGCTCTTTATGACCCATGTTTGTATGTCCCATACCATACAATGTGGCTTAACCAGCTAGGTCAAAAGAACACAGGACTTATCACAATACTATTCAAGTAGCAACTTGGAGAAGGCATCCCATACCGCCCCTTATTACCAGATCTGACCAAACCAAGTCACATGATCCGACCAATTCTATTAGCCCACAATTGCACTCAAAATTTATTGTGTGCATACCCGCACCTCAACAACATTGGGTGAATTTTGAGAATCCTTCATTCTTGATGCTTAATTTCAAGATTAGCTTATAGGGTTTTTCAACCTTAACAAAATGTTTTGTTTCCAAGTTCTTTAAAAAACCCTTGTCCCAAAGATTTTAAATCCATCTAATCTAAATTTTATGTTTCCACAAGGTTACATGTCATCCAAGGAAACGTAATAAAAAATAAGCTAAGATTTTGGGAATATACCAAAGGTTTAAATACAAATTTATTTTAAGATAATTCATGACATAAACATCTATCTCAATTTCATTGTTTTTGCAATGGTACCAAGGTATGCGAATATGGATAAATTTTAATAAATCATCCTATTTAAAAAAAAAAATTCAATATAAACAATGCATACACAACACTAGGCTAACCTTTTCATGAAATAAGCCCAACTCATTTCACAACTATTAATTATATTTAAGATTTAGAATAAAGTAATCCTTTAATATAAAATGCAAGCCTTACAACCATCCAAACCTCCTTAAGAGACTTACACACGAGTTCACTATCTTAACTATAAATTTAAATATTTATAAGAATAGGTAAGCTTTCCATTTGAGAGTTGAAACACAACACACGAAAGTAAGTAGTCCTCTTTAGGTTGCTGGCCCAAGCACAACATATAGTTCTATTGTAGTAATATTTTTTTCTCAAATAAAACTTAATGTACTTAAGGTACCACTTAGATACACATGCAAGCTAATCATGACGTTTGTTAGAAACTAGGTGCTATAGCATCTCCCTCACAGAGAGATTATAGTATTTGACACATCTATTTTTCTTTTCTTATTGATCTGCTCGTACACCTTCGACATATGAAATACATGGAAGGTCTCTCTAAAGTTTATGATGCTCTCCTGACATAACTTCACAAATTACAAATAACTTAAATACCTTCTATGAACTTGGAAAATCCAGCTCAAAACATGCACAATAAATTGCCAAAATGATTTTTCCCTACCACATAAAGTATGGTTTAACCATTTCCAACAGGTGTTGGATGCATATAATGGTAGGTAAAAGAAAAGGGTTCTCACACCATTTAGACCAATGTATTTCAGTGAACAAACCAATGATTCAGTTCATTTGCAATACAATAATAACCAAGTATAGAATTTACGTTTGACCAAGAAATAAATTATTTTAACCATAAATCCACATCCATATCTTACACCTTTTATTAAGGTGTTTATATCCACACTTCCATTGAGAACATTTATTTAAACACTATTCTATAACTATAGAATACACCAACAAATTTTTACTTGTAATATCAAACTTTCCAGAATTCATTTGTTACAATAATAAGTCATCTGTTACAGACATATCATTTGGATTCTAGTTCTATTGAATGTATTGAAATTAGTCACAACACCCGCAAGGTGATTCCTACTCTACCTTTTCCACTCAACACAATTTTTACATCACAATATACATTAGACGTTCAGGACTGAATTGCTCACTAATGTACAACAATATTTGCCTAGATATAATTAAGGGAATATAAATAAACAAAATGTTTTGTAAACCATAAATCATGGCTACTCTTGGCCCCTAATCAACTGCTATCATGCTCAATAGCCTTCATTCACACCATCGGCTGGAACACCATTCACTATCTTAGATGGAATTGAGGTTTTAAGATGAAGGGATCAAATTTCAGCTCATCATTTAATGAATGCAATTCTACTATCATACAGCCATGTAAATATGCAAACGTATACCAGAGATTCACACAACACTCTGTAAATCCAATGCATGCGATTTACATAAATCATCCATAATTTTTTGGATAATAAAAACATCCATAACTGATGCAAAGTTTATATCCAAATTATGGAATTGAGAAGCAATCATTCAAGCCAGTTATAACTTCATACATGTACACACACAACAATATCTTTTCTATTTCATTTCCATACAGGAAAACTAGTAATATTTCCAACTCAATTCAAAATTATCTAAAAAAAACAAAAGCAAATAGGAAAACTGTTATGAACATTCTCCTTGGATTCGTTTGTGATGCTTTACTCTTCCAAGAGTTATCCAATACTTTTTAAGAAATCTCCACTACAATTCCAGTTCATAATGTTTTCTCCCAAACCGAACTATCACAAATTATTTTTCTCTCATCTCTTTAAAGCTGGTTTTTTCCAATATCGATCCCCCACTAACATCCAACAAGATTTTTTTTATCCTTTTTCTCCCTTCTTGATTCCATGATATGGAGGGAGTTTAAGTTCGTAATGACACCATATACTTAGTTTCAGTGTGGTTAAGCCGACCACTATTTCACACCACCTTCACCCATATCATGATGAAGGAAACCATTTTTTTTTTTTGGTAATTATTTTAATAGATTAACAGTGGGTTTTTATAGAGGATCCCAAAACATTATGTACAAAATCAGCCTGGCTGGAATGTGCATCATGCCTTGTGGCTGGAGGAATAAAACTGATGACAGAAAACAAAAACTGCTAATTGCTCGAAGGCTACAAGTAGGGCCCTTATGCTTGAATATCCTGGAAAGAAACCACATTTTACCAAGGAAAACAAAAATACTAGCTAGAGAAATTTGACCATCGAAAGCAGAAATAGCCAAACCAAACGAATGACCTTCTGAAGCGGGGAGAACATCATGAGAGGATATCCGCATTGGCCAAACTCGCCACCTCAGATGGGAAGCATGAGCGCCACACAACAGGACACGTGGTCGCAAGCCCTTTGTTGGCCATGTGGTCTGCCAGGCGATTTCCTTCCCTGAAAATATGACACGCCTTCCACCTGTCACGTTGAGAGAGGAGCATCCTAGCCTCAAGAATGATGTTGTAGACCATCCAAGACGGGTCTTTAGAGCCTAGCAGATAGTTGACTATATTGAGCGAATCACCTTCGACTATCAAAGGTCGAGGATCCTCGGAGAGGATCTGGATACCTTTCAAAACACTTCTAGCTTTAGCATAGTGATTAGTCTGGGCACCCAAATCTTCACAATAAGCCAACACGAGATTCCCGTTATGGTCTCTAACCACACCACCAGAACCAGCGGGGCCAGGATTGCCTTTGGCCGCACCGTCAAAGTTTAATTTAATCCAGCCCACAGGGGGCTTGGTCCAAATAACATCCCCACGCTGAGACTTAGAAACACCATCATGAAAAGGGAAGAGGCCCAAACTTTTGAAGATCGCTGCTTCGCCAGGAAGGCGAGGACGGGAACTAGGAACAACTTTAGAATTCTCAATGGCGAAGGATAAGGCTCTCTGAACAACACAGGGAGGTACTCTAGGGACCTTGCCGAAGACTCTAGAATTCCTCTCTAGCCAAATCTGCCAAATGGAGTGAAGGAAACCATTTTTTTGATTTATATACTTGGTACCATTTTAACATTGCTCATATCATTTATGCAAAAACATTCAAATATTATATTTACCTATGCTTTAGGTAATTGACATCCACAATAATACACTCACATTCGGATTTCTTTTTACCATGCATACATTTATTTATTTGCATTCATATTTTATATTTATTTTTCTTTTAATTTAAACTATATGCACATTCAAGTAAACAGTGGCTCCCATCATCATCGCCACACAAATCATATGAATACCTTATTTAAATCAATCAAACAACAACAAACCACACACACACAAACCAGTCAATCATGAAATCTACATGATATGCAAGTATGCGAGCGTCCATGTACTCACGAGCCAAATCATCACTTTCCTTCTTACCTTTTTCATCAAATTGATTCTCTTCATCGATGAATTTTAACCTGGTCTTGCATCCACAATATTTATCAATAGTACCACAATTCACAAGAAAAGGTAGATTTATTACCAATTTTTCTTATCAACCAATATCTGTGTGAGGAGGGTTGTTACATCCTCCTCCACTAGAAACAAACACAATCCTTGTATTTTAAACCAGGTTAATCAAAATAAATACTTTTGCATATACATTTTTGTTACAAATACCAAAAGTAATCAAACAAATTCATTGTTCCTATTTCACACAAAATATCCCAATCGTCCTAATCATCATAGAATCATAATTACTCACATTTGGACATATAACCAAATCATATAATATATCATATTGCATTCAATCAAAACATATACCATCACATGTTCAAAACCACTTTACTTAGTAATGCAAAATATATACAAGCTACTCTACTCAGTAACTCAATCAAACATAAACTACTCTACTCAGTATCTAGTCTCATATCCATTTGCATATATACATATATCATCAAATCATATGAAAGTTTTTGAAAAAGTCTATATCTACTCAAACAAATAAAAAAACTGTTGCTGCATATTTTCCACATCCTCAAATGGACCCACATAGATGGAGTCAAGTTTAGAATATTTTATGGAACTTTTAGTTGGTTTCACCCTTAAGAATACCCTGCTTCTCATAGAGTATTCTTTCAGTGATATTTTGAGGTTCGCGTAGCTCTTATGGTGGTCTGCAACCTCTTTTAGCTTCTATTGAATTCTTTTCAGTTGATCTTCGATTTCTTTCACAGTTTTTGGCCTGATCACTACCCAATATTTTGGATTATCCCAAGATAAGGGAGTTCTGCATCATCTCCCGTAAATGGCTTCAAAAGGTGTCATACCTAGTGATGCATGATAATTTTTATTGTATGTCAATTCCACTAGGTAAAAACAATCTTCCCACTTTGTATGCTGATCCATACAATACATTATTAACATATCTTCTAGTACCTGATTCACCCTCTCGGTTTGTCCATCTGTCTCAGGGTGATAAGTAGTACTAATAATCCGTTTGGTCCCCAATACCTCATGCAATGCTTTCCAAATTCAGAGGTGAAGAAAGAATATCTATTAGAGATTATAACTTCTAGAAAACCATGCAATCTTACCACTTCCTTGGAAAACTTACTTGCTAATGCAAGTGTATCATCTTGCACATTGCCTGGTATAAAATGTGCAACCTTGGTTAACATATCCACAATTACCAAGATTACATCATGCCTAAACCTTGTTTTAGGCAATCCCACTATAAAATCCATTGATACCACTTTCCATTTTTGCGTAGGTATCTCATGTGGGTATAAATTTCTAGCTGGATGTAGATGTTCCACTTTTACTCTTTGGTGCTCCAAACACCTAGCCACATAATTAGTGATATCCTTTTCATTCTTGGACAATAGTAATCTTTTCTCAAGCTTTCATGCATCTTTGCTCCTCGCAGTGCGCTATATAAGGAGTATTGTGTGCCTCCTTAAGGATTGTTTCTCTTAATCCACCTGAGCTTGGAACAACTAACCTATTCTTATAAAATCATAGATCATCTTTATATATGAAATATGCATCCTTTCCATGTTATTGCTCAACCTGAACATTACAAGACTGGCAAAACTCATCTTTTCTTTACAATAGTTTAATTTGGTCTAACAGATCATAATGGCATTTTTTCATTGCAGTGATACACCCTCTCCTACTTAAAGCATCAACAACCTTATTATCCTTACCCTTAATATACTCAATGCGAAAATCGTATTCAACTAGAAATTCCATCCAGCATCTTTGCCTGACATTCAACAAGGGTTGAGTAAATATGTATCTTAGACTCTAGTGGTCTATCTTTAGTTCAAAATATTTTTCCAATAAATAGTATCTCCAAATTTTTAGGGCATGTACAACCGTTGCCAACTCCAAATCATGAGAGGCAACATTCACCTTATGCCTCTTAAGTTTTCTAGACTTGTAGGCAATAACTACATCATCCTGGATCAAAACCCCACGTAACTCTGCAATTGATGCATTAGTACATACCATAAAATACTTATTAGGATAAAGCAATTACAAAATTGGTGCAGTTGTCAATATTTATTTTTAAAGCTTAAAATCCTCTTCACATTGCTTTGTCCACTTGAAGGCTTTACCCTTCCTTTGAAGGTTTGTAATGGGTTGGGCAATTTGTGAAAACCCTTTGATGAATTATCTAAAATATCTTACAATCCTCATAAAAATTTGTACCTCTATCACATTAGTAGGTGCTGGCAAATCCATAATTGCTTCAATTTTCTTGGGATCTATTGCAATCCCATTTATTGAGATAATATGTCCTAAATACTATACTTTTGGAGTGTAAAATTCACACTTGGATAACTTTCCATATAAATGATTCTTTCTAAGAATCCCAAGTACGGTCCTCATATGCTGATCATGTTCCTCCTAGTTCTTGGAATGGATTAATATGTCATCTAGAAATATGAGCACAAACCAGTCCAACTGCTCTCTAAAAATAGTATTCATGATATTCATGAATGCAGTTGGGGAATTATTTAACCCAAAAGGTAGGACAATAAATTCAAAATATCCATACCTTGTTATAAATATTTTTTTAGAGGTGTCTTCTTCTCGTATCCTCAACTGATGATAGCTAGATCTTAATTCAATCTTTGAGAAAATGGTTGCTTATTTCAATTGGTCAAATAAATAATCAATTCTAGGTAATGAATACCTATTCTTGATAGTAACCTTTTTCAACATACGACAATCTATGCACATACTCAAGGTACCATCTTTATTCTTAACAAACAAGATAAGAGCTCCCCATAGCAATACACTTGGCTTGATTAACCATTTTTCCAACAAATCTTGTAGTTAAGTTTTGAGATCTTGTAGCTATATATGAGTCATTCTACATGGTGCTCTTGCAATAGGTGTTGCTCCAAGTAGCAACTTAATTGAAAAATCAAATTCCCTCTAGGAGGTAGCCCTAAAAGATCCTCTGAAAACACATTCTTGAACTCTCTCAATACAGGATGCTTTTGGAAGAGGTCAGATTCCATTTCAGTTTTTCTCTCTTATTCATATTAACTATGAATATCAATCCCCTCTTCCTAATAACTTTCTTTATCTGCATTGTAGACAATAAATGTGGTTTAACTTCATTTTGACCATAGTAAATCCTAATCCTTTGATTAGAATCATCCATAAATTCCACCCATATCTCTTCAAAATTCAAAAGAGCCTTATGCTTCTTTAACCAGTCAAATCCTCTAATGATATCAAATGCATGCGAAGGTGCCACATACAAATGCCAATTAGTTTTTCATGTGGCAAAGTGATGCGAGGGTCAAACAAGTATTGGTTAACTTGGTAGGTTTTCCCTGACCCACACTCTACCTTCCAACCATTGTCCAAAATACTAGGTCTAACAGGTATGTCCCTCCCCAATCTAGTAGATATAAAGCTATCAATTGATCCAATATCTATCAAAAAGTTGCACATCTTTATCAAAAAAAATTCTATTTATCAAGAAAGGATTAATTTGACCATCAATTTTAGAACTATCTATGGCTACAAAGATCCTGTGGATGGTCTCTTCTGGAGCTTTTTGATGAAGACCAACTCAATCAAGGTATTTTTTAGCATAATGAGCTCCTTGGCATACATAACATCCATTTGGTGGAGCTCTAATTCCCCTACTGTTATTCTCATTTCTGCACTGAGGCACAATTTCTTTAGTTCTTTTCTGATTAGCTATTTTTTGATCTTGTATTTTGGAAAACTCTTTGCCATCCTTCCTAAACTTATTATACTAATAATAAGATTTATTTCTACCACCTTGCCTATTATGATCTCCTCTGGATTTCTTGCTTTGATATTTCTCCCATTTCATAAACTCAACACTTTTTTACTTTCTAAGTTCATATATATATTTTTTTTCTGATAACTTTTTTGTTTTCAAATTACAGTTTTGTTTGTAGCAATGCTTTAGGTTCATAGCAAATTAGTTTAATTGATTAAATTAAAATCATATACTTTAGATAGTACCAGTATTTCATACCACTTTTGGGTCCTAGACTATTGCAAACAGTCATTCAAGTGGACGAGATTGGTCAAATCCTGTAAAAGTACCATTAGTGGAGTCGACTAATCTCATTTACGTCCTCATATTTTGGCATGAGGGTTGATCCATGATTGGGATTATCCTCTAGGATCCATAACACCTAGAGGGTGGATTCTTGCTTCCCCATCCCTTGAAATTCTGAGCCTTCAACTTCTAATAATGAATGAAAGGGGTTAGCATACATATACCTAGTTTCTAGCTGATTATCCTCTTCCCAGAGTCAGCTAGAGCCATACCAATACCTTGGCCTTGGTATTGATCACACATGCTCTTTATGAATCACATTCATATGTCCCATACCATACAACCTAGATTAACCAGCTAGGTCAAAATAACATAGGACTTATCACATTACTATTTAAGTAGCAAACTAGAGAAGACATCTCATACCGCCCCTCGTTACCAGACCTAACCAAGTCATGGCACTCAAAATCTATTGTGTGCATACCCGCACCTCAACAACATTGGGTGAATTTTGAGCATCCTTCGTTCTCGATGCTTGATTTCAATATTAGCTTATAGGGTTTTTCAACCATAACAAAATGTTTTGTTTCCAAGTTCTTTAAAAACCCTTGTCCCAAAGAGTTTAAACCCATCTATTCTAAATTTTATGTTTCCACAAGGTTATATGTCATCCAAGGAAACCTAATTAAAAATAAGCTAAGAGTTTTGGAATATACCAAAGGTTTAAACACAAATTTATTTTAAAATAATTCATGACATAAGCATCTATCTCAATTTCATTGTTTTGCAATGGTACTAAGGTTTGAGAGCATGGACAGATTTTAATAAAACATCCTATTTAAAAAAAAAAACTTTTCAATATAAACAATGCATACACAATACTAGGCTAACCTTTTCATGAACTCATTTCACAACTACTAATTATATTTGATATTTAGAATAAAATAATCCTTTAATATAAAATGTAAGCCTTACAACCATCCAAACCTCCTTAAGAGACTTACACACGGGTTCACTGTCTCAATTATAAATTTAAACATTTATAAGAATAGGTAAGCTTTTCATTTGAGAGTTGAAACACAACACATGAAAGTAAGTAATCCTTTTTAAGTCGTTGGCCCAAGCACAACACATAGTTCTATTGCAGTAATAACTTTTTCTCAAGTAAAACTAAATGTACTTAAGGTACCACTCAGACACACATGCAAGCTAATCATGATATCTGTTAAGAAACTAGGTAATATAGCATCTCCCTAATAGAGAGATTACAATATTTGACACATATATTCTTGTTTTTTTATTGATCTGCTTTTACACCTTTGGCATATGAAATACATGAAAGGTCTCTCTAAAGTTTACGTTGCTCTCCCAATGCAACTTCACAAATTACAAATAACTTAAATACCTTCTATGAACTTGGTAAACCCAACTCAAAACATGCACAACAAATTGCCAAAATGATTTTTCCCTACCACATAAAGTATGGTTTAACCATTTCCAACAGGTGTTGGATGCATATAATGGTAGGTAAAAGAAAAGGATTCTCACACCATTTAGACCAATGTATTTCAGTAAACAAACCAATGATTCAGTTCATTTGCAATACAATAATAACCAAGTACAAAATTTATGTTTGACCAAGAAATAAATTATTTTAACCATAAATCCACATCCGTATGTTACACCTTTGATTAAGGTGCTTATATATACACTTCCATTGAGAACATTTATTTAAACACTATTCTATAACTATAGAATACACCAACAAAGTTTTACTTGTAATATCAAACTTTCCAGAATTTGTTTGTTACAATAATAAGTCATCTATTACAGACATATCATTTGGCTTCTAGTTCTATTGAATGCATTGAAATTACTCACAACACCCGACAAGGTGACTCCTACTCTACCTTTTCCACTCAACACAATGTTTGCATCACAATATACATTAGACGTTCAGGATTGAATTGCTCACTAATGTACAACAATATTTGCCTAGATATAATTAAGGGAATATAAATAAACAAAATATTTTGTAAACCATAAATCATGGCTACTCCTGGACTCTAATCAATTGCTATCATGCTCGATAGCTTTCATTCACACCACCGGCTAGAAAACCATTCTCTATCTTAGATGGAATTGGGGTTTTAAGATGAAGGGATCAGATTTTGGCTCATCATTTAATGAATGCAATTCTACTATCATACAACCATGTAAACATGCATACATATACTAGAGATTTACATATCACTCTGTATATCCAATGCATGTAATTTACATAAATCATCCATGTGGGAGGTGAGCTCTTAGATACAAAGGTAAATTTGCATTAACGAATAACTTTAGGTTACAAAGTTTAAATAAACATTATAATAACCATGCTATAGAAAAGGGGGGATAGGAGAAATTAAGGGAAAAGAAAATACAATCAAATTCTCTTGCCGCCCAAAGATGTTGCCGTCCAACTGCCGTCCAGGTAAGGTAAAAGGTAAGTAATCTTACCCAAGGTAAAATACAAATTTTTAACCTTTTACCAATGGTAATTTTCCAACATTCTCCCCCTTAAAGTTGAGAGGACTGACTATACAGTCTCTCAGCTTTATAAATTGAGCTTTAGCCATGCCTTTGGTGAAGATGTCTGCTAGATTATCCAAAGTGCTATAGTATTTAAGCTCAACTATCTGTTGTTCCACCATATCTCTTATGAAGTGATACTTCATATCAAAATGTTTTGACCTTTTGTGGTGGATCAGATTATATGCCAACTGTATGACACTAATATTATCACAATTCAATTTGGTTGGACCAATTTATTTTTTGCCAATCTCTTCAAGGATTTTCCTCAACCAGAGGATTTGAGTACTAGCATGGGTAATGGCTATATACTCAGCTTCTGTAGATGATAATGCTACAACAGATTGCTTATTGGAACTCCAAGTTATTAGTCCCGAACCTAGACTAAAACAGTTCCCTGATGTAGATTTTATGTCATCTATATTACTGCCCCAATCGTTGTCACTATAACCAACTAACTTCACAGAGTTAGACTTGTGGTAATGAATTCCAAAATCCAATGTACCTTTTACATATCGTAAAATTCATTTGGTTGCTTGAAAATGCAGCTCGGATGGGCATGCCATAAACCTTGATACTAGAGAAACAGCATACTGAATATCTGGCCTAGTGTTGGTGAGAAACATTAAACTCCCAACCATGCTTCTGAAATTGGTCATGTCAACTTTTGGTGCTCCATCATCTTTGCTTAGCTGGATTCCATGTCCCGTTGGTGTTGCAACTGATTTGCACTGTTGCATAGCAAATTTTTGAATCATTTCACGAGCATATTTCCGTTGACATATGAAGATCCCATTCTTTGATTGATGTACTTCCATTCCTAGGAAGTATCTCATTAATCCGAGATCCTTCATCTCAAACCGATTCATCATGGAGTTTTTGAACTCCATATTCATTTTATTATTACTACCCATAAATATTAGATCATCCACATATAAACAAACTATGAGGATATCTACTCCATTCTTCAGGTAGTATAGAGTTGGTTCACTCTTGCTTTTTGTGAAACCATACTTGCTGAAATAGCCGTCAATTCATGAGTACCACACTCATGGTGCTTGCTTGAGGCCATAAAGTGCTTTTTTCAATTTATAAACAAGGTTCTCTTTTCCTTTTTCTTGGAAACCTTGAGGTTGTTGAACATACACCTCTTATGTCAGGTATCCATTTAAAAATGCACTTTTCACATCCATGTGTTGAATGTTCCATCCTTTATGGGCTGCCAAGGAAAGAACAGTTCTGATTGTTTCTTGTCGAGCAACTGGAGCAAATGTTTCCTCATAATCTATTCCATATTTTTGAGTAAAACCCTTAGCTACTAATCTTGCCTTGTGCCTTTCAATGCTTCCATCAGCATTGAACTTGGTCTTATAGACCCATTTACATCCAACACATTTTTTTTCCTTGGGAAGCTTCACAAGCTCCCAAGTATCATTCTTTTTAATTGAGGATATTTCCTCTTCCATGGCATCTTGCCATATACTTTCAATACATGCTTTTTCATAGCTAGATGGTTCTAGTTGTATAGCAGCAAACAAAGCATAATTGACTACATCACCCCTTGGTTCATGAGACTCATCATCTCCCGACATTTGAAGATTTTCAAGTCTTGACAAAATGTCGTCCATCTCACTAGCTTGACTCCTAGTGTATCTTTGTTGGAAATTCCTATCCAACATTTGAGAAGATGGATGACTCTGTATTATGCGCTTTCCTTTTTTTGTCTCTTTCCTTTGAGAAACTGGATCAATATCCATTGGACTTGGAGCGCTTATAGAACTATGAAATTGTTTTTGAGAGTTTGGGGATGCCAACAAAGAAGTCCCTCTTGGACTGGGTGTACCACTTGATGTACTTGATGAAGATTCCTGATGTGGACTTTGTGGAGGGGAACTTTTTCCACTACTTTTCTTGGGTTGTACAACTGTGGAACTTTCCGAATTAGAGTCAATATCAACAAATTTTTTATGACCCCATTCTCCCCCTTAATCAAAAATTACATCCCTGGAGATAATTATTTTATGTGTCTTGGGATTGTACAATCTATACCCTTTGGTTGATTCACAATACCCTACAAAAATACAAGCTTGACTCTTGGGATCAAGATTCTTTCTTTTCTCCTCAGGAATGTGTGCATAAGCTAAAGAACCAAATACTCGAAAATGTTTGACATTTGGTTTCTTACCATACCATCCTTCATAAGGAGTGATACCATATAAACTAGAAGTCATACTTCTATTTAGAATATATGCACTAGTTCTCACTGCATTCGCCCAATAGCTGTATGTGAGATGCTTTGCCTGAAGCATTGTTCGTGCCATTTCAACAAGGGTGCGGTTCTTTCTCTCGGCCACACCATTCTGCTGTGGGGTATAGGCAGTGGTGAACTACCTTTTTATCCCATTTTTCTTACAATAATGTAAAAATTCATTTGAGGAGTACTCTCCTCCTCTATCAGTGTGAAGACATTTGACATAGTAGTCACTTTGCTTTTCTACATTATTTCTGAAGTCTATGAAGCAATCAAATGCTTCATCTTTGTGTTTCAAAAAATAGATCCAACACATTCTAGAATAATCATCTATGAATGTTAGAAAATAAGAATTGTTTCCAAGGCTTTTTGTTTGCATTGGACCACAGATGTCCGAATGCACTAGCTGAAGAGGATAGCTTGCTCTCCACGCTTGGCCTCTTGGAAACTTCATTCTGGAGTGCTTTCCCAAAGCACATGCTTCGCATACCTTCTTATGTTCTGGAATTTTTGGTACTCCTGTCACCATAGCTTGTGATGTTAACATTTTCAAGCTAGCGGAATTGAGGTGACCATATCTCAAGTGCCACAATTCACTTGGATTTGTAATAGCAATGTTTGCAAGTTGAGCTTCCCCTGGCTCACCAAATTTTAGAGGGAATAACCTATTCTTCTTCATAGGTACTTCTGTGATGACTCGGTTACAATTGTTTTTATCAAGGATTGTACATTTGTTGTCATCAAAAACTAATTTATAATGCTTCTCCATCATTTGGCCAACACTTAACAAATTGTGTTGTAGCTATGGAGTATAGTATATGTCATTCATTTTTTTAAGGCCTTCTTTTGTTGGAACTTCCATAGCTCCAATGCCTTCAACTTGCAAAGAATTATTATCCCCTAACTTAACATGGGATTTGTAATTTGAATCTAATGTGGTTGGAGCAACCAGTATCCAAAATCCATGTATCTTTAAGATTTTGATCTGATTGTCCATAAGATAGAAAAAGATTTGATGGACCTTCTTCTTCTTCGTAGAATGAGCCATATTGACTGCTTTGATCCTTTGAAGACTTTGACCAGTAGTCTCGAGCGAAGTGTCCTTGTTTCCCACAATTGAAACAAGCTGTTTTTGTCTTGTTACTTCCTCGTCCTTGATTTCCACGGCCTGCATTACCGCTTTGGTTCTGATTGGCTCCTCTGTTTTGATTTCCACCTCTGTTTTGATTGCCTCCTTTGTAGGAGTTGCTCTGGCCTTTGCCTCTTTGTTGTTGTCCTCTGCCTCGGCCTCTTCCTTGTCCTTGTCTTGCAGCTTCATTCGAAGTGAAGGCTTTGTCATCACCTCCATAGCTTATTGAAGGTGCTCCTTGAAGTCTCTCTTCATGTGATGTTAATGATCCAATCAAACTATCAAATGTAAGAGTAGAAAGGTCTTTGGATTCTTCAATTATGATTGCAATGTGATTCCACTTAGGAAGAAGTGTTCTCAACACTTTCTTCACAATTGTTTCAATTTTTGTGTCATCACCTAAAGTTTGCATCATATCAACTATCGCTTTGACTCGTACATAGTAGTCACCGACTCTTTCATTTTCCTTCATTCCGAGATTTTCAAAATCTCTTTTCAAGGTCTGAAGCCTAACTTGCTTCACTTTATCACTTCCTTGGAATCCTTCTTTCAAGGCATTCCATGCATCTGTGGCAGTTAAGTAAGATGCAATTCTAGGAAAGATACTTGGATCTAATACCGCTTGAAGATGGTATAAGGTAAAAGAGTTATTTTTTTGTGCATCTTTGAAGATATTCTTATAGGTTGCACTCAAAGTAGTCCAATATGTTGGAGCAGTGTAACCGTCTTCAATAATATCCCATAGTCCTTTTCCTATGAGTAAGGTCCTCATTTTTATGGACCAGTACTCATAATTATCCCCACTGAATTCGGGGATTGGTAGATTATTATGTGATCCCATTATTATCTACTAAAACAAGAAACCTTTCTTATAGTATTATTTCAAAAATACTTTACAAACTATCAAGCCTTGCTTGATTTACAATCATAAACAACTCACTCTTGTTGTTCAACAATTACAAAATTGTCAGCGACTTGTTCATTGTCGTCACTGATCAATATTATTTCAGGAGAAGGAGTTTGTAGGATTTCAACTGAATTACTATAATGAGTATATTCAGATCCTTGTGAAGCAATCGCCACTGTGTCGGATTGTTCAAATCTGCTCCCAAAGGAGTTATCTTCTGAATCTGCTTTGTATCCTAGATTAGGATTTCTCTGTTGGGCAATAACCACGTTTTGCAACTGTGAAAAGACTGTATTGATTCCTAGTGTTCTCACATGTTCATCAAAGCTTTCAGCATTTGTTCTCAATAAAAAACTGCAAAGGGCTTGGTAACATCCTTCCGATCTTATCATTTAAGAAAATTTCCCAAAAATTTTCTTTTACAAAGATTTCCTCTTAGGAAATTTTTCTAAATTTTTTTTTAACTCTTAAAGCATAATTTTTTTTTTTTTACAACTATTTCCTCTTAGGAAATGTCAATCATCAACTTTAAATGATAAAATAAAAAACTTTTCAATTTTTTTTTTTTTTAAGTTTTACAGCTTTTTTCCTCTCAGGAAATGATAATAAAAAAAATTACTTTTAATTAAAGTTACCTTTAAAAGTTTTAAAGAATTTTTTTTTTTTAAAAACTGTTGACCCCATTGAGGTTCGATCGTGCGACCTCATAGGCGTCAAGGCAAAGGGTAGCCGCTGTGCTACCGGGAAGATCCGGGAGCTAAAGCAGGCTCCCTGCCCTTATTGCTTTCGCAAGATCGTGCGAAGCAAAAAAATGACCCCACCGAGGTTCGATCGTTCGACCTCGCGGGAGTCAAGGGAAAGGGTAGCCGCTGTGCTATCGGGCAGATGCAGGAGCAATCGGTTGGCTCCCTTCCTTGTTGCTTATGCGTCGAACGCAAAGCTATTATTGGCTTCGCGCTTCGACACGAAGCAAATGTTTCTTTTGGGACTTTAGTCCCACATTGCCCAAGCGGCAATGTTTTTGCTCTTTAAAAAGAGCAAAGCACACTAAGTGCTTTGATTGCCTGCGGGTAGTCGCAGGCTGGGAACAATCTTTTACCCCGGGCCACATGCAGGTCGCCACGTCAACGAACCTTAGACTACTTGCTGCCTCGGGCTATGCGTAGGTCGCCACATCAACAAACCTCAAGCAGCACGTAGGTCGCCACGTCAACGAACCTTGAGCTGCATGCAGGTCACCACGTCAATGAACCAGTTCCACCAATGCTTCGAGAATCATGCCGATCTGCTCCTGCGGGCTGCCTCGTCCAGCTCCACCAGTGCTTCGGGAATCATGCTGATCTGCTCCCATGGGTTGCCTCAAGATCCGTTCCACCTTGACTCCTACGAGCTGCCTCGAGATCCATGTTGTTGCCTCGAACTACGGGCCCCACCGCCTCGATATTCGGGTCGGTCTCGACTCTCGGCTCTGATACCAAATGTGCGAGGTGAGCTCTTAGATACAAAGGTAAATTTGCATTAACGAATAACTTTAGGTTACAAAGTTTAAATAAACATTATAATAACCATGTTATAGAAAAGGGGGGGATAGGAGAAATTAAGGGAAAAGAAAATACAATCAAATTCTCTTGCCACCCAAAGATGCTGCCGTCCAACTGCTGTCTAGGTAAGGTAAAAGGTAAGTAATCTTACCCAAGGTAAAATACAAATTTTTAACCTTTTACCAATGGTAATTTTCCAACAATCCACAAATTTTTGGATAATAAAAACATCCATAACTGATGCAAAGCTTATATCCAAATTATGGAATTGAGAAGCAATCATTCAAGCCAACTATAACTTCATACATGTGCACACACAACAATGTCTTTTTTATTTCATTTCCACATAGGAAAACAAGCAATATTTCCAGCTCAAATCAAAATTCTATTTTTTTAAAACCAAAAGCAAATAGGAAAAATTGTTATGAACATTCTACCTAGAGTCCTTTGTGATGCTTTACCCTTCCAAGAGTTGTCCAACACTTTTCTAGAACTCTCCACTGTAATTCCAGTTCACGTTGTTTTCTCCCCAATCGAACTATCACAAATCATTTTCCTCTCTTCTCTTTGAAGCCGGTTTCCTCCAATATCGGTCCCCCACTAACATCCAACAAGAATATTTTTATCCTTTTCCTCCCTTCTCGATTCTAGGATATGGAGGGATTTTAAGTTTGTAATGACACCATATACTTAGTTTCGGTGCGGTTAAGCCGACCACTACTCCACACCACGTTCACCCATCTCATGATGAAGGAAACCATTTTCTTTGATTTACATACTTGCTACCAATTTAACATTGCTCATATCATTTATGCAAAAACATTCAAATATTATATTTACCTATGCTTTAGGTAATTGATATCCACAATAATACACTCACATTCAAATTTATTTTTACCATGCATACATTTATTTATTTGCATTCATATTTTATATTTATTTTTCTTTTAATTTAAACTATATGCACATTCAAGTAAACAGTGGCTCCCATCATCATCGTCATATAAATCATATGAATACCTTATTTAAATCAATCAAACAACAACAAACCACACACGCAAACCAGTCAATCATGAAATCTACATGACATGCAAGTATGCGAGCGTCCATGTACTTGCAAGCCGAATCATCACTTCCCTTATTACCTTTTTTGTCAACTTGCTTCCCTTCATTGACGACTTTGAACCTGGTCCTGCATGCACAACAACTATCAACAATACCACAATTCACAAGAAAAGGTAGGCTTATTACCACTTTTTCTTATCAACCAATATTTGTGTGAGGAGGGTCGTTAAATTTGAGGGTTAAGCTTTAATGCAAAAGGGAAAATAAATCGAAGAGTAAAAATTAGATAAGGAATCAAAAGGGGATAATAATACACAAACAAAAAAGGGGATAATAATAGAAGAATAAAACCTTAGACCATGGAGATATAAGGATATCATGATGTGAATAAAACCTAAGTTCAAAATTTTAAATATAATATAATAAAAATCTTAATATATTGGAGCTAAAGATATAAAAGGAATTAACATCATAATCAAAATAATAATAATAATAAAGATGAATTAATATCAATATTTTTTTTTGACATTAAAATTGGATTTAATACATTGGCATTAAAAGAAAAAATTGAACTTTTGTTTTATAGGTGACCAAACTAGGCCGTGAAAGATACCAGAAGTCGAAACATTGGGGCTACATTCATTGAACCTAGACAAAATTTTGGAAACTCTCTAGTGCTTGATAGATAGATTAGCTCAATAATTGAAGATTGATAGCTTGGCCAAACAAATAATTGTAGAGATCAAAGGCTAGAATTCTAGATCCAGATTAAGAACCAACACAAAATGCCACCTCAATCTTTGACAACTCACTATGAAGGCTTGAAATTTAAAAAATGTAAGGCTATAAAAAGCCAATGAGACTCCATTTAAAGGGGTCAAATGCCATTTTAGCGATAGATATTTAAAAATTTCTTCTTTTCTTTGTTAGTTTGATGAGCATTTGCAACCCTGTCATTGTAACTTGGAGAGTTATCCTTGCAATCACATGATGCAAGCAAGTATGAACATAATCATTGAATATATTTTTAATACAATGCATTAGAATTCTTGGTGTGATCTGCGCATGCTGATGGTAGTCTCATTTAAGTCAATTCTAGTATATTATTCTTCATTTCCTTTAAAGATAACACTATCTTTGTCTCATATTGTGTGAATACTGATTGGGCTAAGACTGGTTGATATTCATAATTGTTGCTCTAATGGATTTAGTTTAAAATATTCAAGATTCAATGGCTTTTTTTATTTCTTCCTTTAACCCTTTTCTTTTGAATTTTGTTTGAAATATGTTTAGAATAGTAGATTAGATCAATTTTATTTTTAGGAGCTTACCTTATGTGGTTTATGTGCTACATTTCTATAAGTTTTAGAATAGACATTGCTATGTGCTATAATGAATATGATTATGATGCAATGAATGATGTATGTTGATAAATTTTAAGGTAGCAAGCCTAGAATATTGCTTTGCTTTCTTTCTTTGATGTAATCTTGATATTGAATGCTCATATAATTTATTGAATGATTGAATTAGATCTATGTTAGACAATGAATTGACACTTGCCCTTATTAACAGTTATATGTTCCTGTTGAGTTATCCATCTAATTCCCTTCTCTCATGCTTTGATTTAGAATATTTGATAAGAACATAACTAGGTTAGACCAACCTTACCAAAACCTTGGGGAGATTGATTATTTCCTTTCAAGAGAGGACATCCTGAATGAGTCCTAGCTATTGGTATATGTTTGCAAATTGGGTAGATGTATCATTCAACAAGAGGTAAAATTTATGCAAGCAAAGCCGACTAGTCTCTGAATATCCCAAATTAAAGACTATCTTAAACTAAGCATGCTCCCTCCTGACCTAACCTAGGCCACTAGAAAAAAATTCAGACAAAAGACCATCAAATATACCTGTTGGCATTTTACAACATGCCATATTTTTTGATTGTAATTCAAAGACATTTATAATTGAGTTTTTTTAACTCAGTTATTTCTTATAGTTTTTCAATTATCTGCAAAATTTCATTTTCCAAAATAAATTAACCCCAAAACATGACTTGGAAATCTACTTTGGATTCACTTTTTTGAAGTTACCAACAACAGTTGAAAAATTAAAAATAATTTTGCCTCAGAGACTGAGTAGCAGCAGGATAAAGAAAGCCACGAAATTGAAGAAGATATTTTATTTAAAAAATAAAATAAGAGACAGAAATTTGGCAAGTACGAAAGTGGAACGCGTTTGCCCCATTGGAGGGGCAAACATCATGTTCGTCAATTGGAAAGGCTAACGTATTTGAAGAAGCTAACCCAATGCAAAAGAGAAAAAAAATAAGTGAGGGGCGTGAAATGCGTTCGCCCCAATAAAGAGGTGAACGCGCCCCCAAAAGGAAATAGTGCGCCCAAGTTAAAAAAAAAAAAATGAATGCTTCACGTTTGCCCCTTAAAAAGGGTGAACGTAGTGTTCGCCCCTTAGTGGGGTGAACACGATTTTAATGTTATGGTCGCTTTTAATTAAAATGGCTATGGGTTCGTTCGAAGTTTTTTTGAGGTGAATGGCATGGAGAGATAAAGTTCAAGCGACCAAAATTTTTAATGGGCGAATGTCTTCATAAATGCAACGAAGGTATTTTGAAAACAAATGTTGCTTATTTTTGAGCAATTGTGATTAATTTTTCAAAGTGAAAGCGGTGAAATTTTATGAATATTTTTGGGTGAAAATATTTTCATTGCGAAAGCAAATTCCTTGCAACACCCAAAGATAAAATGTGAAGCATAGGTGTGAGTCAAATCAAATGAGGAAGATTTTAATTATTAATTGCCATCATCTTTGGTAATTTTAAAGATTAATTTTTACAGTTGAAGATTTGCTTCGAGTAACTGCTACAATTTAATGTTGGTGACGAAGTGGAAGATTTATGTCATTTTCAAGAACATCTTCTCGAACATTTTACT
Source organism: Wollemia nobilis (assembly GCA_028583015.1). Lineage (NCBI taxonomy): Eukaryota > Viridiplantae > Streptophyta > Pinopsida > Araucariales > Araucariaceae > Wollemia > Wollemia nobilis. The sequence continues at coordinate 742,635 of JAQPPZ010016712.1, read as the reverse complement.
CCCTCTCCAAAGAAAATTTAATATGGAGTAAATTTTTGAAGCTTATGTTTAATTTCGAGAAGATGGAGGTGACTCAGATTTAATGCTACGGTGCCTAAATGCTATCATCTCAAACCGTTTTCAGGATCGTGATTACTGAAAGAAGATTTCCAAGAAATGATGACTCATTATGTCTTTGATTTATGGACATTGGGTCCTTGCATGTATTCAATGAAAGAGGCGCGAACCTATATAAATACTAAGAAATTTTTTATTATAAGGGGTTGGAAAAAATAGATATCCTACGAGAAAACTCTTCAAGTTCTCTATAGTAATAGTGAATTCAAAATGTTTGGATTTGCAAATGACTTGGTGCATTGTCGTCTTCTACATTACACATTTCTTTTACACAAGTAGCTTTATTATTTGTTGTTAAATTTAAATTCTGCAAGTTGAATTTAAATATTGCAAGTGAGAGAGTGAGTGTTGGAGTGTTGATCTAAAGGTTACATGTGCAAAATCATACGTAAATTTTGTTGTCTTATCATCTATTGCATGCTATTCCCAGCTTGGTGTTAATTCTTGCTATCAGTCTATTCCCATCCTACATAGTCAGCCTGTGGCCATATTTCTCATTTCTTTTCACATTTTCTAATTTCTTTCCGAAAACTCTTATCTTAACTAGTGTAGAATTTTAGTAAGGGAACCAACCATCTCTGGAGATTGACACGGGGGACATCTATTTCCTCTAGTCTTTCAATGTTGGTCGTGTCTAGGGTTCACAAACGTAGATTTATATGATTAGGCAGATATTTGACCAACATTTTTTGGCATGCCCGGTGGGACAGACAGTTTTTGTCCCAGTAAGATCCATAGTCGATGGAACAAGTATTATCTCAAGTTGACAAACCCACCTGTGCCAACAGTTTTTGGCACGCTCGGTGGGACTCATGATTTTTGTATCGATAGTTCTCGTATTTTAAAGGAGCCCGAGTTTGGTGAATCTTTGGCTTGCTTTTATTTGGAAAAATCACTTGGCGACTCTGTTGAGCTGAAGATCCAGATCTCTTGATCGTGGATGCCTTTTATATTGAAAGAAGACACCCTGGAGAAATCAAGGTTTGGTGAGCAGCCTTGACCTCACAAGCGGAGAAAGAATGTTCACTTGGCAACTCTGACTCAGTGGTAAGGATAGTGATCTTTGAGGACCACTGCTATAATGACACAAGTATGCTATCCTAGCTGGGATGATCCTGGCCCCTTGAATCTCCAAAGTTGGCATGAGATTCCCAAAAGTGCCCTGAAGACCCTAACAAAATACAATGGCACTAAGGGAATGGTCTGAGAGCACCTTTAAGATGTTGCTGCTCTAGCGAACCTCATTTGATGACTCTCAAGATCATTTCCAACTCTTGATGCACATCACAAGAGAACCTCTAGAGAGCGTCATGGACTTTAGTGTCCAATTTTGGAGGATTTGGAGGAGAATTCTAGAGAAGATCCAACCTACACCCACCCAGACCCACTTCTTCTATGTTCAGGATTTCCACCCGGACGTAAGCCTCCTCCTATTACAATCAGGGGAACACAGATTCCCTAAAATATTTTAGGAAGTAGTACAAGCAAAGCAAGTCTTGCTCTAATAAGAAAAAATACACTAGAGAGAAACTGCCTTTCCATCACTCCCTCCGATAGTTACTGCTCCTGTATGTATTGCGCAGTATTCATAATGGAAGATCCCTCAAACTGTGCAAAGACCTGGAATGCAGCTGTGTGGAGCATAAGAGGTGAATCTCATCCATGGCAAACGAAGGGAATATGAAAGCACTGCTCCAACAATGAATAATATGGTTGCTTTCAATTTATATCAGGAGCTAGACCACAAATATGAACAGGCTCAAGAGGTTGATTCTAAGAGCGAAGAAGACACAATTTTGTGTCCCGATAAGCATGCTTCATCAAGAGGTTGATTCTAAGGAGATCTTGACAGAAGGACTATTACCAAAAAAATCTTGCTGTCCCATGAAAGAGTTAGAAGAGCATGTACTGAAGACCCCACTACTAGTGGACTCTCAAAAGTGGCAGCATTACTTACAACCATCACCGCAATCGGTACTCGAAGAAGGCTCCCATATGGTAAATCTTTTCGCCATATTATTCAGTAATTGTATAAGTACTGGCATGCATGATAACCTGCCACATTGTAGTTGGCTTGCAACCTGACAAAATTTGGGAAGAGGACAACCAAACTTCAAATATTACCTAAAGTACGATCAGATCTGGTTCGGACACTATAGGTTCACCGGATAAGCATCCAAAGCTAGTTTTGTGGTGGTGGCATGCCAATCATGTCGTAAAATTTTGTGTAAAATATGTAATATTAATTTTTAAGTTTATTCATATATATGCATTCAAAAAAAGATTTTTTTTTATAGTAAAATTTAGAAAAGAAAAATGTTTTGAACGCCCAAAGGTTGGGCGAACATCACCTTGGTCCATCTCCTGGGCGACCATGAAAAAAAACAACACCCATCTCCTTGGACGACCTAAAAAAAAATAATATAAAAAAAAAAAATTTGCGTCGCCCCAAAGAATGGGGCGACGGTCATAGTCGCCCACATAACGAGCGACCACTTTTAAATAAAAAAAAAAATTAAAGTTAAAAAAAAATTGAAAAGTTAAAAAAAAAAAAAGAAAAACGCCCCATGGTGGGGGCGAACGTTAATTTCGCCCCCCACCATGGCCGCACTTCCCAAAACAAAACAAAACAAAACAAAACAAAAAAAAAAAAAAAATATATATATATATATATATATAAAAAGTTAATTTTTTTTTTTATAAAGTGGAGCGCCCCAGCATGGGACGAACGTTAATTTCGCCCCAAATGTTGGGCACTCCTCCCAATAGAATGGGAGTGCCCAACATAATAAAAATAATAAATTAAAAAAATAAAAATAAAATAAATTAAAAAAAATTATGAAGTGGAGCGTCCCAGCATGGTTACGTTCGCCCCAAAAAAAATAAATTAAAATATATATATATATATATATATATATATATATATATATGGTCGCGGGGCGAGGGACGTGGTCGCCCATGACCACGTTTTAAGTTTTAAAATTTAAAAAAAATCAAAAAACATTTTAAAGTTAAAAAAAAAAAATTATAAAGTGGAGCACCCCAGGGCGAACGTTACGTTCGCCCCAAATGTTGGGCGCTCCCCCAATAGAATGGGAGTGCCCAACATGTTGGGGCGCCCCCAACACATATATATATATATATATAAGTTACAAAATAAAAATAAAGTGGAGCACCCCAGCATGGGGCCCAAATGTTAGGCGCTTCTCCCAATATAATGGGAGCGTCCAACATAAAAAAAAAAAATTAATGAATTGGGAGCGCCCCCAACATGGGGTTTTAAGTTTTAAAATTAAAAAAAAAATTATAAAGTGGAGCGCCCCAACATGGGCGAACGTTATGTTCGCCCCAAATGTTGGGTGCTCCCCCAATAGAATGGGAGTGCCCAACATGTTGGGGCGCCCCCAACATAAAAAATAAAAATAAAATTAATGAATTGGAAGCGCCCCCAATGTGGGGCGAACTTGAAGTTTGCCCCAACCTTGGGTGCTTCCCATAATAAATGGGAGCGCCGAAGGTTGGGCGCCCCCTCCCCTCTCCCATAATAAAGGGAGCGCCCCAACGTGGGGCAAACTTGAAGTTCGCCCCCCACCTTGGGCGCTTCCCATAAAAAAGGGGAGGCCCAAAGGTTGGGCGCTCCCCATAATAATTAATAATTTTTTTTTTTAACATTTACAAAAAAACAAAATTAAAAATTAAAATTAAAAAATAAATAAATAAAAGGTTTGGTCGCCCATGCGACCAAATTTTAAAAAAAATATATATATATATATATATATATATATATATATATATATATATATATATATATATTTAAAACTTTAAAAATAAATAATAATAATAAAAAAGGATGATCACCTTAAGGGTTGGGCGAATGTTTTGTTCGCTCGCCTTAAGGGCGATCATAGTAAAAAAAAAAAAAAAAAAAAGAGAAATAATAAAAAAATAAAAAATATATAATACAAAAAAAGTACAGTTTTTAAAGCAATAAAACTATAAAAAAAAGGTCAGTTTTTCAGTTTTTTTAGAAAATCTGATTTTCTAAAGAAAAGATGAAAGGAGAAGCCTTCACCCTAGTTTCATCAAGTAGATTGAAAGCATCCTGAAGGAGAAGCGGCTTTTGGCAAGCAAACATTCCCTTTGATTTTTGAGATTCAGTGCGGATATATTGCCCCTCTCAAGACGTGGTGATTATTCGAAAGCATGCAGACTGGCAAAAGTTTTATTTTTTGGGGAAGCATAAGAAGCATTTAATTGGTTCAAGTGGCCAATTTATTTTTTCAAAGTAAGCTTCTATAGTTAGGGTACGGTCTATGACACAGTTACGCGATAAAGAAAGATGCTTTTCCCAAGGTAAACTTGGCAACGAATCATAGGATATATTGGGACGTATTGAGAGAAGTGTTAGGCGAATGCACCAAGGGTCAAATTTTTCAAAGAGGATTCCAAATAGTCCTGCATTTATTGTGGCGATAGAGGAGAAGCACTATATAAATAAGACGAGGTAAACCCTTGTAGTTAATTTTTAAATTTTCCTACTGTCGTGTGTTTTAAGAGATTGTTGCAGAGTGCTCAAAAAGTGTTCAGGAAATTTACCCAAAGTTTTTATTTAATTTTAAAAAATGGGAAGACGTGACAAGGAACCCCAAGAAGTTTTAGAATCTTCAAAACCGAAGAAGTTGAAAAGAAGGGAAGTGACTACGAGGTCCAAGAAGGCTCGAAAAAATGATTATGTTGATTTGGACTCGTATGAAGATTCGATGGCTGAAATCAGTGACTGCATCATCACTCACAAAGGAGTAGAAAAATTACGGTAAGATGTCAAATTTGCACTACAGCAGGGATTGACATCGGAAAGTTGGTTAACAGTACCTTATTAATCACTACTTTTTTGATATTTATGCCCTCCAGTACATCCTTGTCCCGAGCTTGTGTTGCTTGTTGCCAGATATTATGATCCTTCAACTAAGGTTGTCAAGAATACGAAGAGGGAAATTATTTTTACCATTAATCCCAACGAAGTCCGAGAAGCTTTTGCTTGTGGGTTACAACCTCCAAACTATGGAGTCCATAAGAAACTGCATATTGATGAACAAGAAGATAGATATGTCTCCACTGTGATCATGCATCAGTTTATGAAGACTTAGATAATTAAAGATCTACCAATGAGACAAATTTTGAACTTGCCTAGAATATTGAAAGATTTTAAAAACTTGGATATTTATTCCATGCTAGCATGGGTTGTGGGTTTACCCTCAGATGATACAGTTCACAAGTGGTAGGTGGTTGTGACACAATACATTTGTCGCATAGAATTTTATTCTCCTTCAACCATGAAACCGAGCACCAATCCAATTTTCTTTGATTGACCTTATTATATTTCACAGATATTAAATTCATAATTGGAGAAGTTGCAGACCGGAGAAAATGAATCTTTCAAGCATACTTCATTTTTGGTATGGTTTTTCTTCTTCCAACTGCAGCATCATTTTCCTTTTATTGTTGTTTCAACTACAAATGAAAAGGATGAGCCTTTACTGGTTTATAAGTGGACTTCCATTTTATTGAAAAAATAATCCTTTTATAGCTTTAATAGTTTGTTTTTGGGACCGAAAATTGAGTTGTTTTGTGGTACCTATGAAAGAGTACCATGAGAATTGAAAGATATAGTGGTTACTCAAGAAAAGGGTGACATTTTTCTGCTTACCCAAGGTGTAGTCATGAGAATTTTTGGTTTCATGGGTAAGCCATTTTTGTTACCGTATTTCTCTACAGAGCATGTTTTTGCTATGGAAGTAGTGCATCAATTAGATTATGTGAATGATGTATATGGAGCTGGGCGCGAACAAAAGACTACATGCAATATGCCATTTCAGTTTGGTGGCATAGTAGCGAATCAAATTGGATAGAATCGGCTTCTCACCATTGCATTGCAAGATCTGGGGCTGATAGAGCTATCACAATGTTGGAAGTATGATCCCTTGGGAAAATTTAAAGAACTCATCAAGATGAAATCATTTCATTGTTGTCCTTGGCCGGACATTGAATGCAATCAAAACAATTTTAATGGGTCGGATATGAACTAGCATATTGAGAAGTGGCTACACTTCCCTCTTGACATGATTGCTATGAGCAAGAGGTAGAGTACAGGTCTCAAGCCCCTCCACCAGACTTGTTCAATCAGGTTAAAGCCGATGAACTTGATTGGTCCGAAGAAAAGATAATGAACTAGTGGATAATGAGAGTTCACTATGGAAAACCTACGATTGCTTATGGGCTCAAGCTTGATGATGCCTTTTTAGCGGTTTATGATGAATATGTTGATTCATACCAGCCAGTTGCTTTCACCAATATTTTACCATATAGTTTTCAACAGTCAGAAAGTGGTGAAAGCAACATAGAAGAACATCATCCATTTATCATAGAAGAAACTCCTAAAAGAGAGTAACAACAATACATGTTTCAGTGAAGATCTCAGTAGGCAAAGCAGAAGATATAAGAAGAAAGCCAAAGAAGCATGATGTACAATAGGTGCCACCATTTCCCAATGCAAAAAAGAAACCAAGGACTGGTGCTATTACTATCTCCTCTGTTGATGTTATAGTTACTGCAGATGCAATGAATTTCATTGTTTTGGTAACAATTATCAATGCTTTCATGGAGATTGAGGTTCCAACAAAGGTAGCACAAATATTTTTGATGATCCAAGGACAAAAGGAAGACCAACCATTGGGACTATCCCAATATAAGGTCATGGAGAGCCAAACAAATAATGAGGAGGTAGCATTGGAGCAACAAGAAGAAGATTTTGCGTAGCCCCCTCTATCACCATATCACGTAGTGCTTGCGCCCGAAGGTGGCATCCAAGCAGTAAAATGTAGAGAAAATCAACCGAGCACACTTGAGTTCATCCCAATGGTGGAAAAGCAGATGGAGAAAGGAAGATCTCAAATTTATACGTCCTCTAAAGAGGGTCGCTTTTGATCCTGTTGTAATGGAGGCTCATATCATCAAGATTACTCCATTGGTTCAGAAACCGCAAATAGAATTATTGTCAGGCGAACTTATTTATAAGACCATCATAGAAGACCTCACCAAGATTTATCCTATGGAAAATATGAGCAACATTCAAGTGGACATGAGTTCAGTTTACCTTCATGATGAGAACTATAAACATAAGTTTTTTGATCAGGTTGATAGGATTATTGAACTCGAGTCTACCTTGGCTAAAAGTAGAGCATAGGAGGAAAAAACAACTATAAAAAATGAGCATTTGAAGCGATAGGTTGGAGTGCACCTGAAAGAGAGAGATGCAGCATGTATTGAGATGCATAATCTTTTCCAGACACTTGAAGCTGTCCAGAGTCAGTTGGCATAGAAAGCTATATAGGCTATAGGTTTTTCTCGTGATAACATCAAAGAAATGCGTCTTCGCTCCACACAAAGTTGTGAGAGATTAGTTCTAGAATCAGTTCGAGTTCTGATTTACTTATGGGCAACTCACAATCATATTCAAATGTGACAACACATAATTGACAACACAGAGGAATTATTATCGCCCCATATGGAGATGGCAGTCAAAATACAGGCCTTGGCAAATTCCACCATATATGTAAAACCCCTGAGTGAGATGGATCATTCTTGGTTACCTGCAAAAGTCACATTACACAGTTATTTGTAGCAAATGGATATTATACGAGAAGGTCAAAAGATTCTAATTGCCATAGAGTAGGAACACATTGTTTCAATGACTCATCTTGATGCTCTACGCGACATGGGTTTTCTAGAATTTGTTGATGAGTGGGGTGAACCTTTTCCACAAGCACAATTGGAGGCAGCATGGAAGCAGTTTTTTGAAGATACCTCTGAGATTGATGCTTGGGAGGAGCCTATCATGGATGTTTAGGTGTTTCCATTCATGCAAAAGTTATTGTATGGAGATTTCGATGTTTGAGTTAGCCTAACGAGCGAGGCGCTTGAGCTTGGAAGATATTCAGAATTTGTGTTTTGTATATGAGTCCCTGGGTACTCCTTATTTGTTCACCATAGAGGCATGGAAGGCCATAGTTGTAGTTTATGAGGTCACTTCTAAGACCCTCAAAGAGCAGATGCAACAAGCAATAGTAGAAAAAGAAGCTGTCGTAAAAGCATTTTAAGAACAGGAGTGAGTAGAAGTACTCCGAGTTGCAGCAGAAGCAAAAGTCATTGAGAAAGCTAAAGAGGAGAAGCGTCAGAAAGCATCTACATCAAAGGAACCAGCCAAGGAGACTAGAAAGAAGACCTAAGATCACCCAATGGATTAAGGCCTGGGATCACTTGCATCCATGCGAGTTGGATAATCCGGAGCCGCCAGAAGTGTTGGCATTTTGCAACATGCCATATTTTTTGATTGTAATCCGAAGACGTTTATAATTGAGTTTTTTTAACTCAGTTATTTCTTATAGTTTTTCAATTCTCTGCAAATTTTTATTTTGCAAAATAAATTAACCCCAAAACATGACTTGGAAATCTACTTTGGATTCACTTTGTTGAAGTTACCAGCAGTAGTTGAAAAATTAAAAATAATTTTACCTCAGAGACTAAGCAGCAGCAGGATAAAGAAAGCTGTGAAATTGAAGAAGATATTTTATTTTAAAAAATAAAAAAAATAAAAAAGAAGAGACAAAAATTTGACAAGTACGAAAGCAGAACGTGTTTACCCATTGGAAAGGCGAACGTATTTGAAGAAGCTGACCCAATGCAAAAGAGAAAAAAAGTGAGGGGACACGAAATGCGTTCGCCCCAATGAAGAGGTGAACACGCCCCCGAAAGGAAATAGTGCGCCCAAGTTAAAAAATAAAAAATGAACGCTTCGCGTTCATCCCTTAAAAAGGGTGAACGTAGTGTTCGTCCCTTAGTGGGGTGAACACGATTTTAATGTTATGGTTGCTTTTAATTAAAATAGCTATGGGTTTGTTCAAATTTTTTTGAGGCGAATGGCATGGAGAGATAAGGTTCAAGCGACCAAAATTTTTAATGGGTGAACGTCTTCATAAATGCGGCGAAGGTATTTTGAAAACAAATGTTGCTTATTTTTGAGCAATTATGATTATTTTTTCAAAGTGAAAGTGGCAAAATTTTATGAATATTTTTGGGTAAATATATTTTCATTGCAAAAGCAAATTCCTTGTGACACCCAAAGATAAAATGTGAAGCAAAGGTGTGAGTCAAATCAAATGAGGCAGATTTTAATTATTAATTGCCATCATCTTTGGCAATTTTAAAGATTGATTTTTCCAGTTGAAGATTTGATTTGAGTAACTGCTACAATTTAATGTTGGTGATGAAGTGGAATATTTTTGTTATTTTCAAGAACATCTTCTTGAAGGTTTTATTCTCTTTCCAAATAAAATTTAATATGGAGTAAATTTTTGAAGCTTGTGTTTAATTTTCGAGAAGATGGAGGTGATTCAGATTTAATGCTACGGTGCCTGAATGCTATCATCTCAAACCGTTTTCAGGATCGTGGTTACCGAAAGAAGATTTCCAAGAAATGATGACTCATTATGTCTCTGATCTATGGACATTGGGTCCTTTCATGTATTCAATGAAAGAGGCACGAACCTCTATAAATACTAAGAAAAATTTCATTGTAAGGGGTTGGAAAAAATAGATATCCTGCGAGAAAACACTTCAAGTTATCTGCAGTAATAGTGAATTCAAAACATTTGGATTTGCAAATGACTTGGTGCATTGTCGTCTTCTACATTACACATTTCTTTTACACAAGTAGCTTTATTATTTGTTGTTAAATTTAAATTCTGCAAGTTGAATTTAAATATTGCAAGTGAGAGAGTGAGTGCTGGAGTGTTGATCTGAAGGTTACATGTGCAAAATCATACGTAAATTTTGTTGTCTTGTCATCTATTGCATGCTATTTTCAACTTGGTATGAATTCTTGCTATCAGTCTATTCCCATCCTATGCAGTTGGCCTGTGGCCATATTTCCCATTTCTTTCTGCATTTTCTAATTTCTTTTCGACGACTCTTATCTTAACCAGTGTAGAATTTCAGTAAGGGAACCGGCCCTCTCTAGAGATTGACATGGGGGACATCTCTTTCCTTTGGTCTTTCAATGTTGGTCGTGTCTAGGGCGTAGAAACATAGATTTATATGATTAGGCAGATATTTGACCAACAATACCTTACTAGGGGACATTATCTATAAACAAAGCTATGATGACATCCTCCTATTCTTAGAGCCACAAGAAACCCATAATGTCATCTTTGCTGCCCATGACGATACTTCTAGGGGTTATTTTAGTGGAATGGCCATCACTAAGTGCATCTTGTGCATGGGTTATTATTAGACCACCATGGAATGTGATTGTTGCACCTATGTCAAGAAATGCATCAAATACCAACAAAATGCTAACTTAACACACTTATCATCACAAGCATTGCATCCTATACAATTAATATGATTTTTTTGCAATGGGGCTTGGACCTCATACGCAAAATAACCCCAGCATCCTCAGGTAAACATAAGTTTATCATATAGTTGAGTATAGTGATGAGAAGAGAAAGTAGATACAATGTAGAGCATGTATGAATTATGGAGTGTTTGAGACCTCCATTATAAAACATTGTACTATTTTTATGAGATTTCATTAATGGTAGTTTTATGAGTTATTGCAGAAGTTTCTTACATGTTTTTCCTACATATTATATTGCATTTATCATATAGTTAATATTGCATGCTCATTTTAGTTCTTGTGGTTGCATGTCTTTAAATATATAGCATCAAAAGCTAACACTAGCTAATGAATTTTTCCACACTAAAACAATGTTGCATCTCAACAAGTCATGCCTTAACTACTTTTCTTTAGAAATTCCTAAATTTTTTTATGGTTCATACTTTTTGAAGTTCTTGAAGATATCACTTTGAATTAGTGTTGTTTTTTATATATAAAGGGACCCTTCTTGATGTGAATGCTCAATTTAAAAACTATTATCCTTTAATGTATTATTTTTTACTACTTTTCTAACCCAAATAAATTTAATATAGATAATGTATGACTCAATGGTTTATAGGAATTATGGAAATAGGGTTGGGTATATTTACTTCTTTAAAAGGAATTTACCCACCTTGGTACTAATTATTTGAATGTTATTTGGGCTTCGAAGGTGGCTCCTAATTTCTAGGTAAATCCATCACAAACAAATGTGTGACTTATATTACCTTTTTTTAGATTGTATCCACACATAAATAATAATATAATATTTTAATCTCTATCAAAAGTATGAAATTGCCTTATATGTGATACCCAAATTTTATAACCCATGCTTTGGTACCACCTATACAAATTGCATATAAACACATAAGAAATCTTGATAATATAGCATGAAAAATATAATATTCTTTCCCTCTTAATTTTAAATATATTTTTATTTTGATCCATTTTTAGTAAATAAAAGCAAAATTACTTAGTGGAATCAAAATTTCAAAACGAATATGATTAACTGAAGGGTTATAAATACACTTTGGAGTTCCCAAGATGAAAATGCTAATTATGGCTTAGTTACAAGATTCTAGTTTCATTCACAAGTTATTCTAACCTTTATCTCTTTTTTAGATCTTAAATTAGAAAGCATTTATTTTGATACACATGTTCTTTCTAATCAACTCAAACTCCATAAAATAATACTCTTGGTGGCTTGAAGTCCTCATTTTATGATATAACATTTAATCCTAACTAATACACCTTCTATTCAATCATTTTCACTAACTTCCTCTCTAGCTAAATTGAATTTCTTCCTAAAATCCCATGGATAATTAAATTCTTAATTATAGCATCTATGGGATAGATTCATAGTCCCATGACCAATACTACAATATAGAATCCCTAGGCATAGTAAACTATTGATACATACACAATATTAAAGGAATATAATTTAATGTGATATGTTCGCTTACTAACCACCTTTGCAACATAGACCTAATAGATCATTAGACTTAATCTAGATTTGAATCATTAGCAAGTAAGAATAATAGATATGATTGAAGAGCATTAAAGCTTAAGGTGTCGATATTTTATAATAAATTTAAGAAAATAAGAAACACTTGTTCATGTAATAAATTCAAAATAAAGGTTAAATCAAATAATTTTAATTATTGAGGGTGTGATGCACTTGAATATCAACACTTTGATATACTAGATCCAAAATATTTGTGTTAAGTGGTTTTTTAAAATAATGTGTATGGTTGTGTTCTTAGGAAAAGATGAGAATTTTTAAAATCATATGGAGTGTATCATAACGTTAACTCACTATGATTACTTAGATGTATTTTTTAATATAGTTAAATAGAAATAAAAAAAACTTTAAACAAATTGCATAAAGATTATATTATAATTTATATTATTAAAAAAAAGGTTTTAAAAGGGTCCCCTACCCTTTTACACAAGAAGTTAGCTAGAAACCAAAGGGACCTCAAGGTAGCAAAAGCCACTAAAGGCTAGAAAAGCTAGAGCCCTATTGAGATTGTGCCTGGCCTATGCATCTATGTTTAGTTAAGCTTTGAGTTTTTTGTGTGGAACTCAATGAGGATGCCTTGAGGAGCTCTAGATGGATACCCCTAGTATATGCATGCTATTGCCAGGGTGATTAGATGACTGCATTGCTAGGGTTGATCCAAATAAACGATCAAGTAGACCATATTTGGGAGAGAGTTTGGTGAAACATCACCAATATCCTTCCAATTTGAAATCCATTGGGAGTCCTTGGATCTAGAAGCTTGGATTTTGGGACTCGTTGGTTGCTATTATGGTCTCATATGAGGCATTTCTATTCCTTTAAAGTCCTAAAATAATATTAAAGCCTAGTTGCAAGAAGAGAATCTATTGTTGATTTTAGCTTAAAACTGACCTCCACTATGGGTCTATGTTTATTTGTTTGGGTATGACTAGTTTATATAAACTAACTTGAAGCTGGTTGATGATAGAATTAGAGCTCCTTACTTTTCCTTTGAATATCATACACAAAAGGAAGGTCAAGATTGTTAGGCTCCACATCAATTTCTTCTCCTTATAAGGAGGGATTCATTGACACCACAAGTCAAGGATTTCCTTGGGTATGACCTAGTATACCTCTATAGTCTTCATCCATTGGTTCCATACAACTTGAGAAAATTGGACATTTTATGAATAGGTGATTTATTGTCTCTTTTTTTATTTTGCAAAGGTAGCATCAAGATTGCATTCTTAAGCTAAAATAAAATTTTCAATTGACACAGAAGTACTATAATTTTACCCATATTCCTCAATTACATTTGAATTTTATTCTTCATTTTAAAAGTTTGAGGTTTTAACCACTTAACCTCATACCATTTGACAAGGTTTTATTTTTATATCTCTAACAATTTTTTTAAGGGTCATATGGGATTGAAATGGACCCCACCCATATTACATAATAAATAAGTCTTGGTATTAACATATCTTGGCAATTATGCATATATTACTTGGAAATATTTTAACTTGGGTTACTGTTGGTCATCAAATCCGCACAGGAAAGGACTTTCGGTGGGTTTGCGCGCCTTGGACCTGCGACCAACATTGAAATGTTGAGAGGAAGAGATGCCCCTCGTGCCAATATCCGGAGAAAGGTCGGATCCTATACTAATCTACTTTTGTGGTTGAGATAAGAGTGCAGGAAAGAGATAAAAGGAGTTCGGGTTAGATAAAGAAATAAAAAAGGGGTAAGGGTTAGAGATTGATGATTCAATGTGGGGAAGAACAGGAAGCACGATCACTCACTAATAACTCGAATAGCAGCAAAGAACACCAAGAATAGACAAAGGAAACGTAGTGCCGACCTTCCTATGTATCCTCTGGATGGGTTCGCAAGGTTCTCCTCTCTCTCTCATTGGAATTCAGGGTTCAGAGTAACAGCGATAAAGACGAGGGAATAATAGAAACCTTGATCCACCAGGTAGCATAAAAAAAAGTAACAGGGACGTTTTTCCTCTCCTATGTATCCTTCAGGGCGAATTTTAGGGTACAGTCCCCAATCGCACACCAAATTCAGGATTCAGAGTCTCAGTATACAAATGCAGACAGACAAAAGAATTAAGCATAGAAGGCAGCATAAAAGAGAGAAATGGAGTACAAAAATATTTAGTATTAGACACAGGACATCAAGTTACAGTAGCTTTCTAGCAGAAAGTTCCCCCCTTTTACATTGCAAAGCCTAGGTTTTTATAGAGGACCCGACCCTCTAAATCATTATTACAAAAATGGCAGAGTACACCCTCGAGCTCTGAGAAATCGGCCCCTCGGGGTTGCTGCGACTGAGTTTTCAAATCGATTGCCAAAATTGGTAACTGTGACAGGGTCAACCGTGGAAACATTCATTTAATGCACCGCCCGAGTGTCCCTGGCTTTTGAATGCTGTGCTTGATTGATCATTACGTCCGCTGGGTTTTACTCTGAGGACTGTTACATCCCTTTCATTTTCCAAAATTGGTCAGCTGACTTATCGGGCAAGAAAGGGGGTACTTGTAAGGGGCCTTCGATCACCTTGGGAAGCTGCTCACCTTGGAACATGGGCCCAAAAGTTCTTCGCTACATATCCGCCTCGCCAAGGCCTCGGGCCGAAGTAGATTCTTCTTGATTTGTTCTTCGCAGAATAATGCTTCGTAGAAACTTCTTCGGGTGAAAACTGGCCGAAGTAGGTGTCGAAAATACTTCGAGCCCGAAGTAGTTTCCTTGCCTTGGCTGATTTGGATTATGTTCTCCTCCTTCGGCGAAGTCGCTTGGATGTTGCTTCGCAAAACTTCCATCGAAAGCGGCTCCTAAAAATACTTCGGGTGCGAAGCATTATCTTTGTATTTTCTTCAGCAAAATTACATTGCAAGGTTTTCGCTCGAAGTGGCGATGAAAAGTGATTTGGGCCCGAAGCTCATTTCACATTCTCCTCTTTTTCTCTCGACGAAGCTATTTTCCTTGGCCTATTTGGTAGCAAAGCTCTTTCTTCTTCATTTTATAAAAGGGGCGATAGGGAGAGTCAAAATTGCTACAACTTAAAATAAAAGAAAAACTTTTAACAAGGAAATATTATACAAAATTCTACTATCTTCTACCCCTTGTATAATGTGACAAAAAGTGTCAACATTCTTTGCGGCTCGTGGGGTGATGAGCTCGCCTTGGTAAAAGAACCCTTTAGCCCTGATCCATTGGGCTACGGAGTCATTGGTCCTCTCCAGATCCTGCTTCTGCGGTCTGTCCTTCTTCTTGTTCTTCTTCTCTTTCTTCTTCTTCTTCTTCCTCGGGCACGGCTTCTAGCTGTGGCGATGGTTCGAGGCATTCACGGATGTGCTTCATTGTTCTTCGGACATGAGTCCAGGCACCCTTTTGAAATGGTTCTTGATCTTGTAATGCCTTTACCAAAACGCAAAACCGATCAATTTGCCCGATGTCGGCATGTTTGGCCCTAGTGAACAGATCGTCTAGGCAAGCCTTGATCTTACAGTATCTTAAGATGAAATCTGTCACCTGCCCTTCTATGATCGATTCCTCCTAGCCATCGATCTTCGAGACATCATTCTCGAACTGTAGCCAGACTAGATTGAGGTCATTCTTGCTAAGAAGATTTTCGTCATCGTCCGTGAAAGTCGAGAAACCCAAGGAAGAAAGGTCCTGAAAATAATTTATTGAGGCGCGTTGCTCATTGTCAAAGATGTCTTGGAGGCTTTTCGCCTTCTGAGATTTTTGCACCTTGGAGAAGAAGGCGTGAACCGTGGCCTGAGCCGTGGACCAATCTCTGGCCGTCCGAGTCATCGCAGTGACCTGCAAGTCTTGATATTTTGCATTCTAGATGTCGAAGGCTAGCTTGAGTCGACTTTGGAATTTCTGCATGACCTCGTTGACGACTGACCCTCCCTTAGCAATAGCTTGCTGTGCTTCGATGACATACGCCAAAATTGAAAAAGCACTGGAGCATCGAGGCCAAAAATTTCTTAGCAGGTGAGCACGAATCTCCTTAATTATGGCCCTATCAAACAGCGTTAGATCCTCTTTTGCATACAGCGAAGCTTGCATCTGCGTGATTTCATCCTCAAGCTTCCTAGCCTTCAGATCACTCTCAATCTGCTTCTGTGCTTGGCTTTCAGCTATAGACTGGAGCTATTGAACCTGCTGCTTTAGGTCGAACGTCTCCTCTTCATGGCCTTGCACTGCTCCTCGACCTCTACCAACTTGGAGCGGACCCTTGCCAAATCTTCCTCCAGCTTAACATTGGCGGCCTCGACCTCAATCCTAAGCTGGTTGGCGATAACTGCATGAGCCCTAAAGGTCTCAATTCAGACATGCATGGATGCCGACTCATTATCAACATTCAGGTGTTCCAGGTCCTTAGGTGTCTCTTGGTAATCGTAGTCTGCTGGAGTCATTTCATCCAGAGGCTTTTGTACCTTGGGGACCTTCTTGATTTTATGCACCTTTCCAGCCTCTGAATAAAAAATGATGCATTTTTCAACTGACGCCGTCGAGCATCCTCGTCTTTTCCTTGCCTCCCTTAGTATTTGCTTAGTGTTTTGCCATGCTTGGAATAGCTTCTCGGCAAGGGGGCGGTCCTTGATTAAGGACATCTCTGATTTAGACAAGGCTAGATCTCCAACCGAGGGAGTAAACAAATATAAATAATGTGTGGGGGATGCCTCACCAGAAGGCTCGGTGATAGACATGGTGGGGCTCGGCATTGAAGTGGGATCAATGGTCTTACCCTTGTCATGATCATGGGGTGAGGCCGGACCGGTGGTAGGTGATGTGTGACGAGGTGACGGGCTATGCAAGGGAGACTGGTGAGAACTTCCATGGGGCTTCGGCAAAATTGTGTGAGGCTAGGGCAAGGGGTGGAGAATGTGTACCTGCGTGCCCTCCTGGTATTGTGGCAGTGGCGACTTTTGGAGCAGCTGCATCTTGTTCTTTCTCGATTTTGGCACTCGATGGGACTGCGACCTCGACACTTGCTTTGGATAGGTCTAATATTAGTCACCTAGTGGAAGGGCTTACCAGTCCTGTGTGAGGTCACTTTGGGTGCTTTGTGGGTGCCAGGGTCTGTTCTTGCTTTTTCCTTTTCCTCCTTACCAGCGGTTGTTCTGACCCTTCAGTGCTCGAGTCGTGGCCTCCTATAGGCCCCTGCGGCGATCTTGGAGGTGTAGCTTGGGCCTTTTCCTTTCCCGTAGTAGTGTCATCTCTTTTTGGACTTTCGCTCGAGCCTGGGATAGCTGGAGGGATGAGGGCGGTGAAGGAAGAAGGCTTCCACTTTCCAGTGTTGGCTTCATAAATTTTTGCGAAGTCTTTGTCTGTTGCCAAGAATCCATAAGAGTTCATTTTATGCCGATGGACCCTCATTATCCACCATTCTCTCAGCTGAGCCGCGTCCCAATCCTTTACTCCCTCTTTCAAGTCATCTTTCACTTTCTTCCAGAAGGTGGAGTTGGGGCTCGAGAGTGAATGCCGATTCGGGTCATATGCGACCTCCATTGGGTAGAATTCGTGCCAGGGAGGTAAGGCTTCCATCCTCTCCAAATGCCATTCCAAATCTTTTCCCCGAGGATTATTCCTTTGCTTCACAATTTCTGGATAGGGACAAACATGGAAGCTCTTGACCCGTATATGATCCCTCATTACTCCCAAAGGATCATAAATCCATACTTGGAAATTTGGAGAAGGCCGAACTTGGCAAGCTTTTCTTCCAAGAAGACATTCTGATTTAGGGCGAACACTTTGATGACTCTAATCCTGAGAGGGAAGTCACAAGTGTAAGCCCATTTTTGACCCTTGCCATAGATGGCATTGGTTGCATCGCTCTGCCTAGTGACTTCCAACGTGAATTGATACTTAGAAGGGTAAACTGGCAGTAGGAAGGGCTTCTCTATGAAGCCGAAGATGCGAATCACCAGCCCCTATGTTAGTCAAAAAATGTCTCCCCTCTTCTCACGGACTACCTTGTTTCTTAAGCCGAGGGGGACTCGCGGGGAGGATCCTGCCAACATGTGCATGGCGGGTCCCAAGAATTGCTGATTGAAGGAATAGTAGGACTCTAATCTCAACAGCAGGGGAGTCCACTGATATACGGGCAAAGGACCTCCATCCTTGCCACTCGCCACAATGGCAATATGAGGAAAACTATTATGTACATGGAAGAAAAATAACCAAACAAGAAAGGAGCAGGGCGCGAAGCGCTGGCTGGTCCTAGCATTCTTCATGCCGGTGAGTTGCACGTGCAAGCCCATGGCCACCCATTCTGCCTAGTCTACAAAGACTGGGTTGGAATTGGGTTTCGAATTATCGGGGGCATTGAACTCCCCTCTGGAAATGCATTTGACTAGGGACACCTGCCATGGGTATACCGAAGCGTTGATAGATAGGCCTACCACCCATGTAATGATGGAGAAGAGGTCGACATTTTTAAAATCTTCCAACGGAAGGGGCATTTGGGGCAGTCTGTCTGAAGGAAGCCCGCTTTTGAGGCTCTGCTGCAAAAAATTGATCATGTAGCCAACAGACGTGAACCTCTCCGTTTGTTCACTCAAAATGATGCTGCGAACCATACATCCTTCGGGTGGGCCCTGCTGTGGCACAAAAGCTGCCTGTACATCTTCTTTCAAAAGTGAAAATAACTTTTGGCTAGATGTGTCTAACACCTGTCTGGTGGCGGGCTAGTAATTCTGCACGATGGCATTGACCAGCTCAGGGCAATGGTGCGTAGGGGGCGCCAGATACCAGTATATATGGGAGTAGTAGGTTGCAGCTCGTATGCTCTCTACCGAGAGCCTGCTTCTCATGAGCTCAACGGTGCTTATGAGCTCAACTACACTCCTTGATAACTCCGTATCCCTGATTATTTCCCACCTATCGACTGGTGGTTCGAGGGGTTGCTCATCTTCGAAATCCCCCTTTTCTTCCATGACATGCTTATCTGGGCGGAGGCCCGAATCAACGGGCCTTGGCTTCGACCTTTTTCCATGGCCTTTTACCTTTGGTTTCTCGGAGGCCACTACTTCTAGCCCCTTTCCCTTCTCCTTAGAACTTTCCATCATTGATACTTGGGGCGACGGATTTTGCAGTATGGAAAAATTGGCGTTGAAGCTTTAGAGTGCAAAGTGGGAAAGCTTGCAGGTTAGCAATGGGGTCTGTATGAGTCATTGAGTGAGTAATCCTCTCGGCTGCTTGGAGTCTGCGTTATATAGCCACCAAAGACAACTACCCTCATTTATGGCCTATGCCACAATTAATCCTGCACTTATCACCGGAGAGATCATCGGTTCGTCGGATTGGCCCCACGGTGTAGTACACAGGGCCATGCATTATGATGATTGTGGCTGCTTTGGGAACGCAACCAATCGCCACCTAGTACCTGAGGGCAAATTTTTCTCTCAGTCGAATCCCTTGAGGACGTACCTAATGCATTTTCATTTAACTCGCTTGCTTTGGACACTTTTGAAGGTAACTGTCGGCACGTTCCTCTAGGAGAGCAATAAATGCTTTTGCTTTGTGCATCTTTGGGTCAGTGAAGCCAAAATTGGAGCTGTCGTACTTTGCGATGAACCTTTTCATACCTTAGTCAGAACCTTGGTCGGCCAATCGCACTTCGCTGCGAACCACTTCGCATGCACTAATTGGCAAGCCAATTTCCCGAAGGAGTTTTTTTTTTGGATATAGCTGCCGAGGCAAAACTCAACCTAAGTTTTTGAGCAACATTTTATTTAATAGCCAAATTTTTTACAATATTCACACAGGCCTACGACATAATGGGCATGTCGCCACCACAAAATTATCTTTGGATGTTTATCCAGTGAATCTGCAATGCCCGGACCAGATCAAATTGAACTTCAGTTGATCCTTGAAGTCCGGATGACTCCTCTCCGAAGTTCTCCATGCTACGAATAGGAAGCAATACAATAGTTCGCTACTCTTACTAGTACCTGCGCTGCTGATGTAGGAGGTGGCGAAGCAGTTTGCCATATGCGGGCCCTCTTGGGGTGCTGGTTGTAGTGATAGCTGGAACTGAAATACCAAAGAATCTAGAAACTAGGGGCTGGGTACAAATTCTTCCACCTCCTTGATGCTGTAACATGGCTCTTTCGAAAATGAGTAAACTTCTATGATCTCTTCAGGTTCAGTCCCTTGAGATAAGCCTGATGGGTTCTGGCTGAACACCTGCATGCCATGCTCTAGGATACAAAAAGGGTGCAAAAACGTTCCCTCTTCATTCTCAGGTGCTACCACTTGAGCTCGTTTCTTCTCTTGGCCTGTACTCTGATGGAGATTGCAAGCACCCATATTGTTTGTCATTGAGGCAAAGCTTGCAAATTGCCATGGTTGGACTTGGATGGGATCTGCCTCTCGAGCTCCACATGACTGCATCTCAGGATTTTGCACCCTGAAGAATACTGCGTTGGGCATATAGGAGAAGCGATTATCGGAGAAAGTGATGGGGCTTCTCCCCATTGCCACTTTCTCGATAGAAACTGCTCCGCTCATACTGCTTACTCAAAAATCTGAGGGAATATTTGTTCGCCTAATCGCAACAAGAGGAGGCCTATGTTCGGGTGAAAAGCTTGAACATAGTAGAGGTGAGCTTGGGTGGGCCTTGGTTGAATCTCTCCTAGAACTTTCTTCCAAGTTCTGGAGAATCGGACATTGAAGTCCATGACGCTCTCCAAGGGTGTTTTCTTAATGGTGGAGAAGTACGTCAGAAGCCATCAAATGTTTCGAATAGTGCTCCTGCCAAGTCATCCCATGAACAGACGCTTTTAGACCCGAGCTGTCTATACCACCGCAGTGCCTTTCCTTCCAGAGATGCAGCCAGAAGTCGGACCATGACATCTTAATGGATTATGTCGTAGAGGAATGCTAAAGCAGCAACAACTTCGAGGTGTTCTCGGTCCATTCCCGTGGTGCCATCATATATTGTCAATGCCTTCAAGGCGATCTCAAGAATCTTGTGGTAGCTTTGAAGATTCAAGGGGCCTCGGTCATCCCAGTTAGGAAAACTTACCCCTGCCATCATAGCAGTGGTCTGCAGAGATCACGATTATCGTCGCTAAATCGGAGTCGCCAGATGAACATTCTTTCTCCGCTTGTGAGGTCAAGGTTGCTCATCGAACCTTGATTCCTCCGGGATATCTTCTTTCAGATTTGAAAGGTGCCTATGACCAATAAATCTGGGTCCTTGAGTTGCCAAGTGATTTTATCAGATGAATACAGGCCAGAGATTCACCGAACTTGGACCTTCTTAAGGCACGGGAAGTCCTGGTTACGCAAACCAGGTTTAGGTACTGGTCTTTATGACTTTAGAGATTCTTCGGGTAAAACAGAGTCGCCAGATGCTAAGAGTCTCTTAGTAATGAGAGCATCGATTCTCACTACTACTCAAGGTATGAGACTGACCGGATCTCATCGGGAAATTTGTTAGAACTACTGGCTCTAGTGAAGACGAGCTAGAAATTTTATCAAATATGGGACTTTGGGTCCCATCGGGCGTGCCAAAAACTGTTGGTCATCAAATCCGCACAGGAAAGGACTTTCGGTGGGTTTGAGCGCCCTGGACCTACGACCAACATTGAAAGGCCGAGAGGAAGAGATGCCCCTCGTGCCAATATTTGGAGAAAGGCTGGCTCCTATACTAATCTACTTTTGTGGTTGAGATAAGAGTGCAGGAAAGAGATAAAAGGAGTTCGGGTTAGAGAAAGAAATAAAAAAGGGGTAAGGGTTAGAGATTGATGATTCAAGGTGGGGAAGAACAGGAAGCACGATCACTCACTAATAACTCGAATAGCAGTAAAGAACACCAAGAATAGACGAAGGAAACGTAGTTTCGACCTTCCTATGTATCCTCTGGATGGGTTCGTAGGGTTCTTCTCTCTCTCTCGCTGGAATTCAGGGTTCAGAGTAATAGCGATTAAGACGAGGGAATAACAGAAACCTCGATCCACCAGGCAGCATAAAAGAAAGCAACGAGGACGTTTTTCCTCTCCTATGTATCCTTCAGGGCGAATTTTAGGGTACAGTCCCCAATCGCACATCGGATTCAGGATTTAGAGTCTCAGTATACGAATGCAGACAAACAAAAGAATTAAGAATAGAAGGCAGCATAAAAGAGAGAAATGGAGTACAAAAATCTTTAGTATTAGACATAGGACATCAAGTTACAACAACTTTCTAGCAGAAAGTTCCCCCCTTTACATTGCAAAGCCTGGGTTTTTATAGAGGACCCGACCCTCTGAATCATTATTACAAAAACGACAGAGTACACCCTCGGGCTCTGAGAAATCGGCCCCTCGTGGCTGCTGTGACTGAGTTTTCAAATCGGTTGCTGAAATTGGTAACTATGATAGGGTCAACCATGGAAACATTCATTTAATGCACCGCCTGAGTGTCCTTGGCTTCTGAATGCTGTGCTTGATTGATCGTTACGTCTGTTGGGTTTTACTCTGAGGACTGTAACGTCCCTTTCGTTTGCTAGAATTGGTCAACGGACTTATCGGGCAAGAAAGGGGGTACTTGTAAGGGGCCTTCGATCACCTTGGGAAGCTACCCACCTTGGAACGTGGGCCTGAAAGTGCTTCGCTACATATCTACCTTGCCAAGGCCTCGGGTCGAAGTAGATTCTTCTTGATTTGTTCTTCGCAGAATAATGCTTCGCAAAAACTTCTTCGGGTGAAAACTGGCCGAAGTAGGTGTCAAAAATACTTCGGGCCTGAAGTAGTTTCCTTGCCTTGGCTGATTTGGATTAAGTTCTCCTCCTTCGGCGAAGTCGCTTGGATGCTGCTTCGCAAAACTTCTACCCGAAGCGGCTACTGAAAATACTTCGGGTGCGAAGCGTTATCTTTGTATTTTCTTCGACGAAATTATTTCGCAAGGTTTTCGCTCGAAGTGGCAATGAAAAGTGCTTCGGGCTCGAAGCTCTTTTCACATTCTCCTCTTTTTCTCTCGGCGAAGCTATTTTCCTTGGCCTATTTGGTAGCGAAGCTCTTTCTTATTCATTTTATAAAAGGTGCGGTTGGGAGAGTCAAAATTGCTACAACTTAAAATAAAAGAAAAACTTTTAACAAGGAAATATTATACAAAATTCTACTATCTTCTACCCCTTGTATAATGTGACAAAAAGTGTCAACAGTTACCTCCTTGAAATTTGAGGAGTTTAACTAGATGAGCTAATGTCAATTTATTTATCTATAACATTATTTAGAATAATAATAACTTTACGTTTAATTATTATTATTTTTCTCCCATATAAGATACCAACATATTGCTTTATCGATCAAATTGACCAACATCAAATAAGGTATTTGAATTATCTAGTAATAAGCTATATATGAAACGGGCAGAAAATGACATTTGATAATTCAACACAAGATAAAATGATGCATCAAACGGAGAAACTATATTTCATTGATATTAAAAGATATGTGTTACAAGAGGGACATGATGCCCTTTATCCATTTCTTTTTCTAACAATGTTACAATCAATCTGATGCCTTCTTCAGTCGTCCCTCAATGAAGGTGGGCTTCTTTGTATGTGGGCCACCACATGGTTTGCTTGTTTGCTGTTGTTCTTCCTCTTCAGATCTACTAGATAACCTGCAAAAGGGTGTTAGTGCATAGAGGGGCTTGCCTTAGTCAGGCCCCGTAGTGATATAGACAAATCGACTGATAATATATGCAAAAAACTGAAATAAACTGTAAGAATGGGCATAAAACACTAAAATGGAGCTTACCTGCTAGATCTGGGTCGATCTGGACACTGTAGACCCACTTCGCCACCCGGGGGAGAATTAGGGCCGGATTCATGGGGCAAGGGGCGATTTGAGCCGTGAGGTCCCTTTTGCAAATTTCCTTCGGTGGATCGATTCCTAGGCAGCTGGTGTGCCTCTGTTTGCTGTTGAAGTCTGACTGTGTGCGCCGAGAATAGACTGTTCAATGTTCACTTTCCATTTCTGCAGAGTTTTTGTGCTTTGTTAACTTTTGGAGAGAGATAATTAGGGGTTTAGGACCCACTATTTATAGGCAATGGCAAGGTGCAGGGGGAGTTAGATAGACTAAACCTAGGTTTGATTCTGACTAGGGTTAGGTTAGAAAATGCAATGTGGCAACATCACATTCCTTATGGGAAATATCTCATCCTCACACATGTGTGAGGATGGATTAGGGCTAATCTTGATTAGGAGGTCTTAAGTCAATTTAGGACATGATTAAAGAAAATATCCTAACAAACCCTAATTTCACACATGTGGGAGGGTGCAATTAGCATTAATTAGGAATTAAAGGTTAATTAATCAAATTTGCCCTAAAAAGGTGACTTAAGTGAAGTCAACATTAAATTAGATTTTTGGAATTGACTTGTTAATTGTTTTTGCCAATTAATAGCCCGTGGGGGCCTCAATTGAGTGCAAATAGGTTGTTGAGGGATATCCCAATGCTCGGGATGTGGTTTTGAAGGCTTATTAGGGTTTTGGACCTAAAAGCTATATATGGGAGTCTACACACTGCTATGGCGAACTATGGCAATCTACGTATGACTACGCATGACTACGCATGACTACGATAGTCTACAATAGCCTACAATAGCCTAGGGATGTCTGGAATCACCTATGGATACGTAGAAATAACAATGTGTGACTTTTGGGTGTCTACATTTGCCCCTTTTTGTACTATACTATGTAGAACATAGTTTAATACAAAAATGTGAAGGGTTTGTGCAGAAGGAAAAGGGATAGAAGGGGAATGGAATCCAATCAAAGGGTATGTAGCCGCTCGAAGCATGACCATACAAATTAATCGGGTGTCCAAGGGAGAGAAGAGAAGAAGGAAAGAAGGAGAAGAGGAAAGAAATAAAAACAATGCTGAAAAATGAAAATGAATGATTGTGAATGCAATGATGTGATTTTGCTGAGTCCGTATGACATTTACGATGCCATACCAGTTGCTTGAGAATGACAACTTTTGACTGCTTTGCTTTTGCGACCAGATCAACATGGTCCAAAAGTATGAATAGGACAAAAGCCTATCTAAATTTTTGTTGTTGATTGATTGATGAGAACATGGCGACAAGTGTCAAACCATTTGAGTTAGTTAACATTTGAATTATTCAAACGTGTCATTCATTGTGCTCCATGAATGCCAGAGTGAAGTCCTTCAAATGTTGTGTTGGATTAGTCACCCGTGTCATTCATTGTGCTCCATGAATGCCAAGGTGACCTTTCCATTGTTACGCATAACTCTCGTGATATAACCCATGTCTGGTTGTGATTGAGATTATTTCGTATGATAATCTTCAGCAAAAATTTTCATAGACAAATGTGCTAATCGCACTTTTGGATTTTCGATTTTGTGGTTGCATGCAAAGCTAACATTGGATATGAATACCCCCTCAAACGAGGAATCAACAATGAGGTGAATGAAGTGTGGTGAGTTGATGATGCAACGATTGATAAAATACCAATGCATGATGAAAATGATAAAGAAAAACAAAGTAGAAGCAAGTTTTGTGGGGTTCCTAGGGTTTTGTAAGAAGTTTGCCTACTTTCCTAGGGTTTTGGGGGCAACTTGGTTGATTTTGGGGTGTTTTGAGTGAATTCGCCACCCGAGGGGCGATTTTGACCTAAATCACCACCTAGGGGGCGAATTGGATCTAGGTTCACCCCTCGAGGGGTGAATCGATGATTAAGGTCTATTTAAGCCCTAATTTGCTTGTGATGGGTTCATTTTGATGGCACGAAGCATGGGAAAGTGACTCGTGGGAGCATTTGACGATGCGAGGAGAAGACGGTTGATGACTTTGGAGGCGACGATGATGAGGGGATGCAGAGCGGTTGGCAGTAGGTGAGGGGATCCACCGATAAGTGTCCTTTGTTCTTGTTTTATTTTTTTCCCGAGAAATGTGAATGAGGGGGAAGGTTTTCATCCCGTTTTAAAAAATTTAGTAATTTTTAATTAAAATTTGAATACATAGTGATAAACAAGCCAAATGGGTACCCAAAAATGTGATCGGTTTTTGAATTGGACTTGTTTTGTCGCCAATTTGACCGGGTGAAGGGTAGAGTAGGTGTGAGGTTTGACCGTCAGTTTTTGAAGTAACGGTGTACTGACATTGACATATTATTGCATTTTGTCCGCTAAAGTGGGAAATGGGTATCCCATTATGCGATTGTTTTATTTTTTTTATTTCGTTTGGTGTGATTTTGAAATTTGTTGCTTGTAGGTGTAAAGTATTAAACTTGAATTGTTAGATTTACTATGTTAGAGGTAGTATTTTTGGAAATCGATGAAAATTTCACCGTAGAAGGGCAAAATGGGTATCCAAAAATATTGATTGTTTTTGTGGATGACTTCATTTGACCTACCTTTGATTTGCGTGCCAAAGTGTAGGTAATGTTAAACTGAAAATGAGCTATAGGGAGCCCGATTTAGACTGTATTCAACATCTGTTTGAAATTTTACCGCTAAGTGGGCAAATGGGTATTCAAAAATGTGACTATTATTTTTGAATTGTGTCTTCTGATGTGTTTTCAATTTTGGTGTATTTATGGTAAAGTTGACTTTGAATTTCGTGTTGATTTGTGCATTGTTTTCGAATTTTGTTGAAAATTTTACCACTAAATTGGCAAATGGGTATTCAAAAATACGTTTTGTTTTTGTATGTTGAATGAATTGATCATGATTTGAATTTCGTGCCATATGGGTGACTTTGTTTTTGGTTGTTGGAAGCCAAATATGTACTGTTTGTCACATTTGTTCAAACTTTTGCCATAAAATGACAAAATGGGTATCCAAATATGTGATTATTATGTTGATGTGTTTTGTCATTTGGTTTGTGCACTATTTTGTCTTGAAGTGCATGTCAAATTAAATAGGTTTTAATTTGTAAATTGTGATTGATGAAGTTTTATTTGATTGCATTGTTATGTGGATGTCTAACATATGTTTTATTGTATTTTGTTGTGGATGAATAGGTGAAGATGCTCGAGCCCCGTCATCGGGTGTGAAAGATGAAGGGCACTATTGACCATGTGATGAGTCAAGAGGATGAGTTGAAGTGGTTAGATGATATATGGTTCCGAGGTGTGTGGGAGTGTACCAGTATACACACCAACAGGGCCTATGTATCTGCACTGTGTGAGCGGTGGGATGCTAATAGGAACACATTTCATTTTCCTACTAGGGAAATGACTATCACTTTAGAGGATTTTTATCGAATTTATAGGTTGTCGATTGAGGGTGTTCCTGTGAGAGCGACAGTTGATGAGAGCAAGGAGGTTATGTTGGAGCGATTCTTTGGGGTGGAGTGGAGGGATATTGATGTCTCGAAGATTGATTATGAGTGGTTGTGGTTGTAGAAGAAGATATCTGATCGACAATGTGCAGCGATGATGATGATCTCTACATATGCTCTACTTGATAGTTTTGGGGTATTGTTCACCTAGAATATGTTAGATGTGGTGAGTGATATGGTGGAGTGGAGGGTTGTATTTGCATGGGCACCTGCACTATTGGCCCAAGTTTATCAAGAGTTGCATGAGGTTGTTCATGGTAGGAGGACAGGATTGAGTGTGATCCCCTTGTTACAGGTATGGGCATGGGAGCATATAGCTATCGAGAGACCATATTTGTTGCCTCACCCTATGCATGTTGAGGGCAAAGAGTATTTACCCTATGCTTTGAGATGGAGTACGATGGTAGAGCAGGGTATCAAGAGGCCGCATGAGGGTGACCCATTATTGTGGAGGGATAAGTTTGGAGGCTTGACTCCTGGTGATATTAGATGGAGGCCCTGGTTGGGTGGGGTGAGTTGGGATGAGGATGATGAGCAGTTATATGCCATCCGATAGGGTCGATGGATTGTAGGGAGATATACTCGATAGACCAAGTATTTTTAGTTTGATCGGGTCAGGTGATAGTTTGGTTTACGATAGGATGTTCTCGGGGCTCCTGTGATTTACTTTAGGTGACAAGGGGATATAGGAGAGCATCCTATGGTCTTGCCTTGGGTTGGGGAGAGGGACCCTCCTATGGATATCCCGGATGTCGGGGATGTTGGGATGACTGCAATGTTTGATGCCTGGTGGGCATGGTAGAGTTGGGAGCCTGGTAGAGGTGTGGTTGATCGATGGGTGGCACTTGATGTTGGGGCACCTCCACTAGAGAGGGGAGCTAGTAGGGAGGCTCGAGCTAGGGTAGAGGGTGTAGTGGGTGATGAGGAGGAGGTTCCTCTATGGTGGTCATGATGATGCTTGGGTGAGGTAGCGAGCACCCAAGGAGTGAGAGTGGAGGAGGTAACGATGGGTGTTGATGTGATGATGGAGTAGGCCATTGGAGTACAGGAGGAGAGGGGTGAGGCTCCTGATATAGGTGGTATGGATGATACCATTGATGTTGGTGTTTTTGTTGGTGTGGCCCTACAGATTCCTATTGATCTCCCAAAGAGGCGAGATGTTGAGGAGGAGGTACGAGAGCTACAGGATAGGGTTCGGTAGTTGGAGGCTAAGCTCCATAGGTAGGAGGAGGCTTAGATTAGATATTTTAGGGTAGTGGTTGAGATGGATCAGATGAGGGCCATGATGGTGAGGCAGGCTCAGACTATTGTGGGGTTGTCTGGTCAGTTGGCTGTGGAGACTGCTAGGAAGATACTATGTGAGACTACTCTGTCGATGCATGGGATTCCTCTTCTTGATTATGATCAGGTGGTGTCACAGTCAGAGACTCGATCATGGGTGAGGGCCTCCTCACATCATAGCCAGTGTAGTGTTGCTATAGTGGGCTAGGTGGGTGCTAGGGCTGAGGTGTAGGATCAGCCTACTGTGGATCTAGTTTTGGAGTTCAGGGCAGAGTCGAGCAGGGCTACGGAGAGGCGAGTGAGCCATGAAGGCCGTGGGGAGACTCGTGGTGGTAGTTAGGCTTTCTATGTATTGTAGCCTATTGGTATTTTTGATGCTAGATGATGATGGGCATGGTCCCAGATTGTAGCCTTCGAGCATTTTGTATTGACGATATATATATATATTTTGATTTTGGTTATTATATACATGTGTCATTTTGATGGTTTGAAATGTGTTCTTTTTATGTTTGCATAGATAGCGTAACATAGTTTGTAGGTATGTATGATAAATAGATATACATGTGTGACATGGTTTAGATCTATTATCATTCTGTGGTATGAATGAACTTGTAGAATAGTATGATGATTGTATTTTGAATGCGGTATGATGTCATATCAAATGTGATTTTGTAGTGAATGCATGTAGTATGAATGCAATGATGTGATTTGCTATTTGAATGTATGTAGGATGAATGCATAGTTGTAATGTGTACTAAATATATATGACATAGATGCATGGATGCATGTATGGACGTACTGAAATGCGCCAAGGAAGCACTTGTATCATGACATTTACCTGTATGGATGCTATCCATCCCATGATTTCAGGGAAGTTGGATAATGTAAGGCATGTGTAATGGCTTTGACCAACATAGTTGTGACAATCAAATCTCAGACCCTTAGCTATACAAGTATTGTGGCAACTTATAATTAATCGGGTTGGTTCAAAATCTATCATGGACCTATGTGTGTGCATGTGTAAGGTTCATTTATCCATTTTGAGGGAGGTAGGATTAACCCATTGTAGACGCTACCGGACTAGCTAGCTCATCCGTCCACAACAGTGATCTATATAAAAGCGAGATGCTAATGTTACAGATATGTTGCCACCTGTAAGACTATTCCACTGGTAGGCAGGCTCTTGGAGCCTATTGCTAGCGATGGAAATCATCCCATGGTGTTATGTTGAACCTAAGGACCAAAGGCGATAAGCATAACATGGGTGATATCAAGAGGCGTTTCCTTTTGTTTTCTGCCCCTCTTCTAGTGTTGACCTAATGATTGTGGTGCTCTTTTCTTTCTCTTTTTTTTTTTTTTTGATTGGTGGTGCTCTTTTTGTATTTTCTCGTGGTGCTCTTTTTGTATGGGCGATGACGTTTGTTTTCTACCCAATATTTTATTTTTGCTTATGCTTGATCCCTTTGTTTATCCCCAGGTCGTATGTTGACCATGCAAGCGATAGGATGAGCAGGGGATACCGTTCGCTAGATGGCGATATCTACTCCAGATGTTTTCTTCCCTAGACTCAAAATTGTTTAATGTATAACCTGTTTGTGTATGGTCCGTGAGAGAAGTTGAACCAGCCTAAAGATCCATAAGAAGAATGTACAAGCCTTGGTAGCTATGGGTGACATTGGATTGATTGAACTAAAGAGTAGTCAAAGTCGAACATGACACCTATGTATACCTTGACCCTGAAAAGGAGGAATGGACATCCAGGTGGTGATGCTAACAAGTGCGTTTGTTACTCCTACTAAGGCGCATTTTGGGAAAGAATGTACAAACATGAATTAAAAGTCTAAATGTAAAGCATATGAATATGTGCAATGGATGTAAATGTAAATGATGCAAGTGGGGGAATGCAATATCTACAAGAAGAAGTTTATGACATGAAGATGAAGGAGTTTGTGGTGAATTTATCTACAGATGAGTAGAGTGTGTTAAGATGACAAAAAGCATGATGCTATGATCATGGTTGCCCCAACATGTGGGGTGTGTGTGTAATGGGTGTATAAGTTGTGAGCTACAAAAATATGTGTAATAGTCATAAAGCTAGGAAGGATGTAAGCATAGAATGTACAGATGGAAGAAGTGAGAAGAAATAGACTTTGGTAACCAACAAGAAAAGGGGATTACCTAAAGCCAAGAGAAAGAAGAGAAGAAGTGAGTCAGCTATTGTAAGAAGTAGAAGAAGCAGGAAAGAAGAAGGAAGCACTACTAGGACTACTACCGGGCAAAGTGGCATGGGTCAGGTCGGGAGTGGGATGGTGAAGTGTTGATGCGGCTAGGATTGTGGTTGGAGCTATAGTTGGAAATGTTATGAATGTAGCGGGTGGGCACTATCAGGGTGCTACGAGGTGGCAAAGTCTTGGGAGTGGTGCGATGTGGAGGACTGACAAGTCAGCTTAGTAGGGTGAGACGTTCTGGTGATGGGGTCTGATTTCCATGTAGCATGTTGTTCACCAGGTTTTTGAATGTTCTACACTCTTCAATGTCATGGCCTGGTTGGTGATGGTAAATGTAGTATTGGTTCTCATGATAGTTATGCGGTTTAGGATGCGAGGGATCCATGGGTCGAATCTCGGGTAAATCAATGATGCCCTGATGCACGAGATGGTAGAACATTTTGGACAATGGTGTGAATGGGACTGGCATGGGGTAAATGTAGGGCTCCATTGGAGGTGACGAAGTTTGGTCTACCTATGGTCGTGTAGGTCGAGGGTCCAGTGTAGGTTGGGCATGAGATCAAAGTGTGGATCTGCATGAGGGCGAAGGTGTATGGGTCATGGGAGACTAGTGCGAGTGAACATGGCAATGGTAGTGGCTCATCTGTAGCTCTAGAGCCTCGACATGGGAGAAGAGATGTTGTATCTCATGGTGTGGGAGCAATGGTGTTGGTGATGGTGGTGATGGAGGTCGGGATGTGTGTGGCATGGCTTGGTAGGCATGAGAGGATGGAGAAGACCTCGAGGATGAAGGGGAGGAATGAAAAGGCTTGGGCGATTGGAAAGGCAAGCCTCATAGGGGATATGATTTTATCTGGAGTATGGGGGCATGGGGGATGGCCCTAAATGATGATGCATGTGAGATATAGGCATGCCCATGGAGGCGGCTTGAGCGGCTTGTGCATCATGAGCTTGCAAAGCCTAGGAGTAGGTGGACTCACCATTGGGAAGCGGAGTGGGTAGTGATGCAGGGTGAGATGGGTGAGGAGTGTATCCTCTATTAGGAGGGCGATAGGCTCCTATGGGGTGATGGGGATGATTTATGGGTGAATAGCGATGTCTAAGATCATCAGATGGATGGGAGGGCGACCCTTATTCTTGGGGTTGGGCGGATTCCTCTTTTTCATCAAAAGAGGATAGGGTGACCTGGTTGTCTCTAGAGTGGGGTGAATAGGATGAACCTCATTGGTGAGGGGAATGGCATCGAGGTGAGGTATGATGGCTTGAATGGGATGAATGTGGAGAGCACCTGGTATGAAGGGCAATTGGTGGCCGGGCTAGATCAGTCGGTGTAATGGGTGTCTACTGTGGCTATGGATGGTCTTGCATGGTGGTGAGTGAGGATGTTGTAGTACTCTCCTACTGATGGTGTAGGTCCTACAAAAGGAAAAACAAATACCCAGAGCATAAAAATGGTAGAAAGGTGAAAGTACATGTATAGTGAAATAATAAAACAAGATAACATATCTATGTGATGATGTGTTTAGTGATTTATGCTAATGATGTGTGGCACTCATGATGGTGAATGTGTTTGTGCATCATGCATTGAATGCACGAAGGTGCAAGATGTTGATGGGTTCAGGTTCATTAAGGCCTTCAATATTGGCCAGACGATATGCTCTTGAACCATATTTGTGTGTGATGATGAATGGCCCTAACTAGTTTGGGGTAAATTTGTCGTGTTGTTGGTGAGGTTGACTTGTGATTTGTTGGTTCTCTTTGAGAACCAGGTCATCGATTGTGAACTTGCATTGATGTACCTTATTATTGTAGGCACGACAAAGGTGATCTTGATAGACTCGTGTGTGCTCGATTGCGTGAATG
Source organism: Wollemia nobilis (assembly GCA_028583015.1). Taxonomy (NCBI): domain Eukaryota; kingdom Viridiplantae; phylum Streptophyta; class Pinopsida; order Araucariales; family Araucariaceae; genus Wollemia; species Wollemia nobilis. Next base: position 709,829 of record JAQPPZ010016712.1, on the reverse strand, counting down.
CGATGCTCATCGAGAAGTGTTAATTGATCTAAGCGAGCTTGGCGAGCGGTGTCATCGTCAATGAAATCCTTCATAGATATCCTTAAGGAGGGTATCTCAAGCTCAAGGGGCATGATAGCTTCTGCCCCATATACAAGTGAAAAAGGGGTTGCCCCAGTAGGCATACGGATGCTCGTACGATATGCCCACAATGCTAGGGGTATTTGATTATGCCAGTCCTGTGAGACTCTGCTACAGTTTTATGGAGAATGGAGCAGATGGTTTTGTTCGTGGCTTCTTCCTGGCCATTTCCTTGAGGGTAATATGGGGTAGAAAAGCTATGGTGTATGTGAAATCTGTCACACAGGGCTCGGATAGTCTTGTTTTTAAAGGATTTCCCATTATCCAAAATGATTTGGGAGGGAATTCCAAAGCGGCATATGATATGCTCTATGATGAATGCTACTATTTTGGCTCCTGTGGTTTGGACTAGTGGGATGGCTTCGACCCACTTGGTAAAATATTCTATGGCAGTGATGATGAACTTGTGATTGCTTGAGGAAGCTAGTGTAATCTGTCCAATTAGATCTAGGCCCCATTGGGAGAAGGGCCACATGGATTGGATTGGTTGAAGTGCTTGGGAAGGTAAATGCGTTAGATTGGCATGTTGTTGGCATTTGATGCAACGTTTGACATACTCATAGCAGTCTTGCTCCATTTTGGGCCAGTAGTAGCCCATACGGAGGATGCATTTGGTGATTGCCATGCCATTAAAATGGCCACCACAAGTACCATCATGGGTTTCTTGTACCACCCATTGTGATTCTTGTGGTTCTAGGCAATGCAAGAGCATGTCGTCATAGTTGCGGTGGTAAAGGATGTCCCCCAACAAGGTGTAGCAGATCACTCTTTGTTTAAAGGTTCAACATTGAGCATGGGGTAAATCACATGGTAGGAATCCTAGTTTGATATACTCTTTGATCTGTGAGAACCATGGGTCGTGAGGTTCGATGTTTACCACATACACACCACCATCGTCTATGGGAGGTGTGGGTGATATAGCAGATTGTGTAAGCGTATGAATGGATATGAATGTTGTGTTAGATGTTGGGTTTTGTGGAATGAGGGATCCTAAGGAGGCCATAGTGTCTGCAAAATGGTTTGATGATCGTGGAGCGGCTTCGAGGTCATACCACTCAAATTGGGATAGGAGTTGTTGGGCAATTTTCTTGTACTATTGGAGGACTGGGCAGTTGCATAGCTAGAGTTCCTACACTTGATTGACTATGAGGAGTGAATCGCCTATGATGTGGAGGCATTTGATGTGCATGGAGTGTGCTTGTTTTAGTCCTAGGATTAGGGCTTCATATTATGCATTGTTGTTGGTACAAGGGAAGTCAAGTTTGAATGAAAATGGGAGTGGCTCTCCTTCAGGTGTAAAGAAGACAATGCTTGCACCCCTAGCATGGAGACATCTGGAACCATCGAAGAATAGGGTGAGGTTGGCTTCGACTTCAGGTTCGACATATTCTTCGGCTTCGGTTATGTGGAATATGGAATCATCAGGAAGCTGGATGATGAGGGGTTGATTGTTAGTTAGAGGGGCTTCAACCAGTTGGTCGGTGATGACTTGCCCTTTGATGGATTTTTGGGAGATGAATTCTAGGTCAAATTCAGTTAGGAGCATGATCCATTTGGTTGTGCATGAATTGTGATAACTTTTGTTCATCATATACCGAAGGGGATTATCTCGGGCGATGACAAAAGTTGTGTGGTTTAACATGTAGTGTCTTAACTTCTGAGTAGCGAATACTACTTCTAGGCATAGCTTTTCCATGTATTCGTATCTCATTTCGTAACTAACTAGTGTACGGCTGATGTAGTAGATAGCCTGCTCTTTGTCGAGAGCATTCTTTTGAGCTAGGAGTGTACCTAGCGCAAGTTCTATGGCTGAAATGTATAGGGTCAGTGGTAGTTTTGGGTGCGGTGGTGACATGATCGATGGTGATGTAAGGTAGGTTTTGATAGCATCAAATGCTCCTTGATAGTTATCATCCCATTTGAAGTGTACTCCTTTTTGTAGGAGATGATTGAATGGTTGGCATTTGTCTGATAATTGCGCTATAAATCTATGGATAGAAGTAATCTTGCCCTAGAGGCTACGCAATTGCTTTAGTGTGGTAGGAGGAGGCATCTCGATGATGGCTTTCACCTTACTAGGATCTACCTCAATGCCTCATTGGGAGACAATGAACCCTAGTATTTTTCCTGATGTAACACCAAACACACACTTCTTAGGGTTGAGGCGCACGTTGTGTTCTAATAATCGATCAAAAATCTGACAGAGATCTTCGAGATGGTCAACACGTTTCTTGGACTTAGCGATAAGATCGTCCACATAATCCTCAATATTTTTGTGCATTAAATCATGAAATATGTAGGTCATGGCTCGTTGATAGGTTGCCCCAGCATTTTTGAGGCCAAAGGGCATGACCTTGTAGCAAAAGGTCCCCCAGGGTGTTGTAAAGGAGGTTTTGTGTTGATCAACTGGGTTGATCCTGATTTGATTGTATCCTAAAAATCCATCCATGAGGGAAATCATTTCATGACCTATGATGGAGTCAATGAGGGAGTCAATGTTGGGTAGAGGGAAGTTGTCTTTGGGACAATCTTTGTTTAGGTCGCATGAAAATATGTGCAAACACGAACTTCACCAGATGGCTTAGGTACAGGGACCATGCTAGATACCCACTCGGGATAGTCGATGGGTACAATGAAGTCGATGTCTAGGAGCTTTTGGAGCTCAGAATTTACTATCAATGTGATAGTTGGATGCATGCGTCACAACTTTTATCTTACCGGTTTGGCATTGGGATCTAGTATAAGATTATGAACCACTACGGTAGGGTTGAGTCCCGACATGTCTTTGTATGACCATGCAAAAACTTTTATGTACTTGCATAGGAAGTTCGTGAAGGTGATGCACTCCTCGGGTGAGAGGCTAGCGGCTAATTTGAGGATGTGTGGATTTTTTGGATCATCATCGATGTCGACGTCGATTGTGTCCTCGATGAGCATGCGAGATCCATCATGCAATTTTTTGGGGATAGGAATGAGGTTGAAGTCATCAATGGCCTCGTTGAACTCGTATTCATCATCTATGTAAATGCCCGTGTGATGGACCTGAGGGGCTTGGGATGACATGGATGAGGAAGGGGCATTTACCACCCTGCAAGACATGAGGAGAAAGAAGGAAGTCTCCAGGTACTAGTATGTGTGAGATATGTGCGAGATCGATAAAGTTTGGGTTTGGGGTATCGTCTCAAATTCGCTGGTGGCTATAGCGGAGGGGAGAGCGTAAGTCTACTTCGACCATGTTGATCGATGCTGTAGGTGAAGTAGGTGGGGAAGACTTTGGTGAGGGAGGTTCAATGATTTGTGCACATCCTAAGAGGCTCAAGGGAGGTCGTAGGACAATTGGCGATGAACGCGGATGAGAGGCTACTCTTTGGAGTTGCCTATGTATAGGCAAGAACATGACTATACGTGTTGGTGGTGGATCAGGTGGGATTGGATCAGGCTCTATTGGTGGGGCAGCCAGGGATAAGGTAGCAAAGTGTTCTGCCAATCTCTCAACATCATAGAATAAAGAGGTATTGACTGTAGGAGATTCTTGGAAGAAGTCGCAGGGGACTGTGATGGTGGAAGTGGGCGAAGGCGTGTCTTCTAATATATCCATATCGATATATTATTCCAAGGTGTGTGTTGGATGTGGAGGAGGATGTAGGGATAAATCTTGGATCTCATATTCTAATGTATAGACGGTGGTTGGGTGATAACCTAGACCAGTTTTATCGGTAGGTGATCGAACACGAGGGTTAATGGGTGTATGTAACCCTTGTTCGTAGTGGCCAAGCCCGAATCCATGCCAATGGAAATGCTTGAGGTAGCGTAAAGCAAAATGAGGGTTGGCTAGGTGAGTAAGTGCATCATCAGAGCTAGATTGTGGTGGTGGAGAAGTTGGTGGGGGGATCAAAGAGTCGACTCTTGCGTACACAAAGTTGGTATGGTTGTTAGGACTTCCTAGTTGGACAACGGTTCCAATAGTCAACACCGAGGTTGAGGGATGGCCAAAATCTCAGGTAGATTGGATAGGGGGTTCACATACATGGGCATCATGTATATTATAGTCTCCTGGACCACTATTTGTCATGAAGATGGATATGCATGGTGTGGCATGATCTGGTGACTAGGGTGGCATATCAAAATCAGATGAGGAGGGTGAAAATTGGGATTCCCTAATGGTGGCGGCCGAAGGGTGTGGAAGTTGTTCATCTGGACTGAGTGTCGGTTGTTCCTATTCATGGTGTTTGGTTGTTGTGTCTTGAACAGGTTGTTTGTTCTGTGTATCTTGTGAAGGGGAAGGTATCTACTTAGGCACTGGACTACGTGGAGATGTAAATGTCCTAGGCTTAGGTCAAAAGGGAAGGGGAGGTGTTTGTGGTGTAGGAAGGATAGGGGCTTCCATAGGCAAGGATGGAGGAGGTAAGGTAATAGGTTGTATAATGGGTGGTGATGGTGGTTGCGGCACCGTGGGTGGAAATTGGAATGGTAGAGGTTGGGATGATTGTGGAGGCCATAAGGATGGTGATGAGAAAGGCATGGTAGAGGTTTTGGGTCCCACCAAAGATGGTGCTAATGGTGCAGACATCGAGGCTTGCGCTCTTGATGAACACTGGGATATTGAGGTGGAAGTTGGGGAGGATATCGATGCTCCTACCGATTGATGTGAAGACACGAGGAATAATTGGGATGATGAGAATGATGGTGTAGGTGGAAGGTCTGCCACATTGCAAAACTTAAATGGGTCTCCATCGGTTGGGACATAGTGAACTAATCCATTGTGGACGTACTTAAGGCAATGGTGTAATGTGGATGGGACACACTACATGTCTCTAATCCATGGGTGACCTAGGAGAATATTGTATTGCATTTCTCCTTGGATGATGTGAAAGAGGATGGAGATGGTACAGATGCCTACGCAGATTGGTAAGACTATGGATCCTATGGTAGGTCTCATGGAGCCATCAAAAGCACGTAGGTCAAGGGAAGGCATGGCAAAATGGGCTTGAGGGATGTACAGGTGATGTAGGGCTACTGTGGATATGATACTAATGGATGAGCCCATATCAATGAGTACCCGCTTGTAGGTGATATCGTTGATCATGGCTTGTATGTGGAGAGGGGGATCTGCTCCTTCTCCTACGAGTTTTGTTATCTCGTGGTCATGAAAATTGATTGAAGGTTGGAGGTAGCGTGGGATATTTCCTACAAAGTTGACAAAGGCATTTGTGTCATGTGTCTCTAGGTCAATGGAATATAGGATGTCATTCAATGCCTCGCGATGGGGTTGAGACTATTGTAGGAGGTCAAATATGGATAGCCATGCAGGGGCGTTACATAATTGATGGGTTAGACTACCACATATGGTAATCATATTTTGTGATGGTGGAGGTACAATATTAGACATGTGAGATGTTTATGGTGATGTGAACTAGACATGGGTAGAAATTATGGGTGCTGTCTAGAGTGGCAGGTATCGTTGGTTCCTCATAGTAAGGTTGATCATACCTACTACACCGCTTGATGGTGGATCATGATGTACACTATTCACTTGGTGAGGTGGAGCTGGGGATTTTTTATAGGTCTAGGATGATTGGGTCCTCTGTGGTCTGGTAGAGGGTTTTGAAAGATCTCTAAGTTTTGATTCTACGGGGCTAGAGGGTTTGCTACCTGAATGGTGCCCCTATCGATTAGGTATTGAAATTGCCCATGGAAGGAGCATCATGAATCGATATTATGGCCAGGCTACCTATGGAAAGGATAAAAGAGCTACTCGTTATAGTCATGAGGCTTGGGTGAACTTGGATCCAATGAGCGGATCTCAGGTAGAACAAGGTGGTTGCCCTCGTACAATATATGAAACAAGGCTGGTAATGGTTCGAATAAGGGTGTGAAGTTGCATGATGGAAGTTGTGGGTGCATGCCTCGATATTATTATGGTCAAGGTGGAGTAGGAGCATTGGCTTGAAATGCTTGTGGCTGCGGTGTATAGGGTGGAGGTGTTGGTGCTAATGCTAGAGTAGCAGCTACGACCTGGTTGGCTTGCGGTGGCTGAGGGTAAGGTTGATTTGGTGTGGGTCTATTGAAGCAGAAGTTGGAGTTATAGTTGGATTTGGCTCTCAACTTAATCTTTTTAGATTGAACCTTAATGTCTTCAATCACTTTCGCTTGTAAAATGGCATCTTTAAAGGTACAACTTTGGTGAATATGGAGGGATGTGGAAATGTGTTTGTGGCAACTCTTGAAAAAGAGTGTCATGAGCTTCATAGTGGGGAGGCTATAGGCAAGGTCATGGATAATCGCTCTCCATCTAGAAAAAAACTCAGTAATGGGCTTGTTGTATGCCTATCATAGGGCATACACATCAAAAAATGTAGTCTTTTTATTGATGTTGATGGAAAAGTGCTCTAGGAAGGAGTTGGCCAGCTGCTCAAAGGAATACAGGTTATGGTGTGGGAGCATGTTGTACCAATATAGTGCTATCCTGGTGAGGGACAGGGAGAAGGTATGCAACATGAGGGGGTTACTACTATGAATTTGGTAGCAGGACGAGCAGTAATTGTTCACATGCTCTCTAGGGTCTTCCTTACCTCTATACTTGTTGAATTTTGGTATTTCAAAGCGATAGGGGTAGGGAGGAATGGGAAATGATGGGTGGACTGGCTCGTTGCATAGTTCATCATAACAAGGCTTTTGTGGCCCATAGCTAGAGGTGTGTAGATTCAACATTTTGACTTCATATTGTAAGAGTTGAAGTTTATGTCTTGTAGAAGTGGGGGATTGAGCTATGGTAGGCTACCCCTGTGGATGTGGCAAATACTAATAATGTTGCTCTTCCCAATATTGTGAAGAGTATGGTTGTGCTTGATCTTGGTAAGGTAGGTACTGAGCAACATGTGTTGTCGTATCTATGGGCACTCTAGGTTGTAGGGTAAGTGTATATTTAGGATAATAGTATTGTGATTGGGAAACATGTAGTTGTAGCACAAGTACTTGTTGGGTTGGAGCCTAGTGTAATGGTTGGGCCGTAGGGGGTGATGACCAAGCTGGGGGAGGCGTAAAGAAACTGGGTGCAACTGGTAATGATTTAAGTGTTAGAGCTACTACCGGTACTAGGGGTGGATGAGACGAGGTATCAAAATATGGGATCTATCTCTGTCGTAGATGGTAGGCAGTAGGGAAGCTAAACTATGTAGAATAGCCTGGCTGAGTGGGTGGGTAAGCTGCTGGTCTCGATCCATAGGTAGGATGGATATTGGTAGTAGGAACCTAAAAAGGAGGAGGTGGCGGTATCCTAAAGGTCACCATAGATAAATGTGGCTCTAAAGGTTGGGTATCGTATAGTCTGAATACCTGGGAAATTGGCGAGAAAGCTATCAAAAATGTGGGGTAAGCTACCAAGGTAGGAGTTGGGTCAAGGGAAAAGTGTATGTGTACACTGCCTCTTGGGTTTACGCACCTTGCTCCTAAAGAGGTGGTTGATAGATGCCTTCAGATATGATGAAAAATGGCTCTTGGTAAGGTGATGGTTGAGACTCTTATAAAGAGTACGTGTGTGAGGTTTGAGGAGATGCTTGTGGTTCCTGTTGGGGAGGAAGTTGTTGTGCAGTTTGGAAGGATGGATTCTGGTTTCCTACAGTAGAGGATTATGGATTGGTCACCATTCCTACAGTAGGGGCGAATGATGTGACATTTAGATGGGTATGGTTTAGGAGTGGTGAGTTATGGTCAAAAAGAGATTGAGATAGATTTTGGAAGAAAGGATGTGCAAAGGTGGGAGAGGTAGGTATGACCTCCTCGTCTATGGTAAAGAATGGAGGGGGTTGTCTTGGCTATATATAGATCACATGGTCACATAACGTGGTCGATGGATTAGGCGAGGATGGGGCTGAAAGGAATGGGTAATCCTCTACAAGTGAAGTAGCGAGGACTTCACTCAAGATTGATGTCTTATCTAGAGGCATTATGTGTGTGAAATGTACATTGGATTCCATGCATGAATCGGATGTATCTATGATCTTCCCCTTCAGTGTCAAATGAGTGAGAGTGGACTGACTAAAGGAAGTGACAGGCATCTCCTCTATGAAGCGCGCTTGCTCATGTGCTCTACTATGAGTGACCACAGGCATTATAGCATGTGTGCTAGAGTTTTATAAATAAAACCTATGTAATATAGACTAGACTGTGTCTAATATAAATGTGAAGCAAGTGACATGTTGTATGTGGTAAAACAAAATATAGTGTAATGTGTTGAGACCTATCAGTGATCATGTAAACAATGGTAGACCGAAATCAATTCTAAATGCTAAAAATAAATATATTTTTCTTCGTTTTGTGTGTTGTAATGTTGGTACTTCCTATGTAGAATCAAGGGTAATAGAGTGAATACTCTAGCAAATCGAGAATGTCATTGATATCAAACCTCCTACAACACCCAAATATGCACAAAATAGAATGGTATCACAACATGCAAGCGGTGACCTGTATGGAAGGTATAGTAAAATGATATCCTAAATGGGGAGAACCCACTATGCTAAAGTGAGTTCACTATATCCTCTCATGAAAAGAGGTGGCACTATCTATGACATGCTAGGCATGGTCAACAACCCCATGCTTTCGCTTCACCCTCGGGAGGGCTTAGTCCAGAATGATAGTTATCATGTCCATGAATTATGTGAGCCTTGTGGATGAAGGCATCTAATCCTGTCCCACTCCATAGGTAACCACTGGTGATGAAATCCAGGGCCCAATTACAAAAGTGGGGGATTTTTCGATGATGAAATCCAAAAAATTGCTCATGTGGGGTTGCTAGGTGTCTAGGGGGTGAGACCTGGTGGAGGGTACAACTCCGTTGACACCAGTATTGAGCGATGGATTGGGGATGAAGTCCAATCTCACCACTTGATTAAATACCACATGAGTGTGTGTGGGTTTGTATTTTTCTAACGGTGTATGCAAGGTAAGAAACTAACTAATTGTCTTTTCAAAATAAAACTAGTCCTAATGCCTTTTTGAAAGAAAATGGTAGGATAAAGAGTTCTTTGCAAAGAAATAGTCTAACCCTAAATACCCTTTCAAAGAAAAATAGTATACTTTGTAAAGCGTGGAAACATGCAATCCAAATGTGTGGAATACAGGGCATTAGGAAACACTAATTTTACTTTAGAATGCAAAGCTATTTTTAGCGATGAAAGCTATCAACGAAGGAGGAAACAACGTAGGCTCATGCTACATAAAAAAATAAAATACGAATGCAAATTTATTTGAAAAATAAATTTAATAAACTTTCTGGAAAGTTGTAGGTTCTAAAATTTCAAAAACCCTAATAATCTTACAAACTTGCAATGAAAACAAAACTACACCTAGAAATGGCTATTTAGCTAGGTAATGGAAATTTTTGCTTCTAAAACTTGCAACAGAGGTAGAAAAAGTGAAAATACCTGCATTCTGATGCTAAGGGGTATTTTTTTGGCCCCTGAAGAGGTCACCCCAATTGATTTGGGGGGGTTTTGAGGCTTCTATGCTCAAATCACCACCCAGGGGGTGAATTCAATTTTGAAGGCTCAAATCTGATATTTGATAGTCTAGGGGGCCTTTGTAGGCTGTAGGGAGGTTTGAGATAAACAAATATTTAGATTTTAGGGCTCTAAAATACACTTCATAACCTAGGGGATGAATTGATAGTAAGTTCATGGGACGAGGGGCAAATCAACTACAAAGGATTCAAATCAGGGCTCTGATGACCTAGGGTGGTTCCTAGGGTTTTGGAGGTCTTTGTGGTAGATAAATTTGGTACCTGCAAGATAAAAAAATAGAGGACAATGTCAAATTTATAAAATAATCAATATAGCACTATCCATTATGGGAGGTCCCATCGGGCGTGCCAGAATGAAACGGGCAAAAAATGACATTTGATAATTCAACACAAGATAAAATATTCATTAAACAGAGAAACTATATTCCATTGATATTAATAAAAATGTGTTACAAGAGGAATGTGTTGCCATTTATCCATTTATATTTCAAACAAGGTTACAATAAATCTGATGCCTTCTTCAGTCATCCCTCAATGAAGGTGGGCTTCTTTGTATGTGGGCCACCACATGGTTTACTTGTTTGTTGTTGTTCTTCCTCTTCAGATCTACTAGATAACCTGAAAAAGGGTGTTAGTCCATAGAGGGGCTTGCCTTAGTTAGGTCTCGTAGTGATATAGAAAAATCAACTGATAATATATGCAGAAAACTAAAATAAACTGTAAGAATGGACATAAAACACTAAAATGGAGCTTACCTACTAGATCTGGGTTGATCTAGACACTGTAGACCCACTTCACCACCCAGGGGATGAATTAGGGCTGGATTCATGGGGTAAGGGGTGATTTGAGCTGTGAGGTCCATTTTGTAGAATCCCTTCGGTGGATCAATTACTAGGTAGCTAGTGTGCCTCTGTTTGCTATTGAAATCTGACTATGTGCATCGAGAACAAAATGTTCAATGTTTACTTTCCATTTCTATAGAGTTTATGTGCTTTGTTAACTTTTGGAGAGAGATAATTAGGGGTTTAGGGCCCATTATTTATAGGCAATGGCAAGGTGCAGGGGGAGTTAGATAGACTAAATCTAGGTTGAATTTATGTTAGGAAATGCAATGTAGCAACATCACATTCCTTATGGGAAATATCTCATCCTCACACATGTGTGAGGATGGATTAGGGCTAATCCTGATTATGAGGTCTTAAGTTAATTTAGGGCATGATTAAAAGAAACATCCTAACAAACCCTAATTTCACACAGGTGGGAGGGTGCAATTAGCATTAATTAGGAATTAGAGGTTAATTAATCTAATTTCCCCTAAAAAGGTGACTTAGGTGAAGTCAACATTAAATTAGATTTTTGGAATTGACTTGTTAATTGTTTTTGCCAATTAATAGCCCTTGGGGGCCTCAATTGAGTGCAAATCAGTTGTTGAGGGATATCCCAGTGCTCGGGATGTGGTTTTGAAGGCTTATTAGGGTTTTGGACCTAAAAGCTATATATGGGAGTCTACACACTGCTATGGTGAACTATGGCAATCTATGTATGACTATGCATGACTACGCATAACTACGCATGACTACACATGACTACGCATGACTACACATGACTACGCATGACTACGATAGTCTACAATAGCCTACAATAGCCTAGGGATGTCTGGAATCGCTTATGGATACGTAGAGATAACAATGTGTGACTTTTGGATGTCTACAATAATTTATCCATCCTTATTAAATTTTAATGTATTTGTATAGTAATAAATTATTTAATTCATATCTCCATGGTAAAATCTAATGTATCCTATCCCTTAGATAATCACCCTCATTAATGTTTTTAAATAATGATTCTCATTAATCATCTTTAGGATTAAAACATATGCACTAAAGAAATTTAAATTCATAGTGGAAGTCTAAAATATCCTACTAAATGCAAATAATTATATTTAAAAACTTTGATAAAAGCATATTAAAGAAATAATTTTGACACCAATGTTTATGATTTCAAATCCTAATATTCACACCAAGAAAATGCTTGATGTTATAATATTCTATTATATGTACCCTCATAGTTAAGCTTGAGGTTAAACCTATTTGCACCAAGATACCAAATCATCCCATGCCATATAGATGTAGATACCCAATTTGAACAAATGGTTAATATTCAAGTTTGTCAATATCTTCATCAGTTAGCCTTTTTATTAACCAAATCAAATCAACCTTTCTTTTGGCTAAATTTGGAGCATTTCTCACTCCAAAAATGATAGCACCAGGGCATGAGTGATAGCACCAATGAAAATAACATGAACTAGTGACACTTTTATAAAAATTCTCTATTTTGAACTTTTCCCATACGTTCTACCCTGTAATGGTCATGAGGAAAAATCACTAGTGCAATAGCACTACTGATGCTATCATCTCCTAATGCTTTTAATTATCATATGAAAAATTCAAGAAATTTTACTTACTATCATTAATAAATAGTCCCCGCAAATTTTATGTGCAACTCCTACAAAAATTCTAAATTCAAGAACTGGCATTCTTGTCATCATCAATGCAATTCTTCCCCCAAGGAGCTATGGCTTCCTATAAATCCATCACTTGGAAAGTCCAATCCATGAAATTTTCATGGTAGCAAAGATTTTCCAAAATTCACCCATGGCCTTTTGAAAGCAATAAAATTATACCAAAATCTCTCTAGAATCATTGCAATCAAGCATTGTGCATGGCAAGATCATACCAAAATATTACCATAATATTATGAAGACCATTCTTGCAAGAAATTAAGGTCTAATGTTTGCAAGCATCCAAGCCTCCAACCAAGCCTACAATCAAGTCTACAAACTCTCAAGCAATCATCAAGAATTAAGCATCCAAACTCAAGCATTCGAGTGACATCAACAAGCAAGCTAGCAAGATTTCGAGAATCTTCTAACAAGGGGAAGTAACCTTGTGATTTGGAGTGTGCTCTTTTCCTTTATTTTATTTTGAATATTCATTGTCTTTATAGCTTTAGGACTTTTATCTTATTGAATTTAGAGCTATTTTTATATTTTGCATTTGCATTTAGTTAACTTTTCATTTTATCATTTAATTTTGATCTTAAGCAAATAACTATATGTTTTTTTTTGTTTAATAGGACCTTTGTACTTATAGCTTAAGGCCCTCCATCATAGACATCATACTACTCTCAAAAGTGAAACCATTGCCATATTAAAGGTTAGTGGAACTATTGCTCTGTAGTTTACATAGATCAAAAGCACTAGCTTTGAGCAAGCACATATAACTTGATATCATGATCCAAGGGTGTTTTTACCACTTGTATTCATTTATTATATTTGATCATTATTTTTCATTTATTATATTTGATCATTCTTATCATTTCTATCTATCTGAATAGGGGTCTAATTTTTTTCAAAGAAGTTCAACTATCTTCTGCTAGCTCATACAAGCCCCTTTATCACCGATTATCTCTTTTTTAAATCTACTTTGTAGGTTAATAATAACACCATTGATAGGCGGTAACATAAAAAATGCTTCTACATATTGGTGATAATTTAGCTACCATGGTAGAAATATGTTATTCTACCTCATAAATCTATCATTTAAGCATTTAGGATCTATTTTCTATTTATTGTTTGTGTAATCTAGGTTCTATTTTCTATTTATTGGTAAAATAGACAAGTGAAAAGCAAATAACTAGTTATTATTAATCATAAAAGTGGATCATATTAATCATTAAGCTTTAGCATTTAATAAAAAATACATGTAGCTATATTATAGGCTTTGTATACTACATATTTTGCACCCTTGACTCAAAAGAAAAATTATTATTTTCATAAAAATCAAAAGAGTATTTAGTTTATAAATTTATTGTTGCATTTATATGTGCATAAAGGTTAGATTAAGGTTAATCATAGACACTGAAGTATCTTAGGATAAATATAGGTGCTCTTCAACTAATCAAAAAAATATATATTTTAAGCTCCCAAAATTTCTCTAGTCTCAAAGTGACATAGAGGAAAGATGAAGAGCATTGCAAAGAGGTCCTTTGTGATACCTTTACCCTTTCTCACATTACCCCATTTTAATGAATCTAATGTGAACACCATTGTGGGTCCCAAGATCCTTATTTGTACAAGCTAAGCCGTAATCAAACTAAAATTTATTAGACCTTAATCAAGGTCATATAATATGGTTTGTTTAGATTATATCATATTAAATATAGATAACAAGAACATAAAAAATTTCTAGTCCTATGAAGGATCTTCATGATCGTTTGAGTAATTATCATACAAGTTATAATGCTCTAGTGGGTATATATCAAGCTTGGATTGACATCTTCCCATATAGGATCTTGTGCATGATTATGCCTACTATGGAGTTTATTGTAGTGGGATAGTGGGAGTCATAAGGAGTCATACCATTAGCTCTCACATGTCATATTGGCCACATATCCAAGTGGTCACCTCCACATATCATTAACAACCCATGTAACAACTTTATCTCATGTATTGATAGGTATATATATAGGAGTAAGATATATAGGGACCTCTAGTATATACATAGGAATTTGAGGTATATAGGTCATATTTGGTATGCCAAAGGAAGGGGATATAAGGTTACAAAAACATCTTCTCTTTATTCTATAATCAATTCTTTAAACATTTGTTTAACTAATTCAACCTTTCTTTCCTTCCAACCCATGGCTAAGAGATGTTGCCTAACCTATAGTGCCACTCATCAATTGACCATCAACCCTAACCTTTCAATCAAATGCCTAAGGGTCAAACTACCTTTCAAAACCTAAAATTCAAAGAAGAAGATAAAGAATCTCCCTCCTTAGGTTTTCTAACCCCAATCCATGATGATCAAGGGAGAGTGGTTTTTTAATCTGCTAATCACATAGCTTTCTTCTTACATATACATAAGGAGGTTATGAAATACTTCATTGGGTAAGGTCATGTCATCCTAGGTATTTTTGTAGGGAGGGTTAACTCTTGAACTATCCCCAATAACCTATCTCTAATCCTTTGTATTTCAATCAAGTAGATCCATCCTTTTGATCCTTAAATGTAAACCTTAAAGCATCAATGTCTAATATTACTAATTATAATGTCATCACCACTTCCATGGATGTTGGGACACAAAAAATACCATTATATTTGGGATATAATTAATATTTTTCCTTCTTTTGAAGAACTATTATAGGACAATGCGAGTTTCCCTATATCTCAAGAAGTGATCACAAGTCATATTCCTAACCCAAATATACCCTCAATTATTTCAATCTCTATCCCTCATGTTAATAACCTTCATTCTAACCTCGTAAGTATGAGTATGGGTTTCAATAAAAATCCTAATCCCATAATCTCTTATCCTTTATCTTCTAATCCTTTCAATCCAAGCATTTTTGGAGTTAGTTATACGATTCTAACCTTAACATTGTATGTCCAAATTGTTAGGGTAAAAAGTAATATTTATTTTTACCACTAGGTTATTCCATTATTTACTTTGATTTACCATTGTAAATATCATTAACTATTACCTATGGTTAATGATATATATTTATATTTGATTATTCACATTGTAACGTGAATAATATTTGGTTAGTGGTTAGCATCAATCTCTAAGGTTGTTAGCTACCTTAGGGGGGAAGGCTTCCTAATTCACGTTGTTTACTACCTAAGGGGAAAATAGTTGCTTTAGGCTATTCATAGCCTAAGTCATATGTTATTTAAACCATTGCACTCAATAGATTTGCTAATCATTCTTGATGAATTATTTTGCATACTCACATTGAATTTGGCATCATTGGCATCAGAGCTACGAATTAGGCAAGACGTGTACACTGGGCAAGACATGAGGAAGACTTGTTCCAGGCACGTTTCAAGGTGGCATCACGTGGAAAACCTTGGTTTGATTATTTATTTTCCTAATTTTTTTTTTGTGTTTCCAATTGAAACACAACTTGGACCAACGACTCGACAATCCACCAGAGGCACACTACCTACTATGAGCCACCTTCCCTAAGCCGATGATCGAAGAAGTGGCTCTGATGATTGCTCCAAGGTAACCAACCATGACCAACAGGAAGGAGCACCCTTTGATGATCGACCAAGACCTTCCTTGAGCCAATGATCGAAGAAGTGACTTCGATGACTGCTCTAAGGCAACTAACTACAACCAATAGGTAGGAGTGCCCTCTAGCGATCGACCAAGACCAAAGGGTAGGAGCACCCTCTGATGTTTGAAAGGACTACTATCGATGTGAGGACAACCATTAACTGATGATATGTGACCTGACAACCATAGAATCTTGACCTGACATGAATTTTGAGGCCATTTGATGTGGCCTTCTAACATGGTAGTCTGACGTGGCACTCTAAGTTGGGTAGGTGAGAGAACCGAGGGGCATATGTGGTAGTCTAACGTGGCACTATGAACTAGTTGGGAATGAGAACCGAGGTATATATGTGGTGATATGTGGTATACTACGTGGACACCTGGCGCATCGTAAGTTCATCTATGTGGCAGTGAGGTGTTGGTTAGTGCATTCAGTAATAAATGGTCATATTCGATTGCCCAAAGGTAGTCGATAAGAAAGGGGGGAGATTATTTTTTTAAGAAGCTCAAAATTGCTGGCACGGGCAATGTGGGATATATCCCACTAAAAAAAAAAATTGGTCATTGCCGGCCATAAATTGAAGTCGATGCTCTTCAATTCCAAGAAGCTCAGCAGCCTGACTAGTTAGTCAGGCCAACATAAGTCTTTGGCCGCTGATCGACACATGATCAATTCCTATCGATCTTGAAAACATTAGTTTTTCTAAGAAAAACATTAGAAAGGTAAAATTTTTAATCTTTTTTTTGTATTATTTATTTTTTTTAGTAATTTTTCAATAATTTTTTTATTAGTTTAAAATCATTTTATAACCAAATTTAAGATGATTTTTTACGTAATTTATTTTTATTGATTAAATTTGCTAGACTAATTAAATTTATGCAATAAAATTTGAAAAATAAATGTAAATTATTGGTTTTCAAATTTTTAAGAGTGATGTTTTTTTGTTTTCTCCAAAATTGAGGATAAAAGACAAACCAAAACACATTTTTTTGCAACAAGTTGAGAATTGTAAACAATTTGCTCCAAATTTTATTTCTAATACTTTTTTGAGAGTACATGTTTTATTTCTTGAAGATAAAGCCTTGGATTAAACAAGATCTTCGTCATCAAAGAGTTATAAGAAAGAGGAATGAACTTTAACGATAAACAACAAGATCTCATTTTCATCATATGCTTCGAGAGCATAGAAGAATTTTACCTCACTTCCTTACTTACACTGATCCTTGGAAGGGGTTGGATCGAAGTTATGGTCCCATGAGGATTAGGGAACCCTTTAATCCTGATGCCCCTCCAATATTTGAGTGTTGAAGCCTTAAGGGTTCACTAAAATCGAGTCGTATGTCGATCGGTTCTGGATAGCCTTTCAAATGCTTGTCGTGTGTCGACATGTCTTGAAAGGTAAGCTACTATGTTATTTTGCAAATCAAAGGGGGGATAATTGATCTTTGATAAATTGTCTTTTTGCAAAAGTTGTAAAACAAAGGGAGGAGAATTTGAAACATCAAATTTATTTTTTTTGCACATCACAAATACATATTTTGTTGCAAAAACTTAATAATTAGGTGCATTTTCGATTTTACTCGACACCTATCTTTAAAATTGGTATCATAAATAAGGTACATTTTTGGTTGCATCTGACACCTTAGTGATCAAAATTTTTTTGGCACTCTTTTTTGATTGATTATTGCATTTTTCTTTCTTGTTTTTGCAATTACAAGTCATAAAATCAAAGAGCACACAAACCCCAAAATCTCATAGTAATTTGTGTAAACTCATTACACAGGTATAAGACCAATTTTTTTGAAATTCTCTTCTCAAATCCCTAATTCACTCTTTACTTGTTTGGCTTAATTCCCTCAAACTAACTATCCTTCTTTGGATAGTTAGGCAGGTGCCATTAAATACCAATAAAGAGTGAATTATCTCTAATTTCTACTTGTTTGGCTTAAATATCCTCAAACTGATTAAATCCTTAACAAATATTTTTTTAGGCAAGGGCCATTAAATACCAAGTAGCAAGAAAGAGAGACCATATTGGATCCATTCTAGACCCTTCCTAAATGACAACTATCAATAAATATTTAAATGATACACAATTGCTAAAGGGCTCTAATTTTTTAGCATGGAAGACCAAGATGAAAGCAATCCTTACTATAGAGGAGATGTGGGATTTAGTGGATGGCACTGATTCAAGACCCACATCACCAGGAGCAGATAAAAAAGCATGGGATAAAAAGAACAATCATATTCTCATGTTGATACTCCTAGCAACTACTGATGAGATCCAGCCCCACATTAGTGAAGCAAAAAATGGTAAAGATGCATGGGACTCATTGTGTACCATTTTTGAAGGAAAGAATCAATCAATGATTCTAAACCTTCAAACCCAACTTCATACACTCCATATGAAGTCAGGCGAATCAGTAGAACTTTTCCTCTATAGAGTGGCAGAACTGAAGTTAAAGCTCAATGCTTTAGGAGCTAAAGTAGAAGACACCATTCTCACTTCAATAATTTTGAGGGCTCTTCCTAAATCCTTTAAGATGTTAATCACTTCCCTTAATGTATCTCAAAGAACGGTCACCTTTGTGGAGTTGGTCAACTTGCTTCAAATAGAAGAAGCAAATCAGCTCCAAAGTGATGAAGTGTTAAACAATGCACTTTATTCACATAATAAAAGTGGCAAGAACAAAGGTAACTATAAAAAGGGAGGATCATATTCAGGATCATCCACAAAAGATAAGGGGAAACAACCTCAGTCACAAGGGAAATATTGCAAGAATTGCAAAATGGACAACCATGACACCAATCGGTGTTGGTTTAAAAATAAACAAGAAAAGAAGGGCAAAAACAAGCCACAAAAAAAATTAGACAACAAGAAAATGTTGCTATTGAAAATTGTAATTCTGATTTAGAAAGAGCACACAAAGTGCTCATGACCCATAAAGATTCTACACAACATGATTTTGTTTGGTATATTTATTTAGGTGCCATAGTGGTTTGAGACATTTGTGGCAAGAGAAGGCAAACTAGTAACAATTGCTGATAATAAGACCTATCATGTCTAGGGAGAAGGCAATATATCTGTTTTCCTTCTATATGGAAAGTGTCATGTTAAAAATATACTTTATGTTCTAGGATTGAAAAAAAATTTGTTGTCAGTTCCCCAAATCCTCGATAAAAATATGGTTGTCAATTTCAAAATAGAAAATTGACTGAAATGTTGCTATATCACCAAGTAGGGTAAACACATAGCAACCGGTTCTTACAAGCATGGCTTGTTCACACGAGATGTTGTTTCAACACCTCATGTTGCCATGGTGGTCAACACAAAGGAGGTCACTTCTCTTTGGCATAAGATATTTGGGCATCTAAATATTGGGTATTTACTTGAGCTAAGTAAATATCAAATGGTGAAAGGACTTCCTACCCTTTCATCTACATTGCCAATATGCTCAGATTTCTTAGTAGGGAAGCAATGCCAAGCACCATTCAAAGCTAGCTCTTCTCGAGCTACCAAACCATTGGAGTTAGTGCACACTGATTTGTGCGGTCCCATACCACCAAGTTTTGGAGGCAAAAGGTATTATCAGTTGTTTGTAGACGATCACTCATGGAAAATGTGGGTCTTCTTTCTTCAACTAAAATATGAAGCATTTTCCTACTTTTAGTAGTTAAAGAAACTAGCTGAGAAAGAGTCTACATGCTACATAAAGACCCTCCACTCATATTGGGGGGGGGATATACCTAAAATGAATTCTCTTCATTTTTGAAAACACATGGGATCAAAATACAGCTAACCACAACCTATTCTCCACAGCAAAATGGAGTTTCTGAAAGGAGAAATCGTTCCATCATGGAAACGGTTCACAGTATGCTTAAAGGTGCAAATATTGAGCAATGCTATTGGGCAGAAGCTATCACAATGGCCATATATCTTTTGAATAGGGCACCCATAAATGTCCTTAAAGATATAACTCCATAGGAATCATGGAGCGATAGGAAGCCCTCCATATCTCATCTAAGAGTCTTTGGGTGTAAGGCATTTATGCATATACCTAAAGAAAAGAGAAAGAAACTAGATGAGAAAACCTTACAACACATTTTTCTTGGATATGATGAATATTCTAAAGGGTATCGATTGTATAACCCTAGAACCAAGAAAATACACATAAGTAGAGATGTGGTGTTCGATGAGGCTTTCACACCTGGAATATACCTGGAATATGAGGAGCCACATAAAAAAACTCCTCCACCTCAAAAAAATATGCTAAAGTGGTATACAAGTACAGTGAGAGATTCAAAATTGACCTCACCTCCTGATATTACTCTGAATCATCCTCAAAATTGCAACATATCTCAATAGAAGAGAACAAAAGCATCACCAACAGTTGATGACCTTTGCCAATATTTCGAAGAGATTTCTGTAGACAAATATATTGATAGTGGAGAAGACATAGAGATTGATGATGAGAGGGTTTATATGTCTTCATATGATGAACATGAACCCTCCATGATCAAAGAAGCACTTAGTGAGCCATAATGGAAGGTAGCTATGGATGCTGAATATACATATCTCATCAAGAACAATACATGGAAGCTGGTTAATTTACCTTCAGGTAAGAAACCCATTGGCTGTAAATGGGTTTAAAAAATGAAATACAAGGCAGATGGAACCATTTACAAGCATAAGGCTTGCCTTGTGGCAATGGGCTATGCTCAAAAGGAAGACATCAATTACGAAGAGATATTTACACCTATTGTAAGGATGACCACCATTCATGTTCTTTGTGCTATGGCAGCACAATATGGATGGAAACTTCATCAAATGGATGTAAAGAGCACCTTCCTAAATGGTGATTTGAAAGAGGAAGTATACATGACTCAACCACAAGGATTTGTTGAAGAAGGCCATGAGAAACAATTTTACAAACTGGTTAAATCCTTGTATGGGTTGAAACAAGCCCTTAGAGCATGGTATGTAAAGATATACAATCACATTCTACAACATGGATTTAAGAGAAGTCCTTCAGATGTAAATCTCTATGTTAAGAATATTGGTTCTGATATAGTGATACTTGTACTCTATGTGGATGATTTAATCATAATCGACAACTCAGAGACATTAATAGATGTCGTGAAGAATGACTTGAGAGAGTCATTTTATATGATATATTTGGTATTTCTCCACTACTATCTTGATCTAGATATTGAACAAAAAAATAATTACCTAAGGGTAACTCAAAAGAAGTACGCCAAGACACTGGAAGAAAAGTATCGAATGACTGATTGTAAGCCAAAAGCAACATTAATAAAACAAGTGCTTCAGTTGTCATGATATGATGATTCACCTCATATATATGGCACTCTTTATTATCATATGATTGGGATCCTTATATACCTAACAAATACTAGACCAAATATCACATTTGTTGTGAATTATCTTTCTCGGTTCATGCAAGAACCAAAAGTTACTCATTGGAAAGTAGCAAAACGTGTTCTCCACTATATCCATGGTAGTGTGGAGTATGGTTTAGAGTATAAGAAGAATGAAAAATTCTTCTTACAGGGTTTTTTAGACTCTGACTATGCTGGATCAATAGATGATCGAAAGTCAACATCTGGATATGTTTTTCATCTAGGATCCGGACTTGTCTCATGGCACAACAAGAAGCAACATGTGGTTGCTATATCTTCAACAAAGGTAGAATATCATGCAACATGAGATATCGTGTGCGAAGAAATATGGTTGAGTCACATCATAGCAAGTATGGGTTTACCCAAGAAAAATCCAATTCACTTATACTGTGACAACCAGGGTGTTTCGAACTTAGTGAAGAATCCAGTTAACCATGAGAGCACCAAACATATTGACACATAGTGTCATTTAATTCATGATAAAGTTTCTAAAAACAACATCAAGCTCCAATACATTCCCACTGACGAACAAGTTGCAGACATCTTCACAAAGGCACTTGGACATGTCAAATTTGAGTTGTTCAGAAATACACTATGTATTTCAAAAATAATGTAATAAGGGGGGATGTTAGGGTAAAAAGTAATATTTATTTTTACCACTAGGTTATTCCATTATTTACTTTGATTTACCATTGTAAATATCATTAACTATTTCCTATGGTTAATGATATATATTTATATTTGATTATTCACATTTTAACGTGAATAATATTTGGTTAGTGGTTAGTGTCAATCTCTAAGGTTGTTAGCTCCCTTAGGGGGAAGGCTTCCTAATTCACACTGTTTACTACTTAAGGGGGAAATAGTTGCTTTAGGCTATTCATAGCCTAAGTCATATGTTGTTTAAACCATTGCACTCAATATATTTTCTAATCATTCTGGTTGAATTATTTTGCATACTCACATTGCATTTGCCATCATTGGCATCAAAGCTATGGAATAGGAAAGGCACACATACTAGGCAAGGTAGGAGGAAGACTCAAGGGAAAATCACACAAAACACCTTGGTTTAATTTTTCTAAGGTTGTGTTGATTGCTTGGTTTGATTATTTATTTTTCTAAGTTTTTTTGTGTTTCCAATTGAAACACAACTTGGACCAATGACTCGACAACCCACTAGAGGCACACTGCCTACTACGAGCCACATACCATGAGCCAATGACTAGAGAAGTGGATCCAATGATCGCTCCAAGGTAGTCAACCATGACCAGTAGGTAGGAGCACCCTTTGCCGACCAACCAAGACCTACCCTAAGTTGACGACTGGAGAAGTGGCTTCGATGATCGCTCTAAGGCAGCCGACCACAACCAGTGGGTAGGAGCACCCTTTGGTGACTAACCAAGATCAGAGGGTAGGAGTTCCATCTAATGTTTGAAAGGACTACTATTGATGTGAGGAAAATTACTGACTGACGAGATGTGACCTAGCGATCATGAAACCTTAACCTGGCATAAATTTTGAGGTCGTTTGACGTGGCCCTCTAACATGGTAATTTGATGTGGCACTCTAAGCTAGTTGGGTGCAAGAACAAAGGGGTATATGTGGTAGTATGAAATGGCACTATGAACTAGATGGGCACAAGAACCGAGGGGTATATGTGATGATATGTGGCATACCACGTGGAAACCTGATGCGTTGTAAGCCTTAGTGGCCTCACCTTGGAATGACACTATCAAATTTGAAGGTATTTTCTAAATATATTTAGGGATCTTGTGGATATGTTTTTAAAAAAATTGTCTATCTATATTGAGGAGAAGGTTATGAATATCGACTTATATCAACTCAAACAATGAAAAGACAAGAAATTTAATAACTTCTTTGCAAGATTATGAGTCCTAGTAGGGAGACTTCAATATATCCCCTATCAAGAGACCTACTAGATATATTTATAGTTAACCTTAATGATAAATTAGCCTTCTATTTAGAGATAGCCAATGTATCTTATTTTGAATATGCCATTAACATTGCCAAGAGAGTAGAGGCTACCCTCCTCAAAAAATAACATTTGAAATCCAAACCCCATAAGGACAATAATAATTCTTCATCCACCTAGAGGAATAGTAACAAAATAAACATATTATAGGTAATGGGGTTATGGAATCACTAAACTAATAATATTAGTACTATGATTAACCTTCAAAATCTTGTCTTAGGGAAGCCACGACAATCAAAACCTAGAAGAAAGCATTATCAACTAACAAACCTCCTTTACCCATCCTAGACCAACACCTAAAAGCCAAAATAGTGGAGTTTCCACCCACTAAGCCTTTAGATACCAAAATGGAAAATGCTTCTTGGTTTTATCCCAATGAGTGATACACCTTCCATTTCATTAATAGTCGTGTGAACGATAAATGTACGAGTCTAAGGAACCTAATCTAAATCCTAATCAATGAAGGTTAAGTGGTTCTAAAAAACTTTAAGTATTAAACCTCTTCTAATTAAGACCTGATCAATGAAGGTCAAGTGGTTCTCAGCAACTCTATGTCTCAAACCTCTTCTAATTAATACCTTAGAAATTTTCAAAATTTACTACATAATCATAATAAAAATTGAAATGCAACAAATAACATTCACTATAGGAATGCCCCACCTCCAAAACAAAGGATGGTGGACAAAATATATTCTTCTAATTATCCTTCTTCCACTTGTATTTTTACTAAACAACAAGACAATATCCTTTGTCTTATCAACCTTCTAGACCTCCTTTGGTCATTTGTACAAATAGAACTTCTTAAATTATAAGCTAAGGTTAAGAGAATATTTTATTTTCTCCATCAAATTGAGAGTACCCTAGCTAAAATATTCCTTCTTGAGCTTCTCAAGACCTCTCTAACTCATAGGGATATCTTACTCAAAATTTGGAATGAAAAAGTTGTTCCTTAAGACCTCAACTAGAATGATCTCCCTTATATGGTGGGATCCATTAAGATAAACCATGTAACTATATCATTCTATGAGGATGATATCCCTCAATTATCTATGGTGAAATATCTCCCATTATACATTTTGAGCCACATTAATGATATATTGACTAAATGAATCCTATTCAATAATGGCTTTTGTCTCAATGTTTATAGCCTAAAATTTAATAGTATTTTTGGGATAACCAAACAAGTTTTGAAAAAATATTATCTTGTTATTAGGGCTTCTAATAATGAGGAATGTGATTCTAGTGGCACTATAGTCTTACCCCTCAAAGTCAAACATCATATTTTCAACAATATTTTCTATATGATGCCTTGTGACTTATCCTACAACATTCTTCTTGGGAGGCCATAGATCCATGCAATGCAAGCTGTTCCTTCAACCCTTCATGAGTTCCCTAAATATTAATCTAGGGGTAAGACTTATCATATTTTGTTCAGATACAACCCTGAAACCTTTGCCTATTACCAGGTTATTGAGGTTGAGAACCCTAAAGCTTGTCTTTGCCCTTATCTCAATTAATATCTTGAGCCATCTTCTTCTTCTCAACTTTCAATTATTGATGCATTAAGGTCTCTCACCTTGAGTAATCAACCTAATAATATATTTGAAGGTCAAACCTCTAATCTAACCAACATCATCATTAAAAATCTAGATAATAATCAACCTTTTATTTTTATTTTTAAGTGAAAATACCTTGCAAGTCCACCTTGGTATGAGAGACCATGACCAGGGGGTTCTACACCATAAAAGTCACCCGAAGTCGTGCTCGGCCCTGCCCACACCAACATTATCAATTGGATTTTGGATACCCAATTCAATTTTTGGTAGGGTGGAGATTCAAACCAGGGACCTCCCTTGGAGGATTGCATCAACATTTTCTAGAACTTGCTAAGCTCCCTTCATCTTCTCAAACCTTAGGTTTGCTTCTTTATTTGCACTAGTACTACTAATAATGAGAAAATACATGTGTTGACTGCTAAAAATGTACACCCATACTTGCACTCGTATATAGCATCAACATGGGAACTTTTATATCATGTGGAGTTTCTTGAGAGAAAAAGACCTCTGTAGAGAGTTGGCTCTCAAAAACTACAAAGAGAAAAGGGAAGAAAGAAAATAAAACAACAAGACAAACAAGGAAAACAAAAGAGAACATAGGTGATAGTGCTAAAAGAAAAAGGTTGAGTGATCCACCTAAAACTTCATAAGATACATAATACAATAGATATGTAACATAAAATAGATCATGAATCAATTGCAAGAGGTAAGGTTGGTGTGAACCAAGGGCCAATGCCACATGCAATTCAACCAAACTAGAGATACATAGAATACAACTAAAATAGTCTTTGTATTAATTTCATAGTGTTACAAAGGCTAGCAAGTGATAGAATAAACCAACCCACAGAAAGACTTGGAAAATATCTTTTATAGTTATGAGACTTTTCCTTGGTCTTCTATTTTCTGCCTGAATTAATTGCTTATGCAAAACTCTATAGATTGTCTTACCTACTTTCCATATTTGTAGGACTGCTACATAAATTCTCACCCACTTTATAGATTTGTAGGACTACTAACTATCTCCTCATCTACTTTCCAGATTTGTAGGACTGCTACATAAATTTTCACCCACTTTCTAGGTTTGTAGGATTTCTAAATATTTTCCTACCTACTTTCCAGATTTGCAGGATTGCTACATAACTTCTCACCCACTTTCTAGATTTGCAGGTAAATATTTTCATACCTTCTTTCTAGATTTGTAGGACTTTGCACAACTCATAAGATAAGGAGATTTAATTTTTTTTAAATAAAATCCATATGATAGTTTCACTAAAAATAGTCTCTATCATTGAAATCTTAGAAGTAGACATCAACCTAAGTGTAGGTATTACTGTGCTAGGTGTAGTTCTAGGTGTAGGAGCCACCCTGAGTGTAGTTTTACCTATAAGTGTAGGCACCCTTCTGAGTGTAGGTATCATTATGATTATGGGAAGTCAACACAAACTAGTCCACCACATACCTCCAGATATTCAGTTGGTGCAACTATTAATGGATTTGATAAGGAGGCTCAAAATTGATTAACACTATGGTAGTAAACATTTTTCAACTAAATGATAGTATGCTTCATTCTTATTTTTGAATTCATATTCAATTTCAAAATAGATTATTACATGGGATATTCAAGGAAAAGGATTAATCCTTCATAAGAAAGGCATCTAATAGCTCCTACAAGATAAAGAATAGATGAGATACAATGGGATAGGTTATATCCCTAGATATAGTTAGAATATTATCCCTTTATCTTTATCTAATAGCTAATATGAAATCATCATTCTTGAGAGGAAATCCCATGAAAAAATTATTTTCTTAAATGGATTGGATTTGGAAAAGGTGGATGACAATGGGTTGTTACTCCTCATGGATATTGGCTTCTATCGGTTTACACAATTCACTAGTGTAAATCTCCTAATATTAGCCCATTCCAAGTTGATTGATAATGAAGATAACTATGAGGTAGAGGACATCTTGAATGACTATGCTCAAGATGATCCCTTAGACTATCTAAGCCAGAATGACTTCTATTTTTGTGGATATTTTTCCCAAAATATAAATTTTACTCTCTTATAGTTAATTAATCACACTTAGACACCCCTAGATTTGGAAGATATTGAGATCCTAAGGGTGTTGAGTACTCCCCCTCAATTAGAGGAAATATTATATTCTAATTGAGAAAACTATGGACATCAATATTGGGAATCCTAAAGATCCCAAGATCCTTAAGCTAGGTAAAATATTGACCTTTACTAATCTTGAGGAATAAACCAATATTTTAATAGATTTTAGTGGCATAGTTTGTAATTCCTATGCTAATATTCCAAGTCTTGATCCCTCCCTACTTGTCCATCACCTAGTCGTCACTCCTAATGCAAAACTTGTAAAGCAAAAATTACAAAAAATGCATTTGAAAGTAACTTTGCTAGTCAAAGAGGAGCTCCAAAAACTCCTCGATGCCAAATGTATCAAAGCCATCAACTACTCTAATTGGATCTCTAATTTTTTTCCTATTTCAAAGAAGATAAGTAGAATCAAAGTTTGTACATACTTTTGGGATATCAATAAAGCATTTCCTAAAGATGAATTTCTTTTATCCATTATTGATATGATCATCATTTTCACTATGGGATGTAGAATGTTATCTTTAATGGATGGATTATTAGGCTATAATACGATCAAAATAACTTCTAAGGGCTAATACAAAACAACTTTCACTACCCCATGGGGAACCTTCTACTACCATGCCATACCCTTTAGATATAAAATATAGGAACTACCTACCAATGAACCATGACATACATCTTTTATGACACCATACATGAAATATTGAAAGACTATGTCAATGATATTCTTGGGGAGTCTTTAAATTATGAAGATCATGTTGAAGACCTAAGGTGTATCTTTGAGTGACTATGGGAGTACAAGGTATACCTCAATCCTAAAAAATGCATCGTTGGGTTACGTAAAAAAAAGCTATTGGGATTCATTGTATCAAAACATAACATCAACATTGATCCTAATAAAATATTAACTATAGTCAATATCAAC
The DNA here is from genome assembly GCA_028583015.1 of Wollemia nobilis. Classification (NCBI taxonomy): domain Eukaryota; kingdom Viridiplantae; phylum Streptophyta; class Pinopsida; order Araucariales; family Araucariaceae; genus Wollemia; species Wollemia nobilis. The sequence continues at coordinate 682,060 of JAQPPZ010016712.1, read as the reverse complement.
CCATAAAAAATTATCCCAAGTTTGGAGTCTTTATGGAAAAATAAAAGGAGATTCATTTCCTAACTTGTGGACAAGTATCAACCTTTCACCAAGCTTTTGAGAAAGGATGTATTATTCATTTTGGATGCTAATTTTTAAGTAACCTTTGATGCTCTAAAGTACTACATCTTGTATCCTCCCATCCTTGTCCCTCCTAATTATTCTAGAACCTTATTTCTATACATAGTAGCAATAGAACATGCCTTAGATGATATGTTGGTGCAGTATAATGATAAACATAAAGAACAAGCTATTTTCTAAATTAGGACTTTAGTTAACTGCAAAATATACTATACCCATTTAGAGGATATTTGTCTTGTCATAGTGTTTGCTTCATAGAAGCTTAGAAACCACATGTTCATCGATATGATATTTTTCATCAAGAGAGTTGATCCTTTATGATATCTCATGTCTAGGCCTCACACCTTGGGGTGAACTACTAAATGGGTAATCACACTTAGCAAAATTGATCTTAAATTTTTTAGCCAAAATTATATAAAATGTCAAGTCATTGTTGACCAACTAGTAGCAATGCCCTTATAATCCAACCATTGCTTAGCCATAGACTTCCCAAACAAGTTAGTATTTAGGTTAAAAGTTGATCAACCTAATTTTTGGACCCTTTAATTTGATTTCACTCGATGTGTCAAGGGAGTAGAGGAAGGAGTCATCTTAGCCACTCTCCATTAGTAGATTATCCCTTTATCCTTTAAGCTTAAGTTTTCTTGTACCAACAATATCATTGGATACAACTATTTTATCTTAGGGCTTCATGTAGCATTAGCTTTGCAGGTTAGAATCCTCTCCATTTTGAGATATTCTTAGCTTTTGGTCAACCAAGTCAGTGGTGTTTATCAAATTAAATAAAAAATATTAAGCTATATAAAGACATCATCACTAAGATAATGACTAATTTTAACAAAATCATCATTGAAGCTATCCCTAGGTCTAATAATTGCCATGCTAGTGCTATGGTTGTAGTTGCATCCATTATCCCCTTAGAGTTGGATGATGAATAAGCTATTATTAACATTTGAAAAATTAGATATATATCAATCCTATGGTCTATCTAGCTTTATCTAGAAGTATTTTTCATAGAAGCATCTTCTTCTCTTGATCGTTGATATAAAAATATATTTTCCATCCTTAGGGATGGCATATTGCTTGTTGGTTTGAACCACAACAAGCACAATACCACTAAGCAATGTGCCTATCAACATGTTATTATTGGAAATATATTATATTATCATTAATTTTATGGAACTATCCTTAGGTTCCTAAAATTAGTGTGAAGAACACAAACTTATACTGAGAGGGGGGGGTGAACAGTATAAGACCACTTTTTACTTTTATTTTCAAATCAATATTATGCAGTGTATAGATAACAGTATCAATAACAATAATCAAAGCAATGCACAAAACACCATACACAATAGAGACACATATTTAACATGGTTCACCCAATGTGGGCTACCTCCATAGAGAAAATATTTCTTCTAAATATTTCTCAAATAATATTTTGGGAATCCTTCCCAATTACAATGTTTATGGACCTCTATCTAAAGGAGATGTTGATCCCCTAAATTTTGTTTGTGGATCTCTATCCATAAGAGAACTCCTTCTCCTATGCTCTGGTTGGTGATCCTCTAGAAGACTACCTCCACTGCACTAACTATGAATCTCTCTCCACTTGAAGACTCTTGTCCTCACTTAGAAGACTTGTCCTCAATGTCCTAGCTGATGGATCTCTATCCACTAGAGACTTTGTCCTCTATGCTATCACCTCCAAAGCTCTACTCAATAGGTTCACTCAGAACCTTATCAAATATGCTCAATATGTTCACTCAAAACCTTCTCAAATCTTCTCAACATGTCCACTTAGAACCTACTCAAATATGCTCAAAAAGTCCACACAGAACCTACTCAAATCTGGTCAATAGGTCCACATAGAACCTGGTCAAATATGCTCAACAGGTCCATAAATAACCTGCTCAAATCTGCTCAATAGGTCCACTTAGATTCTACTTAATTTTGCTCAACAGGTCCACTCAGAACCTGCTCAAATCTGCTCAATAGGTCCACTCAGAACTTGACCAAATCTGCTCAACAAGCTCACTTAGAACTTGTCCAAATCTTCTCAATAAGCTCACTCGAAACTTGTCCAAATTTGCTCAAAAAGCTCACTCAGAACTTGTCCAAATATACTCAACAATTCCTCTCTAGGACTTGCTCAAATCTGCATTGCAAGCTTCCACAAAAGCTCACACAAAATTAGTCCACAAGCCTTCTCAAAGACTTATCTCAAATCAACTTAACAAGTCCACACAGAACTTGTCTAATCTCATAGAATCATAAAGAGAATTGTTAGAGACTCAATATGTCCTATACTCAATACTCAAAAACTTTCTCAACTTAATATCATAGAAGCATAAAGAGAATTTTTAGAGACTCAATATGTTATATACTCAATGCTCAATCACTTTCTCAACTCAATATCATAGAAGCATAAAGAGAATTGTTAGAGACTCAATATGTTCTATTCTCAAAAACTCAATCTCAACTCAAATCAATATAAACTCAAATCACTCTCAAATAAAATCAATATCAACTCAAATCACTCTCAACTCAAATCAGAATATAGAATAGTTTGTTTCATGGAACTTGAACAACCACTTCATTCATCCACTTGACTAGGCTTAATCAACTCTACTCAACCAATCACCTCAAGGAACAACCCTTTCTCACAAACCCTAGTCCAAGCATGTATCAACCAACTCAAAATATTTCCAACAATGCTCAACAACAAATCTCACATAACAATGATACTCATGTTCTTTTCTAACTCAAGTTCAAGTTCTTTGCATCACCCATTGGATTCAACAACAATGCTAATAAGACAAGGTTTTAATCACAACTCTCAATTCATAAAACCTTGAAGCATAAACTCAAAAAACTTCACTCAATCAATGGTCTAAACAACAATGCTTATCAAACAAGGTTTAATCACAACTCACAATCCATAAAACCTTGAAGCATAAACTCAAAGTACTTCACTCAACCAATGGTCTAAACAACAATGCTTATCAAACAAGGTTTAATCACAACTCACAATCCAAAAAACCTTGAAGTATTAACTCAACCACTTTCAAAAAGAAAACCCTAATAAATCCTTTTCTCTCCAATGATATTTTCAAAAATAAATCACCCAATCAAGTCAATGGAGAATATTACCCATACTTTTTTGATGCCAAGGAGTTATCCACAAAATCTGTCAAACTCAACACACTTTCAAACTTTTCCTTTTCAATCAAAAAGAGGTTAGAGGACTTGAGTAATATCACAAAAATAAAAATAATATCCCAATAACACCTTATTACTCCTACTCAATAAAATTCACCATGTCCCCTCAAGAAAGAATTAATCCCCTTTGAAAAAGAACAAATCAAAATTACTTTGAATCCCTTTACAAAAAAAATAATATCTCTTTACACACCTTATTTATCCTTCTAAGCAAGTTAATCAAATAGCCCTTGAAAAATTCTTTCCAACGATATATAATATGCTACCCTTCCAAAAATAAAACCATAAAAAATATCTCAATTTTCTAAGGCATAGCATAACCCTTATTTCTCCCTTAAGGCTATTTTAATAAAAATTAAAATATAAAAAAATAACTTGCCTTGTCTCTCAGAGGAATTCAATCCCCCGACGTCCTCCTTCCCAATGCCTTAACCATGGCCAAGCCATTGTTGGGCCACGCACCCACACGTGCCTAAAAGGGCATGAACTGCACCAAAAACCTCACGAACTTGTGCCTTTCGAAATGATCAAAACGCACTTTGAGTGCTTTGACTAAGCAAGCAACCTCTAAGTGAATCGAACGTGGGACCTCCTATGTCTCGCCAAGCCAACACATCGCTAGGCCAAGCTGGCCTATGTGTTCCACAAATCCAAACGTTCCCTGCTTCAACCTTTTCATGATTCGAAAAGTCTTTTAAACACGAGCCTTAATTCACATGCACTCCAAACAAATTAGCAAGGATAATTTCGAAGATAACTTTGGCATGGTATTAATATGCATTCCAATTAAATTACACGATGTCGGTGCTTCCCTTTGGCTTATGACGTCGGTGCTTCCCTTTGGCTTTTATGACGTCGGTGCTTCCCTTTGGAAATAAACTCTGCCTTGTTTTAAAACTCTAAATCCAACCTTTGGATTTATTAAATTAAACTTTGGTCTTAAACATTTAAACCCAACCTTTGGGTTTAGATATTTTCAAACTTTATAAACCCACTTTGGCAATATAAAATATTGTAATAAAAATTACAATTATTTTATTTGGGTTTTCACTATGGCACTTCTAACCATTATAATATTTATTTATAAAATTTAAATTCATCCTGAATTTAAATAATTTATAAAGTAAATATTACCACTCCTTTCTAACTTCGTCTTTTACCTGTTTCACTTGAACTTCTGCCTTCTTGCTGAATATCAAATGATCATTGTTGTTGCCTTTATCTCTGCTGAAATCTTGGTATTAATGATGACTCCATCTGGTGGCATCAATGGTGACATCAATGACAACTTTGAATTAGGGACTCAAAATGTCCAACAATCTCTCCCTTTGTCATTGATGGCAACCCATATCCTTTTACTGAAACCTGACCTTTCTTTTTCTTTTGCTCCCCCTGGCTCAATGCTCTCTCAAATATCAAATCTCTCTCCAATACACAAATATCTCCCCTTTTGACATCAATGGCAAAGGGTCACCTTTGGGTCTCGGGGCTAAGAATGAGCCTCTTAGCTTAGCCCCTTCCCCACCTCCACATGAGGTGGTTAATTTTGGGGTGGGAGTATTTCTACTCCCCGAAAGCACTATTCTTTATCTTTATATTTCTCTCTTCTTTTTTGAGTTTTCTGAATCCTCTTTTCCAAGTCATCATCCTTGTTCCTATAATCACTTCTATTCCTATTCTTGTTCTTTTTTTTTTTTTTTTTTTTTTTTTTTTTTTTTTTGTTTTTCTGTTCTCATCCATGTTCCTGTTCCTGTTCCTATTCTTGTTCATGCCCATGTTCTTGTTCATGTTCATATTTCTATTCTTGTTCATGCCTGATTTTGGAATATTTTCTCTACACCATCTTGTTGTGTGACCATCATTATTGCACTTATAACACTTAATGTTATTATTCCTTGGAGGTGCAACTGTCTTAGGACTTCTCCTAGTGAAGCCATATCCTCTTTTGTCATGAATTTTTTAATTCATTGCCTTGTGACCAAACTCATTACATGAGTAGCAATACCCTTGGAAAAGTTGTCCTTTTCCATATTCCCGTCTTTCATGTGTCCTGCATTGTGAAGCCATGTGCCCAAACCTGTGACATGAAAAACATCTTCCATTGAAGCTTCCTTGTCTCGACCTCATTGGTCTCCTGTTCTGATTGTTGTTCCATCTGTATATTTTCTGTGCATTGTTCCTATCTTTCTTGAACTCTTTGTTGTCCAACTCATCCTCTGATATCTCACTCTCACTTACATTGTCTTCTTCTAAAGTTTCTTCTTCTTTAGGACTTGAAGTAGACTCTTCTTCCTTTTTATTTTGAACCTGTTTAGAACCAAGACCTATCTTGTTTGTTGCTCTTCTTTGTATCTTGACTATTTTATCCACACTCTTTGCACTGTTTACATACTTGTATAGCTTATTCTTGGAATCCTCTAAATCTTCCTTTAGTAGGGCCACTTCTTGTGTTAAATTCTCACATTCCAAGATCTTTGCTTCTAACTTATCCTTGAACTTGCTTGCCTTAGCCTTTGACTTTTCTAAATCCTCTATGAGCAATAATATTTCTTCATCACATTCTTGAAACTGACTTTCAAGCTTAGAGTGTTGCTTTCTTACCTTCTTTACTATGTCAAGGGCATAGATAAGTTCTCCCTTGAGATCATAGCCATTCTATGCTGAATAATCCTCTATTTGTTTACCTTTGTCCATATCATTTCTTTCTTTTGGTTTGTCTTCTATAGGATCACTCACTTCATCTTCTAATGCCATTAGAATATTTTCATCTGGTCTATCAAGTGCATCTTCAAAATCATCATCATTGAAACTATAACCATCCCTTGTGCAATCATCTTCAAGATGTCCAAATCTACCACATCTAAAACACTTGAGAATAACTGGGGTCTTTATCTTAACTTGTTCTTTCTCTTCAACCATAAATATGACTTCATCTCTATCATTGTCTGAAAAATAGCATCACTATCATTTGAGTACTTACTTGCATTATTCACATAGTAGCTTCTCTTTTGCCTTTGGAAGAACTTATTCCCTTGTCTGTTTTGTCCATCCTTGCTTTTCTTCTGGTACCTATGTTTTTTTGATTCCCTATACCTGTGATCCTATTTTTCTTCATCATTGTTGCTCTTTGGCTCTTTGCACTCTGTTGCATAATGTCCATACTTTCCATAGTTAAAACACTTAACAGATATTAGATCTATGGTTCTTTTGGAACCTTTATCTCTTCTGCCATAATTTGCTTCTTCATCATTGGAAGACTCACTGCTTGATTCTATCTTCTTACCCTTTTTATTTTTGTCCACTTTGAATGCAGCTTCTTTCGAAGGAATAGGATCTTTTGTTCTTATCTCAAAAGTAGTAAGCATGCCAAGCAAAGAATTCCTTTTCAAAGAATCACTATCAATTGATGTTTCTATAGCAAAAACCTTTTCACTATACCTTTTTGGAAGAGTTCTCAAGATCTTATCACAAGCATCAGACTCATCAACCTTCATTCCAAGACCTCTCATCTCATGTACAAGTTCATCAATCTTATTGAGATAGTCATGAATGTTTTCATCATCCTGCATTCTTAAATTTTCAAACTCTCCTTTGAGATTTCTGATTTTAGCTTTTCTAACACCTTTATCTCCTTCATATATGGTATGCAATAGTTCCCACATATCTTTTTTTTTACAATCCATAATCTTCATATATTTTGATCTACACAATCCTTTTATAATCACATTCATAGCTCTTGAATTTGCATGCATTAGAAGCTTACCTTCTTTATCTGTAGGAGGATTGGCTGTTGAATCATATCCAAATTCCACTGCATCCCAAACTTCATTGCCAAGTGCCATAAGGTGAAATCTCATCAACACACACCAATACAAGAAGTCACTTCCATCAAAGACTGGTATTGCATTATTGACGAACCCATCCTTTTTATCCTTTTGATCCATTGTGTTCTTAGACCGCTTTTCCTTCAAGTTGTCAAACTCTTCTGAAGGAACCCACTCTGATACCAATTGAAGAACACAAGCTTATACTGAGAGGGAGGGTGAACAGTATAAGACCACTTTTTACTTTTCTTTTCAAATCAATATTATACAATGTATAGATAGCAGTATCAATAGTAGTAATCAAAGCAATGCACAAAACACCATACACAATAGAGACACATATTTTAACGTGGTTCACCCAATGTGGGCTACCTCTACAGAGAAAATATTTCTTCTAAATATTTCTCAAATAATATTTTGGGAATCCTTCCCAATTATAATATTTATGGACCTCTATCCAAAGGAGATGTTGATACCCTAAATCTGGTTTATGGATCTCTATCCACAGGAGAACTCCTTCTCCTATGATCTGGCTGGTGATCCTCTAGAAGACTGCCTCCACTACACTGACTGTGGATCTCTCTCCACTTGAAGACTCTTGTCCTCACTTAGAAGACCTATCCTCAATGTCCTGGCTAATGGATCTCTATCCACTAGAGACTCTGTCCTCTCTACTATGTCACCTCCAAAACTCTGCTCAATAGGTTCACTCAGAACCTTCTCAAATTTTCTCAATAGGTCCACTCAGAACCTTCTCAAATATGCTCAACAGGTCCACTCATAACCTACTCAAATATGCTCAATAGATCCACTTAGAACTTGCTCAAATATGCTCAATAGGTCCAACAAGTCCTCTCTAGGACTTGCTCAAATATGCATTGCAAGATTCTACAAAAGCTCACACAAAATCAGTCCACAAGCCTTCTCAAAGACTTGTCTCAAATCAACTTAACAAGTCCACATAGAACTTGTCTAATATCATAGAATCATAAAGAGAATTGTTAGAGACTCAAGTCCTATACTCAATACTCAATCACTTTCTCAACTCAATCTCATAGAAGCATAAAGAGAATTTTTAGAGACTCAATATGTTCTATAATCAATGCTCAATCACTTTCTCAACTCAATCTCATAGAAGCATAAAGAGAATTGTTAGAGACTAAATATGTTCTAATCTAAAAAAATGAATCTCAACTCAAATAAATCTCAACTCAAATCAGAATATAGAATAGTTTTTTTTATGGAACTTGAACAACCACTTCATGCATCCACTTGACTAGGCTTAATCAACTCTACTCAACCAATCACCTAAAGGAACAACCCTTTCTCACAAACCCTAGTCCAAAAATGTATCAACCAACTCAAAATGTTTCCAATAATGCTCAACAAAAAATCTCACATAACAATGATACTCATGTTCCTTTCTAACTCAAGTTCAAGTTCTTTGCATCACCCATTGGTTTCAACATCAATGCTAATAAGACAAGGTTTTAATCACAACTCTCAATTCATAAAACCTTCAAGCATAAACTCAAAGTACTTCACTCAACCAATGGTCTAAACAACAATGCTTATCAAACAAGGTTTAATCACAACTCACAATCCAAAAAACCTTGAAGCGTAAAATCAAAGTACTTCACTCAACCAATGGTCTAAACAACAATGCTTATCAAACAAGGTTTAATCACAACTCACAATCCAAAAAACCTTGAAGCATTAACTCAACCACTTTTGAAAAGGAAACCCTAATCAATCCTTTTCTCTCCAATGATATTTTCAAAAATTAATCACCTAATCAAGTCAATGGAGAATATTACCCATACCTTTTTGATGCCAAGGAGTTGTCCACAAAATATGTCAAACTCAACACACTTTCAAATATTTCCTTTTCAATCACAAAGAGGTTAGAGGACTTGAGTAATATCACAACAATAAAAATAATATCCCAATAACACCTTATTACTCCTACTCAATAAAATTCACCATGTCCCCTCAAGAAAGAATTAATCCCCTTTGAAAAAGAACAAATCAAACTTACTTTGAATCCCTTTACAAAAACAATAATATCTCTTTACACACACCTTATTTCTCCTTCTAAGAAATTTAATAAAATAGCCCTTGAAAAATGCTTTCCAACGATATATAATATGCTACCCTTCCAAAAATAAAACCATAAAAAATCTCTCAATTTTCTAAGGCATAGCATAACCCTTATTTCTCCCTTAAGGCTATTTTAATAAAAATTAAAATATAAAAAATTAACTTGCCTCATCTCTCGGAGGGATTCGATCCCCCGATGTCCTCCTTCCCAACGCCTTAACCACGGCCAAGCCATCATTGGGCCACGCGCCCACACGTACCTAAAAGGGCATAAACTACACCAAAAACCTCACGAACTCGTTCCTTTCAAAACGATCAAAACGTGCTTCGATCACTTTCACTAAGAAAGTAACCTCCAAGCGAATCGAACATGGGACCTCCTGTGTCTCACCAAGCCAATGCACCGCTAGGCCAATCTGGCCTATGTGTTCCACAAATCCAAACGTTCCCTGCTTCAACCTTTTCACGATTTGCAAAGTATTTTAAACACGAGCCTTAATTCGCATGCACTCCAAAAATGAATTAGCAAGGATAATTTTGAAGATAACTTTGGCATGGTATTAATATGCATTCCAATTAAATTACACGACGTCGGCACTTCCCTTTGGCTTATGATGTCAATGCTTCCCTTTGGATTTTATGACATCGGCGTTTCCCTTTGGAAATAAACTCTGCCTTGTTTTAAAACTCTAAATCCAACCTTTGGATTTATTAAATTAAACTTTGGTCTTAAACCTTTAAACCCAACCTTTGGGTTTAGATATTTTTAAACTTTATAAACCCACTTTGGCAATATAAAATATGGTAATAAAAATTACAATTATTTTATTTGGGTTTTCACTATGGCACTTCTAACCATTGTAATATTTATTTATAAAATTTAAATTCATCTTAATTTAAATAATTTGTAAAGTAAATATTACCACTCCTTTCTAACTTCTGTATTTTACATTGTTTCACTTGAACTTCTGCCTTCTTGCTGAATATCAAATGATCATTGTTGTTGCCTTTATCTCTGCTAAAATCTTGGTATTAATGATGACTGCATATGGTGGCATCAATGGTGACATCAATGACAACTTTGACTTAGGGACTCAAAATGTCCAACATAGTGGAAGCCTAAGCAATCATCAAAGAAATCCATGATGTATCATGTAGTGGTCACTTTAATGGTGTTGCAATCACCAAGGAACTCCTATAGATGGATTATTATTGGCCCTCCATAGAAAATGAATCTTATGACTATGTTAGGATGTGTTATAAGTGTTATAAGCATGACAACCTCTTTCACATTCCATACCAAGCTCTGTAACCCTTAATTTTTCCTTGGTCATTTTCATTTGGGGCTTAGACATCATTAGGAAGATAAAATCAATGTTGCTTGATGAGAATAAGTTCAAAATCATGGTTATTGAGTACTATGGGTAAAAGACATACCTTTAGCCTTATCCATCATAGCCCAAGTGTCCAAGTTTATCCTTCACTAGATCCTTAGCTAATATGGCATCCATTTTGTACTAATATTTAATAATGGAACACCATTCAAGAACAAGGATGTCCAAAATATTAATGCCAAATACAAGATAGAACATAAATGATTAATGCCTTACTATCCTCCAGGTAATGACCAAGCTAAAGCTTTTAACAAGAATCTTTTCAATATCCTTATGAATCTCATCAACAAAATTGGTCAAGATTGGCATCTTTAGATTTATCCTACCTTGTGAGCCTATCACACTAATATTTGAACCTCCATAAAATGTAATACCCTATGCTTTTAGTTATAAAATTCAAGCCATATGCATTTTGAATCTAGAGGTGCCTTCCCTACACATCTTGCTATAGGAATCTTTTGTTAGAGGTAAATATTATCTCACCTACCTAAGCTAGTTAGAATTGCTTGACAAAAAGAAGATCCATATCCTATAAAACCTATAGATCTAGAGAAAAATACTTAGGTGTGTTTATGGCAAAAAGGAATGACCCTGCTCCTTTGAGGTTGGTGATCTTATTATTAAATATAATAAAAGAAATGCCAATGCCAAAATTGATATTAAAGGTAAGTTGGAGCCTAATTTGTTATTCCCATCATAACCCCCAAGTTTGGTTTAGGTGCTTATTGCCTCGTCATGTTTGATAAACAAGAACTTAAAGAGACTATAAACATAATGTATTTTAAAAGGTATTATATTTAAATCTACATTGGTTTCCTATTTTATTTTAGCTACCTATTACTACTTTCTTGCATCTTGTATGATTTTATATCTACCTACATGCATGTATCTATCTATGTTTGGATTACTTGTTGCATTTCAATTCAAGAATGCATGATGACATGTAGATGATGATCCTAGTCAAATAGTTTATTTTCATTGCACTAGTGGATCCTGCTAGTCCCATTATTATAAATAAAATCAAGTCATGCAACCATCTATATTTATCATCTATCTCTATCATCTTTATCTATCTATATAAATCTAGTTTATCTCAAACCATATCTATCAAGCCTTTTAAATCATAAATATCCTATTGGATGATGAATACTATGGAGTTTGTAGATGTTGGTAAAATCAAATTAAATTATTCTATCTCATCAATCACTACATGATGAATACTACAAATTTTATAGGTGCTAATAGCCCTATCAATCTCATCATATATTATATTTCATATACCATATCACATGAGGGGCAAATCGTCAACAACAAACTTATCTTTCCAATTGGAGCATCATTCATTATTGTGCCAATCAATCATAAGTCCTCTATAATACTTCCCTATGGGGAAAATTAGTCTAAGCGTAAGTACTTTAATCATTTTTTTAAAGGTAATGCATAAGTAAATTAATAAATTTTTAAAGGTAAACCATAAGTATTTTAGGCATCTACTTAAAGGTAAATCTTAAATAAAAATTCCTATGGGTAAGGCTAACTCAAAATTCCTATAGGTAAAACAAAAGTACTTTAAGCATTTGTTTAAAGGTAAATCAAAATTAGGCTAAATTAAAATTTCTATAGATAAATCAAAAGTCCTTTAAAAATTTGTTTAAAGGTAAATCAAAAGTCCTACGTGCAAGGCCAAATCAAAATTCCTATAGAAAAAGCAAAATTCCTTTAAACATTTACTTAAAGATAAATCAAAAGTCCTATCAGTAAAATAGAAGTCCTTTATGCATTTTTTAAAAGTAAAATCCAAAGTTCTTTGGGTAAGGTAGAAGTCTTTTAGATTTGTTTAAAGGTATTTTTTATTAATGGTTGTACATATATTTGTATTATAGCAAAGCTAACCAAATACCCCATGGGTAAGTCTAAATGCTAAATAATAAGTTAAGATCTATCTAAATTCACCTTAGGAAAACCTCAAAACTAATAAAAATCCTCTTGGGTAAGTCTAAAAGCTAACAAATCCCCCTAGGCAAGTGAAAATCTAACTAAAGTCTCATTGGATAAATCTTTTTTATAGTGTATATAATTATACATATCTTTGCATTATAGATGCACCTTCTTTGGCACATCTTGTAGCCCTCATCCATCATATTTCATCACACCAAATAATTTTATTATCTTAATCTTTCAACTTTTAAAATATTTTAAACAATTATAAATAATTAACATTACATAAAATATCTACATCCATAATTCATGATAATTGTATCTTAATCAAATCATAATCTCATCATTATTAATCATCATTAACAACAAATATAGTCTTAAAATATGTAACTCTAATCCTGAATCAAATCATCCTCACCTAATCTACAAATCCATTTTCAACTTTAAATTAAATAACATCTTTACCTTAATCCAAATAAAACATCTATCCTCATATTTCATCACTTCACTAGTATGCATCATAATCAAGTCGAATTTCCTTGGTCCAACTTGATTTTCCCTATAAAATTTGAAGGGGCAATCTAGAGCATGACAACATTTAATGTTGTCCAAAATATAAAATTTTAACATAAATTAAAAATTATAGCATCATTCATCTAGCATCATTGATCATAAGCAATAAAAAATCATCTCAAAATTGGGGTATCTATGTTGGTTTCTGACATGTTTATTATGCAAGAAATGCATTAAAAATAGAGATGTAGATACCTAATTTTGAATACATGGTTAATATTCAAGTTTGCCAATCCCTTCATCAATCAAATTAAATTAATCTTCCTTGTTCTATCATGATCGAATGGCACTTTCACCACTTGACATTCATTTCTTGTATTCTCATTCTTATCATTTATGTCCATCTAATCCAAGATCTAATTGTTGTTAAAGGAAGTTCAACTATCCTCTGCCAAATTAGATAGACATCTCTATCATTGAATATCTCTTTTACTATCTTTTTTGTAGGTTAAATGATAGCACCATTAATAGGTGATAGCACCAGTGACAATTTTATGGACTGGCAGTACTTTTGCCACAAGGGCAAAAATCAGTTCTTTTAACTATATCATTTAAGCATCTAGGCATCACCTCCTATAATTTTCCTCATAATTTTTTTAAAGAAATAAGCTTATACAATCTATATTCAAGGCTATGCACACTCTCTTAGTCCTTTTTCTTTGAGGTACACCCATCCTTACACCTTACATAAATCCAACTATGCAAGGGTACTAGGTGTTTTATACATAGATCAATACTATCCATCTCATGGCTAGTGAGCTAGTATTGTCTTCCCCTTCATTCCCTTGAAGGGTGTACAATCTATCTATACTTTGTATAATTCCTTCTATACAAGTGAATCATGCACATGAAAATTGCCTATCCATCTCATATCCATTTGAGCTAGACATTCCACAAATCCTCACCCCCAAATTCCTTCTTGGATATTTATTTACATTATGGTTAATCTCATTCTCAACCTATAATCATTTTTCCTATAATATTCCCTTACCAATCTTATATTTAGGTATGCATCTCTTAAAGGAAACTACCACCTATCCATATCGTAATATTGTTCCTTCACAATATTTATTATACGAAGGTCTATTCTTCTAAGTGGGAAATTCAACTTTAAAATGTATACAAATTCCCTTCCACATGTCTCATAAAGAAATGCACATTCATTTTAAGTGGAAAGATACCTCCATAATACTTTCTCTTTCTAATAGTTTTAAAGTAATCACGCTTATTAATTGGAAAAACACACCCATTGTATTATCACATAATTTCCCTTTTAGCCAGAATTCTAAATAATGCCTATTCATTTAAGTAGAATGTCCATCCATAATTCTATCACATAAATTCATTTTTAAACCGTACTTAAAATAATGCATATTCATTTAAATGGAAAGTCCATCTACCATATTAACACATAAATTCTTTTCCTTCAATCAAGTCTTATAACAAATGCACATTTACTTAGAAAACATCCATCAAGATCTCACAACAAAATAATTACCTTGAGAGAAACCCCTCATGGGGAAAACCCAGCCTCAAATTTCATTCCATATTTATTCATAGAGTTTAGAAATTACAATATCCAAGGCCTTCGATTAAGCCCATAACCTCCACTAGGACTCTAGAGCACTATTCCTTTCAAATGAATTGATCCGTTAGTTCATTCAACATAGCTCAACATCATGCACAAAACAATAGGTTCTCTTCTAGTATAAGACTTACAATATACATTTTTATTACCAAATTGGCCAAGGATATTCCTCTCCAATAGATCCTACAAGGAACTACTACATGCTTTACCCACAGAGTCAAATCCTTGAGACTCCATTGCCTTTACTCCTCACTACAGATTTCATTTACCAACAAAATTTTAAAAGGATGAAAACTCTTCCAATAATGTATTCTGAAAGATCAACTATTCAAAAATGAGAGAGAATCTATTCTTCTTGGGAACCCCTACGTAAATGAATTAACCAAGACAACTAGTAGTCCTACTTTAGAAGTAATGAAGAGCATTCCATTGCATTTGTCACTACTGAAGCAAACACGTTCAGGTTATTAGCTCTAAAAATCAACAAGAATAAGTCCACTTCCTTGTCGTTGTTCAACCAAGGATCACACATAGGTTTCTGTCTCCAAATTAACAAGGGCAATACCATTGCCTTGTCACAATTCAACCAAATGATCACACATAGGTTTCTGACTCCAAAATGGATCTACACAACCTCCACTATGACACAACATTTCCCTGGGTTATGTCAAGCTTGATAGTAAACCCAAATCCTCACATGCATGGTATAACAACCTATAAGTGTTGTTCTTACTATATTAGCTCTACGAGTCGACTTGGTTGATGCTTTACTAAAGGTCACTCTTCCAGATTTCTACCCAGCATAGGTAATGTCTCTCTAAGGAAACCTATCAATAAAAGCACGTAGGAGAGATCCATTTGGAAGATACCCAATCCCAACACATCCATAGGGTACTACCAGTATTTCAAATGAAAATAACCGTCTACCCACTATGATAGAGGAAGTCATGTCATAAGAGACACTATTATAAGCATAGATTTTTGGTAAGTATTCATTTAAACCATGCATTTTATAAGAAGACCTCTATGCTATTCCATAGGCTACGGTTTATCAATAAGACATCGGAGCACACTCTAAACCATAAAATAACATCCCTATTATTTATGAGAATTATCTCAATGATATCAACACATAGAGATAAATTTCTTCTTTTTCTACCTGTAATATCTCTATAAACCTAATCATTTTAGTCTTGCTCTTTCCTATCACTGAAGTGATTACAAATACAACTTCTTGCTATCTAACACTCGATTACATACACTACATGGATGTGTTTTCTTGATAAACATCTAATCATTTTTCCTCAATTCAAGGCATTTGAAAATAAAATTCATTTGAAGTACTAACCGGTTTCTATTACTTGTTCTACGAATCTAGAGGATTATTTAATTCTAACCCAAAATCCAATCGTTTAAGCCACCTCCAACACTAATAATCTTGACAATTGGCATCAATCCTCTTGGTGGTATTTGGCATTGTTCTCATAGCCACTCTATGTTGTTATCATAGAAAACTCTCCATTCATCTCACAAGAAACACTCCATTGTTCTCATTGCAAACCCTACATTGTTCTCCCATAACTCTACTATTTTTCTCAACAACTCCAACATCCTCTTCATCCATCGATTGTGCAGTAACACTCTACCCACTCTCATCCACTATTTTCTATGCCCTTTCCTTCTTGCCACTTTATCCTATTCAGTTGAGGTTCAAATTCACTTTGATGTGGTAGGTTGAAAAGCTCTAGATCACTCATCCCATAATGACTTTATTAGAAGTACATGCATTACCCGTATAATGCAAAATTTGATCTTCACATGATTGCGCTTAACTAGCTTGCCCGATGCACATGGGGCATAATCGATTTTACAAAGGAAACACAAGTCAATGCATTAGTTTGGGTATATCTTAAGTTACACCTATTGGAATAAATAAAAATATCCAGTTACAAGATAACCTATCAAAACCCAAGTAATCAAATTAGCCTTCTATAATACAAATGACATGTATACTCAACCTATAAAATAATAAGTCATTTCTTCAGTAGAATATATCATTTTTCTACATTACAAATGTTTTGCACACTTAGCCATGAAAGGATCAATAATTCCTTAAATAAAGCAAACACAACAAAACATAAATCCATCCATAAAAAGAGTCTTCCAAGGGTGGGTCATGACACTAGGATCTAATTTTTATTTGTTTTCCATGTAAACTAGGTTTTATTTTTTTTGTTTCTTGGTAAAATAGATAAGAGGGAAATAAAGAGCTAGTTATTCTTAATCATATAGGGGACCATATTAATCATTAAGCTTTACATATAATTAAAAGTGCATATAGTTGAATTGTAGGTTTTGTTTGCTCTTCTTACACCTTGGACTCTCAAAAGAAAAAATGTTATTTCCTTATCAAAATCAAAGGAGCATTTAGTTTAGGCCTTGATGTTTACATTTTTATGTGCATTAGGGCTATATTAAGGTTAAAATTAATATTCATAGATGAGACTCTTCATATTCACAAGACTCTTGACCTTTACACTTACATAAATTCTTCTTCTCCTCATACTCACAAGAGAACTATATTTCTCACATTTTTACAAAAAAATAAAGACTCATGATTGCACATAACTAATAAATTCTAAATTACAAACATGACACTTCACTTACATAACTCACACTTACTAACATGATACATCACCTACACAACTCCACACTTATTTGCATGACACATGACTCACACTTAATAACTTGACACATACTATAGACTCAAATATTAAACACACCCCATACTACACTACTTATAATGTCCTTGCATTAATATTTTAAGGTG
Organism: Wollemia nobilis; assembly: GCA_028583015.1. NCBI lineage: Eukaryota > Viridiplantae > Streptophyta > Pinopsida > Araucariales > Araucariaceae > Wollemia > Wollemia nobilis. The sequence goes on along the minus strand of JAQPPZ010016712.1, from coordinate 664,474 downwards.
CAAAATAATGTAATAGCTCCATATTTCCCCGGTAGTACATTATTTTGTATGAAGGCTTTTTGCCTTTATGTGCTCTTTAATTTTGGTCTTGATTTTTCCGCTCTGTCTCTTGTACTAGTAGTAACTTTTACCAATTCTAAAGTTACCTTGGAAATTATTTTCTAAAGAAGTACATCTAGTGCTATCATCAAAACTCCCTTTACACTTTTCCATCCATGATTTAAATTATTATCCCCTTTGTGCCAATAATATCTTTGAAAATGACTACTACCTTTCCAATTTTTACAACGATGAAGATATCAACATTTTTCTGCCCTATGTCCATATTTGTTGCAATTATTACACTTGTTTGCTAGCTTTTGATTATTTGTATTAAAGGAAATGCAACCACAAGATGTAAAATGATCAAGCAATGATAACTATATGATAATGATAATATAAAATGCAGGAAAACTATATGAGAAACTTTTGCAATAACTCAGAAATATGCCATTAATGAAAGCTCACAAAAATAGTACAATGCAATATAATGGAGGACATGAACACTCCATAAATTGTTTGAAATATCTACATTGTACTTACTTTATTACTATCTAACCTCCTTTTTATCTATCCCACTCTCTCACTCTAGCAAAGGCATATATATATACGAGAGAGAGAGAGAGAGAGAGAGAGAGAGAGAGAGAGAGAGAGAGATGTTTCTTGGCCTTGCATCTACCCATGAATTTTCATCTACTTATCCTATAACTCATGTACATGTGGAATACATGCACATTTACATAATTGTACATTATAAAACTTGTGCATTTATTAAATTGCATGAAGTAACTACTTAAACTTAATCTAAGATAAACTTCTAATCTAATAATGTACCCAAGGTGGTACATTGGCATGTACCAAATAATGTAATATAATCTAACACCTGTGTATTACATTATTTGGGTATTGAATACTTTAGTCTTAAATATGGGTCTTTATCTTTCAAATATTCTCCAACTTGAAATGGTCCTTCTTCTTATGCTTCAGTCTTCTTGTTGTCTTTCCATGTCTTCTTCATTCCACTATTTTTTGGTGTTCCAAAGTGTTTGGTAGAATCCTTGACCTTGAAGTCTTCTAGGCATCCTTGATGAACTAGAGATCTGATAATATTGCAAGTCATAAGTGGATCTAAGTTGCTCCCTTTTCTTTCCTTTGGATTTTTGTATGACCTATCTATTCGATCTTCAAAAATATCAAGCTTGAGTTCATTGTTAGTGGATGCTTCTGAAATAATAACTTGAAAGAAATAATCTAATTTGAATATCAATATTTCTTCAAATCTTTTATAGTACTTGTATTTATAGTAATAGAAGAAATATGAATGATATTTTCCTCCACAATATTTACATGGATGGAAACTCCAACAGTTTGCTTTCTCATGACCAAATTTACCATAATAAGTGCATAGTGAACATATACCAACTTCTTTGTTACTTGTTCTAGGAGAGTCAAGTACATCCATTTCCTTAATGAAATAGTTAAACTATTTGTGTACAATTGAAGTTATTTTATTTGTACTTCTTTCATAAATTTGTAGGACATATTTTGGATGAATATTGTTTTCTACCTTTTGAAAATGGTTCTCAATATCTTAATTAGTATAGTTGTCATCATTGGTAGATATTTCTAAAGAATTTACATTTTCCAAACTATCAGTTTGCAAATTATTAGAAATATTTCTAAACCATATTGGTTCTTATCTTCTAATTGTATTTTACTTATTATTATTTCTTGAATCAAGTATATTTCTAAACCATTTTTACTCCTTGAGACATGTATATTTAATAATATTTTTCATGGGTCCCTTTAATTAATATTTATTATTGAAAAAATGAACAATTTTGATAGAAATTTTGTATTTCAATGACCTTTGGAGTTGTATACCTTATAAATCTCTAGTTTTTCATTTATTATCAAACTTGATAAAACTTTTTTTAAATTTTAGTTTTGTAGAATCCCTTATATCTCCCAAAGTGATTAGAGTATGCTATGGTCTTGATAAAGTGCTTAGCATCTATTAGATTTCCTTTTGAGTTGAGTCTCTAATTTTTTGTTCAATTCCTACTTTACCTTATTTCCCCTATTGAAATATGCACATTTTAGTTTGATAAAGTTCTGTATCTTCAAGAATCTATGGTTGGATTCCGTTTGTCCCTTTAATTTTTATAAGATACAAGTATAAATAATAAATTCCAACATTAAAACAATCAATTATTTTGCTTCTTTTACCCTTAATTTCCAATGGTTCAAATTTCCAAATTTCAATAAACTAAAGTTTGATATAACATTCCTTATATATCCCTAATTTGGAAATTTAGAAAATGATAATATTTGAAAAAGAATAATTATTTAATTTTTCCAAGGTAGAAACCCTTATATATCCTATTTTAATTAATTGTAAATATTATGATATTTGTATTTCAATTAATTCACTTTTGAAATACCACTTAAGGATATAAACTCCTTGTTTTGATTTGCTTTCTAATTCACTAAGGTTGGTATTTGCTTATATCTCAAATACAATGATTAAAAAATTCAACCTTATATAATGTACCTTATAACTCCTTTTTCACTTTAATGAAAGAAAATATTCAAAACAATTATAACTTTTCTAATGTTGCATGCTGATTGGCTCTACTCTTGACTCCTATATCCAAGATTTGGGTGCTATATTTGATGGTCTTAAATGTATGATAGTGAGAATTGAATGCTATACTTTGAATGGTGCTCTCTTATGACAATATTTTACTCCCTTCTATTCACTTTGACCTTTGTGTAAAATTTATCTTTGTGCTCTTCTTGTGTAGTGCTTATTAATACCATTGTCCTCCTTGAAAGGTATGCCAAGTGATATTTACATTATCTTGAGATTGAGACTTCTTGCTTTATGTTACCTCAAACCTGAGACATCTTACTAGGTGGCACAAATATTATATGACATTATATTGGCATAGGTGTTTTGATAACATAGATGTTATACTAGGCTTTGAATAATTATTGAGCGTTACTCTAGATTAAGCACTCATTATCTTGCATAGGCATTAAATTGCAGAGGTGTTATATGAAGATGCTCTTTTTATTTGTGCTAAGCGGCATGATATTCCTTTGCTTGAGGTGGCAAGTGGAAGCTCTCTCCCTTGCATGTAACTACACTCTCAACTCCCTTATTCCTTAATGCTTATTTCCAACAATTGCAAGTTGTATTGGCTTAGCTTTCTCCAACGAATGGTGGCACTCTCCAACGTAGGTGGTTCTAAGGTGATTCAACACTATCACTATTATTTTAATCTATTATCATGGTCCGCTTGGGTAATGCACCTATCTACTTGTACCTTGTTATTTCCTTCTTACGTTATAGTTTTCTCCTTGCTAGTGATATGTTATAATGCCTTGCTAATGCCATTATTCTGCCCAACTTGGTCTCCTTTTTATTGCAGGTTGTTATTGCACCACAAGTGATGCTCTCTTGAGACATACGATGATGAACCTGGTGTCTTTAGACACCTTGAAAACTATGCTATTGAGCCCTTAGTTGGCTCTCTTCCTCTACTTTGAAGTTTGCTCTTCGAAGTTGATGATACAACTGCTTTATAAACTATATTATACTTGTTGTTATAGTGTCATAAGACACTCTAGTATCTATCCTACTTTTGCTACGTTGGAAAAAGCAAGTATGGTGCAATTATATATTGTAAATAATTCCACCTTAATTTGCATCAAAATTTAAGACCTTATAGTCTCCTTTTGAAGATTTATTGCTTCCTTGATATGACGGCTTCCTGCTCTACTCCTTGATGACAAATAGTTATTTAATGTTGCCTTACGAGAAAACTCTCTCCCATATCTCCTTTTCTTGGTTAACTTGAAATAATGAATTCAAGATTTTGAATCATGCACCTAATATGCCCTTTTGGATGGCTTAATTTGCACTATAGTAAATGCAATCTATACTTTTAGAATAATGTCTTCTTTACTTCTAATAGATAATAGAAAGTTGATATTTTACTTTCTTTCAAAATGTATGTAACTCCTATATTTTATGTGCTTGGTTTTTAACCTTATAATAAACTATCTTCTATACTCCCTTGAAGACTTTAATATGAAATCTTCTCCTTGCAACTTTTAAACTCTAATTTGGTGCTTAATGAAACTTAATAATGAACCAAATATAAGTGTTCAAATAATGAACCTTTTACACCTAAGTTGCTTATCTTTATGACCTCCATAGATGAATTTATAGGTGATTAGATTCACCTAAATACTGCCCTGTATTAGATGGATTTGCAGCTCTTCCTTACTTTCAAAAATAGCTCTTTAACACACCAATTCATAGCTTTAATAACCTTTTAATTTGTTGCCAAAAAATGTAGTTTGGTGGCTTTAAATATCCTTCATGATGCTCCCTTGAACTTGAAAACTTAGTAGCTAGTAATGCTGCACAAATTGCTGCCCACAACCCTAAATGTTTTAGATTCTAATAGAAATAATTTATTCTTTAAAATGCTATCCTTGAATCTCCCAAATTTGGTAGGAAACTCCTCCAAATGACAATTGAGACTTATCTTCTAGAGACCTTGAATTTTTTATTGTAGAATCAATAAAATACTTCATCAAAAATAGCCTTCAATCCTTCAGTGGCAATCTTCAAATATCTAATATTTGGTGGCTTCTTCTAGCTCCCTTTTGCTTCAACCTCCTTGTTGCATTCTAACTTAGTCCTTGGCCTATCTAGTGGTATTATTATCAAGAATATGAATGTCTTGAGGTCTTTAGTATTCTCCTCTAAAATTTTTCTACCTCCTTGCCAAATTCTTCTCCTTTTGGACTTATTATCGAATGACAATAATTTTCCCAAAAAATCCTTTATTAGGAACTTCTCCTAGTTAACAATATTCTCCAATGAGTTCTCTTGAAAACTCCATCAATTGCCTTCTCCGAAATCTACAATGAGGCTTTCCTAGCATTCTCCTTATTTCTTATTTCAACCTTCCTTGAGACCTCTTCTCTAAGGTCTTCAAATTTCTACAACTTCTCTAGTCTTCTCAAAAACTTCAATAAGACATTCCTTTGATCTCTTCAATCTTTCAACTATGAAGTTTTGCTGTGAGATCTCTTTCTTAGATCTTTGAAATCTACTACTTCTAAAATCTGTAGTAGGACTTTTTCTAGTCCTTCTCTATCTTCAATCTTCCAAATCTAGAAGTTTTTCAATGGGACCTCCTATGGGTCTCTTCAACTTCTTGAGCTATTTTTACTTCTTCAATCTGCAATTTGTAGTCTTCAATATCTATGGAAACCTCCTTCTTGGACCTCCTTTTTCTCCAATATTCAATCTTTTCCTAGACTCTTTTATGGAGTATCTTATTCCTTCAATCAACAATAAGGCTTCTTTGGCCTTTTTCTCTCTTCTAAAATCTACAAGTATATAATATTACAATGGAACCTTTTCCTCAAGGTCTCCAAAATATTCAGTCTTATACTTGTTGCTTCAAGTACTGGATTGATTCCAAAGAAGATATTCTTCCTAACTCTTTCTAGGAAGCTTCCCAACTTTCTGTAAATATCCTTTTTTTTTTCTGAAAAAAGTATTAAAAATTGTAATAGAAGAAACTTTAAATCTAGAGATAATAAATCTTCACTAGTTGTTTTGTCAATCTAGTGGAATTAATGTTGAGTCCTAGTCTTCATGCATTTTTCTGCAACTCTATGAAAAGACTCTAGCCAAATATAATTTAAAAAAAAAAATTAAATTGAGATTTCTAATCTCTCAATCTCTCTTGTGGCTTTCTCTATTTCATATCGATCTATCATATTCTCTAATACCACTATTAGCTTTTGATGATATATACTAAAGGAAATGCAACCACAAGATGTAAAATGAGCAAGCAATGATAACTATATGATAATGACAATATAAAATGTAATAAACATTTATGAGAAACTTCTACAATAACTCAGAAATATACCATTAATGAAAGCTCATAAAAAATAGTACAATGCAATATAATGAAGGACATGAACACTCCATAAATTGTTTGAAAGATCTACATTGTACTTACTTTCTTACTATCTAACCTCCTTATATATATCCCACTCTCTCACTCTAGCAAAGGCATATATATATATATGTATATATGCCTTTGCTAGAGTGAGAGTGGGATATATATAAGGAGGTTAGATAGTAAGAAAGTAAGTACAATGTATATCTTTAAAACAATTTATGTTCATGTCCTCTCTCTCTCTCTATATATATATATATATATATATATATATATATATATATATAGAGAGAGAGAGAGAGAGAGAGAGAGAGAGAGAGATGTTTCTTGGCCTTGCATCTACCCATGATTCTTCATCTACCTATCCTATGACTCATGTACATGTGGACTACATGCATATTTACATCATTGCACATTCTAACACTTGTGCATTTATTACATTGCATGAAGTAACTACTTAAACCTTAATCTAAGATTAAATCCTAATCTAATAATGTACCTAAGGTGGTACATTGGCATGTATCAAATAATATAATATACTCTAACATTGTTCATACTATGAATGCTATCTCCTTTTTTTATTTCCTTAACAAAATTTGTATGGGTCTTTATGGGTTTTAAATCATAATTCTCATAAAGATCATTTGTGTCATAGCATGCATCTTTCATCATAGGTTTATTTTATGTTTCTTTAATTTTTTCTAGTGTTTTTATCTTAAGAATATTTAGTGTAAGTATTGCATTGTATACTAATTTTCATATATTGCAGTAATTTGTATCCTTAAGAAAAAACATGTATACAATGATGAAGTATAAAATACTATATTTTTAGCTTCTTTTTGAATGGATTGTAAATGTTCCATAAATTTTGCTAACCCATATATTCACCTTCAGTAGTTTTTAGAGAGATTACTTATAAATAATTTTTTGAAGGCTTTTCTTTAACTAGATTTTCCTTTGGTGATGCATGCTAAATGCTTGTTTTATTTTGCTTTATTTTCTCAACTGCCATGATGTGTTTCTTCAAACAATTTTCCTTTAAGTTTTTTAATCAAATAATTCTACAATATTTTCTTGTTCACACAAAATTTTCTTTAAATTTTCTCTTTAAATTATAATTACTTTCCTTTGTTGTAGAATTTCTTATTACTCATAAATTAATTATTATTATTTTCTTACTTCACTTTTCTTCAGTTTTCAATTCAACTTTTCAAAATTCTTTTTCTTTATTCAATTCCAATTTTCTTCTTAAATGCAATTAATTACTTTCTTCAGTGTTTTCTTTTCTTAAATTCAAAATATATAATATTCAATTTATTTCTTTCTTCTATCTTTCATTCTTTTAATCTTTTTCTTCTTTCTTCTCTTTCTTCAATTTCAAATTTTTATTTTATATTCATTCTTCAAATATCTAATTTTATTTTCCTTCTATATTCTTAATTTATTTCTATATAATTTTCTTCTTCAACTTATTTAATTATTTATCTTTTTATAACTCTCTATTTCTTTAATATATTTTCAAAATTTTATTATATTCTTATTGTAACTCCCAAAAAAATTTCTTTAATACTTTTATTCAATTAATAATTCTCTTGATTCATTATCAATATGTATTTTTAATTCTATAATTTTGTTTTAAACTTCATATTTCCCAAAATCCACTTACTCAAATAATTTTTTCTCTTAAACAAATTTATAAACTTTCTAACTTTAAGAATTGCATGCCTAATCAAATAATTATGTGAGAAAGGATTGCAAATACCTTAAAACCCTTATTTGTAAAAAAAGCTTGTTGGCATTTTTGACATGATATGTTATTGCATATGTGTACTTCGTTTCAATCAACGTAACTCAAATGTTTTCTCTCCCATTATTTGAGATGTTTCTAGATTTCTCCTTAGGTATTCCCTTATAGATATTCTCCTCAGATGAAGACCAATAGGCATAAACTAGATTTTCCATTCCAAATGCTTTTCTTAGGAGTAGACCAATATTTCTTCATTTTAGATGTTATCCATATGCATAGACCAATGTTTCTTTTTCTCATATCCTCTCCTAACATCTAGAATACCATTTATTCTCTAGATCAACTCAAACATTCAATACTTATACACTTTTCTTGTAAGACACCTCTCTAAAACTTGGGTTTTAATCATCCTTTTTCTTGACACATCTACTCTTAGGCACTATATAGTCTCAGATGACCTTCCTTGGGTACTCTATAAGCTTGCACTATGTGACATAAGTTTCAATATAATTTAGCTATATATAATTTAATTATCGCTCCCATAACTAAGGATATTTGCTTAGATATTTTTTCTTTTCTTATTTTTGAATACCCTTATGGAAAATGGCTTGTCTTTCCAACCACTCAGTAAGCCTAACCATATCATAATTTTTAATAATTCTCATTATCTAGGTATGTAATACACATTGGTTGAGTTATCGATATGGTAAAATACATATGACTCATTTAAAGAATAATACCAAAATAAATTAATTTTTAAGTTTTCTTTAAGTCTCCTATACCCCTTACTAAAGTGAGGGATGTATTGAAGGAGGCCTATTATAGGTACATGGTTACCTATTATCTAGTTTCCTTAATATCCTATGTCCCTTACAAAAGTGATGCATGTACTTTGCTTATTTGTGTTCCATTTATTATTTATAGTTCTTCTCTTTAATTAAGTATTGCTTGCATAAGATAATATTAATTGTTGGAAGTATTACATTATCTAGCCCTATTGTAAATATTAGTTTGGTAGAATAATTTATATTTTATATAATGTATGTGTCAATATGATAGAAAGTGCAAAGTGTCAAGAGAGAGAATGAAGAGCCACATTTTTTATAAGATGGGAAAATTAGAGGTTTTGAAAGGCTCCTCCAAACCTTTTACAAAGAAGAACCAAATACTATTTGTAGAAAGAAAATAATAGAAAATGACCAAAGAGAGCCTACAACTAAACCAACAAGGCCAAACCAAGATACCCATAGTAGGAGAAAAAAGTACACAACCACCCAAGGAGGCAAATAGAGAAGGACAAACACCCAAAATTAGTCCTATGAAGTATCACTCGAGATAACAAGATCCATCATCAAGGTACTTGGGATGCATTTTAGCACCCAAGAGAGCTCATTAACAAAGTGAATAGTCTGATTGAAATAACTCTTAATCACTCTAAAAAAATTCTTATTTGAATTGAAGGAGTCGAGTGAAGGAAAAAAGTCATCCTAGCTCTTGCTCTTGGAGGGCATCACTATCTTTGCACATCTCTTTTTCAAAACAAGGTGAACCTTATAGTCTTTTGAGTCAACTGAATTGAGAGTTTCCAGTTTCTTAAAAATTTTAGACTTAATCTGAACCAATATCCTCGTACCCTTGTCTTTAGACTTGGGCTTCTTCAATGAGTCAACTTTCATTTTCTTGTCCAAATTGATATCTTTCAGAGTTTTATATGTGGCAGAATAAAGAGTCATATTGATATGTGGTAATTTAAGAGTTTTATCTTAATGAAAGGAATATAGAATTATGCATCTCTTGGATGTTTAAGTATAGTAATAGTCAAAGTATTAAAAATTCATGTAAAATTATATATTAGAGACAAATATCCATGCAATGTAATCTATTTAAATTATTCATGTAATATTTTGATATTGAATATATTTGAGTTATATTTGTGAGATATTGCTATTATTCTAATATTGTGATTCATTGTTATTTTTTATAACATTTATATAATTTATACTTAATTTTGGATAAATATTTTTTTGAGTTAATATATCTGGAAAGCTAATAGTAGTATCAGAGCAATGGAGTGCTATGAAATATTAGAGTGTTGGATAAAGATTATGTGAAGAAGAGTGAATAATATTGAAGGAGATTATTGATTGCATATATGTGATTATGTGCTAGAGATAAAATGTTGGAAGTGTAGAAGAAGTTGGAGGTGTTTTGTAAAGAAGGTAAAAATATTGCATTCAAAAACCCGAGAAAATGAGTCTCTCAAGCCAAAAAAAGTTCCAACAAAATTTGCAGAGAAAAATTGATGAGGTAAGGTAAATTTGATTTGAAGAAATAATTTTATTAAAATTATTTTGAAGAGAAAAAGTTTATTTTTGAAGAAAATAAAATTTGGAGTGATAAGAAAATAAAATAAATTTAAAAGAATTTGATCGAAATAATTCAAATAAAGTAAAAAAATAAAACATCTATGGGAGATATAAGAAAATAAAATTCTTTTACATTAAACAGAAAGAAATAAATTTTTATTTTGGTCAATTTAGAGATATTTAAAAAATATATTTGAGAATATAAAAAATTACTTTGAAAAGAATAGAAAGGGAGATATAAGAATTATTTTTGAAAATAATTTAAATTGTTGAAGAAAATATTATAAAAATTTATATTCAAAGATTGAAGGGCAAAGAGTTTATTTTTGAAAAATAATTAAAAAAAATTATATTAAAACAAAGATCATTTACAAGTTGGGATGAGACTTCTCTCAGCCTTAGCCAAAGAGAACACATGTTTACAACAATAAATAAAGATTTGTATTGGAGCCAAATCTTCTAAACCATATTTATACAATGGTTGTTCACCTATTTACAACTGTAAAAGAAGATCTACATTGGAGCACAAATTTCCTAAACCATATTTTTGCAATGGTTGTCCAAATTAGCTAAACACTGGATTTGCTCACCAACCTACCTAATCATATCATCCTCAATAGATATATCACTGTACCACTGGACCCCTACCTTCTTCTCAGTTCCCATATTAGATAGGAAGTCTACCACTTTATTTAGATCTCTACTCACATAAACTAGAATCACATCATCTAATTACCTCCACAATTCCTTAATTTGAGTGACAATAATCCTCAACCTCCATGTCTTCAAAGCAAAGTTTCTCAAGCAATCTAAAGCTCCAATCACTATTTGAGAATCTGATTCTAGGATTATCCTCATGTAGTCTTATTTTACTATGCAGATTTGATAGCTAAGGATTTTGCTTCATTATTTGTGGTCCTTCCCAAACCTTGCAATTCCCAATAAAACACTGTCCCAACATGATTCCTGCAAATCACTCCAATTCTAGCTCTACCTGGATTACCTTTTGCAGCTCCATCAATACTAATTTTAATCTAACCTTATGGGGGTGGTTTCCAACTAGCTCTATCATGCCCCTCTTGCACTTCAAATTCCTTCTCCATTATCCCTATAATAGCTTGAGTTTCTTCTTTAGCATACACTACCAAGTTTCCATGACTTTGCTCTAGATGACTTGTCAAACTCCATATAAATATGAAAAGGTTTCTCTAAAAATTCTATCATTTATATCCAACCACACTTATCACCAAATGAAGTTTAATCCAAGCTCCCAACAAATAAAAAAATCTTTAGGGCAAAAGAGTTTATTAAAAAAGAAGAACCAACATAAATAATACTAAGCATATTAAAAAAGAGGGACCAATAAAAATAATATTGAGTATATAAAAAAGGATGAACCAAATGAAATAATACTTTTTAAGCTGGTAGAATAGATAAAAGAAGTGTCTTGCAGAGCCAAGAAAAATAAAAGAGAAGCAAAGTATCTAGTACTTGAAAAGAAGAAAAAATACAAATCCATAAAGGTTAGTGGTCATTGAAGCCAGACTATTACAAATTGAAAGAGTGAATCATCATACGTAAAGTAGCAAAAATATTGATGAAAGTCACCACATAGAGAGTAGAGAAACTACATTGAAAGTTTGAATTTCAAACCAAAAGGTTGCTAAATCTAAACCAAAATATTAAAAAACAAGATTTGAAGAATATAAAGAAGTATGCTAGAGGAACTAATGTTGATTATAAAATAAAGCAAATATTATTGGAAGAAAAGAACCACCTAAGAAAAGAGTTGTGAAAGCAAAAAGCCAAGTTGATAGAAATAATACACAAAATACTCAAAGCCTAAAGACGAAATATAAAAGCCACATATGAGCCTAAGACTCAAACCTGAGGTAGTTTTTTGAGGAATCATTTTTGTAATATTTTATACCTACCAAAGAAAGAGCCGAAAATTGAAGAACACCAAAGGAGGAAACAATGTTTGAAAAATTGCATGTAAAATTTAGTTGCCACATGCAAGAAGAGTTCCAAGGTATTAAAAATCCACATTTTTATTTCAAATATTGAATGCATATTTTATGGGAGTTATACGTTAATTTTAGAATGTGATTATTTTTCATTGACTGAAGTCATAAAAATGCATATTTTATGGGAGTTATACGTTAATTTTAGAATGTGATTATTTTTCATTGACTGAAGTCATAAAAGACAAAAAAAAGTTTTTTTCCGTGAAATATTAAAAAAGAAGGTTTTTTGTCTTCTTATTATCCGAGGTGATGCATGGGAGAAATTTTTAAATCATGCGTATGAAGTTTATTTAATCTAGAGTCCATTAAACTTTAAAGAAAAAGATGTAACCAAGCTTTATTTTTTTAGCGAACTAAATCTTGCAATTCTAGTGAAAGCATTAAAAAAAAGTGGATGCATGTCTTTTTATTCATTTTTTAAAAGAACATGCCTTGACAGGTGAGTGTCGGAATTAGAGGAACATTAAAGTTAAGTAGGATATATAAGTGAAAAAGATAAATTTTTTTAGAGGAGAATCTTTAGGAAAAAAAAAAAAATATATATATATATATACATGGGAGTTATAAGTGGAATTTGAAAAGTATTTAGGAGAAATAAAATAATTGGAAGATATAAGGATATAATTTATTTGAAATTTAATTTAAAAAATTGAATGATATATTTGAAATTGAAGGTAATTTATGAATTGGAGAGATAAGAAGTATATTATTTTATGATAAATTGAATTTGGGAGATATAAGTATAATGAAAGATATTTAATATTAATGATTATTTGATAAATGATTATTAATATTAAATTAATATTTGAAATTTGATATAGGGAGATACGACCTTGTGAAGTCAACCATTCGAAACAAGGGCAGTAACAATTTTTTTAATTTGCAAAAAATGAAATCACAAATATCTGTTAGCCAAGGTTTGGATGATGGAAGGAGTAAAAAAGGGCCAGGGATTCAATGAGGCAAGACATTCTATCTAGGCATAGATTTTTTTGTCTAAGTTTATTTTTCTTTATCATAGAAATTTTATTTGTAAATTATTATAATTTTTTTTATCAATTATTACAGGATATTCTGGTTAATTTCAGTAGATTTTGAGTTTTAGTTTCCTTTCCATGGATTTATTTATAGCTAAATCCTTAGAATCATCTTTAGTGGTGGAGATTAATGAGAAAACCACAGAGATTCAAACCTTGTTGCTTAAAGATAGAGCAGTTTTTGGTAAATTTAATGGGTATTGGCCAAGGGCTTCAAACTTGAGAAAGTAGATCAATAGGAGTTGGAAGTCTTTATGAGTGATTCTATCATTTCTTACCAAAGGTTTATTTCTAGCCATTTTTTGTTCTAGGGAAGAAAGAGATAGAATCCTAAAAGAAGGTCCTTGGTTTGTGGGAAGAGCAAGACTCTTCCTTACTTGTTGGTATGGAGGCTTTTCACCTAAAAATATAAATCTATCCCTAGTACCAGTTTAGGTTAGGATGTATGGATTTCCCATTGAGTTTTGGGAAATGGATACCTTCAAGGCAATAGGAAACACTATGGGAGAATTTCTTGAGATTTCAAAAACTATGAAATATGGATTCTTGGCTATTTATTTTTAGATATTGGTCATGATTGATATAAGTAGACCTTTACTAGAATCAATTATTCTTAAGTATGGGGATAATATGTAGAACCAAACCATAGATTATAGAAATATTATTTTTAAATGTAGAAGATGTCATGAGGTATGGTATATTGAGAGATCATTCCCTAAGAAGAGTCCAACAAAATCATATGTAGAAAATTGCAAGAGAAATTTACAAATGGATATGGATAAGGATGGTTTTCAACTTCCAAAAAATAGAAATAGATAAATGAGAGCAAATAAATAGTGGAGACCAGTAAGGAAGGATATTGAAAGAAATACCAATTATTTTGAGGCTTTATCCTATGGATAAAAAGTAGATCAGAGCTTAGAGGACACATTACAACATGTTTATAATATTAATAAGAAACCATCTATTCGGTATGATTTTGATTTAAATATGAATATCCTCAATAAACCTAAGGAATGTGTTTCATCATATTTTTAAGAATATCTTAGAGTACCATACACCATTTAGGAGAACAAATTTGGTAAAGAAAATGCAGTGTTAAATATTAATACATCTACCATTAATAAGGAAATACTAGAAAATGAGTAGGGCAAGTCAAAATATTTCGTAGTAGAGACAGGAGAGGATAAATTTAAGAACAAAGAAAGTTGTGAAAGAATATTTAGAAATATAATAATAAGTTTTGATATAGGTAAGGCAAAAAGAGGAAAACCCTCAAATTATCAAGCAAGATCAAAGGAAGCAAAACAAACATAGAGAAAGGAACATAAACTATGTTGGTTGAACTTATCTTTATTAAACAACAAAATGATATTGGTAAGTTGCAAGTAGGAATAGTAGCCAATAATGATACATGATTTCCATCTCATGGAATATAAAGGGTGTTAATACCCCGTCAAAGTAGAGGTGTATCAGGGACCTTTGTTTAAGTACTAAGCATGAAAGTTTTTATATCCAAAAATCTAAAATGATAAAAGGAGTTTCTAAAAATATGAAAGTAGTATGGGTGAGATGTGAATGAGATGCTATAGATTGAAGGAGTGGTAGAGGGAATTCTACCTTGTTGGAGTTTTATTAGAACCTCATGTGTAACCATTCTTAAAAATAGGCATTGGATAGCCTCTTTAGTCACATGCTTCTTTACAAATATTTATTTCATCCTTATCAATATCTATGGACCTACAACTCAGTCAGGTAGATTAGAATTTTAGAGTGGGATATATACCTTTATGAGAAGTAAATACCAAGAAACTTGATTTCATAGGAGATTTTAATACCATAACTAAGTTGGATGAAAAATTTAGGGAAATTAGGAAACTAACCCAAAGTATGAGAGATTTTTAAGCTTTTATTCAAAACAATAATCTACAGGAGGTTGAGTTTGAATAATATAACTATACATGGATGAACAATACGAGAGGCCAAAATGTAATAGTCAAAAAATTAGATAAATGCACTCTCTCAAATCATTGACTAAATGAAGAAAAATACATTAGAATTAATACCTTGACAAGGATTGGTTCAGATCACTAGCCAATAAAAGTTAAAATGGTGGAAAATAAATTAAAAAGATCATATTTTAAATATGAGTAGATGTAGGAAGACCACCCTCAATTTATTTATTTGATAGCACAAACTTTTAACTTAGAATTCTTTAGAAAATTATGGGTTGTATACACTTCTAGAACAAATTAAATCAATGACATCTAGATTAAAATAATGGTACAAGAACACTTTTGAACATATTTTTGAGAAAAAAGAACTAAAAGATAAAATTTCAAAAGTATAAAAGGTAATCATAATTATCCAAACTTTAAGGAAATGGAGTTAGTGAATATCATAATATTTTGAGTAAGGAAGAGAAATTTTGGAGATTAAAATCAAGACATACTTGGTTAAAGGAATATAAAACATGAAGTTTTTTTTATAGGACAACAATAGTATAGAGATCAACATCCAGAATTAGTAGAATTAAATCAATAAAAGGAGTTTGGATTGAAGGATAGAGTAAAATTAGAAAGGAGATAAGGTTTTTTATTAGAATATTATAGGATTAGAGGAGTTTGAAGTTCTTAATAGTAAACTTCTACAAGTTCCTTAAGTTATAATAGATGAAGACAATAGGAAACTGATAAAGTCTATTACTTTGGAAAAAGTTCATCTAGATCTTTTATCTTTTAATAAGGATAAATCCCTAGGTCCATATGGTATATTTGCATCTTTATATAAACATAATTGGGATATAATGAAGGATTATTTAGTGGTGGTAATGGAACAGTCTAGGTTAAAACAATACATACCTTATAGAAAAAATGCAACATATATTTCCCTGATTCCAAAAAAGAAGGATGTAGAATATGGCATATAAGATTATCTCCAAAGTGATGGTGAATCGATTAAGAACATTGTTAGAAAAAATATATTAAAAATTAAGGAGGATTTTGTGAAAGGGAGACAAATTCTAGATGGGATCATAGTAGCTCATGGAGTTATGCATTCAATAACTTCAATAAAAGAGAAAGTTATGATCCTAAAACTTGATATGAGTAAGGCCTATAATAGGGTTAAAAGATATTTTGTTTATAGCATTAGAAAAATTTAAATTTGGTAAGAAAAGAGTTAAATGGATTAAAGCTTGTGTCTCTACAATTTCTTATTCAATCCTGGTAAATGGGTTAGTATCAAAATATTTTAAATCCAAAAGAGGCCTTAGATAGGGATATCCTCTATCACCATATTTGTTAATTATTATGGTAGAGATTCTGGGTAAGAACTTGAATAAGGCTTACAAATATGGGCTTATAGGTGGACTTAAGGCTAGTAATAACATCAACAACATCACCTATCAAAAATTTGTAGATGATACAACCCTTTTTCAGAGGGTAAGGATAAATTAGGCCAAATATTTGAATAACTTATTTTGAATATGATAGAGCATAAGGAAATAAAGTTAATAGGACTAAACCCATAATTTACTTCTTAAAGACCCCAACTAAAATAAAAGTAGGGATATGTAGGTTACTTCAAATGGAGAAGGTAAATTGTTTAGCAACTTATCTAGTGATGCTCTTATTTGAGGGGAGAATGAGGATAGCATTATGGAATCTAATTATAGGTAAAGTTCAAAATAAACCCCTGGCTTGGAAAGATAGATGGCTATTATTAGCAAGAAGAGTGCAACTAATTAGATCAGTCTTATAGGTAATTCCAATATATTATATGTCCTTGTAGTGGTAAGGGATTTGGCCTCTCTTTGAGATGTGTAAGGTTCAAAACCCACTTAGTATGAAGGGACTAGGATCACTCATAAAAGCCTATGAAAACTCATTGAAAAACTATATTATATATCCTTGTATACTATACTAAAATCAATAAAAAAAATTTAATCTTTATTATGTGGTCATTTTTTAGGTCAAGATTACATGATAAAAAGAAATTTTCTTTGGTGAAATGGGGTAAGGTGTATGATGATAAAACTAGGGGAGGTCTAGGTTTAAGAGTTATTATAGATACAAAATTAGCTCCTAGGGGAAAATTAATTTGGAGACTGTATAAAGAGAGTCAAGTACAATGTGCAAGAACTATTCTAAGTAAGTTTGTTGAGCCCAATAACCCAAGATTAATATTTACTATATTCTCTCTACCAAATGGTTTTGCACTTTGGAATGATTTTAAAAAATTAATTGATATAGTGATTAAAGGTTTAATATGGGTGGTGGAGATTGGAGAAAAATTTCTATTTGGATGGATACTTGGTGTGATAAAAAAACCACTCAATCTAGATCTAATTTTGAAACCATGGATGAAACTGCTTCAAAAAAAATATGATGACAAGGTTTCAAATATTTTGTACAAGGATCAAGAAGGAATATACAAATGGAAATAATATTTTTTTACAAGTATAAAAGACATTGATGCTAGGAGGTAGTTGAGTAGAAAGATAACAACAATGATTATTCTGAGGGGAGTCAAGGATAAGTTAATTTGGGAGTTGAATAGCTTAAGAGAATACATAACAAGAAGTGGATATAATAAAGCACCATCAAAATAGAAATATCACAAGAATATGGAGAGATATTTGGGATAGCCTAAGCATTCCTAAAGTTAAAATATTTGTTTGGCTAGTAGGTCATAGAAGAATTTTATCTTGGGATAACCTTATGAAAAGGGATTTTCATGGCCCTTAAAAATGCATTCGTTGTAAAATGGAGGAGGAAAGTATATACCATCTCTTGGGACACTTCTCAAAAGTCTAGAAATTATGGAAATAAATTCTTAATATGTTCAGTAAATGCATGGTAATGAATGGTAGAATTGAAGAATGGTTAAAGTAATGGTAGAGCAATTTTAGAAGTGACACTTTAAAACAATGGGATATATCAAAATATACAATACATTGGACTATATGGCTAGAAAGGAATAAAATAATATTTAAAAGAAAGGAAAGTAGTTTAGAGGTAATCAAAAGGAATATTTTTTTAGTCATAGAGGAGTCTAAACCAACACTATCTACTTGCACAATGCTTAATCTGGAAGTAGAGAGCCTTGATATATGGATTCAAGTCATCAAATAGAATTATGATGTTGGGGATAAGAGAAAAAAATGGAAGACAAATAATATAAAGTAGAAACCCATAGATGTGGAGTTGGTCAAATTAAGTTTTGATGGAGCATCTAAAGGAAATCCAGGACTAGCAAGATAAGGAGGAATAATTAGAAATAATACAGGAAATATTTTGTCTCATTATGATTTCAATAATGGATTTAAGATAAATAATAAATCTAAACCTTGGTTCGCTTTGGAAGAAGGGTTAAAAATATGCAAACAAAGGAAATAGAACAAAGTGTTTATAGAAGGTGATTCACTCATAGTAATAAATGCTATTTGGAGGAAAGCAAAAGTTCCATGGTGTGGAAATTCAAGACCTTGCTATAGATTTTGAAGAAATATGGTTTACACATACATTAAGGGACGAAAAAAATTGTGTTGATAGGCTATCCAATAGAGGGGTTTGAATTTAGGATCATGAAAAATTATCTTTTCCTTGGTTAGAGGAAGTAGTAATTTTAACCGAAGTTTATAAGAAAATGTTGACTACCTAAATCAAATAATTATTAATATTTACTTAATATGTTCCATTGGTAATACCTACTATATTTTATAATATTAATATGCTTTCATATAAACTATTTATTACAATTTTTATGGTTGCACTTGTGCTTTAGGAAGGAAACTAGCATTCTAGATTTGGTAAAGCGGGCTATGATAGTGCAATGTTTTGGAAATATTACTGTACTAAGATGCAATGCATAGATAGTAGAGGTGAAGATTTGGTATTGTGAATGCTACAATAGAAAAATTTCAAGAAGGATGTTAACTTCTAGAGTATTTATATTCACTCAAAAAATTGAAAAAGTTCCAAAAAATAGAAATCAAGAATTCATAATTTTAATGTAAAATGATATAACAACTCTTTTGAGTGGGATTTGAATTTATTTATAAAATATTATTCTCTAAATAAGATAGTTGTGATTTATCAAGATTGGGAGACCCGAGTACAATCCTTTGTTCCCTAGACAAAAAAAAAATGAAATTTTATAGCAAATTAAAGTTATTATTATTATTTTAGAATCAATAGTTTAAATTAAACTTTAGAGAGATAATGTATTCTAATACAAAGGAATTAATTGAAATATTTTTTAATTTTGGAGTTATACATTTTTCAACTTCATAGAAAATGACAAATACAAGATTTTTCTTTTCTAAATCTCAATTATTAGAGGCCTAATTTTACCCCATGGAAAAAATAAGATGAGGTCAATACTTATTGTCAAAAAATTATGGGATGTGGTGAATAGACAAAGAAAAATTCTAAAAGATAAAACAAGAAATTAAAATTTCAAATATGATAATGCTAAAGCTTTGATGTTAATTCTATTTGATAGATCTGATGAAATTAAAGCACACATTAGTAAAGTAATTAAAAATTATATGGAAAAATTTGTGTATGATATTTGAAGAAAAGAATAACCATTTTACATCTACAATAATAATTTTATGCACTAAAATTTCATGATGGAGAAAAAATAGAACATTTTATTTAAAAGATATTAGAATTAAAATCAAAATTGCATACCTTAGGAGAAAATGTTGAAGATAAACTCCTAGTTTTAGTTGTACTTAGAGCACTTGTTGAATCATTCAAAATGTTGGTCACATCTCTTCTAGTATAAAATAAAAAGGTGTCATTTGAGGAGTTAATAAATATTTTCAACAATATAAACTTGAAAATGAATTGATAAATGAGTCATCCAATAAATCTCTTGCATTAGAAAAAATATCTTGCAAATTCTTGTAAGTATAATGCACTGGATAGAAAGGATCAAGACTAAGATTCTCCTAAAGGAAATTAGAGAGATTAGAGTAATTAGCAAGGGTATGTTACACAATCAGATTGTGTACATAGGAATATTATACTAAATCACATGTATTTGTTATAAAGTAATAACACCTTGGAACCTATACTAGTAAATGCATATTATGACACAAAAAGAAAATATATAGAGTGAAACTCAAATGATTTGAATGTAGTTCATGATTGGTTAAAACATATTATGCTATCATAAATGATTGATGATAAACATTAAAATGATGATAGGAATAGTGATGCTCAAAGTTGTCTTAATATTGAAAGAAATTAGTACGATTATGGATTTGGTTATTTTGAAAGATACACTAAAGGAATTGGTTTAAAATTGTTAAATAAAATAAGATATAGAGATACAAGTTTGAGAAAACATGGACAAGGAATGAAAGAGCCAATTATACCAAAAATAAGACCAAAATATGAAGGTGTTAGATACATAGGATAGATGGATAGTAATAAATTAGGAACTAAATTTATGATAGGACATAATTATATCATATGTCTGATAAGAACTAATAGAACCAATAATAATCAAGGACAAACAAGAGATAATAAATTAGTCAAAAGAAACAAGAATCCTATAATAGGGAATAGGTGTAATCACTATGGTAGATATGGACATAAGATATAAAAATGTTGGAATCTCCATTTTTGTGAAATTTGTGAACATAAATATTCTAAAAACTCTTGTCTACAAAAAAAAAAAATTCACAAATTAAAAATGTATTATGCATGGATAAAATATGAATGAATGGAATAAGATGAAAGGAATGTTATATGGTTTCTAAAAGAGGAAGCCAAGTGTGATCAAAATTTAAAGTGTGTTGAATGTAAAGAATGATGTGAGTCTTACCATAAATAAATATAAAATAAATGATTATAATCAAGCACAACTTGGAAAGTGACCTAAAGAACACAAGCTAAGAGGGGGGTCAATAGTATAAGATAAAAAATTGACTTTTCTTTCCAAAGTAATAACTTCAAATATTATCAATTGCAATAATAAAACAATGCACAAATAACCACACACATAAGAGACACATATTTAACATGGTTCATCCAATATGGGCTACATCCATGAAGAAATATTGCTTATAAATTTCTCAAAAAATTTTGTGGGCACCAACCCATAGGATACACCAATCCTCTATTACAATATTAGTGGACACCAATCCACAAGAGACACCAATCCCCTATCTCAAGTTCATGGACACCAATCCCATCTACTGGTTTATGGGCACCAACCCACAGGAGATACCAATCCCCTCTTAAGTTCATGGACATAAATACACAGGAGACACCAATATCCTCTGCTCTAGTTCGTGGACACCAATCCACAAGAGACACCAATCCCCTCTCAAGTTTGTGGAAACCAATACACAAGATACACCAATTCCATTTGCTATAGTTTGTGGACACCAATAAAAAGGAGACACCAATCCCCTCTGCTGGTTTATGGGCACCAACCCATAGGAGATACCAATCCCCTCTCAAGTTCGTGGACACAAATCCACAAGAGACACCAATCTCCTCTCCTCTGGTTCATGGACACCAATCCACAAAAGATACCAATATCCTCTCAATATCTGCTCAAAATCTATCTTCAACTCTACTCAAATTCTATATTCAACTCTCCTCAAACTCTGTATTCAACTCTGCTCAAACTCTATTTTAAAATTTGCTCAAAATCCATCCTTAATTCTGGATAAACTTTATCCTTAACTCTACTTAATAATCTACTTACAAATTTTTCTCAAATTTACTCCAAAGCTGCTCACAAAACCTACTCAAATTTACTTCAAATTTGCTCATAGATCCTGCTCAATTCTACTTCAAAATATGCTCACAAATCCTGCTCAAATCTGCTCCAAAACCTAATATCCTTATTTCTCCAAACATTACAAACTGAAATTTTTATAAAAATTACCTCTTATATCTCCTTTAGTTCTTCAATAATTATAATATCAACCAAAATAATTTCACCATACCTTCATGGCTACCAACTTCAAATATTTTATCTTTTGGAATTTCTATAACCACACTTTGCCAATAGATTATGCACTAATCCTCTTACTCTTATCACAAAGAACTTTTATTCATAAAATCCTTGATGCATTAATAATTTCTAACTTCCATTTTATTTTCCTTTGAAGAAACTTTCATACATAAATTCTCAACAATACTTTATAATAAACTTTAATTCCCAAACATAATTAAAAGCACACTTATTCGGTTACTTCTTTGTTTTTCCAAAATATTTTCCCTTGCGCTAAAACTCGAACCCTGGTCTCTCACCCATAATTCTTATCAGCTGGTAATGAACCACTTAAGTTTCATCGCCTAATGGAAGGTGGTTCCATTGTATTCAATTTGAAGACGTGGTCATCACTCTTCAAGCCAAAAATATGTAACCCTGGAGGAATTCAAACTTAGGATGTTCAACGCTGTTACTTCTTCTTCTTTCATGCAGTTTTCGCTTTAGATTTTCACATAGTTGCCACTTCCATTATCTTTACAACTCACTGCTTTAGGGTTTCAACATTTTACATCCAAATTATGTACCTTCATGTCCTACCGTGTCTCTCCTCTACCAGTGCCAATGCTTCCTCTGCACATCAATGAATATAATGTATTTGCAAATAGATAAAACAATATAATACCTCTATGTTTTGTCACTGTGCAAATCAACTAATTGCAAATTTAATGTAGCCAATGATATTATTTCAACTTTGGTTTTCCTTGATAAATTTCTCTTGATATGCTTGCAGATCATTGCACTATACTTCAACTCATTTTCTTTGTTTTGAATCTTCATTGCTACAAAATATCTCTTTTCATATTTGATGCTTGAAGTAGTATCTTCGCTGCTTCTTTTAAGATTGTTTTACCTTTATTTGATATTACACCATTATGTCATTCAAATCTCTTTACCTCAAGCTCAAATACTGTTGCCTTGCTTTTATGTAGTGTCTTTAACGCTTCTCTTCCAGATTGTGTTACCTTGATTTGATCTTACACCACACTATTGTTCAAATTTCTTCACTGTCGTTGCTATCTTCTTCACATGGTACACACTTAAATTATGTTACAAATATCTCATTTCCTTCCTTTTGGAAAATCCAATATGCATAAATGTTGTGATGCCTCTTCCTCTGCTTTGAAGCTGCCTGGAGCTATCACAATATTTACTATGATGGACACTATATTTGGCTCCTCCTCAAGGACCATGAGCTTCTTCGTCTCTAGTGTAGCATAGATATTGATGGCTTTTCACTTGTAATGTTGCACTATGATTTGCAAGATCTCCATGTTCTACTCCTTTCTCACAATAATATTTTCATTGGTTCCAAAATCCCTTCACTCGATTGCACTCCGTTTGCAAGTTCTCCACGTTCTACGCCTATCTCACCATAAGTTCTTTGCTGGTTCAATAAGTCCTTTGCTTGATTTCACTCCAAAAAACTCTTGTGCAATGCACACAAAGGCACACTCTCCGAAGGCACTCACTCTCTGAACATGAACAAAGGATCTCACTCTCTCTCTGAAGGCAAAAACAAAGGTGCTTAAAAATCACACTCAACCAAAATGTTTGAACCATATATATATGAAGAATAATTTTGAATCTCAACCATAAGGGTCGGCCCTTACATTATTTTTCAATTTATATTTAAATCCTTTGATTTAAATACATCCCAATTTTAAAACATTTATTTAAATTATTTGATTTAAATACATCCCACTTTTAAAACATTACTTTAATATTTAATTTAAATATTAAAGTATACATCACCACTTAATATTTGAAATGTACATCACCATTTTATTTGCTCAAGCACCTTTTGATAATATTGACAACTCACAATTTCATCCTTGAATATATTTCTACCTTTGACATCATTGATAATATTGACAACTCACAATTCCATCCTTGAATATATTTTTCCTTTGACATCAATGACAACTCAATATTTCTAACAATCTCCCCCTTTATCATTGATGGTAACCGTACAATGAAACTGGCCTTTACTTGAATAGGATCATAAGATGCTCCCCTTGACTAGTTGCTCCCCTTATTGAAATTCTCCCCCTTTGACATTGATGGCAAAGGGCTCCTTGGCAAAGGGCTCCTTGGGGCTAAAAATAAGACATTTAACACATCCCCCTTGTCACATCCTTTTCTTGAGGTGATCAATTTTGATATGGGAGTAAAGCTACTCCCAAATTACAATGTTCTTCTTTTTCAATTTTCTTTTTCCAAACTTTTGAGGTCATACCTTTTTGAACATTTTGACTATCCTTCTTCTTGCTTGAATTTGGGAGTTTAGGGAACATTGTTCTACACCATTTTGCTCTATGCCTAAAATTGTTGCAATTGTAAAAAATGACATTGTAGTCCATGAAATATGCATATGAATTGAATTTTCTCCTACAAATTACAAATTTATGACCAAAATGATTACATGAGAAACAATAAACTTGGAAAAAATATTCATCTTGCCTTGGACGATATGGTCTCATGGTTCTTTCTTTGCTTTTCTGTGATGGTCCATGTTCCTTGATGGTGCATTATTTTATTTCTTATTGATGCTTCTACTTTTCAACATATCAGCATAGGTCTTCGACTCTTCATCAATTAATTTATTTGATGCTTCTATTTCTTTTGAGCTTGACTCCCCCTTTTGTTTCTCTTGACCTTCTTCAAAATCAAGTCCAATATTGATAAATGGAGATCTCTGTGCTACTAGAAATACTGCTTGTTTATTTAACATAAAAACTCTTCTTGTGTCTTTGAAAGATCTTCTTCTCATGCTTGCCTTGACCGTGCCTATTTTTCTTTTCATGATAAAATTTTCTTTCTTTCTTTTATTGTATTCTTTTTCTTCTTCATTGCTACTACTTCCATATTGTGGACAATTAGATGCATAGTGACCAAAGTTACCACAATTAAAATATTTCACAGACTACATATCTTTGTGTTTTCTTGGACCCTTCTTATTCCTTCTCACAAAATTAGCTTCTTCTCCACTACTTGATTCTTCACTTGATTATGGTTCTTTATTCTTTGCCTTATTTTAAGCTTTGAATGCTACATCTCATTTAGATGTTTGATCTTTTTCTGTACACATATCATAGGCTATGAGAATCCCATGTAGCTCATCCATACTTTTGGGATCCTTCATTTCTTCAATTACTGAAACCTTTGCATCAAAACTCATGGGAAGTGACCTCAATTTTTTTTGAACAATCTTAGATTCTTCAATACTTTCTCCAAGTCCATGAATGGTGTTGACAACCTCATAAATACAAAGCAGATATCTAGCAATATCTTCCTCATATTTCATCTTCAAGTCTTCAAACTTCCTCCTATATTTTTGAAGTTTTGCCATTTTAACCTTATCGTCTCCTTCATATATTCTCTGTAACTTGTCCCATATTTCTTTCACTGAAGTGTATTGCATGAATTTCACAAACTCTAATTCACATAAACCACTTAAAATTTCATTCATTGCCTTAATAATATTTTTGTATGATTTCTTACCACTTGCATCTGTAAGAGGAGTTTTAGGTGGTGTGAACCCATTCTCAATGGATTCCCATATATCATATCCATGTGCCATCAAATAAGTCTTCATCCTCACAATCCAAAAAGTATAGTTTGTCCCATAAAACAATGGATCTCTATTTTATGAAAACCCTTCCTGATGAGCCATTTGTGTTTTTGTAAGATCTTCCTTCAAGCTATTAGGATTTCACAAAGGAACCCGCTCTGATACCAATTGAAGAACACAAGATTATAATGAGAGGGGGTGAAAATTATAAGATAAAAATTTTACTTTTCTTTCCAAAGTAATAACTTCAAATATTATCAATTGTAATAATGAAACAATGCACAAATCACCACACACATAAGAGACACAGATTTAACGTGGTTCACCCAATATGGGCTACATCCATGAAGAAATATTGCTTATAAATTTCTCAAAAAAATTTGTGGGCACCAACCCACAAGATACACCAATTCCCTATTACAATGTTTGTGGAAACCAATCTACAAGAGACACCAATTCCCTATCTCAAGTTCATGGACACCAATCCACAGGAGACACCAATCCCCTTTGCTATTTTATTGATACCAACCCATAGGAGATGCTAATACCCTCTCAGGTTCATGGAAACCAATCCACAAGAGACACCAATCTCCTATACTCTGGTTCATGGAAACCAATCCACAAGAGACACCAATTCCATCTCAAGTTCATGGACACAAATCCATAGGAGACACCAATCCCCTCTGCTCTGGTTTGTGGACACAAATCCATAGGAGACATCATTCCCCTCTGCTAGTTTATGGGCACTAACCCAAATGAGATGCCAATCCCCTCTTAGGTTTGTGGACACCAATCCATAGGAGACACCAATTTCCTCTACTCTTGTTGTGGATACCAATCCACAGGAGACACCAATCTCCTCTCAATCACTACTTAAACTTTATCTTCAACTCTGCTTAAACTCTATCTTGAACTCTGCTCAAACTCAATCCTTAAATTTGCTCAATAATTTGCTTACAAACCTTACTCAATTTTTCTCCAAATCTGCTCATAAAACCTTCTCAAATATGCTTTAAAGCTACTCACATATCCTGCTCAATTCCACTTCAAAATCTGCTCACAAATCCTACTCAAATATGCTCCAAAACTTGATATCCTTATTTCTCCAAAAATTACAAACTGATTTTTTTTATAAAAATTACCTCTTATATCTCCCTTAGTTCTTCAATAATTATAATATCAACCAAAATAATTTTACCATACCTTCATGGCTGCCAACTTCAAATATTTCATTTTTTAGAATTTCAATAACCACACTTTACCAATAGATTATGCACTAATTCTCTTACTCTTATCACAAAGAAAATTTTATTCATAAAATCCTTGGTGCATTGATAATTTCTCACTTCCCTTTATTTTGCCTTTGAAGAAACTTTCATACATAAATTATCAACAATAATTCATAATAAAATTTCACTCCCAAACATAATTAAAAGCACACTTATCTAGTTACTTATTTATTTTTCCAAAATATTTTTGCTTGCACTAAAAATTGAACCCTAGTATCTCACCCACAATTATTATCAGCTGGCAATGAACCACTTCAACTGCACTGGCTAATGGAAGATGGTTCCACAGTATTAAATTTGAATATGTGATCATCACTCTTCAAGCAAAAAATCTGTAACCCTGACAAAATTTGAATTTAGGACATTCAACATTGTTACTTCTTCTTCTTTCACGCAGTCGTCGCTTCAGCTTTTCATATAGTTGCCACTTTCATTATCTTTACAAATAACTACTTTAGGGTTTCAATATTTTGCATCCAAATTATGTACCTTCATGTCCTACTATTTCTCTCCTCTACCAGTGCCAACGCTTTCCTCTACACATCAATGAATATAATGTATTTGCAAATAGATAAAATAGTATAATACCTCTATGTTTTATCACTGTGCAAATATTTTAATTGCATGTCTGATGTAGTCAATGATATTATTTCAATATTGGTTGCCCCTGATAAATTTTTCCTGATACTCTTGTAGATCGTTGCACTATACTTCAACTCATTTTTTGTTTTGTTTTGAATTTTTGCTACGACAAAATCTCTCTTTTCACCTTTGATGTTTGAAGTAGTATCTTCACGGCTTCTTTTCATATTATTTTACCTTGCATCTTACACCATGATGTCGTTCAAATCTCTTTACCTTAAGCTTGAATGTTGTTACCTTGCTTTGATGCAGTGTCTTCACTGCTTCTCTTCCATATTATGTTGCCTTGCTTTGATCTTACACCATGATGTTGTTCAAATTTCTTCACTACCGCTATTGTCTTTTTCACACAGTGCACACTTCAATTATGCTGTAGATATCTCCTTTCCTTCCTTTTGGAAATTCCAATCTGCATATATGTTGTGATGCCTTTTCCTCTGCTTTGCAGCTGCTTGTTGCTATCACAATATTTACTACGATGGAAACTATCTTTGGATCCTCCTCAGGGACCACGAGCTTCTTCATCTCTAGTGTATCATAGATATTGATGGTTTCTTCTTGTGACATTGCACTTCGATTTGTGGGATCTCCACATTTTACTTCTTTATCACAATAAGCTTTTCACTAGTTCCAAAAGCCCTTCACTCGATTGCACTCCGTTTGCAGGTTCTCCATGTTCTACGCCTATCTAACCATAAGTTCTTCACTGGTTCAATAAGTACGCTTGATTTCACTCCAATGAAACTCTTGGACAATGCACATGAAGGCACACTCTCTGAACGTGAAAAAAAGCTCTCACTCTTTCTCCAAAGGCAAAAATGAAGGCGCTTAAAAAATCACACTCAACCAAAATGTTTGAACCATATGTTTATATGAAGAATATTTTTGAATCTCAACTATAAGGGTTGGCCCTTACATTATTTTTCAATTTATATTTAAATAATTTTATTTAAATACATCCCACTTTTAAAGCATTTATTTAAATCCTTTGATTTAAATACATCCCACTTTTAAAACATTACTTTAATATTTAAATATTTAATTTAAATATTAAAGTATACATCACCACTTAATATTTGAAATGTACATCACCATTTTATTTGCTCAAGCACCTTTTGATAATATTGACAATAGGGTCCGAGGTGTAGACCAATTGGTTCATCCAAACCCCACAAGGGGGCGAGAGGTCCAAGGTTCAAATCTCGGGCCTCGTCGGACTAAATGCTTGTCCCTTTCCTAGTGCTTTCAGTGGCATAAAAGGTTTAAAATGATTATGGCATGGTGGTTATAAGGGCGGACTACGCAAAGATCTGTGTGGTGGCTTATGAGGCGGACAGTGCAGAATACTATGGCGGCCATAAAAAGCTAGACAACCTGCCCGGATTCATGGCAACTACCGATTCCACCATGTAAATTCAAAAAAAAAAAAAAAAAAGAATAATATTGACAACTCACAATTTCATCCTTGAATATATTTATGCCTTTGACATCATTGATAATATTGACAACTCACAATTCCAACCTTGAATATATTTTTACCTTTGACATCAATGACAACTCAATATTTCTAACATGACCTATAGTGAAAGCAACTATAATGATGATTCTATAGAAACGATGATCTTTAATTATTCTAATGGATGACCCAAATGTTAGCTTTTGAGGATATATGTAGAGGGAGAGATTTAACACAGGTCCTGATAAGATGAAAAAATCAAGTCTGCAATATGACTAGAATATACTATAAATAGAAAGTGGCGATTATACAATGCAATATGGA
This sequence comes from Wollemia nobilis, assembly GCA_028583015.1. Lineage (NCBI taxonomy): Eukaryota > Viridiplantae > Streptophyta > Pinopsida > Araucariales > Araucariaceae > Wollemia > Wollemia nobilis. Next base: position 634,950 of record JAQPPZ010016712.1, on the reverse strand, counting down.
GGATATGGTAAATCTATTAATATAAGCTAAAGAACTACATTGTGCTTCATATAAAAGCTCTACCACAAACTACTATCTACTAAAATGCTCTTGATATCTGTATGCTACCTCTATTTATCTATCACTATGAGTCCCTTTATATAGGAAAATAGATTCCTTGACCAACACTTTACCTCGCTATACAAGTGGACACCTTGCAAATTACAACATGCATATTGACACTTGTGCATTTATTACATTGCTTGAAGTAAGTGGTTAGATTCCCCCTAAAGTGATATCTACTCTAACTATGTACCATAGGTGATACATTTACATGATCCAAATGATGTAATATATTCTAACTCTAACACCCCCTATATTACATTATTTGGGTATTTAAGATTTCAATATTTAATATGAATCTTCTTCTTTGTCTTGAACATTGTACTCTTCTCTGTTTCTTGTAACCTGTTCAAGCAAGTAGTTAGTGTCTTCATAACCTGTTGTTTTTGTTGAAAGAGTTTTCATTTTATGATCATCTGTAGATTCTTCCAGTTCTTCAACCATCCTCCTTTGTTTTCTTCTTTGTGAGTATTTTAATATAGTCTTATTGCTTCTTCAGGTTGTAATTGGCTGAGTAAGGCATAGTGTTATTGACCTCTCATATTTTTTATTTTGATTCTTCTTTGCTTGCCTTTGTGGTATATTGGTTCTTTATTTTCTTCAACTTGTTCCTCAAGAAATGAATTCATATTTTTAAATACAATAATATCTTGTGAGATTTCCATTGAATCTAGTATATATGTATTTCCATGGATTGATCTTGTTGCTTCTATCTCACTTTGGTTTATGATAAGACATGTATTGATCCCATTCATATATATGAAATTGATTGTCCAATTGCTTTCTACTAATTTGCTTACTGAAATGAGATTGAATGTTAAACCAGGAACATATAGTACTTTTTGTAGTAGAAAGTTGGGAAGGCGTTACACATCATATCCATGTATAGGATAAGTTTGGCTATCTACAATTCTTAGTTTGTAGCCATTAGTAATTTCAAGACAGTCAAACCATTGAATATTTCTAGTCATGTGATGACTAGCTCCTGAGTCAATGTGCCATGTATTCTTCTACTTTGTTGAGTTTTCCATGCTAGAATTATTTTTGCATTTATGGCATGATATAGAGTGTGTGCTTTGTTCTTGTTTCTTTGTGTGAAAATATGTTCTTCCTTCCATAGAAACTTGACAGTAGTCTACCTTAATTTTTATCTGATAAGACCCTCCTTTTTTTTCTTGGTTTAGTTTTGTAGGATTCCTTATATCTCCCTAGTTAAGAGATGTGAATTAGTAGAATACCTGTAGACTTTGTAGAAACCTTATGATTCCCAAATGGATTAAGTACTTGATAATTTTTTATGAATGCTATTATTATCAAGTTTTGTAGAATGCCTTATGACTCCCTAGTTCTTTTGGATATGCTATATAATGGATAAAGTGCTTTTTGATAATAGTAGTTCAATTTTGAGTTATTTTATAATGTTTTGTAAGTGGCAAAAATCAACTTCTATTACACCCTATTACTCCTATTGAACTTAAGCACTTTCTAATTAGATGAGGTTCTATTGGTTGGATTTATTTTGTCCCATTAATATGGTTTAAGACAAATATGCCAATTTATTTCCAACTCTTGATTTTACTTAATAGACCTCCTTTATAGCTTTTGATATTTAATATTTAATATTTCTAAATTCCAATTACCTACTTTGATGTAGTATTCCTTATAACTCCCTAATATGGACAATCTGAAAACAATATAATATTTGCAATAATATGATTTTAAATTTCCAAGTTGAAATCCTTATTTCTCCTACTTTATTATTTGCAAATATAAGTATTTTGGAATATGCTTGCTTAGTATATTACTAATGCTAGGTGAATGAATTACAATAGTAGATATAATTTTCCCTTATAACTCCAATATATCCTAAGCAATAAATGGTGTATAATTTACCTTCTTATTCTTCTGCCTTGACAATGTGAGGTGGTAGATACGAATTATTTGATATGGCACTCAATGCCATTTTTGATCAATGCTGAAATATCCCTTACATAGCACTTACTTTATATTTAATTGGTGCTGGTATTCCTTCATGAATGCTCGGTCTAATATTCTATGAATATCACACTTATATGAAAGTTTTATGATGTGTTCCTTCCATGAATTGGATGCTCAACTACTGTTTGAATGAGGCAGTATCTATGCTGATTTTATGATAGCTTCTTTAATGTTGGCGTTCTCCTTTGAATGGTACACAGGCTTGAATTAGCCTACTTCCTATGAATAAGCTTTACACCATTCATTGATGGTCTTCTCTTTGACCTCAACATTGTTTCTTCTTCAATATGGATGCATTAAATAGGATTACTTCCTTATGAATTTTGGACAAGTGTCACTTGAGCATTACTTTGTAGGTATTTATATTACAACATATGCAATGATGAGTTTGGTGGTAACCTCCCAAAGACTTGTAACTCCTCCTGGGTGAGCATTGGAATATTTACAAACATTGAATGCTTAGAGCTCTTATGCCAAGTGGCACTCATGTCTTATGCATGTAAGCCTTTCTTCTAACACTTCAACGATGAACATTGATACCCTATCTTTACCTATATATTTGAAATGTGTGTTGGCTTGCTATGTTTCTTGAAACGTAAGTAATCGTTCTTCTCTATTTGCTTGTTGTCTTGTTGAGGATTATGGATGGCACCAGATATATTGCTTCTTGGTTCTATGATGCTCTTTAATAGTGGTCCTATGGCAACTTCTTACGCTCTTCAATGGTGGACGTTCTCTCCAAGTAGAAACCTTGGGTATAGCACTTATTTCTTTGTATTTATATACTTGTAATGTGTTTTTTGTATATTTTTTTATAACAATTGATTATTAGCCTTTTTTCTTGGCTTTGATAGTGCCTCTTTTACATAGATGATCTCCCTTTGTTTACTACCTTTTTAGGTACGTAGACTTGGATTTTTGATAGCTTCAATATTGCAGGTGACACGTTCGCTTATAGGAATGGATTGGACATGGAGAAATGGTGTTTTTAAACACCTTGATTCTTAGACATGTGAGATCTTCATTTAAAATTTCCTTTTGCTCAAGCTCTACCATTCAACATACAAAATATGATGTCTATTCTACTTCCTGTAAATATGATAAATTTTGTCCTTTCAAAGGAACAAAAGAGGTGCTTTGTAATAGTTATTTTTTCACCAATACGAAGGACCTTTTATGAAATCCTTATTGCCTCCTTTAATATTATTTCTTGGATTTTTAAATGATAGTTAATCCAAGCTAATGAAATGCTATTTTTGAAGTAAGAATTTCTGCACTCTACAATTTAAATGAAATCCTTATATTCCCCTTGAATCTTGAGACTCACCAAGTCTCAATTTGAGTCTTCCTTCATGGATATTAACAGGGGATTTATTCTTCACCTTTTTGCTTGTATTGGTGGCTTCCTTTGGCCATGTAGTGTTGCATATTCTTATGCTAGTTTTGTGCCTTTAGTAACACAAACTAATTTCTTGAGAGTAACTAGTTAAAAATAAACTAGTATAGTGCTTAATAGATTAGGAATGCACTTTTAATGATAATAAACTCTCAAAATAAATTCTAATGCACTCAATAATTTTTTGCAATTTTCACTACAATCAATATTGTAGGATGTAGTCTTCTTTCTTTCTAGATAGATAATAGGTAGATAATAATTTTCTTTCTCTTAAAAATATCCAAATCCTATTAATGTACAAATATATCTTAAAATGAATTCTCCTTTTTGCACTTTCTGAAAGACTATAATATGAGCCCTTCTCCTTGCAACTTTAATCCAAATATGGTGCTTAATGGAATTTGATAATGAACTCCAATTTAAGTTCAAATGCTTGCACCCTAGTTGGTTACCTTTAATGTCTTTTGTATTAGATGTAGATCTTGGTGTTTTGTTTCACCAAGTTGCTACCTTGTAGTGGTTGAATTTGTAGCTTCTTGTTGGTTGTCTAGAACAACTTTCTTCTTCACCAAACAAAGGTCTTGAAATTTCTATATTGAGCCTTAGATTTGGTGGCTTGATCCTTCCAGTGACCTTTTAACTTCTACTATAGATTTTTAGAACTCCTTTCTCTAAACTTGTACCTTCATAATGTGAGAGGAAATATCCAAATCTTCTAGATTTGGTAGGCTTATTTTGTCTAAATATTCCTTCAACATTCTTATTGAACTCTGAATTCAAAAAAATTATTCTTCTTTTCAAGATTTTGAATATCTTGAGGTCTTCACTAGATTCTTCTTCTGTATTTGGCACTCACCAAATTATTCTTCTCAGTTTTGGTACTCCTTACCAAATTCTTCTTCTTTTGGGCTTTTTGCTGGATGACAAAAATTGTCCCAAGTCCTTCACTATCAAGAGATTTTCCTTGATAGTGGATTTCTCCAATGAGTTCTCCTAGGAACCCTTTTAACGATAATTCTAAAAGCTCTATGGTAAGGCTCTCCAAGACTTCTTATTTTTTTTCTTGATACCTCTCCAAGATCTTCTATTTGGTAGCTTCTTTGGTCTTTCAATTGAGACCTTTTCTTCAACCTTCTTCTTCTAGAAGTATTGGTGATGAGCTACTTCTAGATTTTGGAATAAGAATTCACTGATCCCTTATATTTCTTCTACAATTTATAGTATCTGATGGAGATCATCAATCTCCTATTTCTTGGGCTCTTCTTTGGAGTCTTCTTCAAGAACTCCTTTATGGATTTTTCTTTTGAATAAGGAATTTATATTCTAAATTAGGATATCTTCTAGGATTTTCTTCAAAGATCTCTTATTTGGAGTCTAATTTTGAATTATAAATTTTTATTCTAAATCAAAAATTATTCTCTGAAGTTTTCTGTAGAATTAAGACTTCTTTGGCCTATTCTTCTTCTAGGATTCTTTGGCCTATTATTTTTCTAGACTAATCTGGCTTATTCCTCTTCTGCAATTTGTAGATATTGATCTTGAACAGAGATCACCAATCTCCTATCTCCTCCTTGACTCGACTTCTAGAGTCTCTTCTTCCTTGAGTCTGCTATAGGGCTACTGTGGCATTTTTATTTACTTCTACACTTTGTAGGATTACAACTCTTGTAATGGGACCTTTCTCAAGGTATTTGAAATATTTAGTATTCTCCTTGTTGCTATAGGTGCTGGAATTATTCTAAGAAGATATTATTTCTAACTCTCTTGTAGGAAGCTTCCTAACCTTTTCATGAATCTCCTTTTTTCTGCAACAAGTTGTTAGAAACTAGAATAGAAGAACTTATAAATATGGAGATAATAATATTTACTAGTTGATTTTTCAAACTAGTGGTATGAATGTTGAGTCCTAGTCTTCATGAGTTTTTTTCAACTCTATGGAAATACTCTAGCCAAATATAATCTTAAGTTTTCTGCAACTGAGATTTATTTTAGTCCCCACTTGTGATTCTCTTCCTATTCCTATTGACCTACTGGATGATGATGGATGTAGGCTCTCCTATTCCTATTTTGATTTATTGTGGCTCTAATACCACTATTACCTTTTAAGGATATATGCAGAGGGAGAGATTTAACATAGGTCCTAATAAGATGAAAGAATATGAGTCTACAATATGACTAAAATATACTATAAAATAAAAGTGGTGAAAATACAATATAGTATGGAGGATATGGTCACTCCGTTAATATAAGCTAAAGAACTACATTGTGCTCCATACAAGAGCTCTACCACAAACTACTCTCTACTAAAATGTCTTGATATTTGTATGCTACCTCTATTTATCTATCACTATGATGCCCTTTATATAGAAAAATAGATTTCTTGGCCAACACTCTACCTAGTTGTACAAGTGGACACTTTGCACATTACAATATGCACATTGAAACTTGTGCATTTATTTGAAGTAGCTAACTTCCCCCTAAAGTAATCTCTACTCTAACTATGTACCATAGGTGGTACATTTACATGAACCAAATGATGTAACATATTCTAACTCTAACACCAAAGACAATGATGATTCAAAGGTGACTCTGATATGGAAATACTCAATGTGAAGCTCATATTCTATTATGTGTAATGATATATATAATACATGTAATAGAATCTCTGAGGTTGGAGGGTTATAACATCTTGCAACAACATGCTAAGTATGTATAACCACAATAACCAAATTTGCAAAAAAAACCATAAATTTCTAGAAGACAAATGCAACTCTAACAATCTAACAAAGAATCCTAACTAACCATTGCCAATGCAACGTGGGCATACTATACCTCATGTATTACAATGCAATAAATAAGAAATAATAATAATAATAACTTAGGCTTATAATTAAGCCTAAGGTACAATAATATCCTCAACACTCCTCCCAACTATAGAAGCATTGGACCTCAATGCTATCAACAAATGTGGAAAGTCATGGGTCATATGATGGTGAGAAATCCAGCGAGTCATATGTGGACAGTGACTATGATGGATGACAAGGTAAGAAGTGGAAGAACCCTATCGAGTGTGATGAGTCTTCATGTCAAAAATTCTATCTATAATGAGTGGAAGCTAAGGGTCAGGTGCCACTACTATTGTAGGGCTGATGGAAAGTTCAAGTGCCAAAGGAGGATCCTGATATGGTGTCTTTGGAAAGCATCTCTGATCCAAAGGATTTCAAACTCAATATCCAACTGGAAATAGATGAGGAATGTGATGCTTATGCATCACTCTCTACTACTCTTATTGAGTCTTCTACAAGTCTGTGTTTCTTGCCCTGAAGGATCTGTCAGTGTTGAATAAAGTTACCTTAGTTTACTCCTTCGTATGTGCAATGGTGGAAGAGGATAATGATAAAGGTAATTTTTATGGAGAAAGTGGTTGTGTGTTTATAGGTGTACCTAAAATGATACCAATGAAATGGTTGGTATATTTATCATGAGTGAGAGTGATGGGTTCCTTAACCACGAGATCTTATGATTGTTCAATTTATGGAAGTGAAGCTTATTCTTTATCATGAGTCTTTGGAGGTGCTTGTTATTTATCTTGTGTGTGACTTATACAAGTAGGAGACAATACAAGTGCTTGAATTAATGGCTTACAAGCTTACCAAGATCAAATTTGATGTGGATGTAGTGCTTTGTATCAAATATGTTTTATCATGCAATTCCAATGTGTATGTGTTCCTTTTAGCATGATACATTGCATTCCTATCAAATTGATAGGACTTACCAAGCAATAGTCCACAAAAATCCATCTTAGTGATATCACACCGTACCTTATCCACAAACTTATCACCAAAGGCAAAATATAAGGTGCAAGTGTGTGTGATGTTATATGTAGAGTCTACATCCTTCCACCCAAGTGCATAGGATTGAGAATATGGCTTTGTGGGAAGCTTCAAATTCTTGATAATGGTCCTCACGATGATATTCTTCTATGAGCCATTATCTATGATACAATACATATAAAAATCATGCGTAAGGTGTGCTCAAGTGATAAACAAATGGTCATGATCCCCTTGTGCAAAAATATTTGACATGAGGGTAACTTTGTTTAGTTTACCCTTCAAAGTAGGATATTCTTCTTCTGTCCCTCTAGTCACAATGGAACCATATTGTGGTTCCTCATTTATAGGTTGTACAATTAGGGACTTCTTCTTCATTCTTTTAAAAGTAAAACATCTAGATTTTGTATGGCCATGTTATTTATAAAATTTACAAAACAATGTTGAAGAAGAAGAATATTTAGAGTGAGAAGAAGATGGGAGAAGAAGAAGAACTAGGGGAAGAATGAGAAGTGTTCTTCATATTTTGTTGATGCTGATTTGTGCCTTTGGAACTGCTTTCCTATCGAGATATATCAGAGGTACCAAATTTCTCCTCTACTAGAATGGTATGCTTGAATACCACATCCAAAGTGAGGAAATCATTGAATTTGATTTCCCTAAAAATTTGATCTTGCAATCCACAAGTGAACTTGTTAATAAAATCCTCTTCTAAATCTTTCACACCAAGAAAAACCCTTAGCCTATTGAATTAGAAAATGTAGTCTGCAACTGATATACTATAGACTTACCTCAACCTATACCACTTGTTCGTGAGGTCACTTCTTCAAAATTTGGATCAATTCTTTCCAAGTCATGGCAACATTGTTGTTTTGTCTTTCTACAATAAAAAATTTTTCTAAGCCCGTGAGTTTGAATATGGCAAAAACAACTTGTTCATCTTTAAGAATTTTGGCATAGGCAAACCAAGTTTGCATATCTAAAATCCAAGTAGACAAGACATGAGGATCCCTTGATAATTCAAAAAATTTGACCTCACATTTTGCCTTGTTGAAAAATTTATTGTTATAAATTTTGACATCATTAGGAGTCAACTGGATAGTAATATATTTCACTTTATCTGCCAAAATATCTACTGCAGTAGTAAGATTTTCCATGTTTTTTTTTTTCAGGTCAGTAGCCATTTGTTTATGAGTATATGTTAGACTAGGAGAATTCTAAAATGGTTGCAAGAACTATCTAGGCTCTTAGGAACAAATTGTAAGGTTTCCTAATGTGCAATTTGCCTAGATTTACAAAATTTCCTTCCAATTTACAAAAGGGGCTACTTTTTACAAAAATGACATTAATTTTACAATTACAAAAATTAGCACTAAAAATGAGAAAATTAGCCCTTTAAAATTGCTAAAAATGGAGGTAAAAATTGATCATTTTTGCAAAAATAATGTTGAAAATTTTTACAAAAATTGAAAATTATGATTTTCACCTTTCTCTTGGATGGCAAAATTCAAATTTGAATTTGAAAATTTGGCTCCAACAACAATTTTTTTTGAATTCAGGTGGGAAAATTCATCTTTGGCAACAAAAAATTAGATTTTTCAATGGTCAAAGTCCACCGATCAGCACAGGTCAACGTCCAAAGTCAACAGTCATGGTGCAATCAAAGTCGAATAGAAAAAATATACCAACAACCAAATAGAATAAATCTACCAAGTGCCAAGTGACGCCCAAGTAGGGTAGTGCCCCGCATGCAAGCACAAGCATGGGGTGATCAACATGTCACCTCTCTTACTGCACGTTCACATATTTAAACAATCTTTGGCCTCCCACGGGGCCAATGTGGGATATATCCCACTGAGGCTTTTAAAAAACAAAGCTTTTCTTCCCACCAAAATTTATTTTATGAGCCACAAGTCCACCACAAAACTATCCACAAAGTAAAAAAATCCAATCAATGGTAGAGTCAATGGTCCATAGATTCAACAACTTTAAAATTTGCCAAGTCTTAAGTGACACCAACAACAACCGCTTGGCCCACACATGAGCGAGGCCTTTGTGACCACCAGGAGTGGTGGTCACTCCACTATGGGTGGTTAAGCCCTTATAAACCCACATCGGGCTAAAACACTCTCGATGTGGGATAAAAGGCACATATTTTTGTTTAAAACTTTGATTCTACCTTTGTGAAGTCTATCGGTGACTGAGACACCTAAGATATATCAAAAACAAATAAAATTGCTGGTCAGAGTTACAAGATCCAATCAATCCTGATTGCTACCCACTAGAAAATGAATGAAAAACTGAAACATCATTGGGAATAGTTTGAGTTTATTGGAGCATCAAAATTCTTGCCATGAATGGTTTGAGTTCATCGGAGCATCAAAAATTCTTATTGGAAAATCATGATATATATAAAAAATGATCTGAGCCCATCAAAGCCACCTGTTGCAAGTTGTTTCACCATGTGTCACATGCTGATATGATAAATTTTAGTATTTTGAACTATGCACGGGATTGGTGTTTTTTAAAACCTTAGGGAATAGTTTAATTTTTTCTTTCTCACTATGATTTTTTCCTATCTACGATTAATTTTGTGATGTATACCTTTAATCTATCTATAGAGGTCCATAAAATGCTTGCAAGTCCTCTCTATCGTTTGTGAGTTGCCATCATTTTTGCACGATCGATAAGATATTAGGCTGCTACATTACATAGCAAGTCCTCTACGACTAGCTCATGGTCACCACCTATGATCGAGCTACCTCCTAGTCTATGATGACAATCATGGTGAGTAGTGGGGGGCAGGGGAGAGGAAACTCCATCTTGGTCTATGGTGGCAACCACAACAGGTAGTGGGAGGGAAGGGAAGGGGAAACTCCCTCCTGGTCTATGGTGGTAGTCAAAAAATTCCTCTTGGTCTATGATGACAACCGTAAAGGAAGCGTAGGGGATTCAAGGGATAAGGAATGGGGGGAAAGAGGCAGGTAGCCATGCCTCTTTCGATTAGCTAAGAATTGAACCGATATGATGCAACCCAAAATCAATGGGAAAAATAAGGAGGTGAGGAAAATTAAATAGGGTGAGCTAAAATTTTCAAGAATCACACCACAAACCTGTTGAGTGGTGATTTTGCCCAAGTGCAAAACCACGCTCACAGTTAGGATTTCGTTAAACAAACATTTCTTACAAAGAAGCCTAAACTTCTCCAAGGTTCATTTTACTTTAATGTGTGTATGTATGTTTATCAAATGACTCTGCAAAACAACTGTTAAAAAGGGGCCTGTGCTGGGGTTGTTTAATATAATATGCTAATATTATTCATGAAACATAAATAAATGTAATTTGGTCCTCAGATGACTACGATGTTAGGTAAAATCCCTCTTATCTGAAGTTAAAATCTGCCTCTAAAATCATAATCTGAAAATGATATCAGAATTCCATTATGTTACTTTAAGCCTGGAAATGAAGTAGCTTTGGATAACCAGCTTTGTAGCTCTGATAACATTTTGATGCGCCTTATAAATGACTATCTTTAATGGAATGAGTTTCTATAAAGAGAGTTAATGAGGCCTAAAATGTCCTATAAACTAGCCTTCTTCGGTGAAATAATATTTTTCATCAAAAAAAAGGCAAATTTACTTCTATTACTGTAATGGCCTGTGTAATACCAACTAAATCATCGCCTTTCATTAAATTACAATTTTCATGGAGAATTGATCAGTTTATTGCTTTCAACACTCTTTTTTTAGATTCTGAAATTTAAATCTCTTTCAAAAAATATAGAATCTAATAAAACTGGAAATTATAAATTCTGTAAAAAAATGTAGAACTTTGAAAAAAATCAGAATTTTATAATTATTGTGTGTTTCAAACTGAAATCAAACCTACTCCAAATAAAAATTCATGAATCTGATTTTGTAATTTTATATATATATATATATAGATATATGGTTTTATTTTGAAAAAATTAAAAAGACAAGGTTAGAAAAAAACATAAATAAAATAAAATAAAGTTAACAGAACATAGAAAGGTTGCTGCAACTCAAAATTCGATGGACCCTGCATATTATCTTACACATAAAACCTACATAAAACTGATCCATATCCATGCAATCTAGTTTTAATGAGGTGCAATGTTCTATGGAAAATGCAATATATTGAAATAACCATCAGATTAACCAAAGATTTGCATTAAAACCTGCAGAATTTCAACATACTGGTATACAACAAATTTTCAATGAGCTTACAAAGTACAGAATATAGACTAAAGCTATGGCATCCCATGGTGAACAAAAAAAGTCTTGTGGAAGAAAAACTCCTAGAACAGACCCAGTGCCAACGTGGATGCTCACTGTAGTCTTCTTCCAAAAGTTCCCCCCTTTACAATGCCCTCATCGCCCCTTTAAACTTTCTTCCTCTTCTCAAATGCCTCTTCTCTTGGTAACTGTCACATACACCCGTAGTTGTGTTTTCCTTTCTTCTTTCAAAATGCTTTCCCACACGCTTCACTATCATGGTTATGTAACCGTGCTCTTTTCTTACGCTTTCACCATATATAACAACATAAGTAGCCTTGATTCATTTTTATTAAAACCCACGTGGACATCTGTCCTACCTTGGGAAAATCATTCACCTCTTTCATGACCGTTTCATGATAGCGACGTCTTCACTGCGATATATAAAAATATACCTTTCTTTGTCCTTTACATAGATACAGATAATTTCTTTGCTATGTATCCCATTTTATAATTGTACCCTTTGTATAAATTTATCGAATGAAATTTATATTATCAAATGCCAACAATTTCAAAGGGCATAACTAATATAAAACGACCGCAGCTGGTGCAGTCATTTTGCAATGGATATGATAGCCTTTCCAATTTTAAAACTTTGAAAGACATATACAACGGTTGAAAAGCTTAGTTTGCTTTCTACACTTGCCGAAAGACCCTTTCAACAAATTCATCTACCCTTATCATCGATTCTTTTCTGCATAAGTTGGTAGCTCACAATGAAACGCCATCCATTGTCCTTGCGTTATGTAACCATCTGTCATTTAAATTATTGTCAGCAATACCCGTCTCTATCACATCGCGGGTGCAACGTCGATCGTTCCTCATACCACTGTAGGCCTAGCTGCTCTGATTGCATACTAACGTTCGCTTCTCTACTATCACTTCTGGATATCCCATAAAATATTCAAAATCACCTATATCCACGTCTGCAACGTCCATCTACTTAATCATCAACTTCATAATCATCCATGAATACATCTGTGTTGTATGCTGTATGTGCCACACTGGCTCTGTGACATAAATTATTTGCATGATACCGGCAGCTTCGAAAAGGAAAACGGCCCGCCTATCTTAAACTTTGCCATGCCTATCGCTGAACATCCTTTGCTACATGCCGAAGCATTCTCCCATTTGCTACGATGCCATGCTTATCTGTAAGCCAGCTTAGATCTCATCGTTTCCTTCTGCATTCTATTCCATGTATCACTTATGCAATGAACTTGCTACTTTAAACTTAAATTTACACGATGCATCCCAAAAGTTGTGGCAGCCTCCTACGTGGAAGTTCTTTCACTGCTTACCCTTGTGACGTGTGAAATTTCATGGCTACGATGGTTGGAAATCGTTCCCTATCGACACAAATGAGACATTGTCGAACACATGATGGCCTCGTTTAAATACATGCAAGCACAGGAGCAAAACCTTTGGACCAAGCCGACACACAACGCTATTGATTTAGCCAAAAACCCACTGAAAACCACCATTCTCCTTGGTGCCATCTACACATAGCCTGCCAGATCATCTTCCACGCTGGGGCATATAGCCGTGTGACTTCTGCAAAATTGGCATTTCACTGTATTTTACTGGGGCATCCAGGATATGGGCGTCTGAGTTGTCATTCTGCATCATCTCTGGATGTGTTTATCTTGGGGCTTTATTTGACATGCATGCTCACCCCCAAGTCATGTTATTGTAGAAGGCTTATCTCCATCGAGTATTCGGCTCCTCCATCTGGCATGCCACCGTGTAATCTTCGAGTCCATCCTGAAATACATGGCCTTTGATGTAGTCATTGTTGCTGTCTCTAACCAGTGCGTGCCATCTTCTCATCCACCCAGGTTCGATATGATGATCCACCCGAATGGGGTCACGTCTGCCTCGTGATACGTTGTGCTCATCACTGAGTCTTTGGATAACAATATTAAATTTTGGACAGACCCGATCACGTGGCTTTGTAACCTCCATGCTATCACCTTCAACCTACCATGTAGACCCATGCTACCACGTCGGATCCACACTGTCATTTTTCCTACTATCATGCACCTGTATTGTCTCCATACTGTTCGTGACCATATCCGTTGTCCGCATCATACCAGATAGACCTTTCCACTCACGTTGGCTCGCAGCATGATCCAGGTTGCCATGCTGTCAGATTTGGCTATAAATCCACCGATGATGTCACACCAATCTTACCCGATCGCTGTGATGCCTCTGCATGATGACTGGCCATTCAACACATCGACAACCCTCCATTCCACGACGGCACTGCTGGTGCTCCAAATTGTTTGCTATGATATTTGTGTTTGAATCTCGTGCACTATCAGCCACCCCAACTATATCCTCCACCTTGGCAGATTACGTCACCGTTGTTGTGCTACCCACAATTTCCCGTTGCCGGGTAGACCCTTCATAGCTCCTGCCATCACCTTTGCTTGCAGTTACATCCACGTAGATCTCCCACTGCACGTTATATCCAGAATACTATTATACTGCGTTGGTTATCCTCTTACCACATCACAGGGTTCTCGTTGCCTTATCGTGCCATGCTAGCAGTCGTGCCAAATCTGCCCACGAGGATTCTTGAAATAGGGCTAATTCAAATCACCTCCCCACTGTTTAGCTGGTTTGTCATTCTTGAATGCTTCGTGGTCTATCCAAATTACGTACATGCTATCATCCAAGGGTCTACCTGACATAATAATTTGCTATCATCCATGGTGACGTAATATGCTTCAAATAATTTGTGTTGTCGGCCGTCCCAACTATATCCTCCACCTTTGCATATTATGTCACCACTGTTGTGCTACCCACAATTTCCTATTGCCAGGTAGACCCTTCATAGCTCCTGCCATCACCTTTGCTTGCAGTTACATCCATGTAGATCTCCCACTGCACGTTATATCCAGAATACTATTATACTGCATTGGTTATCCTCTCGCCACATCACAGGGTTCTCATTGCCTTATCGTGCCATGCTGGTGGTCGTGCCAAATATGCCCACAAGGATTCTTGAAATAGGGCCAATTCAAATCACCTCCCCACTGTTTAGCTGGTATGTCATTCTCGAATGCTTCATGGTCTATCCAAAGTCCGTACACACTGTCATCCATGCAAGCTATCTCATCCATATCGAATAGTATTTGCATGCTATGTTGGCGGTGCTCCTCGGTCATTCCCTGTAGTGTCTCAAAACCATGAAGTTACACACCCAAAACTCGTAGCACCAAAAGTAACCAAAGGCCTAAGCCATAAAACCCTATCTAACGATTTTAAAAATTGAAATAAAACTAAAAGAAAAGCTAAAACCTCTAAGAAGTTAACAATACAAAAATAAAACTACCTTAATCCTAAAGATAAATGATTTTATTTAAAATGAACAAACCATCAATAAGTGTATAACGACAAATACAACATAAAGATAACACATACCAAAATTTTAATTTTAAAACTACTTTTTCTTTTTCTCTTTTATTTTTTATTTATTTTTTATTTTTTAATTTAAATTCAATTAACCTTAAAGGGTTAATCGTTAAATCAAAAACCAAAAATGAAAAGAAATATTGGGTTAACCAGTTAAAACTTAAAACAACGCGAAATTCCATCAATTTGGCATAGAATAATGAGCAACTAGAATCCAACAAGAGGAGGCACTGTCAAGCTATGACACATCATTATGGGTGGGCACACATCCACATTGTTGCTCAAAAACAACAAAACCCCTGAAAACAAAATGACAAATGTGGGTCCCCAATATTTGGGGATGGTTGTGGAGAAGGCCACAATAAATGGTGACTCTGTTGGGGAATGCACCTGGGCATTCCGGATGAGAAACCTAGAATCTCCGATTTTAAAACCAACTAAACTGAGGATTAGACACAAAAATATTCTACAACATCCAATGATGATGGGGGATAGACAACTTCAATTGAAAACACATGAATCCTTGCTTCGACTAAGTGTGTGAATATGCTTTCATTTTAGCATTCCTAAAAAAACATTCAGAATCCATCACTTGGTTTGCATTAGGCTATAAAAATTACTCATTAAAGATGTGCCTTTGCATTGCTCCACAACCAGTCAAGTGTTTATAGCCCCGGTGGAGATGCCTCACTCACCCAAATATCAGACTACATTTGCATTTGATATTTATCCACTTCCAGTCAGGCGTCTATAGCCCTGGTGGAGATATCCTATATTCTTTCATCAGTTTGGCTTTTTTTTTTGAAGACTCATTTTTTTTCGCTTTGCTAATTTCGCCTGCCTCCTGGATTAGAGGTCAATTAAGGTTAAATATTGAGTATATAATATATTTTTGCCTTAGTTCAAACCAAATGACTTCATATTTCAAGATTTCAAAATACCTCTTAATACTGTGTGTTCATGTGTAGCCTCAATCATGGTTCCAAAAATTTACTATCTTAGTCCCCAAAACCTAGGAGCAAGTACTGAATAATTCTATCTCATTTTATTTAATCTTGATGATAAGCAATTCATCCCCCAAGAGGCCATAAGTCAATAGCTACCATAAATTCTACTACCAATAGAGGAACCACCTCAAAACTCAAAACTTGCCAAATAAAGCATCACAAAAATCACCAAAACCCAAAATCAAAGACAAAACCTAAAACTGAAAACCAAAAGCAAAACACACAAACCAAAAATTATATACAATAATATACAAGATGCCAAAGATTTTGGCTATTACTTCCCTGGATCCCAAACATGGTTAGCACAATTTGAAAGACTTTTAACATGAAGTGCATACCAAGCTTTACAGAAATCCTAGAAAAACAAGATTGGATCAAGCCATGCAACACCTCTCATCTTGCCTTTCACATACGACCACTTTGATTCAAGTTTATTAGCAATTCCATGTTGGATATTTGATTCATTAAACTTGCAAGTCAATTCCTAATTTTCAATTATCTTTCGCTTATTCAATGAGATGTAAATTTCAAGATTAGATTCATTTTCACAAGCATGCAGTATTTCATTCAAATGGAAGGATATTTGTGAAAATTTTAGAGCAACATCATCATCCATATCTTTAGACCAATCATACTCATGCAATAATTTACAATTATCGAGGATATTTACTAAATGAGTATCATTATAATATCGTATCCTAGATTCAATTGTAAGTTGTTGATGAACATGATTAACAATTTAATCATGTTTAATTCTCCCTCATATAAAAAAGCAATCTCATTAGTGGTAAGATCAAACATCCACTCCAAATTTTCATTCATTTCTAGAGGTATTTCATCATAAATAGCATTTGAATCCCATAAAATATTAGACAATTTTTCACCTGAATCTTGGATGTTTGGACACAAAAGGTTAGATTCTACCTCATGCATATTTTCATTTACCAATACTTGATGATCCATCATGACCTTTTCTTCTTCAAGGATTCCATCATCATCATTTTGTAATATTTCTTGTGATGTAGCAATTTCAGCATCCTACATATCAAATGACACAAAACTTTCATTGATATGCATGTTAGAAACAAATAAGTCGTCATATATACCCCAACCATTGTAGTAATCATCTTCTAAACCCATAGGATAAAACTCTATCATGTTTTCGAAAGGTATATGATTCTCTAAAGATTTAGAAATTGTAGGCTCTTCAAACAAGATAGCATCTTTCGAGTCATGCATATGAGATGAAGAAATTTTTTTATTGGTATTCATGAAAGGAACACATCCCTCATACTCTTCCCAAACATCATCATGATTATAAAATTCTATCAAGGCTTTTAGATTCAACCATTGATTCACCCTCTTCAACTGCAAAGAATTCCTCTTCTTCAGATTCATCCATTTCTACTTCAAAAAATTCATCCTCCTCAAATTCATCTATTGATGGGTCAAGGGTGTCTTCCAAGGGAGCTACCATTGTATTCAACCTTCTATAGTTGTCCCAATCCTCCTTTGTAAAAAGTGACCCTAAGTCAACCTCTAGTTTTTGATAAAATTGATCATCACCATCCTCATTTGCTTGATTCAAGACTACTAGGTTTGAAGGTTGGTATTGGTTGGAATACACTATTCTTGAAACACAATCCATCATAGGAGAATGTGGTTCCTCAACTAGATTCTTTGGTAGTTTTTGATTGCAATATTTTGGGTTGAGCATTGATAATTATCCCACATCCACACCTTTTAAAATGTATCGTTGCTCTATCGTTATTGCTTCACTGCAGGCTATAGATAAGGATGACTCTTTAAGAACTCTCCCTACAAACGTAGAGGTAAAAGGGTCTAAGGCTTCTAGGTATACTTGGATAGCTTCCTATTCTGAAATGATGTAATGAATCTCCATCTTAGTGTACAACCTATAAAACCTATAAAATTGGCTTCTAGACTCACTAGGCTCTTTACAAACCGAAACATACTGATTTAAAAAATTATTCGGATCAATCAGTTTTCTAAACTGTTTGAGAAAAGCTACCTCTAATTGATCCCAGGAGGTGATAGAACATACAAGTAAACTTATATACCAGTCATAAGCAAAATTATCTATTATGGACGAAAACATCCTACAAACAACATCTTCATGTATGATTTGCAAATGAATTAAAAGGCCCTTATATTCTTGAATATGCTCTTGTGTGTTTCAAACTGAAATCAAACCTACTCCAAATAAAAATTCATGAATCTGATTTTGTATTTTTATGTTTTATATATATATATATATATGATTTGGTTTTATTTTGAAACATTAAAAGAAATTGAAAAGACAAGGTTAGAAGAAAATAGAAATAAAATAAAATAAAGTTAACAGAACATAAAAAGGTTGCTGCAACTCAAAATTCCATGGACCCTGCATATTATCTTACACATAAAACCTACATTAAACTGATCCATATCCATGCAATCTAGTTTTAACAAGGTGTGATCTTCTATGGACAATGCAATATATTGAAATAACCATCAGATTAATCAAAGATTTGCATTAAAACTTGCATAATTTCAACATACTGATATACAACAAATTTTTAATGAGCTTACAAAGTATAAAATATAGACTAAAGCTATGGCATCGCATGGTGAACAAACAAGTCCAGCTTGTGGAAGAAAAACTCCCATATCAGACCCAATGCCAACGTGCCTACTCACTGTAGTCTTCTTCCAAAAGTTCCCCCCTTTACAGTGCCCTCATCGCCTCTTAAAACTTTCTTCTTCTTCTCAAATGCCTCTTCTCTTGGTAACTATCACATACACCGTAGTTGTGTTTTCCTTTATTCTTTCCAAATGCTTTCCCACATGCTTCACTATCATGGTTATGTAACCACCCTCTTTTCTTACACTTTCGCCATATAAACCAACATAAGTAGCCTTGATTTTTTTTATTAAAACCCACGTGGACATCTGTCCTGCCTTGGGACAATCATTCGTCTCTTTCATAATCGTTTCATGATAGCGATGTCTCCACTACTATATATAAAAATATACCTTTATTTACCCTTTACATCGATACGGACAATTTCTTTGCTATGTATCCCATTTTATAATTGTACCCTTTGTATAAATTTATCGAATGAAATTTATATTATCAAATGCCAACAATTTCAAGGACATAACTAATATAAAACGACGGCTGTTGGTGCAGTCATTTTACGATGGATATGATAGCCTTCCCAATTTTAAAACTTTGAAAGACATATACCATGGTTGAAAAGCCTAGTTTACTTTCTACACTTGCCGAAAGAGCCTTTCAACAAATTCGTCTACCCTTATCATCGATTATTTTTTGCATAAGTTGGTAGCTCGCAATGAAACGCCATCCGTTGTCCTTGCGTTATGTAACCATATATCATTTAAATTATTGTCAGCAACACCCACCTCTATCACATCGTGAGTGCAACGTCGATCGCTCCTCATACCATTGTAGGCCTAACTGCTCTGACTGCATACTAACGTTGGCTTCTCTACTATCGCTTCTGGATATCCCACAAAACATTCAAAATCACCTCTATCCATGTCTGCGACGTCCATCTACTTAATCATTGACTTCATAATCATCCATGAATACATCTGCGTTGTATGCTGTATGTGCCACACTGGCTCTATGACGTAAATTGTTTGCATGATACTGGCAGCTTCGAAAAGGAAAACGACCCGCCTATCTTAAACTTTGTCATGCCTATCGCTGAACATCCTTTGCTACATGCCGAAGCATTCTCCCATTTGCTGTGATGCCATGCTTATCCGTAAGCCAGCTTAGATCTCATCGTTTCCTTCTGCATTCTATTCCATGTATCACTTATGCAATGAACTTGCTACTTTAAACCAAAATTTACACGATGCATCCCAAAAGTTGCGGCAACCTCCTACGTGGAACTTCTTTCACTGCTTACCCTTGTGACATGTGAAATTTCATGGCTATGATGCTTGGAAATCATTCCCTATCGACACAAATGAGACATTGTCAAACACATGATGGCCTCGTTTAAATACGTGCAAGCACAGGAGCAAAAACTTTGGACCAAGCCGACACACAACGCTATTGATTTAGCCAAAAACCCACTGAAAACCACCATTCTCCTTGGTGCCATCTGCACATAGCCTGCCAGATCATCTTCCACGCTGAGGCATATAGCCGTGTGACTTCTGTGAAATTGGTGTTGCGCTGCATCTTGCTGGGGCATCCGAGATATGTGCGTCTAAGTTGTCATTCCGCATCATCTCTGGATGTGTTTGTCTTGGGGCTTTATTTGACATGCATGCTCACCGCAAAGTCACGTTATTGTAGAAGGCTTATCTCCATCGAGTATTCGGCTCCTCCATCTGGCATGCCACGGTGCGAGTCCATCCTGAAATGCACGACCTTTGATGTAGTCATTGTTGCTTTCCCTAACCAGTGCGCGCCACCTTCTCATCCGCATAGGTTCGATCTGATGATCCACCCGAATGGGGTCACGTCTACCTCGTGATACGTCGTGCTCACCGCTGAGTCTTTGGATAACAATATTAAATTTTGGACAGACCCAATCACGCGGTTTTGTAACCTCTATGCTATCACCTTTAACCTGCCATGTAGACCCATGCTACCACGTCGGATCCACACTGCCATTTTTACTACTATCATGCACCTGTATTGTCTCCATACTGTTCGTGACCATATCCGTTGTCCGCGTCATGCCACACAGACCTTTCCACTCACATTGGCTCGCAGCATGATCCGGGTTGCCATGCTGTCGAATTTGGCTGTGAATCCGCCGATGATGTCGCACCAATCTTACCCGATCGCTGTGCTGCCTCTGCATGATGACTGGCCATTCAACACATCGACAACCCTCCATTCCACGATGGCACTGCTGGCGCTTCAAATCGTTTACTACGAGGTTCATGTCCGAATCTCATGCACTGTAAGCCGCCCCAACTATATCCTCCACCTCGGCAGATTACGTCACCGCTGTTGTACTACCCATAATTTATCGTTTTCGGGTAGATCCTTTATAGCTCCTGCCATCACCTTTGCTTGTGGTGACATCCACATAGATCTCCCACTACACGTTATATCCAGAATACTATTATACTGTGTTGGTTATCCTCTTGCCACATCACAGGGTTCTCGTTGCCTTATCATGCCATGCTGGCGGTCGTGCCAAATCTGCCCACGAGGATTCTCGAAATAGGGCCAATTCAAATCAAGTCTCCACTATTTAGCTGGTCTGTCATTCTCAAATGCTTCGTGGTCTATCCAAAGTACGTACATGCTGCCATCCATGCAAGTTGCTTCGTCCATATCGAACAGTCTCCTCATGCTATGCTGACGGTGCTCCTCGTTCGTGCCCTGCAGTGTCTCAAAACCATGAAGTTACACACTCAAAAATCGTAGCACCAAAAGTACCCAAAGGCCTAAGCCATAAAACCCTATCTAATAATTTAAAAAATTGAAATAAAACTAAAAGAAAAGCTAAAACCTCTAAGCAGTTAACAATACGAAAATAAAACTACCTTTTTAAAATGAACAAACGATCAATAAGTGTATAACGACAAATACAGCATAAAGATAACACATACCAAAATACAGCATAAAGATAACACAACATAAAGATAACAAACCATCATTAAGTGTATAACGACAAATACAACATAAAGATAACACATACCAAAATTTAATTTTAAAACTATTTTTTTTTTTTCTTTCTTTTTTTAAATTTTTTTTAATTTAATTTCAATTAACCTTAAAGGGTTAATCATTAAAACCCAAACCAAAAATGAAAAGAAAGATTGGGTTAACCAGTTAAAACTTAAAACAACGCAGAAGTCCATCAATCTAGCATAAAATAATGAGCAACTAGAATCCAACAAAAGAAGGCACTGTGGAGCTAAAACACATCATTATGGGTGGACACCCATCCACATTATCGCTCAAAAGTAGTAAAAACCCCGAAAACAAAATCACAAATGTGGGTCCCCAATATTTGAGGATGGTTGTGGAGAAGGCCACAACAAAACCCTCACAATTTATGAAGATTTTCACTTCCTGCAATAGTGGTCTTCATATCAGCAACAATATATCATCTGTTCCTCTATTTTTAATCTCCAAATGAAAACATAAAATTTGCTTGCCTTCAGGCAAAGTATTAGGTTACCCTCAAATGTAGGTATTCGGTGTAGGATAATTTCCACCCTCTGTCGCCTTAAGAGCTTCATAAAAAAATGGATGTTATGACTGGCTTCAAGCCAATTTCTAGCAACACCTACCTAGGATATGGTGTACTAACTATAAAATAAATCTGTTCACCTAGAAATAAAGTTGGCACTTTGCCTCCCTTCTTGCACAACCCATCTTTCAGCTTTGATTACCACTAATATTGAAATACTCAATGTGAAGCTCATATTCTATTATGTGTAATACTATATATAATACATGCAATAGAATCTTTGAGGTTAGAGGGTTATAACAACCTGCAATAACATGCTAAACAGGGATAACCACAATAACCAAATGGATGTAAACAAATCCATGAACTGCTAGAAGATAAATGCAACTCTAACATTCTAATAAAGCATCCTAACAACAAACCACTACGAATCCAACATGGGAATACCTCACGTATTATAATGTAAGAATAAGAAATAATAATAATAAATTAGGCTTATAATTAAGCCTAAGGTACAATAATATCCTCAACACAATGATAGAGACCCAAAGGAAAAGATCCAAAGACAGTGGCCCAAAGGAAAAGACCCAAAGATGACTTAGATACATTGATCCAAAGGTATACTATGAGGAACCTACTATTAAAATAAAATAAGTCACACAAAATACAATAAATACATAAAAATTCATCAAATAATAGAATAAAACTATGTAACAATTAATTATAAAATTGAAACAATCTCACAAAATAACTCAATATCACGGGCCTCTTCGAGGGGGAAACCTCCTTCAATATTTCATTAACTTGTAAAAAGATACATTTGTACATGGCTCCATGTCTTTTAAAGAAAAGCTTCATGTAACCCTAACCCTAAGCTCAAGAGTTGGATTACATGAAAAATTCCACTCAAGCTAGAATCTTCTACCAAACATCGGTTATATTTTTTATAACGGTTACATGAAATGACCCCACTTGTTTAGGTACCTTACTTGCCACATACTATTACAAAATTATTATAGAATAAAATTATAAGGGGTTCCCCATGTTGGATGTGGGTCATTACATAATCAATTAAGAATTACAAAAATAATTTTAGGATGGGGTCCTAACATGTCCTTCTCCTTCAAAAAGCTTTGTCCTCAAAGTTGTTGATAAGGAAATTGGTGTTGGCGTTGGTGGAGAGACTCCCATATAGCATCCTTTAGTTGTAGACCATACCACTGAACATAGACCTCAGTAATGGCTTGATTACAAAAAGTGTGCATCCTATGATCCAATAATTGTGTTCGAGTAAGATAGAACCTTCTTCATCCAATTATGGAAGGATAGATTAAACATGCACCTGATTTACTACAACCTTCTTGAGAGAGGATACATAAAAAATAAGGTGGAGCTTGGATGTTGATGGTAGGGCCAATTTGTAGGCCATGGCACCAATCCATTGTAAAACCTAGTAGGGCCCGTAGTACTTATCACGAGTTTCAAGAACCTATGCTAGAGGGATGATTGTTTGTAAGGCTATAAGCAAAGGAAGACCAAATCACCAAAATCAAAGCTATGCTCAGAATAGTATTGATAAGCTTGTTGGTGCATCCAATTTTGGGTTACTTCTAAATTTATCTTCAATTGATGAAGGATGTCGAAATGTTGGTTGAGTGTAGTATAAACTACATGGACCTTAGAGCTACCTAGAATGTAGGAGGAGGATATGAATGAAGGTTAGCCATAAACTACTTCAAAAGGGGTGACCTTGGTCACTGTGTGATAGGAAGTATTATACCACCACTTAGCCAAGGGAAGCCACTTCACCCATTGTGTAGGATGATCAAAGATAAAGCAATGAAGGTAGATCTCCAAATTTTTGTTGATAATATCAGTCTAGCCATCTATTTGTGTATGGTATGCTAAACTCATTTTGAGTTGAGTTCACTTCAACTTAAACAATTGTTACCTAAAATTACCAGTGAATGTAGGGTCACGGTTAGGCACAATGGAGGTAGGAATGCCATGAAGGAGTAAGATAGAATCAAGAAAAAATTGGGTAACTATGGAGGTCGTGTAAGGATAGGAAAGGGAACAAAAATTAGTATACTTTGAAAGGCGATCCACTATCATAAAATAACCGATTTACCTCTGAACTTAGGTAACCCTTCAATAAAGTCCATAGAAATATCTGTCTAAACATGTTCAAGGATAGACAAGGGTTGTAGAGTTCCTAGAGAATACACTATTTCATATTTCATCCATTGATAGGTGATAAATATTACCACAAAATTGTGTATGTCCTTCTTCACACCCTTCCAAGAAAATATATGTTTAATCCTTTCATATATTTTGAGGAACCCTAAATGTCCTGAAGTGGGGGAATTGTGCATTTCCTTCATGATAAGTTCTTAGAGTGGATATGTGTGAGGAACAACAAGGTACTAGTGGTAGCATTAATCTTGTCCATCCCAAGTGTATCCAGAACATGAGGTAGACTCTATTTGAAGGGAGGCAACCAAAGTTTGTAAGCCTGAATCCTTAAGCGCCTCCTTATAAAGAGAATTTATTTACTAGGAAATTGGTGAAAAAATGGCACATAACATACTATGAGCCTCAAATTGGTGAGAGAGGGTATCCTCCACAATGTTCTCCTTACCCTTTTTATATGTAATATCATAACCATAACCCATGAGCTTAGATATCCATTTTTGTTGTTTGGGGGTGGTAACCCATTGCTCTAAGACATATTTAAGACTTTGATGATATGTTTTAATGGATAAATGATGCCCAATGAGATAAGTTAACCAATGAATGACCACATACAAAATGGAAAGTGTTTCCTTAGCATAAGCTGATTTACGTAGATTACGACTAGAAAGTGCTTTAATAGTAAAATCTAATGGGTGCCCTTCCTACATCAACACCGTACCAATACCATTGCTTTAAGCATCCCTTTAAATTACAAAAGGCTTAGGAAAATTAGGCATTGCTAAGACCAAAGTTATTGTCATAGTGTGCTTCAATTCTAGGAAAGCATATTCAGCTGGACCAATCTAAGTAAAAGAATAATTTTTTAACATGGATGTTAAGGGAGTCATAATTTTTTTTAGTTGTGGATAAATTTGTGGTAATAGTATGTAAGTCCCAAAAATCCATGAATACCTTTTAGAGTGTGAGGTTTCAACCACTCTTGAACTACCTGAATCTTTCTAGGGTTAACTTTAACGCCATCTTTAATGATAATATGTCTCAAATATTCCACTTTTTTCAACCCAAAAGAACACTTGGATCACTTAGCATAAAGTTGATGTTGTACCAAAATTTGTAGAGTTTGATCTACATGGGAGAGGTGCTCTTCCCAAGAGCAACTATAAACTAAAATGTCATCAAATAAATCTAGAATGAATTTATGAAGAAGGAGATAAAAAATGTTGTTCATGAGGCTTTGAAATGTGGAAGGTGCATTGCTCAAGCCAAATAGAATTACCAAGAATTCATATTGATCCTCATGAGTATGGAATGTGGTTTTAGAAATATCTTCATCCTTGAGCCCGATCTGATGGTACTTAAAGCAAATATCTAATTTTAAGGAAAGCATAGTTCCATGCAGCTCATCCAATAATTCATCTACCATCGAGATAGGAAAATTATCCTTAATAGTGATCTTATTGAGCTCATGAAAATAATACATAATTATCATGATCCATATTTATTTCACACCAATAAGATACGAGAAGAATAAGGTTGTTACTCGGGCGAATAACTCCTACTTTTGACAATTCATATACTAACTTCTCTATCTATGACTTAAGGGCATGAGGTTATGAGTACGACATGAAGTTATGTCGTACACTACCAGGTACCAATGGAATGGCATGGTCATGAGAGTGACGTGGTGGCAATTCTGTTAGTTCAACAAAACTACATTGTGCTTTGTCAAAAAAAAATGTAAATTTTTAAGAATTTGGCCCACTTATGTAGTAGGTGGATGGATTGAAAATATCTACACGATGACCCCATGAGAAGATTTTTTTAACTTCTCCATATGGTTTGAGCTGATAATATAAGGAGGCCCTACTTTTGAACCTTGAAGAGTATAAGACTATCCATTCTATAAAAACTACATCCATAATTCTACAAAATTCTATGTGATGGTTCCCAAGGCACCCAACCACTAAGATCCTAATATAATGTTGCATCCCCCTAACTGAAGAGAAAACATATCTTGTTTGAGCTCATAATCCCCTATTTTCAATGTAACATTACAATATTTATCTTTGCATGGTAAGGTCCCTCTATTTGCCATTATAACCTCAAAGGAATTCCATGTGTGTATGTAATAATTAGTCTATTTGGCAGTTTAGGGATCAATAAAGTTGTGTGTTACCTGAATCAATAAGGATTGTAAGGTGTTGGCCTTTGAAAAAACCCACAATTTTCATGGTTTGTGGAGTAGTAATCCCTATAAGAGTGTGGATATAATTTTTTACCTAGGATTCTTTATGTACTTCCTCTTTATTTTGAGATTTTTCTTTTGTTGTTTCTATTTCATAATCATTGTGGTCATTATTTATGGGTTCCTCGACATCTATTAGGAATAACTTTTTTTGGGCACACCTATGCCCTCTAAATTTTTTTTAATCACAATTGTAGCACAACCCTTGGGTTCATCAAGCATCCATTTCATCAATGGTTAAACATTTTGAGAGGATAGATTTATTTTTATTATTGCTTGTAAACTTGGGAGGAAAATAGGGTTTAGTTGGTTGGAATTTAGGTATCTTCATTTGATCTAAAAATTTAGATTAGACCAACCATGCTAGGCTTATGGTCTACATCATTGTTTATGGTTTGAACATCTTAATATCAACTTGAATATCATCCTTTAAGCCAATGATGAAACAACTCATAATTAACCCTTCATTCAACCCCTTGGTTTCATTAGACAATTTTTCAAATTAGGGTTGGTAGTATCGAACTATAGAAGTTTGTCTTAGCTTAGTTGGTTCTCCTTAAAAATCATCATATTCACTAGGACCAAAGCAAGTGAGTAGTTGTGATTCAAAAAATTCCTAAGAAATATCGGTAACAATATGTCGGAACCATTGGTACCATTGTAAAGCTTATGATTCAATATTGAAAGAAGTCATCTTGACCCAATAATATTTAGGAATATTGTGAAGTTAGAATAATTGATCAACACAATATAACCACCCATAAACGAATTTTCCATTAAACTTAGAAAAGTCTCATTTAGGCATCTTGAAGGTAGTATCATGGTCAAAATTAGTGTGAAAACCTTAATTTTCCATATGCGGTCCTTTTCCTCATCCTGACTAATTTGTATCTTGATACTCAAATACTTATGGGTCAACTTGAAGCTTAGACTCAACCTCTAGAATTTTTTCTTGAATTTTGGTTTTGGAGGTAATGTATACACTTCTAAAGAATTAGATATCATCTTGTATTTATTAATTGTCTTGGATAATGACACTAAGTTGTTTGGTGATGATATCCAATATTAACACAATTTTTTTCTATCTTTTTTAGTGTCCATAAGTATCAATAGCCAAATTGATGTGATTTGAATGACTGCTAGTGATTTACTAAAAATATAAGTGTGATTTTAGGGATTACTATTTTTAGTAATAAGTCCAAAAAATACTTGGGAGTTGTATATCACAATGATCATCTAAAAAATATGGTCACAATGAGATATATACCATAATATTAGTTTGGGGTATCATAGACTTTTTTATTATTGTTTTGATGCGTCTACTAGTAAGGTCAATTTTTCCTCTAGAGGTTGGGTTTAAAAGTTGGGTACTATATCAACTACTCGTACCCTATCTATTCTTACTATTGACCACTCTTGATATTGTCGTATCACTTGTACTATGACCACTAACACTGTTCAATTACTAACTCTAGAATTATCTATATTATGTAGTTACTCACACTGTCCATTCTATTTCTATTACTGACTACCATGTATTTACTGATTGTTACAAATGATTTCTACTACCATTATTGACTCGACTATTATTGCCACTGACATTACTATTATTGCCATTGACCCGAATGTTACCAATAACAATAGCTTCTTCTTGATATTTAAAAACCCTTAGCATAGGATCTCTAATCTACTCAACTACTATAAAAAAAGAAAGGACTATATTTTTTTTTTTGGTTTTTATTATTTGTTCTTTTTATAAATGATAATAGAAAATGAGATACATAAAAAAATTATACCTAATAGTTAGAATGAATGGGAAAGAATTATCGTAATCGTAATAAAAGTTAGCCCTAGAAAGTGCTTTGATACCATTTGTTAGGAATTTACTAATAAAATAAACTCACTCACACAAAATACTAAAATATTAAATAAATAAAAATTCATCAAATAATAAAAAATAAAATAATACTATGTAGAAAGTAATTGTAGAATTAAATTAATCTCATAAAATAACTCAGTATCATGGGCCTCTTTAAGGGGGCAACTTTCTTCAATATTTCATTAACTTGTAAAAATATACATTTGTACATGGCTTCATGTCTTTCAAAGAAAATCTTCATGCAACCCTAACCCTAAGCTCAATAGTTGACTTATATGCAAAATGTCACTCAAACTAGAATATTTTACCAAACATCGGTTACATTCTTGATAATAGTTACATGAAATGACCCCACTTGTCTAGGCACTTTACTTGCCAAATACCATTACAAAAGTATTACAAAATAACATTATAAAGGGGTCCCCATGTTGACGAATTAAGAATTATAAAAACAATGTTAAGATGGGGTCCTAACATAGACCTAATGAAGGTTGCATGTATTTAGAAATATCAAAATCATAGCTAAATATTGAAGGAAAAAAAGAATCAGAGAATGAAGACAAAAAGTTTTCCTAGGGGTGTTAAAAGTATTACATTATTTGACCCCTTGTAAATATTAGTTTGGTAGAATAATTTATATTTTATATAATGTATGTGCCAAAGTGCAAGGTGTGAAAAAGAGAATGAAGAGTCACATTGATATGTGACAAGATGAAAGTTTTATCTTCATGAAAAAAATATGGAAGGATGCATCTCTAGAATGTTTGAGAAAAGCAATAATCATAATACTGAAAAGCGATATAAAATATATATTGAAGATAAAGCTCTATGCAATGTAATCTATCTCAATAATTCATATAATTTTTTGATATTGAATATATTTAAGTTATATTTGTGAGATATTCTTGTTAATCCAATATTGCAATACATCGTTATCTTACATGATATTTATATGATTTATACTTGATCATGGATAAAGCTTTATGTGAGAATATCTATTTGGAAAACTAACATTAATTAATAATATTATGAAATTAAATAAATAATGAAACACAAAGTGTAATATTCAACTGATAATGTTTGAGTTTTTTCTATTAATGTAATAGTATACATAGATCACCATTTCAAAGAAGAGCTCTTGATGTAATAATAAAAACTTTGTGAGCCAAATTTTTTTTTATTTATGAAAAAAAATTAAATAAAAAATATTGAAAGATATATTTGAAAGACCAATAATAACAAAAATCTTTATAACCTATACCTTCCATCCTTATATCTTTTGAAATCAATTATTCACTATATTTCTCAATTAAAATAAAAAATAAAAAATAATAGAATATAAATTAACATATAATAGACTTGATATAAATATATTTATAGCATATAATATACATTTATATAATATACTTGTATTATCGGTTATGTGATCCTGGGTTCGATTTCCGGTTCAATCCCAGACGATGTTTTAAAAAAGTATTACTTATAGGCACATGCAAATCAAATAAATCGAGAATGCTTATTGATAGTATGGCATAAAACCATAAAAATGTAATGTCAACAATAAAATTATGCTCAAAATATACCATCTAATATGAAACTTTAGAGAAGCAGAACACCACACCTCAGATCATAAACAAGATGGTAAGGAAACACCATGATCCCACATGAACTAAAGACATGCACAAAGTGATAAAGGCTTAGAATTAAAATCCGTCCATATATTTTTAGCCTTCTTGGATAGAAACACGGGCCAAAATCTATACTCGCCTGTATCCACATCTATTGACATCATCTGGATCCTGCGCAAACGAGTTATCCAAATACAATTACCACTACTCCAAGTTTGCATGTCTGGAAGAAGCAGATCAGATATATTCTCGCAAGAGGCATCTATCTCATAAATTTTCTTCTATTCAAATACATCCTCGCCATCTATGCCCAACTGCAAGTGCAACTCATAAACATCTAACCTTTTGCAACCCACCCCCACCATCATAATTCTTTCATTCTTAAATTTAACAACGCTATACCAAAACATCAGGGACAGGCGTTTCGAACAAACGACTAATTTGGAGGAGTAGGAGTCAGAGTCGGAGTTGAAGTCAACAACCATCATCTTTTCGCAACTCAAATCAAAGGAGTACAATTTTTTGTTGCAGAAATTTTTTTGGACAAATAACTCGCTCAGATTTATTATTTTCCAGGAGCGATCTGCCGACCTATATGTACAAAGCTTATGAACACTTCCATATCCAGGTATTAAATCCCTCTGCAGAAGAATACTTAGTTCGTAAGTACCGACTCTCGAATCAAATTTAATGAGACTTCGAAAATGTGCCCAACGGTTTTCTTTCAACATGTTGAAAAGCGTTTGCTCTACTCCGCCTGGTTGAAGGTTTCCATCTTCGGTGAGAAGAGCGTGCGATTGCATGGTCAATGGATTTAACAGCAGGAAGTCTTCCCACCACTTCATTAACAAAAAGCAGACCTCCTCCTGCACCTCGAAGTTGCCGAGTTCGCGTGTATTGTTGAAATATCGTCTTCTGTAACCATTGGCATTGACTTATTGTAGACATAATTGAGTCCTCGCAGGAGAAAGAAATATGCAATGGTTTAATTAAGATGGATTGCACAATTTAAACACTATGAATGTTTTGGATTGCTTGTTAGATATATTAATAAATAAACATAAAATTATAAAATCCATTAACCATTAGATATATAGTCGGCTACTATTGGCAGGATACAACTAATCCAACCCGCCCTATATATTTCTATAATTTATAATTTTCAATTTTGTTATATGGGTTTAAAATGAAGGTCTACCATGTAAATAATATTAAAATAAAAACTATTTTAGGTAATGATTTATATTTGAACATTGGATTTCTATTTGAAAAGGTATAAGGGTTTGAAATAAAAACTATTTTATGTAATAATTTATATTTGAATATTGGATTTTTATTTGAAAAGGTTTAATGTTTGATTACTTGGAATCACATGTTTAAATATAATTAATAAAATTAAATAGTTAATTTAATAAATAATATATTTTAAAAAATTAAATAAGATAGTAAAATTATAAATCCAATATTTTTCAAAATGTTCTTAAACATACTTAAATCAAATCTATATGAATACATATAAAATTTAGAAGTTATAATGTTATTTAGGTAATATTTAAATTAGTGTAAACTTTTGTTGGATTGTTCTTCCTTTAAACTTAAAGGTATTAATTTTTGCACAAGTCCCTTCATCTAACTAATGATATGAGAATATGCATTTGTCTATTTTTATTGCTATCACGTTTTGACATGTCTTATTGTTTGTTCATGTATAGTTGTTCTTCAAAATAAACCTCCCATAGACTATTATTTTAAATAAAAGTTGAAAAATCTTTCAAATATTGAGTTTGTTTTGCTAGAGAACAAGGGATTGTAGTCGGTCCTCCACCCTTGATAAATTATAACTCTTTCCTTTATAGCTTGAGATTTTACAGATAAATTCAATTCTCATCTCAATTGAGTTGCTATAGCTTAATACCTATATCATTTTACATAAAATGTTTGAATTTTTTACTTTCATTTGCTAGATCTTCTTCAAATTTCTATGTGAATACAAATATTCTAGAATTTAACATCTTTCTTGACAATTCCTACAATAGCCTTCAAAATACCAAAAATCCATCTCCATCTCTATTGTCTATGCATTGCATCTTAGTAGAGTACTATTTCAAAAACATCTCACTATCATACTCCGCTTTACTAAATCTAGATAGCTAGTTTGCAACCACAAAAATTGTAATCAATAGTTTTTATGAAAACACATTAATATTATAAAATAAAGTAAGTACTATCAATGGAAAACATTAAAGTATATCTTAATTAGATAGTCAATATTTTATAATTAACTTCAACTAAAATTACTACTTTATCTAACCAAGGAAAATAAGATTGAACTTCATGATCATCAATTAAAACCCCTCTATTGGCTAGCCTATCTACACATTTATTTTCTTTTCTTAATGTATGTGTAAATCTGATTTTTTCAAACGCTATAGAAAGATCTTTTATTTCCATAATTATCTCTTGTATGTTCTATGGAGTTATTTCTTTCATCAAAATTACATTTATTACTATGAGTGAATTACCTTCCATCGATACCCTATTCCATTTCATTTTTTTGTATATTTTTAATCCTTATAAAACCACTCAAGATTTAGCCTCATTTTTTGTCTGGAATCCACTATTGAATATGTAATAAGACATAATATTTTCTCAATTATTTCTAATTATTCCTCCTCTTTTTTCTAGTCCTATATTTTTCTTAAATGCTCCATAAAAACTCAATTTGATCAACTTCACATTTGGTGGTTTCCACTTTACATTATTAACTTTATTTTTGTTTCTCTTGTACCAAATATAATAATTCTATTTAATGACTTGAATCCATCTATCAAGGCTCTTGTATAAAGCCATACTAATGGGGCACACAATAGACTCTCAAGTGTGTTAAAAAATAAAAGCATTATTACCTTAGGAACTGAAGAGGAGTAATATACCCTAAATAATTAAGATAGAGTCGATGATGTAGGATATATACATTGATCAAGATATGATCCATCATGGTGGATGTTGAGTGAAATCTAGATAATTGAGGTACAATCAATTAAATTTTTGATCAAAATCAATGTACCATTTGGAAAAATCAAGTAGGAAAACTGGATTTTATCTCCTACTGCGAAAGTTGAAAATGAATTATACAAGTAATTTTTGTGATAGACATAGGTATACCTATGTGGGTATCATAGGGTTATGATGACCACCTTAACTACCATTGGGAGGATAGGGATAGTTAAGTATTATGTTTTATTGATATATTCAAGGTATACAACTAGATTTTGGTCGATATGACCTAAGTTGGCTAGCTTAAGGGGTATTAAGTTAGGGAAATGACATTCTTATAATGTTGTGGTCAAGAATTTCTACATTTAAGTGAATGGAAAAAATGGAGGGTGACCACATGAAGGTGTTCTTATACCAGGAGGGTATTAAGGTAAACCCGTAAATTTGTATTAAGAGGCTTACTCCTATTCACTAATTCTTGTAAAGTATAGTATTATAACTTACTTGGGAATATTCATCCTTATATTGTATGGAAATTCATCCATATGTGACCCCTTGATTATAAGATTAAAATTATCTCTAGGAATAGTTATATTTTGAGTGTCACCTCTAATGACTAGCTCTCAAAGTTAGGTATTATTTGAAATAGAAGAAGAGGAAGTTAGCTATACATCTATGTAAATATAAAAAACTTAATAAGAAATAAATGGAAAATTATATTCTTAGTTAAGATTGGAGCATCCTTAAGGGAAGAATAGATAGAGAATCTATTCTTGAGAAAATATGGGATTCTCTTCTAAAATTATCTGAAATGACAATGTATAGGGAGTAAGTGTGACCATTGCTATCTACGGATGACAATACTTTTGGAATAGCACCTTACAAGAAGTAAGTGTGACCATTATTATCAGTGGATGATGATACTGTTGGAAAGGTACATTATGAGAAGTAAGTGTGAATATTGTTATTAATGAATGATAATATACCTGGGATAACACCTTACATAAATTAAGTGTGGTCATAGATAATATCATAGTAAGTATGACCTTATATATTGTTAGTAAATTTTATAAATACTCATAAACTAGAAATATTTAATATATTGTTCTACCACTATTGAACCACTGGTGAATCAAAGTGAAATAAGTAAGCGAACCCTCCATATTTGTGGGTCTTAAGCGGTGTACCTTAAGATATTTTGAGGATTGCACTTGATATTTGTGTCTCTTGAGGTATGAATCTATCACAATAGGCTGACTAAATATGTACACCAAGGGGCATCAAGGATGATGCACTGGTGGTGGTAATAGGTTTTCCAAAGAAAAATTCAATATATATGGGTATCTTGAAGTGAAATCTATGAAATTATGTCTTTGTATTTCATGAAACCTATTTTCTATGAAGGTGAATCATATAAAGGACCATTAAGTCATAGGTTTAAAATTATTTTGTAAAAGTTTTTGATAGTCCTAATTGTATTTAGAATTTTTATGTATAGCCTATTATATATGTGATATCATAACATGATGATTACCTTGTGTTTGTTTAATAATATATATGGTGCAGATGATGGAGTACGGTAGGATCCAGAGGGAACCCTCTATTTTAACAAGTACCACTTGGGGAAAGTGGAGGTTATGTAAACTTGTGTTTTACTCATGCTTACTTGTTTTGCATAAAACATAGAGGAATGTATTTACTCCAAGGGGGGAGTATGTCACAACCCTCCATTGGCAGATGCCATTAATGATGTAGACTCATATTTTGTAGAGGAAAATATGATTAATAGTTAATTATTGTTAATGTTAAATATGGTGTTACTGATGATTTAATGATTGCAAGTATTTCCAATGGTGGTAAGGAAATCAATCACCATCATCAAATTTCTAGAAAGGGGTAAATATTGCCAAAAATTCACCAAAAAGGAAAAATGTCAATATTAATGGACACAATTAATAATTGACCTAATTAATTTTAGTACCTAGATGGAATTTATTTTATTATTTTGTTGTTACAAAAAATGATAAAAATAAATTAGGAAAATAACTCGTATGATCAACTCGAGCACTAGGTAGTACCCCGCACACGAGCACTAGCATGGGATGATCAACTCGTCACCTCTCTTACTGCACGTTCATGTATTTAAACAATCTTTGGCATCCCATAGTAATGTAGTACCCCACACACAAGCACTAGCATGGGGTGATCAACTCATCACCTCTCTTAGTGCATGTTCGTGTATTTAAACAATCTTTGGCCTCCCACAGGGCCAATGTGGGATATATCCCATCGAGGATTTTAAAAACTAAAGCCTTTCTTCTTGTCAAAATTTGTTTTACGAGCCACAAGTACACTGTAAATCTGTCTTTAAAGTAAAACAATCCAGTCAATGGTAGAGTCAATGGTCCACGGATTCAACAACTTTGAAATTTACCAAGTGTTAAGTGATACCAATAACAACCGCTTGGCCTGCACGTGAGCGAGGCCTTTGTGATCACCAGAATTGGTGGTCACTCCACTATGGGTAGTTAAGCCCTTATAAAACCATGTCGGGCTAAAACACACTTGATGTTGGATAAAAGGCATAAATTGTTATTTAAAAATTTGATTCTACCTTTGTGAAGTCTACCGAAAACTAATACACCTGAGATATGTTAGAAATAAATACACTTGTTGTTCAGAGTTGCAAGATCCGATCAATATTGGTCGATACCCACTAGAAAATGTATGAATAGTTGAAACAACACTAGGAATAGTTTGAGTTTTTTGGAGCATCAAAATTCTTGCCAAGAATGGTTTGAGTTCATCAAAGAATAAATTTTTTTGCTAGAAAATCATGCTATAGATGAAAAATGATCCAAGCCCATTAAAGCCACCTGTTACAAGTTGTTTCACCAAGTTTTGCACATTGATATGAAATTTTTTAGGGTTTTGAACTATGCACATGATTGGTGGTTTTTAAAACCTTAGGGAATAATTTAATTTTTCCTTCCTCACTATGATTTTTGCCTATTTGTGATCGATTCTATGATGTATACATTTAACCTATCTGTAGAGGTCCACAACATGCTTATAAGTCTTCTGTCTACTGTTTGTGAATTACCCCAATTTTTGCATGATCAATAGGATCTCAAGGTGCTACATTAAATATCAAGTCCTCTACGACTAGATCACAATCATCACCTATGATTGAGCTACCTCTTGGTCTATGATGGTAGTCATGGTGAGTAGTGGGGGGGCACGGGGGAGGGGAAACTCCCTTCTGGTCTATGGTGGTAGTCATAGTGGGTAGTGGGAGGGGAGGGAGGGAAAAATCCCTCCTAGTCTATAGTGGTGGTCAAAAAATTCCTCTTGGTCTATGATGGTGGCCAAAAAAGAAGTGTGGGGGATTTAGGGGAGAAGGAGGTAAGTAACCATACCTCTTTTGATTGAACAAGAATTGGGACGATATGATGCAACCCAAAATGAATGGAAAAATAGGAAGGTGAGAGAAAATTAAATAGGGTGAGCTATAATTTCTATGAATAATGCCACAAACCCTCACAGTTTGTGAACAACTTCACTTCTTGTAGTACTGGTATTCTTTTCAGCAACAATATATCATTCGTTCCTCTATTTTTAATATCCAAATGATAACATAAAATTTTAATGCCTTCACAAGGCAATCAGATTACCCTCGTATGCAAGTATTTAGTGTAGGATAATTTCCACTCTTTGCCACCTTAGGAGATTCATAAAAAATAGAAGTTACAGTTGCCTTCAAGCCAACTTCTCGCAACACCTACCTAATATCAGGTGCACTAGCTGCAAAAAAAAACTAGTCACCTAGCAATGAAGTTGGTACTTTGCCTCCCTTCTTGCATAACCTATCCTTCGACTCCGATTACCACTGATATTGAAATACTCAATGTGAAGGTCATATTCTATTGTGTGTAATGCTATATATAATACATGCAATAGAATATTTGAAGTTAGAGGGTTATAACAACCAACAACCACATGCTAAGTAGGGATAACCACAATAACCAAATGGATGTAAACAAAGCCATGAATTGCTAGAAGACAAATGCAACTCTAACATTCTAAAAAAGCATCCTAAAAACTAACCATTGCCAATCCAACATGGGCATACTATACCTCATGTATTAAAATATAAGAAATAAGAAATAATAATAATAACTTAGGCTTATAATTAAGCCTAAGGTACAATAATATCCTCAACACAATGATAGAGACCCAAAGGAAAAGATCCAAAGACAGTGACCCAAAGGAAAATATCCAAAGGTGACTTAGATACTTTGATCCAAAGGTAAATTGTGAGGAACCTACTATTAAAATAAACTCACTCATACAAAATACTATAAATAAATAAAAATTCATTAAATAATAGAATAACACTATGTAACAAGTATAGAATTGAAACAATATCACAAAATAAATCAATAAATCCATGTCTTTTAAATAAAAGCTTCCGGTAACCCTAACCCTAAGCTCAAGAGTTGAATCCAATCAAGCTAGAATCTTCTACCAAATATTAGTTTCATTCTTGATAATGGTTACATGAAATGATCCCACTTGTCTAGGCATATTACTTGCCACATACCATTACACAAGTATTACATAATAAAATTATAAGGGGTTCCCCATGTTGGATGTGGGTCATTACATAATCAATTAAGAATTACAAAAATAATGTTAGTATGGGGTCCTAACATATCCTTCTCCTTAAAAAAGCTTTGTCCTTAAAGTTGTTGATAAGGAAATTGGTGTTGGCACTGGTGGAGAGACTCCTATGTAGCATATTTTAGTTATAGATCATACCGCTGAACATGGACCTCAATAATGGCTCAGTTGCAAAAAATGTGCATCCTATGATCCAATAATTATGTTCAAGTAAGATAGAACCTTCTTCATCCAATTATAGAAGGGTAGATTAAACATGTGCCTAATTTACCACAACCTTCTTGAGAGAGGATACATAAAAAATAGGGTGGAGTTTGGATGTTTATGGTAGGGTCAATTTGTAGGCCATAGCACCAATCTACTATAAAATCTAGTAGGGCCCATAGTACTTGGTCACGAGTTTCTAGTACCTATAAAGCTAAAGATGTGATTGTTTGTAAGGCTATAAGTGAAGGAAAACCATATCACCAATTAATATGGATTGCACAATTTAAAAACTATGTATGTTTTGGATTGCTTGTTAGATATATTAATAAATAAACATAAAATTACAAAATCCATTAACCATCCGAGATATAGTCGGTTACTATGTTTTGGATTGCTTGTTAAATATAGTCGGCTACTATTGACAGGATACAACTAATCCAACCCGTCCTATATATTTCTATAATTTATATTTTTCAGTTTTGTTATATGGGTTTAAAATGAAGGTCTATCATGTAAATAATATTAAAATAAAAACTATTTTAGGTAATGATTTATATTTGAACATTGGATTTCTATTTGAAAAGGTATAAGGGTTTAAAATAAAAACTATTTTATGTAATAATTTATATTTAAACATTGGATTTTAATTTGAAAAGGTTTAATGCTTGACTACTTGGAATCACATGTTTAAATATAATTAATAAAATTAAATAGTTTATTAAATAAATTATTAATTTAAAAAAATCAAATAAGATAGTAAAATTATAAATCCAATATTTTTCAAAATGTCCTTAAACATATTTAAATCAAATGTACATGAATACAAATAAAATATAGAAGTTATAAAGTTATTTAAGTAATATTTAAATTAGTGTAAACTAGGTATTTTGTTGGATTGTTCTTCCTTTAAACTTAAAGGTATTAATTTTTGCATAAGTCCCTTCATCTAACTAATGATATGAGAATATGCATTTGTCTATTTTTATTGCTATCACGTTTTGACATGTCTTATTGTTTGTTCATGTATAGTTGTTATTCAAACTCAACCTCCCATAGATTATTATTTTGAATAAAAATTGAAAAATATTTCAAACATTGAGTTTTTTTTGCTAGAGAACAAGGGATTGTAGTCGAGTCCTCCACCCTTGATAAAATATAACTCTTTCCTTTATAGCTTGAGATTTTACAGATAAATTCAATTCTCATCTCAATTGAGTTGCTATAGCTTGATACCTATATCATTTTACATAAAATGTTTGAATTTTTGACTTTCATTTTCTAGATCTTCTTCAATTTTCTATGTGAATACAAATATTCTAGAATTCAACATCTTTCTTGACAATTCCTACAATAGCCTTCAAAATACTAAAAATCCATTTCCATATCTATTGTCTATGCATTGCATCTTAGAAGATTACTATTTCAAAAACATCTCACTATCATACTTCGCTTTACTAAATCTAGATAGCTAGTTTCCTTCCTAAAGCATAAGTGCAACCACAAAAATTGTAATCAATAGTTTTAATGAAAACACATTAATATTATTAAATAAAGTAAGTACTATCAATGGAAAACATTAAATTATATCTTAATTAGACAATCAATATTTTATAATTAACTTCAACTAAAATTACTACTTTCTCTAACCAAGGAAAATAATATTGAACTTCATGATCCTCAATTAAAACCCCTCTATTGTCTAGCCTATTTACACTTCTATTTTATTTTCTTAATGTATGTGTAAATATTATTTCTTCAAACGCTATAACAAGATATTTTATTTCCATAATTATCTCTTGTTTGTTCTATGGAGTTCTTGCTTTCATCAAAATTACATTTATTACTATGAGTGAATTACCTTCCATCGATACCCTATTCCATTTAATTTGTTTGTATATTTTTAATCCTTATAAAACCACTCAAGATTTAGCCTCATTTTTTATCTGGAATCCACTATTGAATATGTAATAAGACATAATATCTTCTCTATTATTTCTAATTATTCCTCCTCTTTTTTCTAGTCCTAGAATTTTCTTAAATGCTCCATCAAAAATCAATTTGATCAACTTCACTTTATATTATTAAATTTATTTTTGTTTCTATTGTACCCAATATAATAATTCCATTTAATGACTTGAATCCATCTATCAAGGCTCTTGTATAAGGTAGTATTAATAGGGCACACAATAGAGTCTCAAGTGTGTTAAAAAATAAAAGCATTATTACCTTAGGAACTGAAGAGGATTAATATAACCTATATAATTAAGACATGGTCGACGATGTAGGATATATAAATTGATCAAGATATTATCCATGGTGGATGTTGAATGAAATCTAGATAATTGTGGTACAATCAATTAAACTTTTGATCAAAATCAATGTACCATGAGCTAATAGGTGACTAGATATTAGGTGACAACCAAAAAAGTAATATCCATTGAGAAAATAGGAGTTTCTATTAGTCACCGATGAAATACAATGGGGTTGCACTTATATTAGGGTTGTAATTGTTGATCATGAGTGTAATCCCCATAATAAGCCTTGTGATCATCTTGCTTTTGCTTACTAACCTGTTGAAACATACACTTTGAATAGAAAATAGCTTCTAGTGGTGTCGGATCAGATCAAGGAGGCAATGCAGAGAAAGATGTAGATATGAAGGAATCTTGTGGAGGAGCTAAAGAAATAGCAGAGACTATTGATAGTAAGGAAGAGCCCCTTAGACAACATGTAGAAGGGAAGCAAGCCCAACTATTGGGAACACAATG
The DNA here is from genome assembly GCA_028583015.1 of Wollemia nobilis. Lineage (NCBI taxonomy): Eukaryota > Viridiplantae > Streptophyta > Pinopsida > Araucariales > Araucariaceae > Wollemia > Wollemia nobilis. Next base: position 594,102 of record JAQPPZ010016712.1, on the reverse strand, counting down.
GTTGGATCAAAAAGGTATATGGGCATAAGAGTTGATGAGGCTAAAGGCTAAAAGATATGCTACCATAGTAGAGTTAGAAAGGGTCCAACTTGAAATATCATAAATATATAATTGGAGAACAATAGCAATAATAAACTTACAAGTAGAGAATGCACAACTACTCCAAGTAAGGGAAGAATATAAGGCTATATTTTTTATTATCTATTTTGATATATTAGTGAGCTATGGTTTGCTAATCCTATCTCAACCAACTATTACAACACAATGTGGATGAGGAAGAACAACTCGAGTAGCTAGAGCATCAACACGAGGTAGGGCTTGAACAATTCTTAGAGTAATTTCTCTGACATCCTCACAAATAGGAGAAATGGGTCCAACACAAAGTATTACAAGCACCAAAAGGCAGTAGCCAAAAGAACTATATATTAGGCATGGCTGAAAAGCCACCATTTGTGTACTATAAGGATGCATCCTATAGAATTTACTTATGTAACATGTATTTTATTTATATAAAATAAAGAAATATTTATGCAATGCTTGATTTAGATTATTATGGTATTAATAGTTTATTTAATCATGAATATATCTCTTGGAAACTTCCTAAATTTCTATAAAAAGAATTAAGAAAATATTAATGAATTCTTGTATATGTTTTACTTTTAAATATTTGGAAAAATCAAGGAGGAAAACTAGATTTTATCTCCTAGTGTGGAAGTTGGAAATGAATTATACAAGTAAATTTTGTGATAGGCATAGGTATACCTATGTGGGTATCATAGGGTTATGATGACCACCTTAACTACCATTGGGAGGATAGGGATAGTTAAGTATTATGTTTTATTGATATATTCAAGGTATAAAACTAGGTTTTGGTCGATATGACCCGAGTTGGATAACTTAAGGCGTCTTAAGTTAGGGAAATTACATTCTTATAATGTTGTGGTCAAGAATTTATACATTTAAGTGAATGGAAAAATTTTAGGGTGACCACATGAAGGTGTTCTTATACTAGGAGGGTATTAAGGTAAACCCATAAATTTGTATTAAGAGGGTTACTCCTAGACTAGGTGCCAAAGGAGGATCCTGATATGGTGTATCTAGAAAGTGTCGCTTATCCAAATTAATTCAAACTCAATATCCAAATAGAAATAGATGAGGACTGTGATGCTTATGCATCACCCTCTAATACTCTTACTGAGTCTTATGCAAGTCTTGTGTTATCTTGCCCTGAAGGCTCTATCGGTGCTGAATGAAGTTACCTTAGTTTACTCCTTCTTTGTATGTGCAATGGTGGAAGAGGGTAATGCTAAAGGTAACTTTTATGGAGCAAGTGGTTGTGTGTTTATAGGTGTACTCAAAATTATACCAATGGAATGGTTGGTATCTTTCTCATGAGTGAAAGTGATGGGTTCCTTAACCACAAGCTCTTGTGATTGTTCAATTTGTGGAAATGGAGCTTCTTATTTATCACGAGTCTTTGGAGGTGCTTGTTATTTATCTTGTGTGGGACTTATACAAGTAGGAGCAAATACAAGTGCTTGAATTAATGGCTTATGAGCTTACCTACAACTTAGCATCAAATTTGATGTGGATGTAGTGCTTTGTATCAAATATGTTTTATAATGTAATTCCAATGTGTATGTGTTCCTTTTAGCATGATACATTTCATTCCTATAAAATTGATAGGACTTACTAAGAAATAGTCCACAACAATCCATCTCAGTGACATCTCACCGTACCTTATCCACAAACTTATCACCAAAAGCAAAAGATAAGGTGCAAGTGTGTGTGATGTTATATGTAGAGTCTACATCCTTCCACCCAAGTGCATAGGATTGAGAATGTGGCTTTGTGGGAAGATTCAAATTCTTGATAATGGTACTCACGATGATATTATTCTAAGAGCCATTATCTATGATACAATCCACATACAAATTATGCATAAGGTGTGCTCAAGTGATAAACAAATGGTCATGACCCCCTTGTGAAAAAACATTTGACATGAGGATAAATTTGTTTAGTTTACCCTTGAAAGTAGGATATTCTTCTTCTATCCCTCTAGTCACAATGGAACCATATTGTGGTTCCTCATTTATAGGTTGTACAATTAGGGACTTCTTCTTCTTCATTCTTTTAAAAGTAAAACATCTAGATTTTGTATGACCATGTTATATAAAAAATTTACAAAACAATGTTGAAGAAGAAGAATATTTAGAGTGAGAAGAAGAAGAATGTGTTTTACGAGAAGTGGGAGAAGAAGAAGAACTAGAGGAAGAATGAGAAGTGTTCTTCATATTTTGTTGATGCTGATTCGTGCCTTTGGAACTACTTTTCTATTGAGATATGTGAGAGGCACCAAATTTATCCTCTGCTAGAATGGCATGCTTGAATACCACATCTAAAGTGAGGAAATCATTGAATTTTATTTCCCTAAAAATTTGATCTTGCAATCCACAAGTGAACTTGTTAATCAAATCCTCTTCTAAATATTTCACACCAAGAAAAACCCTTAGCCTATTGAATTAGAAAATGTAGTTTGCAATTGATATACTATAGGCTTAACTCAACCTATACCACTTGGTCGTGAGGTCACTTTGATAATTTTATGGGAAAAAGGTGTTATTAAAAATTTGGATCAATTCTTTCCAAGTCATGGCAACATTGTGGTTTTGTCTTTCTACAATAAAAAATTTTGGTAAGCTTGTGATTTTGACTGTGGCAAAAGCAACTTGTTCATCTTAAAGAATTTTAGCATAGGCAAACCATGTTTGCATATCCAAAATCCAAGTAGACAAGACATCAGGATCCCTTGATCATTCATACAATTTGACCTCACATTTTTCCTTGTTGGAAATTTGTTGTTATAAATTTTGACATCACTAGGAGTCAATTGGATAGTAATATCTTTCACTTTATCTACCAAAATATCTACTGCAGTAGTAATATTTTCCATGTTTATTTTTAGGTCAGTAGCCATTTGTTTATGAGTATATGCTAGACTAGGAGGATTCCAAAATGGTTGCAAGAACTATCTAGGCTCTTAGGAACAAATTGTAAGGTTTCCTAATGTGCAATTTGCCTAGATTTACAAAATTGCCTTCCAATTTACAAAAGGGGTATTATAGTACTTTTTACAAAAATGACTGTAATTTTATTATTACAAAAATTAGCACTAAAAATGAGAAAATTAGCCCTTTAAAATTGCTGAAAATGGAGGTAAAAATTGATCATTTTTGCAAAAATAATGTTGAAAAATTTTGCAAAAATTGAAAATTTTGATTTTCACCTTTCTCTTAGATGGCAAAATTCAGATTTGAATTTGAAAATTTGGCTTCAACAACAAAAAAAATTGAATTCAGGTGGGAAAATTCATCTTTGGAAACAAAAAATTAGATTTTTCAATGGTCAAAGTCCACCGGTCAATACATGTCAATGTCCAAAGTCAACAATCATGGTGCAGTAAAAGTAGAATAGAAAAAATATACCAACAACCAAATAGAAAAAATCTACCAAGTGATGCCCAAGTAGGGTAGTACTCCGCATGCAAGCACAAGCACATGGTGATCAACTTGTCACATCTCTTACTGTATGTTCACGTATTTAAATAGTCTTTAGCCTCCCACAGGGCCAATGTGGGATATATCCCACTGAGGCTTTTAAAAACCAAAGCCTTTCTTCCTACCAAAATTTGTTTTATGAGCCACAAGTCCACCATAAAATTATCTGCAAAGTCAAAAAATCCAATCAATGGTAGAGTCAACGGTCCATAGATTCAACAACTTTGAAATTTGCCAAGTTTTGAGTGATGCTAACAACAACCACTTGGCCCACACATGAGCGAGGTCTTTGTGACCACCAGGAGTGGTGGTCACTCCAATATGTGTGGTTAAGCCCTTATAAACCCACATTAGGCTAAAACACTCGATGTGGGATAAAAGGCATATATTTTTGTTTAAAACTTTTATTCTACCTTTGTGAAGTCTACCGGTGACTGAGACACCTACGATATATAAAAAACAAATAGAATTTCTGGTTAGAGTTACAAGATATGATCAATCCTAATAGCTACCCACTAGAAAATGCATGAATAACTAAAACATCACTAGGAATAGTTGGAGTTCATTGGAGCATCAAAATTATTGCCAAGAATAGTTCGAGTTCATTGGAGCATAAAAATTCTTGCCAAGAATAGTTTGAGTTCATCGAAGCATAAAAAATTCTTGTAAAATTGTGATATAGACAAAAATGATTTGAGCCCATCAAAGCTATCTATTGCAACTTGTTTCACCATGTGTCACATGCTGATATGATAAATTTTAGGATTTTGAACTATGCATGGGATTGGTGGTTTTTAAAACCTTAGGGAACAATTTAATTTTTCCTTTCTCACTATGATTTTTGCATATCTATGATTGATTTTGTGATGTATACCTTTAATATATCTATAGAGGTCCACAAAATGCTTGTAAGTCCTCTCTATCATTTGTGAGCTGCCATAATTTTTGCACGATCGATAGGATCTCAGGCTGCTACATTACATAGCAAGTTCCCTATGATTGGCTAGTGGTCACCACCTATGATAGAGCTACCTCTTGGTCTATTATGATAATCATGGTGAGTAGTGGGGGGCAGGGAGAGAGGAAACTTCCTCCTGGTCTACGGTGGCAGTCACAATAGGTAGTGGGAGGTAAGGGAAGGGGAAAATCCCTCTTGGTCTATGATGATGGTTGAAAAATACCTCTTAGTCTATGATGATAACTAGAAAGGAAGCATAGGGGATTCAAGGGAGAAGAAATGGGGGGAAAGAGGTAGGTAGTCATGCCTCTTTCTATTAGCTAAGAATTGAACCAATATGAGACAACCCAAAATCAATGGGAAAAATAGGGAGGTGAGGGAAAATTAAATAGGGTGATCAATAATTTCCAAGAATCACACCACAAAACCTCATAGTTTGTGAACATATTTACTTCCTGCAATACTGGTCTTCATATCAGCAAAAATATATCATCCGTTCCTCTATTTTTAATCTCCAAATGAAAACATAAAATTTTCTTGCCTTCACAAGGTAATCAGGTTACCCTAAGATGCAGGTATTTGATGTGGGATAATTTCCACCCTCTTCCACATCAGGAGCTTCATAAAAAATGGATGTTATGACTGGCTTCAAGCAAATTTCTTGCAATACCTACCTAGGATAAGGTGTACTAACTGTAAAACAAATCCAGTCACCTAGAAATAAAGTTGGCACTTTGCATCCCTTCTTGCACAACCCATATTTCAGCTTTGATTACCACTGATATTGAAATAATCAATGTGAAGCTCATATTCTATTATGTGTAATGCTATATTTAATACATGTAATAGAATATTTGAGGTTAGAGGGTTATAAAAACCTACAATAACATGCTAAGTAGGATAACCACAATAACCAAATAGATGTAAACAAATCCATGAACTACTAGAAGATAAATGCAACTCTAGCATTCTAATAAAACATCCTAACAACAAACCACTGCGAATCCAACATGGGCATACAATACCTAACGTATTACAATGCAAGAAATAAGAAATAATAATAATAATTTAGGCTTATAATTAAGCCTAAGGTACAATAATATCCTCAACACAATGATAGAGACCCAAAGGAAAATATCCAAAGATAGTGACCCAAAGGAAAAGACTCAAAGGTGACTTAGATACATTGATCCAAAGGTAGACTATGAGGAACCTGATATTAAAATAAAATCAATCACACAAAATACTAAAAATAAATAAAAATTCATCAAATAATAGAATAAAACTATGTAACAAGTAATTATAAAATTGAAACAATCTCACAAAATAACTCAATATCATGGGCCTCTTTGATGGGGTAACCTCCTTCAATATTTCATTAACTTGTAAAAAGATACACTTGTACATGGCTCTGTGTCTTTTAAAGAAAAGCTTCATGTAACCCTAACCCTAAGCTCAAGATTTGGATTACATGAAAAATTCCACTCAAGCTAGAAGCTTCTACCAAATATCAGTTACATTTTTTATAACAGTTACATAAAATGATCCCACTTGTCTAGGCACCTTACTTGCCATATACCATTACAAAATTATTATAGAATAAAATTATAAGGGGTTCCCCATGTTGGATGTGGGTAATTACATAATCAATTAAGAATTATAAAAATATTTTTAGGATGGGGTCCTAACATGTCCTTCTCCTTAAAAAATATTTATCCTCAAAGTTGTAGATAAGGAAATTGGTGTTGGTTCTGGTGGAGAGACTTCCATGTAGAATCCTTTAGTTGTAGACCATACCACTGAACATGGACCTTAGTAATGGCTCGATTACAAAAATTGTGCATCCTATGATACAATAATTGTGTTTGAGTAAGATAGAACCTTCTTCATCCAATTATGGAAGGGTAGATTAAACATGTACTTGATTTACCACAACCTTCTTGAGAGAGGATACATAAAAAATAGGGTGGAGCTTGGATGTATATGGTAGGGCCAATTTGCAGGCCATGGAACCAATCCACTATAAAACTTGGTAGGGCCCATAGTACTTGGTCACAAGTTTCAAACGCCTATAAAGCTAGAGGGATGACTTTTTATAAGGCTATAAGAGAAGTAAGACCATATCACCAACATCAAAGCTATGCTCAAAATGGTGTTGATAAGCTTGTTGGTGCATTCAATTTTGGGTTACTTCTAAATTAATCTTCAATTGATGAAGGATGTCAGAATTTTGATTGAGTTTAGTGTCAACTGCATGGACCTTAGAGCTACCTATAATGTAGAAGTAGGGTATGAACGAAGGCTAGCCATAAACCACTTCAAAAGGGGTGAACTTGGTCACTGTGTGATAGGAAGTATTATACCACCACTTAGCCAAGGGAAGCCACTTCACCCATTATGTAGGATGATCAAAGGCAAAGCAATTAAGGTAGATATCCAAACATTTGTTGACAATATAAGTCTAGCCATCTATTTGTGGATGTAAATCTAAACTCATTTTGAGTTGAGTTCCATTCAATTTAAACAATTATTACCTAAAATTACTTGTGAATGTAGAGTCATGGTTAGGCACAATGGAGGTAGGAATGCCATGAAGGAGGAAGATAGAATCAAGAAAAATTTGGGTAACTATGGAGGTCATGTAAGGATAGGAAAGAGAACAAAAATTAGTATACTTTGAAAGATGATCCACTATAATAAAATAACCGATTTGCCTCTAAACTTAGGTAACCCTTCAATAAAGTCCATAGAAATATCTGTCTGAACTTGTTCAAGGATAGAAAAGTATTTTAGAGTTCCTAGAGAATACACTATTTCATATTTAATTCATTGATAGGTGGTACATGTTACCATAAAATTATGTATGTCCTTCTTCATACCCTTCCAAGAAAAGATATGTTTAATCCTTTCATATATTTTGAGGAACCCTATATGGCCTGTAGTGGGGGAAGCATGCATTTCCTTAATGATAAGTTCTTAGAGTGGAGATGTGTGAGGAAAAATAAGGTATTTGTGGTAGCATAAATATTTTCCATCCCAAGAGTATACATAACATGAGGTAGGCTCTATTTGAAGGGAGGCAACCAAAGTTTGTAAGCCTGAATCCTTAAGAACCTCCTTATGAAGAGAATTTATCTACTAGGAAATTGGTGAAAAAATGGCACATAGCATACTATGAGCCTCAAATTGGTGAGGGAGGGTATCCTCCACAATGTTCTCCTTACCCTTTTATATGTAATATCACAATCATAACCCATGAGCTTAGAGATCCATTTTTGTTGTTTGGGGGTGGTAACCCATTGCTCTAAGAAATATTTAAGACTTTGATGATATGTTTTAATGGATAAATTATGCCCAATGAGATAAGTTCACCAATTAATGACGACATACAAAATGGAAAGCATTTCCTTAGCATAAGCTGATTTGCTTACATTACGACTAGAAAGTGCTTTACTAGTAAAATCCAATGGGTGTCCTTCCTACATCAACACCGTACCAATACCATTGCTTGAAGCATCCCTTTAAATTACAAAAGGCTTAGGAAAATTAGGAATTGCTATTACCAAAGTGATTGTCATAGTGTGCTTCAATTCTAGGAAATCCTATTTAGCTGGACCAATCTAAGTAAAAGAATCATTTTTTAACATGGATGTTAAGGGAGTGATAAATTTTTCATAGTTGTGGATAAATTTTTGGTAATATTTTGTAAGCCCCATAAATCCATGAAGACCTTTTAGAGTGTGATGTTTCAAACAATTTTGAACTACCTAAATATTCCTAGGGTCAAATTTAACGCCATCTTTAGTGATAATATGTCCCAAATATTCCACTTTTGTCAACCGAAAAGAACACTTGGATCACTTAACATAAAGTTGATGTTGTGCCAAAATTTGTAGAGTTTGATCTACATGGGAGAGGTGCTCTTCCAAAGAGAAAATATAAACTAAAATGTCATCAAAGAAATCTAGAATGAATTTTTGAAGAAGGAGATAACAAATGTTGTTCATGAGGCTTTGAAATGTGGAAGGTGCATTGGTCAAGCCAAATGGGATTACCAAGAATTAATATTGACCCTCATGAGTATGGAATGTGGTTTTGGAAATATATTCAACCTTGATCTCGATCTGATGGTACTTAAAGCAAATATCTAATTTTAAGGAAACCATAGTTCTATGCAGCTCATCCAATAATTCATCTACCATCGATATAGGAAATTTATCCTTCATAGTGATCTTATTGAGCTCATGAAAATAATACATAATTATCATGATCCATATTTCTTTCACACCAATAAGATAGGAGAAGAATAAGGGTTGTTACTCGGGTGAATGACTCCAAATTTTAACAATTCATATACTAAATTCTCTATCTATGAATTAAGGGCATGAGGTTATGAGTACGACCTGATGTTATGTCATACACTACCAGGTACCAATGGAATGGTATGGTCATGAGAGTGACGTGGTGGCAATTATGTTAGTTCAACAAAACTACACTGTGCTTTGTCAAAACAAATTGTAAATTTTTAAGAATTTGGTCTACTTATGTAGTAGGTGGATGGATTGAAAATATCTACACGATGAACCCATGATACATTTTTTTTAACTTCTCCATATGGTTTGAGATGATAATATAAGTAAGCCCTGCTTTTGAACCTTGAAGAGTATAAGACTATCCATTCTATAAAAACTACATCCATAATTCTACAAAATTCTATGCAATGGTTTCCAAGGTACCCAACCACTAAGATCCTAACACAATGTTGCATCCACCTAACTGAAGAGAAAACATATCTTGTTTGAGCTCATAATCCCCTATTTTCATTGTAAAATTACAAAATTTATATTTTCAATGTAAGGTCCCTTTATTTGCCACTATAACCTCAAATGAATTGCATGTGTGTATGTACCAATTAAGCTATTTGGCAGTTTAGGGATCAATAAAATTATGTGTTACCTGAATCAATAAGAATTGTAAGGTGTTGGCCTTTGAAAAAACCAACAAATTTCATGGTCTGTGGAGTGGTAATCCCTATAAGAGTGTGGATATAATTTTTTACCTAATATTCTTTATGTACTTCCTCTTGATTTTGAGATTTTTCTTCTATTGTTTCTATTTCATCATCATTGTGGTCATTGTTTATGGTTTCCTCGACATCTATTAGGAATAAATTTGTTTTGGCACACCTATGCCCTCTAACATATTTTTAATCACAATTGTAGCACAACCCTTGGGTTCATTAAGCATCCATTTCATCAGTGGTTAAGCATTTTGAGAGGATAGATTTATTTTTATTATTGCTTGTAAACTTGGGAGGAAAATAAGATTTAGTTGGTTGAAATTTAGGTATCTTCATTTTATCTAAAAATTTATATTAGACCAACCATGCTAGGCTTATGGTTTTCATCATTGTTTATGGTTTGAACATATTAATATCAACTTGAAGATCATACTTTAAGCCACTAATGAAACAACTCATAATTATCCCATCATTCATCCCATTGGTTTCATTAGCCAGTTTTTCAAATTAGGGTTAGTAGTATCGAACTATAGAAGTTTGTCTTAGCTTAGTTGGTGCTCCTTAAAAATCATCTTCACTAGGACCAAAGCAAGTGAGTAGTTGTGATTCAAAAAATTTCCAAGAAATATCGGTAACAATATGTTGGAACCATTGGTACCATTGTAAAGCTTCTGATTCAAGATTGAAAGAAGTCATTTTGACCCAATAATATTTAGGAATATTGTGAAGTTAGAAGAATTGATCAGCACAACATAACCACCCATCAACGAATTTCCTATTAAACTTAGAAAAGTCTAATTTAAGCATATTTAAGATAGTATCATGGTCAAAATTAGTGTGAAAACCTTCATTTTCCATATGGGGTCCTTTTCCTCACCTTGAATATTTTGTATCTTGATACTCAAATACTTATGGGCCACCTTGAAGCTTAGACTCAACCTCTAGAATTTGTTCTTGAATTTTGGTTTTAGAGGTAATGTATACACTTATAAAGAATTGGATGTCATATTGTATTTATTAATTGTCCTGGATAATGACACTAAGTTTTTTGGTGATGATCTCCAATATTAACGTAATTTTTTTCTATCTTTTTTAGTGTCCATAAGTATCAATAGCCAAATTGATGTGATTTGAATGACTGCTAGTGATTTACTAAAAATAGAAGTGTGATTTTAGGGATTACTATTTTTAGTAATAAGTCCAAAAATACTTGGTTGTTGTATATCACAATGATCATCTAAAAAATATGGTCATAATGAGATATATCCCACAACATTGGTTTTGGGTATCCTAGAATTTTTTTACTATTTTTTTGATGAGTCTACTAGTGAGGTCAATTTTTCCTCTAGAGGTTGGGTTCAAAAGTTGGGTACTATGTCAACTGCCTCTACCCTATCTATGTTGGACATTTTGAGTTCCTAAGCTAAGATTTGTCATTGATGTCAAAAGGATCTATGTAAGCTAACACTATGTTTGTGTAGAAGCAAAGGTTTTGATCAAAGGTTCAAGAAGGAATGCATGGCATTTGGTTCTAAAAGTATCTTCAAGGGAAGCTTAGTAAAAGGTTTTTATTTAAAACCATGGATGGCAGATTTGAAATGGTTTTTTCTTAAAACCCAAGTTGGCTTTTCATTTCATCGAAAAAGGTTCCCTGGTGATGAAGACATTTAATTTAAAAGGTTTTATTTAAAACCATGGAAGGCAGATTTGAAATGGGTTTTTATTAAAACCTAATTTGGCTTTTTGTTTCATCGAAAAAGGTGCCCCGGTGATGAAGATATTTAATTTTAAATATTTAGTTTAAATTTTAAATTATTTAAAATTAAAATTAAAATTTTAAAATTAAATTAAAAGAATATTCGTCGACGTTGTAAAGGAAGGTTCAAAAGTGCTAACGTTTCCAAGCTAAGGGAAGGCATATATATGCCATTAAATTTTTTGAAATAAATTATCCTTGCTCGATTGAGATTTATGATTTCCTTTTGCAAAGGAAGAGCTCGTGTTATTTTCATTTTGTAAAGCAACAAATATTGAAAGTGAACCGCGTCCATTTTCCAAAGCGTGTTGGGTAGCATGGCCTAGTGGCAACTTGGTTTGTGCAAAGGTGTTGGTGGCAGGAAGGTTAAGTGTTTGATTCTTGTAAGTGTTGTTTTGGCTTTGTTGAGGCGCTCAAGGTGCATTTCTCTTTTTCTTGGCGGAAGGAGTGAAGAATAAGAAGCGAGTGGCACTTATTTCTTCACAACGAGCCCGTAGCTCATGCAGTAGCTTGGCCATATCTAGGTCATTCACGTTGGACAGGATAGGGGTTCAATTCCCCTCGAGGCAGGTATTGAGGTTTATATTAATTTTGTTATTGCCTGAGGTGGAGTGATAAGGGGTAAAGGTGATTTGATAGTTGATGTATTTAATAACCTTAGGAATAAGGTTATAGTGGTTTTTTGAGTTGTGGAGTTAAAATTTTAATTGTGATTTTTAAAATTATTAGGAGTAATAAGGGTTTTTGATAAATTTCTTTTAGTGAAAGTTATTTTTGAAGTAAGGGTTTTCTTTAAAAAGAACTGTTGGCATTTTTGCCACATTGATTCTCATTGATTGAAGTATTAATGTTTAAGTTGTTGCATATCTAATTTCTATACTGGCTTTGATGCAAAAGGAGCAAAAAATGACTAAGTTAAAAAAACCGTCGCGATTTCGTGACGTGTCGCGAAATCGTGGTCAACGCGGTCAACGCATGCAGGTTGGGAAGAACCGTCGCGATATCGCGACGTGTTCTATTTTTGCGGCTTCAAAAGGTCTAAGTAAAAGTTGCAGTGATGCGCTGCATGTTTCATTTTCACGGAGCATTGGTTAACAGAAGAGTCTAAGGTAGAAGGTGCAGCGATTCGCTGACGTTCCAAAATCGCGGTAGTTGGTTGCAAAGAGTCTAAGTGCTAAAAGTGTAGCGATGCGCTGCACATTTTTTGAAAAGGGTCCTTCAAAGGGCAAAGACGTCGCACTTTCACGGTTTATCAGCAAGACCGTACAGAGTGCCCGAAATATGTAGCGATATCGCTACATGTTCCGTTTTCGCGAAACAAGCTAGCGATGGAGACATTGAAGCCGAAGATGCAGCGATATCGCGACAGGGAGGATTTTTGCGGTTTCCAACAGCCAAAGGTGTACGGTGTACCAAGATGTCACGATTTCGCGACCCGTCGCGTTATCGCGACCTGCGACAGTTTCCCGCCAAGACGTAGTGTGAACGGCCCAATAAGGTTTTTTCGATTTCCAAGGATTAAATGCTTGCCCGAATTTAATGTTTTGTGGATTTCCAAGGTAGTCAAGGTCGAAGAAGCGTTCAGGCCACCAAAATTGAAGATTTTATTTGTTCGAAGCTGCTATTCGTGGATTGTTCTAACGGTTTCATGCACATGTTCAAAAACAAATTTAATGAAGGTGACCGCTGACGTCTAATTGCATTCAATTTTGTGGTTCTTCAAGGCTGCGATTAAAGGGATCATGCTCCTAGTTTCCGTTGCATAATTGTAGATCTCGAGAAGGTCGATGGCAAATATTAAATGCTGCAAAGAGGATGACCCTCTATAAAAACCAATGTAAACCTCATTTGTAAAGGTTGGGAGTTTTCTGCTAGAAACTGGAAGTTCATTTGCAGGAATAAAAGAGTTGGCTTCTAATTTTTCAAGGTTTTTTATGGGTGATTTTCCTTTCTATTATTTCTACATTTCTAATAGCACTTATATTTCTTAATGGCTGTTCCATTTAAATTTTGCATAATTGGATTTAAATACTGCTGTTAAGGTATGATTCCTGGAGTGTAGTTTTGGAGGGATTTTCTACATACATCGTGCGAGAGTTAAGTTAATGCTTTCTGTTACTTGCTGTTGTTGTCCTTCAAGTTTTCTACTGTTGTTCTCCCGATCTTATAACTTCGGCTATGGCCATATTTCCCATTTCTTTTCGCAATTTCTTAATTTCTTTCCAGCAACCCTTATCTTCAAACAAATTTAGAGTAGTAAAGGGAACCAGCCCACTCTGGAGATTGGTCTGGGAGCCATCTCTTGCTTCCAGCATTTCAATGTTGGCCGGGTCTAGGGTGCACTTGTAAAATCATTTCTTGTGGCAGATTCGTGACCAACAGTTTTTGGCACGCCCGGTGGGACAGATTTCTTCTGTCTCAAAAGATCCATAAGTTTTATTGTTTAAAACCCGGAGGTCTCAAGATTTGATGAGCTGTCTTGGCCTCATAGCGAAGATTTGTAAGTTCATCTGGCAACTTTGCTGAGTTGAAGATCCAAATTTTTTGATCGTGGACGCCTGCCTTTTTCAAGTTAAAAGAATGTTCATCTGGCGACTCTGACTTAATGGCGATAGCCGTGATCCCACAGACCACTGCCACAAAGGTGAGGGCTTTTCCTAGATGGGATGATCCTGGCCCTCTGAATCTCCAAATCCGACATGAAATTCCCAAAGGTGCCTTGAAGGCCCTGGCAAAATATGATGGTACCGAAGGCATGGCTCTGGAGCATGTTGAAGACATTGCTACTTTGTCAATGATCCATGTCATAAATCACAAGGATATCATGATCAGACTTCTGGTCTTGTCTCTGGAAGGAAGGGTGTTGCAGTGGTACAGACTGCTCAGGCGTCAAAGCATCAGCTCATGGGATGATCTAGCGGGAGCACTAATTAGAAGATTTGACGAAGATCCCTTTTACAGTTCTTTGGATCTCTATCAGTTTTTAATGTACATCAAGAGAGCACCTCAAGAGAGCATCACGGACTTCAATGTCCGATTCAGCAGAAGCTGGAAGAGAATTCCAGAGAAGATCCGACCATCACCCACCCAAGCCCACCTCTTCTATGTTCGAGCTTTCCATTCTGACATAAGTCTCCTCTTACTGCAATCAGGTGAACGAAGGTTCCCGCAAATCTTTGAAGAAGCAGTGCGAGCGGAACAACTTTTGCTCTTATCAGGAAAATTACCGTGGGGAGAAACTCCATTCCTTTCTCCGGTAGTTGCTGCTCCTGTCTATCTCGTGCAGTATTTTTCATGCCAGATCCCTTATACTGAGCAGAAACCTGAGATGCAGTTGTGTGGAGCTCAAGGGACAGATCTCATCCAAAGCCAAGGATTGGAATATGCAAGAACTTTCCTAGCAATGAAAAATATGGTTGCTTGCAGTTTTCATAAGGAGATGGATCCAGAGGATATAAGCGAAGAAGAAGAAGAGATTCAAGTTCAAGAACCTGAGCACAAGGAGGGCACATCTTTGCACCCTGTTTGTATCCCAGGGCACGACACACAAGCATTTAGTCAGAACCTGTTAAATATGTCAGATCAACAGGTAGAGTCTGAAGAGATCCTGGAGAAAGGACTGTTGCTAGACAATTTCTGTGATCGGATCCAAGAGTTGGAGGAACCTGTTCTTAGTCCACACTCAAAGAACCCTTCAAGATGGTGGGATTGGCTTCAATCATTACTACAATTGGTATCTACGGGAGCCCGTCATATGGTAAATTTCTTTGCTACATTATTTGTCAATTGTGTGGGTACTGGCATGCATGATACCTTGCCCATGTCTGCAACATGGAGAACTTCAAGAAGAAGCCAACCCAATTTCAAGGACCGACTCAAGTATGATCAGATCTGGTCAGGACACTGCAGATTTATCGGATAACCTCCTGAGACTGGGTGTCTGGTGGCGACATGCCAATCATGTCGTGAACTATTGTATATAGTCTAAAAAAAAAAAAAAAAATAGAAAAGAGAAAAAAAAAAGAGGTATTGTTTTTTATTTGTTCATCTCGGTTCTTTTTGCCTGGGAGCCGTAGGTGCTTGTTTTTCTTTTCCCAGCAGTTGGTGGCTTTCTAGAAAATTCTTCCTTCCCCTTCCCTTTTCTTCTGTTCCTTTCTTCATTTTCCTTCTTCCTCTACTTCTTTTTTCTTCTGCAGTAAAAAAAAAAAAAAAGCCACGGCTGTTGTTTCTTTTCCCTATTCCTATTATTCCCGTTCCTTCTTATCCCTTTCCTCTAAGTTCTATCTTTTTACGCATTTGCTTACAGTCTAGTTCATTTTCATTCCACAACCTTCATACTTTCACTTCCATTCCATATGTTCATTTCCTTTTCTCCCATTATTATCATCATTCCATTTGCATTCACCACTTGTGCAATCGCAGGATCTCACTCCATTATCTCATTCCATTTGTTTCATTCCATAATCAGTTATATGCAGGTTCTTTCAGTTTTAGCTTTTCAGCAGAAGTTATTGCAGCAGTCCACTGCGAGGTATCACAGCAGCCAGCTTCTTGTTCTAATATGACTCTGTGCCCAATGGATTCAGGCCTGGATTCTTGCATACAGCGAACTGTATACCCCGCGAGCCGCCAAGAATGTTGGCATTTTTGCCACATTGATTCTCATTGATTGAAGTATTAATGTTTAAGTTGTTGCATATTTAACTTCTATACTGGCTTTGATGCGGCTTTGATGCAAAAGGAGCAAAAAATGACTAAGTTAAAAAAACCGTCGCGATTTTGTGACGTGTCACGGAATCGCGGTCAACGCGGTCAACGCATGCAGGTTGGGAAGAACCGTCGCGATATCGCAATGTGTTCTATTTTCGCGACTTCAAAAGGTCTAAGGTAAAAGTTGCAGCGATGCGCTGCATGTCTCAAAATCGTGAAGCATTGATGCAAAGGGGAGTCCGAAGGCAAAAGTGCAGTAATGCGCTGCATGTTTCATTTTCGTGGAGCATTGGTTAACAGAAGAGTCTAAGGTAGAAGGTGCAGCGATTCACTGACGTTCCAAAATCATGGTAGTTGGTTGCAAAGAGTCTAAGTGCTAAAAGTGTAGCGATGCGCTGCACGTTTTTTGAAAAGGGTCCTTCAAAGGGCAAAGACGTCGCACTTTCGTGGTTTATCAGCAAGACCATACAGAGTGCCCGAAATATGTAGCGATATCGCTACATGTTTCGTTTTCACGAAATAAGCTATCGATGGAGACATTGAAGCTGAAGATGCAGCGATATCACGACAGGGAGGATTTTTGCGGTTTCCAACAACCAAAGGTGTACAACGTACCAAGATGTCACGATTTCGTGACCCGTCGCGTTATCGTGACCTGCGACAATTTCCCGCCAAGACGCAGTGTGAACGGCCCGATAAGGTTTTTTCGATTTCCAAGGATTAAATGCTTGCACGAATTTAATGTTTTGTGGATTTCCAAGGTAGTCAAGGTCGAAGAAGCGCTCAGGCCACCAAAATTGAAGATTTTATTTGTTCGAAGCTGTTATTCGTGGATTGTTCTAACGGTTTCATGCACATGTTCAAAAACAAATTTAATGAAGGTGACCGCTGACGTCTAATTGCATTCAATTTTGTGGTTCTTCAAGGCTACGATTAAGGGGATCATGCTCCTAGTTTCCGTTGCATAATTGTAGATCTCGAGAAAGTCGGTGGCAAATATTAAATGCTGCAAAGAGGACAACCCTCTATAAAAACCAATGTAAACCTCATTTGTAAAGGTTGGGAGTTTTCTGCTAGAAACTGGAAGTTCATTTGCAGGAATAAAAGAGTTGGCTTCTAATTTTTCAAGGTTTTTTATGGGTGATTTTCCTTTCTGTTATTTCTGCATTTCTAATAGCACTTATATTTCTTAATGGTTGTTCCATTTAAATTCTGCATAATTGGATTTAAATACTGTTGTTAAGGTATGATTCCTGGAGTGTAGTTTTGGAGGGATTTTCTGCATACATCGTGCGAGAGTTAAGTTAATGCTTTCTGTTACTTGCTGTTGTTGTCCTTCAAGTTTTCTGCTATTGTTCTCCTGATCTTATAACTTCGGCTACGGCCATATTTCCCATTTCTTTTCGCAATTTCTTAATTTCTTTCCAGCAACCCTTATCTTCAAACAAATTTAGAGTAGTAAAGGGAACCAACCCACTCTGGAGATTGGTCTGGGAGCCATCTCTTGCTTCTAGCCTTTCAATGTTGGCCGGGTCTAGGGCGCACTTGTAAAATCCTTTCCTGTGGCAGATTCGTGACCAACAAGAACTTTGGTGGATGTTATAAAGTAGGAGTAATAAGGTGTTATTTGGACATTATTTTATTGTTGTGTTATTATTGAAGATCTCTAAACCTTGTTGAGATTAAAAAAAAGAAAAGTGTTGAGTGTGATAGATTTAGTGGACGACTCATAAGGCATCAAAAAGGTATGAGTAACATTATCCATTCATTTTATTTGGGTGGTTTATTTCTGAAATATCATTGGAGTAAAAATTATTGATTGTGGTTTCCTATTCGAAAATGATTGGTTTAATGCTTCAAGGTTTTCAGGTTTGAAAGTTGTGATTAAAACCTTGTTTTATAAACATTGTTGTTGGAGTGAAGTTGTTGTGCAAAGAACTTGAACTTGAGCTGAAAAGAACATGAGTATCATTTTTATGAAAAGTTGTTGTTGAGTATTGTTGAAGACATTTTGAGTTGGTTGATTCATGCTTGGACTAGGGTTTGTGAGAAATAATTTTTCCTTGTGGTGATTGGTTGAGTAGAGTTTTTTGAGCCTAGTCAAGTGATTGTGTGAAGTGGTTGTTCAAGTTCCATAAAACAAACTATTCTATATTCTAATTTGAGTTGAGTTGAGAAAGAAATTGGATTTGAGTATAGAACATATTGAGTCTCTAACAATTCTCTTTATGCTTCTATGAGATTGCTGAGTTGATTTCCTCTATGACTAAATAAATCTTCCTTTTCATTACCTCTAAATTGATTTCCTTTTATTTAAATATTTTTCTATTTTTTCTAGCCATACAATCCAAACTATTATATCTTTTGATATATCCGATATCGTTTTTCAAAGCCTCGCTATTAAGAGTGCTCTACCATTGATTTAACCATTCTTCAATTCTATCATTCATTACCATGCATTTAATAAATATATTAAAAATCAATTATCATGGTTTCTATACTCTTAAGCAATTCCCCAAGTGATGGTCTATACTCTTCTCCTTTTTATAAAGAACACATTATGAGAAGCCATGAAAATATCTTTTCATAAGGTTATCGTAAGGTAAAAATATTTTATGACCAAGTACTCATCTAAATTTTTTTCTCCAATTCCCACCAACCATTTTAGACCTTTAATCACTAGGTCAAATAATTTTTTAAAAAAAATTCATAGAGTTGAACCATTTGGTAGTAAAAATATAGTATATATTAAGCATGAGTTATTGGCTCAACACACTTAGAAGAATTATTTCCAAATATATTTCTCTTATTGTACAATTTTTAACTTACTTTTCCCCTAAGAGATAAGTTTGTATCTATACAAACTCTGAAACCAAGACCTCCCCTAGTTTTATTATCACACATCTTTATCTATTTCACCAAAGGAAATTTCCTTTTATCATGTAATTCTAATAATAAAAATTATTGCATAATATAAATTAAACTTTTTCCTATCATTTTTTGTATGGTATACAAGGACATATAATATAATTAGAATAGTTTATAAGATTGATTTAATTAGTTGCACTCTTCCTCCTAACAATAACCATCTACCTTTAAATGTTAGAAGTTTATTTTAAACTTTACTTATAACTAGATTCTATAATTTTATCCTCATTCTTCCCTCAAACATGGATATCCATAATTTTATCCTCCATTTGAAGTAACATGTATATCCTTGATTTAATTCTAGTTTAGGAACTAAAGTTTGTATTTTGTGCTATTAAATTTTTGCCTAATTCTATTTCATATTGCTTTAATAAGTTATTCAAAGCTTTGGTCTCTTTTATCCTTGACCTTCCAAAAAAGACTGCTTTATCTACAAACTATTGATGGGTAATGTTATCAATATTTTTACTAGCCTTACGTCCACTTATAATCCCATATTTGTTACCCTTATTCAAGTTCCCACTCAAAACCTATGACATAATAATAAACAAATATGGTGATAGAGGATTTCCCTGTGTAAGACCTCTCTTGGCTATAAAAGATTATATTACTAACTCATTGATCAACATTAAATATGAAACTATAGAGACACAAGCTTCAATCCATCTTGCCCATTTCTTCCTAAATTTAAAATTTTCTAATACTACAAAAAATACCATTTAAACCTATCATAGGCTTTAGTCATATCAAGTTTTAAGATCATTGCTTTATTTTTATTGAAATTGTTGAATGCATAAATTCATGAGCTACTATGATCTCATCTGGAATCTATCTCTCTTTCATAAAGTATCCTTACTATTTTGAAATATATTTTCTAACAATGGTCTCAATTTATTCACCATCACTTTGGAGATAATTTTATATGCCATATTACATAGGCTTATGGGCCTAAATATATCAAACAATTTTACATCCTTTTTTTGGAAGCAAGGTAAGATATGTTGCAATTCTTTTATAGGGTATGTTTTGTTTTGCCATAGATGATTCCACTACCACCAATAAATAATCCTTCACTATATTATAATTATGCTGATAGAATGCTACAAAGAGCCCATCTAGACCTAGGAATTTATCCTCATCAAAAGAGAAAATAGCTAAATGAACTTCTTACATAGTAATAGGCTCCATAAGTTTCCTTTTGTCATTATATATTATAATTAAAGGTATTTCTAGAAATTTATCATTAAGAACTTCAAACTCCTCTAATCCTAGAATATTTTGGTAAAAACATCTTGCCTCCATTTTTATTTCACTTTGGTCTTCAGTCCAAGCCCATTCTACTAGTTTAATTCTACTAATTTAGGATGTTGATCTTTGCACTATTTCCATCCTATAATTTTTTTTTGTATTTTTATCTCCTTTTAACCAAGTTTGTCTTGATTTTAATATCCATAATTTCTCTTCCTTACTCAAAATATTATATATTCACTAAGAAAATTTCTTTCCTCCAAGCTTAGATTAATATGATCACTTTTTTGGAATTTTGGAATTTTATATTTTAGTTCTTTCTTCTCAAAAATATTCTCAAAAGTGTTCTTATTCCATTATTTTATTCTAGATTCCCTTTATTTAATTTGTTTTGAAAGTGTATATGACCCACTATTTTTAGGAAGAATTACATACTTGTGCTATCACATCAAAAAATTATAGATTGTCTTCCCATATTTGCTCATATTTAAAATATAATATTTTTTGAATCTACTTATCACCATTTTAACTCCTATTGGCTAGTGATCTAAACCAATCCTTTTTAAGGTATAATTTTAACACAAGTCCTTATATTTAGCCAATGATTTGAGAGTATGCATCTATCAATTTTTTTTCTACTAGGTTTTGTCATCTCCTGTTGTTGATCTATATATAGTTTTCTTCTTCAAACTCAACCTTCCATAGATTATTTTTTTTGGTACTATTAATAAAGAGAGGGTTTTGAAAGGTCTCCCACAACCTTATACAACAGCT
Organism: Wollemia nobilis; assembly: GCA_028583015.1. NCBI lineage: Eukaryota > Viridiplantae > Streptophyta > Pinopsida > Araucariales > Araucariaceae > Wollemia > Wollemia nobilis. Next base: position 573,151 of record JAQPPZ010016712.1, on the reverse strand, counting down.
CCGAGAAGGAGCACAAAGCACAAAAAATGAGGGAGGGTTTTGAAAGGTGTCCCACAACCTTAAACAATAGCTCCAAGGAGCACAAAGCCAAATTACAAAAATCAACAGCTCCCAAAGGAGAAAAACCAACATCCACCAAATAAAAATAATAGAAATACACACACTGGCCAGTTTTACCACAAAAAACCAATAGCTCCATCTAGAGAAAGAACAATGATAAAGGACACAACCACACGTTTGAGTGTCCCATCAACAAAAAACAACTCCATCTAGATAAAACAACCAACATCCAAAATAAGTGTCCAAAAAAATGACAAAGCCAACCATCAGTGGATACGAACAATAGATGACCAAGAGTGGTAGGAAAATTTAAAATTTAAAATTTGAACAGCCAAAACTTCCATAGATTATTATTTTGAATAAAAGATGAGAAATCTCTCATACTTTGGGTTAGTTTCATAATTTCCCTAAAAGTTTCTTCCAATTTGGTTATGGTATTAAAATATATTATGATTATGAACCAAGTTCCTTGATCTTTACTTCTCATAAATACTTCAATCCCATTCTATACTTCTAAAATGCCTGACTAAGTTGTAGGTCCATAAAAATTAATGAGTATAAAGAGACTATCCAATATCTATTTTATGAATAATTACATAGGAAGTTCTAATATGATCCCAACAATTTAGAATACACCCTTCCACTCCTTTAGAATTTGGAGCAAACCATTTATATATCCCCATATTACTTTCATGATTTTAGAAACTTCTTCCTTTGTCATTTTAGTTTTTTGGGTAAAAAAAATATCATGCATATTACTTAAATAGACAACCTTATTAAAACTATGATTTGAGGTGGAATTAGAACCCCTTATATTCTAATATATTGTAATCATGTCTCATTAGGGGCTAATAGTCCCACTTACAGATTACCATTATCCTCTTATTTTTTGGTAAAGATAAGTTCAACCATATTAATTTGTGTTTCTTTCTCTATGTTTACTCTTGTTTTCCTAGAACTTGCTTGATAATTTAAGGATTTTACTATTTTTTATTACCTCTATTAGGAGTAGGTATTATTATTCTATTCTTCAATATTCTTTCAAAACTTTCTTTTTCATCATATTTATCCTCTCTTGGATCTACTACTAAAGCTTTTGAATTGTATTGCTTATTTTTTGGCATTTCCTTGTTAATGGTAGAGGTATTAATATCTAACACAATATTTTGTCTAACAATTTTTTTCTCCTAAATGGTGCATGGTACTTAAAGCTAGTATATAAAATCTAATGAGATACATTCCTTAGATTCATTAAGAATATTTATCCCTAAATCAGGATTATATTGACTAGATGGTTCCTTGTTGATATGATATGAGCATATGAGCAGATGTTGGAATTTTTTGATATGATAGCTCAAACATGGAAATATTTAGGTAATGGTGGTTTGTATGCTCTTCCAAGAAAAATTAAAGCCATAACATCTAGATTAAAAGAATGGAACAAGAACACATTTGGAAATATTTTTGAGAAGAAAGAACTAAAATATAAACTTCAAAATTCCAAAAAGGTGATGAAAATAATACAAGCTCAAAGGAAAGGGAGTTGCTTAGTGAATATCATAATATTTTTAGTAAGGAAGAGAAATTCTTGAGATTAAAATCAATATAGACTTGGTTAAAAGAAGGAGATAAGAATACAAAGTCTTTTCATAGGATGGCTATAGTACAAAAATCTCCTTCTAGAATTAATAGAATTAAATCAATAGAAGGGGTTTGGATTGAAGATAAAAGTGAAATTAGAAAAGAGGTAAAGTCATTTTATCAAAATATTCTAGGTTCAGAGGAGACCGAGGTTCTTAATGATAAATTTCTTCAATATGTTCCTTTAGTTATAAAAATAAAGACAATAGGAAAATGATGGAGCCTATTACTCTAGAATAAGTTAATTTAGATATTTTATATTTTAATAAGGATAAATACCTAGGTTCATATGGGCTCTTTGCAGCTTTTTACCAACATAATTAGGATATAGTGAAAGATTATTTATTGGTGACTGTGGAACAATATAGGGTAAAACAATACATTCCTTATAAAATAAATGTAGATTATCTTACCCTAATTTCAAAAAATAAGGATGCTAAATTGTTTGATTCTTTTAGATCCATAATCCTGTGTAACATGGCATATAAGATTATTTCCAAAGTTATGGTGAATAGATTAAGGCTATTGTTAGACAAAATTATTTCAGAAGAGCAAGGAGGATTTGTGAAAGGGAGACAAATTCTAGATGGGATCATAGTAGCTCATGAAGTTATACATTCAATAGCTTCAAGAAAATAGAAAGTTATGATCTTAAAACTTGATATGAGTAAAGTATATGATAGGGTTAAATGAGATTTTCTCTTTGCAGTTTTAGATAAGTTTAGTTTTAGGAAGAAATGGGTTATATGGATTAAAGCTTGTGTCTCTACAATTTTTTATTTAGTGTTGGTCAATGGGTTAGTGACATAATATTTTAAATCCAAGAGAGGACTTAGACAAGGAGATCCTATATCTCCTTATTTTTTCATTATTATGGCAAAATTTTTCAGTAGGAACTTAAAGAAGACTTTAAAATATGGGTTTATTAAAAGACTTAAGGTTAGTAATAACATAGATAACATCACCCATCCATAATTTATAGATGATACAACCATTTTTGGAAGGGCAAGGATAAATGAAGCCTGAGATTTAAGTAAATTTTTAAAAGAGTATGAAAGAGCTTCAAGACAAAAAATTAATAAGACTAAATCTAAAATTTACTTCCTTAATACTCCTAATATCAAATCAATAATTTGTATTTTGCTTCAAATGAAGGAGTTAAATTTACTAACAAATTATCTAGGGATGGTTTTTTTTGAGGGGGTAATGATGATAGATTTATATAATATAGTTATTAGTAAAGTTTAAAATAAACTTCCAACTTGGAAAGGTAGATGGTTATCATTAGCAGGAAGAGTGCAATTAATTAAGTCAGTCTTACAAGCCATTCCAACATATTATATATCATTGTTTTCTATGCCAAAATTAGTTGAAAAAAGTTTAATCTATATTATGCAATCCTTTTATGTCCAGGTTTACATGATAAAAGGAAATTTACTTTGGTGAAATGGAGCAAGTTGTGTGATGATAAAACTAGGGGAGGTCTTTGTTTAAGAGTTATTACAAATGCAAACTTAGCTCTTAGGGGAAAAATTATCTAGATATTGTACAAAGAGAGTCAAAGAGAATGGGAAATAATCCTTTTAAGTAGGTATGTTGATCCCAATGACCCAAGTTTAATATTTACTACATTATCTCTCCCAAATGGTTCTGCTCTTTGGAATGGTTTAAAAAAAATTATTATTATTATGATTAAAGGTTTTATATGGGTGGTTGGAGCTGGAGAAAAAATTTCTATTTGGATGGATACTTGGTGTGATAAAAAACCATTCAATTTAGATCCAATTTTAAAATCTTGGATGAGATTACTTTAATATAAATATGGTGATAGGGTTTCAAATATTTTGTACAAGGATCAAGAAGGAAGATAGAAATGGAAAGAAGGTTTTTTATAAGTATAAAAGACATTGATTCTAGGAGGCAATTAAGTAGAAAGATAACAAATATGATTATTCCGAGGGGTGCCAAGGATAAATTGATTTGGGAGTTGAATAGCTCAGGAGAATACACAACAAGAAGTGGATATAATGTTCAACACCAACATAATAATAATGTCACTAGAATATGGAGAGATATTTGGGGTAGCCCAAGATTTCCTAAAGTTAAAATGTTTGTTTGACTAGTAGGTAATAGAAGAATTTTATCCTGGGATAACATTATAAAAAGGGGTTTTCATGGCCCCTCTCAACTGTGTTTTCTGTAATAAGGAGGATGCGAGTATTGACCATATCTTGGGTCATTGCTCAATATTTTAGAATCTATGGCAATGGATTCGTAATATGTTTGGTAAAATCATGGTGATGAATAAAATAATTGAAGATTGATTAAAGCAATGGAAGAGCACTTATAAAAGTGAGGCTTTATAGACAATATGGGATATATCAAAAGATACAATACTTTGGACTATATGGCTAGAAAAGAAAAGAATAATATTTATAGAAAAGGAAAGTAGTTTAGAGGTAATGAAAAAGAAGATATGTTTAGCCATAAAGGAGTCTAAACCAACTCTATCAACATACCCAATTCCTAATTTGAAGCAGAGAGTCTTGATAGATGGAGTCAAGTCATTAAATAGAATTATGATGTTGGGTACAAGAGAAGAAAAAATAAGTTAAAGAATATAAAGTGAAAACCGCCAGATATGAAGTGGGTTAAATTGAATTTTAATGGAGCATCTAAAGGAAATCCAAGACCAACAGGAGGAGGATTAATTAGAAATAATAGAGAGATTTTTTCTCATTATGCTTTCAATAGTGGATTTAAGACAAATAATGAAGCTGAAACTTGGGAAGCTTTATAAGGGTTAAAAATATGTAAACAAATGAAATGGAATAGAGTATGGATGGAAGGTGATTCTCTCATACTAATAAATGTAATTTTGAGGAAATAAAAGGCTCCATAGAATATACAAGAGATAATTGTGGAAATTCAAGATCTTTCTAAGGAGTTTGAAAAAATAAGTTTACACATATATTAAGGGAAGGAAACAAATATGCAGATAAGCTAGCTAATAGAGGGTTTTTGATTGAGGATCATGAAGTTAAATTCTCATTTCCATGGTTAGAGGAAGTAGAAATTTTATTTGAATCTGACAAAAAATGTTGATTGCTTAAATTAATTAATGATTAAGTTTTACTTTAATGATTTCCATTGGTAATAACAACAATGTGTTTTCATTTAGATTATTTATTATAATTTTTGTGGTTGCAGTTGTGTTTCAGGAAGGAAAATAGTAATCCATATTTGGTAAAGCAGACTATGATAGTGCAATGTTTTGGAAATATCACTCTACTAAGATGCAAAGTATAGATAGTAGAGGTGAAGTTTTGGTATTGTGAAGACTAATATAGAAAAATGTCAAGAAATATTCTAAATTATGGAGTAATTGTATTCAAACATATATTTGAAAAGATCCAAAAAATGAAAATCAAGAATTCAGACATTTTATGTAAAATGATGTAGGTTTCTAGCTATAGCATCTCAATTGAGATGAGAAGTGTATCTATTTGTAAAATCTCAAGATCTAAATAAGAGAGATGTAATTTTTCAAGGGTGGGGAACCCGAATATAACCCCTTATTATCAAGCCAAAAAAAAAGTCTAAACCTATTATAGTATGTCCTTTAAGCTCTGATCTACTTTTTCTTTATGGTCTAAAGCCTCAAAATAATTGGTATTTATTCCAATATATTTACTTAATGGTCTCCACTATTTAGTTACTTTCATTTATCTAGATCTATTTTTAAAATTTACAGACAATCCTCCTCCATATTCATTTGTAAGTGATGTAAATTCACTGCAGGAGACAAACAATGGACTCCAAGGGTAAAATTACAAGAAAAGAAATCAAACAAAATGCACTAGTAAAAGAAACTTGCAAATGCTTCATTTCATTATCTAAATTCACATCCCCATTAAAATAGAGTCTCCACTCCTTATACTGGCCCCCCAAAAAGAAACTCTAGCCTACGCTACCTCCTTACTATTTTTAGTCACTTTCTATTTTTAGCAACTCACTTGCTATTTTTAGTAACACTAAAAAAAGAGCTCAGATGGCATCCAAAATGGAATTATGCATCCGTTATTCAATAATAACAATTATACCTAGATATCAACCCCAATCTAGTTCTACACTAGTAGTTATGATAACTTTTCAGCTACGAAAACTAAAAATTACATTAAAATCTAATTCTGGGCCTCTTAGAGGTATTTTGGACCTCCTAGTAGATGACATGTTCACTTCTAGGACTAGATTGGACATGGAGAAATGGTATTTTTAAACACATTAATTCTTAGACATGTGAACTCTTCATTGACACTTTCCTTTTGCTTAAGATCTACCCTTCAACCTGCAAAATATGACATCTACACTACTTCATGTAAATTTGATAACTTTTGTCCTTTCAAAGGAACAAAAGAGGTGCTTTGTAATAGTTAGATTTGCACCAATATGAAGGACATTTTATGAAATCCTTCTTGCCTCTTTTAATATTCTTCCTTGGATTTTTTAATGATAGTTAATCCAAGCTAATGAAATAATACTTTTTAAGTAAGGATTTCTGCACTTAAAATGAAATCCTTATATTCCCCTTAAATTTTGAGACTAACCAAGTATCGATTTGAGGCTTCCTTCAAGGATATTAATGGTTGCTTTATTATTCACCTTTTTTCTTGAATTGGTGGTTTCTTTTGGCCATGCAATACTATAGATTCTTATGCTAGTTTTGTACCTTTAATAACACAAACTAATTTCTTGAGAGTAACTTGTTAAAGATCAATTAGTATAGTTCTTAATAGATTAATAATAAACTTTTAATGATAATAAATTCTCAAAATAAATTCTAATGCACTCAATAATTTTGCAATTTTCACTACAATCAATATTGTAGGATGTAGTCTTATTGCTTTCTAGATAGATAATAGGTAGATGATAATTTTATTTCTCTTGAAAATATCCAGCTCTTATTAATGTGCAAATATATCTTAAAATGAATTCTCCTTTTTGCATTTTTTGAAAGACTATAATATGAGCCCTTATCCTTGCAACTTTAATCCAAATATGGTGCTTAATGGAATTTTATAATGAACCCTAATTTAAGTTCAACTACTTGCACCCTAATTGCTTAACTTTAATGGCTTTTGTAGTAGATGTAGATCTTGGTGTTTTGTTTCACCAAGTTGTTGCCTTGTAGTGGATGAATTTGCAGCTTCTTGTTGGATGTCTAGAACAGCTTCGTGCTTCACCAAATAGTGGTTTTGAACTTTCTATATTGAGCCTTAGGTTTGGTGGCTTGATCCTTCTAGTGATATTCTACCTTCTATTGTAGATTTAGAGAACTCCTTTCTCTGAACTTGTACCTTATTACTGTGAGAGGCAATCTCCAAATATTTTGTATTTGGTAGACTTATTTTATTTGAATCTTCCTTCAACCTTCTTGTTGAACTCTAAATTCAAACAAGATATTCTTATTCTTAATATTTTGAATATCTTGAGGTCTTCACTTTATTATTCTTCTAGATTTGGCACTCCTTGCCAAAATTTTCTTCTCAATTTTGGTACTCCTTACCAAATTCTTCTTATTTTGGGCTTATTGTTGGATGACGACAATTATCTCAAGTCCTTCACTATCAGGAACTTTTACTTGATAGTGGATTTCTCCAATGATTTATCATACGAACTCTTTTAATAAAACTTATAAAAGCTCTATAGTAAGGCTCTCTAAGCCTTCTTATTTTTCTGCTTGATACCTCTCCAAGGTCTTCCATTTGGTAGCTTCTTTGGTCTTTCAATCGAGATCTTTTCTTCAACCTTCTACTTATGGAAGTGTTAGTGATTAATTGCTTCTAGATTCTAGAATAGGACTTCACTGATTAATTATCTTTATTCTATAATTTGTAGAATTTGATGGAGATCACCAATCTCCTATTTCTTGGACTCTTCTTTGGAGTCTTCATTAGGAATGCCTTTATGGAGTTTTATTTTTAATCATAAATTTATCTTCTAAATCAAGATATCTTCTACAATTTTCTTCAAAGATCTCTTCTTTGGAGTCTAATTCTAAATTAGGAATTCTTCTCTAAATTTTTATTTAGAATTAAGGCTTCTTTATTGTATTCTTATTATAGGCTTCTCTGGTCTATTCTTCTTCTAGGCTACTCTGGACTATTTCTCTTCTACACTTCATAGGTATTGATCTTGAACAGAGATAACCAATATCCTATCTCCTTCTTGACTAGACTTCTAGAGTATCTTCTTCCTTGACTCTTCTATAGGGCTATTGTGGCATTTTTCTTAACTTTTAATGGGATATTTCTCAAGGTATTTGAAATCTTTAGTCTTCTCCTTGTTTTTGCAGGTGCTGGAATGATTCTAAGAAGATATTATTCCTAAATCTCTTGCAGGAAGCTTCCTAATATTCTACAAGTCCTATGTTATCTTGTCCTAAAGTCTCCATCGATGCTAAATTAAGGAAGTTACCTTAGTTTACTCCTTCTTCGTATGTGCAATGGTGGAATAGGGCAATACTAAAGGTAAATGTTATAGAGCAAGTGGTTGTGTGTTCATATGTGTACCCAAAATGATACCAATGGAATGGTTGGTATCTTTCTCATTAGTGAGAGTGATGGGTTCCTTAACCACAAACTCTTATGATTGTTCAATTTTTGGAAGTGAAGCTTCTTATTTATCATGAGTGTGTGTGATGTTAGATGTAGAGTTTACATACTTCCACCCAAGTACACATTGAGGATGTGTCTTTGTAGAAAGATTCAAATTCTTGAAAATGATCCTCACGATTAGATTCTTCTACAAGACATTATCTATGATACAATCCACATAAAAATTAAGCATAATGTGTGCTCAAGTGACAAAAAAAAGTTAATGATCCCCTTGTGCAAAAAAAATTTATATGAGGGTAACTTTGTTTAGTTTATCCTTCAAAGTATGATATTCTCCTTTTGTTCCTATAGTCACAATGATATCATCTTGTGGTTCCTCATTTGTAGGTTGTATAGTTAGGGACTTCTTCTTGTTCATTATTTTAAAATTAAAGCATCCAAATTTTGTATGACCATGATTTTTACAAAATTTACAATACAATATTGAAGAAGAAGAATCTTTAGAGTGATAAGAAGAAGAATTAGAGGAAGAATAAAAAGTGTTCTTCATAATTTGTTGATGTTGATTCATGCCTTTGGAACTGATTTCCTATTGAGATCTGTGAGAGACACCAAATTTATCCTCTACTAGAATGGCATGTTTGAATGCCACATCCAAAGTGAGGAAATCATTGAATTTAATTTCCCTAAAAATTTGATCTTGCAATCCACGAGTGAACTTGTTAATCAAATCCTATTCTGAATCTTTCACACCAAGAAGAACCCTTAGCCTATTGAATTGGAAAATGTAGTCTACAACTGACATACTATAGGCTTACCTCAACCTATACCACTTGGTCGTGAGGTCACTTTGATAATTTGGTGGGAAAAAGGTGTTCTTCAAAATTTGGATCAATTATTTCCAAGTCATGACAACATTGTGGCTTTGTTTTTCTACAATCAAAAATTTTACTAAGATTGTGAGTTTGACTGTGGCAAAAGTGACTTGTTCATATTTAGGAATTTTAACATAGGTGAACCATGTTTGCATATCCAAAATCCAAGTAGACAAGACATCAGGATCCCTTGATCCGTCATACAATTTGACCTCACATTTTGCCTTGTTGGTAAATTTGTTGTTATAAATTTTGATATCACTAGGATTCAATTGGATAGTAATATATTTCACTTTATCTACTAAAATATCTACTTCAATAGTAAGATTTTCTATGTTTATTTTAAGATTAGTAGCCATTTGTTTGAGTATATGCTAGACTAGGAGGATTCCAAAATGGTTGCAAGAACTATCTAGACTCTTAGGAACAAATTGTAAGGTTTCCTAATGTGCAAATTGCCTAGATTTATAAAATTGCCTTTCAAATTACAAAAGGGGCTATTATAGTACTTTTACAAAAATGAAATTAAAATTACAATTACAAAAATTAGCACTAAAAATGAAAAAATTAGCCCTTTAAAATTGCTGAAAATGGAGGTAAAAATTAATCAATTTTGCAAAAATAATATCGAATTTTTTTGCAAAAATTAGAAAAAATTGATTTTCACCTTTCTCTTGGGTAGTAAAATTTGAATTTGAATTTGAAAATTTGGCTCCAACGATAAAAAATTTGAATTCAGGTAGAAAATTTTATCTTTGGTGGCAAAAAATTGGATTTTTCAATGGTTAAAAGTTCTTCGATCAACATAGGTCAACATCTAAATTCAACAGTCATGGCATGGTTAGTAGTCAAATGGAACAAATATACCAATAGTCTAATATAAAAAATCTACAAAGTGCCAGGTGCTGAATAGAACAAATCTACCAATATACGATCGATTTTGTGATGTATACCTTTAATCTATCTATAGAGGTCCACCAAATTCTTGTAAGTTCTCTCTCTATAGTTTGTGAGCTACCCCTATTTTTGCATGATCGATAGGATCTCAGGGTGCTACATTACATAACAAGTCCTCTATGACTAGCTCATGGTCACCACCTATGATTGATATACCTCCTGGTCTATGGTGGTAGTCATGATGAGTAGTGGGGGGGCGGGGGGAGGGGAAGCTCCCTTTTGGTCTATGATGGTAGTCGTAGTAGGTAGTGGGAGGGGAGGGGAAAATCCCTCCTAGTCTATGGTGGTGGTTAGAAAATCTCTCTTGGTCTATTATGGTGACCAAAAAGGAAGCATGGGGGATTCAAGGGAGAAGGAATGAGGGTATAGAGGCAGGTAGCCATGCCTTTTTCGATCAAAAAAGAATTGGGCCAATATGATGTGATCCAAAATGAATGGAAAAAATAGAGAGGTAAGGAAAAATTAAATAGGGTGAGCTGTAATTTCCAAGAATCGTACCACAAACCCTCATAGTTTGTGAACAACTTCACTTCTCGTAGTACTGGTATTTAGATCAACAACAATATATCATCTGTTTCTCTATTTTTAATCTCCAAATGACAACATAAACTTTTATTACTTTCACAAGGCAATGAGGTTACCCTCGAATGTAGGTATTTTGTGTAGGGTAATTTCCACCCTCTACCACCTTAGGATATTTATAAAATATGGATGTTATGACTAGCTTCAATATAATTTCTAGAAACACCTACCTAAGATCTGGTGCACTAGCTACAAAACAAAACTAGTCACTTAGCAATGAAGTTGGCACTTTACCTCCTTTATTGCACAACCTATCATTTTGCTTTGATTACCACTGATATTGAAATACTCAATGTGAAGCTCATATTCTATTATATGTAATACTATATATAATACATGCAATAGAGTCTTTGAGGTTAGAGGGTTACAACAACCTACAATAATATGCTAAGCAAGGATAACCACAATAACAAAATGGATGTAAACAAAGACATAAAATTCTAAAAAAACATCCTAACAAAGCATCCTAACAACTAACCACTGCCAATCCAACATGGGCATATTATAGCTCATGTATTATAATGCAATAAATAAGAAATAATAATAATAAATTAGGCTTATAATTAAGCCTAAGGTACAATAATATCCTCAACACAATGATAAATACCCAAAGGAAAATATCCAAAGACAGTGACCCAAAGAAAAAGACCCAAAGGTGACTTAGATACATTGATCTAAAGGTAGACTATGAGGAACCTACTTTTAAAATAAACTCACTCACACAAAATACTATAAAAAAAAATCATCAAATAATAAAATAACACTATGTAATAAGTAATTATAGAATTGAAATAATCTCACAAAATATCTCAATATCATGAGCCTCTTTGATGGGCCAACCTCCATCAATATTTCATTAACTTGTAAAAAGATACATTTGTACATAGATCCAAATATTTTAAAGAAAATATTCATGTAACCCTAACCCTAAGCTCAAGAGTTGGATTACATGAAAAATTTCACTCAAGCTAGAATCTTCTACCAAATACCAGTTACATTCCTTATAATGGTTACATGAAATGACCCCACTTGTCTAGGTACCTTAATTACCACATACCATTACAAAAGTATTACAAAATAAAATTATAAGGGGTTCTCCATGTTAAATGTGGTTCATTACATAATCAATTAAGAATTGCAAAAATAATGTTAGGATGGGGTCCTAACAAGTCCTCCTTCAAAAAGCTTTTTCCTCAAAGTTGTATATAAGAAAATTGGTGTTGGTGTTGGTGGAGAGACCCTCATGTAGATTCCTTTAGTTGTAGACCATACCAATGAACATGGACCTCAATAATGGCTCGGTTGCAAAAAGTGTACATCCTATGATCCAATAATTATGTTCGAGAAAGATAGAACTTTCTTCATCCAATTATGGAAGGGTAGATTAAATATGTACCTGATTTACCATAACCTTCTAGAGAGAGGATACATAAAAAATAGGGTGGAGCTTGGATATTGATGGAAGGGCCAATTTGTAGGCCATGGCACCAATCCACTGTAAAACCTGGTAGGGCCCATAGTACTTGTCATGAGTTTCTAGCACCTAAATCTAGAAGGATTATTTTTTGTAAGGCTATAATAAAAGGAAGACCATATCACCAACATCAAATCTATGCTTAGAATGGTGTTGATAAGCTTGTTGGTGCATCCAATTTTTAGTTGCTTCTAAATTCATCTTCAATTGATGAAGGATGTCAGAATGTTGGTTGAGTGTATTATCAACTACATGGACCTTAGAGCCACCTATAATGTAGTAGGAGAATATGAATTGCCATAAAATACTTTAAAAGGGGTGACCTTGGTCACTGTGTGATAAGAAGTATTATACCACCACTTAGCCAAGGGAAGCCACTTCACCCATTGTGTAGGATGATTAAAGGTAAAGCAATGGATGTAGATCTCCAAATATTTGTTGATAATCTCAATCTAGTTATCTATTTGTGGATGTAAAGCTAAAATCATTTTGAGTTGAGTTCCCTTAAAATTAAACAATTCTTACCTAAAATTACTACTGAATGTAGGGTCATGATTAGGCATAATGGAGGTAGGAATGCCATGAAAGAGGAAGATAGAATAAAAAAATATTGGGTAACTATGGAGGTCATGTAAGGATAGGAAAGAAAATAAAAATTGTATACTTTTAAAGATGATCCACTACCATAAAAATAACTGATTTGCCTCCGAAGTTAGGTAACCCTTAAATAAAGTCCATATAAATATCTCTCTAAACTTGTTCAAGGATAGACAAGGGTTGTAGAGTTCCTAGAGAATACACTATTTCACCTTTCATACATTGATAGGTGTTACATGTTGCCATAAAATTGTGTATGTACTTCTTCATACTCTTCCAAGAAAAGATATATTTAATCCTTTTATATGTTTTGAGGAACCCTAAATGGCTTGTAGTGGGAGAAGCATGCCTTTCCTTCATGATAAGTTCTTAGAGTGGATATGTGTGAGGAAAAACAAGGTACTAGTGGTAGCATAAATCTTGTCAATCCAAAGTATATCCAGAATATAAGGTAGGCTCTATTTGAAGGGAGGAAAGAAAAGTTTGTAAGATTAAATTCTTAAGCACCTCTTCGTGAAGAGAATTTATCTACTGGGTAATTAGTGAGAAAATGGCACAACATACTATGAGCCTCAAATTGGTGAGAGAGAACATCCTCCACAATATTATCCTCACCCTTTTTATATGTAATATCATAATCATAACCCATGATCTTAGAGATCCACTTTTTTTGTTTAGAGGTGGTAACCCATTGCTCTAAGAAATATTTAAGACTTTGATGATCTATTTTTATGGATAAATTATGCCCAATGAGATAAGGTCACCAATGAATAACCACATACAAAATGGAAAGAATTTTCTTAGCATAATCTTATTTGCTTAGATTATGACTAGAAAGTTTTTTACTAGTGAAATCCAATAGGTGCCCTTCCTACATCAACACCGTACTAATACCATTTCTTGAAGAATCACTTTCAATTACAAAAGGCTTAGGAAAATTAGGCATTGCTAAGACCAAAATGGTTGTCATAGTGTGCTTCAATTCTAGGAAAGACTATTCAACTGGACCAATCCAAGTGAAAGAATATTTTTTAACATGGATGTTAAAAGAGGGATAATTTTTCATAGTTGTGGATAAATTTATGGTAATAACATGTAATCCCATGAAATCCATGAAGACATTTTAGAGTACGAGGTTTCAACCACTCTTAAATTACCTGAATCCTCCTAGGGTCAACTTTAATGCCATGTTTAGTGATAATGTATCCCAAATATTACACTTTTGTCAACCCAAAATAACACTTGGATTGCTTAGCATAAAGTTGATGTTGTACCAAAATTTGTAGAGTTTGATCCACATGGGAAAGGTGCTCTTCCCAAGAGCGACTATAAACTAAAATTTCATCAAAGAAATCCAGAATGAATTTATGAAGAAGGAGATAAAAAATATTGTCCATGAGGCTTTGAAATGTGGAAGGTGCATTGGTCAAGCCAAATGGAATTATCAAGAATTCATATTGAACCTCATGAGTATGGAATGTGGTTTTAGAAATATCTTCATCCTTGAGCCTGATCTGATGGCACCAAAGAAAATATCTAATTTTGAGGAAAGCATAGTTCCATGCAGCTCATCCGATAATTTATCTACCATCAAGATAGGAAAATTATCCTTAATAGTGATCTTATTTAGCTCATAAAAATAATACATAATTGTTATAATCTATATTTCTTTCATACCAAGAAGATAGAAGAAGTAAGAGTTGTTACTCAGGTGAATAACTCAAACTTTTAACAATTCATGTACTAACTTATCTATCTATGACTTTGGGGTATGAGGGTATGAGTATGACCTGATGTTATGTGGTACACTACTAGGTACCAATGGAATGGCATGGTCATGGGAGTGATGTAGTGGCAATTTTGTTAGTTCAACAAAACTACATTGTACTTTATCAAAATAAATTGCAATTTTTAAAGAATTTGGTCCACTTATGTAGTAGGTGGATGGATTGAAAATATATACACGATGACCCCATGAGAAGATTTTTTTAACAACTTCTCCATATGGTTTGAAATGATAATCTGAGAAAGCCCTACTTTTGAACCCATAAGAGTATAAGACTGTCAATTCTATGAAAACTACATCCATAATTATACAAAATTCTATGTGATGGTTCCCAAGGTATCCAACCACTAAGATCCTAACACAATATCACATCCCCCTAGTTGAAGAGTAAACATATCTTGTTTGAGCTCATAATCCCCTATTTTTAATTTAACATTACGACATTTATCTTTGCAAGGTAAGATCCCTCTATTTGCCACTATAATCTCAAAGGAATTGCATGTGTGTATGCAAAAATTAGCCTGTTTGGCAATTTAGGGATCAATAAAGTTGTGTATTACCTGGATCAATAAGGATTGTAAGGTGTTGGCCTTCGAAAAAACCCACAACTTTCATGGTTTGTGGAGTATTAATCCCTATAAAAGTGTGGATAGAAATTTTTATGTGGTATTATTTATGTACTTTCTCTTCATTTTGAGATTTTTCTTCTATTGTTTCTATTTCATCATCATTATGGTCATTGTTTATGGGTTCCTCGACATCTATTAGGAATAACTTATTTTAGGTACACATATGCCCTCTAACATAATTTTAATCATAATTGTAGCAAAATACTTGGGTTCATAAAACATCTATTTAATCATTGGTTAAGTGTATTGAGGAGATAATATTATTTTTATTATTTCTTGTGAACTTTGGAGGAAAAGAGAGTTTGGTTGGTTGAAATTTAGGTATATTCATTTGATCTAAATATTTGGATTAGACCACCCATGATATACTTATGACCTACATCATTGTTTATGGTTTGAAAATATTAATCTCAAATTGAATATAATACTTTAAGCCATTGATGAAACAACTCATAATTAACCCTTCATTCAACCCCTTAGTTATGTTAGCCAATTTTTTCAAATTAGGGTTGGTAGTATCAAACTATAGAAATTTTTCTTAGCTTAGTTAGTGCTCCTTGAAAATCATCATATTCACTAGGGCCAAAGCAAGTGAGTAGTTGTGATTCAAAAAATTCCCAAGAAATATCGGTAACAATATGTTGGAACCACTAGTACCATTGTAAAGCTTCTAATTCAAGATTGAAAGAAGCCATCTTGACCCAATAATATTTAGAAATATTGTGAAGCTAGAAGAATTGATCAACACAACATAACCACCTATCAAAGACTTTACCATTAAATTTAGGAAGTCTAATTTAGGCATCTTGGAGGTAGTATCATCGTCAAAATTAGTGAAAAACTTCATTTTCCATATGGGATCATTTTTCTCACCCTGAATATTTTGTATCTTGACACTCAAATACTTATGGGTCAACTTGAAGCTTAGACTCAACCTCTAGAATATGTTCTTGAATTTTGGTTTTGGAGGTAATGTATTCACTTCTAAAGCATTGGATTTCATCATGTATTTATTAATTGTCTTGGATTATGGCACTAAGTTATTTGGTGATGATCTCCAATATTAAGGTAATTTTTTCAATCTCTTTTTAGTATCCATAAGTATCAGTAGCCAATTTGGTGTAATTTGATTGACTAATATTGATTTACTAAAAAGTGTGATTTTAGGGGTTACTATTTTAGTAATAAGTCCAAAAAAGTACTTGGTAGTTGTATATCACAATGATCAGCTAAAAAATATGGTCACAATAAGATATATTCCATAATATTTGTTTGAGTATCCTAATTTTTTTTTAATATTGTTTTGATGCATCTACTAGTGAGGTCAAATTTTCCTCTAGAGGTTGTGTTCAAAAGTTGGGTACTATATCAAATGCCTTTATACTACCTATTTTTACTACTAACCACTCTTGATACTGTCCTATCATTTCTATGAACACTAACATTGTTTAATCACTAACTCTAATATTCTCTATATTATGTAGTTACTAACACTATCCATTCTATTTCTATCATTGAATATCATATATTTACTAATCATTACAGATGATTGCTACTAAAACCATCAACTTGAATGTTACTACCACTGACCTGACTATTATTACCACTGACCCGATTGTTACTAAAATATTTTCTAACTATCATAGGTAATATAAAATTTTCCTTAATTGTTTGGTGCATGTAATTTTTTCATGATAGGAAAGTATCCTTCGTATGCTCAATCTAGTGAAAACATTATAGGTTTAGTTGAATAGGAAGGCTTTGTTTTTATAGGTTAACATTTTTGACAAAACCAGGGTACGCTAAACAGAGGATGTAATACCATAGGCCCTCTATTATACTGTAGTAATGAACAATAGTGTTTAGGCCAATATTTTAGACCAATATCTACGAAAGATTCCACATATATATTTGAGCATATTATTTTCCTCTCTAACAAATTAAAAGTTAAAAGTTATTTAAATCCGATATACATGAATACAACTAAATTTTAAAATTATTTAAGTACTACTTAAATTAGTATAAACTAGGGATTTTTTTGGATTGTTCTTCCTTGAAACTTAAAGGTATTAATTTTTGCACAAGTCCCTTTATCTAATTAATGACATGAGAATATGTATTTGTCTATTTTAATTGCTATCATGTTTTAGCATGTTTTATTGTTTGTTCATGTATAGTTGTCCTCTTCAAGTTGTTTGTTCATGTATAGTTGTCCTCTTCAAGCTCAACCTTCCATAGATTATTATTTTGAATAAAAATTGAAAAATATTTCAAATTTTGAGTGTTTTTTGGCTAGAGAACAATGGGTTGTAGTCTGGTCCTCCACCCTTGAAAAATTATAACTATCTCCTTTATAGCTTGAAATTTTACACATAAATTCAATTCTCATCTCAATTGAGTTGGTATAGTTGAATACCTATATCATTTTACATAGAATGTTTGAATTTTTTAATTTCATTTGCTAGATCTTCTTCAATTTTCTATGTGAATACAAATATTCTAGAATTCAACATTCTTATTGATTTCCTACAATAACCTTCAAAATATCAAAAATCCATCTCCATATCTATTGTCTATGCATTTCATCTTAGTAGAGTAATATTTCTAAAACATCTCACTACCTATAGTCTGCTTTACTAAAACTAGATAGCTAGTTTCCTTCCTAAAGCATAAGTGCAACCACAAAAATTGTTATGAATAGTTTCTATGAAAACACATTAATGTTATAAAATATAGTAAATACTATCAATAAAAAATATTAAAGCATATCTTAAGAAGGTAGTCAACATTTTATTATTAAATTCAACTAAAATTACTACTTTTTTAAATCTAGGAAAAAAGAATTGAACTTCATGATCCTCAATTAATACACCTCTATTGGCTAGCCTATCTACACATTTATTTTCTTCTCTTAATATGTGTGTAAACATGATTTCTTCAAACACTATAGCAAGATATTTTGTATCCACAATTATCTCTTGTATGTTCCATGAAGTCCTTGCTTTCATCAAAATTACATTTATTACTATGAGTGAATCACCTTCCATCAATACCCTATTCCATTTTATTTGTTTGCATATTTTTAACCCTTCTAAAGCCACCCAAGATTTAGCCTCATTATTTATCTTAAATCCACTATTGAAGATGTAATGAGACATAATATATTCTCTATTATTTCTAATTATTCCTCTTTTTGCTGGTCCTAGATTTTCTTTAGATGCTCCATAAAAACTCAATTTGATCAACTTCACATTTGGTGGTTTCCACTTTATATTCTTAGCCTTCTTTTTGTTTCTCCTATACCCAACATCATAATTCTATTTAATGATTTGAATCGATCTATCAAGGCTTTTTACCTCTAGATTAGGGATTGGGTGGGTTGATAGGATTGGTTTAGACTCCTCTATGACTAAATAAATCTTCCTTTTCATTACCTCTAAATTGATTTCCTTTTCTTTAAATATTTGTCTATTTCTTTCTAGCAATACAATCCAAACTATTATATCTTTTAATATATCCTAGATAATTTTTCAAAGCCTCACTATTAAGAGTGCTCTACCATTCTTCAATTCTATCATTCATCACCATGCATTTAATAAAAATATTAAAAATAAATTGTCATGGTTTCTACACTCATAAGCAATTCCCCAAGTGATGGTCTATACTCTTCTCCTTTTATAAATAACACATTATGAAAATCCATGAAAATATCTTTTCATAAGGTTATCCTAAGGTAAAAATCTTTTATGACCAAGTTCTCATATAATTATTTTCTCCAATTTCCACCAACCATTTTAGACCTTTAATCACTAGGTCAAATAATATTTTAAACCCATTCCATAGAGTTGAACCATTTGGTAGTCAAAATGTAGTATATATTAAGCATGGGTCATTGGATCAACACACTTAGAAGAATTATTTCTAAATATATTTCTCTCATTGTATAGTCTTCAACTTACTTTTCCCCTAAGAGATAAGTTTGTATCTATACAAAATCTGAAACCCAGACCTCCCCTAGTTTTATTATCACACATATTTATCTATTTCACCAAAGGAAATTTTCTTTTATCATGTAATTCTAATAATATAAATTAAAAATTTTCTATCATTTTTGGTATGGTAGACAAGGACATATAATATAATTAGAATGTTTTATAAGATTTATTTAATTAGTTGCATTCTTCCTACTAACAATAACCATCTACCTTTAAATTTTAGAATTTTATTTTAAACTCTACTTATAACTAGTTTCCATAATTTTATCCTCATTCTCCCCTTAAGCATGGATATCCATAATTTTATCCTCCATTTGAAGTAACATGTATATCCTTGATTTAATTCTAGTTTAGAACTAAATTTTGGATTTTGTGCTATTAAATTATTGCCTAATGCTCTTTCATATTGCTTTAATAAGTTATACAAAGCTTTGGTCTCTTTTATCCTTACCCTCCTAAAAAAGGTTGTTTTATCTACAAACTATTGATGGGTAATGTTATCAATATTTTTACTAGCCTTAAGTCCACTTATAATCCCATATTTGTTAGCCTTCTTCAAGTTCCCACTCAAAACCTATAACATAATAATAAACAAATATGATGATAGAGGATTTCCTTGTGTAAGACCTCTCTTGGATTTAAAAGATTTTATTAATAACCCATTGATCAACATTAAATATGAAACTATAGAGACACAAACTTTAATCCATCTTACCCATTTCTTCCTAAATTCAAAACTTTTCTAATACTACAAAAAAAATCCCATTTAAACCTATCATAGGCTTTACTCATATCAAGTTTTAAGATCATTGCTTTCTATTTTATTGCAATTATTGAATACATAAATTAATGAGCTACTATGATCTCATCTAGAATCTATCTCCCCTTTTATAAATTATCCTTACTCTTTTGAAATATTTTTTTCTAAAAATGATCTCATTTTATTCACCATCACTTTGGAGATAATTTTATATGCCATATTACATAGGCTTATGGGCCTAAATATATCAAAAAATTTTACACCCTTTTCTTGGAAGCAAGGTAAAATATGTTGCACTTCTTTTATAGGGTATGTTTTGTTTTGCCATAGATGATTCCACTACCACAAATAAAGAATCCTTCACTATATTCTAATTATGTTGATAAAATGCTACAAAGAGCCCATCTAGACCTAGGAATTTATCCTCATCAAAAGATAAAATAGCTAAATGAACTTATTCCATAGTAATAGGCTCTATATTTTTCCTTTTATCATTATCTATTATAATTAAAGGTACTTATTCTATAAATTTATCATTACGAACTTCAAACTCCTATAATCCTAGAATATTTTGGTAAAAACATTTTGCCTCCTTTTTTATTTCACTTTGATCTTCAGTCCAAGCCCATTATACTAGTTTAATTCTACTAATTTAGGATGTTGATCTTTGCACTATTTCCATCCTATAAAAAACTTTGTATTTTTATCTTCTTTTAACCAAGTCTTTCTGATTTTAATATCCATAATTTCTCTTTTTTACTCAAAATATTATGATATTCACTAAGAAAATTTCTTTCCTCCTAGCTTAGATTAATATGATCACCTTTTTTGGAATTTAAGAATTTTATATTTTAGTTCTTTCTTCTCAAAAATATTCTCAAAAGTGTTTTTATTCCATTATTTTAATCTAGATTTCATTGATTTAATTTGTTTTGGAATTGTATATGACCCACTATTTCTAAGAATAATTACATACTTGTGCTATCACATCAAAAAATTATAGATTGTCTTCCCACATTTGCTCATATTTAAAATATAATATTGTTTGAATTCACTTATCCCTATATTTAGCCAATGATTTGAGAGTATGCATCTATTAATTTTTTTCGCTACTAGGTTTTGTCCTCTCCTGTTGTTGATCTATGTATATTTTTATTATTCAAACTCAACCTTCCATAGATTATTATTTTGAACAAAATACGAGAAATATCTCATACTTTGGATTAGTTTCATAATTTTCCTAAAAGTTTCTTCAAATTTGGTTAGGGCATTAAAATATATTATGATTATGAACCAATTTCCTTGGTCTTTACTTCTCATAGACTTCAATACCACTCCATATGTCTAAAATTCCTGACTTATTTGTAGGTCCATAAAAATTAATGAGGATGAAATGTATATCTTCATAGTAGCATGTGACTAAAGAGACTATCCAATGTCTATTTTTATGAATAGTTACATAGGAGGTTCTAATATGATCCTAGTAATTTAGAATACCCCCTTCCACTTCTTTAGAATTTGGAGCAACCCATTTATATATCCCCATATTACTTTCATGGTTTTAGAAAACTCTTCCTTTGTTATTTTAGTTTTGTATAAAAATAATATCATGCATATTACTTAAATAGATAACATTATTACACCTATAATTTGAGGTGGCATTAGAACCCATTATATTCTAATATATTGTAATCTTGTCTCGTTAGGGGCTAATGGTCCTTCTTATTTTTCTTCTTGATACCTCTCCAAGGTCTTCTATTTGGTAGCATCTTTGGTATTTCAATCGAGAACTTTTCTTCTAAATTAGGATCTCTTCTAGAATTTTCTTCAAATATATCCTCTTTGAAGTCTACTTCTAAATTAGGAATTCTTCTCTAAAAGTTTCTTTAGAATTAAGGTTTTTTTAGCCTATTCTTCTTCTAGGCTTCTCTAGTCTATTCTTCTTATAGGTTACTTTGGCCTATTCCTCTTCTACACTTCGCAGGTATTGATCTTGAATGGAGATCACCAATCTCCTATCTCCTCCTTGAATGGACTTCTAGAGTATCTTCTTCCTCTAGTTTTCTAGAGGGCTACTGTGGCCTTTTTATTCACTTCTACACTTTGTAGAATTAAAACTCTTGTAATGGGACCTTTCTCAAGGTATTTTAAATCTTTAGTCTTCTCCTTGTTGCTATAGGTGCTGGAATAATTCTAAGAAGATATTCTTCCTAAATATCTTGTAGGAAGCTTTATAAGCTTCTATAAGTCATGTGTTATCTTACCCTAAAGGATCTGTCGATTCTAAATTAAGGAAGTTACTTTAGTTTACTCCTTCTTCGTATATACAATGGTGGAAGAGGGCAATACTAAAGGTAAATTTTATGGAACAAGTGGTTGTGTGTTCATATGCGTACCTAAAATGATGCCAATGGAATGGTTGGTATCTTTCTCATGAGTGAAAGTGATGGGTTCCTTAACCACAAGCTCTTGTGATTGTTCAATTTGTGGAAGTGAAGCTTATTCTTTATCATGAGTCTTTGGAGGTTCTTGTTCTTTTTCCTGTGTGGGACTTATACAAGTAGGAGCCAATACAAGTGCTTGAATTAATGGCTTATGAGCTTACCTACAACTTAGAATCAAATTTGATGTGGGTGTAGTGCTTTATATCAAATATGTGTTATCATGCAATTCCAATGTGTATGTGTTATTTTTAGCATGATACACTACATTCCTATCAAATTGATAGGGTTTACGAAGTAATAGTCCACAAAAATCCATCTTAGTGACATCACACCATACCTTATCCATAAAATTATCACAAAAGGAAAAAGACAAGGTGCAAGTGTGTGTGATGTTAGATGTAGAGCCTACATCCTTCCACCCAAGTACATAGGGTTGAGGATGCAGCTTTGTGAGAAGATTCAAATTCTTGAAAATGGTCCTCACAATGATATTATTCTACAAGATATTATCTATGATACAATACACATAAAAATCATGCGTAAGGTGTGTTTAAGTGATAAATACATGGTCATGATCCCCTTGTGCAATACATGAGGGTAACATTGTTTAGTTTATCCTTCAAAGTAGGATATTCTTCTTCTATCCCTATAGTCACAATGGGATCATCTTGTGGTTCCTCATTTGTAGGTTGTATAGTTAGGGACTTCTTCTTCTTAATTCTTTTAAAATTAAAGCATCTAGATTTTGTATGACCATGTTTTTTACAAAATTTACAATACAATGTTGAAGAAGAAGAATCTTTAGAGTGAGAAGAAGAAGAATATACTTTAGAAGAAGTGGGAGGAGAAGAAGAATTAGGGAAAGAATGAGAAGTGTTCTTCATATTTTGTTGATGCTGATTCGTGCCTTTGGAACTGCTTTCTTGTTGATATCTATGAGAGACACCAACTTTCTCCTCTACTAGAACGACATGTTTGAATACCACATACAAAGTTAGGAAATAATTGATTTTAATTTCCATAAAAATTTGATCTTAAAATCCATAAGTGAACTTGTTAATCAAATCCTCTTCTCAATCCTTCACACCAAGAATAACCCTTAGCCTATTGAATTGGAAAATATAGTCTGCAATTGACATACTATAGGCTTACCTCAACCTATACCATTTGGTCATGAAGTCACTTTGATAATTTGGTAGGAAAAAGGTGTTCTTCAAAATTTGGATTAATTCTTTTCAAGTCATGGCAACATTGTGGCTTTATTTTTCTACAATCAAAACATTTTCTAAGCTTGTGAGTTTGACTGTGGTAAAAGCAAATTGTTCATATTTAGGAATTTTGGCATAGGTGAATCAAGTTTGCATATCCAAAATACAAGTAGAAAAGACATCAGGATCCCTTGATTTGTTATACAATTTGACCTCACATTTTACCTTGTTGGTAAATTTATTGTTATAAATTTTGATATCACTAGGATTCAACTGGATAGTAATGTCTTTCACTTTATCTACCAAAATATCTACTTCAATAGTAATATTTTCCATATTTATTTTTAGGTCAACAACCATTTTTTTATGAATATATGCTAGACTAGAAGGATTTCAAAATGTTTGCAAGAACTATCTAGGCTCTTAGGAACAAACTATAAAGTTTACTAATGTGCAATTTGCCTAGATTTACAAAATTGCCTTCCAATTTACAAAAGGGGCTATTATAGTACTTTTTAAAAAAATGACATTAATTTTACAATTACAAAAATTAGCACTAAAAATAAGAAAATTAGCCCTTTAAAATTGCTGAAAATAGAGGTAAACATTAATGAATTTTGCAAAAATAATGTTGAATTTTTTTGTAAAAATAAAAAAAATTGATTTTCACCTTTCTCTTGGGCGATAAAATTTGAATTTGAAAATTTGGCTCCAATGATAAAACATTTGAAATCAGGTGGGAAAATTTATCTTTGGTGGTAAAAATTTGGATTTTTCAATGGTTAAAGTTTGTCGATCAGCACAGGTAAACATCCAAATTCAATAGTCATGGCACAGTCAATAGTCGAATAGAAAAAATCTACCAATAGCCGAATAGAACAACTCTACCAAGTACCATGTGGCAACCAAGTAGGATAGTATTCTACATGCGAACACAAGCATGGGGTGATCAAATTGTCACCTCTCATATTGTGCGTTCATATATTTAAATAATATTTGGCCTCCCATGCGGCCAATGTGGGATATATCCCACTAAGGCTTTTAAAAACCAAAGCCTTTCTTCCTACCAAAATTTGTTTTATGAGCCATAAGTCCATTGTAAAACTATTCATAAAGTCAAACAATCTAGTCAATGGTAGAGTCAATGATCCACAGATTCAACAACTTTGAAATTTACAAAGTGTCGAGCGATGTTAGCAATAACTTCTTGGCTCACACGCGAGTTAGGCCTTTGTTAACACTAGGAGTGGTGGTCACTCCACTATAGGTGGTTAAACCCTTATAAAACCATGTTGGATTAAAACACACCCAACGTGGGGTAAAAGGTATAAATTTTTATTTAAAACTTTGATTCTACCTTTGTGAAGTCTATCGGTGATTGAGACACCTAAGATATTTTAAAAACAAATAGACTTACTGGTCAAAGTTACAAGATTCAATAAATCTTGACGACTACCCACTAGAAAATACGTGAACAACTAAAACATCACTAGGAATAGTTTGAGTTTGTCGAACCATTAAAATTCTTGCTATGAATTGTTTGAGTTCATCAGAGCATAAAAATTCCTGCTAGAAAATTATTCTATATATGAAAAATTATCTGAGCCCATCAAAGCCACCTGTTACAAGTTGTTTCACCATGTGTTGCACAATAATATGATAAATTTTAGGATTTTGAACTATGCACGGGATGGCTAGTTTTTAAAACCTTAGATAATAGTTTAATTTCTCTCTCCTCGCTATGATTTTTGGCTATCTACAATTGATTATGTGATGTATACCTTTAATATATCTATAAAGGTCCACAAAATTCTTGTAAGTCCTCTCTCTACCATTTGTGAGATACCCCTATTTTTGCATGATTGATAGGATCTCAGGGTGCTACATTACATAGCAAGTCCTCTATGACTAGCTCAAGGTCACCACCTATGATTGAGATACCTCCTGGTCTATGATGGCAGTCATGGTGAGTAGTGGAGGGGGCAGGGGGAGGGTAAAATCCCTCCTGGTCTATGATGGTAGTCGCAGGAGGTAGTGGAAGGGGAGGGGAGGGGAAACTCCCTCCTAGTCTATGGTGGTGGTCAAAAAATCTCTCTTGGTCTATGATGGTGACCAGAAAGGAAGCATGGGGGATTTAAGGGAGAAGGAATTAGGGGATGGAGGTAGGTAGCCATACCTCTTTCGATCGGCCAAGAATTGGGCCAATATGATGTAATCCAAAATGAATGGAAAAAATAGGGAGGTAAGAAAAAATTAAATAGGGCGAGCTATAATTTCCAAGAATCGCATCACAAACCCTCATAGTTTGTGAAGAACTTCACTTCTCGTAGTACTGGTATTTAGATCAGCAATAATATATCATTCGTTCCTCTATTTTTAATCTCCAAATGACAACATAAAATTTTCTTGCTTTCATAAGGCAATCAAGTTACCCTTGGATGTAGGTATTTATTGCAGGGTAATTTCCACCCTCTACCACCTCAGGAGGTTCATAAAAATATGGATGTTATGACTAGCTTCAATCCAATTTCTCGTAATACCTACCTAATATCTGGTGCACTAGCTACAAAACAAAACTAGTCACCTAGTAATGAAGTTGACACTTTACCTTCCTTCTTGCACAACCTATCCTTCAAATTTGATTACCATTGATATTGAAATACTCAATGTGAAGCTCATATTCTATTATGTGTAATACTATATATAATACATGCAATAGAATCTTTGAGGTTAGAGGGTTATAACAACCTGCAACAACATGCTAAGCAAGGATAAACACAATAACCAAATGGATGTAAACAAAGACATAAAATGCTATAAGACAAATGTAACTCTAACATTCTAACAACGCATCCTAACAACTAACCACTGCCAATTCAAAATGAGCATACTATAGCTCACATATTATAATGCAAGAAATAAGAAATAATAATAATAACTTAGGCTTATTATTAAGCCTAAGATACAATAATATCCTCAATACAATGATAAAGACCCAAAGGAAAAGATCCAAAGATAGTGACCCAAATAAAAAGAGCCAAAGGTGACATAGATACATTGATCCAAAGGTAGACTGTGAGGAACCTACTATTAAAATAAACTCACTCACACAAAATACTATAAATAAACAAAAAATCATCAAATAATAAAATGATACTATGTAACAAGTAATTATAGAATTGAAATAATCTCACAAAATATCTCAATATCATGGGCCTCTTTGATGGGGAAACCTCCAATATTTCATTAAATTGTAGAAATATAGATTTGTACATAGCTCCATATCTTTTAAAGAAAAGCTTCATGTAACCCTAACCCTAAGCTCAAGAGGTGGATTACATGAAAAAATTCACTCAAGCTAGAATATTCTACCAAATATCAGTTACATTCTTGATAACGGTTACATGAAATCACCCCACTTGTCTAGGAACCTTACTTGCCACATACCATTACAAAAGTATTACATAATAAAATTATAAGGGATTCTCCATGTTAAATTTGGATCATTACATAATCAATTAAGAATTATAAAAATAATGTTCGGATGGGGTCCTAACACGTCCTCCTTAAAAAAGCTTTGTCATCAAAGTTGTAGATAAGAAAATTTGTGTTGGTGTTGGTGGAGAGACTCCCATGTATATTCCTTTAGTTGTAGATCATACCACTGAACATGGACCTCAGTAATGGCTCGGTTGCAACAAGTGTGCATCATATGATCCAATAATTGTGTTCAAGCAAGATAGAACCTTCTTCATCCAATTATGGAAGGGTAGATTAAACATGTACCTGATTTACCACAACCTTCTAGATAGAGGATACATAAAAAATAGGGTGGAGTTTGGATGTTGATGGTAGGACCAATCTGTAGTCCATGGCACCAATCTACTATAAAACTTGGTAGGGCCCGTAGTACTTATCATGAGTTTCTAGCACCTATAAAGCTAGAGGGATGATTGTTTGTAAGGCTATAACAAAAGGAATACCATATCACCAACATCAAATCTATACCCATAATGGTATTGATAAGCTTGTTGGTGCATCCAACTTTGGGTTGCTTATAAATTTATCTTCAATTGATGAAGGATGTCATAATGTTGGTTGAGTGTAGTATCAACTACATGGACCTTAGAGCTACCTAGAATGTAGTAGGAGGGTATGAATGAAGAGTGGCCATAAATTACTTTAAAAGGGGTGACCTTGGTCACTGTGTGATAGGAAGTATTATACCATCACTTAGCCAAGGGAAGCCACTTCACTCATTATTTAGGATGATTAAAGGTAAAGAAAAAAATGTAGATATCCAAACATTTGTTGATAATGTCAATCTAGCCATCTATTTGTAGATGTAAAGTTAAAATCATTTTGAGTTGAGTTCCCTTCAAATTAAACAATTCTTGCCTAAAATTACTAGTAAATGTAGGATCACGATCAGGCACAATGGAGGTAGGAATTCCATGAAGTAGGAAGATAGAATAAAAAAAATATTGGGTAACTATGGAGGTCATGTAAGGATAGGAAAGGGAAAAAAATTAGTATACTTTTAAAGATAATCCCTTACCATAAAAATAACGGATTTGCATCCAAACTTAGGTAACCCTTCAATAAAGTCCATAGAAATATCTGTCTAAACATATTCAAGGATAGACAAGGGTTGTAGAGTTTCTAGAGAATACACTATTTCACCTTTCATCCATTGATAGGTGTCACATGCTGCCATAAAATTGTGTATGTCCTTATTCATACCATGTCAAGAAAAGATATATTTAATCCTTTCATATGTTTTGAGGAACCTTAAATGACCTATAGTGGGGGATACATGCATTTCCTTCATGAGAATTTCTTAGAGTGGAGATGTATGAGGAACAAAAAGGTATTGGTGGTAGCATAAATATTTTTAATCCCAAGTGTATCCAGAATATGAGGTAGGGTCTATTTGAAGGGAGGCAACCAAAGTTTGTAAGCCTGAATCTTTAAGAACCTCATCATGAAGAGAATTTATCTACTAGGAAATTAGTGAGAAAATGACACATAGCATACTATGAGCCTCAAATTGGTGAGAGAGAGCATCCTCCACCATATTATCCTTACCCTTTTTATATGTAATATCATAATCATAACCCATGAGCTTAGAGATCCACTTTTGTTGTTTTGGGGTGGTAACCCATTGCTCTAAGAAATATTTAAGACTTTGATGGTCTATTTTGATAGAGAAATGATGCCCAATGAGATAAGGTCACCAATGAATGACCACATACAAAATAGAAAGTATTTCCTTAGCATAAGCTGATTTGCTTAGATTACGACTAGAAAGTATTTTACTAGTGAAAGCCAATGGGTGCCCTTCCTACATCAACACCATAATAATACCATTGCTTTTAGCATCACTTTAAATTACAAAATTCTTAAGAAAATTAGACATTAAAATGTGGAAGGTGCATTGGTCAAGTCAAATGGAATTACCAAGAATTCATATTGACCCTCATGTGTATGGAATGTGGTTTTGGAAATATCTTCATCCTTGAGCTTAATATGATGGTACTCAAAGAAAATATCTAATTTTGAGGAAAGCATAGTTCCATGCAACTCATCCGATAATTCATATACCATTGAGATAGGAAAATTATCCTTAATAGTGATCTTATTGAGCTCATAAAAATAATACATAATTATCATGATATATATTTATTTCACACCAATAAGATAGAAGAAGAAAAAGGGTTGTTACTCGCGCGAATAACTCCAAATTTTAACAATTCATGTACTAACTTATCTATATTTGACTTAAGGGCATGAGGGTGTGGGTATGAATTGATGTAATGTGGTGCACTACTAGATATCAATGGAATGGTATGGTCATGGGAGTGATATAGTGGCAATTCTGTTAGTTCAAACTGCATTGTACTTTATCAAAATAATAATTCTTAAAGAATTTGGTCCACTTATGTAGTAGGTGGATGGATTGAAAATATCTACACGATGACCCCATGAGAAGATTTTTTTAACAACTTCTCCATATTGTTTGAGTTGATAATCTGAGAAAGCCCTACTTTTGAACCCATAAGAGTATAATACTATCAATTCTATGAAAACTACATCCATAATTCTACAAAATTCTATGGAATGGTTCCCAAGGTACCCAACCACTAAGATCCTAACACAATATCACATCCCCCTAATTGAAGAGCAAACATATATTTTTTGAGCTCATAATCCCCTATTTTCAATTTAAAATTACATTATTTATCTTTGCAAGGTAAGGTCCCTCTATTTTCCACTATAACCTCAAAGAAATTGCATGTGTGTATGCAACAATTAGCCTATTTAGAAATTTAGGGATCAATAAAGTTGTGTATTGCCTAAATCAATAAGGATTGTAAGGTGTTGGTGTTCAAAAAAACTGACAAATATAATGGTTTGTAGAGTAGTAATCCCTATAAGAGCATGGATATAAATTTTTACGTGGTATTATTTATGTACTTTCTCTTTATTTTGAGATTTTTATTCTGTTGTTTCTATTTCATCATCATTATGGTCATTATTTATGGGTTCCTCAACATCTATTAGGAATAACTTATTTTAGGTACACCTATGCCCTCTAACATATTTTTAATCACAATTGTAACAAAATCCTCGGGTTCATCAAAATTTTATTTTATCAGTGGTTAAGAGTTTTGAGGGAATAGTATTATTTTTGTTATTGCTTGTGAAATTGGGAGGAAAAGAGGGTTTGGTTGGTTGAAATTTAGGTATCTTCCTTTGAACTAAAAATTTGGATTAGACCAATCATGCTAGACTTATGGCCTACATCATTATTTATTGTTTGAACATCTTAATCTCAACTTGAAGATCATCCTTTAAGCTATTGATGAAACAACTCATAATTAACCCTTCATTCAACCCCTTAGTTTTGTTAGCCAATTTTTCAAATTAGGATTGGTAGTCTCGAACTATAGAAATTTGTCCTATCTCAGTTAGTGCTCTTTAAAAATCATCATATTCACTAGGGCCAAAGCAAGTGAGTAGTTGTGATTAAAAAAATTCCCAAGAAATATTGGTAACAATATGTTGGAACCACTAGTACCATTGTAAAGCTTCTAATTCAAGATTGAAAGAAGCCATCTTGACCCAATAATATTTAGGAATATTGTGAAGTTAGAAGAATTGATCAACACAACATAACCATCCATCAACAAATTTCCCATTAAAATTAGGAAGTCTAATTTAGGCATATTGAAGGTAGTATCATGGTCAAAATTAGTGTGAAAAACTTCATTTTCCATATGGGGTCATTTTTCTCACCCTAAATATTTTGTATCTTGACACTCAAATACTTATGGGCTAACTTGAAGCTTAGACTCAATCTCTAGAATATATTCTTGAATTTTGGTTTTGGAGGTAATGTTTTCACTTCTAAAGCATTGGATTTCATCCTGTATTTATTAATTGTCTTGAATAATGACACTAAGTTATTTGGTGATGATCTCCAATATTAAGGTAATTTTTTCTATCTATTTTTAGTGTCTGTAAGTATCAGTAGCCAATTTGGTATGATTTGAATGACTACTAGTGATTTACTAAAAATAGAAGTGTGATTTTAGGGGTTATTATTTTTAGTAATAAGTCCAAAAAAGTACTTGAGAGTTGTATATCACAATGATAAACTCAAAAACATGGTCACATTAAGATATATTCCATAATATTGGTTTGAGTATCCTAGAATTTTTTTTACTATTATTTTGTTTCATCTACTGTTGAGGTCAATTTTCCTCTAGAGGTTGTGTTCAAAATTTGGATACTATATCAAATGCCTTTGCCCTATCTATTTTTACTACCAACCACTCTTGATATTGTCCTATCACTTCTATGACCACTAACACTATTTAATAACTAACTCTAAGATTCTCTATATTATGTAGTTACTAACACTATCCATTCTATTTCTATCACTGACTATCATATATTTACTAATCATTACTAAAATATTTCTTGACTATCACATGTAATGTAAAATTTTTCCTGATTTTTTGGTGCATATATTTTTTTCATGATAGAAAAGTCTCCTTCGTATGCTCAATCTTTTGAAAAGATTATAGGTTTAGCTGAATAGGAAGGCTTTGCTTTTATAGGTTAACATTTTTGACAAAACTAGGGTATGCTAAACAGAGTATGTAATACCATAGGACCTCTATTATACTGTAGTAATGAACAATAGTGTTTGGGCCAATATGTTAGGCCGATATCTACAAAAGATTCTACATATATGTTTGAGTATATTATCTTCCTCTCTAACAATATGAAAGGATAATATTTTGAGATATTGTATCCCGTGTACTATGGATAATACAATATCAAAAATATTTTTAATGGTCTCCTTAAATATCCAAATATATGTGGGAGTTTGATTTTATGCATGTCTTCTATCTGAGACCTGGGTATTGGAGCCTAATCACCTCTCATTTCACTAGATATTTTATGGGCTATATAGATTAACCAATAACAATAGCTCCTTCTTGATATTTTATGGGCTATCTAGCTTAACCAATAACAATAGGACTATATTTTTTTCGTTGGTTTTTACTATTTATTTATTTTAATAAAGGATAATAGAAAATGAAATACACAAAAAATTTATACCTAATAGTTGGAATGGATGGAAAATAATTAACACAATCACAATAAAAATTAGCCCTAGAAAGTGATTTTATACCATTTTTTAGGAACCTACTATTAAAATAAACTCGCTCACACAAAATACTATAAATAAATAAAAATTCATCAAATAATAAAATAATAAAATAATGCTATGCAAAAAGTAATTGTAGAATTGAACAATCTCATAAAATACCTTATTATCATGGGCCTCTTTGAGGGGGTAACTTCCTTCAATATTTGATTAAATTGCAAAAATATACATTCATACATGGCTCCATGTCTTTTAAAGAAAAGTTTCATGCAACCCTAACCCTAAGCTCAATAGTTGACTTACATGCAAAATGCCACTCGAGCTAGAATCTTCTACCAAACATCAGTTACATTCTTGATAATAGTTACATAAAATAATTCCACTTGTCTAGGCACCTCACTTGCCACATACCATTATAAAAGTGTTATAAAATAATTGTGCGTCATTACATAATCAATTGAGAATTATAAAAATAATGTTAATATGGGGTCCTAGCATAGACCTAAGAATGTTTGAGAAGAGTGATATAAAATATATATTGAAGACAAAGCTCTATACAATGTAATCTATCTCAATCATTCATATAATTTTTTGATATTAAATATATTTAAGTTATATTTGTAATATATTGTTGTTAATCCAATATTGTAATACATTACTATCTTACATAACATTTATATGATTTATACTTATCATAAATAAAGCTTTATGTGAGAATATCTATTTGAAAATCTAACATTAATTAATAATATTATGAAATTAAAAAGATAATTAAACACAAATTGTAATATTCAACTTATATTGTTTTAGTCTTTTTATTAATGTAATAGTATAAATAGATCAACATTTTAAACTTTTTATAATAAGAGGAGCCCTTGATGTAGAAATAAAAGCTTTGTGAGCCAAATTGTTTTTTATATATGAAAATTATTTAAATAAAAAATATCGATAAAAGATATATTTAGAAGACCAATAATATTAATAATCTTTATAACCTATACCTTCCATCCTTATCTCTTTTGAAATAAATTATTCACCGTATTTTTCCATTAAATAATTTAAAATTAAAAAATTAAAAAATAATATAAAATATATCTATCCCATAACATAAATTGATAGGCATAGTATTAATTGTTTGACATGCAAATCAAATAAATCGAGAATGCTTATTGATAGTATGGCATAAAACCATAAAAATGTAAGGTCAAGAATAAAATTGTGTTCAAAAGATACCATCTAATATGAAAACTTTAGAGAAGCAGAACACCACACCAGAGATCATAAACAAGTTGGAAAGGAAACACCATGATCCCACATGAACTAAGGACATGCACAAAGTGATAAGGGCGTAGAATTAAAATCCGCCCATATATTTTTAGCCTTCTTGGATAGAAACACGGGCCAAAATCTATACTTGCCTGTATCCACATTTATTGTCATCATCTGGCTCCTGCGCAAAGGAGTTATCCAAATACAATTACCACTAGTCCAATTACAAAGCTTATGAACACTTCCATATCCAGGTATTAAATCCCTCTGCAGAAGAATACTTAGTTCATAAGTACTGACTCTCGAATCAAATTTAATGAGACATGGAAAACGTGCCCAATGGTTTTCTTTCAACATGTTGAAAAGCGTTTGCTCTACTCCTCCTGGTTGAAGGTTTCCATCTTCGGTGAGAAGAGGGTGGGATTGCATGGTCAATGGATTTAAGAGCAGAAGTCTTCCCAACACTTCATTAACAAAAAGGAGGAGACCTCCTCCTGCACCTTGGAGACGCCAAGTTCGCCTGTGTTGTTGGAATATCGTCTTCTGTAACCATTGCCCGCGCTGTATGTTAAAGAGCGAAAGTCTGCCGTACTGATACCTCACAAGCAACTCGTCCTTATGAAAATGGTCCCATCTATTGCGAAGGTATTTGGTTGAGTAAATCATTTTATGCCAGAGGCGATGTAGTTTTGGAAAATGAATTATCCGATCCAAGGAAACTCTCTGCAATATTTCACAAACCAAATATTTGGGAAGATAGTGTATATCTATTCTGTCGGCAAGGGTTTGTTCACCGGCCATTTCAAGCTGCTCTGCAGGAGAAAGAAATATGGAATGGTTTAATTAAGATGGATTGCACAATTTAAACATTGTGTTTTGGATTGCTTTGTTAGATATATTAATAAATATATATAAAATTATAAAATCCATTAACCATCACAAATATAGTCTCGGCTACTACTGGCAGGATAGGATACAACGAGAATGAAAGTAATCCAACCCGCCCTATATATTTCTATAATTTATATTTTTCAAAATTTTATATGGGTTTAAAACGAAGGACTATAATGTAAATAATTTATTTTTTCTAATTGTGTTATAAGGGTTTAAAATAAAAACTACTTTGGGTATTGATTTATATTTTTAACATTGGATTTCTATTTGAAAAGGTTTAATGTGTGACTACTTCGACTCACATACCATTTAATGTGTAAATATAATAAAAAAGTTAAATAGTTTTTTTTTTTAAACATGGTGGAATTGGTAGCCTCTATGAATTGGTAGCCTCTATGAATTCGGGCAGGCTAGCTTTTACGGTAGTCACAATATTTTGAAAGCCGTTATACAGATATTCGCGTAGTTTGCTCCTATAACCGTCATGTCACAATCATTTTAAACCTTTTAAGCCGCTGAAAGCACTAGGAAAGCAACAACTTTCAGTCCTACGATAAAAAAGTTAAATAATTAATTAAACAAATTATATATTTTAAAAAGCAAATAAAATAGTAAAATTTTAAATGTAATATTCTTCAAAATGTTGTTACACGTATTTAAATCAAATGTACATGAATACAAATAAAATTTAGAAGTTATAAAGCTATTTAAGTACTACTTAAATTAGTGTAAACTGGGCTTTTGTTGGATTGTTCTCCTTTTAAGTTTTAATTTTTGCATAAGTTCCTTTATCTAATTAATGATATGAGAATATGTATTTGTCTATTTTTATTGCTATCATGTTTTGGTATGTTTTATTGTTTGTTCATGTATAGTTGTCCTTCAAACTCAACCTCCAATAGATTATTATTTTGAATAAAAATTGAAAAATCTTTGATAAATATTTCAAACATTAAGTTTTTTCTGCTAGAGAATAAGCTATTGTTGTCGGGTCCTCCATCCTTGATAAATTATAACTCTATCCTTTATAGCTTGATATTTTATAGATAAATTTAATTCTCATATCAATTGAGTTGCTATAGCTTAATACCTATATCATTTTACATAAAATGTTTGAATTTTTTACATTCATTTGCTAGATCTTATTCAATTTTTGTGTGAATACAAATATTCTAGAATTCAATATATTTATTTATAATTCCTACCGTAGCCTTAAAAATACCAAAAATCCATCCCCATCTCTATTGTCTATGCATTGCATCTTAGTAGAGTACTATTTCCAAAATATATCACTATCATACTCCACTTTACTAAATCTAGATAGCTA
Source organism: Wollemia nobilis (assembly GCA_028583015.1). Lineage (NCBI taxonomy): Eukaryota > Viridiplantae > Streptophyta > Pinopsida > Araucariales > Araucariaceae > Wollemia > Wollemia nobilis. Next base: position 537,353 of record JAQPPZ010016712.1, on the reverse strand, counting down.
GTTTCCTTCCTAAAGTATAAGTGCAACCACAAAAATTGTAATCGATAGTTTTTATGAAAACACATTAATATTATAAAGTAAATACTATCAATGGAAAATATTAAATTATATATTAATTAGACAGTCAACATTTTATAATTAACTTCAACTAATATTACTATTTTCTCTAACCAAAGAAAACAAGATTTAACTTCATGATCCTCAATTAAAACGCCTCTATTGGCTAGCCTATCTACACATTTATTTTATTCCCTTAATGTATGTGTAAACCTGATTTCTTCAAATGCTATAACAAGATCTTTTGTTTTCACAATTATCTTTTTTTTTTTAATGGAGTCCTTGATTTGATCAAAATTATATTTATAACTATGAGTGAATCACCTTCCATCGATACACTATTCCATTTCATTTGTTTATATATTTTTAATCCTTCTAAAGCTACCCAAGCTTTAGCCTCATTATTTATCTTGAATCCACTATTGAAGATGTAATAAGACATAATATATTCTCTATTATTTCTAATTATTTATCCTCTTTTTGTTAGTCCTAGATTTTCCTTAGATGCTCCATCAAAACTCAATTTGATCAAATTTACATTTGGTGGTTTTCACTTTATATTCTTAACCTTATTTTTGTTTCTCCTATACCCAACATCATAATTCTATTTAATGACTTGAATCCATCTATCAAGGATCTTGTATAAGATCATACTAATGGGGCATACAATAGAGTCTCAAGCATGTTGAAAAATGAAAGCATTATTACCTCAGGAACTGAAGAGGAGTAATATACCCTAAATAATTAAGACAGGGTCGACGATGTAGGACATACGCATTGATTGAGACATGATCCATGGTGGATGTTGAATAAAATCTAGATAATAAAGGTATAATCGATTAGAATTTTGATCAAAATTACTGTACTATAAATCGATAACTGGCTAGATATTAGGTGACAACCAAAAAAGTAATATTTTGTAAGCATTAAGAAAATAAGAGCTTCTATTAGTCACCCACAAAATACAATGGGGTTGCAATTATATTAAGGTTATCATTGTTGATCATGAGTGTAAGCTCCATAATAAGCCTTGTGATCATCTTGCTTCTGATTACCAACCTGTTGATACATACACTCTGAATAGAAGATGGATTCTAGTGGTGTTGGATCAGGTCAAGTAGGCAATACAAATAAGGATGTAGATATGAAGGAAGCCAATGGAGCAGTTGAAGAAATAGTAGAGGTTGTTGGTAGTAAAGAAGATCCCCTTAGACAACATGTAGAAGGGAAGTAAGACCAACTATTGGGAATACAATGGTTGGATCAAGAAGGTATATGGGCATAAGAGAGGATGAGGCTAGAGGCTGAAAGAGATGCTATCATAGTAGAGTGAGAATGGCTCCCACTTGAAATATCACAAATATATAACTAGAGAAAAATAGTAATAACAACCTTACAAGTAGAGAATGCACAACTACTCCAATCAAGGGAAGAATATAAGGTTGCATTTTTATTACCTATTTTGATGCATTAGTGATCCATGGTTTGCTCATCCTATCTCAAACAACTATTAAAACACAATGTGGGTGAGTAAGAACAAATCGAGTAGCTAGAGAATCAAAACGAGGCAAGGCTCGAACAACTCTTAGATTAGTTTCTTTGACATCCTCACAAATAGAAGAAATAGATCCAACATGGAGTAGTACAAGGACTGAAAGGTAGTAGCCATGAGGACTATGTATTAGGCATGGCTGAAAAGCCACTATTTGTGTACTATAAGGATGCATGTTGTAGAATTTACTTATATAACATGTATTTTATTTATATAAAATAAATAAATATTTATACAGTACTTGATTTATATTATTATGGTATTAATAGTCTATTTAAGCATGAATAGATCTCTTGGAAACTTCCTAAATTTCTATAAAAAATAATTAATGAAAGATTAATGAATCCCAGTTTAGGGTAAATACTAAATGGGAATACCATGGAATAACACTTAAGATACACTATGGGAGGGGATATCTATTGTAACCTAAAGAGGTAAATATTTGGAAAAATCAAGTGGAAAAACTAGATTTTATCTTCTACTGCAAAAGTTGGAAATAAATTATAAAAGTAAATTTTGTGATAGGCATAGATATACCTATGTGGGTATTACGAGGTCGTGATGACCATCTTAACTACCATTGGAAGGATGGATATAGTTAAGCATTATATTTTATTGATATATTCAAGGCATACACCTAGATTTTGGTTGATATGACCTGAGTTGGCTACTTTAAGGGGTTTTAAGTTAGGGAAATGATATTCTTATAATATTATGATCAAGAATTTCTACATTCAAGTGAATGGAAGAAATGGAGGGTGACCACATGAAGGTTTTATTATACCAAGAGGGTATTAAGGTAAACCCGTAAATTTGTATTAGGAGGGTTACTCCTATTCACTGATTCTTGTGAAGTATAGTCTTGGAACTTACTTGGGAATTTTCATCCTTATCTTGCATAGAAATTCATCCATATGTGACCCATTGATTATAAGATTAAAATTCTCTCTAGGAATGGTTATATTTTGAGTGTCATCTATAATGACTAGTTCTCAAAGTGAGGTATTCCTTAGAATGGAAGAAGAGAAATTTAGCTATACATCTATGTAAATCTAGAAAACTTAATAAGAAAGAAATAGAAAATTCTATTCTTAGTTAATATTGGAGTATCCTTAAGGGAAGAATAGATAGGGAATTTATTCTTGAGAAAAGGATGAGATTCTCTTCTAAAATTATCTGAAATGGCATCCTATAGGGAGTAAGTGTGACCATTGTTATCTACGAATGATAATACTTTTGGAATAGCACCTTACAAAAAGTAAGTGTGACCATTATTATCAGTGGATGATGATACTATTGGAAAGGCACTTTACATGAAGTAAGTGTGAATATTGTTATTTTAATGAATGATAATATACCTAGAATATAACCTTACATAAAGTAAGTGTGGTCATAGATAATATCATAGTAAATATGACCTTTGGTATTGTTAGTAGATTTTGTAGATACTCAAAAACTACAAATGTTTAATGTCTTGTCCTACCACTATTGAACCATTGGTGAATCAAAGTGAAAGAAGTAAGTGAACCCTCCATATTTGTGGGTCTTAAATGGTGTACCTTAAGATATTTTGAGGATTGCACTTGACATTTGTATCTCTTGAGGTATGAATCTAATCCATTGGATCATAACTAACTGATTGATCTTAGTCATACAACTTATCCTAATAATAACTTAGGATATAATATTATTCTAACATAGAGCTCCTCAGTGAAGGTGGGCTTCTATGCATATGTGCAATAGGTAGTTTGCTAATATGTGTTCCTTTGTACCTATTTATGTCCTGCAAAATATTGTTAGTGTGTGTGGGGGCCTACCTTGATCAAGCCCCATGATTATAAAGGCAAATTGACATGAAAACTATATTGAAAAGTACTGAAAACTAATGGAAATACTGTAAAAATACTAAATAGTTGATACCTACTTGATTTGATGTTGTAGACCTACTGTATGATAAATTCACAGGGTATCCTATGAAATGGATCCCAAATTCATAGGTTGAGGGATGAATTGGTTTGTAGCTAAATTTTTATGAAGATCCTTTATCCGAATGGGCTCCAAAAGTGATTTGACGTTGTTTTTACAATGTAGATGTGGTAAAAGATATTTTGGCACAATTTTTGTAGAGTTTTGGTATGTTGACCAAAATGGGAGAGAGTGATAAAATGAGGGGTAGAGCCCTCTATTTAAAGAAAAATCCAAGGTCAGGGGGGTGGTTAGGTATACCAAACCCTAGAGTTAATTTCTAGAATGGTTAGGTTAGGGTTTATGAAGTGTCAAGCTTACATTACCTAAGAGAAATATCCTATCCTAACACATGTGTGAGGAATAAGTAGGGTTAAATAGGTCTAGCTAACTCCTAGGTTAGATTGAGGTTTAGCTAGGATTTCTAGGAAATATCCTAACTAACTTAGGGTGCACACATGTGTGACGACATGCTTAGGAATAATTAGATAATTAATCCTAATTAAACCCTATTAATGATAAAATGCATGTTTAGTGAAAGTCACTTGCAAATTAGAATCCTAATTAGCCTAATTAGGGTTTTTAGTAGGGAATGGTCCCATGGGGTCCTAATTAGATGTAGGAAAGGGCTTAGATGACCTTAGGGAGCTAGTAGATGGTCTCCTAGTGGGTAGAAGGTGTATTGAACATGTTTTATATAGTTTTTGTAGGTTTTGTTCCTACGAAGGACTATGGTAGCCTATGATGACCTATGATGGCCTATGAAAACCTATAAGTGTCTATGCAGATCTACAATTATATAGAAATGAGTATGCACAATTTTTGGATGTCTACATTTACCTCTTTTTATACTATACTATATGGAACATAGTTTAGTGTAAAAATAATATGATGGAAGAAGGCGACGAGGTGTTCGTGATATGGAGGAGAAAGGGAAAGGGAGAAATGGGATCAAATAAAATGTATGCAACCACTCAAATAATGACCATACAATATTGATTGATAGTCCAAACAAGGAATAAGATCCTAATCAAAGGTATGTAGCCATTCGAAGCGTGACCATACAATATTGATCAAGAACCAAAAGAGGAGGAAATAAAAATGGGAAGATGAGAATAAAATTCATTCAAAGGTATGTAGCTGCTTGAAGTGTGACCATACAACATTGATATAAAGTCCAAATGGGGAACATGATCCTAATCAAAGGTATGTAGTTTCTTGAAGCGTGACCATACAACATTGATCAAGAACCATAAGATGAGGAGATAAGAAGGGGAAGATGAGAATGGAATCCAATAAAAGGTATGTAGCCACTCAAAGCATGACCATACAACATTGATATAAATTCCAAATGAGGAACATGATCCTAATCAAAGTTATGTAACCGCTCGAAGTGTGACCATACAAAATTGATCAAGAAGCAGAAGAGGTAGAGACAGAGTGAAGAAGAATATAAGAATGGATGAATGCAAATGATGATATGTGGATGTATGAATGTAGATGGAACATGATGGTGAATAGATGATTTTGCCAATTTAGTACAATATTTGCAATATAATACTTGGTTTTTTGTGAGGGCAACTTATGATTGCTTTATTTTTTGTGACCAATGCAAGATGGTCCAAATATGAATAGAAAAAATGCCTATTCAAATTTTTGCTTTTGATTGATTGATGAGTATATGGTGACACTTGTTAAACTGTTTGAGATGAGTGGCATGGATGAATCAGATGTAACATTCATTATGTAGTCACCACTGATATACATGAATGAAAGCAAGATGTATCCGAATCATGTTAAGTGATGTGTTTTCAGAGTGTCATCAGGGCCACTATCATAAATAGCATTAAGACGTGTCTACTTTTGTGCATGGCTCTCATGATTTAATAAATGTCTAATTGGAATTGGGTTTACTATTACCACGATATAATCTTTAGCAAAAAATTTTGTAGATAAATATGATATCCATAATTTGAATGTTTGATTGTATGTAGAGCAAATTTTTGTATATGAATACCCCCTCAAACAAGGAATTAGCAATGATACAAATGAAATGTGGTGATGAGTCGATTGATAGAATAAAATGGTTGACAAAACATGGGAAAATTTGGGTAAACAGTGGAAGGAAGGAAGAAGAAGTTGCAGGATTGAATAAAATATGAAAATAATGTTTTGAATGTTATTTCTCAGTGTGGCTTGCAAAATGGACCTGAGTTCGCAGGGTGACCTGCAAATTGGATTGGAGTTCACAGGGCAGCATGTGACCCTGGATTGTTTGACTTATGTGTAGTGTTTTGGTATTTTGGGGGACCAAACGATTTAGAATTAAATATAAATTATACCATTGGAAATCTTGTTTCGAGCCTGATATAATGGTGAAAGTTTTTGGAAATTTGGAGATGATTTGATAGGTGAAAAGGTAGGACAAGTATGGCCCTAATTTTAGAAGTGATGAGTGCAAAATTTCAAGCCTTGTGAAGGGTGTGCATGATTATTTTATGTTGTGTCTACATACAATGTGTGTGATTATACATGTATGTAATAGGTACATGTTGTAGACACCAAAACAACACCAATCCGATTATGTGACTGCAAACACTGATCGCTTTGACAAACACAGCCCCCAGGGTAGCCCTCAGAGGTTAAACAGTGGTCTCAACCACTTTCATAGCAATTTTGTAAGGTCGAGAAGCAATTTGGCACACTTGGAAACTTTGCCCAGTATTCGTCTCACCCAAGGATGAATTCAAAATAGAATCCATCCCACCCCAGGACTGATTCTGAATCCGTCCCTGGGTGGGACGAATTCTGAATCCGTCCCTGGGTGGGACGAATTCTGAATCCGTCCCTGGGTGGGACGAATTCTAAGCTTAACGGGCAAAAAGGCAAATGGTGCCAAGTGGCAGCCCTGAACAGTCAGTTAAGGGCTCCTACCTTGCACGCATGTGTAAGTGGACAGAGGGGCCATTAGAGGACTATTACAAGAAGCATTTATCAAATTTCAAGTCAATGAAGGACTCCCCTCCCTCATGGGAAGACAAGACTGCCACATGGCGCCTATGGCCAACACTTGGCTTTTGTGCTTCCCTCCCAAAAGAGACCCCTTGGGTCTATAAAAGGTGGGAATTTTCTCACCCAAAATAGACAGGTTGAAGGAGTGTTCAAGCAACGAAGTGCTACCAAATTGAAGACTCACTTGCATCCCCCTTTGTTCACCTTCCTACATCCATCAATCTCTTTTGCAAGGGAGGTTGTTGGGTGGCCTTTGGAAGCTCGAACCTTACTCAAATCCGACGCATGGACATCTGAACCTACCAATTCGCCGACCCCCCAATCCTAAAAGGTTTTGGGCCCATCCTTGGTGGATTGGCTCCAAAATCGAGGGCCAACGGTGGGAGGCCCACTTGGGCACCCCCGCACCTCCTAAGTCCTAATCTTAGTTTTTGAGCACTTTAGATTATTTTTTAGATTGCATTCTGTGTTACTAGGTCTGATTAGTCTATAATTGCAATTTTGTAGCTTTTGGTCAGATTTTAGGGTGTTTTGTATTGCTTTGTCGTTTCGCTAACTTACAGGTGTCAAGGTCAAATTCCCGAGGGTGGAGGCCAAATTGGGAAAATCCGACCATCTGGGTCGTCCCAAAATGGCCCCAATTACCTAACCCCCTATTTGCAGGAGTTTTGTAGGTCCCGAGATCCAACATTGGAGCAACAGCAGGTCGGTTTCTCCTACTCAGAAGAATTCGTCCCACCCAGGGACGAATACGATCGAATCTGTCTTGCCCGGGGACGAATTCTAGTTTAGAGTGGATTGGCCAGCCGCCTCGATGCGAGTGGCCTTATAGTAACTTTTCTTACCTTCTGTCAGGTTTTGAAGCAATTTGGATTCATTGTTTTCACGATTTCAGGCAAATATTCGTATGCATATTTTGTTAGTTTTAGAGAGAGAATGCTTTTCATTTGCAACAGGTGCTACTAACGTCTTGATCATTTCTTTTTTCGTAGGAGAAGTAGCAGAGGTGAAGAACTCATCGACATCAGCGGTGGCATCATCTTGGCCCGCCCATTGCAATCGTGGGCACGCGGAAGGAGGAATCATTCAGCGATTGTAATCAAACCCTATTTGCGCTCCTAGCCCCTAAAAAGGGAGGAGGCATTATTGTAATAGAGATCGAAGGAAATTAATGAAAGGGCTGTGTTTTTCTTTATCTTATTGCGTCTCTTCCAATGTGTCTCTTTTTCGTTTCATGTAATTTATATTTCTAGGACTTAAGCGTGCTTAACTTTGAATGCAATCGCACTTGGTGTTTCCTTTGACCAGAATCTCGTGCTTCCAGTGGCGATCACAGTGGGACCCTGTTCCCTAGTTTTAAAATCATAGAAACTGATCAAAGTTTTGTGTTTGTGCTTGACAGGCACACTTTTTTTGTTGCAGACTGCTATTCGTCTTTGACAGGGACGAATTCTTTTTTGCAATTCGTCTGACCCTGAGACGAATTCAAATTCGTCTCTCGGGAGGGATGAATTCTCGTTCGCAATTCATCTCCTAGAGGGACAAATTCCCCGTCTACGGATTTTCGAGTGCAGAAATTCAGAGACAACAAGAGCAGGCAGAGAAGAGGTAGGGATTTTCATGATCTCTGTTATATTTTTCTGTTTCGTTTCGTTTCGTTAATTGTTTTCATTTAATCTTGCATTGCATTAGGAAAAGTCATGTATGCTAGTTTCATTTTTGTTGGATAAAACGAATCCCACACACATCACGAAACAAATTTAAACCAAGGAGCTGGTCGTAAGACCCCAGCCCTTGATCAAGACCATTGGTGGATTTAATCACCACCTTGGCTTGATTTGCATCCATTTCCCGATTGTCAACTGTTTTTAGGCATAAATCCTGACGAAGACAGATCGAGCGTAGTCGGGGTGATTCCCATGCGTGCGAGGATAAGTTTTCTATGGTAGGTGCCATTAACGAGACAATCCCCTTCTCGTACCGCCTACGTACCATGTACCTTCTCGCTCTCACGTACCTATAGTCTCCCTCTCGTAAGGGCGGTATATAGAGAGGTTGGTATATCGGCCTGGCTGGTATATTGAAGGGGCGACCTTTTTGGAGTTATAATAGCCTACATGATGCATTTAAACGTTCTACAAAACCTACAAAAAACAAAACAAAACATCAAAATGCACTAAACCAGTTTAGGACACACCAAGAATCCTTAAAAGAGATAATCACGGTTTTGTGAATGTGTGTGTTTAATTCTGCTTAGTGTAGACAAAAAAAAAAGAAAATCATAAAACGAGATAAAAACTTATTTAGATAGCATAGAAGCACCGCAATGGTGTACACCCGTGATCAAGCCCAATCAAGGGTAGAAGCTCGAAAGGTACACAAAAAGCGGCGCAAGTTGCCTTCACTTCGACTCCGAGGATTTGGTTATACCGCCTTATCGGTCTAACCTACAAAAGAATCCAATTCAGAATCCTTGGTGGGGTATGCCTATTCAAAGCATCCCCTTTCGGGAAGATGCCTTACATGTAGACCTTGACATAAATAGAGAATCACCTCTTGAAGGTAGGCATGAGTGGCCACCGTGCAATGAAGTGCTAAACAGGCACACTGTTCATTTAGAGGGGCAACGTGGATATGGCGTCCCTTCTTTACCTATCATCAGAACGGAGAGACCAAATCCGGAGCGCAGGGCTCCTTACATAGGGCGACCTAACTCCGCCCATCCCATTTACACCCGTGAAAGGGAGTATGAGGAAAACCATCGCATTCCTCGAGAGCAACAAACAATGCGGGAACCTTGCATTTCCGCACCAGCAGGATATCATGATCACCCCTTGAGGCCAGAACCTCGAGCACATACTGCCTACCTCGACAGAGGGAAGCGACCCCTTGAGATTTTAGAGCATCAAAATCGAGGTAAACCCATAGGAGGAACATTTGAACCTTCTAAACAAAATAGGGTAGAACAAATTGATCCGGCTGTCGCCAGATATACCACCCGTCAAGCCCAAATCATGCGGCTTAAACAAAGTTAGCAAGAGATAGAGTATCAATATCGCTTGGATAAAGAACGCATGCAACGCAAAGCGGATGAGTTACGCTATGAAATACCTGAGAGGGGGCCAACCCCTCGCATCCAAAGAGCTGAACAGTATGAGAGGCGTAATCCGTTGGCACAAGATAGGTCTCCATGACCTCGTCAAGCTCTACCTCCAAGACCCCATAGATTCGAGAGGGAAGCAACTCCCCGAAACAATTATGGGTACCTTCAGCAAGAACTTGATCAGGGTCATAGGTTTCGCCCTGAGACTCCTCAAGAATTTTACGAGGAGTATGAACCAGAAGAGGAATATATTGAAACTCCCCATCAAGGTAGGAAGGATGCCATTCGGCCTCCCCTCCATAGGCCTCCAGTTTATCGCAACTTGCAACAAGAGCGAACAAGAGAGGAAGAAATAAAATCTTTCGATGCATATCAAGCGCTATTGGAGCATTTAGAGTCGGTGGAGACAAAAGCTGCTGGGCATCAAAAACCCACATTACGTCTACTCCGCAATAATCCGGTGCATCCCTCAGTGCCTACACCTCTTTACCCCGAACACTTTAAGTTGCCTCAATTGGCAATTTTTAAAGGTGAAGAGGACGCACAGGAACATGTTACACGGTTTCTAAGCCAATGCTTCGGCATTCAAGATAATGACGCATTATTGCTTAGAACATTCATAACCACATTCGTAGGCCCCGCCTCGGATTGGTTCACACGACTGCCCAAACACAACGATAAGCAGCTTAGATCAGCTAGTAGATGCGTTTCTTGAACGTTTCGCCTTCAACACAAGGAAGAAGGCATCACTTAGCGATCTTGCTAGCCTTAAAAAATTTGAGGAGGAAACAATGGCAGCGTACGGGAACCGATGGAGAGCTTTGCTTTCTAAGTTACCCTACCGTCCTCCCATGTCGGATCTCACACAAATGTTCACGAAAAGTTGTTTAAAATCAATCTCTGGTCTATTGTTGCTGTGACAATACGACAGCTTAGAAGAAGCTTTGGCGCAAGCCAGAGTCATAGAAGAGATTAAGATAGGCGAAGGTGCAATTGCCAAGCCTAAGAAGAAAGAGTGGAATAAAACCACTAAAACTAGGACAACGCAACCACAACACGCTGCAGTCAACCAAGTTGCGATAAATGTCCCCGCGCCTATGCAAGAAATGCAGCCTCAAAAGGCTAACTACCAGGTAGTGCCTCCTGCTTACGAAAGAGATAACAGAAGACAGGAGCAGTATCAGCAGCGTCGCCCTAGGCGACAATTCACCCCGTATGCGGAGTCTAGGGACTCCTTATTTGACCGCTTGTTAGCGGCAAATCTAGTTACTCTGCCAGAAATCCAAGTTTTTGACCCTAACGTTCCCAGGCCTAGGGGGTATAGGGAGGAATTGTATTGCAAATTTCATAGACGCAGAGGACATGACCTAAATGGATGCTAGAAATTCAAAGAACTAGTCCAGGATTTGATCGACAATCGAACATTGGTCGTGGACAACCCCATCGCACCTAACAACCAACAAATGGGGGTATTCAAGGACCCCTTGCCTGCCCACGAGGCACAGACAAAACCACTCCAAATAAATGAGGTGCGACAAGATCTTCCCGCACAAGGATTTGTGGGAATGATTAGCATTGTAACAAGGAACAGAAAATACCCAGCAGTTGCCCCCGAGGTACCTGCGAGGGAAGTTTCGTCGACATCGCAGCCTCAACAACGCCCAACGTAGTTACCTCCGCCTAGACCTGAGGTCACGATACGAACCAAACTCACGCAGAGTTTGCGGACCACGTCAGCTAGGCTATCCATCTACGAGCTTATTCAACAATCAGCTCCACATAGAGAAGCTCTTATGGACATCTTAAAAGCCATTGAAGTACAACCCCACGAAGCTAATTCTTTCAACACCTTCGTGGGACATGTGAAACAATGTACGGAGCCTGTCATCACATTCAAAGAAAACAAGGTCAAAACAATATCGAATGACATGCCGGATCCACCCCTGCACGTTATCGTGCGGGTCAATGGGATCCCGTACAAGAGAGTGCTGATAGATACTGGCTCATCTAGTAACATCATAACCACTGCAACGTTAAAGCATTTAAAACTACCAGCCTCTCACATCACAGCTTCCACGTACACACTGTGAGCTTTTAACGATGCAATTTGCTCGACAGTCGGCACGGTTGTTCTGCCTATACGGTAGGAAAAAAGTCAATACCCACACCGTGCCATGTGTTGGAAGGCGAAATGGCTTATAACATACTGCTAGGGCGGCCTTGGATCAGGGACATGAAGTGTGTCCCCTCGATCGCACACTAGTGCTTGAAATATGCCTATGAAGGGCAAATACATGTAGTCCCAATGGACTTAGAGCCCTTCAAGTATTGCAATGTGGTACAATTCATACCTCAATCAACCCTCCCATCAATGCATTTGGATTTTCAATTAAATCCATCTAAACAAGGTCCGATACCGCAGGCACCACTAGTGGCAAATAAGGCAAAATCCCAGCCAGGTGAGACTTCATCATCGGCTCCTTCATCATCAACGCCACCTATCGTGGTCCAACAGAAGGACAAGGGAAAGCAAATCATGGAAGAGGTTAAGCCTCTAGAAGAGGGGTTGCCCACGATCTCAAGAATATCAACGAGAGGAAGCGTCCAACGCAACGGAAACCAAGATTCCTGAACTACCAAACATGGAATGGACTCAGGAAGGACTGTCGTTTCCTCCTACCCAATCATCAACAATCATTGTTGAGATGGCCAGTACAGGCCTGGGAGAGTACATAGTGCAAAATGTTGTGGCAACCCCCACACTAGAGTCAGTACAAGACATGGGAAGACCTCGCATTCCCATTGGAACAATCGTCCCTCTAGGCTACCCACCGAACCAAACAAATTTTGTGTATGGGGGCCTTGATCATGGTTTTGAACCATGCGAACAAAAGGAAACAGATGAAGAACCTTTTGTCAAAAACATCAATTATCTGTCGAACCCAGAATTTGCCCTAAAATATCTCGAACAATGCAATTGGCATGGGTATGGGTTAGGCAGATATGAGCAAGGGATGCGGATCCTTTGCCAACCAAGGTATCAGATGCCATATGACAAGTCGGGGGTAGGGTTCAACCATCCCCTGCCATTAGACATCTTGGTTGAAAACATGCAAGGCCTAGAAATAGGCAACAGGGGGGATTGGCACAAGACCCGTACGCCAATCCAAACACAGAATACACATTGGGGGATTATCTCCCATGGTCTACAAACACCCCTGGAAATAGCAATAATCCCTCTCCTTTGCTAGAGAGAGGTGAAAGTTCAGAGAACAGTCATCAAAGAGAACAACAACGGCTTCCAGACATTTTTCTGAAACTGTTCCCCTTAGAGTTTCTAGACGAAATAACACAGTCCCAAAAGAATCAGGTCCCTCCACTGAGAGTGGAACAACCGCAATGGGACCAGATTAATTCCCTGGAACAGGAAGAGTCCTCAATGTCAGAAGCAACAGATGCTGAAGAGGATGAACAATTTTGGATCTATGAAGGTGATTCAGAAGACGAGACTGAGATGGACTATCTCAGACATGCGCGACGACATCACCGTGCTCTAACCCATGAAGATCTAATGGGACAAATGGGTATACAGTTAGGACATGAATGGCACGTAGACCCAACGAGGTGGGACCAAGTGTTAGGCCTATGGCTCCAAATTCAAGATGAGCATCGTCCACCTCAAGATCCCATCAGGACAATAGTACCAAGGGAAGACCCCGCCTTCCTTTTCGCACATAGAGACGAATTTGCACCTAGAGAGGATCCATTCGTGCCTGTTCCCGTAGAGCCAGATCCAGAGTATAGGGAACATCTGAAAGAATCAAGTCGTCACACCCGTGGTTCCGGAGACCAAATTCATTCCATCCACATGATCTCCATTGATTTGACCACACCCATCCGCAATCCGACCGATCCATCTCGGTCATTGCATCTAAACATGGATGCCATTGATTGGGATCGCGTCAATTCACCATTGTCACCATCAGAGTACTGGCATTTCGGTGAAATGCTTCATTTTACCCCAAGGACAACTCAAGATATTTTTCAAGCTGAAGAGGGACCCGAGGTCCCAAACATAGATCTTAACTCAACTGATGATATCCATTTAATCCCAACTCCACATCAGTTGGAGGACGGATCTCACATGTCGATCGAAGAGACGACTGACGTAGACATCGGCACAGATCCAATGAATCCAAGGATTCTCAAGCTGGGGGTAAGCCTTTCCCCCGAAGAGCAAGCCGATTACATTGCCCTTCTTAAAGAAAAGAAGGAGGTTTTTGCATGGTCATACAAAGATATGCCAGGACTAGACCCGTAGCTAGTCATGCACAATTTAACGCTTGATCCGAAAATCAAGCCAGTAAAGCAAAAACTGAGAAAAATGCACCCAACAATTGCCTTGATGGTCAAAGACGAATTGCAAAAGCTGTTGGATGCACAATTTGTCATCTGCGTGGATTATCCGCCATGGTTGTCCAACATGGTTCCCGTCAAGAAGCCCGATGGGAGGATTCGCATATGCACCGACTTTTGAGACCTAAAAAAAGTGAGTCCTAAGGATGATTTCCCCTTGCCAAGCATTGACGCATTGGTAGACGCTACAGCAGGTCACGAAATGCTCTCCCTAATGGACGGTTTTTTAGGATACAATCAAATTCGTATCAATCCTGAAGACCAACTCAAAATGGCATTCACAACGCCTTGGGGGAAATTTTGTTATAAGGTCATGCCTTTTGGCCTTAAAAACACTGGCGCTACATACCAACGTGCTATGACGTATATCTTCCATGATTACATGCACAAAACTTTGGAAGATTACATGGATGATTTGTTAGCCAAGTCTATCTTGCGCTCAGATCATCTTGGTGACTTAAGCAATATTCTCGATCGCCTCATAGAGCATAAGGTCAGACTGAATCCCAAGAAGTGCGTGTTCGACGTCACATCTGGAAAATTCTTGGGTTTTATAGTCTCCAAAAGAGGCATCGAAGTGGACCCAAACAAAGTCAAGGCCATCCTTGAAATGGCTCCCCCAACCACTATCAAGCAGCTTTCGAAGTCTGCAAGGAAAGGTCACGTTGATCAAATGCTTCATAGCGCAATTATCCGACAAATGCCGACCAATGAACAAACTATTGCACAAAGGGGTCACATTTCATTGGGATGACGAGTGCCGATCACCTTTGATCGAAATCAAACAATACTTGGCTTCGCCACCACTATTGGCACCGCCTAGACCAGGTGTGTCGTTCTACTTATACATCTCGACCATCGAGGTGGCACTGGCGCAATGTTAGCCCAAAAGAATGAACTCCACAAAGAACAGGCTACTTACTATCTTAGCCGCACCCCGGTCGGGCTACTGAACTTAACTATGCAAACGTTGAAAAACTCTGCTTGGCAGTGGTGTTTGCTACCAAAAGGCTACGCCACTACATGCTGAGCAACACGACGTATGTTGTGTCTAAGGAGAATACATTGCGATACATGATGAGTCGTACTTATCATAGTAGCCACACGGCGAAATGGATCATGTTGTTGACGGAATTTGACATTGAGTTTATTGGGCAAAAATCTATAAAAGGACAAGTCATAGTCGATCAACTAGCAGAGGCTCCTCTTGAAGACGATCAACATCTGGTCATAGAACTACCCGATGATGAGGTCTTCCATGTCTCAGAATTGCCAGATTCTGAAGAGCTTGAGTCTCAGGTCGACATAACCTTATTTTTTGATGGTTCTAAATGCGAGCAAGGTGGTGGCGCATGAATTGTATTCTTCACACCACAGGGCACTCCAATGCCCCTGTCATTTAAATTAAATTTCCAATGCACCAACAACAATGCGGAATATGAAGCCTTGCTCCTAGGTCTTCGTGACAAGCAATCGCCATGAACATCAAAAGATTGAACATCTTTGGCGATTCGACGTTAATCGTCAATCAAGTTAAAGGGGTATATCAATGCAAATGCCCGACTCGAAGGCCTATAAAGCCCTCGTGGATAAATTCCTGGCAAAACTTGAGTGGTATGACATCGAGGCACTCCCTTGATCATCGAATCATTTTGCGGACACAATGGCCTCCTTAGGGTCACTAATCCCGCAAGACCTTTCCGGTGATGTAACAACCATTCAGGTCAAAACCTTATCGCAACCCGCGATGGAGCACGCAAGCTCAGACTTGATGCCAGGAATCCACATGATCCAGATCGAACCATCTTCGGATAAGTTCTTTCGAATCCGAGACCATCTGAAACATGCCAATCGGGGGTCTTTGTTCTCCCCCACTCCCATTAATAGCAACACAACGCTATTTTTACAAGTTCTATCCCAATCAACATTTGTTAGGGAAGAACTCCAAAAGGGATTGGCTGTTCAAACTGTCGAGGTATCCGATAAACAGGACTGGTATTTACCCATAAGAGATTACCTCAAGTTAGGTAATCTACCCTTTGGATTGATGCAAGCCACAAAACGAACATTCAAACATAAAGCGGCAAAATATGTCTTGATAGGAGACATTCTGTATCGTCGCGGCTATGACGAAATTCTTCTTCGTTGCTTGGACCAGCAAGAGTCCACTTGGGCAGTCACCCAAGCGCATGACGGTACATGTGGCGGCCACTTCGATGGTATGGCCATTGCAAAACGCATTCTTCGCATGGGCTATTATTGGCCATCTTTAGAGCGAGATTGCTGCGCGTATGTCAAGAGGTGTGTAAAATGTCAACATCATGCCAATCTGATGCACGCACCTTCCCAGGCCCTACAGACAATCCAGTCTGCTTGGCCATTTTCACAGTGGGGCCTCGATCTAATTGGAAAGATCTCCCCTGCATCGTCAGGCCATCACACGTTTATCATAACGGCCACAAAATATTTTACCAAATGGGTGGAAGCAATTCCGTTAACCTCTACGACAGGACCCCGCATTGCGGAGTTCATTTTGCATTACATCATATGTCGTTTTGGTATTCCATCCAAAATAATCTCGGATAATGGGCCATCATTCAAGAACAAAGACGTGCGTGCTTTAACCACAAAGTACAAAATTTAGCACAGCTTTTCAACACCCTATTATCCGCAAGCAAATGGGCAAGCAGAGGCATCAAACAAAACGCTAGTCGCCATCCTTAAAAAGACCGTCGCAGACAGTCATAAGGATTGGCACATACAAATCCCACTTGCCCTTTGGGCCTATCGCACTAGCATTCGGACGCCCACTGGGGCAACTCCGTTTTCACTAGTGTATGGCTCAGAGGCAGTAATGCCTCTCGAGTTGGAAATTCCTTCCCTCCGCATATCAATGCAAGAATTCATCGATGATGACACTACACGACAGGCCCGGTTAGACCAGCTTACGTTGCTTGATGAAAGACGCGTTAATGCTCTCGAGCACTTACGTATCTATCAAGAGCGGCTTAAGAGAGCTTACAACATGAAAGTTCACCTAAGAGACTTTCAGGTTGGTGATCTGGTTCTGAAGGAAAACCAACAAAACTCTAATTTGCCGTCCCATATGAGGGACAAATTCGTGACAAATTGGCTAGGTCCTTATGTCATTGATAGCAAAATAGGACCAGGAACGTATAGGCTAGATTCTCTTGACGGTATCAAGGAAACAGAACCCTTGAATATCAGTCATTTGCGACCATTTCATATCTAAGAAAGCCATGTACCAAAAAAAAAAAAAACTTAAAAACAAACAAACAAAAAGCTCCAAGGATTATCGCAATCTCTTGGTCAACCCAAAAAGCTCCAAGGATTATCGCAATCTCTTGGTCAACCCAAAAAGCTCCAAGGATTATCGCAATCTCTTGGTCAACACAAAAAGCTCCAAGGATTATCGCAATCTCTTGGTCACCAAAAAGCTCCAAGGATTATCGCAATCTCTTGGTCAACCCAAAAAGCTCCAAAGATTATCGTAATCTCTTGGTCAATACAAAAAGCTCCAAGGATTATCGCAATCTCTTGGTCAACCCAAAAAGCTCCAAGGATTATCACAATCTCTTGGTCAACCCAAAAAGCTCCAAGGATTATCGCAATCTCTTGGTCAAACAAATCAATAAATTCAACAAAAACAAAACAACAAAAATTATCAAAAACAACAAAGATTTGCATCTCAATTCTAGGCATACTCGAATTCATCAAAATCAACAAAAACACCATGCATAAATTTTACCACACTACATTCAGTGGTCTGGGAATGAACTAAGAGTTTCAGTAATTCAGTCATCATTTTCCTCTTTAGCCATGTAGTGTACCAAGTCGAACGGATTTTACAAAGGTAGAGTCATACTTGAAATACACCTTGTTACGTAACATCCCAACACAAATCAAACATTAAAATTCCCAAAATTGTGTGAACGAAAGATGAAACCTGCAAAATAATCTAAGTCACCACAAGCGAAACGGTTATCTTGCTCATCCCCCTTGTGCGAATGACCCATAGAATGCTGAGAGTTGGCAAAAGGACAAGCTTCCTCCCTACCCAATTCCCTAAGAATCCCTAAAGTTCTCAATAGTTGCAAAACACAAAAATTTGCAAAATGTCAAAACTCCAAATTTGACAAATATAGTGCACACATCAAAAGGCACAAACAACAGTGATTTTCATCACTCCATATCCCCAATCCCTTGCTCAAAAAAAAAAAAAAAAAAAAAACAAAATAAACAGTGATCTCATCACTACAATGAGCAAGTATCCCAATACAATTGAAAAAAAAAAGAAGGGAGTTGACCTTGAATCCCTGGAACTCTCAAAGATTCTGTAGGTCATAAGGCAAGCTTCAATACCAAATCGATAACAGAAGTAAACCTCCCGCATGACGATATATCTGTCACATTAACTTGCGTACAGATCAATGTTTGCATGTGGATGAGCTAGCTTATGACATCCTAGATTACACCGCAGATTAATATTAGTACATACAACAAAGGAATTCGTGGAGCTAATTAGGTGATCCTAAGTACAGGTTCGGTTGAAAGCCCACCTGGCACTGGCGGTATCCTAACAAATACCACTAAATGAATTCAATTGCACACACAGGGATGTGAAATAGCTCGGTCAAAAACAAATTTGATTCATACCTTGTTCAAAAGTCTTGTAAGATAAAGTACAGTCATGGATAGTGAGTTAAAACTGTTTGATCTCAGAAAATCTTACACTCATCCCAAAACCATCTGCGCTACATATCATCCTTATGATAACATCAAAAAAAAAAAAATACAAAAAAAAAGCAGAGAAAAACCAGATAAATAAAAATTTTATTAAACAACCTACAGTGCAATCATCACAAATATCATTCATCCATTTTGCATATCACATAGACATCTAAAACAATTCAATTCATCTGCATTCATCAAATAAATAAACATGCATAACAAAAATCACATCATCACATTTGCAAATCCAAAAATAAAACCGGTATATATATATATATATATATATATATATCGTCAAAAAAGATGCCCGCAGGCTACAGAAACAGTCCTCAGACCCCGCAATCATATCCAAAACCCAACCTAAGGCGTCGGCCACCATGATCACGCAGGATCGGTGCGACGAGAACTACCCCCCGTGGTGTGGGTCCTATGGGACCCTGCACGGTGGCTACTGCTAGCCCCCGCATCATGCCTACTACCACCCCCCTCATCTAACCGCCTGCGGCGAGATGATGCTGATCGCTCGCCGGACTATCCCTCGTCCGTCGAGAAGATCTACCGATCGAAGGCTCAGGAAGCTGCCCGCCAAGGCGGATGACCTCCCTCTCCAAGTCTATCCGATACAGACACCACTCTGCCTCCCGTCGATGATAGATAGACAATGCATCATCGCGCTGCGCCAAAACTCTATCCCACTCTGCCAATTGAGCCCACAGAAGATCCCTCTCCAGATCCCGCATCCGTAGCAGCTCTGTAAGCCGCGCAACCTCATCGCCTACATCCGACCCCACCCCCTCCGTATCTGCCGGATGCATAGGACTCACGGGGACAATAGCCTGCTCAGGCTCAAACTGCTCCGCCACATCCTGCATGTCCGGCTGCTCCGGAACACCCAAGTCCACATACTCATCTCCCACATCCACCATGTCTGCATCATCCAACGGCCCTCCCCAATCACCCCCTACCGCCTCAGCATCCTCCACTGCCGCCTCCGTGCCTCCCAGTGGACCCTCACCTCTCCAGCGCCGTAAAACCCACCACGAGTCATACTCAGTGGTAGTACCTACGTCATCCACATCCAACACCTCAATAACCGCATCCGACTCCTTGCCCAATGGCACGAGGACCGGTGGCTCCAGATCCCTCTCATCTCCCCGACGGTGATAGCCAACGGGCTCACCAGGCAACCCCTGGCGCACCCCAAACTGTCGTGTAACCCGGTGGTACGGAAAGAACTCATGCTCCGTCCCGTGCCGCCCAGTCAACCATCGCTCCCTTCGTACCCGTCGGAGCCACTCTCCAGCCTCAGGCCAAGCTGGACAGTCCCGATAGGGATGCCAAAACACCTCCCCTAGAGTGAGTCGTGAAAAAGGCATCAATGTAGTGCTCAACTGCACCTGCCCATCGCCGACTCTGCCCCTGCTCCGTAGACTGTCGCCATAAAGCCGCATAACCAATCTCCTCATCCTCCATCGCCTCCCGAGTCATCCACGATAACCCGGTAGGCCTCTCAACAACTATGTGCTGCCAACCCCAGCACTGCAACAAAAAGATACAACTGAAACCCTTTCGCTGTCGACAGCGGACCCCGTACAACTCCCCGTAAAGCTGCGCCAACAAAGTCTGTCCCCATCTCAGGATCAACGGTGCCTCTATCGGGCACTCTGCCAACTGCCACACCAAATCCAGCAGGTTCCACGGGAACCTCGCACCTGACGAATCAGGGAGAAGAATGTTAGAAATGAGGCCCATTAGGAATGCGTGCCTCACTCCTAACACCCCCCTCTCCTTCCACCAGCCAACCAAAATCCCGCCAGCCTGGCAATCCGCCTCGACTGTCTCCACTGGGTCTGCTACACCCAGCTCCCCCCCATGACCAAAAAATCTCGTGAGTATAGCAGTCCGCTGATCAAACGGAGATGTCCTAATAGGCAGACCATCTATCGGAATCCGAAGCAACCGATAGACGTCCTCAAGAGTCACAGTCATCTCCCCTGTCTGGAGATGGAAAGTATTGGTCCGCGGATCCCAAAGCTTGATCAGTACCATCAGATAGGCCTGATCCAAAACCACGAGCTCCGAGTCGAGCCACCTGCTTGAGCCCAAGGGCATCAAGCCATTCCCAGTCACCATCAGTCAAGGCCAACCGTGCCTCAGTAAAGGCAGCGGGTACACGGTAGCGGCTCCTAACAACCTGCAAGCAAACAAAAAAAAAAAAAATGATAAATAAATAAATGAAAAAGATAAAAGTTTCAGTTCTAGGGTTTCTAACCTTAGTTTTTAAACAAAAAACATCACAAAAATCTTAAAGTTTTGAAAAGCGCAACACAAAAACAATGCATTAAGTTAAAGCAAAATAAACCCTAGGGTCACTTACAGGTCTCGCCTCGGCTCCGCCGCTCGAACCAGTTTGTGCACTCATGATGGCAGAGAGAATTCCAGAGAGCCGCTTCGCTCGCAGAATTACCTCCTCCTCCCAAAGCTCCAAAATCGCAAGAAAAAAATGACACAAATGAGCCCAAAATCAAGTTTTGGCCATTAAATAGGCCTTTTAGACTCGGAATTCGTCCTTGAATGGGACGAGCGCTTTGATCAGTGCTCGTCCCACCTAGGGAGGAATTCTCCAGCTGGAATTCGTCCCACCCAGGGACGAATTCAGGCCAGCACAAAAAAAAATCAAGAAAAATGACTAAAAATGCACTAAAAACAGACAATAAAACTGCCTGACAGGATTGCAAATGCAACTGACAACATGGGCATACAAATTCGACATCGGGGTCACAAATTATTACTATCCTACTCCCTAAGAAGGCTACCATAGCCGGACCGCTCCACGGGAAGACAGATTTTGACAATTTAATCCCAAAATGGTGTCACAAAAAAAAAAATACAACAAAACAACAAAAAATGCAACACAAAACAAGCAATAAACATTGCCAGACACAAATGCTCTTGCACTTAACCTCTTGGCATAGAAAAATTGATGTCGGGGTTTGCATTGTCACTATCCTACTCCCGAAGAAGGCTACCATAGCCGGACCGCTCCACGGGAGGACGGATTGCCGACAATTCAATCACCAAATGATGTCACAAAAACAACAAAAACAATACAAAATTCAACAAAAACACAACAAAAACATTGCCAGGCATAAGTGCTCATGCACTTAACCTCTAGGCAGAGAAAATCGATGTCAAGGTCCAAATTATCGCTCTCCTAGTTCCCCAAGAAGGCTATCATAGCCGGACCGCTCCACGGGAAATAGGTTTTCGACGATTTCACCTCATTATGACATCACCAAAAGGGTTAACACCCACCAAAAATAGGTCCATATGTTGGAAAAATTGCACACACTTAATGGTAAACCCTCTAAAGGCAACCTTGCACAAGTCATCTTGGGTCAAGCGACTCGTCGCTTCTCTCACGAAGGTCATTCCCTCATCGATTCGTCGCTTGAGGGGGTAGTCACACTTAGTCACCAATCAACAATCACACACCCAATTAAGGAAAACGACATGCATTCAAAGAATCATTGACAAAGACAATCACGCTCCCGCTGGGGCGATAAACAAGCAACAATCAAATCAATCAAACACTTGGCATTTCGTGAATCATGAACACAAGCTTCCCCCTGAGGATAAAAACGCCCTTCACTTGTTCATGACTGATCAATGTATAAGTTCAAGTCACACCTCACCAAAACAGGTTAATACTTGAAATCAAATTCCTTAGCTCGTCGAAGCAAGGATTCAAGAATGCATGCCCTTTCCATACTTGGGGCATCAAAAGTTGGTTAGGTTACCAAGAAACCCTAATCATCGGTGCTTTGGTTATCTATTTTTGCTCAGCACTGCATCACCCACAGCGCTTCCCAAAAAGGGGCATCTGTAGACACCAAAACAAGCACCAATCTGATTATGTGACTGCAAACACTGATCACTTTGACAAACACAGTCCCCAGTGGCAGCCCTCAGAGGTTAAATAGTGGTCTTAACCACTTTCATAGCAATTTTGTAAGGTCGAGAAGCAATTTGGCACACTTGGAAACTTTGCCCAGTATTTGTCTCACCCAGGGACGAATTCAAAATATAATCCATCCCACCCCAGGACGGATCTCGAATCCGTCCCCGGGTGGGACGAATTCTAAGCTTAATGGGAAAAAGGCAGATGGTGCCAAGTGGCAACCCAGAACGATCAGTTAAGGGCTCCTACCTTGCACGCATGTGTAAGTGGACAAAGGGGCCGTTAGAGGACTGTTACAAGAAGCATTTATCAAAGTTCAAGTCAATGAAGGACTCCCCTCCCTCATGGGAAGACAAGACTGCCACATGGAACCTATGGCCAACACTTGGCTTTTGTGCTTCCCTCCCAAAAGAGACCCCTTGGGTCTATAAAAGGTGGGACTTTTCTCACCCAAAATAGACAAAGTTGAAGGAGTGTTCAAGCAACGAAGTGTTGCCGAATTGAAGACTCACTTGCATCCCCCTTTGTTCACCTTCCTACATCCATCAATCTCTTTTGCAAGGGAGGTTGTTGGGTGGCCTTTGGAAGCTCGAACCTTACTCAAATCCGACGCATGGACATCTGAACCTACCAATTCGTCGACCCCCCAATCCTAAAATGTTTTGGGCCCATCCTTGGTGGATTGGCTCCAAAATCGAGGGCCAACGGTGGGAGGCCCACTTGGGCACCCCCGCACCTCCTAAGTCCTAATATTAGTTTTTGAGCACTTTAGATTATTTTTTAGATTGCATTCTGTGTTACTAGGTCCGATTAGTCTATAATTGCAATTTTGTAGCTTTTGGTCAGAGTTTAGGGTGTTTTGTATTGCTTTGTCGTTTCGCTAACTTACAGGTGTCAAGGTCAAATTCCCGAGGGTGGAGGCCAAATTGGGAAAATCCGACCATCTGGGTCATCCCAAAATGGCCCCAATTACCTACCCCCCCTGTTTGCAGGAGTTTTACAGGTCCCGGGATCCGACATTGGAGCAGCAGCAGGTCGGTTTCTCCTACTCGGAAGAATTCGTCCCACCCAGGGACGAATTACAGTCAAAATTCGTCCTGCCCAGGGATGAATTCCAGTTTAAGGTGGATTGGCCAGCTGCCTCAGTGGAAGTGGCCTTCTGGTAACTTTTCTTACCTTCTATCAGGTTTTGAAGCAATTTGGATTCACTGTTTTCACGGTTTCAGGCAAATATTCGTATGCATATTTTGTTAGTTTTAGAGAGAGAATGCTTTTCATTTGCAACAGGTGCTACTAACGTCTTGATCATTTCTTTGTTCATAGGAGAAGCAGCAGAGGCGAAGAACTCATCGACATCAGCGGTGGCATCATCTTGGCCCGCCCATTGCAATCGTGGGCACGCGGAAGGAGGAATCATTCAGCGATTGTAATCAAACCCTATTTGCGCTCCTAGCCCCTGAAAAGGGAGGAGGCATTATTGTAACAGAGATCGAAGGAAATTAATGAAAGGGCTGTGTTTTTCTTTATCTTATTGCGTCTCTTCCAATGTGTCTCTTTTCCGTTTCATGTAATTTATATTTCTAGGACTTAAGCGTGCTTAACTTTGAATGCAATCGCACTTGGTGTTTCCTTTGACCGGAATCTCGTGCTTTCACATGTTAGTAAATGTGTTTGATATGAATGATGTGTGCTAGGTACGATGAACCTAACTAAACATGAGTATGTATGAATGATGATGTGTAGAGGTTATATGTGATAACCTATGTACATGCGAGATGCAAGAATGTAAAAAAATGGAGGGCACTCCACCTTGCATGGATACCATCTTACTTATCATGGTTAATAAGAAAAAAATAAAGAAGTACATTGACCAATGACTAGAACATGAAACAAGAAAAACATGGGGTGTACAAATTGACTGAGGTGTACAAGATGCACATGAAAGAAATGTAACAAATCATGAGTTGATGTAGTGAATGAGAAATGCAAGTGTGATTGAGAAGATGTATGTGATAAACAAATTTAACAATGATGTTGCATGACCCTAATTCTCAAGCATAGTGAATGTTTAAAAGAGTTTTTGGGAGCTCAAATGACATAGTATGAAGAATCAAACTGATCTAATGGCCAAGCAATATCATGAAGATATCTTAACTACCATAACTAAGGTTGAATCATTCATGGACTTGTGTGTGCACATGATGTTCATTTATCCATTTTTAGGGAGGTTGGACTAACCCGTTGTAAACTTAGCCAAAGCAGCTAGCTTATCCATAAGCATGCAGTGATCTATACAAGAGAAGATTGTTAATGTGACAAATGTGTTACCACTTGGAAGACTATTCCACTGGTAAGTAGGCTCTTGGAGCCTATTTTTGGTGATGGAAATCATCCCGTGATGTTATGTTAAAATTAATGACCAAAGGGAGTTAAGCATAGTGGTAGTACTCTTGGAGGCTTTTCCTTTTGTTTTCTACCTCTCTTCCTTTTGATTCTCTTTTTGTGGTGCTCTTTTTTTTTTTTCCTTTTTTATGGGTTTTGGCTTTTGTTTTCTGCCCATTTTCTAATTTTGCTTATGCTTGTCCCTTTGTTTATCCCCAGGTTATATTTTTATCACACAAATAATAAGATGAGTAGGGAAAACCATTCACTACATGGTGAGGATTACCCAAGGTGTTGTCCTCCCTAGACTCAAAATTTGCTTAAGATGTAGTGTGAGTGGTCCATGAACAAACTCGATTCAGCTAGAGAAAGTCTTGAAATCCTATAGATTTTGATGATGTTTGATACAGGTTGATTAAACTAACCATGAATGGTTGAGCAATAGAAAGACATCTTTTAAACATATAACTGAGAATAGAGTCGAGATCGTGATGTATATGAGTAATGGAATGCTTATGTACTAGGAAGATAAAGAACATTACTAGGCGTGATGTCTACATGATGCAACAAAAATTTCTAAAAATATATAGGAGAATGCGACCAATGTGTTTCTTGACAATGCAAAGTAAGTGAGACAGATAGATGCAAGAAGGTGTACTCAAAATGTGGGTTTCCATGTACATGACCAAATCCAAAAGGTGTGGATGGATGCATGAAATAGTAAAATTGAATGCCAATATTTTGTGGTCATCAATGTGATTGATGGATGTAGATGATTATGATGGAAGAGGAAAATGAAATGCAAGATATGTCGCCAATGGATGGTTTTGATTTGTTTGCATTTTTATTTTTGTTTTGTGGATGTTTGTTGTGTTCAATGTCGAATGTACAAGAATGTACAAGCAAGGAAAGTTACTCCTTGGAGCAATATTTTTGCTAAGATCAAAAAGTCTACAAGAAGTAAAAAAATACCAGGCTAGGCTATGCCATGCTATTCTAGGCTATATCTATGGGTAGGATATACTATACCTATGGTAGGCTATGAGTATGCTACGCTAGGCTATGACTATGAAGAAACCTAGTTTCAAAATTTTGCTGAGGTTTTTATAAAATCCTATCCAGATTTTTACTGAGGTTTTTGGAGAAACCTATCCAAATTTTTGCTGAGCATTTTGGAAAATCCTATCCAAATTTTACTAAGGTTTTTGGAGAAACCTATCCAAATTTTTGTTGAGATTTTTGGAAAAATCTTAGTTGCTAAGGGATTCTAAAAAGAATGTTCTAAAATTTTACTAAGGATTTTGGAGAAACCTGGGTTGCTAAGGGATTCTAAAAATAATGTTCCAAAATTTTACTGAGGATTTTGGAGAAACCTGGGTTGCTAAGGGATTCTAAAAATAATGTTCCAAAATTTTATTGAGGATTTTGGAGAAACCCGGGTTGCTAAAGGATTATAAAAAGAATATTCTAAAATTTTACTAAGGATTTTGGAGAAACCTAGGTTTCTAAAGTATTCTAACAAGAATGTTACAAAATTTTACTAAGGATTTTGGAGAAACCTGGGTTTCTAAAGGATTCTAAAAAGAATATTACAAAATTTTAATGAGGATTTTGGAGAAACCTAGGTTGTTAAAGGATTCTGCCAAGAATATTCTAAAATTAAACTGAGGATTTTGGAGAAACCTAGGTTGCTAAAGGATTCTAACAAGAATGTTTCAAAATTTTATTGAGGATTTTGGAGAAACCTAGTTTGCTAAAGGATTCTAACAAGAATGTTCTAAAATTTTATTGAGGATTTTGGAGAAACCTGGTTTTTGGAAAAAACTATTGTGATGAAGGTAAGGCAAAATGGTGCAACATTTTGAACCTAGTGATTGATTTAATTTTATGAGGGAGAGGTAAATGGCACCACCTTTTACAAAAGGATACAACCTTTTGAACTTGGTGATTGATTTGATTTGATGAGACAAAACCTATTTTTTATTGAACAAGTTGTTGATACATGGAAAAGGGTGCAACCTTTTACAAATGGATGCCTTTGGAGGATCTAGCAATGTGATGTGAGTGATGGTGATTTATTTGTGAGTGTAATGTTGGGTGGCACCATCATGAATAGATAAGAGGTTTTGAAGTAAGAATGTGGAAGGAGGATCAACTCCATAAAAGAAAACTATGGTTAGAAAGAGGGAAAACTCTCTCCCAAGCATAGAAGTGGTTTGAAAAGGAAATGCAATCCCCACATTACCAAAATTATTTAGGAGAGGGAGAAAAAAAATCCCTTAGTCATAAATATTTTGTGGAAATGAGATGAATTTTTCCAGTTGTGAATGATGAAGTGGAAGGATATGAAATTACCCCTAGTGTTTAAATTATGGATTGGGAGAAGATGAAATTACCCCCAGTTTTGAATGATGGATTGGAAGAAGATGAAATTACCCCTAATTTTGAATGATGATGGTGAGAAGATAAAATTACCCAAATTTTGAATGATGGATTGGGATAGGGTGAAGCTGCCCCTGTGTTGAATGATGTATGGGGAGAAGATGAAATTGCCCCAATTTTGAATGATGTATGGGGAGAAGATGAAGTTACCGCAATTTTGAATGATGGAGTGGGAGAAGTGAAACTCCGCTAGGTGTGGAGAGTGTGGTGGAAAGAGATAAACATTAACCCAATCATCACTTATGACCCTTTACATATATATTCAAATCTTGTAACCAACAAGTTATACATATTTTTCCTATAATAGAGACTTCCCCGTGATGAGCATCATTTTTATAAATGTTTACAAGCCAGGAAATAATAGGATTCCAAACTTGGGTATAGTTTTAATATTTATTAAAAAAATCAATTATTCATCTCAATTAATAAATAACAATAATAAATAATGAAAAGAACATTACTCTACACAATGCATAATGTTATCACTATAAAAAGTAATATAATAATTCATTAATTATTTTGATGCTGATGGAATCAATACATTCTTGTTTTATTAGAAAAGTGACCCCAAATGGTGTAAGCACAGGAACAATAAATAAAGAAATGATTTAATATTTCATGATATCTCTTTCACAAAGCATACTTTAAAGTTCCATGATATCCTTATTTTTAGAGACTTTCACCTATAATAATTTTAGTGTTAAGATCCATAGTATTTTTTAATGTTTAAAATCTGATAAATTTATTTCAAATTTATATATATAATTAAAAGTATATTTTCTTGTAAAATTGTATATAATATAATTGTAAATGGACATGATAAAAGAAATATTTTATGCCTTTTATTTCATTACAATTATGTACTTAAGATCCAAGGGGTCTTTTATGTGTTTATTACTGATTTCACTATGAAAATAACATGAGTTGGTATTTAATTTAATAGGTATAATTTTGATAGCACTCTAACATAATTTGGATAAATAGGACGGTAAGGGTATATTTTTTGTTTTTGCATCAATAGTAAATTTTATTGGATCTCATTATGTTATCATTTAAAATCTGTTGATGGCATTGATATAAGTATATAATATGTTTCTAGTGTTAACTCTTCATGAATGTTGTAGCAATATAAAAAATTATTCAAATATTTTTTCAACCTTTATTTAATTATAAATATAATAAGCAAAAAAATTAGTCTATGTAAGGAAGTCTATCTTGGTTATTATTAAATATTTCATTATTATATAGTAATAAATGTTTGAATTTTTTTCTTTTAATGGACAATAAGATTGATTATATAATGGTTATTATTAAATATTTCATTATTATATTGTAATAAATGTTTGAATTTTTTTCTTTTAATGGACAATAATATTGATTATATAATAAATGTAGGATAAATTATTTGGATTTTGTGTTCAAAGAAATTTGTGATAATTTTTTTATGTATTTGTTTGGTAATACTCAAAGACTATTTTGAGATATTACTACCCCCTATACTATAATTATATATCATGTTTGTAATAATAATTTTCTATTATAATTGTAAGCACACTATGGTTAATTGTGGAGAGTTGGGTTCTATATATAACATTAAAACTTACCACTTAGGCTATGATAATTTTACCATCATAGTGATTTTAATTACTCTTATGGTTTTACACTATGGATTCTAAGTGTACTATAGTCTATAATGTTCATGATATTATAACATATATATTAAGAATTTTCTATAAACTTAATATGAATAGTCATACTCATTTTAATGTGATATAAGAAAAGTAGTTGTT
Source organism: Wollemia nobilis (assembly GCA_028583015.1). Lineage (NCBI taxonomy): Eukaryota > Viridiplantae > Streptophyta > Pinopsida > Araucariales > Araucariaceae > Wollemia > Wollemia nobilis. The sequence continues at coordinate 507,921 of JAQPPZ010016712.1, read as the reverse complement.
GATCAAATATCTAAGAATAATAATGTCATAATACTTTTAGCTTATAGGCATTGTATCCAATATGGAATTCTAACTAGATAGACTAACAACATTATCATCTACAACATTAGATTTTGTTGTGGTGCCAAGATCATATTTGGCATTATGACCACTAAGTAACCAATCTTACTTTAGCTCTAATATTGATGATGACAATATATAAAAATAAATATACCTTTGGTGATAGCATAGGATGTCATTACTAGATGTTAGTATGAATAAGAAAAGTTGAATAGTCCTACTCATTTTACTATGATATAAGAAAAGTAGTGGTTCATCAAATCTCTAAGAATAATAATGTCATTATACTTTTAGCTTATAGGCATTGTAACCAATATGGAATTATAACTAGATAGGCTAACAACATCATTACCTACAACATCAAAATTTGTTGTGGTGCCAAGCTCATTTGTGGTATTATGATCACTATGTAACCAATTTTACTTTAGCTCTAATATTGATGATGACAATATATAGAAATAAATATACATTTGGTGACTACATAGAATGTTATTACTAGATGTTAGCACCAAGCACTAAGGACACAACTAAAATTATCACGTTGCCACTTGGAATATTACTGATTGGTACTTGAATCAAAATAAGAGGAATAGATTAATCTATAAATCTGATTGAAACTACTTATTGATTAGTTAGGATTTGAACCACTTTAGATCTTAAATAATTTATAATTATTTTACATTTAATTGTAGCTTATAATTATTTTAGCTTATGGATTCTTGGTCTTTAGTATCATCTTTAGTTACTTATTATGATATTTTTTAAAGTTTATTTTACTAAATTTCCTCTTTCTTATTCTTACATATTTTTCACCATTTGACCTTTAGTTTTCCTTATAATGCCTAAGAATTTATTCTTCAAAAAAAATTATCACATAGGAATATAGTGTACATATGTATTATGTAGCACACACCTCATGTACTAAGTATTTATACTATTATTAATATGGCTATAATGAAGGGGGAGGAAGTAATAAACATACCTCAAATGCAATAGATAAAAATAATACTTAAATAATAAATTATTAGTATGTCAGATTTACATATTACATAAAGGAGAAATATAAATCACACTCTAAAGTATAGACTCCACCCTCCTCTACTATTTACAAATGCACCATGAAGGTACCATGGGGTACATTAGCATGTACCAAATAATGTAATATACCTCAACACCCCTCTATATTATATTATTTGGTTATTGAAGACTTTAGTATTCAATATTGGTCTTCGTCTTTATCTTCAATCTTCAAGTGACCTTGCATTATTCATGAACCTTAGCTTCTCTTGAATCTGCTTCATCATCTTGAACCTTGGGTTCATCCAATGCTTATGTTTGTAGGAAAATTTTAGACTATGTTGAATCTAATTCCATGTATCCTATATTTTTGAACACTCAAATAATTTATTATTAACTTCATATTGAGATATATATTCAATAATTTATTGAGAAAAACCAATTAAATCTAAGGTATATATTCTATTTTTTATTGAACCTATAGCTTTTTTTTGTTTTGATTCTTGATGATGCATTTTCTATGTTCATTTATATATTTGAATTCAAATGATCTTTCTTTTTCAACCAATTGAGTAATTGAAATAATATTGATTGATAGTCCTAGAACATTTAAAGCATTCTCTAGCACAAAATATGAAAAAATTATGCCAGGTATTACTCTACTAGTTCCATGAACTAGATATCTCTTATCATTTGCAATCTTTAGAATGATATGATCTTTAACTTCTAAAGATTCAAAACAATGTAAATTTCAAATAATATGATGACTAGCTCTTGAATCTATATCTAAAATATATTTTTTCCATTTGAACCTTTTAATTAGACTCAAGTGCTATTATCTTACATCTTTGACAAGAGTTTTGACAAATTCTTTTATGATGTTATCCATTGTATTCAACAAATTTTCTTTTGTATATAAATATCTTTTAAAATTTTCCTTTCATAAAGTATGGTTTCAAATTTTGATAATGTCTTATATGTTGAAAATGTTCCTTTTTTCCACTTATTCATTTTTGTACAGTTAATTTGAAATTCTTATATCTCCTAGGTTTAAATAATTCAAGTATGAATTTTACTAATTAGATTCCTTTTGAAGTGGAAAAAACTTATGACTCCCTAGTTCAAAAAGTAACTTAAATTCAAATATGAAATTTGCAAATTTTTAAATTCTTCTAAACCTTTGTTGTTGAAAACCTTTTGACTCCCAAATTTTTAAACTTGCAAAAAAAAGAAAATTTTCTAATACTTTTATTTTCTCAAGAATTAAGAAAAACAAAATTCTAATTACTTCATTTTTTTTTTTTAAAACTCAAAAGATTTTAAATAAACAATTTAACTTAACCACTAGTTGACTTCCTTATCACTCCAAAATTTAAAAATTAAAAAATCAAAAAATCTTAAACATTATACTAACCATTATAAATCCTAAGCTAAACTACACTTATAATTTAAACTCAGAAAATATTATAACTCCAAAACCCTAAATGACAATAATTGGTAAGCTAACCTTATACTTCCTTGCTACACAACTTGATCATTTATTTGATCATTCATGTTCTTGTTGTGCATTCACTGGTTCACTACTCTAGTCAATATTTTTTCAAATGTGACAAATGTTGACTATCAATGTGAATGTTTGCATGTTCAAGTGAAATTTTTTTCAAGAGTTTTTTAACTCCTTATTGTAATGTCTAAGATGTTACTCTAGGCCAACAATGAATGATAGTGTTATTAACTTAGGTAATTCACTTGCCTACTCAATAAGCTTTGGCATTGAATGCTACTTCATTATTATTGCTAACTATTTTTGTGCTTAATGCTTCATATTCATTGCATGATTCATATTCTTAACTTGTTGGTTGCATTGAATTCTATGTTTGATGGTTATTTTGACTTCTTATCTTGCTAGTTTCTTTAGCTTATTTGCTTATTGATTTCTTGAACTTCTTTTGTTTGCTTGAGCTTCTTTTTTTTGCTTGTATGTTTCTTTACCCACAATGCTACTCTGGTGATTCTTAGACAGGCATATAAAATGTTACTTCTACACTTCTAATTAAATTTTCTCTTATATACTTCATTATGTTGGAATATTTACTATATATTGTAATATTTCATTTCCATGTAGTTCCTTTTTTGCTTCTATTGTTGGTTGTCTACTTATGGCATTATTGTATGCCTTCGCTATACCTTCTCTATTGTACTTCCTTTGTTGTACCTTCTACTCTCTACTATAACAACTTCCACTTTATCTAAAACTCTTCCCTATAATCATAGTTCTTATATTCCTCCTCTGTTATGTTATATGCTTGGTTGAATACACATCATTATTTCCTTTGCTATGCTATATGCTTGGCTAAATTCTTGTCCTACATTCTACTATGATACTTGTATGTTTTTTCTACTTTATGGTTGAATATCTCTTTCTACATTTCCTTTATGATATGGCCAAATAGACGTTTCTTGAATAAATCTCTTCTTCAATAATAATATAGGATTATTACTTTATTATATGAGCCTATTTATCTTAGGCCTTTTTCTTTCTCAATGGGCCTTTCTTAGACATTTTCTCTTTCCTTTCACTTTTATATGATCTCTTAGATATTTTCTTTCTATATGGGCCTCTTAGACATTTATTTCTATATGGGATGCTTAGGCCAATATTTCTATATGGGCTTCTTAGGCCAATATTTTTATATGGGCCTATGAAGCCAATATTTATATATGGGATTCTTAAGCCAATCTTATATCAAATATCAATCACTTCTTAAATTTTTGTTGTTGCTACAAATATGTTAAGTCCTATGACTTGAATATTCTTATTTCTCTTTTATACTTCTTTATTTTTTGCTTGCTTTCTTCTTTGTTGTATTCTTTTGTTTCTTAAGAAGCTAAAATCTTCTCTATTTGTTATAGGAAGCTTCCAAAAATTTTGTAGCTTAACCTTTGCTTGCTTTTCTAGATCTAAAAAACTAAAATATCATAATTTCTTAGGTCATACCTAAGAACTCAATATGATTCTCCTCCTTACTAGCAAATCCAATATATTTTCAAGGTGACTTTAAATGTTCTAGAATCTCCAACTATCTTTTGAGTTAGTTTCTATAAATCTATATCCAACTTTCTTCTTATTTGGCTTTCTTGCAATATTCAGTAGTTATTATCTTCTTCTTCTCTAGATAATCTAAAATATGATCAAGATGAATTTGTATGTCCCAAGAATTCCAACTTCTCTTTTAAGTTGGCCATTTAATATTGTTGAGTCCTAGTCTTCATTGGTTTTTCTTCAACCTAGTAGAAATACTCTAGCATTTTCTACTCAATATGACCTTTTAAAAATATATTATGAGTCTCATTACCTTCAAAGTGGACAAAATATTAATTAACCTTATAAAACTAGATAAATCTAATTAATAATGGTGTTTTCAACAAAATCTATCAAATTGGATAGAGTTTTGTGGTAGCTTTGATATCACTATTGTATTTTTAAGCCTTATACTACCATAAAATATCATAGTTTATCACATATATCAGATAGTGTTAGGAGCTAAAGCATTAACAAATATTATTAATAATCAAATATTATATAGGACATAGTAAATGTAATCAAAATGATTACGACAACTAACCTATCGACTAACCTGCCTATATCGCTCCAAATTTTTCACACCCTTACCTTCAGGCTATAGGATCCGTGCCCGAAAGGGGGATGTGAAAAGGATGGCACGGTACCTCAGACTGAGAGGCCTTGCGAAGGTCCCGCCTCTCGAGGGAGGTGTATTATGGTGATTTTTCGATGGATGGTGGGTTCACCAGGAAACATTTAATGGCAGTTTCCACGCCTAGGTTGGGAATGTGTTTTATGTGTTCAGTTTTATCCTTAAACATTCAAGTCCTAGGTTTGGCCAAATGAATCTAAGTTATTCTATATGAAGATGCAGATTAAATGAATACAGAAGAACATAATTAGGACAGAAAATAGAGAAATTAAGCAAGATTAAAAAGTCATACCTGATCCGGATGTCTGATGAAGATTCTGATTCTTGAAGCAGTCAGGATCGCCTCTGATTTGACAGGATCGTCTGAGATCAGACAAGATCATCTGAGATCTGACGAATTCATCAGACGAATTCGTCAGAGACCTGCAAACAGAGAAATAGGTGCAAAACATAGAAAATACAACAATGCTAACATAGGGAAACAATGTAAAATGACAATAACAATATCAAACTAAAAATTATAAACAGAAACATGAATGCATTATACTGATTTAATGACAATTATAACTTAATTATGCATTTGATCTAGATGGGTGAACTCCAAAATGCAAGATAGCATAAAATAATAAATAAACTAGCTAATTGCAGAATAAAACAGCAAAAAAAGAGATGAAGAAATGCAAACTCTGGGCACTGATTGCCCCCAATGATGATTGCAATAGAAATCATCTCGCATTGGTACGAAATCGTCTCTGATTCGACAGGATCACCTCCGATCTGAACAGGATCGTCTGCGACGATGTAAGCTTGCTCCGACTGAAAAATACTAAGGTACCTGCAACAAAATTTGGATAGAACTAATGCAAATAGCAATTTAGGATGTCTTAATGCGTGTGAAGTCAAGTTACAGGAATTATCAGCCAGGGGGATGCTAAGGGGAGGGCTTAGGATTAAATAGGCTTAGGAGGGAGGTTAGGAGGTTGGAGATCATCCCTATTTGGGAGATCTCCAACGGGGAGGGTCTCTAACGGCGCAGACACGCTTCTGCCCGGATTAGAGACGCCGTTGGAACAGAAGCTAATTGTGAAAAATTAGTTTTGGGACAAGATCGTCTGGACGTCCTAGCCTGCACTGAAATCGTCCGATCTCGAGGCGATATCGTCCGATCGGCGACGATATCATCAAACGGTCAAAACAAACTCTAAAAATGGCACGAGAAAGGAGGAAACGGATTACACGGGGGCGGTTTGGGAGCGGTTTTGGAGGTTAAAATTTGAATTTGAATTATTTACTAGAGTAATTGTAATTATTAAGGTTTTATCGCGCCAATTTTAGGGTGCTACATTTTGCCCCCTCTTTAGCGAATTTTCCGAAGAAAATGCGTTAAAGATGAGTTCTTCTCGATCTACGAGAAAGCAAAAAATTATTCCCATTTTTAGGCGATGATTCTTGGTCGAATCGTACGACAACTTACTATGGTGCCCCCTCCGTGTTTTTACCCAAATCGAACGTTTGAGGTAAAAACGCGAAAAAGCAAAATTTTAAAATGTTTTTAATTGTGTTTTGAATAAAATTAAGAAAAATAGGGTAAAACCCTAATTCATTTTTACTGTTCATTTTTCTTGGTTTTTAGAGCTCTGCAAGCAAAAATGGTGGAGACAACACACAGATCGACAGAGGTCCGGCACGGGCTACGGGTAAGAGTCTAAACTTAGCTTAGAATGCTTTAAGTTGAATTTACATGCTTTTTAGGTGAATTTTGATCAATTTTTGAGCATCACGGCCATTTTTGGGCCATCGACGTCGTCGGGATGAAATCGTCCCGATTTCGACGAAATCGTCTCAAGTTCGCCGATTTCGTCTAAGGGCGAAATCGACGAAAGGGGGATGATTTCATCAAATTAGGGACGATTTCGGCTTGCAAAATCGGAGACGATTGTGCTCAAATTTGGGACGATATCGTCCAATAGTGGACGATATCATCATTTGTATAAAATTGAACTGATTTTACTTGCATTATTAATCACTTGAGTTTTTATTAATGATTTTTATTGTTTTGTTGTTTATGTTGCAGAGAGGTTTACTAAAGAGCAGAGAATGGAAATACGACGGGTTGAGAGATGACTTGGCCGCTCTATCATAGGCAGAGCGGGATCAGCTAGCTCAAGCCAGCTTACAACATGTGGCAGAGATGCCACAAGTTTCTACAGACATGGGGCTACTGACGACCCTGGCAGAGAGGTGGTATCCGGGTTCTTCCTATTTTTGGTTACCCACAGGGGAGATGACTCCCACATTAGAGGATGTATGGAGGATTCTGAGAATCCCCATACAAGGATGGTTGATCACTCCTACGGCCAATCAGGGCCATGCTATGATGCGATTGTGTGGTGACCCGAGCTTCACCCTGGAGAAGGGCGGAGTGAACATCGAGGCGTTGCATCAGATGCCTGGGGCATCCAGACTCACACAGGTTTTGGCCGGAGTGGTGGGTGGACTTTTGTTGTGCCACCGGAGTGGGTGCAGGGTACCATGGGTGCTAGCAGATGTGATCTGCGACATGCGGGACCATGGTTACAGATTCTCTTGGGGCAGCTTTGTTCTATGCCAGCTGTACAGGATCCTGCATGGGGTCGTGTACAAGGGCGACCGATGTCTAGTTATGACATCGCTTCTACAGGTTTGGTGCTGGGAGCACATTGCAGTGCGGAGGCCGGTAGGGCTTCCTTTGATAGGGGTTGACGGGGAGAGGCCCCGAGCTTTCTACTAGTGGCTCCGGAGAGGGTCACAATGGCGGATTGATCTGCCGATGTCCCGGAGACTACTGGATGACCTTGTCCCGGATCATATCACCTGGAGGCCTTGGAGAGATCACCCAGGGTGGGCCGAGGATGGACAGGAGCTGGCTCGCATCAGGAAAGTCTGCTGGCTATGGATGGAGAGGGGAGAGGTGGAGCTCCACCGCTACGATCGAGTTTTGTGACAGTTCGATCTACAGTAGGGGATCCCATCTCTCAGGGATTACGAGTTTTCTCGGACTATCTCGGGATAACACTACAGTCAGTGGGGCTCCAGATATGCAGCGCTTCTGGAGTCAAGACTTGAATGATGCCCCCATTCAGCCAGTGGATGGGGACGACGTAGGGGTAGCCGATGGCTACGATGCCTGGTACGTAGGCATCCGCCCTCCTCGGATGACGAGGGCTCAGGGTCCGATTCATGCAGTTGTGCATCGGATGGGGAGGCGGTGCCAGGCGGCTATGGAGGCGGCCCAGGGTCACGACAGGAGAGAGCAGAGGAGGCCACAGGGCACAGGAGAGGCAGCAATAGTAGGAGAGGAGGGCGGAGAGACCCCCTTCTCCATAGAGAGAGAGGCCACCATCGCCCGATAAGGGCAAGGGTGTTGACACTGGGGAGAGTAGCGAGACAGTGACTCTCCGAGCGAAGACAATCCGTCTCCAAGCATAGGTGCAGACCCTGCAGGAGGAGGCTGCACGACACCGAGCTGAGGTGACACAGCTCAGAGATGAGATTGCATGCCTCAGAGCACGGGGCGAAGGGGCGAGCACTCGGGAGCTAGCACGGGCTATTGCCCAAATCACTTTCTACCAGACATTATACTATCAAATGGTGCCAGAGGAGGAGAGATTACCACTGCCGGCTAACATCGCAGATCCGATCCGGATCGGGTCATCGAGGACTTCATCCCGATCCATGACTAGGACTCGCAGTACCACTCATACTACGATGGGGCCACCTCGTCCACCTCAGGGTGGGGGAGGAGATGAGGCTGAGAGCTCGAGGGGTTCTCGAGGCTAGACTACTGCACGACATTGTACAGATTGATATATAGCATTTATTATTTTTGATAGAGGATTGAGTATGCCGAGGTATAGATTGTGGCATACCAATCCAGTTTTGAGATGATGTATATATTGTTGATATATATATGAGATGAGATATTTTTTGATCATATGACTTGTGTCTTATGTATTTTTATGATGCTTTTAATGTTTTGATTGATTGATTTGATGATTGGATTGAGGATTCATGTAATTATGTCATTGGAAATATTATGGTTTGAATGTCATGTTGTAAGATTTTAAATGAAATAATCTGATGTAACAAATTGGTTGTTTGTGATGTGATGTGATAAAAAATAAAAAGAGACTTCTAACAATAATTTCAAAGGACATTGTCGCTATTATAGACCATTTCATGGAGTCGCCGCTCACTCGGTCGTCAAGCTAATCCCAAGTATAGAAATATTGTTAAAAAGTAAAAGAGTGCTTAAGAGACTGTCTTAAGACTTTGGTGCAATGGTGCAAATGATGATGATGATGGTTTGTTTTCAGATTTTCATAAAAATAGTATGCATGAAATAATGTTAAAATGATTTTTGCTAGGCATAAATTCCTAAGTGTGATAAATTTTTTGGATAATTCCCTAGGAATTATACCATCATTGCAAAATTGAAGGTTGACATAATGACATGAAATAGTGATAATGTGCATGCTTTTTTTTTAAAAGACATAATTGTATAACATAATGATTTAAGTCATATGGTTTTCATGATTTTTAAATAAATGGGGAATAAAAATTGTTACAATGGTTTGCGCTAGGCATAGAATATGTAGGTATAGACTTATACCATCATCGCGAAATCCAAAAAAAAGATAGTTTTATTGCATGGTTGATTTTTTAATAAACAGAAAATATGAAGATGAGGACTTGCGCTAGGCATAAAATTCCAATTTTGGTTTTGGAACTATACCATCGTCGCGAAAGTCAATAATATATATATATATATATATATATATATATATATATTATATTATATTTTTTGTTGTGTGTGTGTGTGTGTGTGTGTGTGTGTGGTGTGTGTGTTTTGATTGTATGGTTTTGAAAGAAATTTTGATTTTTCTGATTATGCATGTAGTTGTCTTTATACTAAACAACTGTACTTTAAAGAAGAAAATGAATTATTCCAAACAATTTGCAAAAAAATATTTCAAAGTATCTTAAAGACAAAAGTTAGATTTATAAGGAATCCCATGTGCATATGTGAATTCATTTCCAATCTTGATTTATCATAATGATACACAAAATCTCTCAAATACAAAATGTGTGTGCAATTGCTATGTTCATTTACCAGTTTTGAGCAAGATAATATGATACAAGTGATTTGAATGAACCAAATAAGTGTTCATTAACCATGATGTAGATGCATATAACCATACTAGACTACTATGTAAGTCGGATTATCAAGAGCTAGCTAATCCATAAGCAGACATAGGTCTGTACAAAAGAAGGTCGCTAATGTGATGGACATATCGCCACGCTAGGAGTTACCCAAGGCCAAGCAGAGTTAGGCACAAACCACTTGTTATGGGGCTTACCTCACAGTTTTTGAATAATTGAGAATTCCAGGGATTCAAGCTCATCAACCCTTCTTTTCTTTTCAAAGGGTAGGGAAAGGGATTTTATTGCTTTTGCTTTTGCTTTCTTTTGCTTTTCTTTTGTATTTTTGCTTGATTTTTGAGATAATGCTTGAAACATTGTAATGATATAAAATAACATTTTTTTCTTTTTCTTGAACTTTGCTTTTTCTTTTTGTTCTATACTAGGGATACTTGCTCGGATTAGTCGTAGAGCAAGGGATTTTTATTCTGGGTAGGGGTGAGCTTGTCCTTTTGCCAATTCTCAAAGATTCTAGACCATGTGCATGATAGGATAGCAGGGGAAACTTTTCGCTCAAGAAACCACTTCTACTATGTAGCAAAGCATGGAAATTACAAATATAATCATTTTATTGTGAAAAGATGTGCTTGGTTTAAGTAAATAACAAGATCAATTCTCTATGCTCAAACTTTATTTAATTGAATTTTGTGGACTTTGATATAAGAGAGATTAGTAATCATGCCGTATAAAATCAAGATATTTATTTTTGTGAGTGTGAAAGTGAGGGATTCCAAATAAATGCTAATTTATCCAAAATAATTTGAAACATATAACTGCAACATTTGTAAGAAGATATATATAAATACTTTTTTGAGAAGTTTTGAGAATGTTGACTCTCTCTTTCTTCTTTATGTTGTTTTGGTTTCGAAAGAGTCAAGAATATTGCTGTTTTGTTTTTTTAATTATTTTTTTGTTTTTGAAAGAATTAACAAGTGCCATAAATAAATACAACAAATAGTTTTGAAGATTTTGATGATTATGAATGTTTTTGGTGTTTTTGAATTTATAAATTGAAAGAAATACAAGATAGTGATTTTGAAATATTTTAAACAAATATATACAAGGATGAAATGACCAAATTTATACATAGTAACGTTTAAGATGCAAAATATTCATGGGTTCTTTAAGTTCTTTACCATCTAAGGTAGATAATTTGTATGCTCCCGATTCAAATTTAGCAGTTGATAATGTATGGTCCAAGCCAGTTGGGCTCAAATTTACCTTTAAGGTCCTTAGTTGCATTAGTATTTTTTTTGAAGATTTTGAGGATTTTGATTTTTTTTGTATTTTGATTTTAATTTATGAATTGAAATTGGTGGTATATACAAGATGATCTATATACACTATACAAGGTTATTTGAGTATAGCATGTCTAAGGTTGCTTCAAAATCAAAGGAGGTTTTGAAGGATAATTTGGTTGAGTTGAAGGTAAGAACAAAAGGTGATGAATAAAAGGTAGTGATAACAAAAGCTTTGTTATAATGTAGAATAATGTAGCAAAAGATTTGACTTTTATATGTGTAAAATTGATCATGTTACAAAATAAAATGTAAGAAGGATAAGAAGGTTCTTCATTCTTATCACTATCTTCCAAGTCTTGATAAGATGGAGGGAGCATATATAAAATATATGCATGGGTGTTATTTGGTAAACAAGGATGATCATATATGGATGAAGAAAAGTGATGGATAGAAGATAATTGTGATAATAGAGAATGTATAGAACTTGATGTTTCAACCGTTAAATATTCTTCAAATGGTGTTGGGTCACCATGTATGGTAACAATTTTATTTGCAAGTTCAAACTTCAAACATTGGTGAAGAGTGGAAGGGACAACCCTCATCGTATGAATCCAAGGACTCTCGAGAAGTAGGTTGTAATATGAAGGGCAATATGCTACATAAAACAAAGTATCCAGGATCTTGGATCCAATATTAAGGGGAAGAATTATAGTACCTTGAGCTTCTTGAATTTCATTGTTAAAAGATTTTATAAGAACATTTGATTCATTAAGATCTTCTTCCTTTGATTTGAGTTTTTGGAATAATTGATAAGTGCATAAATTAAGAGAGGAGTCATTATCTACCATGATAGTTTTAACAGGTGTTTCTTTACTAGATCTCGTAATGTAAAGATAGGAGTCTTCTTGTGGAGTAGAGGAAGGAATATCCTCATCATAGAATGAAATATGGTTAACCTCAAGAGGGTTTACACCATTAATTATGTTCTTAGAGAAAATATGATGAGGAACAAATTGTTGGCTAGGTATTTTGAACAAAATTTCCTTGTGATAAATTTGTAATACTTCTAAAAGGGATATCTTTGCTTGAGGATTAATCACTTGTTGTTGGCTATCAAAGGGGATTTCAGATTGAGATTTTGATTCTAAATATGAGCTTTCTATGCTTACATTCCATTTTGTATCATTCTCTAGAGCCAAAGATAGTTTTGAAGGTTGGTCAAATGAGGAATCCATATCTTGAATATCAGATTGAGTTGATTGAACTTGAGGTTGCTCATTTGTAGTTTTTGTTACAATATTAATAATATCATCATGATGGGACACATTAACATGCAATATTTGATTGGTTTCTTGTTGTTGATAATTGAATAGGGGTTCTTGGGAGATCCCCATGTCTTGATTGATTATTGGTATTTGTTGTGTAGGAGTTTGATTGTTTATCTGAGATTTATAATCAGTTGTAGATTGTAATTCCTTTATATTAAAAAGACCCTTATCAATCAAATCTTGAATTGCACATCTTAAATCTTTACAATTTTGTGTCATATGTCCATCTACTCTATGATATTCACAATGTAGCTCAGGTTTAAACCAATCTGTTGTGGTATCAAGTTGTCTTATGGAAGGGAGTTCAATCTTATTTGTGTCAAGTAAATACTTGAGAATTATATCCATTGGTTGATTGAGCTTAGTAAATTTACGTGATGAAGGTTTTCGAGAGGTTTTTGATATGTGCCTTAGGAGTTCAGTCATAAAAGGACCTAATGGTTTCTCACCTCTACTTTCTTTATTATGGGTAGAATGATGATAGGAAGATTGCGAAGTATGAGGTGAGTGCATGGTAGAATTGGAAGAATAAGTATTTTCTTGTTGAAATGGATGTGTTGTATTGAAAGAAGAATATTGAAAAGGTGGAGGAGGATTATATGTGGATTGATAGACATAATATGGATATATGGGAGAATAGATAATATCGTTATGAAGAGGATTGGAAAAGGGATTGTCCTGTTGGGGTAAGGATGAAAAATGAGAAAAGTGTGATGGAGGTGGTGTTGAATAGGGATGAGGTTGGTCATAATCAACAAATGTATTTGGCTGAATTCTTCCAACATTACTGATGGGCTCATATTGATTTGAGTAAAAACTCATGGTTTCTTTAGTACTTCTAAAAGTAATATTTAATATCTACTATTTAGAATTGAATCTAAAACATACAAACTTGAAATGATGATTTTGTTTTTTTTTTTCTTGTATACATATATATATATATATATATATATATATATTTTATTTTTATATATATTTGTTTTGTTTTTGTTTTCAAAAGGTTTTAAATGCATTCACGTCGGGTTCACCAAAATGTATCGCTCCAAATTTTTCAGACCCTTACCTTCGAGCTATAGGATCCATGCCCGAAGGGGGATGTGAAAAGGATGGCGCGGTACCTCGGACTGAGAGGCCTTGCGAAGGTCCCGCCTCTCGGGGGAGGTGTATTATGGTGATTTTTCGATGGATGGTGGGTTCACCAGGAAACATTTAATGGCAGTTTCCATGCCTAGGTTGGGAATGTGTTTTATGTGTTCAGTTTTATCCTTAAACATCCAAGTCCTAGGTTTGGCCAAATGAATCTAAATTATTCTATATGAAGATGCAGATTAAATGAATACAAAGAACATAATTAGGACAGAAAATAGAGAAATTAAGCAAGATTAAACAGTCATACCTGATCCGGATGTCTGATGAAGATTCTGATTCTTGAAGCAGTCAGGATCGCCTCTGATTTGACAGGATCATCTGAGATCAGACAAGATCATCTGAGATCTGATGAATTCGTCAGAGACCTGCAAACAGAGAAATAGGTGCAAAACACAGAAAATACAACAATGCTAACATAGGGAAACAATGTAAAATGACAATAACAATATCAAACTAAAAATTATAAACAGAAACATGAATGCATTATACTGATTTAATGACAATTATAACTTAATTATGCATTTGATCTAGATGGGTGAACTCCAAAATGCAAGATAGCATAAAATAATAAATAAACTAGCTAATTGCAGAATAAAACAACAGAAAAAGAGATGAAGAAATGCAAACTCTGGGCACTGATTGCCCCCAATGATGACTGCAGTCAAAATCGTCTCGCATTGGTACGAAATCATCTCTGATTCGACAGGATCGCCTCCGATCTGAACAGGATCGTCTACGACGATGTAAGCTTGCTCCGACTGAAAAATACTAAGGTACCTGCAACAAAATTTGGATAGAACTAATGCAAATAGCAATTTAGGATGTCTTAATGCATGTGAAGTCAAGTTACAGGGAATTTCAGCCAGGGGGATGCTAAGGGGAGGGCTTAGGATTAAATAGGCTTAGGAGGGAGGTTAGGAGGTTGGAGATCATCCCTATTTGGGAGATCTCCAACGGGGAGGGTCTCTAACGACACAGACACGCTTCTGCCCGGATTAGAGACATCGTTGGAACAGAAGCTAATTGTGAAAAATTAGTTTTGGGACAAGATCGTCTGGACGTCCTAGCCCAGATGAAATCGTCCGATCTGAGGCGATATCGTCTGATCGGTGACGATATCGTCAAACGGTCAAAACAAACTCTAAAAATGGCATGGGAAAGGAGGAAACGGATTACACGATGGTTTGGGAGCGGTTTGGGAGGTTAAAATTTGAATTTGAATTATTTACTAGAGTAATTGTAATTATTAAGGTTTTACTGCACCAATTTTAGGGTGCTACACTGTCGTCCATAATATCTACCGTCCATAGGGAAATGATGGTAAGGTAAGTCACTAACCTAGGTAACTAGTAAAAGTAACTACTAGTGGTAAAAAGTAACAAGCTACTTTTTACCATGCAATAAATAAAATCTACCTAATGTAGGGAAAGGGTAAAATATCCAAATGATGGAATATTTACTCTAACATCCCCCCTTATTACATTATTTGGGTAATACGTACATATCCTCTAATATAACAATATTTGGGTAAAGTATATAACTACCCCAATACAGTGAAGAAGATGTTGATCTACTGGTTCTTTGCTTTGTCACAGTACTCTGGCTACTCCTAAGAAAAAAGTGGGTCATTCCTCACTTTTGTCTTCACGCCAACGAATGTCCTTATGGTAATCACATCATCCAACCGAATTGCATGGGTAACCAACTGCTGCAATTGCTAGGTGTAGTAGAATAGATCACTTCATACAAGGTTCATTCATTTACAATATGAATTTGCAAAATATAAGGTAGCTAAGGTGTCGGTCACTACCAAAAATGCACCCTTATAAGTTCCCCCCTTCTCGTTGCAAAACATAGTGTATTCAATTTTTGAAGGAAGTGTGACTAAGGTGTCGGTCGAAGCCGAAAATGTACCCTTATAAGCATTCTTCCCTATTTATAAAAATTGTGAAGAAAAGAAATTTATATCCCCCTCAATTGCAAAAAGTGTGCAATGCAAGAGTGTTGTGAAGGATTTTACAAATATTGCCTCCTAGACAATTTTACATCACAAAAAATCGCTCCTCTTGTTACAAGTGCTTCAAACACCTAGAATTTGCTATTTATGAAGCCTAAAAGAGGTACAAGCACCCCTTATTGCAAGGTATTCAAACAAAATACTTATGCTATTTATGAAGCCAAAAAGAGGAGAGAGAGAAAATGGTGCTTTTGCCCAAGGTGACACATGTGTTTTCCCTCTACAAAACTGTTCTAGCAATTAGCACTCTGTGTGCTTTCTCTGAACCAGAATTAGAATCCGAATGAGACACTTCACAAGAAAGATGGCTTTTGTGTTGTGCCTTTGCCATTGTAGTTTTTCTTGTTTTGAAACCAAAACTGAATGGTGTCTTGGTTTTTATTTTACAAGTTGTGCAAAACTATGTTTTCTATGCAGTTTCATCAAAAAAAGTTCATCAAATCATCCTTTCTTATTGCAAGTACTTCAAGAATGGTTGCTGTTATGAAGTCTAAAAAAAAAAATATAGTTGTATGATGACTGCTACTTTTTTGATTGCCTTTACAAGTTTTATTTCCCTCTTATCAAAAATTGTGTTTGAAGGAAGAAAGAAATTATCCCCCTTTAGTGCAAAGGATTGCAACTTTTAAGGTTCCTTATTTTCAAAAACTTGTTCTTTCTTTTGATTACCCTAAAAGAGTACCAAAAAATAATTCACTCAAATAGATATTTAATGGAACTTGCCTTAACACCCTTCAAGAAGGATGAAAAGTTTGAGGAAATTAAGCCAAACAAATAAGAGTGAATTAGGGGTTTTGTTGATTTAGGAGAGAATATCAAGTGTTATTGGCTTTAAATCTGTGCATAGATGTACACAAATTTGTGAAATTTTGAGGTATGGATGCTATTGATTATATGACTTATAGTTGCAAAAAGAATAATGCAACAATCAAACAAGAAATGGCCTCAAAATTTTTATCACCTAGTTTGCCAATTAAGGTGTCGAGTAAAATAGATAATGCACCTTTAAGTTTTTGCAACAAAATGTGTATATGAGTTGTGCAAAAAAAAATGATATTTTTATGTCTCCTACTTTGTTTTCCAATTTTGCAAAAGAAGTACAATGTTGTCTTCCCCCCCGAATTTTGCAAAATTAACAATTTCAGCACTCCTTCCAAGACAAGTCGACACACGACCCGCGTTTGGAAGGCTTCCAGAACTAGTCGACATACGACTTAGTTTTTGATGAACCCAAGGTTTCAAGTTCTCAAATTTTGCAAAAAAATGTTTGGCAAAATTTTTGTTTTTAAGTCTCCTTGTTTTCCAAAGTTGCAAATAAAGAATCAAATACTTTGATTTTTGTCTCCCTTTAATGTTGCAAAATTGACAAGGTTTTGAGAAGATTTAAGGTTTTTCTATTTTGCAATAAAAATAGGTGCTTTTTCTATGTCTTATCTCCATGTTGTGAGAAAACACAAGCTCCTTTAGATTTGAAAGTTGCAAAAAATATAACCCTTTTTTTTTTTTAATTTTAAGTTTATGTGATCTCTCTAATTAATATAAGTAAAATCTATAAATAGTAAAAATTATTTTAGGTTTAAAGGCATTTTGATAAAAAATAATTTTAAAGAAAAAAATAATATTGAATTACTATTTAATAAATTAAAGCTTAATTAATTAAAAAAAATAAACTTGAAAAATAAAAAATAAGCTTTTTAAAATTGAATTACCTTGGATTTTCTTTAGGGCCCCTTTGTCAAAAAATTAAGGCGCTTGGCCTCGACGGGAGTCGAACTCCCGACCTCCCATCGGGCAAGGCCTTAGAAATGGCCCCTCCACCGGTCAAGCTAGCTAGCTCGACGAAAAAGGAAGTGGCGCGCCTTCTATTTGAAGGATTTCCTGCCTCCAGGTGGGAAAATTTTGAATGTGGGACTTTTAGTCCCACATTCAAGAGGAGGCATTTGCCTCACCTGGATAAAAGGTGAGGCACACCCCTCATTAGTTGACTGCCTTTGGGCAGTCACTGTGCGGGCAACTCCTTTTGCTATGGTCACGTGTTATAGCAAGGTGTCAGGTGGCACATGGCTATTCTGCCACGTGTTGCCCACATGTCATGTCCAATCCAGGTGGTGCGTGCCACGTGTTATGTCATGTTTGAGTCCAGTGGTTGTTCACCATGTGTCATGTATGGTCTAGGTCAAGTCCAATGGCTATGCCACATCAATGCCTTGGGATCTATGCCTAAGGTTGTGTCCGGCCATCACGTGTCGCCAGATGAGTGGTCTGAGTCAGCACATCAGGATCTGTGCTCAAGCATGCATGGGTCTACGTGGTTTGATAGGTTAGGGTTCTTAGTTTTCATGTCCACCACTCAGATCACGTCTGTTGCTCTATCCAATCTGAGGGTGCTCCTGCCCTCGGATCGAGGTCTTCAATGAGTGGGATGCCACCTACCTCCTCACGTGGGAGCCATAGTCAGTCCACTCTGAGGGAACTTCTGCCCTTAGATTGAGATCTTCAATCGTCGACCCACCTTAGATCTGGTGCCGAAACTCTGTTCTGATCGCCAGATGGCAGGTAGGTGGGAGCTGGCCGCTCAACGATGTTGGCCTTCCCATGGCCATCGAAGATCGCTCTCTGATCGAGGGAGGGCCACCTACCCCCTATCAAGCCTGACAGGTCAGACACCAGAATGCTATCAGATCTATCTGGGTCTGCGGGCCTTCTCCCATGGCCACCCGATGATGTGGGCCTGCTCTACCCAGGTGTATGGGCCTATAGGCCTTGCTGCCTGGGAGTCACCTCGGGATCCATTTCGAGCAATAGGTCAAGGGTTATCGTCCACCTCATTCCAGCTCTATAGGTCCCATTCCATCATGGCTCTAATACCAATGTTAGGAGCTAAAGCATTAACAAATATTATTAATAATCAAAGGTTAAATAAGAATAGTAAACGTAATCAAATTGATTACAACAACTAACCTACCGACTAACCTGCCGTCCATAATATCTACCGTCCATAGGGAAATGACGGTAAGGTAAGTCACTAACCTAGGTAACTAGTAAAAGTAACTACTAGTGGTAAAAAGTAACAAGCTACTTTTTACCATGCAGTAAATAAAATCTACCTAATGTAGGGAAAGGGTAAAATATCCAAATGATGGAATATTTACTCTAACACATAGGACCCAATATAAAATAGCCACAATAATAAAGGTTAAGATAATAATATGATGAGTAGAATAATATGAGCAAATTAATAGTATATCAAGGCTTATATAATAAATAAATAACATTGATTTATATACTGAAATATGAATGTAGATAGCCTAAATTATTCATGTACTATGCATGAAGAACAAATTACAATATAATTGCTCAAAATATATACAAGCTTTATTGCTCTATTTTGTTAGAATAAGAGAATATTCTCTTAAATTCCACTAGGATAGACACTTGAGTTTCCACTCCTCCATGTGCCAAGAGAACTCTTAGTGGTATCTTCATCAAGTATGATGAGTTTTTGAAACCCAACGGCTCTGAATGATCAACTCTGCTATTTATACAGAGTTGATCCTTGGAATAAATCAATCGGTTCCACTCTTCTCTTCATATTTTGTGTAATGCTTTGCATATATATAATTGTGAAATTCTAACATGGTACCAGAGCAGGATATAGTTTGCTAGCATTCTATCTTGAAGGTTCTAAGGATCTGGTTCACTTGTTTGAATTTTTATTTGACTAACTTGTTTGATTATAATGCAATAAGTCAATTTTTATCCATATTTTTTCTTAGCAAAATCTTCATTGTTAAAATATATGAATTGAAATTGTTTCATGCTTGATATTTTTTTTTCAAAAAATACAGTTCTTATTCCTCGATTCGATTCATTTGCTATTTTTCGTGGTCCAAAATAAAATTTTAAGCTGCATTTTATTTAAATTTTGTAGACCAAATCTCTTTTTGGTGCTGCTTTTATTTTTTTGAGGCCCAAATTTTTATTTGGCACTGCCTCCATATACGTGGCTCATATTTTTTGGCTCACAGATTGCAATTATATTTTATGGTTTTAGATTGCAATTAATATAGCTAAATTGTGAATCCATTTTTCTATTAACTAGATACATTTTTTATTAAGCTTTAAGTGTGATTTCTTTGGGTACGTTAGGCTTGGCGCCATCCACACATGGCTCTTGGTGTCCTTCGTAGCTTCGAATATTCTCACTAGGTGTATCTTGATATGGCACTATCTAATGCATCACTACTTATATTATTCTCACATGGTGGAATAACAACTCACATATCTGCTATTTTAACATCTCTGGTTCCTACAACTTACTTATTTCGAAGTATAGTTTTTTTCTAAAATATTTTGTAGGGAAATCAATTTTTTTAATTCAGCTTCAAGTATGTTTTCTTCAAGAAAGTTAGGCTTGGTGTGCCATACACACGTGCCTCTTGGCATCCTATTTTGTAGCTTCGAATCTTCTCACTAGGTGTATCTAGATACGGTGCTCTCTTTCATGTCGCTCCTTATATTCTTCTCATCCGGTGGAATAAAAACTCACATCTCTGCTATTTTATCATCTCTCATTCCTTGCACTTTCCTGATTCAAAGTTTAGAATTATTTTTATCTCTAATTTCTTCTGCAGGGAAGGTTCTTAAAAACTCAATGTTTTCACACAAACCTCTGTGAAAAATGAGCTCTCATATCAAAAATTTTATAGATAACTAAAGGTATATATATATACTTTATATTTTTTTGGGTCTATTGATTTCGTATGCACAGGTAACGACTTCAGTTTCAATCATCCTCGTGTCCTCGATTCCTCAAAATCAAGGTAATATATTTTATATATTTCTATAGTCCCTTTGGTTCATCTATGCAGGTGGTGTCATTTCATTCTCGGTGTCCTCGACTCTCAGGTTAGCTCCACCTGGATCGAACCAACATCGCTACAGAGAAGGAAATATTTTTTGAAGCCTATTCTGGAGGGAGTTTTCATCTCCCTGAGTGCCTCTTCTTTTTGGACCACTCTCCTTTCTGTTGAAGCGCATCTCCTCTACTCCGAAAAATCTACCTCTTTGTTTTTCACCTGTCTTTTCTCAGATCCCAAAAGGCATTGTTTAAATTTATTCTTTTTTCCTACATTTTTTTAAAAAAGGGTTATTAAAAACTTCGATTTCGAAGTATAAATTGGACTCCTCTTCAAAGAGCCTTTTAAAGGGCCTTTGAAAATTCATAGTCAATTGTAACCAATAAATAATAATTTTTTTTTTTGCGGGGGGGTTTATGTGCAATTTAATGCACATTTGTGTCTCTTTAAGGGGGGATGTATAATTTTTCCTATCTTCTCATCATTTTTTTCCCTTTAAGGCATATTTATTTAGAGGTGTAACTAATAGATATAAAATTGCATATGCTTACACTATCTAAAATAATTCTCCTATTTTTATTATCTTATTAAGGGAATAACTAAATTTTTATAAATAAGTAGATATTGTTATAACAATTTTTATCAAAAGGATTTCTTATTTAAAAAAAAAAATTCATTTATCTTCTATAATGTTAACATATTTATTTCAAATAAATATTGTAAGGAAGCGATTTTAAAATTTTTTCAGTAAGGTGTTATTGTTGAAATATTAAAACACTCAACTTCTTTTCATATTAATTATGGTAACATATTTCAAATTAATATTGAAAGAGATTAAATTTTTTCTCACTAAGGTGTTATTGTTGAAATATTAAAAACAATCAACTTATTTTTATATTTGTTATTTAAACAAACATATAATTGTGTTTAAAATTAATATCTTCATCCTAACCTATATCCCAAGATGGAGAGGGAAGAAAGTAGAGAGGGGAGGGCTCTGGTCCCTCCCCTGCTCCCCCTCCCATGGCTCCTGGTTCCTGCCCAGTCCCTGGCTCAATCCAGGTCATCCCTCCCGGGGAGTGGTTGTTTGCGGATGATCTCCGGGGGAGATCCTTCTCCACTATCTGCGCCCCTCCCGGCCGGCTAGGGTTTCCTTGGTTGTTTTTTTAGACTGGTGCTTCCCAGGGATCCCTGTTTGGTTGGGGATCCCTTCCCTTTTTCCCTCAGGCTTCCCCTTGGGGTTTTTTGCAGGTTATTCGCGTGGATCTGGTCCCCTACATTTCTCGGTGCGGTGGAGGTGACGGTTTAGGGTTTGGACAACTTCCCCCTTTTCTTGCGAATCCTCGGTGGGCTCTGTGCTTGGACGGGATTCTTGGTCCCTGCTGCTGGGATCCTCTTATGTTTTCCCGGGGCGGGTTCCTTGTGGTGCAACTCTCTGGTCACTTCCTGATGGGCTAGATCCTCTCTCGTGCCGGTTGTCGGCTTCTTGCAGGATGGCTCTCGCTGAACGAAATGTTTTCCCGGTGGGCGGGATGGTTTCTCCACAGGCGGGATCCGCCAAATCTGCCGGTTTTCCCGCGAGGCGGGATCCTTTCTTTTCTACTGGTTTCCCGGATGGCGGGATTTCCCTGTTGCTTCCTGCTAGGCGGGACTGTTTGTGGTGGTTTTGACTACTTCCCGCGAGGCGGGATTTTATTGTAACGGTTTTTCTTTGCTTCCTGTTGGGCGGGATCTTCTCGATGGTGGTTTTTGGCTACTCCCCACTGGGCGGGATCTCCAAAACTACTTTCTTTCTTATTTGTTTTTTTCCCGCTGAGAGGGATTGTTTCATGCTTATCGTTACCACTGGACGGGATTTCTGTTTTGGTGTTCAGTTTCAAGGGATTGATGCCCTAGGCCCATTTCTTATGTAATTAGGTTTTGGGATCCTTGTTAAAACCCGCTATAAATACAAACACTATAATTAACAAAAAAAAATATCTTCATCCTCAAAATACATTTGCCTACGTTCCATGTATCATTACCACTAAAAACTTATAGTTTCCCTCATGTAAGGGTGGGTTTTTGGAGGCACTTGGTATAAAGGCCTGGCATATATTTTTCATTCATCCATTATTTCTTTTGGATATCTCTCTCACTTATAGTTTCCCTCTAGTAAGGGCAAGTTTTGAGAAAATCCAAAGAAAAAAAAGGTTGAATTCTCTACATTTCAAGCCTACACCCCTTGACAAACTCTTCTCTATACTTATAGTTTCCCTCAAGTAAGGGCGAGTATTGAAAGGAACTAAGAGGAATTGGCAATTCCAAAGCAAACAATACTCAAAACTCATTATACTTATATTTTCCCTCTCGTTAGGGTGGGTATATTGAGTTCTTTTAATATTGAAAAACTTTGTCAACCTTAACCTTTTGCATTAATCTTATTTGTGAATTTCTAAGGGGAGATATATTGGTTAATTAAAACTTCAAACCTTTTAAGATGATGAATTCAATTGAATCTCTCACCCATCATAAATTTTACACTTGAAACATAAAATATTAAATCTTATATCTCAAAAAGGTCTTACTCATTTGTTAGAAGAAAAGCAACCTAAATTTGAGAAAGAATATGAAATTTTTGTTCAAAAAGGAAAACTGCACAAAACTATGGATACTATTAGCTCTAATGTTCATGAAATTTTATGATTTCACATTACAGATTGTAAAACTCCTCATAAAATTTGGGATAAACTAAAGACCTTGTTTGGGAAAGTAGATCAGATGAGATAAATGCAACTAGAAGCAGAACTAATATCTTTGTCTCTTGAAGATTTTAGTAGTATTGTTGACTTCCTCACTAAGTTCAAAGAAATCCTCACTCAATACAAAGGTAGTGGGAAGACTAATATTGAAGAGGAATGCATTTATCTAATCCTTTCTAAGCTAAAAGGTGTTTTTCAAATATTTGCTACCACCTTTATATCTACCAAATACGCTCTTGGTACAACCTTTAAAATGCCTTCTTTAGAAGAATTATGTGATAGATTAACTAGGGAAGAAACCAAACTTGCTAGATATGAAATATCTTCTTCTTCCTCTTCCTCTAAAGCCTTAGTAGCCTCCACCTCTTCTAAAGAAAAATTCAAAAATAAGGAAAAGACCCCCATAACATGTACTCACTATAAAAAGAATGGTCACTCTGCAAAAAAATGCTGGAAAAGATTACAACAACTAGAGGCATCTATAAAATATCAAAATATAGACAATAAAAAGCAAATAGGAAAAGCCATTAATGTTCAAGGAAAAATCTCCAATTCTTCCTCTAATTTTTGGGTCTTAGATTCTGGAGCTACTCATCACATGATTGCTTCAGTTAAGTCTTTTTCTTCTATATCCTCTAGCTCTACTTGTAGCATAGAAGTAGGTGACTCTTCCTTTATTCTTGTCAAAGGAAAATGGGACATAACCATTGATGGTGGCTCTATAAACAATTTTCTCTATGTTCCAATAATTACCATCAATATCCTCTTCGTCTATCAGATTTGTATTTTTGGAAAGGAAAAAACTATTCTCTTCTTCCCAATAGGAGTTGAGATAAGAGACTTCCAAGATCCCCATTATCTTATAGCCAAAGGAAATATCGATCATAACTCTCATCTATTTCACTTCAAAGGCTTCCAAAATCCAGAAGGAGCCTCCTATTTTGTGGCTCATGGAGATCTTGAAAGTCAAATTTGGCATGAAATATTTGGTCATCTTAGTTACAACTACCTAAAGGATTTGAGCACCCATGATATGGTAATAGGTTTACCCCAAGTCTCTTCTAGTAATGGAGTTTGTCCTAGATGTGCTCTTGGAAAGCAACATACAGATCCTTTCCACCCAAGTAGTTCTTCGAAAACCTCATCCCCTCTAGATTTAATCCATAGTGACTTAATGACCTTTCCTGAACCATATTTCAAAGGAGAAAAGTATGCTCTAACATTTATTGATGATTTTTTTAGAAGGTCTTGGGTCTACTTTCTGAAATATAAAAGTGATGTTTTATCCCACTTTAAATTTTTTAAAGCCTTAGTTGAAAATCAAGCATCTTGCAAAATCAAGAAGATTCTCACTGATAATGAGGGGAATACTGCAGTAATAAGTTCTCCATATTTATTTCAAGTCATGGTATCATTCATAAACATTATATATACCATAATCCTTAGTAAAATGGCATTGCAGAAAGGAAAAACTAAACCCTAAAAGATATGGCAAATTGTATGCTCCATTCAAGAGATCTTCCAATTTTTTTTGGGTAGAAGCTATTAACTGTGCAAATTATATTCAAAATCACACACCTCATAAAGCTCTTGATATTTAACTCCTAAAGAAGCATGGTCTGGCTCAAAACCAGATGTTTTCTACTTCAATATCTTTGGGTGTACTACTTGGGCTCACATTCCAAAGAAGAAAAGGAAGGTTCTTGATAAGAAAAACAAAAAACTCATCTTTATCGGTTATTGTGAAGAATTGAAAGCATACAGGATTCTTGATCCCTCAACTCATGAGGTTTTCTTTTATAGGAATGTCCAATTTGATGAAACATTCTCTCAAAAAGATCCTCAAAATCCCTCTTCCTCCATTGAGCCTTCTCCTATAGTAGAACCTCAATATTATGAAGATCCAACTCTTGAAGTTAACTTGGTCATTGATAATCAAGATGAAGAACCTATAACTCCATATCAATGTCTTTCAACTCCTTCAATTCCTTCCTCTATGCCAAAATGGGCCTGCACCATTGTTAAAGATGTTACTCCTTACATCCAAAATATTTCTTCAACTAGATCATCCAACCCCATATACACTGGTCTATTTCCTCTGATCCTCAATCCTTCAAATAAGCCTCATGTATTAAGGAATGGGATGATGCCATGGAAAATGAATTTTCTTCCTTGATCAAAAACAAGACTTGGTATTTAGTTCCCTTACCTAAAGGAAGGAAATTAGTTCATTGTAAATGGATCTTCATAACCAAATATGGGCCTAATGGAGAAATAAACAAACACAAGGCTCATATTGTAGCAAAAGGTTTTTCTCAAATTGAAGGTATTGATTATGCAGAAACCTTTGGTCTAGTTGCTAAAATGGATTTTTTTAGATTGGTTCTTGCTCTGGCTACTTCCCATAAATAGCCAGTCTATCATATGGATGTAAAAAATGCTTTCTTACATGGAGATTTAAAGGAAGATATATTCATGGAACAACTTTCTGGTTTCACTCAAGACTCCTCTCTTGTTTGTAGGCTAAAAATTTCTCTCTATGGCCTCAAACAAGCCCCTAGAGCTTGGTATGAAAATATGGACTCCTTCCTTATTTCAATAGTTTTTTCTCATTATGAGTCTAAAAATGGATTTTCTTCCTTGATAAAAAACAAGTGATACTACCCCTTAAGTGATACTAGGGGTGAATTGTACAAATGAGTCCTAGAAACAAGGCCTGATGAGGTACTCATGTACAATGACTTATTTTGAAGAGATGGTAAAACCCAATGGGAAAAACCATCAATCAAAAGGAAGTTAGAGGTATGTCTTCGTATGGCAAAGATTGTCCTCTTTAACAAGAAATAAATATGAGTCCCAAAAACTTGGCCTGATTAGGTACTCATTTACATAATATTGTTGGTGAAAAAACCCCTATGAGGAAAAGCCAACAATGTGAGGCTTGTATTCATATGGTGAAGATTGTCCTCCTAATACAATATATAGCTAGTAAAAAACCCCTATGGGAAAAACCCAACTATGAGAAGAAGAGAGGCATGTCTTCATATGGCGAATATTGTCCTCTTTAACAAGAAATAAAGATGAGTCCTGCCAACTTGGCCTGATTAGGTACTCATTTACATAATATTGTTGGTGAAAACCCCTATGGTGAAAAACCAACAATGTGAGTCTTGTCTTCGTATGGTGAAAATTGTCCTCTTTATACAAGAAAAAAAGATGAGGCTCGACAACTAGGCATGATTAGGTACTCATATACAATAAATAGTTGGTGAAAAAACCCTTGTGGGAAAAAACCAACTATTAGAAGAAGATTATCGTCATAATTCCAATCAATGCGGTTGTATAACTCTAAGCTTATCTTGCAACTGAAGGTAATGTGGAGAAGGAAATGACTTGGTGAAGATATCTACAATTTATGCCTCAGTTGGAATATATTCCAAGTGTATGTTGCTGCTCTGAATATGCTGCCTTATGAAGTGCATGTGTATCTCAATGTGCTTGGTTCACTGATGTTCAAATGGATTGCATGGAATATAAATTGTGCTCTGATTGTCACACCAAATATTTATAGGATGTTCATGGGTGAAACCAAATTCTCTCAGAATTTGACGAAGCCAAAGAGCTTCTTGACTAGCCAAAATTGTTGCCCTGTATTCTGCCTCTATAGAATATAGGGCTACTTCTTGTTATTTCTTGCATAACCAGGCTATTGGTGAGGAACCAAGGCAAAATACATAGCTTGAGGTGTAATATCTATCTTCTACTAAACCTGCCCAATCTGAATCTGTGTAACCAATTATATCCATGGATTTTCCCTTGTAGAAGAGCCCATAGTGAGTAGTGCCCTGCAAGTAACGGAGGATTCTTTTGGTTGCTTGCCAATGACTGAAGTGAGGTTGATTAGATAATCTAGATATGAGGCAAACATCATATGAGATGTCTGGGTGAGTATGAGTAAGATATAGCAAACTTCCTACAAGATGACAATATAGAGTGGCATCACAAAGAGAGGATGAGAAGGAAGTACTAAGATTAATGCCAGATTGAAAGGGGGTAGGAGAGGGTTTACAATTTGTCATTTTGAATCTTTGTAGAAGATCTAGAGTGTAATTTTATTGGCACAAAGAAATACCTTCATCTGTTTGACTTATTTGGATCCTAAGAAAGTAATGAGCTTTACCTAGATCAGCCATTTTAAATTTTTCAGAGAGGGAGTCTTTTATAGTTTGAATGTGAGTCAAGTTACTACTAGTGAGAAGGAGGTCATCAACATATAGGACAAGAATGGTGATTTTGCCTTAATTTATCCAAATGTAAACTATGTTATCATACTCACAACGAGAAAAAATTGCTGAAAGGAGTCCATATTTTCATACCAAGCTCTAGGGGCTTGTTTGAGGCCATAGAGAGACTTTTTAAGACTACAAACAAGAGAGGAGTCTTGAGTGAAACCAGTAGGTTGTTCCATGAATATATCTTCATTTAAATATCTATGTAAGAAATAACTTTTTACATCCATTTTATAGACTAGCCATTTATGGGAAGGAGCCATAGCAAGAACCAATCTAACAGAATCCATTTTAGCAACTGGAGCAAAGGTTTCTACATAATCAATACCTTCAATTTGAGAAAAATATTTTGCTACAAGACGAGCCTTGTGTTTTTCTATTTCTCCATTAGGCCCATATTTGGTTTTGAAGATCCATTTACAATGAACTAATTTCCTTCCTTTAGGTAAGGGAACTAAATCCCAAGTCTTGTTTTTGATCAAGGAAGAAAATTTGTTTTCCATGGCATCACCCCATTCCTTAATACCTGAGGCTCATTTCAAGGATTGAGAATCAGAGGAAATAGACTGACATACAAGACCAATGCCTATGGGGTTGGATGATCTAGTTGAAGGAAGATTTTGGATGTAAGGAGTAGCTTCTTTAACAATGGTGCGGGCCCATTTTGGCATAAAGGAAGGAGTTGAAGGAGTTGAAAGACATTGAGATGGAGTTATAGGTTCTTCATCTTGATTATCAATGACCAAGTTAACTTCATGAGTTGGTTCTTATAAATATTGAGGTTCTACTATAGGATAAGGCTCAATGGAGGAAGATGGCTTTTGAGGATATTTTTGAGGGAATTATTCATCAAATTGGACATTCCTATGAAATAAACCTCATGAGTTGAGGGATCAAGAAGTATGTATGCTTTCAATTATTCACAATAACTAACAAATATGAGTTTTTTGCTTTTCTTATTAAAAGCCTTCATTTTCTTCTTTGGGATGTGAGCCCAAGTAGTACACCCAAAGATATTGAAGTATGAAACATCTAGTTTTGAGCCAAACACTACTTCTTCAGGAGTTAAATGGTCAAGAGCTTTATGAGGTGTACGATTTTGAATATAATTTGCACAGTGAATAGCTTTTACCCAAAAATATTTTGGAAGATCTCTTGAATGGAACATACAATTTGCCATATCTTTTAGGGTTCAGATTTTCCTTTCTGCAATGCCATTTTTCTAAGGATTATGGGAGACAAAATGTTGATGAATGATATCATGACTTGAAATAAATATGGAGAACTCATTACTACAATATTTGCCCCATTATCAGTGTGAATCTTCTTGATTTTGCAAGATGCCTGATTTTAAACTAAGGCTTTAAAAAATTTAAAGTGGGATAAAACATCACTTTTATATTTTAGAAATTAGACCCAGGATCTTCTAGAAAAATAATCAATAAAGGTTAGAGCATACTTTACTCCTTTGAAATATGGTTCAGGAAAGGTAATTAAGTCACTATGGATTAAATCTAGAGGGGATGAAGTTTTTGGAGAACTACTTGGGTGGAAAGGATCTTGATGTTGCTTTCCAAGAGCACATCCATGACAAACTCCATTACTATAAGAGACTTGGGGTAAACTTGTTACCATATCATGGGTTATCAAATTTTTTAGGTAGTTGTAACTAAGATGACCAAACCTTTCATGCCAAATTTGACTTTCAAGATCTCCATGAGCCATAAAACAGGAGGTTTCTTCTAGATTTTGGAAGCCTTTGAAGTGAAATAGATGAGATTTATGATCGATATTTCCTTTGGCTATAAGAGAATGGGGATCTTCGAAGTCTCTTATGTCAACTCCTATTGGGGAGAAGAGAACCATTTTATCCTTTACAAAAGTACAAATCTTATAGACGAAGAGGAGATTGGTGGTAATGTTTGGAACATAGATTACATTGTTTATAGAGCCACCATAAATGGTTATGTCCCCTTTTCCTTTGATAGGGATAAAGGAAGAGTCACACAATTCTATGCTACAAGTAGAGCTAGAGGATATAGAAGAAAAAGATTTATCTTAAGCAGTCATGTGATGAGTAGCTCCAGAATATAGGACCCAAAAATAAGAGGAAGAATTGGAGGTTTTTTCTTCAATAGTAAGGGCTTTTCCTATTTGCTTTTTATTGTCTATATTTTGATATTTTATAGTTGCCTCTAGTTGCTGTAATCTTTTCCATCATTTGTTTACAGAGTGACCATTCTTTTTACAGTGAGTACATGTTATGAGGGTCTTTTCCTTATTTTTGAATTTTTATTTAGAAGAGGTGGAGGCTACTAAGGCTTTAGAGGAAGATGAAGAAGAAGATATTTCATATCTAGAAAGTTTGGTTTCTTCCCTAGTTAATATATCATAGAATTATTCTAAAAAATATATTTTAAAGTTTGTACCAAGAGTGTCTTTGGTAGATATAAAGGTGGTATCAAATATTTTAAAAACACCATTTAGCTTAAAAAGGATTAGATAAATGCATTCCTCTTCAGTCTTAGTCTTCCCACTGCCTTTGTATTGAGTGAGGATTTCTTTGAACTTAGTGAGGAAGTCAACAATACTACTAAAATATTTAGGAGACAAAGATGTTAGTTCTGCTTCTAGTTGCATTGATCTCATCTGATCTACTTTTCCAAACAAGGTCTTTAGTTTCTCCCAACTTTCATGAGGAGTTTTCCAATCTGTAATGTGAAACCACAAACTTTCATGAACATTAGAGCTAATAATACCCATAGTTTCATGCATTTTTCCTTTATGAACAAAAAATCCATACTATTTCTCAAATTCAGGTTACTTTTCTTCTAACAAATGAGTAAGGCTTTTTTGAGATATAATATTTTAGGTTTCCAAGTTTAAAAGTTATGAGGGGTGAGAGGTTCAATTGAATTCATCATCTTAAAAGGTTTGAAGATTTAATAAACCAATATACCCCCCCTTAGAACTTCAAAAATTAGATTAATACAAAAGGTTAAGGTTGATGAAGCTTTTCAATATTAAAATAACTCAATATACCCGCTCCAACGAGAGGAAAACTATAAGTATAATGAGTTTTGAGTATTTTTTTCTTTTGAATTGCCAATTCTAAAGAACACAATATTATACTGAGAAGGGAGGGTGAATAATATAAGACCACTTTTTACTTTTCTTTCCCAAACAATATTAATCAATATAATCAATGACAATATCAATAGAAATAATCAAAGCAATGCACCAATCATCACACACTATAGAGACACAAATTTAACGTGGTTCACCAAGTGTGGGCTACCTCCATAGAGAAAATATTTCTTCTAAATATTTCTCAAATAATATCTTGGGAATATTTCCCAATTTACAATGTTTATGGACCTCTGTCCAAAGGATATGTTGATACCCTAAATCTCAAGGTGCAAATTTTACGAATCTATCATTACGCTTCACCAACAAAGTGGGACTTAAGTCTCACTCATATTGAACATGCCTACAATAGGGCCCTACATTCTTCTACAGGTCACTCACCTTTTGAGGTTTGTATGGGATTTCAGCCCTTGGCACCTTATGAGTTACCTTTGTCTTTGCCTTCTCCTATCACTTCACATATTCAAAAGGAGCAAGACAAGGCTCACTCATTTATTCAGCACTTGCACAATCTGCAATCAAAGGTGATTGATATTTTGCAAAAGACACAGTAGCAGCAGAAAAAGGCCATGGATCGACATCGCATTCCTCATCCATTTTAAGTTGGTGACAAAGTTTGGTTGCATCTTGACAAGCGACGTTTTACTAATAAGACTCATAGTAAAATCAAACCGATTCACTATGGGCCTTATACTATTCTTCAATAGTTTTCCGAGAATGCTTTCCGCCTTGATATTTCCACACACTTGGGAATTCATGATGTCGTCAATGTAGATCTTTTGAAGTTGTACTTTGAATCTACATTGGAGACTGCCCTAGCTATCAATCATCCTATGGACGTGGTTCCTGATTCTCAGTTACCATTGGATTCTGATTAGATCTATGACACAAAGACTCGACAGACTCACCAGGGGTCTACCACCTCATATCTTGTGGCTCGGTGAGGATGGCTGTTGCATCAAGCTCGTTGGATTTCTTTTCATCAGATGTCCCGTGACTTTCCTACTCTTCTGAAAACATTGGAGGTCAATGCTTCTATTGTGGGGAGGCATGATGAGGATTGATGTTTGATCACTCATATGACCCCTCTAGTAGTTCCTAGCTAGGTTTACATAGTTTATTTCTTGCAAATTAATAATTGTAAGTGAGTCTCCTTCTCACATGTACTTGTGGGCACTAGTTATCTTCTAGTTGTCATTTAGAGTGTTAGTTAGTAAGTGTGAACTCAAAGTAGGAAGTGTGTACTTCAAGATAGCTAAAATGGATCTTATAGTTAGCATTATTCCTTTCCTCTTAACTTAGAAGTTACGTGCATTCTCCTTTGCACTTTTGTAGCTTATGGTTAAGCATATTGGATCAAATCTATGATTTGATGGGTTTGGTTATGTATTTTGGGCCATTAGAGCCTATATAATGAGTTTGTAAATAATATGAAGTTAGTTGTATTTTCAATCCTTTTCACCAAGTGGCTTATTCCACAAGAATATTGGAGTCCTTAGATGTGTTATGGAGACAAAGAAATAAAATATTATAGGGGAGTTTCATTCTGGTCTATCAGTCGGTCACTATGCAGGAAGGCCCATGGTACTTAAGATCATTAAAGTAGGCTATTTCTTGCCTATTCTCTTTTCATATGCATTCAAGGTCAGTCAGAACTGTGATAATTTCTAGCTATATGTGGGTAGAATTAGGAAGGCATCTTTGTCCCTTCATCCCATACAGGTCAAAGCACCATTTCAAAAATGGGGATTAGACTTTATTGGGGTTATTGATCCTATTTCTTCTACCCAACACAAGTACATTCTAACTACAACAGACTATTTCACCAGTGGGAAGAGGCTATTTTGACGAGGAAGGTATATCAGGCCACAATTATTTCATTTATGAAGGGGTTAATTACCTACTTTGGCATCCCAAATATAATTATGATAGATAGTGGGATCCCCTTTATTGGTACTAAAATTAGTGAATTCGCAAGTAAGTATGGCATTTATCTGAAAACATATTCTAACTACTACCTGTAGAGGAATGTCTTGGCCGAATGTACAAATAAAAATCTACTAAGACTTTTAAAGAGGATCCATGGAGACAACATGAGGAGTTGGCATCTACTGCTGAACCAAGCATTATGGGCAAATCACATCTCGATCAAGAAATCAATAAAAACTTCCCCTTATTCTCTGGTATATAGTAAGGAGGCAATTTTACCTATACCCATTGAATTGTCTGTCCTCTGACCCTTGTATATGCTCACCGATGAGGAAGATGAAGTTGATCCTATGAGAACCAGACTAGCACAACTCCTATAACTAGAAGAAGAAAGATATAAGGTATACAATGCTTCCATGGAACATGCAAGGATGACATAGAAATGGTTCACCAAGAAGACATATGAAAGGGCATTTAAAGTCAGCGATCTAGTGTTGAAATGGAATTCAAATAAAGTAAAGCCTAGCAAGTATCATAATTTTGAAGCTATAAGGAAAGGTCCATTTCAGATTTCGGGGGTGAAATCAGTCAATGCTTATTATCTTCAAGATATGGATGGCCGAGAATTACCGATTCTAGTAAATGGTCTTCATCTGAAGGCTTATTATCACTAAAATTTTTGGAGAACAAGTATGTATATATGTACAGATGTTTTCTTTTATTTTTCAAGTATTTTATGTTTATAAAAAAAAAAAAAGAGAAAAGAGACAAAGAAAATGAGTGATTTTATTCTACCCCTAACATGTGATTTCACCCCGAAAGCACATCCTCATTAGGTAAAAATTAATTTCACCCCAAAAAGGGTTCTCAAGAATTCATTTTTATTTTGGGTGAAAATCATTGAAATGAACTTTGGCAAGGTGAGTTCGAGAGCAAAGTGAAGGAATTTTATTAATGGAGTAAAAGGGGGGAAGAATCACATCAAATATATATATATATATATATATATATATATATATATACATAAAATACAAAAATAAATAAAAATAAAAAATAAATTAAAAAATATATATAAAATAAAATATACTTTCACCCCAAGTGAGGGTGAAAATCATTTTCACCTCTCTTTAGGGTGAAAGGAGAAAAAAAAAAGACGAGAAGTAAAAATTTTAATTTTTGCCCAAGTTAAAATCTCACCGTGCAGTTTTATTTTTGGGGGTGAAATTCGATTTCGAGGCTAAACTCCCAAAATGGAAAATCAAAGGGAAGAAAATTGTATGCATTTTAAAAACTCTCAGTTAAAAATAAATAAATAAAATATATCCCAAATGAAGGGCAAAACTGATTTTTAATTTGCTGTTCCAATAAAAGCAATGGCAGTTAAAGCTTGTTTTTTTTTAGCAAGGCATTTTTTTGGGTGAAATCAAAGAAGAGGAATTGTTTTAAAAGGGAAACCAAACTTATGGATTTTCCAGGAAATTAGGGAAAACTATTTTCGAGTGCCTTTTGAATGAAGAAGCAAGTTGCAGAACTATTTTCTCTTGGTGACGAGTTTTAGCAAAGGAAGTGTGCCTAGGAGATATCTTTGTCGATAAGGAATGATTTCGGAGCACCATTTGATGTTTTTGGAAGAGGAAGTGCAACCGAAGTAAATTTATTTCATCGCTATTCATCCTAGGTCATGATTTGATATATCCAAGTGGCAAAATTGAGTAATTTTCATTCTAAAGGAATCCTTCATTGACACATGGTTTTTCTCATTCCCGAGGCTAGACGTTGATATCCGAGGTGCACTTTTCAAGATAGAGGTGGCCAAAGAACGAGGTTTGAGGAATATTTTGAGTGAGTGGAGGTTCATGATAGTTAGAAAATTATTAAGAAATCATACCCAATGAGAGAATCAAGATGTACGTTCACTCAATTTCTTTGAAAATCAACACATGCATTAAATCCGGTAGTTGAAGGTGCAGTTATAAATTTGGTGCATCCGTAGTTTGGAGGTAAATTTTTTTATATATTTTTTGGAGCATTTTCGTATTTGATTGCTTGAGTGCAGGAATTATAGGGTGTCTAAGAATTATCAAATATGGGTAAAAAAGCTATAGAATCGAAGAAAGCTACAAAATCGAGGAAGGTGCAGAAGAAAGCTGAGCGAGGAAAGAAGTCCAAAAAAGCCAGGTGAAATGAAAATGTTGACTTGGATCCATATTTCAACATGCTAGCTTATGTTGGAGACTACGTTATTTCGAATAAGGGTATTGAGAAATTGTGCAAGGATGTAGATCTTGTAGTTAGACAAAGGTTAACATCAGAAATTCCTCTCATTGTTGCATACCATACTTAGCTTTTCTGGTATTTGTGCACACTAGTTCATTATTGCCCAAAGTTGGTAGAGGCAATTTTGAAATTTTATAATCCCAACACTAGAGCTGTCTAGAACGCATAAGGAAAAGTATTATTAACTATTTCATCTAATGATGTCTGAGAGGCATTTGCTTGTGAGATTAAACCTCCTTCTAATTTTTCTTTTAAGAATTCCATCTTGGTGAATGAGAGGAGAAATTTTAGTCAACGATAACACTATGCCGATTTATGGATAGCCAACTGATAAAGACGCCCCAACATGGTGAATTGCCGAATTTACCAAAGCCATTGATAGATTTCAAGAGCTCAGATTTATTTTCTATGGTGACTTGGGTTGTGGGCCTTCTGAATAATTCAATAGTGCACAAGTGATAAGTAACATTGGTGCAATGGATTTCACATGTTGAATTCTATGCCTCCACTACAATGACGGTGAGGACAAACCTCATTTTATTTTATTGGGATGACTACATTAACAAAAGGATGCATACCCAACTGGAGAAAATGCAGAGTGAAGGAGCCATGGAATTCAAGCATACATCATTCTTAATATGGTATTTCTTCTTTCACATGTATCAAAAATTTTCTTTCATAGCAGTTAGGTAGGTTGACAGAGAAAATAGGAGATTGCCAATGTATTTTTGTACCTCCAACTTGTCGAGGAATGAATCATTTTATAATTTTAACTATATTTTTATGGGTCCTACCCTGGAGCTAATTTTTTGCAAGTGTGAAAGGGTACCGAGGGAAATGAGAGAGGAAATTATCTCAAATGATAAGAGGGATGTATTTTTTCTAATGTATGGCATCATTCTGCACATTTTTTGCTCTACCAGAAAGCTAGTTCTTCTTCCATATTTTTCCATAGGTCACCTTTTTGTGTTGGAGGTTTTTCACCAGCATGACTCTATCAATGACGTTTATGGGGAAGGACAAGGAAAAAGAATCACGTGCACTATGCATTTTTTGCTTCAGAGGCATTGAGGTGAGCTAGGTGGGCCAGAATCAGTTAGTTACCAAAACCTTCTACAACATCGATATGGTGGAGTTGTCATAGCAATGGAAGTACGATTCTTTGGTCATTTTATAGAGCAAATTAATGTCAATATTTTTCATTGTTGCCCTAAAAAAATATTGAGAAACACAAAAAAAATCTAGAGGGGTATTATTTGGAATGGCACATGGAAAATATGATGTCACTCCCACCATGGTATGAATTTTATGAGATGGATGCGAGTACAAACCTGTAGTGCATAAGCATCAAATTCCTCCTCTAGGTTTATTTAATAAAATTAAAGATCAGTTTTTGGGTTGGTCTGAAGAAAATATTACATACTAGTGGATTATGAAGGCTCATAAGGGAAAAAATGGGTCGCCATATGGCCTAGTGATGGATGAATTTTTTTTTGACACTTATGATGAGTTTTACACCAGTTATCATCTAATAATTTTCATTGGTATTGTACCTTGAAGTTTTCAAAAATTCAATATTGAGGAAAGTGTGGCCGAAGAAGAACACATCGTGACCTAGGAAGTGCCACTTGTAGAAGAGGAAGAATGACAAGTGCTAGAGGATCCACTACAACATCAAGCAAAAGGAAAATATGAAAAGCTACCCATTATAAATATCTTTAAGAAGTGGAGGACTAGTGTACTTTTGTCAAATACTCCCACTATAGTTCTGGTTGAACGAATAGAAGTGTTAGAATCTATCCCCTTGGTCCAGACATATTTGTTGGGCCAAAGTTTTGATATTATAAATCTTGAGGATGAAATTGTGATGGAGACAAAGGACTAGGCAAAGAAGGAGCTAGTATTGTAACCACCTTCATCCTCATCAGTTCAAATGGCATCAGAGCCCAAAGGTACAATTTGTCCCTCTTCTCCTATTCTCGAGTAGTTGGTGACTGTTAGTTCTCATCCTTTAGTTTCTACTTATGTTTCACCTCCATCTGGTATACCTTCCACTTCACTTTTTCTTCCTATCTCTTATCCAGTTACCAATCACCAATGCTCTCTCTTCTTTTATTACCATTTCTTCTACTTCCCTTTATTTGAGTTCTTTTGCATCTACTTCGAACCCATTTTTGCTTCCTGTATCTTCCATTATGGTAACCTCCACTATAGCTATAAGTACACAAGCTTCACCTCGAATGAGTATAACCATGGCCAAATATATTTTTTCCATTTCCATTACCACCTTCACTTCATCAATCGTTCCCACTATGCCAGTTTCCACTTCCCTCAAGTCCATTCTACAATGGGATCATTTCCCTTTTACAATTTTTTGTAGTTGTAAGTGTTTTCCAAATTAGAGATGGAGGTTGTAATAGAATAACCTATTGTAGCAAAGATCAACCAAGTCCATATAATTTTATCATAGTGGTTGAAGAGTCATAAAAGAAGGGAGGCTCTAGTTCCAGCAAAGCCATTGAAGAAATTTGCTTTTAATCCTAGCACCATTGAAGACCACACAGTTAAAATGTTTCCTTAGGTTCAGAAGCCTCAAGGAGAGATGGCTTTGAGTGACTACACTTATGAGTTCATCACGAAGGACCTTACAAATATTGACACTATGGATAATATGGGGAACATTCAAGTAGATATGATATCCTTGTACCTACATGGCAAGCACTACAAGAAGTGATTTTTAAAGGCTAAGGTTAAGATCACCGAGTTGGAGGAGACTTTGGCTATAAATTGAGCATATTTATAGCTTGTAAAGTTAGAGCTGACTCTTTGGTAGAATAATGTGGAAGATTTAGAGAGTTAAAAAGTACTATGAGGTCAAGGAAGGCATAGAGCAGTAGGTTGAGGCATTGAAAGGCAAACTCTAGCATTTGTAGGATCAGTTGGTCGTGAAAGCAACACAAGCAATTATTTTGACCAAGGAAATGTTTAAGTAGGCATGCAACTAGTTACTTGTTGACTGTAAAACCATGGTTATGAAAGTGACACAGGTCCTCATGTACCTACAGGAGATATAGACAGTTGTCTCATATGATCAGCACATAGTGGAGTATGACGAAGAGCACGTAGAGCCCATCCTAGTGAAGGTGATGCAAATTCAGACGCTGGCTAGATCGGATATTAGATTCCATCCCATGAGCAACATGGCCTGAGATTGGGCAAGTGCTAAGGTCATACTATGCTAGTATTTTTCTAAGTTGGACTAGGTTAAGGAGGCTCATAAGCTACTTGATGTATTTGAGTAGGAGAGAAGATTTTCAACACACTACTTTAATGTAGTAGATGATAATGGTTTCCATAGTTTAATTGATGATGAGGGGAATATTCTATCAAAGGATGACCTAGAAGCAGTATGGATAATTTTTTTTTTATGATACCTCCAAAGTTGACAATTGGGATGATCCTCTCACTGAAGACCATGTGTTTCCCTTGATAAGGAAACTTACGTGTATCGAATATGATTTACTAGAGCTCAACCAACAGGTAAATTACATTGATATGGAGTAAATGGAGACTTTTAGGTACCTTGTGGATTCACTTAATGGCCTGGAGTTGATCAATGGAGATGCTTGGTCCAAAGCTATTACAATGTATGAGTCTACAGTCGCTCATATTTCAGCGTAGGAAGAAGCCATAGAAAAGGAGAGTGAGGAGAAGAATGTTGAAGCAAGAAATAAGTAGTCTTATGCATCGGGTGGAGCAGACACCTAATACCAATGAATAAAGTCCTAGGTTCAATTGCATCCATGCGAGCTAGATTCCTCGAGAGCCACCAAAAATGTTGGCAGTTTTGTCATCTTGAGACATTAAATTTTGTTAAAATTATATTGATGATTTTTATTGTAAAAAGGTGAAGTATAATGAATAATGTAGCACTTCATATTTTTGCCAATGTGTTTTATTGTAGTTATTTTTGTTTCAAATTCCCTCCTTTGAATTTTCATGAACACTGTATCGTAAAATAATGGAGTTTTAAAAAAATAGAATTAATGTCATGGATAAACATAACAAATAAATGATGATTAGATGTTTTTCAAATAGCAAAGAGCATTAGCAACACTAGTAGGAAAAGAAATAGAAAAGAGTTCTCCTTGAGAGAGGTGAAAGTCATTTTCATCCTCCTTAGGGGTAAAAAATAGTAGCAGAAGTGATTGCATCCAAAAGAATCAAAATTTCTGAAAAAATGCCCGAGGAAAGAACAAAAGATGTGTTTTCACCTTAAATGAGCATAAAAAGTAGTTTCACCTTTTTTTGGGGTGAACATTAGTTTAAAATAATAGTAGAGCAAAAATTGTGATGCCACGGACTTATGAGGTGTTGGGCAACTCCAAAGGTAAAAAATCCTGTGAAACGTCATGAAAAGAAAAGGTACAAGCTAGTCAAAGAAAATGTCAAAGGTAGGTTTACCCCAAAAGAAGGGCAAAAATCCTTTTTGCCTTTCTTTGGGGTGTAAATTAATTTTAAAAAAAATTATGGACCCATCATTGGTAATATGAGATAAGAGTTAAGGTTTGTTCGCCCCAAAGGAGGGGTAAAAATCTTGGGCGCTCCTCTTTGGGGTGAGCATTGTTTTAAAGTGCAAGTGGCCACATCAGCCATAAGATTTAGAAAATTTAATGTCAAAAGGAGGCCTATCACCCCAAGAGAGGGGTGAAACCCCCTTTCACATCTCTTTAGGGTGAAACATAACATGAAGTGGAGTTTAAAAGATAAGCGTGTTGTGGGGCCCTCTTTTAAATATGTTGGTATTTTCATCCAGGGTGAGGTAAATATAAAAAGGGGAGCACTTGTTGCGAAGCTAAGGCATAGTTGAATCAAAGGCACCCTTGTCGAGAGGCACCACACAGTTTCACCCTTTTAGAGGGTGAATGGATATTTTAAAATAGGCTTCGAATGAAAAAAGTTTGCAATGCACACTCATCCTAGATCAAAGCAGTCAAAGTCAATATCATCTCCCGGATGGGGTAAAAATCCTTGTCACCTTCCTCTGGGGTGAAATCAATTAATTTTGCTATTATTTAAAATTGCAAATGTAATTTTTGTCCTTTTCAATGATGAAATTAAAATGCAGATAAAAATGAAAGTGTTTTCTTTCGAGAAAAAGAGTATTATAAGAGGAACGACGTTGTTGTTGTCGCCCATTATGGCCCCAAAAAGGCTTTTTGCCTTATTTTTGGGTAAAATCAATTTCTTTGCATTATTCTCAAGGGTTTTGTTTCCCAAGGTGCTATTTATGTAAATTCTCTTGGGAAGGGTCAAGGAAGGATGGAATTTAATTTTTGAAGCAATGCAAGCAGCATTTCAGGGATTTCTACTTCGAATTTGTAATATCACATGTTGTTCTGGTTCATTTCCAATGCACCACCCACCAACCTTTTTGTTTCTCAAGATAAATTTAATGCTCATTAGAATTTTTTGGTTAAAGTGGAGTTTCAAGGTGCAATGGTGAAGCGAATTCAAAGACTAAGCTTCTAATTTTTAGGTAGCTTCATTGTGTCCCAATGCACCGATGCCCAAGTCTACTTTCCATCATTTAATTATTTTGATTTCTCATTTGATTCTCCCACTAAATTCAGATCGCTGCTTCCATGGAAAATGTTTTGACTAGAACATAACTGATGTTGAGGAGGAAATTATTCTCGTTGGTTCTTGATCTACCAGAATTTTGTTTGTAAGTACTTTAAATGAAAGAGGTGCAACCCTCTATAAATACTAATCATTTTCATGTAAGAAATAAGGATGGACACTCTGCAAAAAATACTTCAAGCTTTTTTGCATCAATAGAAAGACTTCAGCTTCTAGTTCTGTGAATAGTGTTGCATTTAATGATCCTTTGTATGTCATTTCTGATTATATTCATCTTTGTTATTTGTCGTGTTTAAATTATGCATTTGAAATTAATCTCTTTGGGTGAGGGAATGAATACTGAGGTGCACTTTTGAAGTTGTGATTGCAATATTTTAAGTAGTTTATGTGCTTTTATTTCTATTGTATGCTAATCACCACTTGATCTAAATTTTGGTTGTTAGTCTATCCCCATCCTACACTTCCATATTATAACCATATTGCCTTGTTTCTTTCCTATTACCCTAGTATTTAAATCAGAGTATATGAGAAAGGAAGACAACCCTCTCTGTAGATTGGCCCAAAGGATATTTATCTCCTTTAGTCTTTCAATGTTGGATAGGTCTAGGATGCACAAAACATAGATTTTGTAACTAGGTGGATTCATACTCAATAGTTAGTCCCATCAAACAAGGGAGCCTTATTTGATAAAAACCCTTCCTTATGAGCCATGTGTGTTCCTGTAAGATATTTGTTCAAGTTGTTAGACTTTCATGAAGGAACTATCTATGATACCAATTGAAGAACACAAGCTTATACTGAGATGGGGGTGAACAATATAAGTTAAAACTTTTTACTTTTCTTTCCAAAGTAATATTATCCAATATTATTAATTGCAATAATGAAACAATGCACAAATCATCACACACATAAGAGACACAAATTTAACATGGTTCACCCAATGTGGGCTATGTCCATAGAGAAAATATTTCTTATAAATTTTCTCAACAAATCTCTTGGGAAAAAATTCCCTATTACAATGTTTATGTACACCAACCCAAAGGAGACACCAATCACCTATGCTCTGGTTCATGGACCTCTATCCACATGAGACACCAATCCCCTTTGCTCTAGTTTGTGGACCTCTATCCACATGAGACACCAATCCCCTTTGCTCTGGTTTGTGTACCTCTATTCATAGGAGACACCAATCCCATTTTCTTTCGTTCATGGACATCTATCCATAGGAAATACCAATCCCCTTTGCTATGATATACTTCAAGCCTTTACACAAGGCTTACTCAAATCTACACCAAAACCTACTCAAATATACTCACGATACCTATTTAAATTAGTTCACCAAACCTGATCAAATATGCTCATAACTCTATGTAGCCTACATAAAGGGCTTGCTCAAATATGATCACCAAAACCTACTCAAATATGCTCCAAGCCTACAAAAAAGGCTTGCTCAAATCTGATCACCAAAACCTTCTCAAATCTACCTCAATAATCTGCTCAAATCTGCTCACCAAACCTACTCAAATTAGCTCACCAAACCTGCTCAAATTAGCTCACCAAACCTACTCAAATTAGCTCACCAAACCTGCTTAAATACTCTCACCAAACCTGATCAAATCCACTCACCATCAATGATCAAACCTGCTCAAATCTACTTCAATGCTACTCACAGAACTTGCTCAAATATTCTCAAATATTGCATACAAACACTGCTTATATCCTTATCAAAAGTGCTTTCTTTGACTAAAGTAATTCAAACATATTCTACCCAAAATTCGTTTATCTTCATGAACATATGAAGAATGATATGTTTTGGACATTTTGAGTAATTAAGTTGTCATTGATGTCAAGAGTCAGTTTCAGTGAGCAATGAAAGAAGTGGTTCTGAAATCAGTGCAAAGGAAAATCCATGCCCAGTTGGTTAGATCCGGTTCCAGGTGGTCAAATGAGGTTCAAAGAGCAATAAAGAGGCCCAAGCAAAATAATATTATAATATTTTATTATAATATTTTATTATAATATTAAAAGGGGAGATTTAAATTAATTATAAATTAATTTAAATAATTTTATTATAAATTAATTTATTAATTAATTTAATTAACTTCTAAAGTTATTAAGTTAATTATTAATTAATTATAATTTAATTATAAAATTAATTTATGTTAATTAAAATAATCCTAAAGTTAGGATTATAAAATTTATTTTATAATTCGAATTTGAAAATTTGAATTATTCAATGACATTTTCAAAGCTTGGTCTATGCATATAAAAATGGGGGCAAGACTTTATCAAAACCCATCCATACCATTCGTATGTGCTATGCTCTCAAAAATCATGCACAAAGGGAAGAAGTAATTCATGTTTAAAAGTTTTTGGTGGTAGACTAAAGGACAAAGAGGAGCGGAGCTCCTTCTCCATCGCATAGTGTGGTGTAGTGCAGCTGGAAATCATGGGAGGCACTAAGGTTGGCAGACTTGTGTTGCAAGGTTTGAAACCCATTGGCTTCGATTTTACAAAGCAGGGGTGATATTTTTTGTTGAGTGTTGTGCCATCAGGGAAGCCATAAAGAAAAAGTGCTAGCTTTCCTCTTTGTGGGAAGACACGTAGCCCATGTGGTGGGCTAGTGCCCTGATAAGGCACTCGACTGGAGAGATTTTGTGTTCGAACCCCGTTGAGGCTCTTTTTGCATAGAGAGGTATGCTCTCATGATTTATCAAGGTTAATTACTATGTTTTAGATTTGCTAAAGGTTGAATAGAATAAATATTTTGAAGGCTGCAAAGTTTATTTTTTAAATTTTGATTAATAAGAATTTTAGGGAGATAAAGGGATAGGAAGTATTAATTTTTGAGGGTTTGATTTTGGAGGTTGTTAATTAAAAGATTGGATATTATAAGGAGTATTTGAGTAATTAATTTTTTGTATGCTTTGATGATTGCTAATTTCAAAGGAGTAATAAGATGTATTTGAGTTTGATTATTTTTATGATTGAGAAATACTTCTGAAAAGAGTTAGTGTGATATTTTTGTCATCTAACCATTGAAATTTGTAAAGAATAAAATTGTGTTTAAGACAGGTTTTAAGGTCATTTTATTCATAAAATAAAAGTGTATGGGCACATCTTCCTAGTGAGTGATTGTTGAATGTTGTGAATTCTAAGTTGGAGTGAAAAGGGTTGTTTGATAAGAATTGTTTAGTTTGGTTTGTCTGAGTGAGATTTGATGATAAAAACCTTGTTTTATAAGAATTATTGGAAATATTGAGTAAATATTTCATATGCTTGAACTAGGGTTTGTGCAAAGAACATGAGTATCATTGTTATGTGAAGTTGTAAAAGAACATGAGTATCATTGTTATGTGAAGTTGTAAACTATCTTGAACTAGATTTTGTGAAAGAACATGAGTATCATTGTTATGTGAGAATTACTTGATAAGCATTGTTGTTGAAGTGATTGGTTGAGTGAAGAAATTGAACTAGGGTTTGCAAATATCATGAGGATCATTGTTATGTGAGGATTACTTGATGAGCATTGTTGTTGAAGTGATTCGTTGAGTGGATTTGGTTGAATCTAGTCAAGTGGATGTGTTGAAGTGATAGTTCAAGTTTCGTGAAACAAATTGTTCCATAATTATTTGAGAAAGAGGTTGTGTGTTTGTGAATGTGAAACATATTGAGTCTCT
This sequence comes from Wollemia nobilis, assembly GCA_028583015.1. Lineage (NCBI taxonomy): Eukaryota > Viridiplantae > Streptophyta > Pinopsida > Araucariales > Araucariaceae > Wollemia > Wollemia nobilis. The sequence goes on along the minus strand of JAQPPZ010016712.1, from coordinate 463,587 downwards.
AACAATTATCTATATGTTTCTATGGTAAAAATAGAGATTGAAAGTGATTGAGAATTGTTGTGAATGTGAAGCATATTGAGTCTCTAACAATTATCTATATGTTTCTATGAGATTGGACAAGTTCTAGTGAGGACTTATTGAGTAGATTTGAGGTAAGTCTTATAGAAGACTTGTGGATAGATTTGTGTGAGCTTTTGTGGAAGCTTACAATACAAATATTGTTGAGCAGATTGGAAAAGTTCTTAGAGAAGATTTGTGGACATAATTATATGAGATTTTGTGGAATCTTACAATACATATATTATTGAGTAGATTGGACAAGTTCTAAAAGGACTTGTGGACGAAAGAGTGAGATTTTATGGAATCTTACAAGGTATATTTAAGACAAGTATTTGAGAAGGCTTATGAGCCGAGTTGTTTGATTGATTTGTTCAAACCTTGAGTTAAGGTTTGGGGTAGATCTAGTAGAGTTAATTTGTGATTAAGTCAAGCTTTGTGTTAAGGCTTGAGGACAAATATTGAGGATAGATTTATGCTAGAACAAAGGACTGTATTTAGTATAGATCAGAGGACAGAGATTGATGATAGATTTGTGCTAGACCTAAGGACTATGTTTAGTGCATATTTGAGGATAGAGCTTGGTGCAGATTTGAGGATAGGTTTATGCTAGTCTAGAGATAGAGATTGAGCATATTTATACTAGACCGAAGGACTATGTTTAGTGTAGATTTGAGATAGAGCTTTGGAGGTGATAGAGTATAGAGTATGATAGTCTCTAGTGGATAGAGATCCATTAGCCAGGGTAATGAGGACAAGTCTTCTGAGCGACGACAAGAGTCTTCAGTGGATAGAGATCCATTAGATAGTGCAGTGGAGGCAGCAGTTCTTATAGAAGATCACTAGTCAGATCTGAGGAGAAAGGAGTTATCCTATGGATAGAGATACATGAACTTGATTAGGGGATTGGTATCTCCTTTGTAAAAAGGTCCATAAACATTGTAATGGGGAAATGCTTCCCAAGCTATTGATTAAGAAAATTTTAGTGAAATATTTTCTCCATGGAGTAGCCCACATTGGGTGAACCACATTAAATTGGTGTCTCTATTATGTGTGGTGATTTATGAATTGCTTTGATTACTACAATTGATATTTCTATCAATAAATTGTATAATATTGATTGGAAATAAAAGTAAAAAGTGGTCTTATACTGTTCACCCCCCTCTTAGTATAAGCTTGTGTTATTCAATTAGTATTATAGCGGGTTCCTTAGAAAGAGTTTAATAGCTTAAAGGAAAAGATTACAAGAACACAATTGATTCTAATAATGGATTCTCAGATAATTAAACACCAGTATTTTATGGAAGTGATTATGTATTTTGGAGTATGAGAATGAAGATTCACCTGATAGCACTTGGAAATGAAATATGGTAATCAGTTGAAAATGGATACACACCACCAGCTACTCCATCTACAAATAATATATGGTAATCTTCTACATCATTATAATTCAAAATCAATGAATGCAATTTTGATATTTTTGCATAGAAAAGAGTTCATAAAGGTTATGCATTGCAAATCAATGAAAGGAATTTGGGATAAGTTGCAAAGCATATATGAAGGAGATAAAAGTGTCAAAAAGGTAAAAATACAAAATATCAAAGGATAATTTGAAGAATTAAGAATGAAGGATGAGGAAAACGTTAGTACTTATCTACTTCGTGTAGATGAGGTTTTTAACGCCATGCAAGGACTTAGACTTGAGATTGAATAATTTGATGTTTGTGATAAGACCTTAAGATCTCTCTCAAAAATGTTTAGTGAAAATATCTCTACTATAGAGGAATCAAAATATGGTGATATTCTGGCAAGAGATGTATTACTTGGTATTCTTACATATTTTGATATGAGAACAAAAGAGGAACCTAATCTCTGGAAGGAAGCATTCTTAAAATCTACTAAGAAGACAAAGGACAAGAAGTCAAATTCAAACAATGATTCATCTAGTGATGAAGAAGCAAATTATGGTAGAAGGAATAAGGATCCAAGAATAGTTAAAGATGCAAAATCTATTGGATGTTTCAACTGTGGAAAGTATGGTCACTATGCAACTGATTGTAAAGAAGCTATAAATAGCAATGATTAATAAAAATACGATCATAAGAACGGGGAATCAAAAAAATATGGGTACCAAAAGAAAGACAAGGATGGACAAGGCAAAAAATAAAATACGTTCTTTTAAAGATAGAAGAGGAGTTACTATGTAGACAAGGCAAGTACTCAAGTGATAGTGAAAATAGTTTCTTAGATAATGATAAATATGAAGTTCTATTTCTAATAGAGTAAAATGAAGAAGTTAAGAAAAGGTCACCAATAATTCTCAAGTATTTTAGATGTGGTAATTTTGAACATATTGAATATAATTGTACAAAGAATGGTTTCAGTTTTAGTAAGACATACTTGAAGGACCAGAAGAGAATATTCTAATGGCACTAGAAGAAAAAGGAGGTGATCCTATAGAAGACAAGTCAGAAGAGAATGAAGATGTTTTCAAAGGTAAAAAAATAGAGGAAGAATCAGAGAAAGGATAAGTTGATCTTGAGGGAGAGTTTATTTATGCTCTTAACACATTTAAGAAAGCAAGAAAGTAAAACTCCCAACTTAAAATTCAGTTTCAATAATGTGATGAAGAGAGAAGAAATGTCATAGAGGATCTAAATAAGTCAATGTATAAGACAAAGAAATTCAAGGATAATTTAGAAGCAAAGGTCTTAGAACGTGAAATATTAGAACAAGAAGTAGCTCTACTAAGGAAAGTAGTGAAAAATTCTAAGTATAAGCTACACAAGTTTGGAAAGATATCAAATATTGTATATAAGATGATCAAGGTACAAATATGGTCAAAAAATAAAATAGGTCTTGGTTTTGAACAAGTACAAAATAAACAAGAAGAGGAGTCAACCTCAAGTTCTAAAGAAGAAGAAAAATTAGAAGAAGATAGTGTGAGAGAAAGTGAGACTTCTGAGGATGAGTTGGACAATAGAAAGTTCAACAATGAAAAGAACAATGCACAAAAGAGGAACATATGGAATAGGAACCAGAGCATGGTAAAAGAGACTAAGAGACCAATGAGGTCAAGACAAGGAAATTTCAATGGACGATGTTTCTCTTGTCACAGATTTGGGCACAAGGCTTCATAGTGTAGGCCACATGAAAGATAGGAATATGAAAACTTCAAAAAATAGATAACTTTTTTATGAGTATTGCTACTCATGTAATCAATTTGATCACAAGGCAATGAATTACAGGGTTCATGATAGGAATAGATATGGCTTCACCTGGAGAAATCCCAAGACATTTGCACCTCCAAGAAATAACAATATCAAGTGTTATAAGTAAAATAATTATGGACATACAACAAAGTGGTGTAGATAAAAAATTCCAGAGACAAGTAGGAAATGAATAGTAAGAGGAATCAGAAGGATCAGATGACAAGGAAAGTGGACAAAGGTAAATATCAGTGCATGCTGGGAGTAGAAATACTCCCACCCCAAAATTAGCCAACTCAAGAGGAGGTGGGGGAGGGTCTAAGCTAAGAGTCTCATTATGAGCCCCAAGCCCCAAATGTGACCCTTTGCCATTGATGTCAAAGGGGGAGATATTTGAGTAAGGGAGAGAGAATTTATTTAAGGAGAGCATTGAGTCAAGGGGAGCAGTTTCACAAGGGTAGTAGGATAGAAAAGGTCAAGGAAATGATAAAAGGTAATTGGGTTGCCATCAATGAAAAAGGGGGATATTGTTGGACATTTGAGTAATTGAGTTGTCATTGATGTCAAGAATCAGTTTTAGTGAGCAATGCAAGAAGACGCGGTTCCAAAATTAGTGCAAATAAAAATCCATGTCCAGTTGGTCAGATGAGATTCAAAGAGCAATAAAGAGGCCCAAGAAAAATAATATTATAATATTTTATTATAATATTAAAAGGGGAGATTTAAATTAATTATAAATTAATTTAAATAATTTTATTATAAATTAATTTTTTAATTAATTTAATTAACTTCTAAAGTTATTAAGTTAATTATTAACTAATTATAATTTAATTATAAAATTAATTTATGTTAATTAAAATAATCCTAAAGTTAGGACTATAAAATTTATTTTATAATTCGAATTTGAAAATTTGAATTATCCGTCGATGTTTTCAAAGATTGGTCTATGCATATAAAAAGGGGGGCAAGACTTCATCAAATCCCATCCATGCCATTTGTATGTGCTATGCTCTCAAAAATCGTGCGAAAAGGGAAGACAAAATTTTTGTTTAAAAGTTTTTGGTGGCAGACTAAAGGACAAAGAGGAGCGGAGCTCCTTTTCCATCGCATAACGTGGTGTAGCATATCTGGAAATAGTGGGAGGCACTAAGGTTGGTAGGCTCATGGTGCAAGATTTGAAACCTGCCAGCTTCGGTTTTGCAAAGTGGGGGTGATTGTTTTTGTTGAGCGCTACATCATCGGGGAAGCCACAAAGGGAAAGCACTAGCTTTCCTCTTTGTGGGAAGGCACATAGCCCATGTGGTGGGCTAGCACCTTGCTAAGGTGCTCGACTGGAGAGGTTCAGTGTTCAAAACCCACCGAGGCCCTTTTTGCATAGAGAGAGGTATGGACTCATGATTTGCCAAGGTTAATTTCTATGTTTTGGATTTGCTAAAGGATGAATAAAATAAACATTTTGAAGGCTATAAATTTTATTTTTAAAATTTTGATTATTAATAATTTGAGGGAGATAAAAGGATAGGAAACATTAATTTTTGAGGGTTTGATTTTGGAGGTTGTTAATTAAAATATTGGAGATTATAAGGAGTATTTGGATAATTAATTTTTTGTATGCTTTGATTATTGCTAATTTCAAAGGAGTAATAAGGTGTATTTGAGTTTGATTATTTTTGTGATTGAGAAATATTTCTAAAGAGAGTTAGTGTGATATTTTTGTCATCTAACCATTGAAATTGGAAAAGAAGAAAATTGTGTTTAAGATAGGTTTTAAGGTCATTTTATTCATCAAACAAAAAGGTATGGGCACATCTTCCTAGTGAGTGATTATTGAATGTTGTGAATACTAAGTTGGAGTGAAAAGGGTTGTTTGATAAGCATTGTTGATTTTGGTTTTTTTGAGTGAGAGTTGATGATAAAAACCTTGTTTTATAAGTATTGTTGGAAATATTGAGTAAAGCTTTCATATGCTTGAGCTAGGGTTAGTGCAAAGAACATGAGTATCATTGTTATGTGAAATTGTGAAAGAACAGCAACATCATTTTTATGTGAAGTTGTAAACAATATTGAACTAGAGTTTGTGAAAGAACATGAGAATGATTGTTATGTGAGAATTACTTGATAAGCATTATTTTTGAAGTGATTGGTTGAGTGAAGAAATTGAACTAGGGTTTGCAAAGATCATGAGTATCATTTTTATGTGAGTATTAATTGATGAGCATTGTTGTTGAAGTCATTCATTGAGTGGATTTGGTTGAGTCTAGTCAAATGGATGTGTTGAAGTGATAGTTAAAGTTTTGTGACACAAACTGTTCCAATATTGATTTGAGGAAGAGGTTGAGTGTTTAAGAATGTGAAACATATTGAGTCTCTAACAATTCTCTATATGTTTCTATGGTAAAAAGAGATACTGAAAGTGATTGAGAATTATTGTGAATGTGAAGCATATTGAGTCTCTAAAAACTCTTTATATGTTTCTATGATATTGGAAAAGTTCTAGTGAGGACTTGTTGAGTAGATTTGAGGTAAGTCTTATAGAAGACTTGTGGATAGATTTGTGTGAGCTTTTGTGGAAGCTTATAATATAGATATTTTTGATCATATTGGACAAGTTCTAGAGATGACTTGTGGATAGATTAGAGTGACCTTTTATGGAAGCTTACAAGGTATATTTGAGACAAGTATTTTAGAAAACTTGTGAGCAAAGTTGATTGATTGATTTTTTCAAACCTTGAGTTAAGGTTTGGGGTATATCCAGCAAATTTGATTTATGATAAATTCAAACTTTGTGTTAAGTCTTGAGGATAAAGGTTGAGGAAAAATTTATTCTAGATCGAAGGATTGTGTTTAGTGCAAATCAGAGGATAGATATTGAATAAATATTTGTGCTAGACCGAAGGACTATGTTTAGTGCAGATTTGAGGACATATTTTGGTACAAATTTGAGGATAGATTTGTGCTAGACTAGAGATAGAGATTGAGCAGATTTGTACTAGATCAAAGGACTGTGTTTAGTGCATATTTGAGATAGAGCATAGAGGACGATAGTCTTTAGTGGATAGATATCCATTAGCCAGGGCAGTGAGGATAGGTCTTCTGAGTAAGGACAAGAGTCTTTAGTGGATAGAGATCCATTAGCCAGTGTAGTGGAGGCAATATTTCATCTAGAATATCACCAGTCATAGTTGATGAGAAAGGAGTTATCCTATGGATAGATATCCATGAACTTGATCAGGGTATTGGTGTCTCATTTGGATAGATCTCCATAAACATTGTAATAGGTATAGTGAAATATTTTCTCTATGGAGTAGCCCACATTGGGTGAACCATGTTAAATTGGTTTCTCTATTGTGTGTGGTGATTTTTGCAATTATTTGATTACTACTATTGATATTTTTATCTATACATTGCATAATATTAATTGGAAATAAAATTAAAAAGTGGTCTTATATTGTTCACCCCCCTCTCAGTATAAGCTTATGTTCTTCAATATGTACTACAAATACTCAGTATGTTATTTCACATTCATTAAGTTTGTTACTTTCACATGTCTCAAATCCTTTACATTCAAAATTATACTCTAGTCTAGAACTTGATAGTTGACCTTCTTATGTACTACTAAAATTAATAAAAAACAATGCACATACTTGCTTCAAAAAACTGGTCTATAGCCCTTGCAAATTTATTCCCAATATCACTCAAAAATAATGCATATATTTACTTCACAAGATTGGTCTATAACCCTTGCAAGTTAATTTCCAATATGACTCAAATTTAATGCACGAATTTTCTCTCAAACCCTTGCTACTATACTTTCAAATTAATGCATAAATTTATTCTCAAACCCTAGCACATATATTTACAATTTAATTCAACAATAATGCACAATTTTATTCTCAAATTCTAGCACATATATTTCCAATTTCATTCAACAATTATTCACCATTACTCCCATCTTCAATCAATCACTAATGCACATCAAATTTACTTTCAAACCCTTACACTTTTATTTCCAATTTCTATCAAAGCAATGCACACTCAATCAATCCTTATTTGTCCAAACATATGACAACTCAACCACCTTAAGAAGGAATTAAATCACCATACCTCTAAAAACTACCTTGATGATGATGTGCCTTCAAAACCTGCTTCAAAAATAATTTCCCTTTCTTGTCCCACTCAAAAACTAGTTAGTAAATCTCTCTTTCAAATCATCCATGATAAAATCCTTTTAAAAAATATATGCACAATAAGGCTTGAAAAAAAATGCTTTATGACTCTTTTTTAGTCTCCAAAAATAAAGCTTTTAGTACTGACTAAGCCCTTAATTTTCCTTCTTCTACCATGCAAAAATACATTTACAAATTAAACCATAATCTCACCTTATAACTCCTACTTTCACAATATACAAAAGATAAATTTTAATTTATCTCAATAAACCTTATAACAACTTCACATAACATGCAAAATATAATCTTCCATTTATACCAATACACCTAATACAATGTGCAAATGAAAAACTTCAATTTATCTCAATACACCTAACATAATGTGCAAATGACAATCTTCAATTTATCCCAATACACCTAACACAATGTGTGAATGATAATCTTCAATTTATCCTCATACACCTTATGAATCCCACTAACTCAAAATAGAATATACAAAATCATTATTAATGTTGCACCTTATGAATCCCACTTAATAAGTATTAAAATATTATTTCCCTTACCTCAAAAACCAAACTATCAAAATGTTGTGTAGGAGATTCGATCTCCTCACCTTGCCCAACGCAACACTCTCCCAAGGGACTTTCGACCAACTAAGCTATCCCAATGGATGAAACCTAAAGGCTCAACGGTAATATTTGTATCCTTCGTAGCTTTATCCTCCAAAAATAACACAACAAAAACCACATGGTTAGATTCGAACCATTGTATCTCTGCACAACAGCTCCCTACCAAGGGCCAACCAACCAGTTGGGACACACTGGCAAGTGGGAACCAAGATGCACAACCAATTATTTATCTACTTCAAATTTTGCCCAATGATGAACTTTCTCACTGCACTCCCTACCCTATTTGTTCACTAAAAAACAATGCACTAGAATAATATCGAATCGCACAATAAAAACCTTTCTTTACATATGATTTTTTCTCCTCCATTTATATGTGTATTTTAATTTTCACCATGGACATCGGTGCTTTTATTTTTGAATTTTACGCTTGCCCTTGGCATGTTCTAAACTTAAACCCATTTGAATATTTAAATTTAAATATTATAATATTATTTTTAAAACCTTTTAGCCCTTTGATATATTAAATACTTTTGTCTTTAAACCTTTGTCCATTTGAAAAATCATTTTATTATTGAACCTTTGTTCATTTGAAATATTAAATGTGTCCTTGCTCAAGACTTTGTCCATCTCTTTATAATATTTAAATATTATAATCCTTAAAAATCATTGTCTTGCTTTGTAGTAAACTTCCTTTGTAATAATTTTTCTAACCTTAAAACCTCATCAACCTTGAAGAAGTACCATGCATAATTTGACATCAATGCCAACTCAATATACTCAATATTTCCAACAATCTCCTTTGTCATTTATTGCAACCCTATAAAAAAAAATTGACTGCAACTAGATTCCCAAACTGCTCCCCTTACTAAAATCTCTCCCCCTTTGACATCAGTGGAGAAGGGCTCCTTTTGGGGCTAAAAATAAAACACTTAGCTCAGTCCCTCTCATCACCTCTTTTTATTGAGGTGATTAATTTTGGTATGGGAGTAAAGCTACTCCTAACTTACATTGCTCTTCTTCTTTTTCAATCTTTTTCAAACTTTTGAAGTCATACCTATGAACATTTTGAGCATCCTTTTTCTTGCTTGTCTTTGGAAGTTTCATAAATTCTATTCTACATAACTTTGCTCTATACCTAAAATTATTGCAATTGTAACACTTGATGTTGTAGTCCTTGAAAGGTGCAAATAAATTCTTTGTGAATCTATAATCATTTTTACCATAAACCCTGCAATGTATAGCTTTATGACCAAAATTATTGCAATTGAAATGCATGATATTGTAGTCCTTGGAAAGTGCAAGTGACTTTAAATTTCTCTTTTTGAATCCATAATCATTTTTATCATGAACCCTGCAATGTATAGCTTTATGACCAAACTGATTACATGAGAAACAATCACCTTTAAAGGAATGTTCATCTTGCCTTGATCTCATGGTTATTTCTTTACTTTTCTTATGATGGTCTCTATGTCTTTATTATTCTTTTTTTCTTCTTCTTTGATACTACCACTTATCAACTTATCAGTATAGGTCTTAGGATCTTCTTAAAATACCTTCTTTGATGCTTCTATTTATTTTGAGCTTGATTCCTCTTATTGTACCTCTTGACATTCCTTATAACCAAGTTCAGTCTTCATAAATGGAGATTTCTATGTTTTGATAATATCCTTCAAATATTTTGAGCTTTTCCTAAACTAATATATATCTTATTATTGAATTTGTCAAGTCCCTTCCTTAGAATATCAGCTTCATGTTCTAGCATTTCACATTCTAGTTATTTTACCTTTAACTATTTAGACATACCTTCTTCAACTTTCTTTACCTCTTCAACCTTAACTTTTAAGTCAGTGAGATCTTGTATAAGTTTTGCCTCTGTTTTCTCATCCTCTTGTACTTTAGCCTTCAATCTTAAGTTATCCCTTTTCAATTCTTAAATATCAACAACAAATTCCTCTTCCATATCAATTGTGGCTTCTTTTTCATATTTTAAAACTTTCTCTTCTTCTTGGTCTTCAATAACAAGGGCATCTTCTTTTTATTTTTCTTGGTCTTTGACAAAAAGTGCATCTTCTTTCTCTTTTATAGTTAAAATTAGAATTTCTTCTTTTTCATTATTGAAGAAGTTATCATCACTTTCATTTGATGTACTGCTTTCTTCTTTAGCATACAAAATCTTCTTGTGCCTTTGAAAAATCTTCTTCTCAAGCTTGCCTTGACCATGCCTATTTTTATTTTCATAATAAAACTTTCTTTCCTGCTTTTTCTTGTAATACTTTTCTTCTTCACTACTACTACCTCCATTTTATGGATAATTAGTTGCATAGTGACCAGTGTTACAACAACTAAAACATTTCACAATCTACATATTTTTGTGTTTTCTTGGACCCTTCTTATTTCTTCTTAAAAAGTTAGCCTATTTTTAACTACTTGATTCATCACTTGATTCTTGTTATTTATTATTTTCCTTCTATGAATATTTGAATGATGTCTCTCTTTTTTATGTTTGTTCTTTTTCTATCCTCATCTCATAGGATGTGAGAATTCCATGTATATCATTCATGCTTAAATTTTTGAGATCCTTCATCTCTTCTATTTTTGAAACCTTTACATCATACCTCATAGGGAGTTACCTCAATATTTTCTGAATGATATTAGATTCCTCAATATTTTCTCCAAGTCTATGAATAGTGTTGACAACCTCATCAATACAAAGTAGATACATAGCAATATATTCATCATATTTCATCTTCAAATCTTCAAACTTCCTTCTCTGTGTTTGAATTTTTTCCAGTTTGACCTTGTCATCTCCTTCATATGTTCTCTATAACTTATCCCACATTTATTTTTTGTAAGTACATTACATGACTTTCACAAACTTTGATTCACATAACCCACTCAAAATTGTATTCATTACCTTGGTATTATATTCATATGGTTTCTTACCACTTCCATTTATAGGAGGAGTTCTATATGGTGTGTTGATTCTCAACATATTGCAATGTATCATATCCATATGCCATCACATAAGTCTTCATACTCACACTCCAAAAAGCATAGTTATTCCCATCAAACAATGCAGGCTTATTTGATAAAAACCCTTATTTATGATCCATGTTTGTTCCTGTAATATCTTCCTTCAAGATATTAAGCTTTCATGAAGGAACCCACTTTAATACCAATTGAAGAACATAAGTTTATACTAAGAGGGGGGGTAAATAGTATAAGATAAACCTTTTTACTTTTATTTCCAAAGTAGTATTATCCAATATTATCAATTGCAATATTGAAATAATGCACATATCATCACACACATAGGAGATATAGATCTAATGTGGTTCACCCAATGTGAGCTATGTCCATGGAGAAAATATTTCTTATAAATTTTCTCAACAAATCTCTTGGTAACCAATTCCCTATTACAATATTTATAGGCACCAACCCAAAGGGGACACAAATACCCAATGCTATAGTTCATGGAACTCTATCCACAAGAGACACCAATACCCTTTGATCTAGTTTGTGGACCTCTATCCACAGGAGACACCAATCTCCTTTGCTTTGGTTCGTGGACCTCTATCCATAAGATACACCAATCTCCTTTTCTTTGGTTCATGGAACTCTATCCACAAGAGACACCAATCCTCTTTGATTTGATCTACTCCAAGCCTTTACACAAGGCTTGCTCACATATGCTCCAAAACCTACTCAATTTTTCTCACAATACCTGCTCAAATATGCTCACAACTCTGCTCAAATATACTCACATAAACCTGCTCAAATATGCTCCAAGCCTACACAAAAGGCTTGCTCAAATCTGATCACCAAAACTTTCTCAAATATAATCCAAGACTACAAAAAGGCTTTCTCAAATATGATCACTAAAATATACTCAAATTTACCTCAATAACCTACTCAAATATGCTCACCAAACCTACTCAAATTAGCTCACCAAACCTGTTCAAATCAGCTCACCAAACCTACTCAAATCAACTTACAAAACCTGCTCAAATTAGCTCACGAAACCTGCTCAACTCTTCTCACCATCACTGCTCAAACCTGCTCAAATATACCTCAATGTTGCTCACAAAACCTGCTCAAATATTCTCAAATATTGCATACAAACAATGCTTATATCCTTCTCAAAAGTTCTTTCTTTGAATAAATTAATTTAGACATATTCTACCCAGAATTATTTTATTTTCATGAACATATGAAGAATGATATAGACTACAAATACTCAGTATGTTCTTTCACATTCATTAATTCTATAACTTTCACATGTCTCACATTCATTTCATTCAAAAGGATACTCTAGTCTAGCAATTGATAGTTGAACTCCTTATGTACTTCCAAAATTAATAAAAAACAATGCACATACTTGCTTCATAAAACTAGTCTATAGCCCTTGCAAATTTATTCCCAATATCACTCAAAACTAATGCATATATTTGCTTCACAATATTGGTCTATAACCCTTGCAAGTTCATTCCCAATATGACTTAAAGTTAATACACCAATTTTCTCTCAAACCCTTGCTAGTATATTTTCAAATTCATGCACAACATTGTTCTCAAACCCTAGCACATATATTTCCAATTTTATTCAATAATGATTCACCATTACTCCCATATTCAATAAATCACTAATACACATCAAATTTACTTTCAAACCCTCACACTTTTATTTCTAATTTCTGTCAAAGCAATGCACACTCAATCAATCCTTATTTATATAGAAATATGATAACTCAACCACCTTAAGAAGGAATTAAATCACCATACCTCTAAAACTGCCTTGATGATGATATGCATTCAAAACCTGCTTCAAAAATAATTTCCCTTTCTTATCCCACTCAAAAACTAGTTAGTAAATCTCTCTTTCAAATCATCCACAATAAAACCATTTTAAAAAATATATGCACAATAGGGCTTGAAAAAAATGTTTTAAGACTCCTTTTTAGTCTCCTAAAATAAAGCTTTTAGTAGTGACTAAGACCTTAATTTTTCTTCTTCTACAATACAAAAATACATTTATAAATTAAACCATAATCACACCTTATAACTCCTACTTTCACAATATACAAAAGATAAATTTTAATTTATCTCAATATGCCTTATAAGACCCTCACATAACATGCAAAAGATAATTTTCCATTTATCCCAATACACCTAATACAATGTGCAAATGACAAACTTCAATTTATTCCAATACACCTAACACAATGTGCAAAGGATAATCTTCAATTTATCCCAATACACCTAACACAATGTGCGAATGACAATCTTCAATTTATCCTCATACACCTTATGAATCCCACTAACTCAAAACAAAATATACAAAATAATTATTAACATTGCACCTTATGACTCCCACTTAATAAGAAATAAAACATTACTGCCCTTACCTCAAAAACCAAACTATCAAAATATTGTGCAGGAGATTCGATCTCCTCACCTCACCCAATGCAACGCTCTCCCAAAGGACCTCTGGCCAGATAATCTAGCCTATTGGGTGAAACCTAAGGGCTCGGCGGTAATATTTGTATCCTTCACAACTTTATCCTCCAACCAAAAATCACACAGCAAAAACCTCACGATGGGATTCGAACCTTTGTCTCTCTGCACAAAAGTACCCTACCAAGGGTCAACCAACCATCTGGGACACACCTATAGGTGGGAACCAAGATGCACAACCAATTATTTATCTACTTTATATTTCACCCAATGATGAACTTTCTCACTGCGCTCCCTACCCTATTCGTTCACTGAAAACAATGTGCTAGAATAATATTGAATCACACGATAAAAATATTTCTTTGCAAATGATTTTTGCTCCTCCATTTATGTGTTTTTTAATTTTCACCATGGACGTTGGAACTTTGATTTTTTACTTTTATACTTGCCCTTGGCGCATTTTAAAATTAAAGCCATTTAAATATTTAAATTTAAATATTATAATAATATTAAAAAAACCTTTTGGCCCTTTGATATATTAAATCCTTTTTCTTTAAACCTTTGTCCATTTGAAAAATATTTGTATTCTTGAACCTTTGTTCCTTTGAAATATTAAATTTATCCTTGCTCAAGCATTTATCCATATCTTTATAATATTTAAATATTATAATCCTTAAAAATAATTGTCTTTCTTAGCAATAAACTTCCTTTGTAATAAATTTTCCAACCTTAAAAATTCATCAGCCTTGAAGAATATTTATGCCTTGAGTACCATGCATCCTTTGACATCAATGACAACTCAATATACTTAATATTTCCAAAATTCCTTCAATCAATTATATTTTTACAAAGATAATATCAAAAAGGTGTTTGGTTCCTCCAAAACATGATGCCTCGAGGATTCCTCTATATTCTGTTCATTATTAAATTTCATTAAGCACCATATTAGAGTTTAAAAGTTGTATGGAGAAGGGTTCATTTTAGAGTCTTCAAGGGAGTTTAGAAGATAGTTTCTTTTAAGGTTAATACCTACACATTAAATAGGAGCTACATATAGTTTTAAAGAAAGAAAAATATCATCTTCCTATTGTTTAAGCTAAAGCAAACAAGACTTTATCAATGAATTAAGTTCTCATAGATTATAGTGCATATTCCAAGTAACTTTAAGAGTTCATTTACATGAGTAATAAGGAGAGATTTCTATTACACAATATTAGTTTTCCTTAAATGTTATTAAAAGTGCACTAAGTATTATAGTGAAGGTTGAAAATTAGTGCAAAGTGAAAACCTTTTAGAAGGTATATTAGTTACATGATTAATATCTTGGATTCATTATTTCTAAGTTAACTTGGTAAAGGAGAGAGTTGTCTAGTAAAGAAGAAAACATCAAATCGTCTCTTGCATCCAAGGAGTATTGCAAAGTAGCCACCTCATCAAGAAGAAAGAAAGCTTGCAAGATCTAAAATACATGTGCAAATTCAAGGTATTTTAGTCTAACTATTACAAAGGTATTTGCATTAGATTCTTACACCATAATCCTCTTATCCTACATAGCAAAAGAGGACAAAACTAGAGTGTCACAAAGAAACTACAATAGCTAGCAAGACACATCTACTAAGTGGCCATATCAGAAGGGTAAAGGTGCTAACTTCGAGCAAGGAAGAGAGCCAATGAAGGGCTCACATCAGCCAAGGTTCGAGGTGTCTAAAGACACCATTTTAGTTACTATATCCATCACCTACAATAGAATTAATTTGCAACATAAAAGGATCCATGTAATAAGGATATCATCTAGTGGAAATATACATAAAAAGATAGTACTAAGGGTCTACGTTCACTCATTGCATACCAATGTAAAAGGGACAACACATTATAACACAATGTGAGAAGATAAAATCAAAGGTGTCTTACTTAGGCCTAGTATTGGATGAACCTCTAGATGAGTGCAGAGATATTTAAAGCATTGAATCCACCATTGGAGTGCCATAGAACCTCCATTATAGTGCTTTAGAATATCCATAGCTAGATCCAACCATTCACTTGGAAATAAAATATTGAAGAACAAGATACAAAGGGTATTCACTTAAAAGAAATAGATAAGGAATAAGAGATGTTGAGGAGTATTGCATGCATAATATTAGAGCACCACCTACAAAATATATCCAAGGCATCTTGTGCCACTTGGCACATTCAAATAGGGCATCCATACATTCCTTCTAATGTCTGCACAGGTAAGAGATGTTCAAAATAGGTGTAACATTTAAGCGTTGAAGATATATTTCAAATGTTACAAGATATATTAATCATTGCATACCTTTCAAAGAGGAATTGAGTATTAGAAGCATCTAAATAATGCTCATCAAGTTTATAACCATCACTAACTACCTAAGTAATGTATCTACCACTTATCCATAGCATCAAGAAGGAATAAAGGATGTATTGAAGCAGCTAAGCCGAATATGACAACAATGATATAGAATTAAAAGCATGATAGAGAGAGGAGTCAAAGGCACATTAAAGGTTGATACATGATATGTCCAACAAACTCACTGCCATCACTATCATATGTTCATCATCAAGAAGTATAGTACCCATAGTCATGGAGACACATCGTCATTTATCTCACACTTCCAGTCTTATAAAGGTAAAGTCTCACTTAGATTAAATTTGCTTTCATTAATTAATGATAAGGTTTATAACATAAGCTTGAGTCCATTTATCATTTATGTTGAAGATACAAGAAAAATCAACCTTATTAAATTTAAAAGCAAATCAAAGAAGTTTATATCCTTAAATAGTATTTCAAATCACTTTAGTTGAAATACAAGTATTTTTAATATTTGCAATTAATATCATAGGATATATAAGGGTTTGTACTTGGAAAATCAAAACACTATTATATTGCAAATATTATTATTTCTAAATTTCCAAATTAGGGAGATATAAGGAGTACTACATCAAACTTAGTTTATTGGAATTTAGAAAATTAAACTATTGGATATTTAGGGTTAAAAAAGGAAGTTCATTATTTTCTTAAAAGAGTTGGAGTTATTTCCTTATAATTATCTCATACTCATACTAAAGAGACAAAAGGAATCCAACCATCGATAACTTCATCAAACTACAAGTGCATATATAAATAGGGATGAATAAGGTTAATTAAGAGTTGATTAATATCATTCTCAAAACATTAAAAAATAACGAGGGAGTTATAAGATAGACTACAAGGACCATCATGAAAACAAAAAAATTCTTCCTTACAGTAATCCCAAATACTTGAAGGTCCAAATTATGCATCATCAAAAAAAAAAGATATGGAAATTCTAGTAGTTGAAAATATTTGGCATATAGTCAAAGGGATAAAAATTAAACCTACTTTAGATGATACTGAGATTCAAAAATTTGAAGAAAGTAAATAAAAAACATTAATGATAATAAATTTTGCCATTACAAATGTAATACAACCCTACATTAGTTCAGTAAGAACATCTACAAAAGCATGAAAATCCCTAGCCAAAATATTTGAAGGGAAGAATAAAGCCACTGTATTAAATCTTCAAACTCAATTGCATTCTTTAAAAGTAAATAGTGCTGAAAGTATAAAACTATTCCTAAGGAAGGTAGCAGATATAAAAGAAAAATTATTAACCTTAGAAGAAAATATAGAACTTAGAATATAAGCTTCTTATTCAAGTTACCTTGAGAGCACTTCCAGATAGCTACAAGCACTTAGTTACATATTTACAAATTCTAAGTAAAGATACGTATTTTTATGACTTAGTCAATATTATTCAAGAATATAAGGTGGAAAATACAATAAAATATGAAATGAATAACAATGCATTAGTTTCAAAAGGTAATACAGAGGTAAGCGTTACCTCATCATCAAAAATATGAATACCATGGAATAATGGATATTGTTAAGTTTGCATGAATAAAGGACATAGTACCAACTACTGTAGATTTAGTGTCATGGAAATCAAACAAAATATGGAAGCTAATCATGTAGGACATTCCAATAAAGACAATATTAAAATTAGTATAGTCCATATCAACAACAATTACAACGTTCATATCCTTCTCAAAACCAATACACTTATCTTCAATTGGAATATCAAGAAGGAAATCAAAAAGGGCACTTAGTTCACAAAGTTCAAGAAATTCAAGGACTAGAAGAACCTACAAAGGAATATGAAATTAAATTTATCTCAGCAAAAATAACATTTTTTGAAGATACTAACTACTTTCTTGAACAGGATATAGACAAGGAGCAGAATAAAGAGAGCGGAGAAGGAGAGTACAAATTCAAGAACAAATATGAAGATCTATATTGAAGAATAAAATTTTCAATACCCAAATAATATAATACAGGGGGATGTTAGAGTATATTACATTATTTAGTACATGTCAATGTACCACCTTGGGTACATAACTAGAGTAGGAGTTTACTTTAGAGTAAATTTAAGTAGTTACTTCTAGCAATGTAATAAATGCACAAGTGTCAATGTGCAATTATGTAAATGTACAAGGAGTCCACTTGTACATGAGTCATAGGAAAAGTAGTTGAAGAGTCATAGGTGGAGTAAGACCCAAGGAACTTATCTTCATATATATAGGCCTTATAGAGAGTGAAATAAGGGAGTAATAAATATAGAGAGTGTATAGTATAGATTAGTGTGGAGTACAATGTAGCCCTCCGTTTATGGAGTGTTCATGTCCTCCATTATACTATATTGTACTATTTTTATGAGCTTTAATTAATGACATATTTTTGAGTTATTATAGAATTTATCTATTAGTTTTCCTGCATATTATAGTACCATTATCATATAGTTATCATAGCTTGCTTATTTTACATCTTGTGGTTGCATTTCATTTATTATATACCCATAAAAAGCTAAGACATCCATGCTTATTTCAAGAATTAATATTGGTTGCTGGAGCAATTTGGCTTTAAAATGCTTGTCATTGCCCTAAATATTTGTATTTTTCTTCTAATTAATCCTATTCATACATGTTATCTTGAGATTTAATCTTGGTTATTAGAGCTGACATGACTTTGAAATATTTGTCTTTTTTTAACTACTCAATCTTGTCTATCCATGCTTATTTCAATATTTAATTTTTATCATCAAAGATATTTGATTTTAAAATGCTTGTCTTTGTCCTAAATGTTTATCATTTTCATCTACTCAATCTTATCCATACGTGTTATCTTGAGATTTAACCCTAGTCATTGGAGCTGACATGACTTTGAAATATTTGTCTTTTTCTCTTTCTTTTTTCTACTCAATCATGTTTGTCCCTGCTTATTTTGAGATTTAATATTGGTCATTAAAGAAATTTGATTTTCAAATTATTTTCATTTTCCTAACTGTATATCTTTTTTTACTGCTCAATCCTTTCTATCTATACTGATTTCAAGATTTAATCTTGGCCATTAGAGTGATTTCACTTTAAAATGCTTGTCATTTCCCTAAATGTTTTATTTTCTCTATGACTCAATCTTGTCCATCCATACTATTTTAAGATTTAAACTTGGCCATCATATCTAACATGAATTTAAAATGTTTATCTTTTTTAATACTCAATTTTGTTTGTATGTGCTACTTTGAGATTTAATCTTGGTTGTCGGATTTGACAAGACTTTAATCCATTTGTTGTTTACCAAAATGTTTAAATTTTTATGGCTCAATATTGTCCTTCCATGCTCTTTTGAGATTTAATATTGGCCATTGATGAGGGAAGAACTTGTTTGACACATACAAAATATATACGAGACTTGAAAGTATCATCATCTATGTCACAAAGACAGATATTTTGGTAGCATGAGATTACTTGTATGTCATTGATTCATTTTCCTCATCCATGGGTGAATTTATATATTACCCTATCCTCCTTTAGGGATATATTAGAAGAGAACATAGAAAATATGAGGTGTCAACTCTACATGATGAGGTGTCTAGTTTTACAAGGTGATATGGATAATTTACGATAGTTAGAGAAGATTATTTAGTGGTCAAAAGACAACTATAGGGGTTTTATTGGCTTAATTTATAGTTTCTTATATTTATTAGGTAATAAGCTAGTTGGATTGGCTAACTAAGTGGATTTTATTAGTAGTTAGATAGTCTAATCATGCAAAAGACAAGTCGGTAGGTCAGATCTATGAGAAACAAATAGTGATGCATAGTCAAACCATCGAAACTTTAGTTTTAATAGTGAGTAAACAAAAGCACTATTTGGTTATAAAAGTGGTGTATGGTGATAAAATCACTGTATGGTCTACATGGCACAATAATTATTGATAGAATCACTATACAAGACTTATGGTGTTATGGCAAGCATATGTCACCATAGTTCCTAAGGATTTTGATGTACTCGGACTTAGATAAACATAGCAAAGTTTATACTTATTGGAAATATGTTTCCGAGAAATTTTCAAACATTCCACTTTCATAAAATTTTGTGCCAATTTGATGGATTTTTATAATCATGAAATGCAATATCACTTTTTACCCCAAATTTGGGTACAAAAGGAATAAATTTTGTTTAACTCATATGAAATGGTTGTTTAGCGATTCAATTGGTGTTTAAGAGTCACATCAAATTGGGTGTCTATACCCTTGTTTAATGGGAAAAATTATGAAACTTGGGAATATTTTCTCTTGAAAAAAGGATTGATAAAATATGTGAATGAAGTCTCTAGAGACATTGATTTTGATGAGAGAAAGTATCTACATATGGGTAAGAAGGATGAGGTGTTTTATGTGATTTTTATTCATGTATATATGATCTATGACACCCATGTCAATAATAATTCAAATCCCAATGTATAGCTTTACAAGTTTTAAAACTTATGGGATCACATTACCTCTACACAAATCAATAGATTGAAAGAAGATATTGCTATAGAGAACATGGAATACTTTAAGAACATAGATAAGTATACTAACTAGTTCAATAATTTGGAAGAGGATATGATCATAGTTAAACAAGATAACAATAAGGAGAATGATACCAATGATAGTGTAAAGGACATAGATCTTCTCAATATTATATTCAACAACATGTTCAAGACATATGGAATAATTATTGTTGTTCTTGAGATGCTTTCATTTTGCTTCATATATGCTTTCTATTATTATTTTCATATTGTATTTAATTATCTTCTTTATCATCAATATTGGTGGTAGGAGTATACTAATAATTCACTAATAAGTTAGATTCAAGTAACATAAGTAACTAATATAAAGGTTCAAAATAAGATAAAGCAAGGAGTAAAAAAGGTTAAGAATACCTCTAATAATCCAATTGTATAACCATACTTTATAATAATTCCACTATATAAGAGAATGGATGTGATGATGTAATAGTTGCTTCTTTACTTGATGAGGTACTTCATTTTTCTAGTGCTGGACCCAATATTTTATTTATTTATTAGATCACTTATATGAACAAGAATGCAAAGTTTTTGCAACATTGATGTGCAATCAAGGATATTTATAATGGTTTAAAACTTTTTATCTAGGATAGTAATTGAAATAGATTAGATGTACAAGATTGATAATAATTTTTATTCCTTATTGTAACCACCAGAAAGGGTCACACACGATAGCGGCTCCTATTGTGATAAATGGTAAAGATATAACATGCATACAAGTAAACAAAATTTACAACAAGTGAAACAAGAAAGAAACGCTTTATTCCATTATATTTGCAATCAAAACCCAATTACAAGTACGTCCCTATTAGAGATATTGATTTTGATACAATATTACAATAGGAGTGCTCAATTATTTTCCCTCTTAAGGGTAGGTGTGATTTCCAAATGCCTCTTAGAATAGCACGAACTGCTCTAGGGTGGAGGTGCCCTCTTCTTCATAATGGAGAAGGAACTTGATGATTTGCTCTCCTTAGAAACTATTCCCTCTACTGCAAATTGCAGCTCTGGTGCACGGTATGCACTGTAAACCATGACTGACAACCACGATTAGCACTCTAATAGGCTTACCCTCAATTCCAAGGGTAGTAGGATTCACATCCTTATCTAATTGATGTTCAAGGGTCGCGTTTGATGTCATTTTGACAGGTTTAGCGATCAAATCACCATGATGGGCCTTCGTTTGCTCGGATTTATGTTTCTTGGATCTCCTAGACTCCTAGGGAATCCATAATGCAATTCATCATGAATATTGGCAATTAGGTAGGGGATAAGTGCAACAAATCTCTCTCAGTATACTCGGTTGAGTGTACAAATTGACAGGGCTCCGCTGCTCAAATCTCCAATGCTCTCTCTCTCTCATTTACCCTAATTTTGAGGGGTACTTATAGGACTACCCAAGGGCTAGGGTTGGCTTCCTAGAGAAGCCAAGATCAAGAAGGGGTGGTTAGGCTAGTTGGAATGGAAGCTTCCACACTCTAACCACATTCTTTTAGATCCAATGGTCGTTTTAACCGATTTGGCTCAGATTGAAGGCCAACCGAACTTCAGTTAAGATCGCAGGTCACAACTATGGTCTAGACTGCAAACCGTAGGTCTCAACCATGGTTCAATTGTAAACTGTAGGTATGGGCTACGGTTTAGATTGATTAGGCCAAGGAGCCAAAATTGAGTGGTTAGAACCACTGCTCCATCTTGGAGTCTGTCCAAGATCTCCATATGGTTTTGTAGCATGTCCATATGAGTAGTCGTCCTCAACATGATGCATTTTAGGTGTCTACAGATACCCATTTTGAGATGCATTGTGAGATAAAACAATGCTGAGAAAAAATAAACCTCCTAAAATGATGTCGAAGGTTCTATGATGATCATTATTTAGATCAACATTAGATGCCCCATGTCCAACAAAAGAGCATGCATCCTAGAATCATTGCTTCCAACTCTTTGGAGGCTTAAACTTGAAAAGCTTGTGCCCTTATCATCTCATTCTGTGCGGATGTGCATTCCATAGGTAGCTTATGACCCATAGATATGAAATGCGGAGAACAACAAGAAAGATCATATTTACTATTTTCCCCAAGAAAATGGGTAAGCTTATGATAGCCATTTACAATGATTCACAAGGACAAACACAATTTTGACAAGATCAAGGGATCTACGATCTTCGAGATCTTCTGTTGGTTTTGATTATGATTTGATATTATGAATACCCCCTCAAGAAATGAGTCGATGAGGGTAATGACAATGAATAAAGTGATGATATCGCTTGACCACCATGAATGATCTAAATAAATTTAGATTTGAGCAAATTAATGCCTTGGCTAGGCTTAGTTCAGCTTTTGATTCCAACTGTTAATAGTATTTGCACACTTCTATTTATGGAGCAGTTGGGCTACAATAGTCGTCTTAAGGAATCAAATTGATAGAAATCCAATAAAATTTATGTTGAATCAAATTATCAATTATTTTCTAAAAAATAGGTCATAGAAGAAATATCATGCAATGCCTCATTCCCGTAGAGTAGTTCGGTCGTGAAGGCCTTCTTAGAGATTGAAAAGAAGCATATCAGATCGACGATGACAATTTTTGTCCCAAATGTCCTTATGGTTATTTACTCATCTTGTCGGATTGCATGGATTGCAAGTCTCTACAACTGCCAAGTGTATAGGGTAAATTACTGAATACGAGGCACATTTGGTGTTTTAATTATTTGATTTTTTGGTGAATATTTTGAATTATGCATTGAGCTTATTTATTTGGTTGGGAGGTGCATAGCTCCATGAAAGGATTATCATAGCGATGACCTCGGTTGTACTTTATAATCTCAGCCAAATTTTTAATTTTTTATTAGATTTCGGTGCTTGATTATCACCAAAATTCCAAATTAACTTGCTTTCATTGCATTATGACCCAATGCAAGACATTAATTAATATTTTTAGCCCTTACCATGGTGGGATTTTCTAAAATTATCTGCCAGTTGCAAACCACGGCTAGGGTCTGCGGTTACCATTTGCAAAATTGGGAACTGCAACTAGGGCCTACGGTCTGCGCTGAATATGAGAAGTCTATAAAATTCTAAATTTCAAATATCTCTCGTTATTCCTTGATAGTGACCTGCAACTGGAGCTTTGATAGTGACAATTGATTAAACTGACCTGCAACCTAGCATATTTTACCCACATACCGACTCACAACACGATGGCAGGGTGCGTGCGAGCATCTTCTAGCTGTAGAGGATGAGGCGAGTGTAAGGTAACTCAAAAACCAATACCTCACATACATTACTAGTAAAATGAACCCAATTAAATAATTGGAAAATCAATTTCACTAAATTGCTGGCAATGAACCTCATCTTAGTCTAGGGTAGCTTAGAGTTTTAATTTTTTGCATTTTTGGACACGATATCACACCCGCTCGGACTTCAATCGCAGACCACAGGTACTAGCTATAGTTCCTAATTGGTCAATTTGGGACCACAACTGCCAGCTGCGGTCAGCATTCAAAATCCCAATGATCAAATTTTGACTGCATGCGGACTATAGGGTTGACCCGCGGTTCATCAACTTTAGGAAAATTTTACAAAATTTTTAATTTTTCTAAATTGTTAGAGGTAATTAATATCATTTAATGCATTTTTGACTTGTCTGATTGACAATTTTGATTTTTAGGCCTACATGATGACATGTTTTTACACTTTTATCAGTTTTTTACTATTTTTGATGATTTTTAAATCAATTTTTAAATATTTTTGCATGTTTTAGTTATCTTTTTCCTTATTTTATGCTATTTATTTTAGATATTGACCTCTAGAGAACGAGAGCTTGACATTCTGAAGACTCTCCAAGGAGAGCTCACTAATGGTGAGCGAGAGTGGTTCGGAGCTATTAGCTTCGACTATATTCTGGATCTACCCACCATTAGGGTAGATCAATCCTATCTGACTACATTAGCCCATCGCTAGAATATGCGGACCAACATGTTTCACCTACCTACAGGTGAAATGACAATTACACTAGAGGACATCTATAGGATCTTCAAGATCCCCATTTATAGTGAGGCCATCGTATGCTCCACTTCTGGGGCTAAGGAGTCCATCTTCAATGCTATCTTTGATTCTCAAAGCGAGGAGGCTCAGCGAGCTATCGACCATGGAGGGGTCCATATCATCTACTGGTAGGGGAAGAATTTATTCTCTATGTGCGAGGCCTTCTTCATGCACCTGGTGGTGCAATATGTGCTTCCAAACTCCTCGAGCGCAAGTATTCCTTGGAACATTCTAGCTACTATACATAGAGTAGTACATATCTCTTTCCATCGGTCACTGCTCCTAGCCTAGGGGAGCACTCTATTAGCTCAGCTCTATCGAGAGCTATATCAGATTACTGAGCGTAGCCATAAGGGCATCAGTTGTAGTCTACTTTTGCATATCTAGGGTTGGTAGCATATCAGAGTAGAGCATCCTAGGGAGTTGTCCATACCCATTACAAACATTGATGATGAGAATAAGTGCTATGCTGCCTGCTAGCCTCAATAGGAGGAGTATTTTTATAGAATGACTCATGCTGGTGAGACCCAATATTACATTATCTAGTTTGCAGCACTTGGATTGTATGATATCTAGTGGCGGCCCTACATGGATTGTCCTCATTGGCCTAAGGTTGGTGATAGGCTTCAACGATCTCGTTAGGATAGATGATTACTCGACCGAAAGGCTAAGATACAGTTCTTCTCTCGTGTACTACGGTAGTTTGGCATGATGTAGGATATCCCTAAGATCTCATTCACTTATAGGCGCTTGGCTTTGGAGAGGGATCTATCATGGATCTAGCCTCCATCACTAGGTGATGCTCTAGATGACTTCCAATAGACTAGGTTTGATGTAGCAATGACCACTCTAGAGTATGATGGATGGTGGTCTATGTTCCTATGGTATGGTATAGGGCCTCTGGGCCACGTTGCAGATCATACAGGAGTAAAGGTGTATCCTGATGGGCGTAGGGTGCACCAGTGAATAGAGGGCAGCTAGGGCACAGAGGCTACCACTGAGGAGGCTCTTGAGATTTATCCTAAGGAGGAGGTTCCATAGGAGGATGAGGTCCCTCCTGATAGTGCAGAGGGGCTACTCTTAGCATAGATGGTTGACTTGCAGAGTTAGCTTGATTGATTCCAGAAGTAGCAGAGGGAGTGTGATACTACTATCGCTACTCTGTAGGCACAACTATCAGAGAGAGATCGCCAACTGACATAGGTAGACCAACAGATTGCTAGCATGATCGCCTAGGCTACTATAGTATAGGCCCAGGTTTGTGAGCTCACCCATGCTCGTGAGTTGGTAGAGGTATAGAGGGATGCGGTCGTAGCAGAGCAGGATCTACTTAGAGAATAGAGGGGGGGTCATCCATCCTCTCAGTTGATTAAGGGGCCTCTAGCATCACCAACAATAGTACTACCAGGTGGTCAGGATACTATGGTAGAGGTACAATGCCTACAAGGTTTACTTATGGGTGCCAATGAGAGGCATGCATCCAGGGTTGCTCAGGAAGACCAACTGGTAGGCTACATTTAGATGTTGGATGCAGAGGTTCCTAAGGATTCATATGCTATAGAGTCCTAGTGAACTAGATCTCAAACTATAGGATATTCCACTGCTATCTTGAGCCATCGCACCCATCAAAGCAAGAGGACATACAGGTCCTCTAGTACGCATGGCGACAACAATCATACCAGGACCAGGGAGGCATGATAGTCTACTATAACATCCAGTCATAGGTACCTATGGATAGAGGTACCTATCGCTCAAGGGGTAGTTGGACGAGTGCTAGACCTCTTTGGGTTAGGTGGTACTCAGGTCTCACAGCAAGATCCACAACATTCAATAGGGCAGCAGGCATAGCAGTCTCCTGATCACAACATTGAGGAGGGAGGCAAGATCTCTAGTACAGGGGGAGCAGATCAGAGATAGAGCTCTAGATTGTAGGACACTTTTTTGACGTATCTCATTTTTGGTGTAAGGTCGAGGACCTACACAATTGTAGCCTACAGGAATTTTTGTACTCCCCATGTACTCTGAGACACACATTATATATATGATATGATCATTATTATGGCTCATTTATTGTGTACTCATTTATTTTTAATTTTATGTTTATGTGATGTACATGGATGGAATGCTTATGTTATTATGATGCTATATGATGTGATATATGGATGACATGCACTAGATAGATATTTGATTTATGATGATGATATGCAGTGATCTTAGATGCTTAGATGTGCTTTTTAATGGATGCATATTTTTTTCTCTTAACGCATATTTGATAGTGCTTTATTTTTATGCTTTAATGTATGTAATGCTTTATTTACACGATGCTAATCTAATGTAAATGAACCTGTATGCTTTAATCACTTAAAACATAAGGAATGAATGCAAATATGTTTATCAATCTAATGGATGATGCCACAAAATGTATAAAAATCATGAATGGAACTGAAAATCCTTAAGATGAGAATTTAATCAATTAATCATCCATATATGAAATGCAATGGTCTGTAATGTTTTATGATGCGAATGATATAATGTCCCATTCGATTTTATTTTGCAATTTTGAAAAATTTGCATGATATAGTCAGTGGCCGTCTAAATATTATTGCTAATATCCATCTGGTATCTATCCTATATGTTGATTGTGCTTTTTATAATGATGTATCATGGGTTTGATACTTTGCAATTTGATTATTTATATGGTTGCAATTTTTGATACTTTGTTGTGATGGGAGAAATTTTTGAGGTTTTCCATGAGACTCAAACACCCTAATATACTTATCAAAAGTTGCATACTAACCACACTAGACTTCTGAGATAAAATGCTTTTGCTAGGATAGACCCTAACTATTCATTATCCCTGTGTGTGCAAATTATTATTTAAGATAAGACACGAGCATTCCTCGATGTCAGGTGGGATTCTTTTAGCCCATTGCTAAGATAGGGATTCCACAAATGTCTTATCCAATATCAAGTTTAGATTTTAGTTGGACTAAGCCACTAGGCAATGCATGACACCTGAAGCTATCTCTTCCACATTCAAACATTGGTCTTGTTCATAAGCGAGATGCTAATGAGTCAGACATATTGTCACGCATAAGATATGGTAGTGCTAACAATTTTAGGGATTCAAGCTCATTCCTTTCTATCCTTCAATTTTTGGGATACTTTCTCATATGTAGTGAAGCAAGGGAGTCGATTCCATCTTCTTTTTGAACTGTCTTTGGATCTTCATTTGATCTCTCTTCGAACTGGATTTTGGATCTTCATTTGATCTCCACTCAAAATTTTGATTTATGATCTTCATTTGATCTTCACTTTGAACTTTGATTCAAGCCTATTTTCTAATATTCACTTGATATTTACTTTTTGGCATTTACATTTGATAATATTATTCAAAAACTTTTCTTTGGGGATATTCACTTGGAAAAACTTTTTGTGGTATATCGATTGAGAATATCGATCTTATGATATCAATATGGGATATCACTCCGAGCATTCGATCTATGATATCGATCTAGGGTATCAATCATGAGGATTGATATGGGATATTTCTTTGGGTTATGCTCATTTTATCGTAATCAAGGGATTATGAATAGGGAACTAAATTGTCCTTTTTCCAACTGCCAATATTTCCCATACTGTCTGCACAAAGGGATAAGCAAGAATAACTCTTTTCACTTTAGGATACCCGGTCCTGCTTCATGGTTGTCATCTTCCCCTAGTATTTTTTAGGATTGTTTAAATTTGTTGATTAGTGATAGGCTTTTGATATGCTAAGGGCTATACTAACTGAACCTTAGCTACAAAAGCAAAGCGATATTTCTACCAACTCTTGATAAGACTACTAGGTATGACTGAGTGACCAAAAAATCCTAGTATATATCCATAGCAACATTATAGGTTGTGTTGAAAAACACAATTACTCACATGAATTATGGATCATGATAAATGTAGAGATGCATGATTTAAACACAAACGTGGCATCTTTTGTAAGACTTACAAACACAAATGCCTTCTATTACGGAATGCAATGGATGATTAATACCTATATGCAATGCAATAATGCAGCGGATGCATGAGTGAATGCAAAATTCAAATGCAAATGTAAATATTTTTGGATTTTATGCTTTACCAATTTTTTTGGATTTTATTAATTTTATTATTTTTTTATGGGTTTTGAGCCTCATAATTGACCAAACGATGATTACATGCCTTTGGAGCCTTTAGATTGACCAAGCAATTTTTAAGAATCCTTGGAGCCTTTGGGGTTGACCAAGCAGTTTTTTAGAAACTCTTGGTGCCTTTTGAGTTTGACCAAAGGGATTACAGATGCCTTTGGATATTTTTAGGATGACCAAGCAATTATAAGTAAATCCTTGAGGCTTTTTCCTGACATGACCAAGCGGTTTCAGGGACCTTTGGAGCCTTTTTGGGATTATCAAGCGGTTTTTACCAAACCCTTAGAGCTTTTGAGGTTGACCAAAGGGCTTACAGACACCTTTGGAGCTTTTTACTTGACCAAACCACTAATAAAAGTGTTTGGAGTATTTTAGGATGATCGAGCAGTTACAAGCAACTCTCGAAGCATTTTACTATGCTATTTAAGCATAAAACGCCTTAAGATGGATTATGTTGAGAGGTTTAGGCTCTTCAACACCCTCTAGCGATGTTAGGTGATAGGTACCTGGACCAATATTTTTAATTATGATGTAGGGTCCTAGCCAATTGGTCGTGAATTTGTTTCGCATATCTAGCAGAAAATTAGAGTTATATTGGTTTTCTTTCAAGACAAGATCTCAAAATTCAAAGTCTCTCTGGTGGAATTTGACATTGTAAGCTCATTTTAGTCGCTTCTGATAAATGCAAAGATGCTCCAAGGCATTCACGCAATGTTCATCAAGTAGCATCAGTTGATCCAGTCGAGCTTTTCACGTAGTGTCATCATCGATGAACTCTTTCAATTCAATGCGCAACATTGGAATTTATAATTCTAGTGGAATAATGGCCTCAACGCCATATACTAGTGAGAACAGTGTTGCCCCAGTGGGCATCCGAATACTAGTCTTGTAAGCCCAAAGTGCAAGGGGTAGTTGGATGTGCCAATATTTGTGGTTTTCTTGCATTATCCTTTTAAATATGGCTACCACTATCTTATTCGAAGCTTCAACCTGCCCGTTTTCTTGCATATATTATGGAGTCACAAAACTGTGTTTGATTCTATATTTAGATGTAAAAGCTCTCATAGTTTTATTCTTGAAATATATTCCATTATTCGATATTATTTTGGATGGAATCCCAAAATGACTTATGATATGCTCCAGTATAAAATCTACTATACGAGCTTCGATTGTCGTTGTTAAGGGTATTACTTCCACCCACTTTGTAAAATATTCAGTAGTCATGATTATGAATGTATGTTGGCCCGATGGCAGACGAGAGATATTGCCTATAAGATCCAATCCCCATTGAGAAAATGGCCAAGCCGCTTGAATGGGCTGTAAGGCCTACAATGGCAAGTCCATAATATTAGCGTGATGTTGGGATTTAACACATTTCTTTATATACACATTGCACTCCTTCTCCATAGTAGGACAATAGTAACAGATTCAAAGTATGAGCTTGACGATGGCCATGCCACTGAAATGGCCACCGTACGTATTGTCATGGGCTTGCAAAATCTCCCATGATGCCTCTTGGAGATCTAAGCAATGAAGGAGAACTCCATCATAGTTTATTCGGTACAAGATGTATCCTATTAAGAAATATTTGGCTTATTTTTGTTTAAATGTGTGCTTCACGGCATGTGGAAATCCCTCTGGGATTATACTAAGCTTTAGGAAGTCTTTAATTTATGACATCCAATTTTGATAAATCTCAGCTTCGACTGCCCAGACGACTTGATCCCCCTACGTATTTACTTTTGCAAATGCAGACTCAAAAAAAACCCTATGGTGAATGGTAGTGTCACTCCCCATGGGACTCTAAGAGGTTAATGACCCCCAGGGTGCCTTCTTAAGAAAGTATTTGGCTCTACAGAACAATTCAGCTTGTGGTTCTACATCGATCATGTTGACTGATTCTCTGTTATCATAGGTTGCACGCTCTACTGTTGGATGAGAAAGCATCTTGACATGTATGGTAGTGAAATCAGTAGAAAGATTCTGAGGGATTAATGATCCTAAATATTCCATGGTATCTACAAACCTATTTGAATATCGAGGGATTGCCTCAATGTCATACCATTCCAGTTTAGCCAAATATGTGTCAACTAGATCTTTATAGGATTTCAGTATGGGACACCGACACTAAAAAATCCCCTTAAATTGATTTAATATGAGCAAGGAATCACCAAAGATATTCAATATCTTAATATTCATGGCGACAGCTGTGTGGGGGTCCAATAGTAGGGCTTCGTACTCAGCGTTGTTTTTGGTGCACAAAAAATCAAAATTGAATGACAAGGGCATTGGAGCTCCTTGCACCGTGAAGAACACTATTTCAAAACCACCCCCTTGTTCGCACTTCAAACCATAAAAGAACAAAGTCATATCAGCATTGTTCTCTGGTTCTTCAGGTTTAGGAGCTTCAACTATGATGAAGACTGCATCATCTTGAAGCTCAATTGTTAGAGGTCTACTGTTTGATAGTGGCACCTCAACTAATTGATCTACTATAACCTATCCCTTAATGAAATTTTGGTTTATGAATTCTAGATCTAATTCCATAAAAAGCATGATCCACTTCGCAGTACACGTATTGTGATAAGTCTTACTCATCATGTACTGCAAAGGATTTTGTTTGGATATAACATACATTGTATGACTTAACATATAGTGTCACAATTTCTTTGTAGTGAACACCACTACTAAAAACAACTTTTCTACGTATGCATAACCAAGCTCATAGCTCACCAAAGTTTGACTAATGTAATATATGGCATGTTCTTTGCCTTACATGTTCTTTTGGGCCAACATGGTTCCCAGTGCAAAGTTAGTTGCTGACATATATAGTAGAAAAGGCACCTCTGGCCTTGGTGGAGCTAACACTGGTGACGTTGCTAGGTACTATTTTATTTCAGTGAAGGCTACCTTGCAGTCCTCATCTCAATTGAATGGGACACCCTTATGTAGCAATCGATTCATGGGTCGATATTTATCCAATAGTTGGGTGATAAATCACTTTATCGAGGCTACCTTGCCCTAAAGGCTCTTAATTACTTAGTATTGGTGGGAGGATGCATATCAAAAATGACCTTGACCTTAAATGGGTCTACTTCGATGCCTCTCTTGGAGACGATGAACCCTAGTAATTTTCTAGAAGTTACGCCAAATACACACTTCTTAGGATTCAGCCTGACGTTGTGCTCTATTAGGTGATCGAAGACTTTCCTTAAGACCTTTGCATGCTCTTCTCGTAGCAATGACTTGGCTAACAAATCATTGATATAATATTCAAGAATTTTGTGCATATAGTCATGAAAAATGTATGTCATGGCCTGCTGGTATGTGGCACCAGCATTTTTGAGACCAAATGACATAACTTTATAGAAAAATGTTCCCCATGGTGTTATAAATATGGTTTTGTTTTGGTCTTCAGGTTTAATCCAAATTTTATCGTAACTAGAAAAATCATCCATTAAGGAGAGCATTTCGTAACCTGTAGTTGCATATACGAGAGCATCAATATTGGGCAATGGAAATGAATCTTTGGGTGTTGCCTTATTTAGGTCTCTAAAATTCATGCAAATACGGATTTTTCCATCAAGTTTTTCCATGGGTACCATATTGGACACCCATTCTAGATAATCGATGGAAATCACAAATTCCACATCCAATAGCTTTTGTAGCTCATATTTCACCATTAAGGCTATTATTGGGTGCATTTTCCTAAGCTTTTTCTTGACCAACTTCTTCGTAAAATCTAGCGAAAGGTTATGAGTAACCTATTTTGGGTCTAGACCTGGCATATCCTTATATGACCAAGCAAACAAATTCAATATCTCTTTCAGCAGAGGAATGAGGGTGGCTCGCTCATCTGGAGTGAGAATCTCTCCAAATTTAACTTTCTTTGCACTAGTGGGATCATCACTGATATCCACATCAAAGGTTTCCTCTATCGACATATGCGATCCCTCCTCAAGCTGGTGAGGTGTAGGAATCAGATGAATATCATCAACTGGGTTGAGTGGTTCTACATTGGAAGCATTTTCGACATGATAAACATCATATGCACAACCTGGTGCAAAATGGAAAGGTTGCAACATTTCTTTGTTGGGGAAGAAATCCTTAGGCTCAACGGGTGAATCAACACGATCCCAGTCGATAGCATCTTTGTTAATATACAAAATTTTAGATGGATATGCTAGATTGCAGGGTTGAGTGGTCAAATCAATGGAGACCATGTTTATGGAATGAAATTGATCTCCAGGACCACACGGACTAACCTCTACAAAATTTGCACAGTATTAATAACCATGATCTGGCTCTAATGGCATAGGCACAAAAGGGTCTAGCCTGTGAGGACTACAAATAACTGGATCCTCCCTATGTACTGAATGCAAAATAGGATCATTCAGATCACAGAGCTACATGTAGATCATGGAAGGGGATTAACCAACCAATGGATTTGATCCAGGTTTAACCATCTTGCTCTTAGATGTGGACCAACATGTAGCTGCCTATAGACCTCATCGATGTCGATGGGTTGATTGCGGTGACACAAATAAAATGGACCAAGGTAGGCCCTCTATAGATCATCTTCTTCATCATTGTCATAAAAGAACACTTCATTTGCCACCACTCCTAGAGGGCACTCCTCTAAGTGAGGCATCATAAATATTACTTCTTACATACTATCATCGCTATCTAGAAAAACTGAATAATTATACCTCATGTATGATGCTACTGGGAAAAATGGCTCTGTCTCTTCTCCTAGATGATCCACATTGGGAAGGATCTCTTCGGTATCTTGTACCAATTCCATAGGCAATAAATGATGTGCATACAAAGGCCTTACATAAGCACCTTCGACTTCATCCTTAGATTCATCGCTGTTTGGGGAATCCTCATATGCATCATGCCTGGTCCACTCATATCAGAGGAGGACTCCATTTCATATTCATTACAAATATCTCCTAACTTGAGATCACTTGTAGTAATGGGGTTGCACCCCTACATGTCTATGTTTTCAATTGCCTCATAGGTTTGGTGTCCTAGTTGATCTCTGGGATTCATATCTACCTTAGTTTGCTCAAGGAGCTCTTGATATTCGAGTGGCTCAATGGTAATGGTAGATATCATAGGGTGATTCCTATAGAATTTGGAAGGATCCGGATGATATGGATTAAAATCCATGTCATCCGCCATGCTGAGGTATAGATGATCTAGGGATGCTATGAGAAAATTGTCTTGCCCACCTATCTATAACCCTAAATTGAATCTATCAGTGACTAACTGATAGTGAGGTTCCAGTAGAGTCCTGCATCCTTGTTCAAAGAGACCAAGGTCGTATCCATGCCAATGATATAGCTCAAAAATATGCATGGCATACTTTGGATTAGACAAATAAGGAACGTTTACCATAAAAGGTTCCTCATCATCTTCATCCATGGGCTCTTGTGTTGGAATTTGATCTAGCCCCACATAGATGAAGTTAGTCTAGTTAGGCGGTTCTTCTAGTGGAACCATCGATCCAACTGGATAACGATGGGCAGGATGTCTACCCATCTCTTGCATAGTCTTCAGAATTGGTTCAAAGGTCACATTTTTCACAAGGTACTCACCTAATCCAGTATTAGCGAGATGTATAGTCACCCGCAGTGTGGATGACCCTACTGAATATGCAGGTAAAATAGGCTGAGGTGCCTCCTCGAATTTGTCTTGGGGTTCCTCAACTTCCATGGGAATGGGAATATCCTCAGAAATTGGCTCAAGATCAAGCTCTTTCTCTATCTTGCCCATCTTCACTTTTAATTTCCTATCATCTCGATGCATGACTAATGTCGATGATTTCAAGGAAGTGGCAGTGGTGTGCTCCGATCTGTATGACACATATGACATCGGTTGAGCATACACTATCAGTTTTTCTCTTGGTTTCCTTATTGGCTACAATGACAAAACATCTAGGTGCATTGATGGGAGTATGAAACCCCCAAGAAAATCTACTAGGTTCACAAACTTAAATGGCTCCTCATCTGATGCCACCACGTGAACCAATCCCTCGTGAATATATTTCACGCATTGATGCAGTATCAAGGGGATACAACACATTTCACAAATCCAAGGCCTACCGAGTAAAATGTTGTACTACATGACCCCTTATATCACATAACACATTACTAAAATGGTCTTCATACCTACCTGTACGGGTAGGATAATTGTGTTGACAGTCAAACATAGTGCATCATTAAAACGATCTCAATGTAAATGTAGTTGACACAATGTGTGATTTAGGTAGCTTCAAATGACTCAGTTTCATGGTCATTATTATGTTTATCGATGAGCTAGTATAGATCAAGACTCTTTTAAATGGCATGTGATTCACACATGTGATTATATTCAATGACGGTTCGATCGTAGTAGTAGAAATCGTCCTTATATCATGATCATAAAATTGGATCATCGGTTCCTGACACTATTGTACATGTCCCACAAAATTTGTGAATGCATGCGCATCCTGGGCCTGTACTTCAATGGACCTTAAAATATCCATAAGGGTCTCCCTATGCCTCAGGTGTTGTTGAATTAATTCATATATTGATAACTTCGTAGGAGTTATCTGCAGGTTTTGGACCAACCTGCTCCTTAGGGTCACCAACGGTCTTGTTGGTGGACCTAGAATATTTTGTGTCGAACACTGATTTGGCGTGGCTTGTATCTCGATATGAGCACAAGGTTGATTTTTTTGTTCATGTCTACCGTGACTAGTAACAACATTGACCATACCTACAAACCCCTGGGTAGGCGGTTCTACTCGTACCTGGTTAACTTGACCAATGTTGTTTTGAGGTGTCTCATGATTCGGTAAGGGGTTCTTATAAATACTCATATTTTGATTTTTGGGAACCTGCGGGTTGTGATGCACTACAATCTAACACTTGTCAATCATATTTTGCACTAGGTGTTTGAAATACCAACACACCTCGATGTCATGACCTTTAATTCTATGAAAGATGCAAAATAGATCATCTTGAAACCCCTTTGGTTTGGGTTGATTGGGGTATATCATCTTGAATTCGGGTAATCTAATTGCCTTAGACTCGTATAACTGATGTAAAATCATCATCAGTGATTTTGTTAATGGTGTGAACTAGCGAGGCAGACATTGCTCTTTGTTTTTTCCCTTATAGTTGTTGCACTTGTCATACTGCGTAGGGGAGGTTGGGCTTGATAATTCTGCTTCTACTACCCTTTGTCCTCCTGTTGGAGATTTAATACCACTTGATTTACATGGGCCTGCTTGCCCTGATGCTTTGTGGTACTCTTCTTCTATCCCTCTTTCCTATTTTTGAGCTTCAAGTTGCCTTCCTGCAACTTGATGTCCTCAATCACCTTGGCTTGCGCCAAAGCCTCTTACAATGTAGCATACTATTGCAGATTGCAAAAGTAACAAGATTTTCTTTGCAAAAATATTCGTGAACATCCGAGTTAATTCCGTGGCAAGAATGGGGAATGGCAACTTCACCATTAATCTTCTCCACCTCTTTTCATATTGTTATATCGGCTCATCATCACGCTGAGCTAGCACAGCTAGATCAAAAATATTAGCCTATTTCTTAATGCCAAAGGAATAGAGTTCAAGAAAGGCATCATATAATTGCTCAAAGCTCGTTATACTATTCTTCTTTATCTGATTAAACCACTATCGGGTAGGCCTTGAAAGTGTTGTGATGAACGTGCACAATAATAAGGCATCGTTGCTTGCTATCTGAAAGCAAGCGTCCAGAAAGCTCGTTACATGTTCTTGTGCGTACTCATCACCCTTGAACTTATCTAACCTGGTCATGTCAAAATTCTTAGGGTAGGATCCAAAGGCTCATTATGAATTTTCCTTAGAGTCGGCTTTTGAATAGACGTTCCTTGTTTCTCAATGGCTTTAATTTTCTTGACCAAGGCCTTATATACCTTTGAAGATAGAAAGTCCTCCTCCCTAAGTTGACATGTAGGTGGCTTAGGAGGTACTATCTTCCTTGTATGAGATGGAGGTCTTTGCTTTTCCTCCTATTCATCTCGGGAGATTTCAGGATATTCCTGTTTGTATTCATCTCCCACTGCTGCTTCATGCTATCTTTGCCTTTGATTATTGAGCAGCGATAGTTGCTCCCTTTGTTTGGCAGTAACATGAGTACGAGCATCTCTATGATCTTGATGCATATTGTCTTGTGAGAAAGCCTTCCTATGTGTGTGCTCTCGATGCTCATCTTGAGGATATAGGCCAGCCCTAGCTAGCCGATCCTCCTATTCTACGTGTTCCTTTTGAGCAAGAATATGCTCCTCGTATATGCATTGCTAATATAACCTCTATCTCATGAGCCTTTGCACTTGAATATTTTCATCTTCGATACACTGCCTCTCTAGGCAAGCATCCTCAAATTGGTCTTTAAGGAGTTGGCATTTTTGTTCTGATGCTAGTCGATGTGATCTATCGATCTGGTCGACCATGGGAGATATTTGATACCCCTGCTCTATACGAAAAAAAATTTGGGTTATGTACCCATAGGACTGATATGTTGTGCCTTTAATTTTATCTGTAAATATGGCATTTGCCTCTTGTTGTGTCCTATATTATGACCCCCATACACAGATAGCGGGTGTGTGACATGCAGGCGCTTAGAAGCCTCCCCATGTTCTCTAGCAGTGTAGACGACACTCCCACTACGCTCACTTAGGGCTCGAGTGGATGGAGCAGAAGGCTTGCAGCATAGCTACTATAGAACACTACATAGACCTTCTAAATGCCTAGACCGCCATCGCTCATTCGGTGGTGTACCATTATCTCCCACCTTTGATATGTCAATGGTGATTTTACGTGTTGGACCATGCATGAGAGTATGGCTAGTTCTTTGATCGGTAGCAAGCCTATCTGCATGTCCCTGAATGGGTAGGTCTCTAGTCCTTCTATATTTAGAAGGTGGAGACATAGATCCTCCAGTAGACTTAGTATGTAGGGGCACTAATCTGGTCCCCTGCACCATAAAATCTTCAGTCGACCCTGTGGACACGCGTGCATTATGGTCTCGATAATGGCTCTCAAGTGGAACACTCTCATGCTGGAAGGTTTCTTGTTCTACTCTGTGCCTAGAGGAGTGTACTAAAGCTCCTCTATTTGGGGTTTGCTCTGTTGGCTCCCCCCGTGTTGAGTTGTCTCCTCGAATGCTAGACAAACGATGTTTGGTTCGCTCATGTGGTTGAGGATTAGACACATATTTTTGTGAACTATTTATGGGTTGGTCATCGACGTTGGCCTTGGACCATTTTCGACCACCCCGTGTGTCCACCATTGTGTACCTAAAGTCTAAATATATTATTATTAAGAAAACAAGGTATACAACAATGATTATCTCGTTTTAAGTTTTAAAGTGAGTCCTAAACTGTTTGATGTGTTTTCAATATGTGTTGTATCAGTTGTGGAAACTCTTATTATGTTTTGTAAAAGTTGATGTTATACTCAAATTGTTCAAAAGTTTTCACCTATATACTCGCACAAGCCAAATATGGTAGTGAAGTTCATACTCAATGAGGTATCATAGGTACTACTAACACTCACCTAGCACACCGTGGGTAGCGATTCACTCTTATAAATATGAGTACGTGCTATTTTGCATGGATAGGATAGTTCTTGGTTCGGACTTGGCCATGAGCGGGTCCCGATAATACAATGTCAAATGAGCCAACCAAGTGGTAATGACATCCACTTTTAGTCTCAATCAAATGGGTTGGATGTGAGATCCCAATGCCACTAATGTTTAAATGAAACATGGTGTGTGTGGTTCCTTTTAATGTACATAAAAGAAATGCATCATATAGCACACATGCTCATTTTCTAAATGCTATGCATATAAAAGACGTTTCAAATTCAGAAAATGCAAGCTACTCTAGATGCTCTTTAGGACTATGCACATTATGATGCTAAATGGCCACTAATCAGGCCTCACACATGCAAACCATCAATACATATCTATCAAACATGCTTTACCCTAGGGTGAACTGCAATCAGAGGTTCGTTGTTCCTAGTAGTGCCTTTATAGTGAAAGCAAAGTACGAAAAGCAAACTAAGATAATTGATTTACAATTTTTTTTAGTTGATTTCCTAATTTGCATTCAAAATTGACCTACTGTAAAAACACAAAAACCAAAAAAGTGACAGAGGGTTGGAAAAAGGTCCTACGTCATGTCCTGCATTGTCTGGAATTCTAGAATTGTCTGTTTGTGTTTTTAGTAGGAAACCACAGGTCTGACCTACGATTTTGACTATGAACTATGCCTTGTACATGCGGTTCAGTTGTTGGGACGCAGTTGATAGCTATGGTCTGTACTTGCAAATACAAAAGCCAACAAAACACAGTTAGATCCTAAAAATATGGGGTGCCACTATGATCGCCACTATAACCACCAGAAAGGGTGACACCCGATAGTTGCTCCTATTATGATAAATGGTAAAGATATAACATGCATACAAGTAAACAAAATTGACAACAAGTGAAACAAGAAATAAATGATTTATTCCATTATATTTGTAGTCAAAACCCAATTACAAGTACGTCCCTCTTAGGGATATTTATTTTGATACAATATTACAATAGGAGTGCTCAATTGTTTTCCCTCTTAATGGTAGGTGTGATTTCCAAATGCCTCTCAGAATGACATGAACTGCTCTAGGGTGGATGTGCCCTCTTCTTCGCAATGGGGAATGAACTTGATGATTTTATCTCCTTTAAAATTGTTCCCTCTATTGCAAACCACAGCTCTGGTGCATGGTCTGTACTATAAACCATGGCTGATAGCCATGGTTATCACTCTAATAGGCTTTCCCTCAATTACAAGGGTAGTGGGATTCACCTCCTTGTCCAATTGATGTTCAAGGGCCACCTTCGATGTCATTCTGATATGTTTAGTAGTAAAATCACCATGATGGACCTTCGTTTGCTCGAATTTACGTTTCTTGGCTCTCCTAGACTCCTAGGGCATCCATAATGCAATTCATCATTAATATTGGCAAGTAGGTAGGGGATAAGTGTAGTAGCTCTCTCTCAGTATACTTGGTTGACTGTACAATTCGATAGGACTTCGCTACTCAAATATCCAATGCTATCTCTCATTTGCCCTAATTCTGAGGGGTACTTATAGGATTACCCAAGGGCTAGGGGTGGCTTCTTGAAGAAGCCAAGATCAAGAAGGGGTGGTTAGGACAGTTGGAATAGAAGCTTTCACCCTCTAACCACATTATGCTAGATCCAATGGCTGTTTCAACCGATTTGGATCGGATTGAAAGCCAACTGAACTTCAGTTAAGATTGCAGGTCACAGCTACGGTCTAGACTGCAAACTGCAGATCTCAACCGTGGTTCAATTGTAAACGACAGGTCAGGACTACGATTCAGACTTATTAGGTCAAGGAGCCCAAATTGAGTGGTTAGAACCACTGCTCTATCTTGTAGTCTGTCCAAGATCTTCGATATGGTTTTGTAGCATGTCCATATGAGTAGTTGCCCTTGACATGACGTGTTTTAGGTATCTACACTTATACTCTTCTTTGGGGAAGAAAGAATCTATGGATATGGTGGTGTAAATAGATCACGTTAGTCAAATACAACATCACAAAGGTGAACATCTTGGCTATGGATTTAAAAGGTACATGAGTGGATATTAGTTGTATGTTTATATTCCTCATATTTTTATCCTAAGTGGTGTTTGTTAAGGGGGTCTTTTGGAGAATAATCATCAAGATTCCTATCCAAAATGGACTACTAAACATGCCATACAACCCTTGGTGTTCATTCATAGGGATATTTTTAGACCCATAGGTGCACCATATCTTCCTAAGAATATGTTTTTCTTGGTTTCATAGATTATTTCTCCCTATATGTGTGGTTATGCACCATTTGTACTAAAGATGAGGCTTTTAGAAAATTTAATAACTTCAATATGATTGTGATAATTATATTGATAAGGATATCAACTACTTCATGTAGACGAGGGAGATGAATATGTGAGAAATTTAGTTACAAAAGTATTTACTATTCATGGTATTTTATTTTAGAGGACTACTTATTATATCCTAAAACATTTTTCTTATGGAGATCGCTAGACAGGTGTTGAATGCCAACCAAATGGATCCCATGATTTAGGATGAGGTAGTGACTTGTGCAACACATATAATTAATAGAAGTCTAAATAAATCAATTAAAGGTATGGCTTGTATAAAG
This sequence comes from Wollemia nobilis, assembly GCA_028583015.1. Taxonomy (NCBI): domain Eukaryota; kingdom Viridiplantae; phylum Streptophyta; class Pinopsida; order Araucariales; family Araucariaceae; genus Wollemia; species Wollemia nobilis. Next base: position 422,662 of record JAQPPZ010016712.1, on the reverse strand, counting down.
ATATTAGTAGGTGATAAGCCTCATATGTCACAACCTTGTATCTTTTAATCCACTATATGAAGCCATATTCTAAAAAATACTTGATCAAAGATATAACTAAAGAGACATTGATGTAATTTTGTGGGTTATTTTTATATCTTGAAGAATTATTATATTTATGTTCTTGAGAGCTGTTATATTCTCATTCTATTCGATGTGATATTTAATGAGGTTCTTCTAGTAAATATTTTAGGCCCTATTCCTATAAGTTTTTTTAAGGTTTCTCCTCTAGATTCTTTAATTTTTTTTATGCTTCCTCAAAGACTCCCATTGCCACCATTCTACTTGTTCTACCTTATTCATCTCCTAATGAATATCCTTTAGTTTTATCTCTTATTTTAAATATTTTTCCTATGGTGACATCCCCTTCGCCTATATTTTTTGATCCTTAATTAGATGAGCTCAATCCTAATATACCTTTTGAGATAGTAGTGGATGTTGATATAGATGGTGAGTTTGGTTTGGATGCTCTAATTCAAGTTTTAATGTTGCTTATCTATAGGGTGTGTTGTAATATTCCATGGTTTTTACAATACCTTTGTGGGTTTAGACTCTTCTTTAGGATTTTCATCCACTTTTATCTCAACACCATCATCAAAAGGCTTGCACATGATCCCTTATCTTAAATATCGATGAATTTAGAGATCCCATCACATATTCCTATGCCTAGTATACCTTAAAGAAGTAATATAGTATGCTTTCTAAGTATTATTTCCTTATAGAAAATAACACATGTGACCTTTTTCCTATATTATAAGGGAAATATGTAATTGGTTGTAAAGATATCTACAAGTCCAAGTACACTTCTAATGGTCTAGTGTAGAAGTGCAAGACATGAATTATCTTGCTATGGTTGGAAGCTTGCATTAGTGTGCATTAGTGTGCGTGGAAAATAGCTTATAGCATTATAGAATCTCCAACATATTTTTTCAATATTATAAATACATGGAGAGGCTAACTTTATGATAGTGTTAATAGTTGAAAGTTGGAGTTGTGTCAAGTGAAGAGACTTCATTTTTTCTTTCTAGAGCACAACCTACAAGTTATGATTGGCATTCATTTATGGCATAAACATTTTGGAAATACTTATTAATGGATGGTCCATAAAGGAGAAATGGAAGGCATAAATGTCCCCTTAAAATTATTCATAATATCTAAGCAATATGAAATCAAAGAGAATTTAAAATGTTTATTTATGTGACTAATGTGAGGTCTTAGAAATTGGCTTGACTGTTTTACAAATCCTAGTAGGAATGGATTTTGGGGTTTAGGTATTATTTTTTAGCAAGATAATATATGGGTTAAATAAAAAAGAGTAAGTATGTTTGTTATAAAAAATTGTAGTGATTTGTGGATTATTTTCTTAGAAATAATTAAAAATAAAAGTATCTATATATATATACATATTCTTAAATTGGTTATATGGGACTGAAATTATCTCCACTCATATTACATCATGACCATATAGTCAAGTTATAATAGTTTGGCAATTATGCATGTATCACTTGGAAAGATTCAAACCTATGTCTACTTCTTGAATTTTCAGAAATACAATTGCTTGAGATAATGTAAATTGATACTATGCATACTGTTACATGGTATTTTCATTTAGGACCACCGAGTTTTGGTACCATGTGTAAGACCTATGTGGACAGCAAAATAACAATCTTAACTAGTTTGAACTTATATAGAATGAGTGGTTCATGATTTTATATTTAAATAGCATAATTGTATGGTTTTTATATGTCAAAGTACAATTTATATGCATACAACAATATTTGAATGAATAAATTTATTAGAATTATTAGCATTATAATATATCCTAACAATATTTTGTAAATAATTTGGCAAGATTCAAACATTGATGTCATCTTTAAAAATGAAACTAGGCTAACATCGTGTTTGATTATTCACATCTTTCAAAATACAATTACTATTTTATAAAATAATCGATAGTAAAATTAGCATATAAACTATTTTCTCAGAATAAATCAATATTAATTTTTTGATAATAAGTAAATAGGTAAACTTAATTTATTCCCTTGGATCACAAACTTTGTATTCTAGTACCAATGAAGTATTAATTTTTTTATTACATACATATCATATGCTTGATTTATATAACCTTTATAAAGACACTTAACATTTCAACTTCAACAAACTATTCATCTCCTTAAACTCCTCAAACTTCTAGGAGATATAACTTTTCATATTTATCATAAAAAGTATTTATTTTATTGAATCTATAATAATGACAAAATTTAAATGATAAATATTTATAAAACTCTTTTCACACCACATAATGTATTTGCAAGGTACCAAATAATGTAATAAACTACAACACCCCCTCGTATTACATTATTTAGTATGATGTCAACCTCTCAATCTAACCTTGGCATTCAAGCTTTGGTTCTAGCATTGAATCTAGCTCCTACATTTTGATTTTCATTCTTTCAAATATTTATCTTTCATATATGTAAGTTTGTCAAAATATTTGTAATTGGAAATTCTCATAATATTGGCTTCTTTATTTATTGTCAAAACATTCCCTGTTATAAAATCACTCTCATTTGCTTGTCTTATTTCATCATATCCTTGTTTAGTACCAACTCCTTTTGTCTACATTTCAAATTCATCATTATAAACTTTTAAAGGTAACAAGTCATCACAATAGTATTTATCATAATTCACATGAGTCTTCATGGGTTCCAAATTGGTTGTATCACAAGTGTTTTTCAAATCACATGCATTGGAATTCACTTTTTCTTTTGATGAAGATAACTAGTGTCACAAATTAGGTTTTTCATATTGTTTGCATCTTCATGACATCATTCTTTATAGATTTCCAAGAGCCATTTTAGATATATTTTCCATTGTTTTTATCTATCCTTTGTTATAGGATCATACCATGAATTTTTTCATATAATAACCAAATTATTTATTTTCTAGTCTATTATTATATATTTTTCTTGCATATTTTTACTTGAAGAAGAGTTTTTGCTTTCCATTTTAGATTATTCTTTAAGGTAAAGAAATTCCTTGTATTACTTGGTGATATTTTTTATTGACAATATTTCTCTTACTAGATTCAATCATGAAATCCATGTATATTCTATTATCTTTTTGATGACTTATATTTATTCTTATGATATTGCATTTATGATTTATTCTTCTCTCATGGTAGTAGGCGGTTTAGGTGTATATGAGATAGTGATGGCATATCCAAGGTAAATATCCCATTTTTTATAGAACTAATGGTTTCAAATTTTCTTTGTATTTTAATGAAATATTTTTATTTTTATTGACTACCCCAAATTCAACTGTTCTACCCTTGTTCAATAATTATGATATTTATATCATGTTCTTGCCCAATCTAGGTACATAAGATATGTTTTCAAGTATACATTTAGAAAATAGAAAATCTAGGTACATAAGATATGTTTTCAAGTATACATTTAGAAAATGGAAGATTGAATGAAACATTACCTATTCCTTGAACCTAGTAGATTGTCATCTACAATTTAAATAGGTATGTTTTTTTTACTTAGATAAAATAAAACTAATATAGTTAATCAATCACATGATTGTGCCCTTGAATCAATATAGCAATAACTATCCTCTAGTTTTCTTATATCACGTGTCCTTTCAAAATTTTACTTTGAATTTTATTTTCCATTTTTCTATTGAAAGAATATGGTAGTTTTACCCATTTGACCATGTTATTCCTTGAGACAAATTTTTATATATTTTTGAGTTCCTTTCTTAATAAAATTTGGTTCTTCAAACAAGTGAAACTTTGTTAGAGGTGTTTTTAAGAAAACCATGATTTGTAAAGAACTTCCTTTTAATTGTTTTTAAAAAGAGGTCAATTATTTAATTATTATATAATTATCTTGGATTAGACAAAGTTTGAATTTTTTTGTTATTATCAAGTAGAAATCCTTTTAACTCCGTAATTAATCTTTAAAAAAAAAAAAAAAAAACTTATTTAATTCAATAAGTTTGCTCACATTGATAAATTTCTTCACCAACAATATGTTTAATTTTTTCTTTCAACCTTAGTATTCTTTAAAAATTCTCTTCTTGATTAATATTTAAAAAAAAAACATCTTTCATAATAATCTTCTTTTCTTTTAAACTTTCAATTCTCAACTTATAAATTTTCTCAATACCTTTCCTTTCAGTTTCCACTTCTCAATTCTTATCTTTGGACATGATTTTTATAATTTTATTCTTAGAATGTTTGTTCAAATTTTAGTTTCTATTTCAACCTTATTTTGTAGAATTTTACTTTAGGATTTACATATCTCCTTTTTATCAGACCTTTACTACCACTATTTTGAATTCATTCTCCTTTCATGTTTAGTCGATTCTAGGTCTACATCAAAAGTTTCTAGGTCTACATGAAAATTTTCTCCTACTCTATTCTTTTACTACAATTGAATATGTTTCTTCTCTGAATTCTCAAGTATTTAATAGATTATTTAAATCCTTTGGCATCCTCCCATTTCTTTGATCTTCTCCTAAATTATATTCTTCAAGCATCTAATTCACACAAGTTCTCTAGGATTCCTTATTATTATTGCAATTTATTTGTTGCTTCCATTGGATAATTTTTTGTCTTCACCACCTTAGTTGTATGCACATCCACTTCTTCTCCACTTTGGGTTTTCTTGAATGTTTTCTTCATAGCACTCTCTTTAAAGGAACCTACTTTTTTTTGTTGTATTGTCTACTGTCTCTAAATTTACACACCATTCTTCCAATATTATCTTATCTTCCAAAATTCATTTTCAAACAATATCAACTCCTCTTTAATTTATCTCACTTGGATACTTTCACTCTCATAATTCTTGGATACCTATAGCCTGTACTTCTCTAAACACATAAAAATTTCCTTATGGCATGGCTTTGAAATAAATGATATAGACAAGTATTAAAGCAAATATATAAAATTATTATATTTCCACAACTCATCAACTTAGTATTCTAGTACCAATGAACTACTAAAACTTTTATTACATACATCTCATATACTTGCTCTATATATAGCCTTTACAAAGACTCTTAACATTTCAACTTCAACAAACTATTTATCTCCTTAGGCTCCTCAAATTTTTGGGAGACATTACTCTTCATATTTATCATAAGAAAAATATATTTTATTGACTCTTTACTGATGAAAAAACTCTAATGATTACAAAATGACAAACTCTAGTGACTAGTATTACAACACTCTTTTCACACCATATATTTACAATGTATTTACAAAACATTTATAGAGGTTATTGCAATGTATTTGCAAGGTACCAAATAATTTAATAAACTCCAAAAATCAATTGTATTATTAGTTTGACACCCCTTTCATATTTATATATACTTACTCTTATCATTCACATTGTATAAGTTGTGATTTAAAATCTTAGTAGAACTCAAATATACCCTAACATGTATAAAATGCATAGAGAGGATATGTGGTATTAATATTTTATGATTATTAAGATACATTAATTGTATACTATAGATCAATTTGGATTTTTTTATTTAACAAAATATTTACTAAGGTTAGACAACTAGGTATGTATATTTTTATAAAAAATAATAATAATATAACTAAATAAAACCATTTTGTAATTTAAATAATAAAATTTATAGAAAATGACTTTAAATATGAAACATAACAAATAATTAAACTTCTAAAATAGCCATATTTTAATAAAATAAGAGAAATATCTATAATAAAAATAATTAACATTTTATGTTTTTTTAGTCATATCTATGTCAAATAAAATATAATTTATTTATTTTTCCTTTCAATTAATAATACTCAAGGATTTTACATATAAATAAACTATAGTTTTATTGATATAGTAATCATTTTTTTGATTATTTTAACAAGTATCAAAGAAATTATCAACTAAAATAATTTTTGAAAAATATAAGTTAGGCATAAACCATCCATCCAAAGAAAATATTGTTAAACAAATAATTGTTTTTATGTGTAAGGGTTATAAATAAATGCTTACGTAGATGACATTATATATTCTAATGTTTATAAAAATCTAACTCAACTCAACCAATGATATATTATATTATATTTTGACTAATACCAATAGGAATCCAACCTAATACTTTTAAAGATTTATATTAAATTAGTCAATTAGTTCTCAAACCTTTTAGTTGATCCTAGTGTAGATATATGTTATAAAATACTTTGAATTATTAGAAAATATGAACCACCTTATAGTTGCTCCTAGTGTATATAGAGGTTGTAAAATCCTTTTAATTATTAGAATATAAAAACCATCATTGGATAGGTCCTATTGGGATAAACCTCACATGGTAACCACCATCTTGAGTGATGATATTGTAAAAATATTCTCCCCACCAATTCCTACTTCTCATCTTGACTAACATAATTTTGGATTAACACAATAACTTATGCACTTATACAATGATTTATCACACAATGCATACCATGTAGTCAATGCAGTCAATGCATGTAGAAATAATAGAACGTAGAAGAAAAAGAAAATGCATTAGAATTAATAATTGATTATCCTATCTCTAGAAAGCTCATATCCATATTTGATTTGTATCTTATCCCTTTTTCCATTTATCTCCTAAATAAATTTCCTTGATGTTATTCTCCCTGCATATAAATTTCTAATCCCTGTATGAAAATATTAAATTGAGGTATGTATTAGATATGTCATTATCATAGGTAAACCACATTTTCTACTTTCACATTGATATAGATTCTACACCATGTATAACATACACATTATTAAATACAATCAAATGTACACAAATATACACTTTAACATGTAATTTAGATAGTCCTAGACATTAATAATTTTAATATCACACACATCAAATGATCTTCAATAAATGTATTTATAATATTAATTAAGAATAGGTAAACTAATTATATGGATACCACAACCATGTTATTTATCCTTCCTTTCATGCCTCAAATTTTATTTTTCATAGTAACTCCTAATCCTTAAATCTACATTCCTTTTTACTTTTGCAAGACACACATGATCTAAACGACTCTCCTTTTCCTTCTTTGCACTATCCTTTTTATATACCAATCCTCCTCCCTTGATATCTCCACCACTCCTTTTCTTCATATTTTATCCTATGTCCACATCTCCATAAAATCTATTTCTACCTCTCCTTTTTGTGCCTTGCACAATATCCTTTTCCTCTCTTTTTTATTTGGTTATTATAAATTTAAGGATTTACATTATTTTTTTCAATGCATATGACATTGTAGGACTTAAAAACCAAAATTATATAACAACTAACAAATTATTACAATTCTTACATTACACACCATTAAATATTATTACATGCAGTAATCATTTAACAAAAGGCATAAGGTAAATATTAATTAGTTTAATACGATACCTAGAATCTTTCTAATGGTGCCCTTCGATAAAACCTATGATGACAATACAAAATAGTGGTTTTATTTTGGGAATAGGCTTAGAATTTTTTAAATATTTTTTCAATGAGTTTATATAGGTTTTTATGAGGGGTCCTAGTCACCTCATACTGAATGGGGTTTTAACATTGGACCTCTCAAAGAGAGGCCAAATCCCTTACAACAAAAATTTCTAAATATTAATTATATTGAATTGAGTAACTTAATCCATACAACATACATGATTAATTTTAATATCACAATTTTAAGAATTGTAATTAGTATGAATCATAGTACCAAATACTTAATTCAGGCTCAAACTAATATTTGGTACCTATATGGACTCAAATAATGAATTATCTAGTATAAATAATAATAAAATATACAAGTCTATAAAATTAGAATAAATAATATCTAGACAAAAACAATAAAAGTAGTCGCAATATTTAATGAGGTGAAAGTGAAGTAGGTATCATACTATGTTAAAACAACTAGTTACGTGGAGAGGCGTTCCTACAATGGCAGACAAGGGGTGGGAGGCAAAGAGGTCATACATGTCATGCCGTAAACAATTTTTATTTTATTAAAAATCTAACATTAACAAAAAATTTTAAACTAGCTTAGATATAAAGGATATATATCTAAAAATACCGAGAGTTATCAATCCCAAGGCGCCTATCTTGGAGATCACACCCCCAAGAAATGAGATAGGCACCTCAAGATTGATAACTCTCGGTATTTTTAGATATATATCCTTTATATCTAAGCTAGTCATTAATGACTTGTAAGACCCTCAATTTTGGCATGGAATATTTTATTGCGCCCAAGAAAACTTATCAATATTAATAATAAGGTATATATAGTCCATAAATTAATTTATACAATGTTCATGAAGCTTGAATATTGATTTAAATTTAATTGTTTACTATTATTATCGTATGATGCTTAGTTTTAGCTTGAACTTGCTAGATTTTGATCATTAAATCCATATAAAACTGTGTAAATTCTAAGGACCAAATTGAAATGCAACTAAAATCATGGATTAACTTGAAAAACCATCCAAAGTAATAATTTTATAATAATTTCTGGTGGGGAAAACCCTTTGGTGGGAGGAAAACCATAGTTCATATTCTTTAAGAAAAAAGACAATGTATATGAGATGTTGGCTAGCAATGTTATGTTGTACAATACATACAATTACAATACTTTTATCTGTAGCATGCAATAATAATTCTTAGTGTTATTAATCATTCCTTTTGTTACAATGTTTTTTTTAGTTCTCTTGATTATTTTTCCTTCTCTTTAAATATCTTAACTATTATAAGCCTCATCTACTCTATTCCACTTCAATCTAGTAGCACAAGTAGTATATATATCTTAATATTATTCCAAAGGTTAGTACACATGTAGGTGATGTGCCATACTTCCTACCTATAAATATTCTCCTTGAAACTAGCCTTATTAATCTTTTTTTCCACCTTAAACATGCCAAATCATCGTATTCCTAGAATACATGTTGGTTAATATATTTTTTTTAAACAATTTTATCCTAGGATAACCTTATGAAAAGGGGTTTTGATGGCCCCTTACAATGTGTTCTATGTAAAAATGAGGATGAGAGTAAAGACCATATCTTTGGGCATTGCTCAATAGTCTAGAAACTATGAAAATGGATTCTTAATATGTTTGTTAAATGCATGGTGATGAATAGAAAAAATAGTGAATGGTTAAAGCAATGAAATAGCACTTTTAAAGGTGAGGCTTTATAGATAATCAAGGATTTTTAAATATATAATACTTTGGACTATATAGTTGGAAAGGAATAGAATAATATTTAAATGAAAATAAAGTAGTATAGAGGTAATGAAAAGGAAGCTTTGTCTAGCTATACCAGGCTAAACCAATCATATCAACTAACCCAATATCTAATATTGAAGCAAAGATCCTTGATAGATTGAGTCAAGTAATCAAATAGAGTTATGATGTTGGGTATAGGAGAAACAAAAATAAGACAAAGAATAATAAGTGGAAGCCATCAAAAGTGAAGTTGGTCAAATTGAATTTTGATGGAGCATCTAATGGAAATCTAGGACTAGCAGGTGAAGGAGAAATAATACATAAGATATCTTGTTTCATTACACTTTTAATATTGTATTTAAAATAAATAATAAAGTTCAATATTGGGAAGCTTTGTAAAGGTTAAAAATATGTAGATAAATGAAATGTAATAGAGTTTGGATGAAAGGTGATTCATTAATATATTTAAGGAATGTAAAGGCTCCATGGAATGCATAAGAGATATAATGAAAATATGAGACCTTGCTACAAATATTGAAAAAATCAAGTTACTATATGTTTAGGGAATGAAATAAATGAGAATATTGGATAGCCAAGAAAAGGGTTTAGCTAAAGCTAACAAAAAAATAATGAATAACTGAAGCAAATAATGATTAAAATTTATATATTTTTTTATTAGGTGGAAAAGGGGATTTTGAAAGGAACCCCAAACATTTTACAAGGGGGTTCTAAGGGTCCCCAAACATTTAACAACATAATCAAACCTTAAAAATATGGTCTCAAGAGAAACACAAATGAGGATCCAAAGGAGATACAAAGAGATCCAATAATATGAACTACGAATAAATCTTCAAAAGAATATCTAGATCTCCCATTATCTAGATAAAACAATCAACAACAAAAAATAAAATGGGCCATGAATCTCATGGATATTTAGCAACCGCCCTTATGGCCAAGTGTGTAAATGAAAATTTGAAAATAAAAAAGATCTTGCTTGAATTTTAAAAACCAATTTTGAAAAACCTTCCTGCCTAGCCAAGCATGAACAAACTTGAATCTAGTTTTCAGCCACAAACATCCAAGATCCCAACCAAAATCGAATTAAAAAAAAAAATACTTTCCTACATATTAAAGAGAGGAGAGAACATGCATTCAACTAGAAGAGAAAGGCAGACAAGTCATTCCAAAAATCATAAAAATAGGTAGAACCAGAGTCTCCCTACAAATAGAAAGACCTAGATTCTTCAAAGAATAAAAAAAGCAAGCCTAGAGCCCAAAGAAACAAAAAATTCAACATTAATTTGAGAAAATATAGGGAATACATTTCTTCTACCACCAAAAAAATCATCAACCAAGATACCTCCAAGAATAGCTACTAAGAACCACATAGTTAGAGCCTTTGCATTGAAAGGCTTTAAGAATGTAGGTCTTTCTTCCTCCTAACATGCAACTCATGAGGGAGATATCTTGCAAGAACCTTAAAGAATCCATAGTAGGATTCTCATTCTTAGGCCAAGTAGATCTAGGATCAGTCGAGATCCTGTGCACTTCTAAATTGTGCATGTGAGAGATACCCTTGTAAAACATAAACTTACTGCCAAAAATCAAAGGTCAATCTGAAGATAAAGTCTAGTCTACAACAAAAGGGTATCTCAGAGCCTTTCTCCTTCTCAATATAAATATCTCCTAAAGAAAATTTTTAGGACCAAAGATGTGATATCCACGAACTCATACAAAATACCTCTAGGAACTAAAACTACCAAATCCACAAACTTGACCAAGAAATATCCAAGAATAGCTGCTAAACCCCACACAACCAAAATATTACACACAAAATCTTTCATAAATTGGGTTTCTTTCCCTCCCAACATAGAATCTATGAAGGACAAAACCTGCAAGAACCTCAAAGGATACATTACAAGATTTGTGTTCTTAGAAAAATATGTTCTAGGACTAGCAAATGTGCAAGAATTGGCTAGAAACCTATTTGCAACAACAAAGAAATTTAGAAGCACTTTCCCATCCAATCCCAAAGCTACTAAGGGGAAGGCCAATTAGATAAAAAAGAAATCCATAAAAATGACATCCATATTCTTAGGCCAAGAAGATCTAGTATTGAATGAGATGCTATGCACAACTAAATTATGCATCCGAAAGAAACCCCTTGAAATAGTAGACTTGCTACCAAAAGCCATATGCCAGTCCTTAAATGTTGCCAAGAGAAATAACCAATTCTCCCATGATGAACTTCAAAGATGTGAGAATCAAGGAACCTCCCCAAAAAACTCTAAAATAGCAAAAAGTATAGCCACACCAAATTTGTGGGTTCCAAACCATTAGGAATGACAAACACGACCCCAAAAAGGCAAGGGAACCCACCCACACCCTCGCAACCACTCAAACCCTCTATCTTTCAGATCCTCCAACACCTCCATCTCCAAAGTGATTAAAATTTACATTAATTCATTGGTAATATTTAATTTATTTTATAATGTCAATGTGTTTTGATTGTTACAATTCTTGTGGTTGCACTTATGGTTTAGGAATGTGTTTTGATTGTTACAATTCTTGTTAGGAAGAAAACTAACAATCCAAATCTCGTAAAGTGAACTATGATAACATGAAGTTTTGAGAATACTATACTAAGATGTAATGCATAGATAGTAGATGTGGATTTTTGGAATTGTGAAGGTTTTTACAAGAAAATGTTAGGAAGAAGAATGTTAAATTATGAAATATTTGTATTCACATAAAAAATTAAAGATGGTCTAGAAATTGAAAATCAAGAATTCATAATTTTTATAAAAATTGATGTAAATATCTAACTATAACAACTCAATTGAAATGAGAATTAAATCTATTTATAAACTTCTAACATTCTAAAAAAAAGAATTATAATTTATTAAGGATAAAAGATTTCAATAAAACCCTCATTCTATATATATAAACTGCAATATAATTTTTTTATTTTAAAATGTGATTTTATAACACGAGTTTTCCTATTTTAACTAGTCAAATATTTATATTTTAACATATAAAATATAATATTTTATATCCTCCTTCATATGAAAACTAGTTACTCAATTTAAACTATATTTGAATCGGGAGACGATAAGAAAGCAACCATTTATTCAAGATATCATTATAAAATTAAAATATTTATGATATTGTTAATTGGATTTTTTTTTTTTTATTCAAGATTTTTTCCTTTTTATAAACCATTTATTCGAGATATTATTATAAAATTAAAATATTATGATATTGTATATTGGAATTTTTTTTTTAAAATAATGAGATAAAGGTTTTAAAGGTATTTCAAAAACTTATATAACAATTTCAAAAAAACAACTCAATAAACGAAGTAAAAGTTTTGAAATGTAAACCTTCAACCTTAAACAACTCCATCAGGAGTAAAGCTAAGTTGACTAACCATAAATACAGCCAATGAAAGGAACATCAATCACAATTAAGGCACCGGTTGAAAAGGACAACAAGCATAAGAGGAATAAAATTTTGAAATTGAAAAGCTCGCCCAAACTAGAATGAAATAGTAAAACTGGCGGAACCCCTCCGTTAAAGCACTCAACAAAACTAAGAAAAACCGCCCCAGCAAAAGGAGCACACACAGAGATGAGAAATTGAATTTTGAAACACCCGCTCAGGCTAGAAACTTCTTGCCAAATGGAGAAAGGACACAACCATCCAGCACGAAAATCGAGGTTGAAAACCATGGTGGAGTGTAAATTTAATTTTATATATTTTGATTAAACTTTTTAAAATTTTAAATAAACACTTTTAAATTTTAAAAGTTAATTTTTAATGTAATAAATTTCATTTTTTAACCTAGTAAACTATTTATAGGTAGAAGGTTGCGGCACCTTGTTTTGTTGATGGATTGATGGCTAGACCAGGTTGATGGGAGTTGTTTGGGCAGTCTCCTCATATGGCTCTATGTTGGGTCGGACTTAGACGGGATCTATGGGGTTTTATCTTTATAGATCTATGTGAAGGAGGGTTTTCTGTTGCTTTCCAGCTGATGTGGCTTCTACTATTCATGTATCTCATTGTAGGTTTGCTCCCAATCGTCTGGGTGGTGAGGGCAGGCTTACGTCCGGGTATTCTCCACTGCTCATTCTTGTAGGATTTTGTTCTTCGTTGGGACAGAAATAAGGTTGTTTTCAAGGGAGATGCAGCGACTAACACTTTGGTTTTTGGGATGAAAGGTTGTATTTTTTTTTCTGCTAGGCAAGAAGTTTTTAGTTCAAACGGGCGTTTCAAACTTCAAATTTGCTAGAGCTGTTTCCCAGTTTTGCTAGGTGTTTTCATTGCAAGTTTTGCTTGGTGTTTTCATCGCAAGGGCCCGTTTGTTTCAAGGTGTCAAATCTGGTTTGGAGCAGGCCTTTTAATTTTTAAATTTCAAATTTTTTTGTTAGCGGAATTTATTGTGGTGGTTAATACCACTGTTGGGCTTTTTATCGTCTTATTTTTGAAGATCTTTGCTTCCTCAAGGAATTATTTTATTGACAACTGAAAGCTATATATATATATATTTTTTTAGTTGTGTTGTTATTGGATAAACCCTTTGAGGTTGTTGGTTGTAAGTCTCCATTAAAACTTGATGTAAATGTTGTAAAATCTCCTTAAAAATTTTACTTGTTCATTTCCATGTTTTACTCCTATTAAAATTGATATAAAAAGTTGATAGACTCCTTTCAAAATCCTTCTTTCTAAATTTAACAAAAAAAAATACCTAATAAATCATTTAAAATTTAAAATTCGAAAAAAACATTCAAACCTAAACACTTAAAAACTAAAAAAACCAATTTTCCTTTCAATTCAAAACAGCCCAGAGTTCCACGGATGTTATTTGTATTTGTTACATGGTGGGATTTATGTCTTGTATTAAGAATATTTTTTTTTATATATATTAAAACTTTATTATAATGTTTAAGGGGATAACAGTTTGGGCTTTGGTTCATTTTGAAAAGGTTCAAGGTTTAAATAGTGGTGTAGGTGAGTGTGCGAAAAGGTGAATGTATTCATCAAAAAAATAATTATTATAATAATTTTAAATAAATATTATGGAATAAATTTAGCTAGAAACATTTATTTTTTAACTTGTAATTTGAAATTTTTTTGGGGGTGATATATATAGAGAAATCTTTTATATTAATATTTTTTATATTACATAGCCAAGTAGGGTTGGGAAATTTGTTTACTCCTGTAAAATTACTACCTTTACATAAAGCATTTAACCCTTAAAAACAAAGATTTCAATTTTTAATATTATTTTTTAAAATATATAATACAACCCAATATATATATAATAATTTGAATCTTAAACTTTCCAAAAAAAAAATTAAATAAAACCCTAAAGAATTCCAAAAAAACAAATAAAACCCTAACGACTTCCAAAAAAAAAAAAAACAAATAAAACCCTACCGACTGCAAATCCTAACCTGCAATCTTTTTAGGATGGTTTGGAAATTAAAAAACTAAAACCCTAACGGCTGCAAATCCTAACCTGCAATCTTTTTAGGACGGTTTGGAGAACCCAAAAGTCCATCTTACCACTCTTCAACCCTATGACTTTTACATGTCCTTGGAATGCCTACAGGGCCCAAAGGTTTCATAAGTGACCTACAGGCGTCACCCATAACAGTATATTATTTACAACTGATAACGTGTGGTTCAGAAATTAAAGAAAAAAAAAAACTATACCCTTAAGGGGGCAAACAAGAGAATATCACCTCAGAAGAAGTATCATATAAGGACTTGACGCGTCACCTTAAATTACTGGCTGCCCGCTATTAATATAGAATTAGATTGCTGGTGGCAGCCGCTAACGATGGTATTCCCCACACGGTAAACATGGCCGACAATTTCGTTGAAAAGTCTTCGTTCTTTCCGTCTACCTGCCTTGAAGTTTCATGGTTTGATTTAACATAAAATTGACGATGAGATTCCCCACACGCCAAACACGGCAGACAAATTCGTTGCATAGTCCTCGTTCTTTCCGTCTACCTGTCTTGAAGGTTCATGGTGTGCACCAACAAAAACGATTTAACAATATAATGATATTTTAATGATCACCAGACCTAACGTGGTGAAGGAGCAGAACAGCCGGTCAAGGAGAAAACCCCATCTTTTACTTCATATTTTCTGTGCAGATTTTTATGCGTGCTTCCGGTTTGAAGAGTGGCAGGTTATTCATGGAAGCACACAAAATAGAACATTTGTTTTCCTTGCTGCACCTTATCGCAAATCTGTCAAAGGCGTTGTTCTTCGTAGCATATCTAATTGTCTTTAGTATTCTGGTGGCAGTGGACGCAGCCAAAGCATTCAACAAACGCGCGCATTGGGTTCCGGGAAGCCCCTGATTCTCAGTGCTCTGACCATCCAGGCTCTTGCTTTCCTGGAATCCCTGTCACTACTCAAGACAAAAAGGATTCCGAGTTAGAAGAGTTTAAATTCTTACTGCACTACCAACTGATGGTTGACGGTGGAAGACAGAGTTTTTTGCATGTTCATAGAGTATCTACTGCCGGGAAAGGTTGGTTCTCGCTCTGCAAACAACTTGAAAATGATGGGAGCTTTAGTATTAAGTTTATTTGCCCAAATTACCTCTGAGCTTTTCTTTATACATGAAAATAAAGTGAATTCAATAAATGCTTGAAGAAGCCGTGTCATGAAACTTATATATTCTGGTACATCCGGTCAAGTAACGTTTTGATTGCATCCATTGCATTCCTTCTGCTGGAGATGGCTCACGGTCCTCTTCTACCTTCCCAAGCTCAAGCTCTTCCAAGGGAGGGCTAGTGTCAGTGAGACGATGAGGACTATGTTTCTTGTGGAGAATTTCTGGACGACCAGCTGTTAGGATTCACTGCATAAAATATAAAAATACGGAAGAGCAATGAACAAGCAAAAGGGAAACACCCAATAGATGAAATATTAGTTAACTTGGTTCATCCAGCGGGCTACATCCACCATAATTTCAGTCCTGGTTCATCCAGTGGGCTACATCCACCATAATTTCAGTCCTTTAACGTGGTTCATTCAGTGGGCTACATCCACCATAATTTCAGTCCTTTATTTAAAGAGCAGAGGGATGCGACCTACATCAAACACATGCTGTAACCTCTTCTCTGCATTTGCACAGGGAATAATAAAAATACACCAGTATAAAACACACGCATACCCCCCAACTTCTCTGTTTTTCTCCCAACTATTTAAAGAAAAATAAAAAATCCGTAGAGACAATACACAGCCAGATCTCAGTGCATGAGATTCGACACAATCTACAGCAAGTTTTCAATGCATGAGATTCGATACAATCTACAGCCAGTTCTCAGTGCATGAGATTCGGATACAATCTACAACCAGATCTCAGTGCATGAGATTCGATACAATGTACAGCTAGGTCTCAAAGCATGCAGGTCTTAATCTGCATATTAACTCCAACGCGGAGTTACCAACCCTGAATTGTGGGATAAAAAACAGAGTTTATCCCCTGGCAATTGCATTTAACTTTTACTGGTCGTTCTCCTATAAATCCAACAACAATTTTTAATTAGACTCTATTCCTAACAATCTCCCCCTTGGATACTAATTCCATTGCATCATACTGCAACCAAGGACTTATCCACAACAACTCTACCGTTGCTGCATTCACCAAGGAACATCTTTCAGATTGTTGTAACCATGCTTTTCACCATCACATGTGTCATCCACACACTTTTCATGTGATCAACAAGCAACACACAATCTTACCTACCACAAATCCATGATATTTCAACATCTCCACGATCGCCCATGCATCATGATGATACAACCATCACCATTTGTGACAAGATCCACATACCATGTCTACCCACATTGCAGCTCTCACATAATGCGACTTGCCACAACCACATCATGTGATCTATCTTGCAATCATGCATCAATATCGATGCCATGTCCATTCCCTTGGGCATGCCTCTTACTCACAACTCCCACTGCTTGGCCAATATTTGGTCTTCTGCAGTCAAGATCAATACAATATTTAGAAGAAAGTATCAAAGCCTCTTGGAACACGTCACCTGCTATGTTTGCTTCTGATATTCCTCCTCCATATCCATTCCAAGACCATCAATCTTCCTTTAGATATTCCTTCTTGCCGCAATGCCAGCACTCCATCTTTCCTTTGAACTTGAGTCCATTCTCTCCATGGTTTGCCGAACTCATTCCTTTCTCCTTCTGTTTTCCTTTGATAATTAAAGCCACACCAGATGATGATTCAACCGTGCTCTTTCATCGCATCTCATCACTAAGGACTGCACTAACCACATTATCAAAAGCAAGAGTACCAAAAACAAAATTGCTAATTGCCATAACCAAGCTCTCCCAACTTTCTAGTAATGAGCACAAGAATAGAATGACTTTCATCTCTTCCTCTATTTTAATCTTAACCGAGGCTAACTGGCTAACAACCATATTGAAATCATTTAAATGACTAGCTACAGCTTCTGACATTTGTAAATTGTAAATATGCTTCATTAGAAAAACTTTATTTGAAGCTAAGGGATTTTCATACAACCTTTTCAGTGTATCCATAAGACCCTTCGTAGTCTTCTCCTTTGAAATGTTGAATGCCACTGAAGTTGCAAGGCACAACCGGATAGTACCCAATGCCTTCCTGTGTAGAAGATCCCACTCCTTATCTGACGTGCTTGACAACTTTTTTGCTTTACCTTCAGAGGTAGGTAGAGATCTTTCTCATACATATAATCTTCCATCTGCATCTTCCACAGATAATAGTTATGTCCATTGAATTTTTCCACTCTGAAATTTCCTTCTTTTGTCATAGCTCCCACTCAAGTCAAGCTCTCACTCACTCCTAAATCTCAACCTCGCTCTAATACCACTTGTTATGTTTCACTGCATAAAATATAAAATACAGAAGAACAATAAACAAAAACAAGCAAAAGTGAAAACACACAATAAAGAGACAACAGTTAACGTGGTTCACTCAGTGGACTATATCCACCAGAATTTCAGTCTTTTTATTTAAACAATCCGAACATTAAAGAAATGCGACCTACAGTAAACACCTGCTGTAACCTCCTCTCTGTATCCTCCTCTCTGTATTTACAGGAAATAATAAAAACACACCAGTATAAAACACATGCACACCCCCAACTTCTCTATTTTACTCCCAACTATATAAAGAAAAACAAAAAATCTGTAGATCTCAAATGCATACAGTGGATACAATACATAGCCAGATCTCAATGCATGAGATTCGATACAATCTACAGCCAGATCTCAATGCATGAGATCCGATACAATCTACAACCAGGTCTCAAAGCATGCAGGTCTTAATCTGCAGATTAACTCCAACGCCGAGTTCGTAGCCCTTAATTGTGCGATAAAAAACAGAGTTTATCCTGTGGTGATTGCATTTAACTTCCACTGGTCGTTCTACTGTAAATCCGAAAATAGTTTCTAATTAGGCTTCATTCCTAACAACAGCGTGGTTGAGATGATCTCTGTGATAGACCTTAAAGGCTCACACCTGGATCCAAAATCGGGAGGCGCCGACATTCCCAACTTGGTAGCCAAGATTGTCGCCAAAATTCTGTTGCATAAGTTGCTCCATGTCCTGTGCCGGTTTCAAATATTGATAATCTTATTAAGCAAAGCCTATCAACTTTTATCAGAGAGTGCTGATTCGGTTTATGTTAATGAAAAAGTGGATGCTGTCAAGACTCTCAATCTTAACCACCCATGGCGACCAGAAAGTCACAGCTCGTTACGAAGAGTTTGCAGAGATTTTGGAGCGCGTATGCATGCCTGAAGAAGATCCAGCCTGTTTGTGGAGAGCCAACTTAAGCTCCATAAAACAATAGAGCTTTGCATAAATGAAGGGCACGCGAAAGGCAGGCGGTGCCATATTATTTAGTCTCATTCCGATCGGTTTTCTCTCCAGTGGATTGAGGAAGGAGTTGGACTTATGCATAAACTGAGAAGGGAAGCATTGCCACGAGTTAGCAAGTATTTCCCAGGACAAGTCTTGTTGGAAAATGACAGCAATATCTTACTGCGTCTTATCATCCAACTCGACAATAACCAGTCTGATCGAGTGACAAGTTCTGTCAAAGCGTGTCATGAAGCATGGGGTAAACTTGATTTCGTGGACAATGCATATATTGGACCCTATTTGCTGAACCTGAACCTCATGGGCGACACAGACACAGCAGCAAGATCAGCCCATCAAGCTCAAGTAAGCGCGGCGGCAGACAAAGAATTCTACACACTACAAGCATTGTACCGGCAACTTCCTTATTCTTCAAAACCAAAAGCAGAATGTCAAGAGTTCAGCAGTGTAAATGTTGACACCTCGTCTCATTGTCAATGTGTAAAAAAGATGTCCACTGAAGTTGTTTCGCTGCTTAAGGCGCACAAGCTACTTGAAGATGAGACTAAGACAGAGACACTTGCTAAGGGCAACAGAAAAGCTCATTTAGATTTTAAGCTACACGATTCCATGGATTGGATGAAAATAGCTCCTCATTATAGCATGTATAGGTTATGCAAATTAATACCAGATGGAGTTGATAATGAGGCGTACGTGGATTTGGCGGTTTGGGCAGAACATTCGTTGGGAAACATAATTGCGTGTAGTCTGTCAAAGCTACCTGATACCTTGTGCACTACTCCCGCCAATGTGCACAAATTTTTGAGGAAGACACTTTCTGGAACGCAATCTATTTGACAGGGAAGAAAAAAGGGTTAATGGAAAAGCTTGGATTGGAGGGAGTGGAGGCAATACAGCAGCAAATAGAAAGGACAATCGAGATAACTTGTACTCAGTTTTAAGGGCAACGACATTTTAAGAAGTCAAATCATGTCCCCAGGTACCCTTAGATTTTATTGCTTTGACTTTAGTTAAAATAACAATAAGTTGTTAGTTAAATTATAATTGGTTTTTTACATGTTTTTATTAAAAATATATTTTTAAATTATTATGTTTATCTAATTATTTTTTTAGATTATTTTTAGTAGTAGAAGTAGTATTGAAGTGTCCCGTTATAATGGACCCTTAGATTTTATCGGTTTGACTTTAGTTAAAATAACAATAAGTTGTTAGTTAAATTATAATAGTTTTTATATGTTTTTATTAAAAAAATATTTTTAAATTATTATGTTTATGTAATAAATTTTTTGATATTATTTTTTAGTAGTAGAAGAAATATTAAGTTCCATCATAAAAATTAGTATATATATATATATATATATATATATATATATATATATATATAAACATTTGGTTAGTGTGAAGAAGTATTAAAGTGGGACTAGCGAGAAATCCCTAAATTATTTGTTTTTTAAGAATTGAATTTTATTAGGTTAAAAAATATCAATAATAAGTTTGACAAGGATAACATAATGGGCTTTGGTTCTTTTTTAGGATGTCCAAGGTTCAAACCATGGCCTACCCATATGGAAATAGAATGGATGGTAGCATTTCAATGTTTGTTGGTTGGTTGCCTCAATTATGTTTAATCCAATTGGGATTTATAGTGGTAAAACCTAATGGTGTTATTCCTCTATCTAGTAAAAAATCAATGATTTGTTAAATTATGAGTTTTTTTATTTATTTATTTTATAGATATATTAATATTTTCAATTGGTTAATGAAAATAAAAAATAATGTAATTTTTTTTCTAATCTTCACATTTATTTTTGTTGACAATGTTATTAATAATTTGTGAATCCCTTTTAATTGAAATTTATTCTCATCCTTTTTCATTGATAATTTTGATCCTTGCAAGAGGTGTTCTATCTTAATATAGTTATTAGTTGAAATTTAATATGATATTGATTATATTAGAAGAATTTTTCCCTCTATATTATTAAAAACAACACCTCCTATGTTTCCTTTGAAAGTACTAACAAAATTAATTTTGATGGGCCCAAATTTTGGCATTTTTATTTTGCCATGGATTGATATAGATCCTTTGTATTAACCCCATCATCACATATGATCCTTTACACCCATATTCAAATCTTACAACCAATAAGTTATACCTATTTTTCCTATAATAGAGACTTTCCATGATGAGCATCATACCTATAAATATTTTACAAGATAGAAAATAATATAATTCCAAACTTGGGTATGGTTTTAATATTTATTTAAAAAAAAATCAATTATTCATATCAATTCATAAATAACAATAAATAATGACAAGAACATTACTCTACACAATGCATAATGTTCTCGCTATGAAAAATAATCCAATAATTGTTAGAATTACACAATAATAGATATGCAAAGTATTACACAAAAGATGAAGAGAAGAGTGGAACTGATTGATTTATCTCTAGGATCAACTCTATATAAATAGCAAAGTTGATCATTGAGATCCGTTGGATTACAACAACTCATCAAACTTGATGAAGACACTACTAAGAGTACTATTGACACATGGAGGAGTGGAAACTCAAGTGTGTATCCTAGTGAACTTAAGAGAATATTCACTTATTCTGATACCCCCATTAAGTGATACTACGAGAGATCTTTACAAATGAGTCCCAATAACAAGGCCTGAGTAGGTACTCATGTACAACATGGATAGCTGGTGGAAAAAACCCCTATGGGGAAAAACCAACTATCACCCCTTTATTTTGAAATGATGGTAAAAATCCAGTGGGAAAAGCCACCAATCAAAAGCAAAGAAGTATGAAAGAGTCTTGTCTTCGAAAGGCGAATATTGTCCTCGTTAACAAATAAAATATGAGTCCCGGTAAGAATACCTGATTAGGTACTCATGTACAATATAGTTAGAGGTGGAAGACCCCTTTTTTCAATGCAGGTGTAACACTCCAAGTTTTTGTTGCAACTGAAGATGACGCAGAGAAGGAAATGACTTGGTGAAGATGTCTGCAAGTTGATCATTTATCGAAATATATTCCAAATTTATATCCCCATTTTGAATATGTTGTCTGATGAAGTGCATGTAGATCTCAATGTGTTTGGTGAGCTGATGCTCAATTGGATTGCATGCAATATGAATTGTGCTTTTATTGTCACACCAAAGAGTTATAGGCCCCTTATGAAAAAAACCAAAATATTTGAGAATTTGATGAAGCCAAAGGGCTTCCTGACTGGCTAAAATTGCTGCTCTGTATTCTGCCTCTGTAGAAGATATTGCTACTATTTGTTGTTTCTTGCATAACCAGGTTATTGGTGAAGAACCAAGGTAGAAAACATATCCAGAGGTAGAACATCTATCATCTACTGATCCTGCCCAGATACACCTAGTGAGAATATTTGAAGCTATGAAAGAGGATGCTGAGAGCCACATGTGGGTGGTGCACTAAGCCTAATGTTCTCAAAGAAAACACACTTGAAGCTGAATTAAAAAAAATTGATTTCCCTAAAGAATATTTTAGAAAAAACTATACTTTAAAACAAGTACGTTTTAGGAACCAGAGACGTTAAAACAATAGAGATGTGAGTTGTTCTTCCACCTGGTGAGAATAATATAAGGAGTTACGCGTTAGAGAGTATCGTATCCAAATACACCTAGTGATAAGATTTGAAGCTATGAAGGAGGACGCCGAGAGACACGTGTGGGTGGTGCGCCAAGCCTAACATACCTGAAGAAATTAAACTTGAAGCTAAATTAAAAAATGTATCTAGTTAATAGAAAAAATGGATTCGCAAATTAGCTATATTAATTACAATCTAAAATCATAAAATTTAATTACAATTTGTCGGCCAAAAAAAGGAGGAACCACGTATATGGAGTCAGCGTAAAATAAAAATTTGGGCCTCGAAAAAAGAAATGTAGCATGAAAAGGAGATTTGGTCTACGAGCTTAATTAAAACACAACTTAAAATTTTATTTTGGACCATGAATAATAGTAAATGAATAAAAAAAAAGAATGAAAAATATATTTTTTGAAGAAAAAAATTCTCAAGCATGAAACAATTTCAATTCATATATTTTGACAATGAAGATTTTGCTAAGAAAAAATATGGATAAAAAACTGACTTATTGCATTATAATCAAGCAAGTTAGTCAAATAAAAATCCAAACAAGTGAACCAGATCCTTAGAACCTTCAAGAGAGAATGCTATCAAAATCTATCTTGCTCTGGTACCATGTTAGAATTTCACAATAATAGATATGCAAAGCATTACACAAAATATGAAGAGAATAGTGGAACTAACTGATTTATTCTAAGGATCAACTCTATATAAATAGCATAGTTGACCATTGAGAGCTGTTGGATTACAACTCATGAGACTTGATTAAGGCACCACTGAGAGTTCTCCTGACACATGGAGGAGTGGAAACTCAAATGTGTATGCTAGTGGAATTTAAGAGAATATTATCTTATTCTAAAAAATAATAGAATGTAGAATAATAAGAAAATACATTAGAATTAATAATTGATTATCCTATCTCTAGAAAACTCATATCCATATTTGATTTGTATCTTATCCCTTTTTCCATTTATCTCCTAAATATATTTCCTTGATGTTATTATCCCTGCATATAAATTTCCAATCCCTGTATGGAAATATTAAATTAAGGTATGTATTAGATATGTCATTATCAGAGGTAAACCACATTTTCTACTTTCACATTGATATAGATTCTACATCATGTATAACATACACATTATTAAATACAATCAAATGTACACAAATATACACTTTAACATGTAATTTAGATAGTCCTAGACATTAAGAATTTTAAGATCACACACATCAAATGATATTCAAGAAATAATACATAAGATATCTTGTTTCATTACACTTTTAATATTGTATTAAAAATAAATAATCAAGTTCAATATTGGGAAGCTTTGGAAGGGTTAAAAATACATAGATAAATGAAATGTAATAGAGTTTGGATGAAAGGTGATTCATTAATAGATTTAAGGAATGTAAAGGATCCATGGAATGCATAAGAGATAATTGTGAAAATATGAGACCTTGCTACAAAGATTGAAAAAATCAAGTTACTGATATGTTGAGGGAAGGAAATAAATGGGAAGATTGGCTAGCCAATATCCATATTTGATTTGTATCTTATCCCTTTTTCCATTTATCTCCTAAATATATTTCCTTGATGTTATTATCCCTGCATATAAATTTCCAATCCCTGTATGGAAATATTAAATTAAGGTATGTATTAGATATGTCATTATCATAGGTAAACCACATTTTCTACTTTCACATTGATATAGATTCTACATCACGTATAACATACACATTATTAAATACAATCAAATGTACACAAATATACACTTTAGATAGTCCTAGACATTAAGAATTTTAAGATCACACACATCAAATGATCTTCAAGAAATAATACATAAGATATCTTGTTTCATTACACTTTTAATATTGTATTAAAAATAAATAATCAAGTTCAATATTGGGAAGCTTTGGAAGGGTTAAAAATACGTAGATAAATGAAATGTAATAGAGTTTGGATGAAAGGTGATTCATTAATAGATTTAAGGAATGTAAAGGATCCATGGAATGCATAAGAGATAATTGTGAAAATATGAGACCTTGCTACAAAGATTGAAAAAATCAAGTTACTGATATGTTGAGGGAAGGAAATAAATGGGAAGATTGGCTAGCCAATATCCATATTTGATTTGTATCTTATCCCTTTTTCCATTTATCTCCTAAATATATTTCCTTGATGTTATTATCCCTGCATATAAATTTCCAATCCCTGTATGGAAATATTAAATTAAGGTATGTATTAGATATGTCATTATCATAGGTAAACCACATTTTCTACTTTCACATTGATATAGATTCTACATCACGTATAACATACACATTATTAAATACAATCAAATGTACACAAATATACACTTTAGATAGTCCTAGACATTAAGAATTTTAAGATCACACACATCAAATGATCTTCAAGAAATAATACATAAGATATCTTGTTTCATTACACTTTTAATATTGTATTAAAAATAAATAATCAAGTTCAATATTGGGAAGCTTTGGAAGGGTTAAAAATACGTAGATAAATGAAATGTAATAGAGTTTGGATGAAAGGTGATTCATTAATAGATTTAAGGAATGTAAAGGATCCATGGAATGCATAAGAGATAATTGTGAAAATATGAGACCTTGCTACAAAGATTGAAAAAATCAAGTTATTGATATGTTGAGGGAAGGAAATAAATGGGAAGATTGGCTAGCCAATATCCATATTTGATTTGTATCTTATCCCTTTTTCCATTTATCTCCTAAATATATTTCCTTGATGTTTTTATCCCTGCATATAAATTTCCAATCCCTGTATGGAAATATTAAATTAAGGTATGTATTAGATATGTCATTATCATAGGTAAACCACATTTTCTACTTTCACATTGATATAGATTCTACATCACGTATAACATACACATTATTAAATACAATCAAATGTACACAAATATACACTTTAGATAGTCCTAGACATTAAGAATTTTAAGATCACACACATCAAATGATCTTCAAGAAATAATACATAAGATATCTTGTTTCATTACACTTTTAATATTGTATTAAAAATAAATAATCAAGTTCAATATTGGGAAGCTTTGGAAGGGTTAAAAATACGTAGATAAATGAAATGTAATAGAGTTTGGATGAAAGGTGATTCATTAATAGATTTAAGGAATGTAAAGGATCCATGGAATGCATAAGAGATAATTGTGAAAATATGAGACCTTGCTACAAAGATTGAAAAAATCAAGTTACTGATATGTTGAGGGAAGGAAATAAATGGGAAGATTGGCTAGCCAATATCCATATTTGATTTGTATCTTATCCCTTTTTCCATTTATCTCCTAAATATATTTCCTTGATGTTATTATCCCTGCATATAAATTTCCAATCCCTGTATGGAAATATTAAATTAAGGTATGTATTAGATATGTCATTATCATAGGTAAACCACATTTTCTACTTTCACATTGATATAGATTCTACATCACGTATAACATACACATTATTAAATACAATCAAATGTACACAAATATACACTTTAGATAGTCCTAGACATTAAGAATTTTAAGATCACACACATCAAATGATCTTCAAGAAATAATACATAAGATATCTTGTTTCATTACACTTTTAATATTGTATTAAAAATAAATAATCAAGTTCAATATTGGGAAGCTTTGGAAGGGTTAAAAATACGTAGATAAATGAAATGTAATAGAGTTTGGATGAAAGGTGATTCATTAATAGATTTAAGGAATGTAAAGGATCCATGGAATGCATAAGAGATAATTGTGAAAATATGAGACCTTGCTACAAAGATTGAAAAAATCAAGTTATTGATATGTTGAGGGAAGGAAATAAATGGGAAGATTGGCTAGCCAATATCCATATTTGATTTGTATCTTATCCCTTTTTCCATTTATCTCCTAAATATATTTCCTTGATGTTATTATCCTTGCATATAAATTTCCAATCCCTGTATGGAAATATTAAATTAAGGTATGTATTAGATATGTCATTATCATAGGTAAACCACATTTTCTACTTTCACATTGATATAGATTCTACATCACGTATAACATACACATTATTAAATACAATCAAATGTACACAAATATACACTTTAGATAGTCCTAGACATTAAGAATTTTAAGATCACACACATCAAATGATCTTCAAGAAATAATACATAAGATATCTTGTTTCATTACACTTTTAATATTGTATTAAAAATAAATAATCAAGTTCAATATTGGGAAGCTTTGGAAGGGTTAAAAATACGTAGATAAATGAAATGTAATAGAGTTTGGATGAAAGGTGATTCATTAATAGATTTAAGGAATGTAAAGGATCCATGGAATGCATAAGAGATAATTGTGAAAATATGAGACCTTGCTACAAAGATTGAAAAAATCAAGTTACTGATATGTTGAGGGAAGGAAATAAATGGGAAGATTGGCTAGCCAATATCCATATTTGATTTGTATCTTATCCCTTTTTCCATTTATCTCCTAAATATATTTCCTTGATGTTATTATCCCTGCATATAAATTTCCAATCCCTGTATGGAAATATTAAATTAAGGTATGTATTAGATATGTCATTATCATAGGTAAACCACATTTTCTACTTTCACATTGATATAGATTCTACATCACGTATAACATACACATTATTAAATACAATCAAATGTACACAAATATACACTTTAGATAGTCCTAGACATTAAGAATTTTAAGATCACACACATCAAATGATCTTCAAGAAATAATACATAAGATATCTTGTTTCATTACACTTTTAATATTGTATTAAAAATAAATAATCAAGTTCAATATTGGGAAGCTTTGGAAGGGTTAAAAATACGTAGATAAATGAAATGTAATAGAGTTTGGATGAATGGTGATTCATTAATAGATTTAAGGAATGTAAAGGATCCATGGAATGCATAAGAGATAATTGTGAAAATATGAGACCTTGCTACAAAGATTGAAAAAATCAAGTTACTGATATGTTGAGGGAAGGAAATAAATGGGAAGATTGGCTAGCCAATATCCATATTTGATTTGTATCTTATCCCTTTTTCCATTTATCTCCTAAATATATTTCCTTGATGTTATTATCCTTGCATATAAATTTCCAATCCCTGTATGGAAATATTAAATTAAGGGATGTATTAGATATGTCATTATCATAGGTAAACCACATTTTCTACTTTCACATTGATATAGATTCTACATCACGTATAACATACACATTATTAAATACAATCAAATGTACACAAATATACACTTTAGATAGTCCTAGACATTAAGAATTTTAAGATCACACACATCAAATGATCTTCAAGAAATAATCCATAAGATATCTTGTTTCATTACACTTTTAATATTGTATTAAAAATAAATAATCAAGTTCAATATTGGGAAGCTTTGGAAGGGTTAAAAATACGTAGATAAATGAAATGTAATAGAGTTTGGATGAATGGTGATTCATTAATAGATTTAAGGAATGTAAAGGATCCATGGAATGCATAAGAGATAATTGTGAAAATATGAGACCTTGCTACAAAGATTGAAAAAATCAAGTTACTGATATGTTGAGGGAAGGAAATAAATGGGAAGATTGGCTAGCCAATAAAGGGGTTTAGCTAAAGATAACAAAAAATAATGAATACCTAAAGCAAATAATGATTAAAATTTATATATTTTTTTATTAGGAGGAAAAGGGAGTTTTGAAAGGAACTCCAAACCCTTTACAATGGGGTTCTAAGGATCCCCAAACATTTAACAACATAAACAAACCTCAAAAAGTTGGCCTCAAGATAACCACAAATGAGGATCCAAAGGAGATACAAAGAGATCCGATAATATGAACTACAAATAAATCTTCAAAAGACATATCTAGATATCCCAGTATCTAGATAAAATAATCAACAACAAAAAATAAAATGGGCCATGAATCTCGAGGACATTTAGCAACCGCCCTTATGGCCAAGTGTGTAAATGAAAATCTAAAAATAAAATAGATCTTGCTTGAATTTTAAAAACCAAATTTGAAAAACCTTCCTGCCTATCCAAGCATGAACAAACTTGAATCTAGTTGTCAGCCACAAACATTCCAGATCCCAACCAAAATAGAATTTAAAAAAAAAACTTTCCTACATAGAAAAGAGAGTATAGAACATGCATTCAAATAGCAGAGAAAGATAAGTCATTCCAAAAACCATAAAAATAGGTTGAACCAGAGTCTCCCTATAAATAGAAAGTCCTAGATTCTTCAAAAAATAAAAAAAACAAGCCTAGAGCCCATAGAAACAAAAAATTCAACATTAATTCAAGAAACTATAAGGGTGACATTCCTTCTACCACCAAAAAAACCATCAACCAAGATACCTCTAAGAATAGCTACTAAGCGCCACGCAGTTAGAGCCTTTGCACCCAAAGGCTTTAAGAATGTAGGTCTTTCTCCCTCCTAACACGTAACCCATGAGAGAGATATCTTGCAAGAACCTTAAAGAATCCATAGTAAGATTCTCATTCTTAGGCCAAGTAGATCTAGGATCAGTTGAGATCCTGTGCACTTCTAAATTGTGCATGTAAGAGACACCCTTGTAAAACATAAACTTGCTACCAAAACTAAAAGGTCAATCTGACGATAAAGTCTAGTCTACAACAAAAGAGTATCTCAAAGCCTTTCTCCTTATAAATATAAATATCTCCTAAAGAAAAATTTCAGGACCCAAGGACGTCAGATCCACGAACTCATCCAAAATACCTCTAGGAACTAAAACTACAAAATCCATAAACTTGACCAAGAAATCTCCAAGAATAGCTGCTAAATCCCACACAACCAGAATATTACACATAAAATATTTCATAAATCAGGTATTTTTCCCTCCCAACATAGAATCTATGAAGGACATAGCCTGTAAGAACCTCAAAGGATCCACTACAAGATTCATGTTCTTAGGAAAATAAGTTCTAGGTCCAGCAGATGTGCAAGAATTGGCTAGAAACCTATTTACAACAACAAAGAAATTTAGAAGCACTTTCCCATCCAACCCCAAAGCTACTAAGGGGAAGGTTAGTTAGATAAAAAATAAATCCACAAAAATGACGTCCATATTCTTAGGCCAAGCAGATCTAGGATCGATTGATATGCTATGTACAACTAAATTGTGTATCTGAAATAAACCCTTAGAAATAGCAGACTTGCTACCAAAATCCGTAGGCCAATCCATAAATGTTACCTAGAGATAAAGAACCAATCCTCCCATGATGAAATTCAAATATGTGAGAATCAAGGAACCTCCACCCAAAAAGGCAAGGGAACCCACCCACACCCTCACAACCACTCAAACCCTCTATCTTTCAGCTCCACCTCCATCTCCAAAGTGATTAAAATTTACATTAATTCATTGGTAATATTTACTTTATTTTATAATGTCATTGTGTTATGATTGTTACAATTCTTGTGGTTGCACTTATAGTTTAGGAAGAAAACTAACAATCCAAATATCGTAAAGTGAACTATGATAACATGAAGTTGTGAGAATACTATACTATGATGTAATGCATAGATAGTAGATGTGGATTTTTGAAATTGTGAAGAAGAAAATGTTAGGAAGAAGGATGTTAAATTATGGAATATTTGTATTCACATAAAAAATTGAAGATGATCTAGAAATTGAAAATAAAAAATTCATACTTTTTATAAAACTTGATGTAAATATCTAACCATAACAACTCAATTGAAATAAGAATTAAATCTATTTATAAACTTCTAAAATCCTAAAAAAATAATTATGATTTATTAAGGATAAAAAAACTTCAATAAAACCATCATTCTATATATATATATATACTGCAATATATATTTTTTATTTTAAAATGTGATTTTATAACACGAGTTTTCCTATTGTAACTAGTCAAATATTTATATTTTAACATGCGAAACATATAAAATATAATTTTTTATATCATCCTTCACGGTTCTGTTGATTTTTTTGGGTACTAGATAATTTTTTTTGATCAAAACTTAAAGCATTGTCATTAGTATTAGGGACATATATCCAAAGTTAAGTTTCGTTGAAATACGTGTCATTTAAGGAATCATGGACAAAGTATGATGTTACGATATATTTTTTTTAATATGGAATGATGCCCATGGGTGGAGCACTCCACACCTGAACACAAACCCTTGTCAGTGGGCCTTAAACCCAGTTTCCATCATGCCAATAGCATGCCTAGAATGATTAGTAAGTGTAGAATTGTGCATCCGTTCCGGTCCGATCGCAGCATTTAAGTGTAGAATTGTGCATCCGTTCGGGTCCGATCGCAGCATTTGTGTTTGATTTGTTTAATATGTGGGCCTCTTTCCCTCTATATATCTTTAGATTTTAATATATCAATTATTTTTTTAAATAAAATAAAAATATAAGCAAAGAATCGGGTGACAATAAGAAAGACCCCATTTTATTCAAGATATTATTATATTATTACACCAAATGCCTAATCATTATAGTTGTTTAATTATTATATTCAGGTGGTTGTGAGGTGGATTTCTCTTGTGTTTGTTGAAACGAGAGCTGATATTTATAAATAATGTCCAATATAAAAAAATTAAAATATTTATGATATTGTATATTGTATTTATTTATTTTTGGATAATATTAATAAGAAGAAGGTTTTGAAAGGTATTTCATAAATTTATATAATAACTTAAAAAAACAACTCAACAAAAGAAATGAAATGAAAGTTTGAAAAGTAACCCTCAATATTAAACAACTCCATCAAAAATAAAACACAACCTCAAAAAGGTTGACCGACCACAAATACAACACATCAATCACAATTAAGGCACCCATTTGAAAAGGACGACAAGCATAAGAGGAATAAAAATTTGAAATTGAAAAGCTCGCCCAAACTAGAATGAAATAGTAAAACAGGCGGAACCCCTCCAAGAAAGCACTCAACAAAACTAAGAAAAACCGCCCCAGCAAAAGGTGCACACACAGACATGAGAAATTGAATTTTGAAACACCAGCTCAGGCTAGAAACTTCTTGCCAAAAGGAGAAAGGACACAACCATCCAGCACGAAAATCGAGGTTGGAAACCATGGTGGAGTGTAAATTTAATTTTATAAATTTTGATTAAACTTTTTTAAATTTTAAATAAACATTTTTAAATTTAAAAAGTTAATTTTTAATGTAATAAATTTCATTTTTTAACCTAGCAAACTATTTATAGGTACAAGGTTGCGGCACCTTGTTTTGTTGATGGATTGATGGCTAGACCAGGCTGATGGGAGTTGTTTGGGCAGTCTCCTCATATGGCTCTAAGTTGGGTCAGACTTAGACGGGATCTATGGGGTTTTATCTTTATAGATCTATGTGAAGGATGTTGGAAATGTTAAATCAAACTTCACGCTCGTAAGCGCTTCGATGCGAAGCACTTTCGAAACGCCTTCGGGAAATGCTTCGGCGCGAAGCACTTTTAACATGACTTCGGAAAATGCTTCGCCGCGAAGCACAAATCAGCCGCCTCCTAAAAACACTTCGTTGCGAAGTAAATTCAAATTGCCCTCCGAAGCGAAAATCATGCGCATAGATCGAGGCATTAATTGTCCAAGCGTGCGAGTAGTTGGGGTTGTTCGGCAATTGGTCGAAAAGCCATTTCGGCATTTAAATTCTGTCAGCGGGTTGGTGGTTTTATCCCGCCTTTTGTCCTCATCCCCCGCCTATAAATACCGGGGCATTTGTCATTTTGCGTAGGGAGGAAGCAGAAGAGGATAGCGGAAGGAGCAGAGCAGCAGAGAGGATTGGTGAGCCCAGAACAGCCGTAGTGCTAGGGTTTCTACCAGCAGAGCAGCAGAAGGGCAGAAGTAGCAGCCGCCATCAGCCGAAGAGTGGAGCAGCAGTCTCCCATCTAAGTCGTGGATTTATCCTACAGATATTTTATCTGGCAGAAGTCTGTAACCGCTTCAGAAGGAAGCTTTGTAATCCGGCATTATAGTTAATATATAAAATATTTATTCTGCTATTTGGGTCTCTGTGTATCATTTTATCTACAGATATTCCTCAGCTAGGGTTTGCCCCGAAGTGGCAAAACACCCGTCCGATCCAGAAAGGAAGTGTGTTTATTTGTTTGTGCCGAAGCACATTGCGGGACTTTGTCTCCCCAAAGTTGGAACCTGGAGCCATTTCGCCGAAGTTGCCGTGAGCTCCCGTGCTTCGTAGCCTTCCTGCCCGAAGCGAGTCACTTCGGGTTGAAAATTCTCGAAGTGATTTCACTTCGGAAGAAAACTATGCGAAGCAGTTGCTTCGCTAGGATATTTCCCGAAGTAGTTTTACTTCGGCAGTTTCTCCCCGAAGTACTTACTTCGGGAGCTATTTTCCCGAAGTAGTTTTACTTCGGCAGTTTTCTCCCGAAGTGCATACTTTGGGAGTTTATTCGCTGAACCTCCTTTTCTTGCTCATAAAAACTCTGAAGCTCCTTCCTTGCGCAGTAAATTTGTGAAGCGTCTTTTGTTGACGCGATTTTAACGCGAATTAATTTATTTAATTCCTTCAAATTGGTATCAGAGTCGTTATTGCCGTGACGCGGAGATAGAAGCATGGCTTCCGAAAACAATTCCCTGTAGTTGCAGATCCCGTGATTTAACGGCAAGAACTACGATTATTGGAGCATCCAGATGAAGATTCTCTTCGGGTCTCAGGATTTGTGGGACTTCGTCGAGAATGGTTACCCGAAACCGGCAGATGCAGCAACACTGGCCGCCCTCTCCCAAGCTGACAAAGATCTTCTGAAGGAGAACCGAAAGAAAGACCAAAAGGCCCTGTTCTATATCATGCAAGCGGTTGAGGAGACCATCTTCCCGCGGATTGCATCAGCCACCAAGGCCAAGCAGGCCTAGGAAATTTTGGCCAGTTCGTACCAGGGCACCAACAAAGTGAAGTTGGTAAAACTGCAGATGCTCAGAAGGGAGTTCGAGAACCTGCAGATGAGTGAGTCCGAGTCGATGAGCGACTTCTTCACCTAGAACAACTGATGTCATCAACCAGATGCGGTTGAATGGTGAAATTGTGCAGAATCAAAGGATCGTGGAGAAAATTCTGTGGAGTCTGCCAGCAAAGTTTGACTCTGTGGTAATTGCAATAGAGGAGTCAAGGGATTTGACAACCCTCTCTGTGGATGAACTCATGGGTTCTCTGCAGACACATGAGCAGAGGTTGAGCCGCTCAACTCAGTCCTCTCTGGAGCAAGCTTTCAAGGTGCAAGTCTCAGTCCGAGACAATGACAGACAAGACTCCCACCATGGCGCCTCTAGTTCTCAAGGTGGAAGAGGCAGAAGCAGGCGTGGGAGAAGTAACAAGCAAGGAGGGAGATCAAACCCTCATGACAGTGAGACCAGTTACAACTTTCATCAGCAAGGAGGAAGAGGCACTGGCAAAAATCAGCAAGGTGGCTCTCAGCAGAAGGACATGTCAAAGGTCCAATGCTACTACTGCAAAAAGTTTGGCCATTATATCTCACAGTGCAGAAAGAGGATGGCGAACGAGAATCAGCAGCAAGCCCATTATACAGATGAAGCTAGAAATGCGGCAGGAGGAAATATGCTGCTGACTTGCAGTGTTGAGGAGGAGAGCAAGAAAAACATTTGGTATCTTGACAGTGGGTGCAGCAACCACATGACTGGGAACAGAGAGATGTTCTCACAATTGGATGAAACAGTCCAATCTGAAGTCAATATGGGGAACAACAGCAAGGTTCCCGTGATGGGGAAAGGTAAAATCCTCATCCGCACCCGACACGGAGAAAGAAAACAAATTTGTGATGTGTATTATGTGCCTAGGTTGAAACACAATCTGCTAAGTGTTGGACAACTTGTGCAGAAGGGACACATTGTTCAGTTCAAAGACGGTGTCTGTTCCATCAGAGACAAAGTGCATGGACAAATCGCAACCGTGTCCATGACGAAAAACAAAATGTTTTCGCTGCAGATTCAGAATGAATCTTTGATGTCTCTGAGTGCAGTTGTGAAGGATGCTACCTGGCTGTGGCATCTCAGATTCGGTCACTTGAGTTTCAGTGGCCTGAATTTCTTGCACAAGAAGCATATGGTGAAGGGTTTACCCCTTATTGAGCAACCGAACCAAGTTTGTGAAGGTTGCCTGGTCGGTAAGCAGCACAGGGATGCATTCCCTGTAGGACAGTCTTGGAGAGCATCACGGCCATTGGAGTTGGTGCACTCAGACATTTGCGGTCCCATGCAGACCAGCACATATGCCGACAACAAATACTTCTTGACTTTCATTGATGACTTCAGCCGGAAGACATGGGTTTATCCCATTAAGCTGAAGTCAGAGGCATTTGCGAAGTTTAAGGAGTTCAAGGCTCTGGTTGAGAAATAGAGCGGGTATTACGTGAAGACTCTCAGAACTGATGGAGGAGGAGAATACATCTCCAACGAATTCCACAACTTCTGCAAGCAGCATGGAATTCGAAGGCAGTTCACTGCCAGATACACACCGCAACAGAATGGTGTAGCTGAGAGGAAGAACAGAACTATCATGGAGATGGCACGGAGCATGCTGAAGGCGAAAAGTCTGCCACATGAGTTCTGGGTAGAAGCTGTAAGTTGTGCAGTTTATCTGCTGAACCGATGTCCCACCAAGAGTGTGAAGGACAAAATTCCAGAGGAAGCCTGGAGCAATCTGAAGCCAAGTGTGGCTCATTTGTGAGTTTTTGGGTGCATAGCATATGCACATGTTCCAGATGAGAAAAGGCAAAAGCTGGATGACAAAGCTAAAAAGTGCATTTTCACGGGGTACAATGAACAAGCAAAGGCATACAGGCTGTACAATCCGGTGACGAAGAAACTTGTCATCAGCCGAGATGTGAAGTTCTTGGAGGATGAAGCCCTGAACTGGAAGTCAAAGACTGGTCAACCTGAACCAGCAATTAGTTGAACCTGTAAACTTGGAGGAAGATAGTGTGCAGCCACCTGTACCTTCAAGCAACAACGGTGGTGCCAACAATAGCACAACCTCATCATCCCGGTCACCTCCACTTGCAAGCAGAATTCAAAATTTGAGGACACCTGCGAAGACTCGGAGCTTGCAAGACATTTATGAGGTAACCCGTAATCAGTCAGATGAAGAATATTCTGACTTTGCTTTATTTACTGAGTGTGATCCAGTGGAGTTTGAAGAGGCAAGTCAGAATCGCAAATGGGTGAATGCGATGGATGAGGAGATAGCAGCCATTGAGAAGAATGAGACATGGCAGCTGACAGATCTTCCAGCAGGAAAGAAGACCATTGGGGTCAAGTGGGTGTATAAAATGAAGTTCAACGCCCAAGGAGAAGTTGATAGGCATAAAGCCAGATTAGTGGCGAAAGGCTACAAGCAGAAGTCAGGAGTTGACTATCATGAGGTGTATGCACCTGTAGCCCGACTTGACACAGTCAGAATGATTCTGGCACTGGCAGCTCAAAAGGGATGGAGTGTGTACCAGATGGATGTCAAGTCTGCCTTCCTGAATGGAGTGTTGGAAGAAGAGGTCTACATAGACCAGCCACCCGGATATGAAATACAAGGGCAAGAAGACAAGGTCCTGAAGCTGAAGAAGGCCCTGTATGGGTTGAAGCAAGCACCCCGGGCATGGTACAACCGGATTGACGGCTATTTTCAGGAGAATGGGTTTCAAAAATGCCCATATGAGCACACCCTATATCTGAAGACAAACGCAGAGGGTGAGATGATAATCGTCTGCTTGTACGTGGACGATCTGATATATACTGGCAATAGCAGCAACCTATTTGCGCAGTTCAGAACAGCCATGAAGACCGAGTTTGAAATGACAGACATGGGGCTGATGAAATTCTTTCTTGGCATTGAAGTTGTCCAATCAGCAGATGGCATCTTCATTTCTCAAGGCAAGTATGCAAAGGATGTCCTGAAGCATTTTAAGATGGAGGACAACAAACCTGCCATCACCCCGATAGCCACTGGTTTGAAGTTGAGCAAGACCGACAACAGCAGAAGCGTTGATCCAACTCTCTATAAAAGGTTAGTTGGAAGCTTGATGTACTTGACCGCAACTAGGCCAGATTTGATGTTTGCCGTGAGTTTAATCAGTCGGTTTATGGAGTCACCCAAAGACACTCACTGGCAAGCAGGCAAGAGAATTCTACGATATGTCAATGGCACGAGGAACCATGGACTCCACTATGCCAGACAAGACCAGCTTGAGTTGATTGGCTACACCGATAGTGATTGGGCTGGTAGCGTAGATGACCGGAAGAGCACTTCGGGATATGCCTTCCATTTTGGATCCGGAGTTGTCTCTTGGTCCTCGAAGAAGCAGCCAATTGTTGCTTTATCTACAGTAGAGGCAGAGTATGTTGCTGCCACCTCAGCCGCCTGCCAGGCAGTCTGGCTGAGAAGAGTTCTGTGTGAACTACATCATCCGCCCGAAGCAGCAACAACAATATTTTGTGACAATAACTCTGCCATCGCGCTCTCGAAGGACCCAGTCTTCCATGGCCGGACGAAGCACATAGACATCCGGTATCATTTCATCAGAGAGCTGGTGAAATTCGGCGAAGTACAATTACAATTTTGCAGGTCCAAGGAGCAGCTGGCTGACATCTTCACAAAACCCTTGAAGGAGGAGGACTTCGCCAGATTGCGAGAAATGTTGGGTGTCAGAGAACTCGTGAAGTTTGGTTTAAAGGAGGGTGTTGGAAATGTTAAATCAAACTTCACGCCCGTAAGCGCTTCGACGCGAAGCACTTTCAAAACACCTTCGGGAAATGCTTCGACGCGAAGCACTTTTAACATGACTTCAGAAAATGCTTCGTCACGAAGCACAAATCAGCCGCCTCCTAAAAACACTTCGTCGCGAAGTAAATTCAAATTGCCCTCCGAAGCAGAAATCAGCCGAAGCGAAAATCAAGCGCGTAGATCGAGGCATTAATTGTCCAAGCGTGCGAGTAGTTGGGGTTGTTCGGCAATTGGTCGAAAAGCCATTTCGGCATTTAAATTCTGTCAGCGGGTTGGTGGTTTTATCCCGCCTTTTGTCCTCATCCCCCGCCTATAAATACCGGGGCATTTGTCATTTTGCGTAGGGAGGAAGCAGAAGAGGATAGCGGAAGGAGCAGAGCAGCAGAGAGGATTGGAGAGCCCAGAACAGCCGCAGTGCTAGGGTTTCTACCAGCAGAGCAGTAGAAGGGCAGAAGTAGCAACCGCCATCAGCCGGAGAGTGGAGCAGCAGTCTCCCATCTAAGTCGTGGATTTATCCTACAGATATTTTATCTGGCAGAAGTTTGTAACCGCTTCAGAAGGAAGCTTTGTAATCCGGCATTATAGTTAATATATAAAATATTTATTCTGCTATTTGGGTCTCTGTGTATCGTTTTATCCATAGATATTCCTCAGCTAGGGTTTGCCCCGAAGTGGCAAAACACCCGTCCGATCTAGAAAGGAAGTGTGTTTGTTTGTTTGTGCCGAAGCACATTGCGAGACTTTGTCTCCCCGAAGTTGGAACCAGCAGTCACTTCGCCGAAGTTGCCGTGAGCTGCTGTGCTTCGCAGCCTTCCTGCCCGAAGTAGTCACTTCGGGTTGAAAATTCCCGAAGTGATTTCACTTCGGAAGAAAACTGTGCGAAGCAGTTGCTTCACCAGGATATTTCCCCAAAGTAGTTTTACTTCGGCAGTTTTTCCCCGAAGTACTTACTTCGGGAGTATTTTTCCCCGAAGTAGTTTTACTTCGGCAGTTTTTCCCCCAAAGTGCATACTTCGAAAGTTTATTCCCTGAACCTCCTTTCTCGCTCATAAAAACTCCGAAGCTCCTTCCTTGCGCAGTAAATTTGCGAAGCGTCTTTTGTTGATGCGATTTTAACGTGAATTAATTTATTTAATTCCTTCAAAGGAGGTTTTTCTGTTGCTAGGGCACTCTCACGTAGATATCCTTTTCCAGTTGGTGTGGCTTCTACTATTCATGTATCTCATTGTAGGTTTGGTCCCAATCGTCTGGTTGGTGAGGGCTTACGTCCGGGTATTCTCCACTGCTCATTCTTGTAGGATTTTGTTCTTTGTTGGGATAGAAATAGGGTTGTTTTCAAGGGAGATGTAGCGACTAACACTTTGGTTTTTGGGATGAAAGGTTGTATTTTTTTTTCTGCTAGGCAAGTTTTTGGGATGAAAGGTTGTATTTTTTTTTTCTGCTAGGCAAGAAGTTTCTAGTTCGAATGGGCGTTTCAAACTTCAAATTTGCTTGAGTTGTTTCCCAGTTTTGCTAGGTGTTTTCATTGCAAGTTTTGCTTGGTGTTTTCATCGCAAGGGCCCGTTTGTTTCAAGGTGTCAAATCTGGTTTAGAGCAGGCTTTTTAATTTTTAAATTTCAAATTTTTCTTGTTAGCGGAATTTATTGTGGTGGTTAATACCACTGTTGGGCTTTTTATTGTCTTATTTTTGGAGATCTTTGCTTCCTCAAGGAATTATTTTATTGACAACTGAAAGCTATACTTTTTTTGTAGGATGTTTTGTTATTGGATAAACCCTTTGAAGTTGTTGGTTGTAAGTCTTCATTCAAACTTGATGTAAATGTTGTGAATCTCCTTAAAACTTTTACTTGTTGATCTCCATGTTTTACTCCTATTAAAATTGATATAAAAAGTTGATAAACTACTTTCAAAATCCTTCTTTAAAAATTTAACAAAAAAAATACCTAA
Organism: Wollemia nobilis; assembly: GCA_028583015.1. Taxonomy (NCBI): domain Eukaryota; kingdom Viridiplantae; phylum Streptophyta; class Pinopsida; order Araucariales; family Araucariaceae; genus Wollemia; species Wollemia nobilis. The sequence continues at coordinate 383,127 of JAQPPZ010016712.1, read as the reverse complement.
TAAATCATTTAAAATTTAAAATTTGAAAAATACATGCAAACCTAAAAACTTAAAAACTAAAAAAACCAATTTTCCTTTCAATTCAAAACAGCCCGAGTTCCACGGATGTTATTTGTATTTGTTACATGGAGGGATTTATGTCTTGTATTTTTTTTTTTTTGGTATATAGAAGCAATGGTTACAATCACAATTTTTAGTAACTACCAAAGACAGCTGGTAGGGTTCAAACTATCTATGAAGGTTCCCAGGACTTCCACCGTCTCGGTACATGGTAACCCGGCGTGAGATGGGGACCGCCGGACGCACAGGGGTTGCACCGTCGTCATCAATCTGGCGCACCACTCAGAGGAATCGGATCTGGGCTACTGTCTGTGCATGGGCAAGCCCGCGGGATTGGAACCTAGGTCTCCTCTTGGTAAGCGCCCCAACTTACCAATCCACCTATGTCTTGTATTACTAAGAATATTTTTTTTGTATATATATATTAAAACTTTATTATAATGTTTAAGGGGATAACGGTTTGGGCTTTGGTTTATTTTGAAAAGGTTCAAGGTTTAAATAGTGGTGTAGGTGAGTGTGTGAGAAGGTGAATGTATTCATCAAAAATAATTATTATAATAATTTTAAATAAATATTATGGAATAAATTTAGCTAAAAACATTTATTTTTTAACTTGTAATTTGAATTTTTTTGTGGGGTAATATATATAGAGAAATATGTTACATTAATCATTTTTATATTACATAACCAAGTAGGGTTGGGAAATTTGTTTACTCCTGTAAAATTACTACCTTTACATAAAGCATTTAACCCCTAAAAACAAAGATTTCAATTTTTAATATTATTTTTTTAAATATATAATGCAAACCAATACATATAATAATTTGAATCTTAAACCTTCCAAAAAAAAAAATTAAATAAAATCCTAACGAATTTAAAAAAAACAAATAAAACCCTAACGACTGCAAACCTGCAATCTTTTTAGGATGGTTTGGAAATAACAAAACTAAAACCCTAACGGCTGCAAATCCTAACCTGCAATCTTTTTAGGACGGTTTGGAGAACCCAAAAGTCCATCTTACCACTCTTCAACGCTACGACTTTTACATGGCATTCCATAAGGTTTCATAAGTGACCTGCAGGCGTCACCCATAACAGTATATTATTTACAACTGATAACGTGTGGTTCAGAAATTAAAAGAAAAAAAAAACTATAGCCTTAAGGGGGGCAAACAAGAGAATATCACCTCAGAAGAAGTATCATATAAGGACTTGACGCGTAACCTTAAATTACTGGCTGCCCGCTATTAATATAGAATTAGATTGCTGGTGGCAGCCGCTAACGATGGTATTCCCCACACGGTAAACATGGCCGACAATTTCGTTGCAAAGTCTTCGTACTTTCCGTCTACCTGCCTTGAAGTTTCATGGTTTGATTTAACCTAAAATTGACGATGATGTTCCCCACACGCCAAACACGGCAGACAAATTCGTTGCATAGTCCTCGTTCTTTCCGTCTACCTGTCTTGAAGGTTCATGGTGTGCACCAACAAAAACGATTGAACTATATAATGATAATTTAATGATCGCCAGACCTAACTGAAGGAAAATTTAATTTCTTATATTCGCCGAAGTCCGAAAGTCGGGGGCGAAGTGCGGACTTCGCTCAGCCGACGGCGCAGTGCGAACGTCGGGGGCGAAGTGCGGACTTCGCTCCACAAATGGCGCAGTATGAATTTCGGGGGCGCAAGACGGACTGCGCAGGGCGCAGGGCGCAGGGCGCAATAGGGGAGATTTCCCCAACTTCAAACTTCGCACAGCGATTTGCCGAAGTCTGACTTCGGGGGCGAAGTACGAACTTCGCTCAGCGCACGACGAAGTGCAGACTGCGCCCGGCGAAGTGCGGACGGGGCGACTCGTGCTTCGCTTGCGCACTCGGGCTGCGCTCGGATCTCGGGCGCAGTCGGGTTGCGGCAGCGAACTTGGAAAACTTCTTCCGACTTAGCCAACTTTGGCTCTGCAATATTTTCTGTCCGAAAGGCTTGCGCGGCTGCGGCAATTGCTTGCTTGGCTGGGAGGAGAGAAACACCGAAACTGAGATCAGAGTCTCGGATCTGAGCTCTAACTATTAGAACCCGAACACAATCGCTCTGAGGCGATTTGTACAGAGAGCAACAAACTTTAACACATAAATTAACTGCAAACCCTAAAGATGCCTAAAACAAACAACAAACTTTATTTATATGAAACGAGGGTTACAGAGGTCCTCAACTGAGGAAATAACATCTGCAAACTAAGCTGCAGGATAAACTGAAAGACAAAATGTCGAGTCGGCTGCTCGGACATTAATCAGATGAGCCACACTGCTCACTGAAATGCTCTTCTCACTTTCTCCGCTCTTCTTCTCCTCACACCTCACTGTGTTCTTAAGACCCGAACTGCCTTATATAGCCGCGGGGAGAGGAGGATAAGGTTTGTCCTCTGACAGGCCCTCAACTAGGGTTTCTGACCAATCGTCGAACTGGCATTAACTTCTACGGCGATCGGATCTGTCAGATGTCACATCTGTCAGAGGGTAGGTGCGACGTCATGTCAACCTTTTTGTCGGGATCCCCAACTGCGCGAGCGCAGTCCGGCTTCGCCCAAGTTCGGAGCGCAATCTGGCGGAGGCATGAAATCTGGGTTAATATTTCTAACACCCTCCTTTAAGCCTGATTTCACGAGCGCTTTGACTCCAAGCTGCTCTCGCAATCCATCGAAGTCTTCCTCCTTCAAAGGCTTCGTGAAGATATCTCGCCAACCGCTCCTTGGATCTCGCAAAACTCGAGTTGAATTTCTCCGGACTTCACCAACTCTCTGATGAAGTGATAACGAATATCGATGTGCTTCGTCCGGCCATGGAACACGGGATCCTTTGACAATGCGATGGCCGAATTGTTATCACAAAAAATTGTTGTCGCGCCTTCCGGAGGATAGTTTAGTTCACTCAGAACTCTTCGCAGCCAAACTGCCTGGCATGCGGCTGACGTGGCGGCGACATATTCTGCTTCAGCTGTGGACAACGCAACGATGGGTTGCTTCTTGGACGCCCATGAGACTGCCCCTGATCCGAGATGGAAAGCATACCCGGAGGTGCTCTTTCGATCATCGGTACTGCCAGCCCAATCACTATCTGTGAAGCCGACCAGGTCCAACTGGTCCTGTCTGGCGTAAAATAGGCCATGGTTCCGCGTCCCGTTGACATAGCGCAAGATCCTCTTGCCTGCTTGCCAATGCGTGTCCTTCGGAGTCTCCATGAAATGACTGATCAAACTGACTTCGAACATCAGATCTGTCCGAGTTGCAGTCAAATACATCGATCGCCAACTAGCCTCTTGAACAGGGTTGGATCTACATTCCTCCCCGAATCCAACTTGCTCAGCCTTCAAACCCGTGGCTACAAGTGTGATGGCAGGTTTACTGTCCTCCATCTTGAACCGCTTCAGGACATCCTTCGCATACTTGCCCCGAGAAATGAAGATGCCATCTGCCGATTGGTCAACTTCAATGCCGAGAAAATACTTCATCAGCCCTAAGTCTGTCATCTCGAACTCCTTCTTCATGGTCTGTTCCGAATCGGTCGAACAGGACATTGTTGTTGCCAGTATAAATCAAATCGTCCACATACAGTGCAGACGATAATGAGCTCACTTGCTTCATTTGTCTTCATGTACAGGGTGTGCTCATATGGGCATTTGACAAACCCATTTTCCTAAAAATAGCTGTCAATCCGACTGTACCAAGCTCGGGTGCCCGCTTCAAACCGTACAGGGCCTTCTTCAGCTTCAGGACTTTGCCCTCCCGGCCTTCAATTTCGTAACTTGGTGGCTGGTCTATGTAGACCTCTTCCTCCAACACTCCGTTGAGGAAGGCCGACTTGACATCCATCTCGGTACATCTTCCAACCTTGTTGGGCTGCCAATGTCAGGATCATCCCGACCGTGTCAAGTCAGGCTACAGCGCATATACCTCATGGTAATCGATGCCTGACTTCTGCTTGTAACCCTTCGCCACCAGTCTGGCTTTATGCTTGTCAACGTCTCCTTGGGCGTTGAACTTTGTCTTATACACCCACTTGACCCCAATGGTCTTCTTCCCTACTGGAAGATCAGTCAGCTGCCATGTCTCATTCTTTTCAATGGCTGCTATCTCCTCATCCATCGCATGCACCCACTTTTGATTCTGACTTGCATCTTCGAACTCTACTGGATCAACTTCAGTAAAGAATGCAAAGTCAGAGTACTCTTCATCTATGTGGGTTTGGGTTGCCTCGTAGATTTCTTGCAAGCTCCTTGTCTTCGCTGGCGTCACCAGGTTCTGGATTCTACTTGCAAGTGGAGGCGACCGAGATGGAGTGGCTGTGCTACTGTTGGCACCGCTGTTGCTGCTGGAAGTTGCAGGTGGCTGCACACTTCCTTCTTCCAAGTCAACAGACTGTACTACTATTGGCTCTGACCGCCGCCTCTAACTTCCCGTTCCAGGCTTGATCTTCAAGAAATTTCACATCACGACTGATGATGAGCTTCTTCGTCACAGGGTTGTACAGCCTATATGCCTTCGCCTGCTCACTGTACCCTGTGAAAATGCACTTCTCAGCTCTATCATCCAACTTCTGCCGCTTTTCTTCTGGAACATGTGCATATGCAATGCACCCGAACACACGCAAGTGAGCCACACTTGGCTTCACTCCGCTCCAGGCCTCCTGAGGGATTTTGTCCTTCACGCTTTTGGTGGGACATCTGTTCAGCAAGTAGACTGCACATGTTACAGCCTCTGCCCAAAATTCATGCGACAATCCCTTCGCCTTCATCATGCTTCGTGCCATTTCCATGATGGTTCGGTTCTTCCTCTCAGCTACGCCATTCTGTTGTGGCGTGTATCTGGCAGTGAACCGCCTTCGAATTTCATGCTGCTTGCAGTAGTTATGGAATTCGTTGGAGATGTATTCACCTCCACCATCCGTCCTGAGAGTCTTGATCTGATATCCGCTCTGTTTCTCCACTAGAGCCTTGAACTCCTTGAATCTGGCAAATGCTTCTGACTTCAACTTGATGGCATAGATCCAAGTCTTTCGACTGAAGTCATCTATGAATGTTAAGAAGTATTTGTTGTCGGCAAACGTGGTGGTCTGCATCGGACCGCAAATGTCTGAGTGCACCAGCTCCAATGGTCGTGATGCTCTCCAAGATTTATCAAAAGGGAATGAATCCCGGTGTTGTTTTCCGACTAGGCAACCCTCACAAACTTGATTTTGCTGCTCTATAAGGGGTAAACCCTTCACCATTTGCATCTTGTGCAGTTGATTCAGGCCACTGAAGCTCAGGTGACCAAATCTGAGATGCCACAACCAGGTAGCATCTTTCACAACTACACTCAGAGACATCAATGATTCATTCTAAATCTGCAGCGGAAACATTTTGTTCTTCGTCATGGACACTGTAGCAATCTGCCCATGCGACTTGTCTCTGATGGTGCAAGCTCCGTCTTTGAACTGGACCGTATGTCCCTTCTGCACGAGCTGTCCAACGCTCAACAGGTTATGCTTCAGGCCAGGCACATAGTAGACGTCATAGATGTGCTTTCGTTCGTCGTGCCTGGTGCGGATGAGGATTTTTCCTTTCCCCATTATGGGAACCTTGTTGTTGTTCCCCATCTTCACTTCAGACTGGACTGTTTCATCCAGTTGGGAGAACATCTCCTTGTTCCCCGTCATGTGGTTGCTGCACCCACTGTCTAAGTACCAGACATTCTTCTGGCACTCCTCCTCAATGTTGCAAGTCAACAACACATTTCCTCCTGCCGCATTTCCGGTTTCATCCGTGTAATGGGCTTGCTGTTGGTTCTCCGTGGCCATCCATTTTCTGCACTGTGAGATGTAATGGCCGAACTTCTTGCAGAAATAGCACTGGACCTTTGACATGTCCTTCTTCCGACCAGATCCAGCTTGCCGATTTCTCGAACTGCCTCTTCCACCTTGCTGATGGAAATTACAGTTGGTCTCCCCTTCGCTAGGGTTTGACCTTCCTCCTTGCTTGTTGCCTTTCCCACGCCTGCCTTTGCCTCTTCCTCCATGAGAACTAGAGGCGCCATGGTGGGAATCTTGTCTGCCATTGTCTCGAAATGAGACCTGAGCCCTGAATGCTTGCTCCAGAGAGGTCTGAGATGAACGGCTCAGCCTCTGTTCATGTGTCTGCAATGAACCCATGAGTTCGTCTATCGAGAGGGTTGTCATATCCCTCGACTCTTCGATTGCTATCACAACCGAGTCAAACTTAGCATGCAAACTTCTGAGAATCTTCTCCATGATTCTCTGGCTCTACACATTTTCTCCATTCAACCGCATCTGGTTGATAATGTCCATCGTCCGGGTGAAGAAATCACTCATGGACTCGGACTCACTCATCTGCAGATTTTCAAACTCCCTCCCGAGCATCTGTAGCTTCACCAACTTTACCTTGTTGGTGCCCTGGTACGAGCTGGCTAGAATCTCCCGTGCCCGCTTCGCTTTGGTGGCCGATGCGATCCACGGGAAGATGGACTCCTCGACCGCTTGCATGATGTAGAAGAGGGCCTTCTGGTCCTTCTTCTTGTTCTCTTTCAATAGATCCTTGTGTGCTTGAGAGAGGGCGGCGATTGTCGCTGCATCTGCCGGTTCTGGTAGCCGTTCTCGACTAACTCCCACAGCTCCTGAGATCCGAATAGGATCTTCATCTGGATGCTCTAGTAATCGTAATTTTTCCCATTGAAGCGTGGGATCTGCAACTGCAAATTGTTGCTAGTGGAAGCCATTCTGCTTCGGTCTCCACGTCAAGGGATCAGTAGCTCTGATACCAATTTGAAGAAAATTTAATTTCTTATATTCGCCAAAGTCTGAAAGTCGAGGGCGAAGTGCGGACTTCGCTTAGCCGACGGTGCAGTGCGAATGTCGAGGGTGAAGTGCGGACTTCGCTCCACAAATGGTGCAGTGCGAACTTCGGGGTCGAAGACGGACTGTGCAGGGCGTAGTGCAAATGGGGTAATGGATTCGCACAAGATTTGCGAAGTCGACTTCGGGGGCGAAGTGCGAACTTCACTCGGCGCATGACAAAGTGCGGATCGTGCCGATAGTGCGGACGGGGTGACTCAAGCTTCGCTTGCGCACTCGGGCTGCGCTCGGATCTCGGGCGCAGTCGGGTTGCGGCAGCGAACTTGGAAGACTCTTTCGACTTAGCCAACTTTGGCTCTGCAATATTTTCTGCTCGAAAGGCTTGCGCGGCTGCGACAATTGCTTGCTTGGCTGGGAGGAGAGAAACACCGAAACTATGATCTGAGTCTCGGATCTGAGCTCTAACTATTAGAACCCGAACACAATCGCTCTGAGGCGATTTGTACAGAGAGCAACAAACTTTAGCACACATAAATTAACTGCAAACCCTAAAGATGCCTAAAACAAACAACAAACTTTATTTATATGAAACGAGGGTTACAGAGGTCCTCAACTGAGGAAATAACATCTGCAGACTAAGCTGCAGGATAAACTGAAAGACAAAATGTCGAGTCGACTGCTCGAACATTAATCAGATGAGCCACACTGCTCACTGAAATGCTCTTCTCACTTTCTCTGCTCTTCTTCTCCTCACACCTCACTCTGTCTATTCGAAGACCCGAACTGCCTTATATAGCCGTGGGGAGAGGAGGATAGGGTTTGTCCTCTGACAGGTTCTGACAGGCCCTCAACTAGGGTTTCTGACCAATCGCCGAACTGGCATTAAATCGCCGAACTGGCATTAACTTCTGCGATGATCGGATCTGTCAGATGTCACATCTGTCAGAGGGTAGGTGCGACGTCATGTCAGACCTTTTTTCGGGATCCCCAACTGCGCGAGCGCAGTCCGGCTTCGCCCAAGTTCGGAGCGCAGTCTGGCGGAGGCGTGAAATCTGGGTTAATATTTCTAACACTAATGTGGTGAAGGAGCAGAGCATCCGGTGAAGGAGAAAACTCCATCTTTTACTTCATATTTTTTGTGCAGATTTGTATGCGTGCTAGAGGTTTGAAGAGTGGCAGGTTATTCATGGAAGCACACAAAATAGAACACTTGTTTTCCTTGCTACACCTTATCGCAAATCTGTCAAAGGCGTTGTTCTTCATAGCATATCTAATTGTCTTTAGTATTCTAGTGGCAATGGACGTAGCCAAAGCATTCAAGAAACGCCCGCATTGGGTTCCAGGAAGTCTCTGACCATCCAGGCTCTTGCTTTCCTGGACTCCCTGTCACTACTCAAGACAAAAATGATTTCGAGTTAGAAGAGTTTAAATTCTTACTACACTACCAACTGATCGTTGACGGTGGGAGACTGAGTTTTTGCGTGTTCATAGGGTATCTACTGTCGGTAAAGGTTGGTTTTCACTCTGCAAACGACTTGAAAATGATGGGAGCCTTAGTATTAAAATTTATTTGCCCAAATTAAATCTGAGCTTTTCTTTATACATGAAAATAGAGTGAATTCAATAAATGCTTGAAGAAGTCATGTCATGAAACTTATATATTCTGGTACATCCAGTCAAGTAATGTTTTGATTGCATCCATTGCATTCCTTCTGCTAGAGATAGCTCACGGCCCTCTTCTACCTTCCCAAGCTCAAGCTCTTCCAAGGGAGGGCTAGTGTTAGTGAGACGATGAGGACTCTATTTCTTGTGGAGAATTTCTGGACGACCAGCTGTTAGGATTCACTGCATAAAATATAAAAATATGGAAGAGCAATAAACAAGCAAAAAGGGAAACATCCAATAGATGAAATATTAGTTAACGTGGTTCATCCAATGGGCTACATCCACCATAATTTCAGTCCTAGTTCATCCAGTGGGCTACATCCACCATAATTTCAGTCCTTTAACGTGGTTCATCCAGTTGGCTACATCCACCATAATTTCAGTCCTTTATTTAAAGAGCAGAGGGATGTGACCTACATCAAACACATGTTGCAACCTCTTCTCTGTATTTACAGAGGGAATAATAAAAATACACTAGTATAAAACACATGCACACCCCCAACTTCTCTATTTTTCTCCCAACTATTTAAAGAAAAATAAAAAATCCGTAGATATCAAATGCATGCAACGGATACAATACACAGCTAGAGCTCAATGCATGAGATTCGATACAATCTACAGTAAGTTCTCAATGCATGAGATTCGATATAATCTACAGCCAGTTCTCAGTGCATGAGATTCGGATACAATCTACAACCAGATCTCAGTGCATGAGATTCGATACAATGTACAGCTAGGTCTCAAAGCATGTAGGTCTTAATCTGCATATTAACTCCAACGCAGAGTTACCAACCTTGAATTATGGGATAAAAAACAAAGTTTATTCCCTGGCCATTGCATTTAACTTTTATTGATCGTTCTCCTATAAATCCAACAATAGTTTCTAATTAGGCTCTATTCCTAACAATCTCCCACATGGATACTAATTCCATTGCATCATAGTGCAACCAAGGACTGATCCACAACTTTATCGTTGCTGCATTCACCAAGGAACATCTTTTAGATTGTTGTAACCATGTTTTGCACCATCACATGTGTCATCCAGCACTTTTCATGTGATAAAAAAGCAACACACAATCTTACCTACCACAAATCCTTGATATTTCAACATCTCCATGATTGCCCATGCATCATGATGATACAACCATCACCATCTGTGACAAGATCCACATACCATGTCTACCCACATAATAGCTCTCACATAATGCGACTTACCACAACCACATCATGTGATCTATCTTGCAATCATGCATTAATATCGGTGCCATGTCCATTCCCTTGGGCATGCCTCTTACTCATAGCTTCCACTGCTTGGCCAATCTTCGGTCTTCTGCAGTCAAGATCAATACAATCTTCAGAAGAAAGTATCAAAGCCTCTTGTAACACGTCACCTGCTATGTTTACTTTTGATATTCCTCCTCCATATCCATTCCAAGACCATCAATATTCCTTTAGATATCCCTTCTTGCCGCAATTCCAGCACTCCATCTTTCCTTTGGACTTGGGTTCATTCTCTCCATGGTTCACCGAACTCATTCCTTTTTCCTTCTGTTTTCCTTTGATAATCAAAGCCACACCAGATGATGATTCAACTATGCTCTTTCGTTGCATCTGATCACTAAGGACTGCACCAACCACATTATCAAAAGCAAGAGTACCATAAACAAAATTGCTAATTGCCATAACCAAGCTCTCCCAACTTTCTAGTAATGAGCACAAGAATAGAATGACTTTCATCTCTTCCTCAATTTTAATATTAACCGAGGCTAACTGACTAACAACCATATTGAAATCATTTAAATGACTAGCTATAGATCCACCTTCTGACATTTTCAAATTGTAAATATGCTTCATTAGAAAAACTTTATTTGAAGCTGAGGGATTTTCATACAACCTTTTTAGTGTGTCCATAAGATCCTTCGTAGTCTTCTCCTTTGAAATGTTGAATGCCACTGAAGCTACAAGGCACAACCGGATAGTACCCAATGCCTTCCTATGTAGAAGATCCCACTCCTCATCTGACGTGCTTGACAACTTTTTTGCTTTACCTTCCAGAGGTAGGTAGAGATATTTCTCATACATATAATCTTCCATCTGCATCTTCCACTGATGGTAGTTCTGTCCATTGAATTTCTCCACTTTGAACTTGCTTTCTTTTGTCATAGCTCCCACTCAAGTCAAGCTCTCACTCACTCCTGAATATCAACCTCGCTCTAATACCACTTGTTATGTTTCACTGCATAAAATATAAAATACAGAAGAGCAATAAACATAAAAAAGCAAAAGTGAAAACACACAATAAATGAGACAACAGTTAACGTGGTTCACTCAGTGGGCTATATCAACCAGAATTTTAGTATTTTTATTTAAACAACCCGAACAGCAAAGAAATGCGACCTACAGTAAACACCTGTTGTAATCTCATCTCTGTATTTACAGGGAATAATAAAAACACACCAGTATAAAACACATGCACACCCCCAACTTCTCTATTTTACTCCCAACTATATAAAGAAAAACAAAAAATTTGTAGATCTCAAATGCATGCAGCGGATACAATCTACAACCAGATCTCAATGCATGAGATTCGATACAATCTACAGCCAGATCTCAATGCATGAGATCCGATACAATCTACAACCAGGTCTCAAAGCATGCAGGTCTTAATCTGTAGATTAACTCCAACGCCGAGTTCGTAGCCCTTAATTGTGCGATAAAAAACAAAGTTTATCCTGTGGTGATTGCATTTAACTTTCACTGGTCGTTCTACTATAAATCCGAAAATAGTTTCTAATTAGGCTTCATTCCTAACAATAGCATGGTTGAGATGATCTCTGTGATAGACCTTAAAGGCTCACACTTGGATCCAAAATCGAGAGGCGCCAACATTTCCAACTTGGTAGCCAAGATTGTTGCCAAAATTCTGTTGCATAAGTTGCTCCATGTCCTGTGCCAGTCTCAAATATTGATAATCTTATTAAGCAAAGCCTATCAACTTTTATCAGAGAGTGTTGATTCGGTTTATGTTAATGATAAAGTGGATGCTGTCAAGACTCTCAATCTTAACCAACCATGGCGAGCAGAAAGTCATAGCTCGTCACAAAGAGTTTGCAGAGATTTTGGAGTGAGTATGCATGCCTGAAGAAGATCCAACCTGTTTGTGGAGAGCCAACTTAAGCTCCATAAAACAAATAGAGCTTTGCATAAATGAAGGGTACGCGAAAGGCAGGCAGTGCCATATTATTTAGTCTCATTCCAATCGGTTTTCTCTCCAGTGGATTGAGGAAGGAGTTGGACTTATGCATAAACTGAGAAGGGAAGCATTGCCACGAGTTAGCAAGTATTTCCCAGATCTGGACAAGTCTTGTTGGAATATGACAACAATATCTTACTGCGTCTTATCATCCAACTCGACACTGATCGAGTGACAAGTTCTGTCAAAGCGTGTCATGAAGCATGGGGTAAACTTGATTTCGTGGACAATGCATATATTGGACCCTATTTGCTGAACCTGAACCTCATGGGCGACACAGACATAGCAGCAAGATCAGCCCATCAAGCTCAAGTAAGCGTGGCGGCAGAAAAAGAATTCTACACACTACAAGCATTGCAATGGCAACTTCCTTATTCTTCAAAACCAAAAGCAGAATGTCAAGAGTTCAGCTGAAGAAAATTTAATTTCTTATTCTCACCAAAGTATGGACGGGCGAAGTGCAAACAGCGCACAATGTTTCATCGAAGTCCGAAAGTCGAGGGCGAAGTGCGGACTTCGCTCAACCGACGACACAGTGCAAACTGCGGGGGCAAAGTGTAGTCTTCGCTCACCAAAGGACGTAGTGCGGACTGCGAGGGCGAAGTGCGGACTTCGCTCACCAAAGGGCGTAGTGCGGACTGCGGGGGCGAAGTGCGGACTTCGCTCACCAAAGGGCACAGTGCGGACTGCGGGGGCGAAGTGCGGACTTCGCTCAACGAACAACGAAGTGCAGACCGCGCCCGACTTCAAGCTTCGCTTGCGCACTCGGGCTGCGCTCGGATCTCGGGCGCAGTCGGGTTGTGGCAGCGAACTCGGAATACTTCTTTCGGACTTAGCCAATCTTTGGCTCTGGAATATTTCTTGCTCGGAAGGCTTGTGCAGCTGCGACAACTGCTTGCTTGGCTGGGAGGAGAGAAACACCGAAACTGATAGGAAAGTTTTGGATCTGAGTTCTAACTTATAGAACCCGAACACAATCGCTCTGAGGCGATTTGTACAGAGAGCAAGAAACTTTAGCACACATAAAATAACTGTAAACCCTAAAGATGCTTCAAACAACAACAAACTTTATTTATATGAAACGAGGTTTACAGAAGTCCTCAACTGAGGAAAATAACATCTGCAGACAAAGCTGCAGGATAAACTAAGAGGAGAAATGTCGAGACGGCTGCTCGAACATTAATCAGATGAGCCACTCTGCTCACTGAAACGTTCTCCTTTCTCTGCTCTATTCTCCGCTCTTCTTCTCCACTAACTGCCTCTCACTTCATGTGAAGACCCGAACTGCTTTATATAGCCATGGGGAGAGGAGGATAGGGCTTATCCTCTGATAGGTTCTGACAGGCCCTCAACTAGGGTTTCTGACCAATCATCGAACTAGCATTAAATCGCCGAACTAGCATTAACTTCTACGATGATCGGATCTGTCAGATGTCACATCTATCAGAGGGTAGGTGCGACGTCATGTCAGACCTTTTTGTCGGGATCCCCAACTATGTGAGCGCAGTCCGACTTCGCCCATTTTTGGAGTGCAGTCTGGCGGAGGCGTGAAATCTGGGTTAATATTTCTAACACCCTCCTTTAAGCCTGATTTCACGAGCGCTTTGACTCCAAGCTGCTCTCGCAATCTGCTGAAGTCTTCCTCCTTCAAAGGCTTCATGAAAATATCTGCCAACTGCTCCTTGGACCTGCAAAACTGCAATTGTACTTCACCAAATTTCACCAGCTTTCTGATGAAATGATACCGGATGTCTATGTGCTTCATTCGACCATGGAAGACTAGGTCCTTCGAGAGAACGATTGCAAAGTTATTGTCATAGAATATTGTTGTTGCTGCTTCGGGTGGATGATGTAGTTCACACAGAACTCTTCTCAGCTAGACTGCCTAGCAGGTGGCTGAGGTGGCAACAACGTACTCTGATTTTGTTGTGGACAACACAACGATGGGTTGTTTCTTGGATGCCCATGAGACTGCCCCTGATCCGAGATGGAAAGCATACCCGAAGGTGCTCTTTCGATCATCGGTACTGCCAGCCCAATCACTATCTCTGTGAAGCCGACCAGGTCCAACTGGTCCTGTCTGGCGTAAAATAGGCCATGGTTCCATGTCCCGTTGACATAGCGCAAGATCCTCTTGCCTGCTTGCCAGTGCGTGTCCTTCGGAGTCTCCATGAAATGACTGATCAGACTGACTTCGAACATCAGATCTAGCCGAGTTGCAGTCAAATACATCAGACATCCAACTAGCCTCTTGAATAGGGTTGGATCTACATTCCTCCCTGAATCCAATTTGCTCGACTTCAAACCCGTGGCTACGGTGTGATGGCAGGTTTGTTGTCCTCCATCTTGAACCTCTTTAGGACATCCTTCGCATACTTTCCCTGAGAAATGAAGATGCCATCTGCCGATTGGTCAACTTCAATGCCGAGAAAATACTTCATCAGCCCTAAGTCCGTCATCTCGAACTCCTTCTTCATGGCTGTTCTGAACTGGTCGAACAGGACATTGTTGTTGCCAGTATAAATCAAATCGTCCACATACAGGCAGACGATAATGAGCTCACCTACTTCATTTGTCTTCATGTATAGGGTGTGCTCATATGGGCATTTGACAAACCCATTTTCCTAAAAATAGTTATCAATCCGGCTGTACCAAGCTCGAGGCGCCTGCTTCAAACCGTACAGGGCCTTCTTCAGCTTCAAGACTTTGCCCTCCTGGCCTTCAATTTTGTAACCTGGTGGCTGGTCTATGTAGACCTCTTCCTCCAACACTCCGTTGAGGAAGGCTGACTTGACATCCATCTGGTACATCTTCCAACCTTGTTGGGCTGCCAATGCCAGGATCATCCTGATTGTGTCAAGTCGGGCTACAGGCGCATATACCTCATGGTAATCGATGCCTAACTTTTGCTTGTAACCCTTCGCCACCAATCTGGCTTTATGCTTGTCAACGTCTCCTTGGGCATTGAACTTTGTCTTATACACCCACTTGACCCCAATGGTCTTCTTCCCTGTTGGAAGATCTGTCACTCGCCATGTCTCATTCTTTTCAATGGCTGCTATCTCCTCATCCATCGCCTGCACCCACTTCTGATTCTGACTTGCGTCTTCGAACTCTACTGGATCAACTTCAGTAAAGAATGCAAAGTCAGAGTACTCTTCATCTATGTGGGTTTGGGTTGCCTCATAGATTTCTTGCAAGCTCCTTGTCTTCACTGGCGTCACCAGGTTCTGGATTCTACTTGCACATGGAGGCGACCGAGATGGAGTGGTTGTGCTACTGCTGGCACCGTTGTTGCTGTTGGAAGTTGCAGGTGGCTGCACACTTCCTTCTTCCAAGTCAATAGACTATACTACTATTGGCTCTGACTGGCCAGTCTCTGACTTCCCGTTCTAGGCTTTATCTTCAAGAAATTTCACATCACGGTTGATGATGAGCTTCTTCGTCACAGGGTTGTACAGCCTATATGCCTTCGCCTGCTCACTGTACCCTATGAAAATGCACTTCTCAGCTCTATCATCCAACTTCTATCGCTTTTCTTCTGAACATGTGCATATGCAATGCACCCGAACACACGCAAGTGAGCCACACTTGGCTTCACTCCGCTCCAGGCCTCCTGAGGGATTTTGTCCTTCACACTTTTGGTGGGACATCTGTTCAGCAAGTAGACTGCACATGTTACAACCTCTGCCCAAAATTCATGCGACAATCCCTTCGCCTTCATCATGCTTCATGCCATTTCCATGATGGTTCGGTTCTTCCTCTCAGCTACGCCATTCTGCTATGGCGTGTATCTGGCAGTGAACTGCCTTTGAATTCCGTGCTGCTTGCAGTAGTTATGGAATTCGTTGGAGATGTATTCACCTCCACCATCTGTCCTGAGAGTCTTGATATGATATCCGCTCTATTTCTCCACCAGAGCCTTGAACTCCTTAAATTTGGCAAATGCTTCTGACTTCAACTTGATGGCATAGATCCAAGTCTTCCGGCTGAAGTCATCTATGAATGTTAAGAAGTATTTGTTATCGGAAAATGTGGTGGTCTGCATCGGACCACAAATGTCTGAGTGCACCAGCTCCAATGGCCGTGATGCTCTCCAAGACTGTCCTATAGGGAATGCATCCCTGTGCTGCTTTTCGACTAGGCAACCTTCACAAACTTGGTTCGGTTGCTCAATAAGGGGTAAACCCTTCACCATTTGCATCTTGTGCAGTTGATTCAGGCCACTAAAGCTCAGGTGACCAAATCTGAGATGCCACAGCCAGGTAGCATCTTTCACAACTGCACTCAGAGACATCAATGATTCATTCTGAATCTGCAGTGGAAACATTTTGTTCTTCGTCATGGACACCGTAGCAATCTGCCCATGCGACTTGTCTCTGATGGTGCAAGCTCCATCTTTGAACTAGATCGTATGTCCCTTCTGCACGAGTTGTCCAACGCTCAGCAGGTTATGCTTCAGGCCAGGCACATAGTAGACGTCACAGATGTGCTTCCGTTCATCGTGCCTAGTGCGAATGAGGATTTTTCCTTTCCCCATTATGGGAACCTTGTTGTTGTTCCCCATATTCACTTCAGATTGGACTGTTTCATCCAGTTGGGAGAACATCTCTTTGTTCCCCGTCATGTGGTTGCTGCACCCACTGTCTAAGTACCAGACATTCTTCTGGCACTCCTCCTCAATGTTGCAAGTCAACAACACATTTCCTCCTACCGCATTTTTGGTTTCATCCGTGTAATGGGCCTGTTGCTGGTTCTCCGTGGCCATCCATTTTCTGCATTGTGAGATGTAATGGCCGAACTTCTTACAAAAATAACACTGGACCTTTGACATGTCCTTCTGACTAGATCCAGCTTGCTGATTTCTTGAACTGCCTCTTCCACCTTGCTGATGGAAATTACAGTTGGTCTCCCCTTCGCTAGGGTTTGACCATCCTCCTTGCTTGTTGCCTTTCCCACGCCTGCCTTTGCCTCTTCCTCCATGAGAACTAGAGGCGCCATGGTGGGAATCTTGTCTGTTGCTGTCTCAAAATGAGACCTGAGCCCGAAATGCTTGCTCCAGAGAGGTCTGAGATGAACGGCTCAGCCTCTATTCATGTGTTTGCAATGAACCCATGAGTTCGTCTATCGAGAGGGTTGTCAGATCCCTCGACTCTTCGATTGCTATCACAACCGAGTCAAACTTAGCAGGCATACTTCTGAGAATCTTCTCCACGATTCTCTGGCTCTGCACATTTTCTCCGTTCAACCGCATATAGACTCACTCATCTACAGATTTTCAAACTCCCTCCTGAGCATCTGCAGCTTCACCAACTTTACCTTGTTGGTGCCCTAGTACGAGCTGGCCAAAATCTCCCAGGCCTACTTCGCTTTGGTGGCTGATGCAATCCACGGGAAGATGGTCTCCTCGACCACTTGCATGATGTAGAAGAGGGCCTTCTGGTCCTTCTTCTTGTTCTCTTTCAATAGGTCCTTGTCTGCTTGAGAGAGGGCGGCCGTGTTGCTTGCATCTGTCGGTTCTGGGTAGCCGTTCTCGACTAACTCCCACAGCTCCTAAGATCCGAATAGGATCTTCATCTGGATGCTCCAGTAATCGTAATTTTTCCCATTGAAGCACGGGATCTACAACTGCAAATTGTTGCTAGTGGAAGCCATTCTGCTTCGGTCTCCACATCAAGGGATCAGTAGCTCTGATACCAATTTGAAGAAATTATTTTAATTTTCTTATTCTCACCGAAGTCTGGACGGGCGAAGTGCGAACAGCGCACTGTTTCGCCGAAGTCCGAAAGTCGGGGGCGAAGTGCGGACTTCGCTCAGCCGACGGCACAGTGCAAACTGCAAGGGCGAAGTGTGGACTTCGCTCACCAAAGGGCGCAGTGCAGACTGTGGGGGTGAAGTGCGGACTTCGCTCACCAAAGGGCACAGCACGGACTGTAGGGGCGAAGTGCGGACTTCGCTCACCAAAGGGCGCAGTGCGGACTACGGGGGCGAAGTGCGGACTTCTCTCAACTTCAAGCTTCGCTTGCGCACTCGGGCTGCGCTCGGATCTCGGGCGTAGTCGGGTTGCGGCAGCGAACTCGAAATACTTCTTCCGAACTTAGCCAATATTTGGCTCTGGAATATTTCCTGCTCGGAAGGCTTGCACGGCTGTGGCAACTGCTTGCTTGGCTAGGAGGAGAGAAACACCGAAACTGATAGGAAAGTTTTGGATCTGAGTTCTAACTTATAGAACCCGAACACAATCGCTCTGAGGCGATTTGTACAGAGAGCAAGAAACTTTAGCACACATAAAATAACTGTAAACCCTAAAGATGCTTCAAACAACAACAAACTTTATTTATATGAAACGAGGTTTACAGAAGTCCTCAACTGAGGAAAATAACAACATCTGCAGACAAAGCTACAGGATAAACTAAGAGGAGAAATGTCGAGATGGCTGCTCGAACATTAATCAGATGAGCCACTCTGCTCACTGAAACGTTCTCCTTTCTCTGCTCTATTCTTCGCTCTTCTTCTCCACTAACTGCCTCTCATTCATGTCTGAAGACCCGAACTGCTTTATATAGCCGTGGGGAGAGGAGGATAGGGCTTATCCTCTGACAGGTTCTGATAGGCCCTCAACTAGGGTTTCTGACCAATCGTCGAACTAGCATTAAATCATCGAATTGGCATTAACTTCTGTGGTGATCGGATCTGTCAGACGTCACATCTGTCAGAGGGTAGGTGCGACGTCATGTCAGACCTTTTTGTCGGGATCCCCAACTGCACGAGCGCAGTCCAGCTTTGTCCATTTTTGGAGCGCATTCTGGCAGAGGCATGAAATCTGGGTTAATATTTCTAACATCAGTAGTGTAAATGTTGACACCTCGTCTCATTGTCAATTTGTAAAAAAGATGTCCACTGAAGTTGTTTCGCTGCTTAAGGCGCATAAGCTGCTTGAAGATGAGACTAAGACAGAGACACTTGCTAAGGGAAACATAAAAGATCATTTAGATTTTAAGATAATCCATTGATTGGATGAAAATAGCTCCTCATTATAGCATGTATAGGTTATGCAAATTAATACCAGATGGAGTTGATAATGAGGCGTACGTGGACTTTGCGGTTTGGGCAGAACATTTGTTGAGAAACATAATTGCGTGTAGTCTGTCAAAGCTACCAAATACCCTTGTGCACTACTCCCGCCAATGTGCACAAAATTTTGAGGTAGACACTTTCTAGAACGTAATTTGTTTGACAGGGAAGACAATGGAAAAGCTTGGATTGGAGGGAGTGGAGGCAATACAACAGCAAATAGAAAGGACATATCGAGATAACTTGAACTCAATTTTAAGGGCAACAACATTTTCAAGTCAAATCATGTTCCCATTATAAGGCACCCTTAGATTTTATTGCTTTGACTTTAGTTAAAATAACAATAAGTTGTTAGTTAAATTATAATTGTTTTTTAATATGTTTTTATTAAAAAAATATTTTTAAATTATTATATTTATGTAATAAACTTTTTATATTATTTTTTTTAGTAGTAGAAGTAGTATTAAAGTGTCCCGTTATAATGGACCCTTAGATTTTATTGTTTTGACTTTAGTTAAATTAAAAATAAGTTGCTAGTTAAATTATAATTGTTTTTTACATGTTTTTATTAAAAAAATATTTTTTAATTATTATGTTTATGCAATCAATTTTTTGATATTATTTTTTAGTATCAGAAGAAGTATTAAAGTGAAATAAAATTCCCATATAAAAAATTAGTGAGAATATATATATATATATATATATAACATTTGGTTAGTGTGAAGAAGTATTAAAGTGGGACGAACAAGAAACCCCTAGTCGTCTCCTTCTAGCCATGATCCCAAAAAAATATTATTGAATTGTTTGTTTTTTAAGAATTGAATTTTATTAGGTTAAAAAATATCAATAATAAGTTTGACAAGGATAACACAATGGGCTTTGGTTTTTTTTAGAATGTCCAAGGTTCAAACCATGGCCTACCCATATGGAAATAGAATGGATGGTAGCATTTTAGTGTTTTTTGGTTGGTTGCCTCAATTTTGTTTAATCTAACTGGGATTCATAGTGGTAAAACCTAATGGTGTTATTTCCCTATTTATTAAAAAATCAATGATTTGTTAAATTATGAGTTTTTCTATTTATTTTTTTATAGATATACTAATATTTTAATTGGTTAATGAAAATAAAAAATAATGTAATTTTTTGTCTAATCTTCACATTTATTTTTGTTGACAATGTTATTAATAATGTGTGAATCCCTTTTAATTGAAATTTATTCTCATCCTTTTTCAATGATAATTTTGATCCTTGCAAGAGGTGTTTTAGCTTAACATAGTTATTAGTTGAAATTTAATATGATATTGATTATATTAGAAGAATTATCCCCTCTATATTATTAAAAACACCACCTCCTATATTTCCTTTCAAAGTACTAACAAAATTAACTTTGATGGGCCTAAATTTTGGTATTTTTATTTTGCCATGGATTGATATAGATCCTTTGTATTAACCCAATCATCACATATGATCCTTTACACCCATATTAAAATCTTACAACCAATACGCTATACCTGTTTTTCCTATAATAGAGACTTTCCATGACGAGCATCATACCTATAAATATTTTACAAGCTAGAAGATAATATAATTCCAAACTTGGGTATGGTTTTAATATTTATTTAAAAAAAAAATCAATTATTCATCTCAATTCATAAATAACAATAAATAATGACAAGAACATTACTCTACACAATGCATACTATTATCGCTATGAAAAATAATCCAATAATTGTTAGAATTACACAATAATAGATATGCAAAGTATTACACAAAATATGAAGAGAAGAGTGGAACTGATTGATTTATCTCTAGGATCAACTCTGTATAAATAGCAGAGTTGATCATTGAGAGCCATTGGATTACAACAACTCATCAAACCTGATGAAGACACCACTGAGAGTACTCCTGACACATGGAGGAGTGGAAACTCAAGTGTGTATCCTAGTGAACTTAAGAGAATATTCACTTATTCTAACACCCCCCTTAAGTGATACTAGGGGAGATCTTTACAAATGAGTCCCAACAACGAGGCCTGATTAGGTACTCATGTACAACATGGATAGTTGGTGGAAAAAACCCCTATGGGGAAAAACCAACTATCACCCCTTTGTTTTGAAATGATGGTAAAAACCCAGTGGGAAAAGCCACCAATCAAAAGCAAAGAAGTATGAAAGAGGCTTGTCTTCGGATGGCGAAGATTGTCCTCTTTAACAAATAAAATATGAGTCCCAACAAGAAGGCCTGATTAGGTACTCATGTACAATATAGTTAGAGGTGGAAGACCCCTTTTTTCAATGCAGGTGTAACACTCCAAGTTTCTCTCGCAACTGAAGGTAACGCGGAGAAGGAAATGACTTGGTGAAGATGTCTGCAAGTTGATCCTCTATCGAAATATATTCCAAATGTATATCCCCATTTTGAATATGTTTCCTGATGAAGTGCATGTGGATCTCAATGTGTTTGGTGCACTGATGCTCAACTGGATTGCATGCAATATGAATTGTGCTTTGATTGTCACACCAAAGAGTTATAGGCCCTTTATGAAAAAAACCAAATTCTTTGAGAATTTGATGAAGCCAAAGGGCTTCCTGACTGGCTGAAACTGTTGCTCTATATTCTGCCTCTATAGAAGATAATGCTACTATTTGTTGTTTCTTGCATAACCAGGCGATTGGTGAAGAACCAAGGTAGAAAACATATCCAGAGGTAGAACATCTGTCATCTACTGATCCTGCCCAATCTGAATCTGTATAGCCAATGATATCCATGGAGTCTCCTTTATAGATGAGCCCAAAGTGTGTAGTACCCTACAAATAATGAAGAATTCTTTTAGCTGCTTGCCAATGACTGAAATGAGGGTTATGAGAGAACTTGGATATGAGCCCAACAACATAGGAGATATCTGGGTGAGTATGAGTGAGGTATAACAGACTACCTACAAGCTGATGGTATAGAGTAGCATCACAAGGAGGGGATGAGCATGAAGTACTGAGATGAATGCCAGATTGAAAGGGGGTAGGAGAAGGTTTGCAATCTATCATTTTAAACTTTTGAAGGAGATCTTGAGTGTATTTTTGTTGACATAAGGTGATCCCTGCTTTATTTTGTTTTATTTGAATTCCAAGGAAGAAATGAGCTAGACCTAGATCAGCCATTTCAAATTTTTTAGAGAGGGAATCTTTTATAGTTTGAATGTGAGTGAGGTTACTACCAGTGAGAAGAAGATCATCAACATAAAGAACAAGAATGGTGATATTTCCTTTACTTCTCCAAATGTAAACTGTATTGTCAGACTCACAATGAGAAAAACTTGTTGAAAGAAGGAAGGAGTCCATATTTTCATACCAAGCTCTAGGGGCTTGTTTAAGGCCATATAGAGATTTTTTAAGCCGACAAACAAGAGAGGAGTCTTGAGTAAAACCAATGGGTTGTTCCATGAATATTTCTTCTTTTAAATTTCCATGTAAGAAGGCACTTTTTACATCCATTTGATAGACTGGCCATTTATGGGAAGCGGCCAGAGCAAGAACCAATCTAACAGAATCCATTTTAGCAATAGGAGCAAAGGTTTCTGTATAATCAATACCCTCTATTTGAGAAAAACCTTTGGCTACAAGATGAGCCTTGTGTTTATCTATTTCTCCATTAGGCCCATATTTGGTTTTGAAGATCCATTTACATCGAACTAATTTTCTTCCCTTAGGTAAGGGAACTAAATCCCAAGTATCATTTTTGATCAAGGAAGAAAATTCGTTATCCATGGCATCTTCCCATTCTTTTATACCTGAGGCTTCTTTGAAGGATTGAGGATCAGAGGAAATGGATTGACATACAAGACTAGTACCTATGGGGTTGGATGATCTGTTTGAAGCAAGATTTTGGATGTAGGGAGTAGCTTCTTTAACAATGGTGCGGGCCCATTTTGGCATAGAAGAAGGAGTGGAAGGAGTTGAAAGACATTGAGAAGGAGTTACAGGTTCTTCATCTTGATTATCAATAACCAAATTAACTTCAAGGGTTGGCTCTTCATAATATTGAGGTTCTACTATAGGAGAAGGCTCAATGGAGGAAGAGGCCTTTGGAGGATCTCTTTGAGGGAATGTTTCATCAAATTGGACATTCCTATGAAAGAATACCTCATGAGTTGAGGGATCAAGAAGCTTGTATGCTTTCAATTCTTCACAATAACCGATAAAGATGAGCTTTCTACTTTTCTTATCAAGAGCCTTCCTTTTCTTCTTTGGGATGTGAGCCCAAGCAGTACATCCAAAAATATTGAAATTGGAAACATCTGGTTTTAAGCCAGACCATGCTTCTTCAGGGGTTATTTGGTCAAGAGCTTTATGAGGTGTGCGATTTTGAATATAGTTTGCACAGTTAATAGCCTCTGCCCAAAAAACTTTTGGAAGATCTCTTGAATGGAGCATACAATTAGCCATCTCTTTTAATGTCCGGTTTTTCCTTTCTGCAATGCCATTTTGTTGGGGATTATGGGAGATAGAATGTTGATGTATTATACCATGATTAGAAAGAAATATGGAGAACTCATTACTGCAGTATTCTCCCCCATTATCAGTATGAATCTTCTTGATTTTGCAAGAAGCCTGATTTTCAACTAAGGCTTTAAAGACTTTAAAGTGGGATAACACATCACTTTTATATTTGAGAAAGTAGACCCAGGACCTTCTAGAAAAATCATCAATAAAGGTAAGAGCATACTTTGCTCCCTTAAAATATGTTTCAGGAAAGGTCATTAAGTCACTATGGATTAAATCTAGAGGAGATGAGGTTTTTAGAGAACTACTTGGGTGAAAAGGATCTTGATGCTGCTTTCCAAGAGCACATCTAGGACAAACCCCATCACTGGAAGAGACTTGAGGTAATCCTTTAACCATATTATGGGTGCACAAATCCTTTAGGTAGTTATAATTAAGATGCCCAAACCTTTCATGCCAAATTTGACTTTCAAGATTACTATGAGCCACAAAACAGGAGGCTCCTTCTGGATTTTGAAAGCCTTTGAAGTGAAAAAGATGAGATTTATGATCAATATTCCCTTTAGCTATAAGAGAATGAGGGAGTTGAAAATCTCTTATCTCAACTCCTGTTGGGGAGAAGAGAACAATTTTCCCATTTCCAGAAGTGCAAATTTGATAAATGGATAGGAGATTGGTGGCAATGTCTGGAACATAGAGAACATTGTTTATAGAGCCACCATCAATGGTTATATCCCCTTTCCCTTTGATAGGGATGAAGGAAGAGTCCCCTACTTCTATGCTATGAGTAGAGCTAGAGGAGATAGAAGAGAAAGACTTGTCTGAAGCAGACATGTGATGAGTTGCTCCAGAATCTAGGACCCAATAATTAGAGGAAGAATTGGAGGTTTTTCCTTGAACATTAAGGGCTTTTCCTATTTGCTTATTATTTTCTATCTTTTGATCCTTTATAGCTACTTCTAGTTGTTGTAATATTTTCCAACATTTGTTAGCAGAGTGACCATTCTTTTTACAGTGAGTACAGGTAATGGGAGTCTTTTCCTTCTTTTTAAATTTTTCTTTAGAGGAGGTGGAGGCTACTAAGGCTTTTGAATAAGAAGAAGAGATTTCATATCTAGCAAGTTTGGTTTCTTCCCTAGTTAATCTATCACAAAATTCTTCTAAAGAGGGCATTTTAAAGTTTGCACCAAGAGCATCTTTAGTAGATATGAAGGTGGTTGCAAATATTTGAAAAACACCATTTAGCTTAGAAAGGATTAGATAAATGCATTCTTCTTCTGTCTTAGTCTTCCCACTACCTTTGTATTGAGTGAGGACTTCTTTGAATTTAGTGAGGAAATCAATAATACTACTAAAATCTTCAGGAGATAAAGAAGTTAGTTCAGCTTCTAGTTGCATTGATCTCATCTGATCTACTTTTCCAAACAAGGTTTTAAGTTTCTCCCAACTTTCATGAGGAGTTTTGCAATCTGTAATATGAAACCACAAGCTTTCATGAACATTGGTGCTAATAATACCCATAGTTTCATGCATTTTTCCCTTATGAACAAATATTTCATATTCTTTATCAAATTCTGGTTGCTTTTCTTCTAATAAATGAGTAAGACCTTTTTGAGAGATGAGATTTAAAATTTTAGGTTTCCAAGTGTGAAAATTATGAGGGGTGAGAGGTTCAATTGAATTCATTTTTGAGGATTTAAAATTGTTAGTATTCCCCCCTTTAAAACTTCAAAAAATGAAATATATTTTAAGAAGAAATGAAGCTTGTTCAATAATAGGTAACCCAAATATACCCACCCTTACGAGAGGGAAACTATAAGTATAATGAGGCCTATAATTGTTTGCTTTAGATTACCAAATCCTTTAATGGTCACAGTACCCACCCTTACTTGAGGGAAACTATAAGTAATGTGAGCATAAGAAGGGTTTTGGTGTGAAATGCAAGGGGTAATTAGTTTAAATGGTTGTCTCAAAACCTGCCCTGACGTGAGGGAGACTATAAGTTTAGAGATTTTCCAAGAAAACTGTTAATAGGAAAATATCTGTCAGGCCTTTATACCAAGTGTCCAAAAAACCCGCCCTTACGTGAGGGAGACTTTTAGTTTTAAGGAGTTTGATACATGGAACGTAGACAAAAGATATTTTGAAACTTATAGTAATTTAAAATTTGGCTTTTAAAGGAATTAATTTTTTTTGAAAAGAAATTATATATGAATTTACTTAGGAAAAAAAGTTTTTATTTTGCTTTAAAGGTAAAACCAAAGAAAATAAAAATTTGAACTTTAAACGAATTATCTTCTAATGGGTAATATAATTTAACCCCTATTTAATTTTAAATTTAAATCAAGAAGATAGATATCTAGATGAAGTAAACTATTTAAGGAGAGTATGCAAAGAAAATAAACCCCCCTTGACACACAAGAGTGCAAAAACTTGCACTAAAGAACCCCCCCAAAAAGGAATATTTTATTATTAAATTTACAATACCTATCTTCCATCATTTTTTGGATAGCCACAATTAAATTATGTGGCCTACCAAAAAAAATGAAGACAAAAGGCTTTGAAATTGGCGATTCGAATGAATCGAATGCGTAAAGAGAAATTCAAAAAAAAAAAAATACAATAATTTTACCACGAAACAGCAAGAGGCTGAAGATGAAACCATCGAAGAGTTCAGTATGGTGTGCCCGACGCCTCCTCTAGCGCCACTTTAGCATTTTTGAAAAATGAGTTGAAATATTACTTCAATTAAATTTGTTGCCTCGAGAAACCTGTAGAAATCGTTAAAGGAGGGACTTCCAAAGGCCCCAAATGAACTCAGAAGAGTAGAACTAAACCTGCAGAATACGTAGAAGGCAGAATATGTAAATCGAAATAGAGTTTTACTAAACATTTTTGAAAAGAACATTTTGAAAAACAAGAAAAAATAATATTGCTCCGGGAAACCTGAGCAATACCGATCTCTGAAGAGTTGAACTAAACCTGCAGAATACGTTAGAAGGCAGAAAATTTAAAATGGAATAAAATTTTACCAAAAATTTTGATAAAAAAATATTAATATCTGGGAAACCTGTAGAAATCGTTAGGAGAAGACTTCCAAAGGCCCCAATGGGCGGAAGGCAGAGCACCCGAATGGTCTCTGAAGAGTAGAACTAAAAAAATATTTTGCTCCAGGAAACCTACAGAAATCGTTAGAAGGAGGGACTTCCAAAGGCCCCAATGGGCGGAAGGCAGAGCGCCCGGACGAACCTGCAGAACTTTCTAAAAAACATGGAGCACAAATCTCATTCGCTTTAGAATATAAAGTTATAAAGCAATATACTATTTGAATGAACCGAAAGGAAGAGGTTTTAAATACCGTCTGAGGTGATAGCACCATTGGAAAAGAGTCCGAGTTGAACAACATTTTAGACGGGGAATTTTTGGTCGTCTAAGAGTGCACCAAAAGGGATATGAGACGTTGTAATGGGCCAAAGGAGATTGCCAATGAGAGCGCCAACGAGAGCATCGAGAGCTCCAGCCCCCTCAAACATCTATATCGTGAGTGCCAATGATGAAAGCGCCAGATATCTTGAGTTTAATTCAAAATAAAACTCAAAAAAAAATATTCCTAATTTACACTTGGAGTTAATCGGAGATTTCACTTTGAAGAAAGCCGAAAAGCTCATGTAGATTTTAAGCTACATGATTCCATCGATTGGATGAAAATAGCTCCTCATTATAGCATGTATAGGTTATGCAAATTAGTACCAGATGGAGTTGATAATGAGGCGTACGTGGATTTGGCGGTTTGGGCAGAACATTTATTGAGAAACATAATTACGTGTAGTATGTCAAAGCTACCGGATACCTTGTGCACTACTCCTGCCAATGTGCACAAAATTTTGAGGAAGACACTTTCTGGAACGCAATCTATTTGATAGGGAAGACAAAAGGGTTAATGGAAAATCTTGGGTTGCAAGGAGTGGAGGCAATACAACAACAAATAGAAAGGACAATCAAGATAACTTGAACTCAGTTTTAAGGACAACAACATTTTCAAGTCAAATCATATCCCCATTATAAGGTACCCTTAGATTTTATACTTAAAATAACAATAAGTTGTTAGTTAAATTATAATTATTTTTTTATATGTTTTTTAAAAGAATATTTTTAAATTATTATAATTATGTAATAAATTTTTTATATTATTTTTAGTAGTAGAAGTAGTATTAAAGTGTCCCCTTATAATGGGCCCTTGGATTTTATTAGTTTGAATTTAGTTAAAATAACAATAAGTTGTTAGTTAAATTAGAATTATTTTTTATATTTTTTATTAAAAAATAATTTTAAATTATTATGTTTATGTAATAATTTTTTTGATATTATTTTTAAGTAGTAGAAGAAGTATTATAGTGAAACGAAATTCCAACGTAAGAATTATTGAGAATATATATATATATATATATATATATATATATATATATATATATATAATATAATATAATATTTTATTTGGTTAGTGTGAAGAGGTATTAAAGTGGGACGCGCCCTTGAACAAATAATATTGAATTGTTTGTTTTTTAAGAATTGAATTTTATTAGGTTAAAAAATATCAATAATAAGTTTGACAAGGATAACACAATTGTTAGGGCTTTGGTTTTTTTTAGGATGTCCAAGGTTCAAACCATGGCCTACCCATATGAAAATAGAATGGATGGTAGCCCTGGTTGTCCCAAATTTGTTTAATCCATCTGGTATAGTGGTAAAACATAATGGTGTTATTCCCCTATCTATTAAAAAAATAATTATTTGTTAAATTATGAGTTCTTTTATTTATTTTTTATAGATATACTAATATTTTTAATTGGTTACTGAAAATAAAAAATAATGTATTTTTTTTTTAATCTTCACATTTATTTTTGTTGACAATGTTATTAATAATTTGTGAATCCCTTTTAATTGAAATTTATTCTTATCCTTTTTCAATGATAATTTTGATCCTTGCAAGAGGTGTTCTAGCTTAACATAGTTATAATTTGAAATTTAATATGATATTTATTATATTAGAAGAATTTTCCCCTCTATATTATCAAAAACACCAACTCCTATGTTTCCTTTGAAAGTACTAACAAAATTAATTTTGATGGGCCCAAATTTTGGTATTTTTATTTTACCATGGATTGATATAGATCCTTTGTATTAACCCAATCATCACATATGATCCTTTACACCCATATTCAAATCTTACAACCAAAAAGTTATACCTCTTTTTCCTTTCCATGATGAGAATCATGCCTATAAATATTTTACAAGCTATAAAATAATATAATTCCAAACTTGGGTATGGTTTTAATATTTATTTAAAAAACATTAATTATTCATCTCAATTCATAAATTACTCTACACTATGCATAATTTTCTCGCTATAAAAAATAATCCAATAATTCATTAATTCTTTTGATGTTGAAGGAGCTATCAATATATTTTCATTTTGTTAGAAAAATGAGCCCAAATGGTGTAAGAAAAGAGATAAAAATTAAGGAAATAATGTAATATTTCATGATCACTCTTACACAAATCATACTTTAAATTTTCATGATATCCTTATTTTTAGAGACTTTCACCTATAATAATTGTAATGTTAGGATCCATTGTATTTTTCCATGTATAAAGTCTGATAAACTTATTTCAATATTTTATATATAGTTATAAGAATATCTTCTTGTAAAATTGAATATAATATCATTGTAAAATGTACATGATAAAAGAAATATTTTATGCCTTTTATTTCATTACAATTATGTATATATATTTTTCATAATAAAATAAATATGTTTATTACTGATTTCACTATGAAAATAATATGAGTTGGTATTTAATTTAATAGGCATAATTTTTATAGCACTCCAACATCATTTGGATAGCTAGGATGGTTTAAGTGAGGGTATATTTTTTGCTTTTGTATTAGTAGTAACTTTTTTTTGGATCTCATTATGTTATCATTTAAAAATCTACTGATGACATTGACATAAGTATATAAAAATATTATATAATCCGCTCATGTAGAGGAGTTGGAGAGCAAGTGGGTAGTTAAAACTCTCCAGTTATCGAGAGGTCCAAGTTCAAATCTCTTCCCTCACATGTTGCGGATATGTTGTATATAAAAGGTTCCTCATCAAAAAAAAAAAATATTATATAAAATATTTCTAGTATTAATTCTTCATGAATATTCTAGAAATATACCAAATTATTCAAATATTTTTTTCAAATTTTATTTAATTATAAATATAATAAGCAAAAAAACTACTCTATGTAAGGAAGACTATCTTGGTTATTATTAAATATTTCATTATTATATAGTAATAAATGTTTGAAAGTTTTTATTTTAATGGACAATAAGATTGATTATATAATAAGTATAGCATAAATTATTTGGATTTTGTGTTCAAAACAATTTGTGTGATAAATATTTTATGTATTTATTTGGTATTATTCAAATACTTTTATGAGATATTAGTACCCTCTATACCATAATTATATATTATGTTTGTAATAACAATTTTCTATTAAAATTCTAAGCACACTATGGTTAATTGTGGAGAGTTGGAACCTATATATAACATTAAAACTTACCACTTAGGTTATGATAATGTTACCATCAAGTGATTTTAATTACTCTTATGGTTTTACACTATGAATTCTAAGTGTACTATAGTCTATAATTTTTATGACATTATAATGGATGTATTAAGGATTTTCTATAACCTTGCATTTGAATAGTCCTACTCATTTTACTACGATCTAATAAAATTAGTGGTTGATCAAATATCTATGAATAATAATGTCATAATACTTTTAGCTTAGAGGTATCGTAACCAATATGAAATTCTAACTAGATAGGCTAACAACATCATTATCTACAACATCAAACTTTGTTGTGGTGCCAAGTTCATCTGTGGTATTATGATCACTTTGTAACCAATATTACTTTAGCTCTAATATTGATGATGATAATATGTAGAAATAAATATACCTTTGGAGACAAAACAATATTTTATTCTTAGATGTTAGCACCAAGAACTAATGACATAGCTAAAATTATAATGTTGCCACTTGACATCCTATTGATTGGTACTAGTATCAAAATAAGAGGAATGGATAAATCTATAAATCTCATTTTAAAAACTTATTGATTAGTTAGGAGTTGAACCACTTCAGATCCTAAATAATTTATAATTATTTTACATTTATAAATAGCTTATAATTGTTTTAGCTTATGGATTCTTGGTCTTTATTATCATATCTAGTTACTTATTTTGATATTTTTAAAAGTTTTTAAACTAAATTTCCTCTTCCCTATTCTTACATATTTTTCACCATTCAAACCTTAGTTTTCTTTATAATGCCTAAGCCTTTATTCTTCAAAAATATTTATCACATTGGAATACAGTGTACATATGTCTTTTGTAGAACACACCTCATGTACTAAGTAATTATACTATTATTAATGTCGCTACATTTAAGGGGAAGGAAGTAAGAAAAATACCCCAAATACAAAAATTTAAAATAAACTTAAAAAACAAATTATTAGTATGCCTAATATACATATTACACAAATGTGAAGTAAGATATAAATAAATCAAACCACATAAAATATACCAATATTACTTGGAAATTTTGTAAAGGGAAAACCATGACCAAAATTAAATCTCAACTTTTATAGTATCTTCAATAAAATATACAAGCCTTTTTCTCAAATTTCAATGGTGCAAATCACCAATATATTATGTCATATAGTTAGCTTACATGGTTAGTGTTGGCTCTTTTGCAACACAATGAGTTTAGCATAAATAAATATTTTGGGCTATCCTCCTGACCACATGAAATTCACATGCCATGAAACCTATACCACATGCCATTACATTCCCCACACATGCCACCACACTCAAGTATCTTGCCATATCACTTTTGACCTTGAGTTGACTAGACATAGACTAGATATTGAAATTATTTTAATTTAGTAATTGTAAGGATAATAATATTAAGGTATATGATAAAATAAATATAGGTATATAATTATTTTATCTATAGAACTTAATATATAATAGCCTAACCTAGGTATATATATACATATTAATAAATATAAATTAAATACCTATCTATTTAATTTATATTAAAACCTATATATCTAATTTTATTATTCACATTTATACTTAAGTGAATTTACAATATAATCCCAAAATTGAATTGTTTGTTCCAACACTCCTTAATCTAATTTTAGGGTTATAATACAATTTTACAAGGAGTGATGTTCCAAAGAACCAATTGACCAAGAAGCATATGTTTTGGTATAGACTTCTTCAACATAGTAGAGACTCCAAGTTGTGTGGCAATAGGCAAGGCACTATCTATCAACAAACATATACAAAAGGAAAATCATTATAGAGTCAGTAATCATATATATAAAATATGGTATGTAAATAAGGTTTCCATAAATATAGAAAATACCAATAATAAGTGGCATATATATATTCCATCAACATGGAAAATATAGCATCCATAAATATGGATAATCAAGTGGTATACATATTTCGTCAAAATGGATAAACAAGTGGTATACACATTCCATCAATATTAAAAAAATAACATCCATCAACATGGATAAAAAAGTGTCATACATATTCCATCAACATGGAAAAATAAGTGATATACATCCATCAACATAAAATTCACAAAACCTTATGCATTACTCCCCCTTAAGGATATTCCTTTTAGGCTCAGTTTACTTTTAAATTAAGAAAAATTAGATTCTATAATTTTTTTTTGTAAAAATAGCAGAAATATTTTGATTTGTGGAGCAATATATTAATTTAACTATCCCATATAATACGTTATCCCTAATTAAATGTGCTTGAATCTCAATGTGTTTTGTCCATTTGTACACAATAGAATTCATTTCTAAAGTTATTGAAGATTGGTTATCAAACAATATTGTGAGAAATTTGTTGTTGTTAAACCTAATTTATATTAGTAGTCTTTCAAACCAAATGGCTTCTTGATATGCTAGAGTAGCACTTCTATACTCAGCCTCAATTGAGGAGAGGCTATGGTTGATTGTTTCTTACTAAGCCAAGAGATCACACTTGATCCCAAGGAGATACAATATCCACATGTGGATTTGCTTTCAATATTATCCATAGAATAGTTACTATCACAATAACCAAACAAATTTAGATGAGAGTTACTAAAATATTCTAAAGCTAAATTAGTAGTTCCACTTAAATATTTAAGAATTCTATAAACAACATTAAGCTGAACATTATAAGGCTTATGCATAAATCTAGCCATCACATTAACAACATAAGCAATATCAGACCTAGAAATAGTAATATGGAATAAACTACCTATAAGATTCCTATATTGAGTTTTATCTATAAACTTATAATATTTATTAATTTCAAATTTGTTAGAAATAATAGGAGTAAAAATATATTTGCAATTTTTCATTTTAAACCTTTGTAAGATTTCTAATATCAACTTAGAATGAGAAATACAATCTTATGAAATTATCGGTAGATTTACAAGCCTAAATAGTAATGCAAGAGAACCCATGTTAGTCATTTCAAATCTATTTAGTAATTGTTTTTTATATATATTTCAATCATATATTTCATTGTTTCTTGTTAAGAGTAAACCATATACATATAAAACAATGAGAGTAATGCTATTATTTTTTCTTACAAATCCGGATAAAAATAATAATTATTAAAACCAATTGAAGAATAGTACTTAGAAACCTTATAATACCAAGCTCTTAGATCTTTCTTAAGTCTATAGAGGGATTCCTTTATTCTATAAACTTAATTTAGCTTTTCTAGATTCTCAAAGCCTTGAGGTTGCTCCATATAAATCTTAGCATCGAAGTTGACTTTAATAAATGCACTCTTTACATCTAATTGATAAAATTTTCAATTAAAAGTAGCATCTAATGCTATTATTAATCTCATTGTAGGTATATATATGGCATAGTAATAATTTATTATTTATGTTCGTTTTAATCCATTGCATTTGCAGATTTTGCTTACTTTTCCCTCTTTATCTGGTATCATGGTATCATAGCACAAGTTCATCTATGGTGAGTTATCTAAAATTAGATTTTAATATATATATATATATATATATATATATATATATATATATATATAATAACATTTATATTTTGTATAAATTTATTGTTAGATTCTATTTTAAAATACTCATTTATTTTTTTTATTGGTAAATAAGGGTTTTGAAAGGATCCCGTAACCTTTTACAAGAGGATAAGATTGGGTGAAGATATCCCAACCACAAAATAGTTGAATAAAAAGACTCTATGTGGGCTATTGGAGAAAAGTAGTTGAAACAAATAAAGAGAAGCCTATGCATGAGCAAGAAAGAAATCCACACTGGATGAGAAGAGAAGCCCTCATAGGGGCATCAAGAAAAACCTCAAAGATCAACATAAAAATGAAAAATGGTTTTTTCGAAAAGGAAAAAATTCCACATCCAAAAGAAAAGGGTTTTCCCACATAGGAAAAAACTATAGAGTTAAAATGCCAACCACAATTGAATTAGTACTATCCATATATGAAATATGACCACCCACAAAGATGAAATAGGACCATCCGCCAACCAAAATAGGACCATCCACAATGAAATCAAGAGCAACAAAAAACCACGCAGGAGCATCTACAAATGAAATAGGACCATCCACAATGAAAGAGGGACCATCCAAAAACCAGCATAGGGCCATCCACAAAATAGTCTAGGTCTATCCACAAAATAAATTGACCCATCCTCAAAGGTCCCATGTGAACTCTCAGAGAAGAAGGTGAAGCATAGTCGAAGACAAACCATGGAAGGAGGACACCTATATTAGCAAGAAATCCTAACCCTACCACCAGTGAAGAAACCACAGAATCCTTCTGCCATACATGGTCCCCCCAAAGATCAAAAAAATATGAGAAAGAATACATAAAAAAACCTTGGACACAATCCCTAAAATGCCAACCATGGGAAACACTCAACTATGACTCTGCAGCCCCCCAAGCCCAAAGAAGGTAGTGAATGACCACCCTAGGAAGTTGAACAAAGAAATAAATCTATCAAAAACCCCAAAATACCAGCCCTAAACTATGAACAATGGAAAACTCTCAAATGGGAAGAAAATGGCCTCCCCTAAGACTAGAAAATAGTGAAAGTCCATCTTGATAAGCATAACAAGTAAACCAAAGCCACCAAAAACCCTAAGCCACTAGCCATGAAACACAAACCACGAGAACCACTCAGCTAGGAACAATCAAGGCCTCCCCCAAACCTCCAGTGAATTATCCTCTCAAGAAGTGAAATGAAAGAAAATAGATCCCTCTTTGAATAAATACCAACCCCTACACTGATACCACCAACTAGGTTTATCTAATCATGCAACACCACCCATGAAGACTTCTTGGAACACCTCAGGAAGAAATAAATAAGGCCTTGGAGACCATCCAGGCACCAAGCAATGGTAGGAAGGGCAATAAATCATAGGAGAACTAGGATATTTGCCTAGAAATCACAAAACAACACTAGATCCACAAAGGTGACCTAGGAAGATCTAAGGAGGGAGCGAGAATATGAAGAAGTGACCTCCCACCCATAACAGGAGGTCTCTTGCTCCCATATCAGGGCATCTCCTAACTGTGTTTCGGATCTACCAGAAGAAAAGAGATATGCCTCCTCTTTCTTGAAAAACCTCAAGAAGATTTAGAAAGGTCTTGGATACCCTCTAGGCATCAAGCACTAACAAGAAGGGCTAAAAACCTTAGGAGAACTAGGAGATCTTCTTAGAAAAATACAACAATCCAAATATCCATCGAGGAGCTCAAGGAAGAGCCACAAAGAGAGCATGAATATGAAGAAGTGACCTCCTACTCATAGTAGAAGGTCTCTTGCTCCCGCATCGGGGCATCTCTTTGGTGCACTATGGATCCACTAGAATAAATAGAGGTCTACCTCCTATTTCCTTGAATACCACAAGACAAAAAATAAATGGGTATGGAAATCCTCTAGGCACCAAGTAGTGGCAGGAAGGGTCAAAAACCCTAGGAGAACTAGGAGATTTGCCTATAAAAGTACAATAAAGAAAGAAATCAGCTAGAGAGCCCAAGGAAGAGCCAAAGATGAAATAAGAAGATGAAGAGGTGACCTCCCACCCATAGTGGGAGGTCTCTTTCTCCCACACTAGCATGCTACAGATCTGTCAAAAGAAAAAGAGATTTGCCTCCTCTTTCTTGGAACACCACATGAAGAAGCAAAAATAGCCATGGAGCCCCCCAAGCACCAGGTAGCAACATGAAGGGCCAAAAACCCTAGAAAACAAGGAAATCTGCCCAAAAATCTATAGCACAGTAGGAGATCCACCTAAGAGCCCTAGGAGAAATTGAGGAGAGAGTGAGGATGTGAAAGGGTGACCTCCCACCCAGAGTGGGAGGTTACCCCCTCGATAAAATACTCATTTATCAAAATTTTAAATGATAAATTTATTTTTAAAATAATGTATAAGAGGGTTTGATGTTTTTAATAAAACAATTGAGAAAAAAGGTTTCTTTTATTTATATATTTAAATGAATTTAATTTAAATATATTATTAATTTTTTTTTTTTTTAAATTCAATTAATTTGAATTGTTTTTGTGTTTCTTAAAAGTAAAAAAAAAATAGTACTTGTTCATCTAGCATGACCCGCCTTACAATAGGCCATGTAGCTAGCCAATGCCAAGCCCTAGCCTATGATTCAGTAGCTTAACAATCTACTGGTAGTAACTAGACTGGTAATCCAATGGTAGCCAATTGGTAGCCCATCGACAACACAATGTACTACCCTTAAGGTTGCATGGGATTGTGTGGGGCCTTAAGTCTCCCTGATATCCATTATTGTTTTTAATAATAGAATAATACTTAAAAAGAGAGGGTTGAAATCCTATGGGACCAACCCTCCACTTTTATTTTTATTTTATTTTGTGGTGGGATCCATACGACCCCTCATTTTTATTTAATTTTTAAAATTAAAGGTATTTGAATATATATATATATATATATATATAGATATTTACAAAATAAGTTGTATCTTATTATTATGTTTTGCAAAATTACTTCTACAATCATACTAATAGGTTTGTGCTTCAGGTCATGACCTCTAATGATATTGATAGCTTTACCCCTAAGATTTTTTTGATGGGAAAAACTACAATATTTAGGAGCCTAGGATGAGGGTGAATTACTAAGCAAGTTAACTTTAGAAGATTACAAATAAGGAGAAGCCACAACCCCAAAGTGGAAGAGCACTTGAATCATGGAATGTAAACAATCAACAAACCCTTTCTGTATTATTTAAGGTTTTAAGTGATGACATATTAGTATATATTTCTAATTTTTATTTTGTATATAAAGCATGATATGAGTTAAAAAACCATGTTCATAGGGTCAAACGTGATTAGAAAAATTTACCTTCTTTCAAAAAAATTTAACACAAAAGTGTCATGTGAATAATCTATTGTAATATACCTAGCTAAACTAAAGGAAATTAGAACACAACAATTTACATGTAGTTGTGAATTGGTGAATGAAAATCTATTATACTTCATTGTACTTAGAAGTCTCACTAAAATTTCAAGGACTTTGTAACTAATATCAATATGAGATTTAATAAAGAAGACAATCTACCTAAACTAGCGAAACTCTTGAACCTACTTACTCAACATGACGAAACCATAAAGCTACAAGGAGGTACAAAGGTAAGTGAAGGTAAGGATCCTAACTCTACTTTTATTGCCTTGAATGTTCATAAAGGTAATAAACCTAGAAAGTGGAACAAATGCAAGAACTTTAAAGGTAAAAATCAAACTAGTTCTTCCAAATCTATGTTTGAGAATAAATCAAAGAGTAATAATCCTAAATTTAATGGTAATTCTAACTTTTGTGGTATTTTTGACCGCAAGTAAAATTATTATTACAAGAATTCAGCCTACAAAAACATAAAAAATAATACAGGAGGTAAGCAAACTAATAATGTTGCTTTATTTCATGTTTTGACATCTATTCATGATAAAATAGACCATAATTATTGGATTATTTATTTAGGATGCACTAATCATATGACTAATTATAATTCACCTTTTACTTCATTAAACTTAGATTACAATAATGTAGTTACTATTTGGGGATAATTCCTAAATTATTGTGGAAATTATTGGTAATGTTAAGATAGGTAGAGAAGTATATAATGATTTGTTTATTCCTAATCTTGCAACTAACCTAATTTTTGTAAGGTAATTAACTTATCAAGGAAGAAGCATTCAATTTTGTGATAATATATGAATCATTAAAAATAAAGTGAGAGAGATTGTTGGAGAAGGTGTGCTTTCCAACAACTTGTATGTATTATATTCACATAAAAAATTAGGTAAACATTTCCTTACCATGTATGTTGACAAAAAATCTAATTTTTGGGATAATACATCTAAACTATAGAAGTATGATTGATATGTTTAACAAAAAATATTGTAATTGGTATTCAAAAAATTGAAGCTGATGGAGGACTTTGTGAGGCTTGCATTTTATCCAAGCAACCTAAGATTAAGTTAGGTGAAACTTCTTTTAAATATTCTTATAGTTTACAATTAGTCCATTTTGATATTATGGGTCCATTTCAAGTTAAATCATTAAGTGGATGTTTGTATTATTTAAATTTTATTGATGAATTTTCAAGGTACATTTGGATTTACATTTTGAAAAACAAGTCTTAAGTATTTGAATATTTCAAATCTTTTAAGACACTTGTTGAATATGAAACATCTTCCTCCATAAACGTCTTAAGGACAAATAATTGAGGAGAGTATGTGAGTAATGAGTTTAACTCTTATTGTCTTGAAATGGTCATTTCAAGACAATTCGCATACCTATATTCACCCCAACAAAATGAGGTTGTTGAGAGAAAAATAGGTCCATCACAATTATGGCAAGGACTTTCCTCCAAAAATTTTCTAATTTATTATGGTTTGAATGTTGTTTTAACTTTTTATATTTGCTTAATAGGTGTTCCACTAAGGCACTAAATGGAGTCACTCTATTTTAGGCTTGGTTTCAAAGGAAACAATCAATTAAGCATTTGAGAGTAATTGGGTCCATTGCTTATGCACATCATAATAATTCAAATGATATTAGAAAATTAGATGACAGATCTTTGAAATGTGTGTTAATGGATTATGATAATAAATCCAAGGGATACATATTATATAACCCTAATAGTATGACTATATTTGTGAATAGGAATGTCACATTTGATGAGCCTACTTTATATAAATCTAGTTCTTTTAGCATTGATAAAAAATATCCATTAGAAAATCAAACTAAAAGACCAAAATGGTTAGATCAAACAACATAAGTCTCTCCATTTGGTGAAATGTACAAATTTATAACTAGAAGCCAAACATCAAGTATAACCTTAATGGCTAAAATTCAAAATTTGAATGAACCTCAAACCTATAATAAAAGCTACAAAACAATAATAATTCTCTTATAAAAAATAATACTTGGGATTTAGTCCCATGGCCTTCTAAGAGAAATGTAATAGCTTGTAAATGGGTATTTAAACTTAAGTTAAATCCTTTAGGAGAAGTTGACAAACATAAATCTACATTAGTAGCAAAATATTTCTCACAAAAGCATGGAGTAGATTTTGAGGAAACGTTTTCTATAGTTCCTAAAATGCATACAATTAGATTAATAACAACATTAGATGCTACTTTTAATTGAAAATTTTATCAATTATATGTAAAGAGTGCATTTATTAATCTCAACTCATGTGTTGATATTTATATGTAGCAACCTCAAGGCTTTGAGAATCTAGAAAAGCTAAATTATATTTGTAGATTAAAGAAATACCTATATGGACTTAAACAAGCTCTAAGAGCTTGGTATGATATGGTTTCCAAGTTTTTTTTCTTCAATTGATTTTAATAAGTGTTATTCTGATCCAAATTTATATAGGAAAAATAATAGTATTACTATCATTGTTTCATATGTAAATGAATGAATTTTAACAAGAAAAAATGAATATATGATTGAAATATATAAAAATAATTTACTAAATAGATTTGAAATAACTGATATGGGTTTGTTGCATTACTATTTAGGCTTGCAAATCTACCAATAATTCAATAAGATTATGATTTCTCAATCTAAGGATATTTGTTGAATTGTTTCAATAAATGAAAATTTGCAAATGTGTTTTTACTCTTATGGTTTCTAGAAAATTTGAAATTAATAATTTTTCCAAGCTTGTACATAAAACTCATTAGAGGAAACTAATACGTAGTTTACTCTATATTACTATTTATAGGCCTGATATTGCTTATGCATAAGCCTTATGATATTCATATTAATATTATTTATAGAATATTTAAATATCTAAGTAGAACTACTAATTTAGCTTTAGAATATTTAAGTAACTCTCATGTAAATTTGTTTGGTTATCGTGATATATGCTATGGATAATGTTGAAAGAAAATTCACAAGTGGATATTATTTCTTCTTGGGATCAAGTGTTAGAGGGCCGAATAAATCGGGTGTGGTTGAACCCAGACAACGTGGGAAGTGTGGGAAAGCATTTAAGGCGGGTTGCTACGAATGAAAAATTTACATATATGTGAAGAGTGATCTAATGCACCACGTGTGAATTATAGAGCACACAAGGCTTTGAGAATCTAGAAAAGCTAAATTATATTTGTAGATTAAAGAAATACCTATATGGACTTAAACAAGCTCTAAGAGCTTGGTATGATATGGTTTCCAAGTATTTTTCTTCAATTGATTTTAATAAGTGTTATTCTGATCCATATTTGTATAGGAAAAATAATAGTATTACTATCATTGTTTCATATGTAAATGAATGAATTTTAACAAGAAACAATGAATATATGATTGAAATATATAAAAAGAATTTACCAAATAGATTTGAAATGACTGACATGGGTTTGTTGCATTACTATTTCGGCTTGAAAATCTACCAATAATTCAATTATATTATGATTTATCAATCTAAGGATATATTAGAAATTTCACAAAGGTTTAAAATGAAAATTTGCAAATGTGTTTTTACTCTTATGGTTTCTAGAAAATTTGAAATTAATAAATTTTCTAAGCTTGTACATAAAACTCAATAGAGGAAATTAATATGTAGTTTACTCTATCTTACTATTTATAGGCCTGATATTGCTTATGCATAAGCCTTATGATGTTCATATTAATATTATTTATAGAATATTTAAATATCTAAGTAGAACTACTAATTTAGCTTTAGAATATTTAAGTAACTCTCATGTAAATTTTTTTGGTTATCATGATATATGCTATGGATAATGTTGAAAGAAAATTCACAAGTGGATATTATTTCTCCTTGGGATCAAGTGTTAGCTCTTGGTGTAGTAGTAAATAACCAATCATAGTGCTCTCATCAATTAAGATTGAGTATATAAGTGCTACTCTAGCATGTCAAGAAGGCATTTGGCTTGAAATACTACTAACATAAATTGGGTTTAACAACAATAAATTTATCACAATATTTTTTTATAACCAACCTTCAATGGCTTTAGCAAAGAATCCTATTATGTATCAAATGATAAAATGAATTGAGATTCAAGTACATTTTATTATGGATAAGGTATTATATGGGACAAATAAACTCATATATTGCCCCACAAATAAAAACATTTCTACTATTTTTACAAAACCATTAGTAGAATCTAGATTTTCTTACTTTAGAAGTAAACTAGGCCTAAAAGAATTGCCCTCAAGGGGGAGTAATGCACAATATTGTATGATGTCAATTATTTTAATTGTTTTTTAAGGTTTTGTGAATTCTCTGTTGATGGATGTATGCCACTTATTTTTTCCATGTTGATGGAATATATATGCCACTTGTTTATCCATGTTGATAGATATTATTTTTCATGTTGATGGAATATGTATACCATTTGTTTATCCATGTTGATGGAATATGTATGCCACTTGTTTATCCATATTAATGGATGTTATTTTTTCTATGTTGATGCAATATGTATGCCACTTGTTTATCCATGTTGATGGATGTTTTTTTTTATGTTTTTGGAATATTTATTCCACTTGTTTATCCATGTTAATGGATGTTATTGTTTCCATGTTGATGGAATATGTATACCACTTGTTTGTCCATGTTGATGAAATATTTATACCACTTTTTTATCCATGTTGATGGATGTTATGTTTTTTCCATATTGATGGAATATATTTATACCACTTACTATTGATGTTTTCTATGTTGATGGAAACCTTATTTACATTCCATATTATATATATGATTATTGAATCTATATCATATTTTTTATTTTGTAGATCCATGTTGATAGATGATGCCTTGTCTATTTCCACACAACTTGGAGTGTCTACTATGTTGAAGAAGTCTTTACCAAAACATATGCTCCTTGGTCAGTTGGTTCTTTGGAACATCACCCCTTGTAAAATTTTATTATAAACCTAAAATTAAATTAATGGGGGAGTGTTGGAACAAATAATTCAATTTTATTATTATATTGTAAATTCACCTAATTATAAAGGTGAATAATAAAATTAGATATCTAGGCTTTAATATAAATTAAATAGATAGGTATTTTATTTATATTTAAAAATATGTATATATATACCTAGGTTAGACTAATATATATTAAGGTATATAGATAAGATAAATATATATCTATATTTATTTTATATTATACCTTAATATTATCATTCCTACAATTACTAAATTAAAATAATTCCATTATCTAGTCTAAATATAATGGCATAGGTGTGGTGGCATGTATACAAAATATAATGGCATGTGGTGGCATGTATACAGAATATAATGGCATGTGGCATGAGTGTGGGGATATGTGGCATAGGTGTGGTGGCATGTGACTTGAGTGTGATGGGGAGGATAGTCCAAATAATAAATTTGGGCTAAACTACTTGTATTGCAAAAGAGCCAACTATGTAGAGCTAACTGTGTGAGCTAACTATGTAAGCTAACTATGTGACCTGAGATAATGGTGATTTGAACCATTCACATTTGAGGAAAAGGCTTGTATATTTTGTTGAAAATAATACAAAAGTGGAGATACAATTTTTGTCGTATTTTTTCACTTTACAGGGTTTCCACGTAATATTGGTGTTTTTTTATGTGGTTTTCTTTATTTCTATCTTACTTTAATTTTTTTTTAATTTTATGCTATTTACATTTTTGTAATATGCATATTTGACATACAAATAATTTTATTTTAATCTGGTACATTTGGGGTATTTTTCTTACTTCCTCCTCCTTCATTGTAGCCACATTAATAATAGTAGATATTCTTAGTACATGAAGTGTGTGCTATATAAGGCATATGTATACTATATTCCTATGTGATGAATTTTTTTGAAAAATAAAGGCTTAGGCATTATAAGGAAAACTAAAGTTTGAATGGTGAAAAATATGTAAGAATAGGGAAGAGGAAATTTAGTAAAAGAAACTTTAAAAAATATCATAACAAGTAACTAGAGATGATAATAAAGACCAAGAATACATAAGCTAAAACAATTATAAGCTATATATAAATGTAAAATAATTATAAATATTTTAGGATTTGAAGTTGTTCAAATTCTAACTAATCAATTAGTAGTTTCAATGATATTTATAGATTTATCCATTGCTCTTATTTTGAGTCAAGTACCAATCAATAGGATGCCAAGTGGTAAAATGATAATTTTAGTTGTGCCCTTAGTGCTTGG
The DNA here is from genome assembly GCA_028583015.1 of Wollemia nobilis. NCBI lineage: Eukaryota > Viridiplantae > Streptophyta > Pinopsida > Araucariales > Araucariaceae > Wollemia > Wollemia nobilis. The sequence goes on along the minus strand of JAQPPZ010016712.1, from coordinate 339,892 downwards.
TGCTAACATCTAATAATGACATTTTGTGTTGTCATTAAAGGTATATTTATTTCTATATGTTGTCATCATCAACATTAGAGCTAGAGTAAGATTGATTACATAGTGGTCATAATACCATAGATGAGTTTGACACCACAAAAATGTTTGTTGTTGTAGGTAGTGATGTTGTTAGCCTATCTAGTTAGAATTCTATATTGGTTACATTACCTATAAGATAAAAGTATTATGACATTATTATTATTAGAGATTTGATCAACCATTATTTTTCTTATATCATAATAAAAAGAGTAGGAATATTCAAAATTAAGGTTATAGAACATCCTTAATATATTTGTTATAATATGATGAACATTATAGACTATAGTACACTTACAATCCATAGTGTAAAACCATAAGAGTAATTAAAATTATTTGATGGTAACATTATCATAACCTAAGTGGTAAGTTTTAATGTTATATATAGAAACCAACTCACCACAATTAACCATACATTGATTAAAATTATAATAGAAAAATGTTATTACAAATATAATATATAATTATGATATAGGGGATAGTAATCTCCCAGAATAGTCTTTGAATAATACCAAACAAATACATAAAAAAATTATCACAAATTTCTTTGAATACAAAATCCAAATAATTTATCCTACACTTTTATATAATCAATCTTATTATCCATTAAAAAAAAATTCAAACATTTATTATATAATAATAATAAAATATTTAATAATAACAAAGATAGACTTCCTTACATAGACTAGTTTTTTTTACTTATTATATTTATAATTAGATAAAGGTTGATAAAAAGATTTGAATAATTTTGTATATTGCTAGAAAAATCATAAATAATTAAAACTATAAACATTTTATAGACTATTTTTATATAATGATGTCAATGTCATAAGTAGATTTTAAATGATAACATATTAAGATTAAAGAAAATTTACTATTAAAACAAAAACAAAAAATATACCATCATTTGAACAATCATATTTATCCAAATGATGTTGGAGTGATACCAAAATTATACCTATTAAATTAAATACCAGCTCTTATTATTTTCATAGTGGAATCAGTAATAAACACGTCAAAATATCCCTTGGACGTTGACTACCTATTAAATTAAAATAAAAGGCATCAAATATTTCTTTTATCATGTCCATTTTACAATGATATTATATATAATTTTACAAGGAAATATACTTATAATTATATATAACACATTGAAATAAGTTTATCACACTTTATACATGGGAAAATACTATGGATCCTAACACTAAAATTCTTATAGGTGAAAGTCTTTAAAAATAAGGATATCATGGAACTTTAAACTATTCTTTGTGTAAGAGAGAACATGAAATATTACATCATTTTCTTCTTTATGGTACCTTTGCTTACACCATTTGGGGTCACTTTTCTAACAAAATTAGAATGTATTAATAGCTCCATCAACATCAAAAGAATTAATGAATTAATAGATTATTTTTCATAATGAGAACATTATTCATTTTGTAGAATAATGTTCTTGTCATTATTTATTGTTATTTATGAATTGATATGAATAATTAAGTTTTTAAAATAAATATTGAAATTGTACCCAAGTTTTAAATCCTATTATTTCCTAGTTTGTAAAACATTTATAGGCATGACTAAGGTTGTAACTATTGGAGGCCTCCCGTTCCCTCTTCAAAACCCTTTGAGCAGGAGGTCTCATGTTCTCCCATTCTGGATATGGTTGTTAACCATGCTTAATTTCTCTGTTGTGGCCAGTGATCAAGGTGTTCAGTTTGTTGAGGGGTTTTGTTGGTCTATTTTTTCTCCCTCATGGGTTTGACATTATCACACTTATATGAGGTAGGGGAAAATATTTATAGGTATGATGCTTATCATGAGAAGTCTCTATTATAGAAAAAGAGGTATAACTTGTTGGTTACAAGATTTGAATGTGGATGTAAAGGGTCATATGTGATGTTTGGGTTAATACAAAGGATCTATATCAATGTATGGTAAAAAACAATGTCAAATCTTAGGTCCATCAATGTTAATTTTTATGGCACTTTCAAATGAAATGTAAGAGGTATTGTTTTTTATAATAAAGAGGAAAAAATCCCCTAATATAGTCAATATCATGTTAAATTTCAACTAATAACTCTTTATAACTAACTTTCAAATGAAATGTAGAAGGTTTTTTTTTATAATAAAGAGGAAAAATTATCGTGATATTGTCAATATCATAAAAAAAAAATTCAATTACTATGTATAAGCTAGACCACCTCTTGCAAGGATCAAAATTATCATTTAAAAAGTATGAAAATAAATTTCAATTGAGAGGAATTCAAAATTTATTAATAACATTGTTAACAAAAATAAAGGTGAACATTAAATAAAAATTATATTATTTTTTATTTTTATTAATCAATTAAAAATATTAGTATATTTATAGAAAAATAATTAAAAAAAAATTGATAATTTAACAAATTATAAATATTTTTTTCTTTTTGAATAGATAAGGGAATCCATAACACCATTAGGTGTTGCCACTATAAACCCTAAAGTGTTGGGCCAGTAAACACTTGACCATCATCCATTCTATTTCTATATGGTTTGAAGTTTTGAACCTTCAAAATCTTCAAAGAGAGACCAAAGCTCTAACCCTTGTGTATTCCTTGTCAAATTTATTATTAATATTTTTAACTAATAAAATTCAAATATATAAAAAAACAAACAATTTAATAATATTTATTCTTATTATAATATCAAAACATTTATTGCATAAACATAATAAGTTTAAAATATCTTTTTAATAAAAACATATAAAAAAACAATTATAATTAAACTAACAACGTATTGTTATTTTAACTAAAGTCAAACTAATAAAATCCAAGGGTACCTGATGGGGACATGATTTGACTTGAAAATGTTGGGGACTTTAAAACTCTATTTGCTGCTGTATTGCCTCCACTCCCTCCAATCCAAGCTTTTCCATTAAACCTTTTGTCTTCCCTGCCAAATAGATTGCGTTCCATAAATTGTCTTCCTCGAACTTTTGTGCACATTGGCGGGAGTAGTGCACAAGGGTATCCGGTAGCTTTGACAGACTACAGGCAATTATGTTTCTCAACGAATGTTCTGCCCAAACCGCCAAATCCACGTCCGCCTCATTATCAACTCCTTCTGGTATTAATTTGCATAACCTGTACATGCTATAATGAGGGGCTATTTTCATCCAATCGATGGAATCCTGTAGCTTAAAATCTGCATCGGCTTTTCTGTTGCCTTTAGCATGTGTCTCTGTCTCATCTTCAAGCAGCTTGTGCGCCTTAAGCAGCGAAGCAGCTTCAGTGGACATCTTCTTTACACATTCACCATGAGACGAGGTGTCAACATTTACGCTGCTGAACTCTTGATATTCTGCTTTTGCTTTTGAAGAATCAGGAAGTTGCCGGTACAATGCTTGTAGTGTGTAGAATTCTCTGTCTGCCGCCGCGCTTACTTGAGCTAGATGGGCTGAGCTTGCTGCTGTGTCGCTCATGAGGTTCAGGTTCAGCAAATAGGGTCCAATATATGCATTGTCCACGAAATCAAGTATATCCCATGCTTCATGGCACGCTTTGACAGAACTTGTCACTCGATCAGACTGGTTATTGTCGAGTTGGATGATAAGACGGAGTAAGGATATTGCTGTCATCTTCCAACAAGCCTTGTCCAGATCTGGGAAATATTTGTTAACTAGTGGCAATGCTTCCCTTCTCAGTTTATGCATAAGTCCAACTCCTTCCTCAATCCACTGGAGAGAAAGCCGATCGGAATGAGAGTTAAACATATCGCACCGTCTGCCTTTCTCGTGCCCTTCATTTATGCAAAGCTCTATTTGTCTTATGGAGCTTATGTTGGCTCTCCACAAACAGGCTGGATCTTCTCCGGGCATGCATACGCGCTCCAAAATCTCTGCATACTCTTCATAACGAGCTGTGACTTTCTGCTCGCCATGGTTGGTTAAGATTGAGAGTCTTGACAGCATCCACTTTATCATAAACATAAACTGAGTCAGAACTATCTCTGATAAAAGTTGACAGGCTTTGCTCAGTAAGATTATCAATATTTGAAACCAGCATAGAACATGAAGCAACTTATGCAGTCGAATTTTGGCGGCAATCTTGGCTAGCAAGCTGGGAATGTCGTAGCCTCTGGGTTTTGGATCCAGGTGTGAGCCTTTAAGGTCGACCACAGAGATCATCTCAACCACGCTGCTCGTCCAGAAATTCTCCACAAGAAACAGAGTCCTTATCCTCTCACTGACACTGGCCCTCCCTTGGAAGAGCTTGAGCTTGGGAAAGTAGAAGAAGGCCGTGAGCCATCTCCAGCAGATGACAACCCATCCTATCATGACGAAACTACAGATAGCACAAACTTGCAGCCATACATATGAAAACAAGGACGAAGAATGAATGTGGAACTGATTATACATATGTTTATTATTATGTTGGGTTATTAAGACAGTTTTGACGACGCAGAATACAACGCAAATATTGACAACCAATCCACACACTGAACCTAAAACTGACCTGGCCATGACATAATCAGGCTGAGAAAGGCGAGCGAGAATCCAGGACTGGAATACTTCATCTTGAAAACCATTCCATGAACATTTCTTCCGTCCCTTATCTGCAATCTCATGGCATTCCGGATCTTCAACACAAGCATAAATTTTTTTTTGACATGCCTCGATTTCTTTATAAGTTGAAAAATATCCTGCAATTCTCTGAGCGAGAATGCCACGAACGGTTTTGCCAGCCACAACTGCGCAAACTGATGTTGAGATAAGGAATGCAAGGGATGCAAGCAAAACGTTACTTGACAGAATGTACCAGAATACATAAGTTCCATGACAAGGCTTCTTCAAGTATTTTTCGAATTCACTCTTGTTTTCATGTATAAATAAAAGCTCTGAGATCATTTGAACAAATAAACTTAATCCTAAAGCTGCAATCATGTTCAAGTCGTTTGCAGATCGAGAACCCACCATTCCCGGCAGTAGATACCCGATGAACACACATAAACTCAGTCTCCCACCGTCAACGATCAGTTGGTAGTGAACGAAGAATTTAAACTCTTCTAACTCAGGGTCCTTTTGGTCTTGAGTAGTAAGAGTACGAGAGTCGAGGAAAGCAAGAGCCTGGATGGTGAGAGCACTGAGAATCAGGGCCTTCCCCGGAACCCAATGAGCGCGTTTCTTGAATGCTTTGGCTGCGTCCACTGCCACCAGAATACTAAAAACAATTAGATATGCAATGAAGAAGAACGCCTTTGAGAGATTTGCGATATGGCGCAGCGAGGAAAACAAATGGTCTAGTTTGTCTTCTTCCATGAATGACCTGCCACTCTTTAAACCTCAAGCACACATACAAATCTGCACAGAAAATAGTAAGTAAAAGCTGCGGTTTTCTCCGTGCCCGGCTGCTCCCCTCCTTAAACACGTTAGGTCTGGTGATCATTAAATCGATTTTGTTTGTGCGCACCAAGAAACTTCAATGCAAGTTGAGGTAATGAAAGAGGACTTTGCAACGAAATTGTCTGCCGTGTTTAGCTTGTGTTGAATACCATCGTCAATGGCCGCCACCAGCAACTTAATTCCACATCAGAATCTTTATTTTTTCTTTCCTCCTTGCGGTATTTCAATTAGTGGCCCATGTGAGAATCTGTTTTTTCTATACCAGATTTGATTTGAAGAGAAAAAACAGGGTGCTAAAAGAATATTATCTCTTTACGATAATATTTAAATCCTTTATGATAATATTTAAATCCTTCTACCCGTAACCTACGCGTAAAGTATTTACATATTCAACAGGAACGTTTAAGTATTTGTTACTTCATCAATGGTCAGTAAAGTATTTGTTACTCCAGTTTGAAACTTTAAAGAGTCAATGGTCTTTTAAGTATTGGTTAGAACAATTGAAAACTGTTTTAATAATCTTATCAAATTTTCTTATACAAAGGTAGTAGTCTGTTCTTAATCCTTTGTGTGCCCTAAACTAGTACAAATTCCGAGTCACCCCGTGGTGGTCCCCTCATACTAGATCAACAACGTATTGGGATAGATATGTTGGGAGCAGTCCTTATGGTTTACACCCTGTCTTTGTCAGTTACTAAAAAAGATAGTGTGGTTGTAACAAATTCCTGATATATCTTACAAAACAAAAAAAACAAAACAATACGTGGTACTTGCATTATATCTTAAAAAAATGCTAGTTCAATTACAATGAATTAAAATAAACTTGTTGAAAACAACCTTATAATATAAATCCTCTGCACTTATAAATTACTAAATTACTAAAAAATAATATGTATCCTTGAAAAACAAAAAAAATCGGGTGGTTCTTACATTATACTTAGGAGGTGATATTTTCCTCTCTGTCCCGCTTTGACATGATATTTTCTTGTTTGCCCCTCCAGGTCACTTAGACAACACTTGGGCCCTGCAGCCATGCCAAGGACTTGTAAAAGTCGTGATAGTGTTCAAAAGTTCTAGGATGGACTGGACTTTCACTATCTTTCCCGTTTTCCATATCCGTTATCACACATGAAACGCATTTTTTTAGATCAATGTTTATAATTTCAACTTTTTTTCATCGTATTCACACTTCGAATTAAAACCATTATCTAAAATAATATTATCCTACTATGAATTGGTAGACATGTTTGTTGAAGTACTAACAATTCATTATTTTTATGTATTGTATTTTATATTAACAAATATAAATAAATCAAATCACAATTCAATGTATCCACTTCTTTACCTTAACAAAGGTGAAACTTTAATGTCAATCTTATGTCCATTTTTTTTTTATAATTTAAAATTAAATATATAATACCATACTTTTTTTATTTTATAAAGACCTAAATGAAAAATGTCTTCAATAATTGGTTGCTTTCCTATTACCTCCTATAAAATATCTTTGCCTATATCTTTATTCTATTAAAAGACAGAATTGATATATTAAAAATTAAAGACATATATACGCAAAAGAGGTCAACATATTAAACAAATCAAACAAAAACATGTTCCGACCATGAAAGAAGCGGAACAGATGTAAAGGTTTCTACGACTTATCCACCTATGTATATATATATATATATCAATTTCTTTCTTTCGAAAGATAATTAGCTCATAAGTGTTGCCTCTTGAATCAAATTCGATAAATTTGAAAATATTTGGAATGGTATGATTTCCACGTTCTATGCTCTACTCCTCCTGGTTGAAGGTCTCCATCTTCGTTAAGAGCAGATGTCTTCCCTCCAGAACACCGCCTTCTGCACCTCCGAGACGCCAAGTCAGTCGTCAATTCAAAGTCGATCTCTCTTTCGCAACCATCGGCCACGGCGAGTATTATAAAGCGAAAGGTTGACACAGTGATATTCAACAAACCATGTGTCCGTCTGAAGACCGTCCAATCTTTCACGAAAGTATTGGGAAGCTTCTGGGAAGTTTAACGAGCTGACAGAAGGAAAGTCTCTGCAATATTTCTCACAAAACAGCTTTGGGAAGAGAATGAGTACCTCCTCTGACTAGAAGCGTTCGCTTGTCGGCGACTGCGACTTGCTCTTCCACATCACTGTCAAGTGATTTGTTATCTTTCTCCATGATTTTCGTGGGCAATGACTGAATCTATATAAGACGAAGAAGCCTGGAAAAGAGCGAGATCGAAATTTTTTAAAAAATATGAAAAATAAAATTATTAACATTAAAAAAATAGAAAAAAAGTTTTTCAAACATTGAACTATGTAGATATTTATATTATTATACTAGATATAAATTTCATATATGAAGTTAACAAAGCAGTTTTTAGCATGGACAAGCATTAAGATCATAGATCATGTGGGATAATTTTTATGGAGGATATTGTTTATTTAATATGTTTTTATTCAATTAGATTTTTTGTTCAGTGGAGCATGATGTATAATTTTACACCTTGTCATTTTTTAACCTTAAATTTTCTTTTTATAAAAAATGTATATTATTGGGTTTGTTGGAATTTTTATATAGTATTTGATGAAATTATGGTTTGAAGTAAAGTTGTCATAAACAGATTAGATGATGGAATGAAACTCCTGAATATTTTGTTTTGATCAATGGATAATATGAGTCATCTCATGTAACTAAAAGGTTTTGATCAATGGATAATATGAGTCATCTCATGTAACTAAAAGGTAAAATCAAAGGTGTTCATGTTATACAAATGGTCCCTTTAAATATTATATATTGTTAAGAAGACTTTTGTGTTAGGTCATGCTTCAATTATTTAAGTGTATTTTTTATCAATAACTTTATTTGTTTTGATAAAACTATTAGAGAATTTATTAGTATATAATAATAATAATAATAATAATCAACATTGCATTTGATTTGCAATAGATTGTACAAGAATTTTAGGATTAAGTGATGAAAATGGATTCATAAAATTAAAAACATGAAAATATGATATTAAAGATTAACGATAAATAAAATATAACACAAAAAGCTTCTAAAATAGGGTTACATTATCTTTTGTGCATCGTTCCATATTTGGGTTTGAAATAAACTTTAGAGAGGATTTTATAACACTAGTAAGAGTGTTAGAATTGATTTGATCTCAAAATACATCATCTAGACCTAAAACTTTGTAAACAACAATCAAGACTAGTGAATGCTATTTTAGGTATAAGCTAACCAAATCAAGTCCAAATTAAATAACTATATTTTTATATGTAGGAACCAACATACTATGTATGATATATTTTTTTTTGTCAAAATACAATTGTTTGACAAGTAAAAATAATAAAATTAATATTGTTTTAAGTCCTATCTCCTAATATATCTAAGTAAGAAAAAATCTACAATAGAGGTTTTCTACATCATTATTCACATATTGATCAAATGTTAACTTAGAATTCATCCATTTGCATATTCAGTAGGACAAAAACTAACATAAGAAACAAGTTTACCATGAGTGGGTTTATTTGACATTTCTAAGGTGACCAAATATTAAATTATATAAGTACCAAGAATAATATATATACGGAAGAAGCATGAAGTATTATGTATATTAATCACACTATTAAGAAACTCAAGAAACAAGAAATATTAATTGGACTCCTAGATTTAGAAGTGAAAGATACTAGATGATGCCTATTGGGGTGTGAAAGCGCAAAAATGCATACATCGTAACAAATAGATAGGTAAAACAAATTTTGAAAGGAAAACACAATGCAAATACATGAAATAAAGAGACCAAATGACAATGGAATCCAATTATATTAATCTTGCATTGATTTCTTCAAAATGTGTTACATAGTACCGTCTTCAAGAATTTTACCAATGATACAATTTACAATAACAATATTATGCATGCTAAATACTTTTTGTGCCCACAAAAATTCTTAGAGAGTGGGTTTTCAGCAACTACCACATGAGGGTTGAATTCGAGAGTCTTTTGTACTATTTGATCTTGTATCTTGTATGCAAATAAATAAACATGAGATCAGTAGTATTCATGGGGCCCACTCATATTGGACCCATCTTGATCACAAGATAAAACAAAACAAACAAAACTAAAAGGGGTTGCATGAGAGGAAAAGAAATATCTATGCTAATGCATAAAATGATATGCATAAATGAAATGATATAATGATGAAATGAGCATGCAAGATGTAATCTAAGCTAAGATGAAATCGATCACGTAACTGGAGTTATCTCAAGGTAGAACGGTCGAATTGATCACCTAATTAGGGTCATCTCAAGGTGAGATGGTCATTGTCTATGAATCATCTCAATATGAGATGGTTGTTGTCTTAGACCTACAAATTTTGTGAAACCAGTCTAGGTAGCATTGGGGTGATTCAATGCTAGTTTTATCAATGAATTCCTCATAGGTGAGAACGTGAACTTGTTGATTCCAGCAATTTGGAACAATGGGGTTAATAACACAATGAGATGGAAGGTAGCCTCGAAGCTTGCATAGTAATCAGATAACATAATGATAGCAAGGAAGCATGGTGAGTAAATTTGATAGCACTTTATGGAGATAAGTACTTAAAAATCGAAACCTTTTTCAAAGGGAAAAATATCCATTTTATAGACCTCTCGGTATGCAGTCGAAGAGGGAAAAGTGGCAGTGCATAGCTTCCTAGTTGCCTAATTGCAGTAAATTGTAGGTGGCAAAGGAATATCCATTACCTATGGGGTGCCTAGTGTTGGTAAAAAATGCACTGCCACACTGATAGAAGTCGGTTATTATTATTATTTTTTAAATTTTTATGCACATGTGGCCATCTTAGGTCAATATGATCATGAATTTGAGGTCATCTCAGGTCGATATGATCATTCTTCCCATGGAGAAAATATACCTTTTACTAGGAAAAGACATCAAATGGCCCTAAGGCTGCCCTGGGTGGGTTAGACAAGTTATAAGAATATATTTTGGAGATTCTCCTTGTGATTACATATTTTAGGTGTCTATAGATACCCCTTTTTGGGATGCTTTGTGCCTAAGCACAATGTAGAGCAAAAATAAATGACCTAAAATTGTTGAATTGATGATGGATGATGTTAGTTGAAAATTCAATGTGATATACCCCAATCATAAGAAGGGGTGCAAGGATAAATATACCCCAATCATTACTTCCAACATATTTATGATTTTGAATTGATTTTTGGTATTCTTTTAGCCAAGGATAAATATTATGTAGGTATACCAAATAAATAGGTAATAGAATTTTTAGCCTATTTTTTTTTCTTTGAATTTGTTTTTGGTTGTTATCTACCCCAAAAAAAGGGTACATGATTGTCTTTGGCAATGATTCTTGAATGAACATAACTTTAGATTTTGAGTATTTTATTTATGACTTGATTTTGACATGATTTTTGTAGTTATTGACTACCTCCTCAAGCAATGAGTTGATAGAGGAGATGAAAAATGATGAAAGTGATGAGTCTCTTGACCAAGAAAACCTAATTTGGATTTTATTGGGTTAATGCGATGTTAAAGGGCTTTTAAACTCTATGAAAAGCTTGATTTTAACCCATTGTGACTTTTTGTAATTTTTATGGATTTTACAAGTTTTAGGATGATGTTTTATTATATATATATAATTTTAGTTAAAACCACAGTCGTCTCACCCTAAGACGATCATATTTTGTGCCATGCATCCATCTCTGATGGTTGCATATTTGTAAAACTATAAATAGAAAACAAGGATTTTTTGATGTCATTTTCGTTGTTAGCAATGAGATAAGAGAGAAACAGTGAGGAGGGAAGTGATTTTATGATGTGAAGCATTGCCAAAAAATATATCAACCAAATGATGGACCTACCCAAGGCTTCTTTGAGTGGAGGAGACCAAGCGAGGAGGGTAAGTACCTTGTTTTCATTATTCTATTAACTCTAAGGATAAAATGAACCTCATTAATTAAAAAATAAAATGTTAAGGAACATCATATTAATTTTTAATGTAATGAACCTAACCTAGGTTAGATTAGATTAGAGGTTGTGTCCTTTTGTCTTTACGTATTTGATGTTGCATTAAATTTTTAATGTGTATGCATGTACTTTTTATTTTTTAAAATTGGGGGTTGTCTCAACGTGAGATGGTTCCTTATTTTGGTAGTTTATGATCATTAGTTCAGTAGTCAAAATGTTCTAACCATGATGATGACCATCTCAACCTGAGACAACTACACCTAGGGTCCATTTTGATCTGAGACACCCTCACTTAAGGGCCATATTGGAGTGAGATGACCTCTTGGGCTTAGGATTTTGTTTTGTTTCCTTGGTGTATTTTTATTTTTTTTGTGTTTTCTACGTGTAGATTGATTTTAAAAGTTGCAATTTTATTTTTAGCTTATTATAGCCCAAAATAGGTTTACCTGCATCTTTAGGAGAGCATGAACTACTCTCTTTAATGATTATTGGGAGTGGATTAAGGCCCTTGGCCTTATGCATGTGACTAGATTGGAGTTAGTATATGTGGATCAGGCCTATTTGATGATATTGATAAACCTATGGGACAATTAGATAAACACATTCTACCTCTCAATTGGTGATATGACCATCACTCTAGAGGATGTCTATAGGATTCTTCGTATTCTGGTAGAGGGAGATCATATTTTGTTGTTACCTACTAGTCAACATGTAAGAGTACTATAGCAAGTATACCACGAGCACTAGCAGAATGTAGAGCATTATATAGAAAGTAGTGGGGTGAGGGTGGAGGAGGGCTATGATGCATAACTCCTGACTTGTAGGTATGTAGTGCTTATGTCACTCATATCTAAATTTTTTATTGCCTAATTTTTTTAGTGTGAGGTTACCATGGAATCTCCTTGACATTATTTAGGATTTGGTGAAGTGTATAGTGAAATAGCCATATATTTTGGCTTAGGAGACTACCATACTGGTATAACTATATGATGAACTCTTTGAGATCAGGTATCATGGTAGACTTGGGATAGGGTGCAGCTTCCTATTACAGATATAGGGTTGGCAGTATATTCGAATGGACAGATCGAATGGGCTACCCTAGGTGATGCAATCGTATATGGTGGATAGGGAGATAGGATATGCTATACTATGGATATGGGATGAGAAGCGAGGATGAACACACCCCTACTCAGGTATGATTTATCATTATATTAACTCTTTGGTGAGGTTGAGGCTGGATCATGTGGTATTGCGATCATGGAGGGACTATCCACCTTGGGTAGAGGTAGATCAGTAGCTAAGATGAGTGAGATACATTCAATGGTTGATCAGCCATCACGGTAGTGAGAGTGAGTACTTCCAATACTCTTGCATGACCTATCAACTTCACTAGGACATACCAGATGAGTCGATCATTTATAGGTAGTGGATATATGAGATAGAGATAGCTTCTCTCCAATTTGATACATTAGAGGATGAGGTAAATGAGTCCTTAGTTGATCCTACTATAGAGGATGCAAGGACTACTCTTGAATATAATGCCTAGTGGGTGACTTGGTTGTGGTAGGGAGGTCAAGTAGGTAGGGCAGTGGATTATTCACAATAGTGAGTGCATCATCATACTGAGGAGGAGTGGGCTATGACCTTAGAGAGTGGTGTGAAGGAGGAGGAGGGTAAGTATTAGTAGGAGTCTAAGGAGGAGGATCCTCAAGAGCAAAATACCACACTTAGGGAGCAAATCTGTATTCTCTAGGGATAGTTGATTGATAGGAATACAATGTAGGAATTATCACATAGTTAGTTGGCCAACGAGAGGTAGATATGTTGGGATTCCAATAAGAAGAGGTAAATACTTTAGGATCAGGTTGAGAGCCTGAAGGATGAGGGTAGGAGGTTGACGACAGAGTGAGATGCTTTATAGGTTTAGGTATCTAGAGTCATAGTAGAGCGAGACACTGTATAGATGTGACTAATAGGTGTTACAGTAGAGCATGATGCACTACAACTATAATTGAAAAGGATGGTAGTTGGATAGGGTTCATGTGGACAAGCCACATGATATGTGGCTAGGCTTCAAGCTTATGAGATAGATATATAGGAAACGTTATCTCATTAAATATATTATTGATGTTTATACCGAGACTACATATCTCTTCTAGAGGATGGGGTAGAGTGATTAGGTGGTAGGCTACCATATTGAGATTCAGTTAAGCCATCACAATAGATTCAATACATCGAGTTTGGATAGTTATTAGTGAGACCATAGGTTTCTAGGTTCTCAAACACTCCGTAGATTTCAAGTGCTAATGGTGCAAGGTAGCCTCATCAAGATGAGGTTGAGGGTAGTGGTAAGACTAGCAGAGTAAGGCTAACATGATTTATATATATATGCTTCTCTTTTTTAGTGTGAGGTTCGAGGATCCACTCCATTGTAGCTTGTGGGTATTTTTGTACCGTGATGTACTTTCCATGATATATATAAATATATATGATCATGTCAATTATGTGTTATCATGTTGTTTACTACTTATGTCATTTCATGTATGAATATGTTTATGGATACCATGATGTATGCTAGATGTATGCCTAGATATTGTAGTATGATTATGCATGTATGTTAAAGCTAGGATGTGTGCATGGAACTATGTATGTATATGATGCATTAGTGACATGATGATATAAAATATGATGTGTATGTTGACATGGTAAAACTAAATAAATAAATCTAAAATACCAATAAACTAAGTGTGAGCACCACATGATGTTTAAAAGTCAATAATAAAAATACTTAAACTTTTCATAAAAGTCACACATTTGAATATGAACTAGATGAAATATAATGTAATGTAATGGATGTCAATTATGGATGTGACACATTTGAGACAATGAGATGTTAGAAAAGAACAACAAGGCTTTTCATGAGACTCAAACACCCTTGTTGACAAATAAAAATTTGTATACTAACTATGCATAACTCTAGAAGATAACAATCTTCTAGGAAGATCGAGATATTCAATATCATTGTGTGTGTATAATGAAGTTTATTAATTTGATGCATAAGACTACCCCATTGCTAGACTGATGTTTATAGCCCATTTTTGTAATGGGTATCACCCTATGATCATCATTACCTCAATTTCACACATGGTTGGACTAGACTACTAGGCAATACAAGCCACCAAAATCCAACTCATTTACAAGTTGACATTCATTTTTACAAAAGAAGGTCACTAATATGACAAAAATATCACCATGTGTAAGGCTACTCCATTGCTAGGCTGAAGTCTATAGCCCATTGCTAGTGATGGAGACTGCTCCATGGCTTTCAAAATTTGAGAATTACATGGATTCAATCTTATCACCCCCTTCTTTTCTTTTGACTTTTTTTAGGGGGGATGCTTGCTCATTTTGTTGAAGATCAAGAGGATTTGTTTTTGAGGGATACTTGCTTATTTTTTATAGGAGAAAGGGATTTTATTGCTCTGGGTAGGGGAGAGCTTGTCCTTTTGTCAATTATTAGAATTCTATACCATGTGCATAATAAGATGATTAAGGGAAACCTTTCACTTAAGGGACAAGAACTACGTTGTAGTCTCATATTTTCTTGTGTAAACTAATATTTAAGATATGAAATTGTGTTGGGATTTTGAGATATGCAAGGTATAATCAAAGTAAGACCCTACCTTCAAAAAATCAAGATATCTTCCTACAAAATATAAAAAGGAAACTAGGAGTGACTAAATAACCGAAAGGTCCTATGGAACACCCTATAACAACTTATTGGGTTAGGGGAAATACACAAACACCTAGGATGGAGAATATGGATGGAAATGCTTTGTTTGATGTGTATGCTTTCCTTATGAACTTTTAAAAACTAAGAGGTGTGCATAAAATAGTTAGTGATCATCTAAACATCATTGTTGATGGTCATTCGATATCTACCCTATCTCACGAGGATCGCTTTATAATCAAAAGATCACAAGAAAATGTTCGATTAAGACTCATGATAGTCATACAAGCATGGTCCTCTATAGAATGCAAATAATGTAAATGATTATGTGGTGTGTGTAATTTTTTAATGATCTTTCAAACATTAAGGAGTGTGCATAAAATAGTCAATGGTTGTATGAACATCATTGTTGATGGTCATTTGGTATCTATCCTATCTTATGAAGATCCCTTAATGGCTAGAAGACCACAATGATAAGCATAAGTTACGATAAGATGCAAGACATAGTGATTTTAATGCAATGATTGATATACCTAAAGTAATTTATCAATGAAATGTAATGATGTGTAATGCATGATGATGTAAGCATTGCAATGTATTTGTGAGTTTTAATTTTTGTATTGCTTTTGTTGTTTTTGTTATTGTATTGTTTTAGGTTTTTTTGTGCATTGTGTGTTATGCACAAAATACCCATCAATGGAGAATATTGAGAGGTTCAGGTTCCTCAATACCTTCAATGGAATCTAACTGATAAGTTCCCAGGTCTAATTTATGCATGATTAAGAACAAGCCTAACCAGTTTGTGGTAAATTTGTCATTAAAATGGCTATGTAGATTGGAGTTCTATTGATTCTCTTTGAGTACATGATATCCAACCTAGAATTCCCTAGGATGAACCCTTGTATCATAGGATTTCTTAATACATTCTTGATAAACATGCAAATTCTCAAGAGCATTAACACATCACTCATCAAAAAGTATAAGTTGATCAAGGTGAGCTTGTTGTATAGCATCATCATCGATGAATACCTATAATGATATACGTAGTGATGGAATTTCAATATCTAAGGGTATAATGGCCTTCACACCATATACTAGTGAGAATGGCATGGCTTATATTGGCATCTAAACACTCGCTCGATAGGCCCACAAACCTAGAGGTAGTTGAAGTTGCCAATCCTTGTGATGATTGTTGATTATATTTTTCAAGATTGTGATAATCATTTTATTCGATGCCTTAGCTTACTCATTAGCTTACATATAATAAGGAGTTTAAAAGTTGTGTTGTATGTGATACTTTGTGCAAAAATCTCTAACATCCTTATTATTAAATAATGGTCCATTATCGAAGATGTTTTTGTATGGAAAATCAAAATGATATATGATATTATGAAAAGGAACTCCACAATGCGGGCTCTTGTCATAATGGTAAATGGGATTGCTTCAACCTACTTTGTGAAATACTCTGTGGTTGTTAAGATGAACATGTGTTGACTAGAATATGGGGGGATATTTCTCCAATTAGATTAAATTCCCATTAAGAAAAGACCACAACAAGTGGATGGGTTGTAGTGCTTATGAAGGTATGTGTGATAAGTTAGCATGATGCTAACACTTTATGCACCTTTTGACATAAGTGCAAT
The DNA here is from genome assembly GCA_028583015.1 of Wollemia nobilis. NCBI lineage: Eukaryota > Viridiplantae > Streptophyta > Pinopsida > Araucariales > Araucariaceae > Wollemia > Wollemia nobilis. The sequence continues at coordinate 323,060 of JAQPPZ010016712.1, read as the reverse complement.
AGTCTTACTCCATAGTAGGCTTGTAGTATCCCATTTGAAGAATGTGCTTTACGATGGCCATACCACTAAAATGACCACCACATGTATCGTTTTGAGCTTGCAAAATGGCCCAAGTAGATTCTTGAGGCTCTAGACATCGAAGAAGAATACCATCATAACCTTGATGGTACAATATGTCCCCTATCAAGACAAATTTAATCACTTTTTTATTTGAATGTTTGTTTGGTGGTATGTGAAAATCCCATAGGATGGCTACCAAGCTTCCCAAAATATTTGATTTGGGATAACCAGCATTGATATTGCTCAGCTTGTGCTAAATGGACTTTGTGCTCCTCTCTATAGTCATTTTATGCAAATGTAAATTGAGAGAGAATATTAAGATATATGGTTGTGACATTATCATATGGAACTTGTATGATAAAGGATCCCCAAGAAGCAAGTTGCAAGAAATCTTAAATTCTAGAGAATCAATCAAGATAGGGTTCAATTTGGACCATGTTTATGCTTTGCTCTATCATGGTAGTATCTCATGATATTGTGGATTGTGAGAGTGTTTTGACATGAAGAGTGGTGACATATTCTAATGGGTTTTGTACAATTAGGTATCCTAATGAAGTCATTCTATCCACAAAATAATTTTAAGAATGAGCGATTACCTTGATGTCATACCATTAAAACTTTACAAGCAATTTACATTGGTATATTTCTTTATCTTGATTAACGATGAGCAAAGAGTCACCAAATATTTTGATTTGCTTGATATTCATAGTGATAGCTATTTGAAGACCCAATATAAGGGATTCATTATAAATATTATTATTGGTATATGGGAAATCAAGTTTTAATGAAAGCATAAAAGGAGTCCCTTACAGTGTGAACAATGTGATTCCTACACCACCCCCTCGCTCACACTTAGAACCATCAAAGAATAATGTGAGATCAACTTTTGGTTCTTATTCTTTTGGTTCGTTTGAGTTAGATATTATGAAGATAACATCATCTAGTAGCTCAATTGTCATAGGTATATCATCTTGGAGAGGCACCTCTACTAGTTGGTCTATAATGAACTAACCTTTGATGGATTTTTTCCAATGAATTCCAAGTCAAAATCTATTAAGAGCATGATCCACTTTGCAATGTAACTATTATGATAAGTACGACTCAACATATACTGTAATGAGTTGCATTTAGAGATGACATAGGTCATTTTATTTATCATATGGTGATAGAGTTTCTTGGTGGTGAGAACCATTGTTGAGCAAAGTTTCTCCACATAGGTGTATCTGATATCATATGAGACCAAGGTGTGATTGATATAGTATATGGCCTAATCCTTACCTCGCTCCTTTGGGCAAACATGATCCCTAAGGCAAAGTTAGTGGTCAAGATGTATAATAAAAATTGTGCACTAGGTTTCATAGAGGACAATACCAATGTATAATCCAAGTATTGTTTAATATCTATGAAGACCTCTTGGTAATATTTATTCCAATGAAAAGTTACCCCTTTTGTAGAAGATGATTGAAAGGTTGACATTTGTATCTTCCAATGTAAGTTGTAAAACTTCTTAGTATTGGTGGGAGGAGGCATGTGTATTATCACTTCTACCTTTTATGGGTCAACTTCGATGCCTTGTTTTGAAATGATGAAGCCTAAGAGTTTTCTATATGTGGATCTGAATACACAATTATTAGAATTCAATCAAACATTATGCTCGATAAGGTGATCAAATATTTTCTTTAAAACATTGATATGGTCTTGATGTAATAGATATTTAGCTATAATATCATTGGCATAATATTCAACAAGCTTATGTATGTAGTCATGAAAGGTATACATCATTGCTCGCTAGTAGGTAGCACCAAAGTTATTCAAGCCAAAGGGCATGACCTTGTAAAAAAAGGTCCCCCAAGGTATAGTGAAGGTTGTTTTAGCCTAATCCTTTGGATTAACTCATATTTGGTTGTATCCATAGAAGCCATCCATGATAGAGAGCATTTCATGGCCTACAACCACGTCTACTAGTGTATCAATGTTTGACAAAAAAAATTCATCCTTAGGGCTTGCTTTATTGAGATCATGAAAATCGGTGCATATGCACACCTTCCCATTTGGTTTCCTAATAGGAACCATTTTGGAACCTCAGTCAAGGTAGTCAATGGGTTGGATGAATCCTGCATTCAAAAATTTATATAATTCATCTTTAATCATGAGACCAATTGTTGGATGCATCTTTCAGAGTTTTTATTTACTGGTTTAATTATTGGATTTAACATTAAATTATGAACCAATAGGTTCGGTTCCAAACTGGGCATCTCCTTGTAGAACCAAGAAAAATCATTTTTATACTTCTTTAGAAGAGATAAGATGTTGCACGTTATTTGGTTGAAAGACATTTCTCCAATTTGAGGATCTAGATATTTTTGAGATCATCACTGATATTGGTGTCAACCGTCTCTTATGTTAACATATGTGATCCATCTTACAATTGATGAGGATTAGGTTCAAGTGAATTACATCATTTGGATTGAGTTAGATACATTGTTAGTCTCAATTTTAGTTTGTAATACATCTAAATAAGGATGTGATAAGAGATGGAATGCGATATGTGATCCCTCTTACAATTGATGAGGATGGGGGGGGGGGGGGGGGGGGGGGGGGGGGGGGGGGGGGGGGGGGGGGGGGGGGGGGGGGGGGGGGGGGGGGGGGGGGGCCGGGGGGGGGGGGGGGGGGGGGGGGAGGGGGGGGGGGGGGGGGGGGGGGGGGGGGGGGGGCCCAAAGAGCCAATAGTATCCTTAGGTGGGATAATTTTATGCCATAGGGGGAGCAATAATCTCAAAAAGAAAATAAGATATAATTCATCTAAATAATTGAGAGCCTCAATAGGGGAAAATTAATATTTTGAGCTAAAATAGGTGATGGAAGTGATCTCCTAACCATATTTTGATCCCTATTCATGCTCAAGCCTCTAATTGTCTCCTGAATCATAATCATATTTTGACTCATGATCTGACTGATTAGAGTCAGCAATAGATAAAGTAGTAATGTGTAAATGATTGCTAAGTAGATGAGTGTTACCAAGGTTAGTATAATCATTACCATCAATGTATCCCTCGAAGCCTAAGTTAAGCTATTGTAGGAAGTCAGCAAAGAGCTCATCAGGTAAGCACATATGATATCCCCAACTTGCTTTATTTGTGGGAAGTTGATATTGTGGTTCTACAGGTATCTGAGTATCTTGTTCATATCATCCTAATTTATTTCCATGCTAATGACATCAATGGAAATATCACATAGCAAAGGATGGACTTGACATGTAATCAATGTTAGCTTGAAACAACTCCATATATTCAAGTTGTAAAGGCACATCTGTACCGATATCAATGCCACCATATATGAAATTGGTTTGCCTTGGATAAGATCCAAGGTGGACAATGGTGCTTATAGGTAACAATATATTGCAAGGATGACCAAAATCCCTAATTGACTCAATGCGAGGGGTGAACGTAACATTGTGTACTACACATTAATCCAAACTCAGGTTAGTCATATGAATGTTGATTTGCAAGGGAGGAGAAGATGAGGATGGAGATAAAGATGTGGATGATGATGGTTTTTCTTCTATGGGAGTGATATGAGGAGTTGTTGTTGAAATGGTGGATATTAAATATATAGAAGGAAGAGTTGGATATGGAAATTTGTAAACTGATGATGGTGGAGGTGAATTTGATTGTATGGTCATCTTCTATGGATTTCTCATGGGAACATCAAATGAATGAGAAGGGGTCATCAAAGGAGCTGATGCGAGTGGTTTCAATGATGATGAGGGTTATGATAATGAAGGTTGCAATGATGATAAGGGTTGTGATGATGAGGATAATTGGGATGATAAAGGTATGCAAGACCTTTATGGAAGATGTGAATAAGTGGTGGTATGATTATGTTGGATATCCAAATGCATTTATGGTAATGTGTACTCATAAGGAAGTGAGATCAAATTGTAGAATTGGCATGATTCCAATTCAATAAGGATGCAATGCACTTGACCTTCATGTACATAGTTTATGCTTTGGTGGATAATTCAAGGTACACACTTCATATCCTAGATCTATGGTCGACCAAGCAATAAGTTATACTACATGATCCCTTCCATATTATGAAAGAGTGTGTGAGTGGTCTTCTATCCAAGTCAAATAGGAAAGACTACCATCCAATTGTGGAACATAGTGCATCATTAAAGGCTTGGAGGGTGAATGTGGATGTTGTGATATGTGAAGGTAGAAGATTAAGATGCACGAGGGTGGTTGAGGTGATAATGTTGATTGATGAGCCAACGTCAATAAAGACCATTTGTAAGGGATTTTTTCCACACCAGCTACAATGTGCAAGGGAAAATTGAGTATTGTAGTAAGGATTTTCTTGATCTCATGATCATGAAAAGTTATTATAAGCTCACTATAAATTTGAACTTGCCCCAAAAAATTAGAGAAGATGTTGAGGTCTTGTGTAGGTAAGTCAATTAATTTTAGGATATCCATAAAGGCTTCCCGATGTGGCATTGATTATTGGATTATCCCATAGATAGAGAGCCTTGTTGATGCAAATTTTAGACTTTGGGTAAGTCTCCTTCTTAAAGTTAGCACTGGTCGAGGTGGGGTAGGTATGCTTAGTTTTTTGTGTGAAGGTGCTTACAATGTGCAAGGGACACTCAAAGGGTCTAGGATGTTGGACATTTTGAGTCCCTAAGCTAAAAAGTTGTCATTGTTGTCAAAAGGACCTATGCAAGTAAGCACTATGATTTTATCCACAAAGAGCTTCATGAGAAGCAAAGGTTTTGATCAAAAGTATGCATGGAATTTGGTTCTAAAAAGAAGCTTCAAGGAAAACATAGCAAAGGGTTTTTATTTAAAACCATGGATGGCAGATTTGAAATGGGTTTTTCTTAAAACCCAAGTTGGCTTTTCGTTTCATCAAAAAAGGTGCCCCCGTGATGAAGATATTTAATTTTAATCTTTTTATTTAAAAATATGGACAATAGATTTGAAATGGGTTTTTCTTAAAACCCAAGTTGGCTTTTCATTTCATCGAAAAATGAGTCCCGATGAAAAAGTTATTTAACTTTGAAGTTTAAAGTTTAAATTTTTATATTTTAATTTTTTTTCAAAATTTAAATTTCCAAAGTGGAAATTCCTGCTGACGTCATCGAATATGAGGTATAAGAATATATAAAGGGACACCTAAGGTTTATTAACATCTATTCTTGCTCATGCTATTTTTGTTGGCTAGTGTATGCGAATTGAGCTCGTGCGAAAAACATTTAAAGGCAGAGGCAACAAATAAATCGGGGTGTGGTTGAATCCCAAGACAATGTGGGAAGTGTGGGAAAAACATTTAAAGGCAGAGGTTGCTACATGTAATTGAAAAATTTATCAATTATGTGTGAAGAGTGCATTTCTTAATGTCAACTTACGTGTTGATATTTATATGTAGCAACATCAAGGATTTGAGAATCTAGAAAAGCTGAATTATATCTGGAGATTAAATAAATACCTATATGGACTTAAACAAGCTCTAAGAGCTTGGTATGATATGGTTTCCAAGTATTTTTCTTCAATTGATTTTAATAAGTGTTATTCTGATCCAAATTTGTATAGGAAAAATAATAGTATTACTATCATTGTTTCATATGTAAATGAATGAATTTTAACAAGAAACGATGAATATATGATTGAAATATATAAAAAGAATTTACTAAATAGATTTGAAATGACTGACATGGGTTTGTTGCATTACTATTTAGGCTTGAAAATCTACCAATAATTCAATAATTCAATAAGATTATGATTTCTCAATCTAAGGATATATTAGAAATTTCACAAAGGTTTAAAACGAAAATTTGCAAATGTGTTTTTACTCTTATGGTTTCTAGAAATTTTGAAATTAATAAATTTTCTAAGCTTGTACATAAAACTCAATAGAGGAAACTAATACGTAGTTTACTCTATCTTACTATTTATAGGCCTAATATTGCTTATGCATAAGCCTTATGATGTTCATATTAATATTATTTATAGAATATTTAAATATCTAAGTAAAACTACTAATTTAGCTTTAGAATATTTAAGTAACTCTCATGTAAATTTGTTTGGTTATCATGATATATGCTATGGATAATGTTGAAAGAAAATTCACAAGTGGATATTATTTCTCCTTGGGATCAAGTGTTAGCTCTTGGTGTAGTAATAAATAACCAATCATAGTGCTCTCCTCAATTAATATTGAGTATATAAGTGCTACTCTAGCATGTCAAGAAGGCATTTGGCTTGAAATACTACTAACATAAATTGGGTTTAACAACAATAAATTTATCACAATATTTTTTTATAACCAACCTTCAATGGCTTTAGCAAAGAATCCTATTATGTATCAAAGGATAAAATGAATTGAGATTCAAGTACATTTTATTATGGATAAGGTATTATATGGGACAAATAAACTCATATATTGCCCCACAAATAAAAACATTTCTACTATTTTTATAAAACCATTAGTAGAATCTAGATTTTCTTACTTTAGAATTAAACTAGGCCTAAAAGAATTGCCCTCAAGGGGGAGTAATGCACAGTATTGTATGATGTCAATTTTTTAAATTGTTTTTTAAGGTTTTGTGAATTCTCTGTTGATGGATGTATGCCACTTATTTTTTCCATGTTGATGGAATATATATGCCACTTGTTTATCCATGTTGATAGATATTATTTTTCATGTTGATAGAATATGTATACCATTTGTTTATCCATGTTGATGGAATATGTATGCCACTTGTTTATCCATATTAATGGATGTTATTTTTTCTATGTTGATGCAATATGTATGCCACTTGTTTATCCATGTTGATGGATGTTTTTTTTATTTATTTATGGAATATGTATTCCACTTGTTTATCCATGTTAATGGATGTTATTGTTTCCATGTTGATGGAATATGTATGCCACTTGTTTGTCCATGTTGATGAAATATTTATACCACTTGTCTATCCATGTTGATGGATGTTATGTTTTCCATATTGATGGAATATATTTATACCACTTACTATTGATATTTTCTATGTTGATGGAAACCTTATTTACATTCCATATTATATATATGATTATTGAATCTATATCATGTTTTTTATTTTATAGATCCATGTTGATAGATGATGCCTTGTCTATTTCCACACAACTTGGAGTCTCTGCTATGTTGAAGAAGTCTTTACCAAAACATATGCTCCTTGGTCAGTTGGTTCTTTGGAACATCACCCCTTGTAAAATTTTATTATAAACCTAAAATTAAATTAAGGGGGAGTGTTGGAACAAATAATTCAATTTTAGGATTATATTTTAAATTCACCTAAGTATAAAGGTGAATAATAAAATTAGATATCTAGGCTTTAATATAAATTAAATAGATAGGTATTTTATTTATATTTAAAAATATGTATATATATACCTAGGTTAGACTAATATATATTAAGGTATATAGATAAAATAAATATATATCTATATTTATTCTATATTATACCTTAATATTATCATTCCTACAATTACTAAATTAAAATAATTCCATTATCTAGTCTAAATTTGGTCAACTCAAGGTCAAAAGAGATAGGGAAAGATACTTGAGTGTGGTGGCATGGTTGCAGAATATAATGGCATGTGGCATGAGTGTGGGGGTATGTGGCATAGGTGTGGTGGCATGTGACTTGAGTGTGATGGGGAGGATAGTCCAAATAATAAATTCGGGCTAAACTACTTGTGTTGCAAAAGAGCCAACTATGTAGAGCTAACTGTGTGAGCTAACTATGTAAGCTAACTATATGACCTGAGATAATGGTGATTTGAACCATTCACATTTGAGGAAAAGGCTTGTATATTTTGTTGAAAATAATACAAAAGTGGAGATACATTTTTTGTCGTATTTTTTCGCTTTACAGGGTTTCCACGTAATATTGGTGTTTTTTATGTGGTTTTATTTATTTCTATATTACTTTAATTTTTTTTAATTTTATTCTATTTACATTTTTGTAATATGTATATTTGACATACAAATAATTTTATTTTAATCTGGTACATTTGGGGTATTTTTCTTACTTCCTCTCCCTTCATTGTAGCCACATTAATAATAGTAGATATGCTTAGTACATGAAGTGTGTGCTATATAAGGCATATGTATACTATATTCCTATGTGATGAATTTTTTTGAAAAATAAAGGCTTAGGCATTATAAGGAAAACTAAAGTTTGAATGATGAAAAATATGTAAGAATAGGGAAGAGGAAATTTAGTAAAAGAAACTTTGAAAAATATCATAACAAGTAACTAGAGATGATAATAAAGACCAAGAATACATAAGCTAAAACAATTATAAGCTATATATAAATGTAAAATAATTATAAATATTTTAGGATTTGAAGTTGTTCAAATTCTAACTAATCAATTAGTAGTTTCAATGATATTTATAGATTTATCCATTGCTCTTATTTTGAGTCAAGTACCAATCAGTAGGATGCCAAGTGGTAAAATGATAATTTTAGTTGTGCCCTTAGTGCTTGGTGCTAACATCTAATAATGATATTCTGTGTTGTCATTAAAGGTATATTTATTTCTATATGTTGTCATCATCAACATTAGAGCTAGAGTAAGATTGGTTACATAGTGGTCATAATACCATAGATGATTTTGACACCACAAAAACGTTTGTTGTTGTAGGTAGTGATGTTGCCTATCTAGTTAGAATTCTGTATTGGTTACATTACCTATAAGATAAAAGTATTATGACATTATTATTCTTAGAGATTTGATCAACCACTATTTTTCTTATATCATAATAAAAAGAGTAGGAATATTCAAAATTAAGGTTATATAAAATCCTTAATATATATGTTATAATATGATGAACATTATAGACTATAGTACACTTACAATCCATAGTGTAAAACCATAAGAGTAATTAAAATTATTTGATGGTAACATTATCATAACCTAAGTGGTAAGTTTTAATGTTATATATAGAAACCAACTCTCCACAATTAACCATAGATTGATTAAAATTATAATAGAAAAATGTTATTACAAACATAATATATAATTATGATATAGGGGATAGTAATCAATAGTCTTTGAATAATACCAAACAAATACATAAAAAAATTATCACAAATTTCTTTGAATACAAAATCCAAATAATTTATCCTACACTTGTTATATAATCAATCTTATTATCCATTAAAAAAAAAATCAAACATTTATTATTATATAATAATAAAATATTTAATAATAACAAAGATAGACTTCCTTACATAGACTAGTTTTTTTTACTTATTATATTTATAATTAGATAAAGGTTGATAAAAATATTTGAATAATTTTGTATATTGCTAGAACAATCATAAATAATTAAAAATAGAAACATTTTATAGACTATTTTTATATAATGATGTCAATGTCATAAGTAGATTTTAAATGATAACATATTAAGATTAAAGAAAATTTACTATTAAAACAAAAACAAAAAATATACCCTCATTTGAACCATCATATTTATCCAAATGATGTTGGAGTGATACCAAAATTATACCTATTAAATTAAATACCAACTCGTATTATTTTCATAGTGAAATCAGTAATAAACACATCAAAAGATCCCTTGGATGTTGAGTACCTATTAAATTAAAATAAAAGGCATCAAATATTTCTTTTATCATGTCCATTTTACAATGATATTATATATAATTTTACAAGGAAATATACTTATAATTATATATAACACATTGAAATAAGTTTATCACACTTTATACATGGAAAAATACTATGGATCCTAACACTAAAATTCTTATAGGTGAAAGTCTTTAAAAATAAGGATATCATGGAACTTTAAACTCTTCTTTGTGTAAGGGAGAACATGAAATATTACATCATTTTCTTCTTTATGGTACCTTTGCTTACACCATTTGGGGTCACTTTTCTAACAAAATTCGAATGTATTAATAGCTCCATAAGCATCATAAGAATTAATGAATTATTAGATTATTTTTCATAGTGAGAACATTATTCATTGTGTAGAATAATGTTCTTGTCATTATTTATTGTTATTTATGAATTGATATGAATAATTAAGTTTTTTAAAATAAATATTGAAATTGTACCCAAGTTTTAAATCCTATTATTTCCTAGTTTGTAAAACATTTATAGGCATGACTAAGGTTGTAACTATTGGAGGCCTCTCGTTCTCTCTTCGAAACCCTTTGAGCAGGAGGTCTCATGTTCTCCCATTCTGGATATGGTTGCTAACCATGCTTAATTTCTCTGTTGTGGCCAGTGATCAAGGTGTTCAGATTGTTGAGGGGTTTTGTTGGTCTATTTTTTCTCCCTTATAGGTTTGACATTATCACTCTTATATGAGGTAGGGGAAAACATTTATAGGCATGATGCTTATCACGAGAAGTCTCTATTATAGAAAAAAGAGGTATAACTTGTTGGTTACAAGATTTGAATATGGATGTAAAGGGTCATATGTGATGATTGGGTTAATACAAAGGATCTATATCAATGTATGGTAAAAAAAAATGTCAAATGTTAGGTCCATCAATGTTAATTTTTATGGCACTTTCAAATGAAATGTAAGAGGTGTTGTTTTTTATAATAAAGAGGAAAAAATCCCCTGATATAGTCAATATCATGTTAAATTTCAACTAATAACTCTTTATAACTAAATTTCAAATGAAATGTAGAAGATGTTTTTGATAATAAAGAGGAAAAATTATCGTGATATTGTCAATATCATATTAAATTTCAATTACTATGTATAAGCTACACCACCTCTTGACCACCTCTTGCAAGGATCAAAATTATCATTTAAAAAGTATGAAAATAAATTTCAATTGAGAGGAATTCAAAATTTATTAATAACATTGTTAAAAAAAATAAATGTGAACATTAAATAAAAATTATATTATTTTTTATTTTTATTAATCAATTAAAAATATTAGTATATTTATAAAAAAAATAAATTAAAAAAATTGATAATTTAACAAATTATAAATATTTTTTTCTTTTTTAATAGATAGGAGAATCCATAAAACCATTAGGTGTTGCCACTATAAACCCTAACGTGTTGGGCCAGTAAACACTTGACCACCATCCATTCTACTATTTCTATATGGTTTGAAGTTTTGAACCTTCAAAATCTTCAAAGAGAGACCAAAGCTCTAACCCTTGTGTATTCCTTGTCAAATTTATTATTAATCTTTTTAACCTAATAAAATTCAAATATATAAAAAAACAAACAATTTAATAATATTTATTCTTATTATAATATCAAAACATTTATTGCATAAACATAATAATTTTAAAATATCTTTTTAATAAAAAGATATAAAAAAACAATTATAATTAAACTAACAACGTATTGTTATTTTAACTAAAGTCAAACTAATAAAATCCAAGGGTACCTGATGGGGACATGATTTGACTTGAAAATGTTGGGGACCTTAAAACTCTATTTGCTGCTGTATGGCCTCCACTCCCTCCAATCCAAGCTTTTCCATTAAGCCTTTTGTCTTCCCTGCCAAATAGATTGCGTTCCATAAATTGTCTTCCTCGAACTTTTGTGCACATTGGCGGGAGTAGTGCACAAGGGTATCCGGTAGCTTTGACAGACTACAGGCAATTATGTTTCTCAACGAATGTTCTGCCCAAACCGCCAAATCCACGTCCGCCTCATTATCAACTCCATCTGGTATTAATTTGCATAACCTGTACATGCTATAATGAGGGGCTATTTTCATCCAATCGATGGAATCCTGTAGCTTAAAATCTGCATCGGCTTTTCTGTTGCCTTTAGCATGTGTCTCTGTCTCAGTCTCATCTTCAAGCAGCTTGTGCGCCTTAAGCAGCGAAGCAGCTTCACTGGACATCTTCTTTACACATTCACCATGAGACGAGGTGTCAACATTTACGCTGCTGAACTCTTGATATTCTGCTTTTGCTTTTGAAGAATCAGGAAGTTGCCGGTACAATGCTTGTAGTGTGTAGAATTCTGTGTCTGCCGCCGCGCTTACTTGAGCTAGATGGGCTGAGCTTGCTGCTGTGTCGCTAATTAGGTTCAGGTTCAGCAAACAGGGTCCAATATATGCATTGTCCACGAAATCAAGTATATCCCATGCTTCATGGCACGCTTTGACAGAACTTGTCACTCGATCAGACTGGTTATTGTCGAGTTGGATGATAAGACGGAGTAAGGATATTGCTGTCATCTTCCAACAAGCCTTGTCCAGATCTGGGAAATACTTGTTAACTAGTGGCAATGCTTCCCTTCTCAGTTTATGCATAAGTACAACTCCTTCCTCAATCCACTGGAGAGAAAGCCGATCGGAATGAGAGTTAAACATATCGCACCGCCTGCCTTTCTCGTGCCCTTCATTTATGCAAAGCTCTATTTGTCTTATGGAGCTTAAGTTGGCTCTCCACAAACAGGCTGGATCTTCTCCGGGCATGCATACGCGCTCCAAAATCTCTGCATACTCTTCATAACGAGCTGTGACTTTCTGCTCGCCATGGTTGGTTAAGATTGAGAGTCTTGACAGCATCCACCTTATCATAAACATAAACTGAGTCAGCACTATCTCTGATAAAAGTTGACAGGCTTTGCTCAGTAAGATTATCAATATTTGAAACCAGCATAGGACATGAAGCAACTTATGCAACCGAATTTTGGCGGCAATCTTGGCTAGCAAGCTGGGAATGTCGTAGCCTCTGGGTTTTGGATCCAGGTGTGAGCCTTTAAGGTCGACCACAGAGATCATCTCAACCACGCTGCTCGTCCAGAAGTTCTCCACAAGAAACAGAGTCCTTATCCTCTCACTGACACTGGCCCTCCCTTGGAAGAGATTGAGCTTGGGAAAGTAGAAGAAGGCCGTGAGCCATCTCCAGCAGATGACAACCCATCCTACCATGACGAAACTACAGATAGCACAAACTTGCAGCCATACATATGAAAACAAGGACGAAGAATGAATGTGGAACTGATTATACATATGTTTATTATTATGTTGGGTTATTAAGACAGTTTTGACGACGCAGAATACAACGCAAATATTGACAACCAGTCCACACACTGAACCTAAAACTGACCTGGCCATGACATAATCAGGCTGAGAAAGGCGAGCGAGAATCCAGGACTTGAATACTTCATCTTGAAAACCATGCCATGAACATTTCTTCCGTCCCTTATCTACAATCTCATGGCATTCCGGATCTTCAACACAAGCATAAATTTTTTTTTGACATGCCTCGATTTCTTTATAAGTTGAAAAATATCCTGCAATTCTCTGAGCGAGAATGCCACGAACAGTTTTGCCAGCCACAACTGCGCAAATTGATGTTGAGATAAGGAATGCAAGAGATGCAAGCAAAACGTTACTTGACAGGAAGTACCAGAATATATAAGCTTCATGGTGCGGCTTATTCAAGTATTTTTCGAATTCACTCTTGTTTTCATGCATAAAGAAAAGCTCAGAGACAATTTGAACAAATACACTTAATACTAAAGCTGCAATCATGTTCAAGTCGTTTGCAGATCGAGAACCCACCATTCCCGGCAGTAGATACCCGATGAACACACATAAACTCAGTCTCCCACCATCAACGATCAGTTGGCAGTGAACTAAGAATTTAAACTCTTCTATCTCAGGGTCCTTTTGGTCTTGAGTAGTAAGAGTACGAGAGTCGAGGAAAGCAAGAGCCTGGATGGTGAGAGCACTGAGAATCAGGGCCTTCCCCGGAACCCAATGAGCGCGTTTCTTGAATGCTTTGGCTGCGTCCACTGCCACCAGAATACTAAAAACAATTAGATATGCTATGAAGAAGAACGCCTTTGAGAGATTTGCGATAAGGCCCAGCAAGGAAAACAAATGGTGTACTTTGTATGTTTCCATGAATGACCTGCCACTCTTCAAACCTCAAACACACATACAAATCTGCACAGAAAATATGAAGTAAAATCTGGGGTTTTCTCCGTGCCCGGCTGCTCCCCTCCTTAAACACGTTAGGTCTGGTGATCATTAAATTATTATTATATTGTTAAATCGATTTTGTTTGTGCGCACCATGAAACTTCAATGCAAGTAGAGGTAATGAAAGAGGACTTTGCAACGAAATTGTCTGCCGTGTTTAGCTTGTGTTGAATACCATCGTCAATGGCCGCCACCAGCAACTTAATTCCACGTCAGAATCTTTATTTTTTCCTTCCTCCTTGCGGTATTTCAATTAGTGGCCCATGTGAGAATCTCTTTTTTCTATACCAGATTTGATTTGAAGAGAAAAAACAGGGTGCTAAAAGAATATTATCTCTTTACGATAATATTTAAATCCTTTATGATAATATTTAAATCCTTCTACCCATAACCTACGCGTAAAGTATTTACATATTCAACAGGAACGTTTAAGTATTTGTTACTTCAGGGTCAAAAGGATCAATGGTCAGTAAAGTATTTGTTACTCCAGTTTGAAACTTTAAAGAATCAATGGTCTTTTAAGTATTGGTTATTTCAGTTGGATGGTACTAAGAGTTAGAACAATGGAAAACTGCTTTTAATAATCTTATCAAATTTTCTTATACAAAGGTAGTAGTCTGTTCTGAATCCTTTGTGTGCCCTAAACTAGTACAAATTCCGAGTGACCCCGTGGTGGCTCCTTCATACTAGATCAACAACGTATTGGAATAGATATGTTGGAAGCAGTCCTTATGATTTAAACCCTGTCTTTGTTATTTACTAAAAAAAAATAGTATGGTTGTAACCAACTCCTTATATATCTTAAAAAAACAAAAAACAAAAAAAATGCGTGGTCCTTACATTATATCTTAAAAAAATGCTAGTTCAATTACAATGAATTGAAATAAACTGGTTGAAAACAACCCTATAATATAAATCCTGTGCACTTATAAATTACTAAAAAAAAAAATATGTATCTTTGAAAAACAAAAAAATCGGGTGGTTCTTACATTATACTTAGGAGGTGATATTTTCCTCTCTGTCCCGCTTTGACATGATATTTTCTTGTTTGCCCCTCCAGGTCACTTAGACAACACTTGGGCCCTGCAGCCATGCCAAGGACTTGTAAAAGTCGTGATAGTGTTCAAAAGTTCTAGGATGGACTGGACTTTCACTATCTTTCCCGTTTTCCATATCCGTTATCACACATGAAACGCATTTTTTTAGATCAATGTTTATAATTTCAACTTTTTTTCATCGTATTCACACTTCGAATTAAAACCATTATCTAAAATAATATTATCCTACTATGAATTGGTAGACATGTTTGTTGAAGTACTAACAATTCATTATTTTTATGTATTGTATTTTATATTAACAAATATAAATAAATCAAATCACAATTCAATGTATCCACTTCTTTACCTTAACAAAGGTGAAACTTTAATGTCAATCTTATGTCCATTTTTTTTTTATAATTTAAAATTAAATATATAATACCATATTTTTTTTATTTTATAAAGACCTAAATGAAAAATGTCTTCAATAATTGGTTGCTTTCCTATTACCTCCTATAAAATATCTTTGCCTATATCTTTATTCTATTAAAAGACAGAATTGATATATTAAAAATTAAAGACATATATACGCAAAAGAGGTCAACATATTAAACAAATCAAACAAAAACATGTTCCGACCATGAAAGAAGCGGAACAGATGTAAAGGTTTCTACGACTTATCCACCGATATATATATATTTCTTTCTTTCGAAGAATAATTAGCTCATATGTGTTGCCTCTTGAGTCAAATTCGATAAATTTGAAAATATTTGGAATGGTATGATTTCCACGTAGTATGCTCTACTCCTCCTGGTTGAAGGTCTCCATCTTCGTTAAGAGGCTTCAAATTAACAGATGTCTTCCCTCCAGAAGACCGCCTCCTGCACCTCCGAGACGCCAACTCAGTCGTCAATTCAAAGTCGATCTCTCTTTCGCAACCATCGGCCACGGCGAGTATTATAAAGCGAAAGGTTGACACAGTGATATTCAACAAACCATGTGTCCGTCTGAAGACCGTCCAATCTTTCACGAAAGTATTGGGAAGCTTCTGGGAAGTTTAACGAGCTGACAGAAGGAAAGTCTCTGCAATATTTCTCACAAAACAGCTTTGGGAAGAGAATGAGTACCTCCTCTGACTAGAAGCGTTCGCTTGTCGGCGACTGCGACTTGCTCTTCCACATCACTGTCAAGTGATTTGTTATCTTTCTCCATATTCTCCATGATTTTCGTGGGCAATGACTGAATCTATATAAGACGAAGAAGCCTGGAAAAGAGCGAGATCGAAATTTTTTAAAAAATATGAAAAATAAAAATATTAACATTAAAAAAATATGAAAAAAGTTTTTCAAACATTGAACTATCTAGATATTTATATTATTATACTAGATATAAATTTCATATATGAAGTTAACAAAGCAGTTTTTAGCATGGACAAGCATTAAGATCATAGATCATGTGGGATAATTTTTATGGAGGATATTGTTTATTTAATATGTTTTTATTCAATTAGATTTTTTGTTCAGTGGAGCATGATGTATAATTTTACACCTTGTCATTTTTTAACCTTAAATTTTCTTTTTATAAAAAATGTATATTATTGGGTTTGTTGGAATTTTTATATAGTATTTGATGAAATTATGGTTTGAAGTAAAGTTGTCATAAATAGATTAGATGATGGAATGAAACTCCTAAATATTTTGTTTTGATCAATGGATAATTTGAGATAATTTGAGTCATCTCATGTAACTAAAAGGTAAAATCAAAGGTGTTCATGTTATACAAATGGTCCCTTTAAATATTATATATTGTTAAGAAGACTTTTGTGTTAGGTCATGCTTCAATTATTTAAGTGTATTTTTTATCAATAACTTTATTTGTTTTGATAAAACTATTAGAGAATTTATTAGTATATAATAATAATAATAATAATAATAATAAACATTGCATTTGATTTGCAATAGATTGTACAAGAATTTTAGGATTAAGTGATGAAAATGAATTCATAAAATTAAAAACATGAAAATTTGATATTAAAGATTAACGATAAATAAAGTATAACACAAAAAGCTTCTAAAATAGGGTTACATTATCTTTTGTGCATCGCTCCATATTTGGGATTGAAATAAACTTTAGAGATATTTTTATAACACTAGTAAGAGTGTTATAACTGATTTGATCTCAAAATACATCATCTAGACCAAAAACTTAGTAAACAACAATCAAGACTAGTGAATAGTATTTTAGGTATAAGCCAACCAAATCAAGTCCAAATTAAATAACTATATTTTTATATGTAGGAACCAACATACTATGTATGATATATTTTTTTTTGTCAAAATACAATTGTTTGACAAGTAAAAATAATAAAATTAATATTGTTTTAAGTCCTATCTCCTAATATATCTAAGTAAGAAAAAATCTACAATAGAGGTTTTCTACATCATTATTCACATATTGATCAAATGTTAACTTAGAATTCATCCATTTGCATATTCAGTAGGACAAAAACTAACATAAGAAACAAGTTTACCATGAGTGGGTTTATTTGACATTTCTAAGGTGACCAAAGATTAAATTATATAAGTACCAAGAATAATATATAGGGAAGAAGCATGAAGTATTATGTATATTAATCACACTATTAAGAAACTCAAGAAACAAGAAATATTAATTGGAATCCTATATTTAGAAGTGAAAGATACTAAATGATGCCTATTGGGGTGTGAAAGTGCAAAAATGCATACATCGTAACAAATAGATAGGTAAAACAAATTTTGAAAGGAAAACACAATGCAAATACATGAAATAAAGAGACCAAATGACAATGGAATCCAGTTATATTAATCTTGCATTGATTTCTTCAAAATGTGTTACATAGTACCCTCTTCAAGAATTTTACCAATGATACAATTTACAATAATAATATTGTGCATGCTAAATGCTTTTAGTGCCCACAACAATTCTTAGAGAGTGGGTTTTCAGCAACTACCACATGAGGGTTGAATTCGAGAGTCTTTTGCACTGTTTGATCTTGTATCCTGTATACAAATAAATAAACATGAGATCATTAGCATTCATGGGGCCCACTCAGATTGGACCCATATTGATCACAAGATAAAACAAAACAAACAAAACTAAAAGGGGTTGCATGAGAGGAAAAGAAATATCTATGCTAATGCATCAAATGATATGCATAAATGAAATGATATAATGATGAAATGAGCATGCAAGATGTAATATAAGCTAAGATACATACAAAAATATAGAAATCGATTACCTAAATAGAGTTGTCTCAGGGTAGAATGATCGAATCGATCACTTGATTAGGATCATCTCAGGGTGAGATGGTCATTGTCTATGAATCATCTCAAGATGATATGGTTGTTGTCTTAGACCTGCCACTTTTGTGAAACTAGTCTAGGTAGCATTGGGGTGATTCAATGGTGGTTTTATCAATGAATTTCTTATAGGTGAGAACGTGAGCTTGTTGATTCTAATGATTTGGAATAATGGAGTTAATCACATAATGAGATGGAAGGTAGCCTCGAATCTTGAGTAGTAATCAGATAACATAATTATAGCAAGGAAGCATGACAAGGAAATTCAATAGCACTTTATGGAGGTAAGCACTTAAAAATCAAACCCTTTTTCAAAAGGAAAAATCTCTATTTTATAGACCTCTCGACATGCAGTCGAAGAGGGACAAGTGGTAGTGCATGGGTTCCTAGTTACCTAATTGCATCAAATTGTAGGTGGCAGAGGAATATCCATTACCTATAGGGTGCCTAGTGTTGGTAAAAAATCCATCGCCACACTGATAGAAGTCAGTTATTATTATTATTTTTTAAAATTTTATGCACATGTGGCCATCTTAGGTCAATATGATCATGACTTTCAGATCATCTCAGGTCGATATGATCATGCTTCCCATGGATAAAATATGTCTTTTACTAGGAAAAGACATCAAATGGCCCTGAAGCTACCCTAGATGGGTTAGACAAGTTAGAATAATATATTTTGGAGAGTCTCCTTGTGATTAGATATTTTAGGTATCTATAGATACCTCTTTTTGGGATGCTTTGTGCCTAAGAACAATGTGGAGCAAAAATAAATGACCTAAAATGGTTGAATTGATGATGGATGATGTTAATTGAAAAATTCAATGTGATATACCCCAATCATAAAAAGGGGTGCACATATAATTATTACTTCCAACATATTGATGATTTTGATTTGATTTTTGGTATTCTTTTAGCCAAGGATAAATACTATGTAGGTATACCAAATAAATAGGTAATAGAATTTTTAGCCTATTTTTTTCTTTAAATTTGTTTTTGGTTGTTATCTGCCCCAACAAAAGGGTACATGATTGTCTTTGGCAATGATTCTTGAATGAACACAACTTTTAATTTTGAGTATTTTATTTATGACTTGATTTTGACATGATTTTTGTAGTTATTGACTACCTCCTCAAGCAATGAGTTGATAGAGGAGATGAAAAATGATGAAAGTGATGAGTCTCTTGACCAAGATAACCTAATTTGGGTTTGATCGGGTTAATGCGATGTTAAAGGGCTTTTAAACTCTATGACAAGCTTGATTTTGACCCATTGTGACTTTTTGTAATTTTTATGGACTTTACGAGTGTTAGGATGATGTTTTATTTTTTTATATAATTTTGGTCAAAACCACGATCATCTCACCCTAAGAAGATGATATTTTGTGCCATGCGTCCATATTTGATGGTTGCATTTTTACAAAACTATAAATAGAAAACAAGGATTTTTTGATGTTATTTTTGTTGTTAGCAACAAGAGAAGAGATAAACAGTGAGGAGGGAAGTGATTTTATGATGTGAAGTATTACCAAAAAATATATCAACCATATGATGGACCCACATGAGGCTTCTTTGAGTGGAGGAGACCGAGCGAGGAGGGTAAGTACCTTGTTTTCATTATTCTATTGATTCTAAGGATAAAATGAACCTCATTAATTAAAAAATAAAATGTTAAGGAACATCACATTAATTTTTAATGTAATGAACCTAACCTAGGTTAGCTTAGATTAGAGGTTGTGTCCTTTTGTCTTTACGTATTTGATGTTGCATTTAATTTTTAATGTGTATGCATGTACTTTTTATTTTTTAAAATTGGGGGTCGTCTCAACGTGAGATGGTTCCTTCTTTTGTAGTTTATGATTATTGGTTCAACAGTCAAAATGTTTTGACCGTGATGATGACCATATCGATCTAATACAACTATACCTAGGGGTCATTTTGATCTGAGACACCCTCACTCAAGGGCCATCTTAGAGTGAAATGACCTCTTGGAATTAGGATTTTGTTTTTTCCTTGGTGTATTTTTATTGTTTTTATATTTTTTTTGCATGTGTAGATTGATTTTGAAAGTTGCAATTTTATTTTTAGCTTCTTAGAGCCCAAAATAGGTTTACCTGGATCTTTAGGAGAGCATGAAATACTCTCTTTAATGATTATTGGGAGTGGCTTAAGGCCCTTGGCCTTATGCATGTGACTAGATTGGAGTTAGTATATGTGGATCAGGCCTATTTGATGATATTGATAAACCTATGGGACAATTAGATAAACACATTCTACCTCTCAATTGGTGATATGACCATCACTCTAGAGGATGTCTCTAGGATTCTTCGTATTCTGGTAGAGGGAGATCCTATTTTGTTGTTACCTACTAGTCAGCATGTGAGAGTACTATAGTGAGTATACCATGAGCACTAGCAGAATGTAAAGCATTATCTAGAAAGTAGTGGGGTGAGGGTGGAGGAGGGCTATGATGCATAACTCCTGACTTGTAGGTATGTAGTGCTTATGTCACTCATATCTAAATTTTTTATTGCCTAATTGTTTTAGTGTGAGGTTACCATGGAACCTCCTTGACATTATTTAGGATTTGGTGAAGTGCATAGTGCAATAGCCATAGACTTTGGCTTAGGGGACTACCATACTGTTATAACTATATGATGAATTCTTTGAGATCAAGTATCGTGGCCAACTTGGGATAGGGTGCAGCTTCCTATTGTAGATATAGGGTTGAGAGTATATTCATATGGATAGATCTAATGGGCTACCCTAGGTGATGCAATAGTAGATGATGGATAGGAAGATAGGATATGCCATCCTATGGATATGGGATGAGGAGTGAGGCTGAAGTCACCCCTAGTCAGGTATGATTGATCATTATATTAACTCTTTGGTGAGGTTGAGGCTGGAGCATGTGGTATGATGGTCATGGAGGGACTATCCACCTTGGGTAGAGGTAGATCAGTAGCTAAGATGAGTGAGATGTAGTCGATGGTTGATCGGTCATCATGGTAGTGAGGGTGAGTACCTCCAATACTCCTACATGACCTATCAGCTTTGCTAGGACATACCAGATGATTTGATCATTTATAGGTGGTGGATAAATGAGATAGAGATAGCTTCTCTCCAATTTGATCCATTAGAGGATGAGGTAAATGAGTCCTTAGTTGATCCTACTATAGAGGATGCAAGGACTACTCTTGAATATAATGCCTAGTGGGTGACTTGGTTGTGGTAGGGAGGTAGAGTAGGTAGGGCAGTGGATTATTCACAATAGTGAGTGCATCATCATACTAAGGAGGAGTGGGCTATGACCTTAGAGAGTGGTGTGAAGGAGGAGGAGGGTAAGGATTAGGAGGAATCTAAGGAGGAGGATCCTCAAGAGCAGAATACCACACTTAGGGAGAAAATCTACGTTCTCTAGGGATAGTTGATTGATAGGAATACAATGTAGGAATTAGCACAAAGGTAGTTGGCCAATGAGAGGTAGATATGGTGGGGTTTCAGTGAGGAGAGGGACATCCTTAAGGATCAAGTTGAGAGCCTGAAGGATGAGGGTAGGAGCTTGACGATAGAGTGAGATGCTTTGTAGGTTTAGGTTTCTAGAGTCACAGTAGAGCGAGATGCTCTATATATGTGACTAATAGATGTTACAATAGAGAATGATGCACTGCAACTATAGTTGAAAAGGATGGTATTTGGATAGGGTTCATGTGGACAAGCCATAGGATATGTGGCTAGGCTTCAAGCTTAGGAGATAGATCTGTAGGAAATATTATCTCGTTAAATGTATTATTGATGTTTAGACCGAGACTACATCTCTCTTTTAGAGGATGGGGTAGAGTGATTAGGTGGTAGGCTACCATATTGAGATTCAGTTAAGCCATCACAGTAGATTCAATACATCGAGTTTGGATAGTTATTAGTGAGACCATAGGTTCCTAGGTTCTCAAACACTCTATAGATGTCAAGTGCCAGTGGTGCAAGGTAGCCTCATCAAGATGAGGTTGAGGGTAGTGGTGAGACTAGCAGAGCAAGGCCAAAATTATTTTTATATGTATGTTTCTCTTTTTGAGTGTGAGGTCTGAGGACCCACTCCATTGTAGCCTATGGGTATTTTTATACCATGATGTACTTTCCATGATATATATATATATATATATATATATATGATCATGTCAATTATGTGTTATCATGGTGTTTACTACTTATGTCTTTTCATGTATGGATATGTTTATGGATACCATGATGTATGCTAGATGTATGCCTAGATATTGTAGTATGATTATGCATGTATGTTAAAGCTAGGATGTGTGCATGGAACTATGTATGTATATGATGCATTAGTGACATGATGATATAAAATATGATGTGTATGTTGATGTGGTAAAACAAAATAAATGAATCTAAGATACCAATAAACTAAGTGTGAGCACCACAAAATATTTAACCTTTTCATAAAAGTCGCACATTTGAATATGAACTAGATGAAATATAATGTAATGTAATGGATGTGAATGATGGATGTGACACATTTGAGATAGTGAGATGTTAGAATAAAACAAAAAGGTTTTTCATGAGACTCAAAAATCCTATTTGAAAAATAAAAAGTTGTATAATAACTATACATAACTCTAAAAGTTAACAATTTGCTAGGAATATCAAGATATTCAATATCATTGTGTGTGTATAATGAGGTTTATTAATTTGATGTATAAGACTAGTCCATTTCCAAACATGTGTTTATAGCCCATTGTTGTAATGGGTATCACCCTATGATCATCATTATTTCAATTTCACACATGGTTGGACTAGACTACTAGGCAATACAAGCCACCAAAAGCTAGCTCATTTGCAAGTTGACATTGGTTTGTACAAAAGAAGGTCACTAATATGACAAAAATATCACCATGTGTAAGGCTACTCTATTTCTAGGCTGAAGTCTATAGCCCATTGCTAGTGATGGAGATTGCTCCATGGATTTTAAAAATTGATAATTATATGGATTCAATATTATTACCCCCTTATTTTTTTTTTACTTTGTTTTAGGGGGGATACTTGCTCATTTTGTTGAAGATCAAGAGAATTTGTTTTTGAGGGATACTTGCTTATTTTTTATTGGAGAAAGGTATTTTATTGCTTTGGGTAGGGGAGAGCTTGTCCTTTTGTCAATTATTAGCATTCTAGACCATGCACATAATAAGATGAGTAAGGGAAACCTTTCACTTAAGGGACAAGAACTACGTTGTAGTCTCATATTTCCTTGTGCAAACTAATATTTAAGATATGAAATTGTGTTGGGATTTTGAGATATGCAAGGTACAATAAAAGCAAGACCCTACCTTCAAAAAATCAAGATATCTTTCTACAAAATCTAAAAAGGAAACTAGGAATGACTAAATAACCGAAAGGTCCTATTGAACACCCTATAACAACTTATTGGGTTAGGGGAAATACACAAACACCTAGGATGGAGAATATGGATGGAAATGCTTTGTTGGATGTGCATGATTTCCTTATGAACTTTTAAAAACTAAGAGGTGTGCATAAAATAGTTATTGATCATCTAAACATCATTGTTGATGATCATTCGGTATCCGCCCTATATCACGAGGATTGCTTTATAATCAAAATATCACAAGAAAATGTTCGATTAAGACTCATGATAGTCATACAAGCATGGTCCTCTATAGAATGCAAATAATGAAAATGATTATGTGGTGTGTGTAATTCATTAATGAGCTTTCAAATATTAAGGAGTGTGCATAAAATAGTCAATGGTTGTATGAACATCATTGTTGATGGTCATTTGGTATCTATCCTATCTTATGAAGATCCCTTAATGGCTAGAAGACCACAATGATAAGAATAAGTTATGATAAGATGCAGGACAAAGTTATGTTAATGCAATGATTGATATGCGTAAAGCAATTAACCACTGAAATCTAGTGATGTGTAATGCATGATGATGTAGGCATTGCAATGTATTTGTGAGTTTTTATTTTTGAATTGCTTTTGTTGTTTTTGTTATTGTATTATTTTAGATTTTTTTGTGCATTGTGTGTTATGCATGAAATACCCATAGGTGGAGAATATTGAGAGGTTCAGGTTCCTCAATACCTTCAAGTGAAGCTAACCGATAAGTGCCCGGGCCTAATTTATGCATGATTAAGAACAAGCCTAACTAGTTTGTGGTAAATTTGTCATTAAAATGGCTATGTAGATTGGAGTTCTATTGATTCTCTTTGAGTACATGATCTCCAACCTAGAATTCCCTAGGATGAACCCTTGTATCATAGGATTTCTTAATACAATCCTAATAAACATACAAATGTTCAAGAGCGTTAACACGTCACTCATCAAAAAGTATAATTTGATTAGGGTGAGCTCGTCGTATAGCATCATCATCAATGAATTCCTATAATGATATATGTAGCAAGGAAATTTTGATGTCTAAGGGTATAATGGCCTTCACACCATATACTAGTGAGAATGACATGGCTCATGTTGGCATCTAAACACTCGTTCGATAGGCCCACAAAGCTAGAGGTAGTTGAAGATGCCAATCCTTGTGATGATTGTTGATTATTTTTTTCAGGATTGTGATAATCATTTTATTCGATGCCTTAGCTTACTCATTAGCTTATGGATAATAAGGAGTTGAAAAGTTGTGTTGTATGTGATACTTTGTGCACAAATCTCTAACATCCTTATTATTAAATAATGGTCCATTATTAGAGATGATTTTGGATGGAATACCAAAATGACATATGATATTATGCAATAGGAACTCCACAATGCGGGCTCCTATCATAATGGTAAGTGGGATTGCTTCAACCCACTTTGTGAAATACTTTGTGGTTGTTAAAATGAATGTGTGTTGACTAGAAAATGGGGGGATATTTTTCCAATTAGATCAAATTCCCATTGAGAAAAAGACCACAACAAGTGGATGGGTTGTAGTGCTTATGAAGGTACGTGTGATAAGTTAGCATGATGCTGACACTTGATGCACCTTTTGACATAAGTGCAATAGTATTACTCCATAGTAGGCTCGTAGTATCCCATTTGAAGAATATGCTTTATGATGGCCATACCACTAAAATGACCACCACATGTATCATTGTGAGCTTGCAAAATGGCCCAAGTAGATTCTTGGGGCTCTAGACATCGAAGAAGAATACCATCATAACCTCGATGGTACAATATGTCCCCTATCAAGACATATTTAGTCACTTTTGTGTTTGAATGTTTGTTTGGTGGTATGTGACAAGCCCATAGGAGGGGTACCAAGCTTCACACAATATTTTATCTGGGAGAACCAGTATTGATATTGCTCATCTTGTGCTAAATGGACTTTGTGCTCCTCTCTATAATCATTTCATGCAAATGTAGATTGAGAGAGAATATTAAGATATATGGTTGTGACATTATCATAAGGAACTTGTAGGATCAAGGATCCCCAAGAAGCAAGTTGCAAGAAATATTGAATTTTAGAGAACCAATCATGGTAGGGTTCAATTTGGACCATGTTTATGCTTTGCTCTATCATGGCAGTATCTCATGGTATCGTGGATTGTGAGAGTGTTTTGAAATGAAGAGTGGTGATATCTTCTAATGGGTTCTGTAGAATTAGGTATCCTAAGGAAGTCATTCTATCCATAAAATAATTTGAATAATGAGGGATTGCCTTGATGTCATACCATTCAAACTTTACAAGCAATTTACATTGGTAGATTTCTTTAACTTGATTAACGATGAGCAAAGAGTCACCAAATATTTTGATTTGCTTGATATTCATGGTGATAGCTATTTGAAGACCCAAGATAAGGGATTCATATTCAATATTATTATTGGTACATGGGAAATCAAGTTTTAATGAAAGGGTAATAGGATCCCCTTGCAGTGTGAAAAACATGATTCCTACACCACCCCTTGCTCACACTTAGAACCATCAAAGAATAATGTGATATCAACTTTTGGTTCTTGTTCTTTTGGTTTGTCTAAGTTAGATACTATGAAGATAACATCATCTGGTAGCTCAATTGTCATAGGCCTATCATCTTGGAGAGGCACCTCTACTAGTTGGTTTATGATGACCTAACCTTTGATGGATTTTTTTCCAATGAATTCTAGGTCAAATTCCATTAAGAGCATGATCCACTTTGCAATGTAACTATTATGATAAGTACGACTCATCATATACCGTAAAGGGTTCTCTTTAGAGATGACATAGGTCATTTGATTTATCATGTAGTGATAGAGTTTCTTGGTGGTGAAAACCATTGCTAAGAAGAGTTTCTCCACATAGGTGTATTTGATATCATATGAGACCAAGGTGTGACTGATATAGTATATGGCCTAATCCTTACCTCGTTCCTTTGGGCCAACATTGTCCCTAAGGTAAAGTTAGTGGTCAAGATGTATAATAAAAATGGTGCACCAGGTTTCAGAGAGGACAATACCAATGTAGAATCCAAGTATTGTTTAATATATGCAAAGACCTCTTGGTAATCTTTATTCCAATGAAAAGTTACCCCTTTTGTAGAAGATGATTGAAAGGTTGGCATTCATATCTTCCCCTGTAAGTTATAAAACTTCTTAATATTAGTGTGAGGAGACATGTGTATGATCACTTATACCTTTTATGGGTCAAATTCGATGCCTTGTTTTGAAATGATGAAGCCTAAGAGTTTTCTAGATGTGACTCTAAAGACACAATTCTTGGAATTCAATTGAACATTATGCTCGAGAAGGTGATCAAATATTTTCTTTAAAACATTGATATGGTCTTGATGTAATAGATATTTAGCTCCAATATCATTGGCATAATCTTATAAAAGCTTATGTATGTAGTCATGGAAGGTATACATCATTACCCGCTAGTAGGTAGTGCCAAAGTTATTCAATCCAAAGGGCATGACCTTGTAACAAAAGGTCCCCCAAGGCGTAGTGAAGATTGTTTTAGCCTAATCCTTTGGATTAACTCATATTTGATTGTATCCAGAGAAGCCATCCATGAGAGAGAGCATTTCATGGCCTATAACCATGTCTACTATTGTATCAATGTTCGTTAACAAAAATTCATCCTTAGGGCTTGCTTTATTGAGATCATGAAAATCGGTGCATATGCACACCTTCCCATTTGGTTTCTTGATAGGAACCATGTTGGCAACTCAGTCGGGGTAGTCAATGGGTTGGATGAATCCTACATCCAAAAATTTTTATAATTCATATTTAATCATGAGAGAAATTGTTGGATGCATCTTTCGGAGTTTTTGCTTTATTGGTTTAATTATTGGATTTAACATTAAATTATGAACCACTAGATTCGGGTCCAAACTAGGCATCTCCTTGTAGGACCAAGTAAAATTTTTTTTATACTTCTTTAGAAGAGAGAAGAATGTTGCACGTTCTTTGGTTGAAAGACATTTCTCCAATTTGAGGATCTAGGAATTTTTGAGATCATCACTGATGTTGATGTCAACCGTCTCTTCTATTAACATATGTGATCCCTCTTACAATTTATGAGTAGGGTCAAGTGAATTCCATCATCTGGATTGAGTTAGATACATTGTTAGTCTCAATATTAGTTTGTAAGACATCTAAATAAGGATGCGATAAGAGATGGAATGGTTGCAACATGTCCTCAACAGGGAGAAACTTAGATGACGATGGTTAAAGGGTAGTGTGATCAAAATGAATAGCCTCAATATTGAGGGATGATGATTTGAAAGGATCAATGGGATAATGGAGTGGAGTGGTGAGATCAATGGAGATCATATTGATGGTTGGCAGATAATCTCCATACTGTGGGAATATACGATTGAAAATGGGTGGACACAAATTTTTAGGAGGTGGTTGAGGTAGAATTGGCATGATGGTAGGTGCCCTATATGGAGCACAAGAAATAGTATCCTTAGGTGGGAGAATTTTATGCCAGAGGGGGAGCGGTAACCTCAAAAAGAGATGAAGATAGAATTCATCTAAATCATTGAGAGGCTCAATAGGGGTAAATTCATATTTTGAGCTAAAAGAGGTGATGGAAGTGATCTCCCAACCATATTTTTATCCCTAGTCATGCTCAAGCCCCTAATCATCTCCTAAATCATAATCATATTTTGACTCATGATCTGACTTGTCAAAGTCAACAATAGATAAAGTAGTAATGTGTAAGTGATCGCTAAGCAGGTGAGTATTACCAAGATTAGTATACTCATTACCATCAATGTCTCCCTTGAATCCTAAGTTAAGATATTATAGGAAATCAGCAAGGAGCTCATCAGGTAAGCAAATATGATATCCCAAACTTGCTTTATTTATGGGAAGTTGATAGTGCGGTTCTACAAGTATCTAATGATCCTGTTTATATCATCCTAATTCATTTTCATGATAATGGAATTAATGTAAATATCACATAGCAAAGGATGGATTTGACATGTAATCGATGTTAGCTTGAAACAACTCCATCTATTCAAGTTGTAAAGGTATATTTGTACCGATATCAATGCCACCATAGATGAAATTGGTTTACCTTGGATAAGATCCAAGGGGGACAATGGTTCGTATGGGTAACAATATGTTGTGAGGGTGACCAAAATTCCTAATTGACTCTATACGAGGGGTGAATGTAACATTGTGTACTATGTATTCATCCAAACTTATGTTAGTCATATGAATGTTGATCTGCAAGGAAGGAGAAGATGAGGATGGAGATAAAGATGTGGATAATGATGGTTTTTCTTCTATGGGAGTGATATGAGGAGGTGTTGTTGAAATGGTAGAGATTAAAGGTATAGAAGGAAGAGTTGGAGATGGATAGTTGTAAACTGATGATGGTGGAGGTGAAGTTGATTATATGGGCATTCTCTAGATTTCTTGTAGGAACATCAAATTAATGAGAAGAGGTCATCAAAGGAGCTGATGAGAGTGGTTTCAATGATGATGAGGGATATTATAATGAAGGTTGCAATGATGATAAGGGTTGTGACGATGAGGATGGTTGGGATGATAAATGTATGGAAGACCTTTGTTGAATATGTGAATAAGTGGTGGTATGATTAGGTTGGATATCCAAATGAGTTGATGGTAATGTGTACTCATAAGGATATGATATCAAGTTGTAGAATTGAAATGATTCCAATTCTACAAGGATGTAATGCACTTGACCTTCATGTACATACTTTATGCTTTGGTAGATAATTGAAGGTATACACTTCATATCCCATATCTATAGTCAAAAAAGCAATAAGTTATACTACATGACCCCTTCTATAATATGAAATACTATGTGAATGGTTTTGTGTCCAAGTCAAATAGGAAATACTACCATCCAATTGTGGAACATAGTGCATCACTAAAGGCTTGGAGGATGAATGTGAATGTTGCGATATGTGAAGGTATAATATTAATATGCACAAGGGTGGTTGAGGTGATAATGTTGATTGATGAGCCAACATCAATAAAGACTCGTTTGTAGGGGATTTTTTTCATACTAGCTACAATGTGCAATGGAGGATTGAGTATTATAGTAGGGATTTTCTTGGTGTCATGATCATGAAAATTTATTACAAGCTCACTGTAACTTTGAACGTGCCCCACAAAATTAGAGGAGGTGTTGAGGTCTTGTGTAGGTAAGTCAATTGATTTTAGGATCTCCATAAAGTATTCCCAATGTAGCATTGATTATTGGATTATCCCATAGATGGAGAGCATTGTTGATGCAAATTTTAGACTTTGGGTAAGTCTCCTTAAATTTAGCACCGGTCGATGTGGGGTACGTATGCTTAGGTTTTGGTGTGAAGGTGCTTACAATGTGGAAGGGACACTCGAAGGGTCTAGGATTGGTGTGGGTTGGCTTGGGTAACATCTAATTCATATCATTATGTTGATCATCCCCACAAATCCTTGATTGGGTGGGGTATTTTGCTCCTGATTGACCTACTTGTATTTTTGGTGCAGGTGTTGTATTCATTCCTCATTGGGATAAGAGGTCTTGATAAAATCCTATGTTTTTATTGTTTTAAGTAAAAATGTTATCAGTCTAAATATCCTATTTCTTGATCATATACTTCACTATATTTTTGAAGGCATAACATTATTGGATGTCATGTCCCTTTTATCGATGGTAGATGTAAAATTAATCCTCCATATAAGATTTTATTTTAGGATGATTATATTCCATTTGTCATATATCAAGGAGTTTAATTGCTTGCACCACTTATAAGTGATTGAATATTGAAGCCAAATACTCTGGAAATAGCATATATTGGCAATGCAATCAACATTGTTGATTTTGCAATTTTTGTTACAGTTGTTGCATTTATTGTGAATGATACTATGTGGGTGGAGGTTGCAGCTGATAGTTGGGTTGCAAAAGTAGAGTTTGATTTGATTGCATGAGTACACTCAAAACAACCTAACTAATTGGAGATGCTTTTGGTTGCATTTGATTAACCTTTGCATTCTTATTTGGCCATTCCTTTTTTTAGAGTTTAATATCTCCTTATTGTACCTTTATGTCCTCAATGACTTTGGACTAGGCTAGAGCCTCCTTGAAATTTTTTTATTGTTGGAGTTGTAATAAAATATATATATCAATTTCGAGCAACTCCTTGTGAACATCCAAGTAAGTTCTATAATGGGTAAGGTGAAGGGTAATTTTGACATAATCGTTCTCCACCTGTTCACATATTTCATGATTGGCTCATCATAAAATTGATGAAGGCTAGACAAGTTTGTCATGTTTACCTTTTTCCTCATGCTAAAGGTAATCATTCTAGAAATGCATCTGCTAATTTCTCAAAGGTGTATATGCTATGGTGTGGTAGATAATTAAACCACTTCATAGCACTCCTAGACAATGTTTTAAGGAATGTCCTTAACATCAAGGAGTCATTATATTGAATATGAAAGCACATATTGATGAAGCTTGTCACATGCTCTTTAGTTTCTTAATCACCTTTGAATTTTTTGATTTTAGGTATGTCAAAATGCTTAGGGTAGGGTGGCAATAGAACTGATGGATGTAGAGGCTAGTTGGTAAGTTGTCGTAGGGTAGGTTTCTGGTAAACTACAACTATGGTTTGCTCCTCTAACAAGTTGAGGTACTCTATCAATCGTTTATAAGCTTTGGGTGAGATGATGGCATTGACTCACCTTTGGATTTAATTAATTTGAATATTTTGGTATGGATGAAGTGATTGATGAGTGTTATTAACATGCATATCACCATAAGTCTCCTCAAGATACATGTTAATTTGGTTTTGATACTCAAGTTGTTATTCCTCTTAGTCTTTAGGGTCTTGTTGATAAGGGTTTGCTTGATAGTATTCTAGAGAATGAGATTGACATTAATGAATGGGTGGTGGTCTAGGCTATTTATGATGAGTTGCATTTGGGCATGGGTGAGGTGGAAGGCTCAAATTTGGATATGGTGGAAGGTTTTGATGTTGTGCTTGGTGTCCTAATTTTTTTTGGATCGGTTTCCTTTGATGGGTAAGCATGGGCAACCTTTGATGCATCTCCTATTGCAATCGATGATATAGGGTTGTCCTAGGAATATAATTTTGGTTTGATAGGTCAGTGGTGTGTGGCCAATCCATATGTTTGTGAGTGGCATGAACAGATGTGTGTTGGGCCTCACCCCTAGAGAGATAAATAACTTACTTTTTGGGGTCATCAGAGGCTGCATTGACTTGATACACCTATCGAAAGATGGATTTCATATAATTAGATGGTGCTAAAGCACACCATCCTTGACCATACTACATATTATAAGGCATAGTGGAAGTATGAAAATCACCATCCTTGGGCCCATGAGTTGTCATGAAAAATGTGTGATTCGATGTGGTATCATCGTTATTACATTGAGCAACGTATGTGTTCCAATGACCATACTTATGGCTCATCTAGGGATGATCAGGTAGGGTAGCATAGATGTCCCTATCTAGTTGCTATATGTAATACTATTTTGATCCATGGGATTCACATGTTAGGTTAGTATATGAATGCATGATAAGGGTCTCATAGATGTTTCAACATGGTTATAATTACCCCTATAAAAGGTGTACAAGGTATCTTGATCAAGATAATCCATATATCGATCAAAATTAGTATCCATAGGTGAATTGTAGATTCCTGGTGTATTTAAGTTAGTGGGATGATGGATCCCCTTTTAATTTGAATGATCACATCACCACTTAGGAATGTTAAGATCCTATGGCTTAATTCGAAGAGGATCCATGGTTCTAGGTGATGGATTGGCAATGTGAGCTCATGAATGATTATAAATACATATTATAGGAAAATTATGCATAAATAACCATGAAAATACCCTTAAGCACCTTATAATATATGCAAACAAAGAAAAGAAACAAACAAGAAAACACTTTATTTTTTATTTTGATTTTGAAAATTTAATCTATTTGTTTTAATTTATTTATTTTGGTTTGGTTTTGTGTGTTTTTGTTTTTTATATCCTCTACCTCTATAAGAATATGGAAAATGAAGACAACACTATCAAAGGGTAGTTTGTGTACATCCTCTATCGAGGAATGCAACACAAACAATAAAAAATGACTTCCTAGGATGTTGGATATGGCATATGGGTATCCTAAGGAAATAAAATACCTCCAAAAGAGGTTGCACTATATATTACCTTGTTACAAACCCATTTGGACTTTTACTTCACCCTCGTGTGATATTGGACATGAACAATAGCTATGATTCCACATATTATTAAGCCCTAGGATTTGGAGAGCATCTAACATTTCTAATTTGGGCATACCCAAAAGTAGAGGACTTACTGGTGATGAAGTCCAGAAAGCCACTCACTTGGGGCTACTATGGTTGCTATGGGACCAATCCACAGTGGGAGATGAATACCCACATCGCATGATATTTTTCAGTCTTTGGTGATGAAATCCAACTAAATAACCTTATATTGGCTTCTGTGTGTATGGAAGTTCATTTTAATTTATACAAAAGTTAAATCAAAGAGAATACGATGGTATTTCACTAAATGTAAAAACTTACATTTGATAGTAAGAAAAACATACATGATATTCAATCTTTACATAGGTAATCAAGCAAGTAAACTAAAAAAAATAGATAAATGCCAACTGATATAGAGATAGCCATGAGCAGAGGTCGTTTGAACTTGATATGGCCATAGACAAAGGTAATATGAACCTGAGAAAACCACTGATAGAGATCATATCGACTTGAGACAAATGATGTTTGACTAACCAAAAGATAAAAAGCTTTTGTATTTTTTTACTATAAAATGAAATTTCTTACTTTATTTGCAAAACAAATGATTTACCTTTTTCTATAGAAAATAGGATAGAGGAAATATGACTTACCATAAAACCTAAGTGTGATGTAGATTGATAATCTTATTGTTATTATGTTTATGCTTTGAGGACTATCCTAACCTGATATAGCTACAGTATAGGGGTCATCTTGAATTGAGATGACTGTGATTGTGTATATTTGTAGAAGACCTACCACCATGTTGTTTTTTTTTTATTCTACTTCAAGGTTATCTTGACCTAATATGGCTATAGTATAGGGGTCATCGTGACCTAAGATGGTTGTAGTACAAGGGTTATCTAAACTTAATATGGTTGTGAAAACGTACCTAAAAATTATCAAGACATGTAAAAATTAGTAATTTTTATGCATCAAAATAATAAAAAATGAAAAAAGAGTACCCATAGGGGATCCCACCATGATCACGATTTGAAAATGTAAAAACACATGCACCATAATAGAAATATAGGTAAAACAAATTTTGAAGTAAAAACATGATGCAAAAACACAAAATAAAGATACCAAATGGAAATGGATCCAGTTATATTAATATCACATTGATTTCTTCAAAATGTGTTGTATAGTATCCCCTTCAAGAATTTTACCAATGATATAATTTACAATAATAATCTTGTTGCACTCTAAATGCTTTTTGTGTCCACAACAATGCTTAGAGAGAAATATTTTAGCAACTGTTGCATAAGGGTTGAATTCGAGAGTCTTTGTACTATTTTATATTGTATCATGTATGCAAAGAAATAAACACAATATTAGTAGCATCTATAGG
The DNA here is from genome assembly GCA_028583015.1 of Wollemia nobilis. Lineage (NCBI taxonomy): Eukaryota > Viridiplantae > Streptophyta > Pinopsida > Araucariales > Araucariaceae > Wollemia > Wollemia nobilis. The sequence goes on along the minus strand of JAQPPZ010016712.1, from coordinate 288,536 downwards.
GCCTACTAAGATTGGATCCATATTGATTACAAGATAAAACTAAATGAACCAAAATGAAAAGGGGTTGCACGTGATGAAAAGAAATATCTACACTAATGTAGCAAATGCTATGCATAATTAAAATGATCTAATGATAAATTGAAAATGCAATGTGTAATATAAACTAATATGCACACAAAAATATAGAAATAAATATCCTAATAAGGGCCATCTTAGGGCAGGATGATCGAATCGATCACCAAATTAGAGTTGTCTTAGGGTGATATGGTCAATGTTTGTGTACCGTATCAAGGTGAGATGATCACTGTCTCAGACCTATAACTTTTGCAAAACCAGTCCAGATGGTATTGGGATGATCCAATGGTGGTTTTGTTGATGAATTCCTCATGGGTGAGAATACAAGTTTGTTGATTCTGGTGATCTAAAGTAGCAGGGTTAATCATGTGATGAGATGAAAGGTAGCCTCGAAGCTCAGGTAGTAATTTAGAAACATAACAGTAGTGAGGAAGCATGGTGAGTAAATTTGGTAGCACTTCATGGAGGTAAGAACTCAAAAATTGAGCCCCTTTTTAGAGGGAAAGCCTTTATTTTATAGACCTTCCAACATGCAATCAAAGATGGATAAATGGTAGTACATGGTTGCCTAGTTATTGTAGAAAATTATATATGGCATGGAAGTACCCACTGCCTGTAGGGTACCCATTATTATTTTATTATTTTTGCATGTATGTTGCCATCTTGGGTCAATATGGTCACGACTTTGAGGTCGTCTCGGATTGATACGGTCATGCTTCCCATGGGAAAAAAGTTCCTTTTGCTAGGAAAAGATACCAAATGGTCCTGAGGCTACCCTAGGTGGGTTAGACGAGTTAGAAGGATATATTTTGGAAAGTATCCTTGTGATTATGCATTTTAGGTGTCCATAGGGTGAAGACAAGGAAGAAGAAAAAAGTGATAAAGAACTATGTGTTAAGGTAAGCAAATTCCACTAAAAAAAGAGTATGTAAATACCAATAAATGATTTGTAAGTATAAAAATAACTGCATAGTATTTGTATATGTAATATAAGGTCAGGTTGATGACCAATATCTCTTGTACATTATCAATTTTTATAAATAATATGAACCTTAACCAATTGAGTTATGGGATTGCTTCCCCTAGAGGGTCATTCCCACCATTAGTTAATATTTATTTATTATTGTATTTGTGGTTTTTATTTTATTTTTATAAATATAATTGCACTACAATTCATTCAATACCATTTACATGCTTTTATGTGGTCTCAATGCCTAGACACTAACAACTTTGAGATAGAACTAAGCATCATACAACAATAAATAGTTCCACCCAAAGTAGATATTAACATTAATTGATATTAAATAAAATACTGTATGGACTATCTAAACTATTTTATTAACATCCATAAGTATTAAAAAGTAGTTTTGATGCCAAAATAAAGGGTCTTATGAGTGACTAGTGACTAGTTTTTGCATAGTCCAAGTGGAATCAAGCTAAAAGATACTTCAAGAATTTAAAAATACCTACTTAAAATTTTATTAGAGGAAATTATTGATCACATTGGTGCTAGAGTGAAGAACATAGGCTTATACTGAGATAGGGGTGAACAGTATAAGGTCAACTTTTACTTTTCTTTTCCAAACAATATTATCCAATATTATCAATGGCAATATTAATAGCATTAATTAAAGAAATACATAAATAATCACATAAATGAGAGATACAAATTTAACGTGGTTCACCTAATGTGGGTTACTTCCATAGAGAAAATATTTCTTCTAAATTTTCTCAACAAATATCTTGGAAATCAATTCCCTATTACAATGTTTATGGATCTCTATCCAAAGGAGACACCAATCCCCTATGCTCTAATTTATGGATCTCTCTCCACAGGAGAAATCTATCCCCTTACTCTAGTTCATGGATATCTCTCCATAGGAGAACTCTTTCCCCTTTTCTCTAGTTTGTGGATCTCTATCCACAAGAGAACTCTTTCCCCTTTGCTCTAGTTCATGGATATCTTTCCACATGAGAACTCTTTCCTCTTTGCTCTGGCTGGTTAACTTCTAGAATAATTTTATCCACACTGCTCTAGCTTGTGGATCTCTCTCCCCAGGAGACCTCTATCCCCACTACACTGACTGATGGACCTCTATCCATTGTAGATCTCTATCCTCTCTACTCTTGTCACCTCTAAAGTTTCTCTTAACTCTATCTCAAATCTGTACCAAACCTTATCTCAAGTCTAGCACAAATATGCTCTAACTCTACTCACAAATTGATTTTAATGCTATCTCAAGTCTTCATAATACTTGCTCAATTATACCTCAAGACTACTCTAATTCTTCCCATAATACTAGCTCAAATCTACCTTAAAGCTGCTCCAAGTCTTCTCACAAGACTTGCTCAAATCTACCTTCAAGCATTCTCAAAAGACTTACTTAAATATGTCTTCAAGCCTTCTCAAAATACTTGCTCAAACCTACCTTCAATTCTTCTCAAAAGACTTACTCAAATATACCTTCAAGCCTTATCAAACAACTTGCTCAAATCTTCCTTCAAGCCTTCTCAAAAGACTTGCTTAAATTTACCTTCAAGCCTTCTCAAAAGACTTGCTCAAATCTATCTCCAAGCCTTCTCAAAAGACTTTCTCAAATATATCTTCAATATTTCTCAAAAGGCTTGCTCAAATATACCTTCAATTTTTCTCATAATACTTGCTCAAGTATACCTTCAATACTACTCAGAAAACCTGCTCAAATATTTCCAAATCTTGCATACAAACACATCTTAAATCTCTTTCAAAAAAGCTTTCTTCAAATAGACAAATTCTACTTAAAAAAAAATTAACCTCTAGAACATATAGGGAATGATATTCTCTATCAAAAACTCAATATGTTCTTTACACTCTCAAATATTGTACTCAACTAATCCAATATTTATCTCTTGCAAAATCCCTTTCAAATCAAATCAAAATAGTGTATAACTTGTTTTAAAAAACTGGTCTATCTTTCTTGTAAATTTAATCTCAAAGATCAATCACACTAATGTGAAATTGATCTTAAACAAATCTCTCTCAAACCAATATTCAAAAGGTTTTGCAATGATGTGCTAACTTGTCTTTAAACCTAGCACAAGTAGTTCACAATATCTAGCACAAATGTCTCAATCTCTTTTAATAATGGAAGCACAATATTATTTTCAAACCCTCCCAATTGTTCCAAAAATCATTCAACAATGAAGTACAAGAAGATCTCAAACTCTAATACAATTGTTTCAAATTTATCTCAACAATTTATGCACATGTAGGTCTCAAACCCTAACTCAAATATTTTCAAAAATGCATACCAAACAACCCTTATATCTCCACTTTATTTTCCAAAAATATTCACTCAAAAAAACACTTTAAACAAGGGATTATGTGCCCATACCTCTTAATTTATTCTTATGAAGATATCTCCTTAAAAAAATGTCTCACAAACAATTGATTTTCTAGTGCCACTTGAGGGTTAGACTTTCTCGGAACATCCACATGAACTTTCACCTTCAAAAATGTGCTCAATGAAATCTGAAAATGATGTTCTAGGATCCTTCTTTTGTTCTCAAATATGAAGCATTAAAACTCAACAAAAACTCTCATATTTTCTTTTCACCATGCAAGAATTACAATAAAATTATCAAGCCACTTTTACACCTTATTGCTCCTATTCTTGCAAAATATTAATCACACAATAAGACACAAATTACACACATCAAATTTGCCATATACACCTTATTCCTCCTACTTGAAATAAAAATATTTCAATCCACTTCAAACATCCAACAAGAACATTATAACATAATTTTATTTTTGCACCACTCAAGGCTCTCAAATAAAAACTCCATGTTGTCCCTTTTTATTTGAAAAATCAAAACAAAAAGAACCCCTTATGACTCCCTAAGTGGTACATACCTTAGACTTTGGCAAGTTAATTATTTCAAAAATAATGTGCCCACTTTGTTGTCACCACGATTTGAACCAGTATCATTGGTTGGCTCGCATATTAGCGTTGGCTAGTCCACCGTGTGGGCTAACCACCCATGTAGAAATCCAAGCTCACGTCCTTTACCTTAAACTCGATTTTTGGTGCTAAAAATTCCATGAAAAACTTCTATCGCTTTGCCTTCATTCGACTCAAACTTAAGACCTCCCAAATACCACACCTTCACATAGGGGTCCTACCATATGGGCTAGCTACCCGAATGAAGACATATTTTGTTATCCCCTACTTTTATACCCAAATAACTACCTTGAAATGTGCATTGTCCTCTATTTTTTTTACCTTCTACAATCGAAACAATGAGCTGAAGATTGTGCATATTCCTCTATCTTCTCTGCCTTTGATGATCAAAATAATGAGCAAATGAATGTGCGCCTACCTCTATCTTCTCTGCCTTTGACGATCTAAACTGCAAGTAAATTATTTCGTCGATCTCAACCTTAGTTTTTTTACAAATTAATCATCCCTTATATATGTTTTGGCTCTTCAAAACATGACGTTGATGCTTGGATTTTACCTCATGTTTTGGTGCTTTGACATGACATCGGCGCATGGAAAGAGTGTATAAAACCTTTTGCCACTCCTTTGTTTAAAAACCTTTTTATTATAATACTTTAAATATTGAAATATTTAAATATGTTATAATTTAATATTTTCCCTTTGGGCATTTCATAAACCTTTTTATTATAATATTTTAAATATTGAAATATTTAAATATATTATAATTTAACCTTTTCACTTTGGGCCATTTCATTAGGTCTTATATTTTTGCCAATGCCATCATGGAGAAATAATTAAACCTTTCCATTTTATTTGCAAAAACCACCATGGAGAATACCTTGTATTTTTCTTACTCACACAACCATGAAGAGTGCATTGTGAACCAATATTACCTTTGACATCAATGACAACCAATTTACTTAAAATTTCCAACATGGAGTGGTTTACTTTATTCTTACTCAATACACCATTCTTTCCACATGTAAAAATCTAGAGAAAATGAATAGCTTAAGCTCCAAGAGGAGAAGAGAAATATTTAATATTTTTTCATAAAAATTTAGTTGTAAATAAAGGATATTAATATGTTTTAAAAGTTGATGAAAATTTTTAAACAAAGCTGTAAGAGAAATATGAGATTTTTAATATGGTGGAAAATATAGTTGGAAGTGTACAACAAAGAATATGTAGCTTATTAACCTTACCCATAGAAAGATATAAGGTAAGTACCTACATGGCATTGACAATATGTATGAGAAGTTGTCATCAAAGCAGATTTTTATTGTTCAAATATAGGAAGCATATGAGGAAATACAAGTGAAATATTAGGATTTCACTAAACATACATCCATAATGACCAAGCCTATTATGATAAAGAATCAAAATTATAATTTTGGAAGTTTTAAGTAGTATGCAAGTGGTATTCACTGTAACTTGATGAAGACAATGAGATAAAGTCCAAGGTCTTTGATAAATTGACCAAGGAATGAAGTATCCCATTGACATAATGCAAAAGCCTTTAAAAATAAGGTATGGATTCCAAGAGTATGGTGAATGTTCAAATATAATGAATGTGCCACTTTTCAAGAGCATGTATGAAGTCATAAAAAAGAATATATGAATAAAACTTCTATATTTATATTTTTTTACAAATATTATATAACATAAGGGTATGCATATTATATTAAATAGGATTTTCATCTATGCAAGAATTATGTAAAAATAACCATGGTACTTGCATGTGTAGACAACATTTATTGCCAACTATAAAAAAGATCACTCATAAGGGAATGTATAAGCTGGAGATGATTATGATGTTATGAATGCAAACTCATTGAAGTTAGATCATAGCTAGGTCATTTAAATAAAATAGAGTATAATCACTATTAAGATTTAATCTATGAATATTATTAGATCATCCATCACAAATAATATAAATATTACTCATAGTGTAGATTAGAGTGTGTGCCCAAAAAACTATGAATGATGTTGTAAATCAAATATATTATATGTATTACAATATTAAGATTAAATATTTGGAATACACTAGTAAATAATAATGGTTTATTTTTTAATTGATACTTGTAGTTGTAGTTCAATAATAAAGAACTTCGAGAATTGGATCAAATCAGTCATTGTTTCCTTTGGAGTGGTACTAAGGAGAAAATAAAATGGGCCTTGGTAAAATGGGATACTTTATGTCTTCCTAAGAGTGAAGGGGGTTAGGATTCTGGTCTTCAATTAATAACAACAAAGCTTTAGCTGCTAAATTATATTGGAGGATGTTGCATAACCCCAATGCTCTTTGGGCCAATAATCTCCGTGCTAAATATGTTGAGAACAAAAGTCCTGAAGACCTTGTTCGCTATCAACTTCCTACCAAAGGTTCTCCCATTTTAGCAGTTCTTAAGGCTAGTGAGGATTTTATAAAGAAAAAATTATTTTGGATCATTCATAATGGTCAACATGTAAATTTTTGGACAGATTCTTAGGATGGTCACAAGCCTTTGATAACTCAGTTTCCCGATTAGAGGCCTTGTATGGAGCAGCTTCACCAAGCTAATTAGATAAAGGTGGCTAATTACTATCGGTACCATACTGGTAATTCAAATGTTGGTAGATATTTGATCCCTATTGAGGACTAGCCTATTCAAATCCCAAAAATATAAAGACAAGATATCCAAGGCATCCTTCATATGAGATCCCTCTCTTGGTCCCATGAAAAAGATTATTTTGGATGGAACAACACTACTAAGGGTGAGTATTCAGTTGCTCAAGGTTATTTGACCTTATGCCATAATAATCCCAACCATTCTTCCGACATATTTTCTCAATTGTGGGCTCAAAATCTCTGACCTAAGGTGAGGTTCTTTAATTGGCTTTTATTGCATCGTAGGGTGCTTACTGGTGAGCAACTTATGAAGTGTGGTTTTCATGGCCCTTTTAGATGTGAAATATGTGAAGAGAATTTAGAAAATATCAGCCATCTTTTTATTGAGTGTACTTTAGCCTTTGAGCTATGGAGGAGAATGGCCACTTTACTTGGCTTACAGTGGTCCAATTTTTTTACTTTTGAACAACTTTGGAGGGATTGGCCTAATCAAGAGGGTGTTGATCATTTTATTAGGCAGTTAGTTTGGATGGGTTCTACCATTCTTCTTTGGAATATTTGGAATGAAAGGAACAACTAAATTTTTAATCAAGATAGGAAGGATATTCACTATATTTGGCAAAAGACCATAGCCAACTTAGTTGAATCAGTCCATAAACTCCTTAATCACCCCCAAAACTCCCACCAAAGATGGGATCAAGTGATGCAAAGATTGAATATTAAACCTTCTAAGGGCAACCAACTTAAAGGGAATGTGAGTATTAGTAATATGGATAGGACTAGAAATTGGCAACCTCCTCCTAAGGATTTTGGAAAAGTCAATACTGATGGAGCCTCTAGAGGGAACCCTGGAAAAGCCAGTGTGGGAGGAATTGGTAGACTTTCAGATGGCTCCTTGGTTTTTACTTTTGGTAAGAATTTGGGTATTCTTTCCAATAACCTTGTTGAGGGGTATGGTATCCTCAGAGGCCTTCAGGAGGCTACTAAGGTTGGATGGGAAAAGGTGTTAGTTGAGTCCGACTCTCAACTTATGATTAATCTCTTGAAGACTCCTTCTAAGAATCATAAGGTGGATTGGAGAATAAAAATAATTATTGAGAAGATTCAGTTAATCCAGATGGGATTTTTGAAAGTTGATTACAATGATGTGGTCAAAGATCAAAACAAGAGTGCTGATGCTTTAGCTAATTTGGCTTTGGACAAAGGTGATCTTACTTGCTATGGCCACCCTCCTATATGGTGGGCTTCTCAAATTAGGGAAGCTCTTCTTTCTATTATTTCTTTGGATGGCTCTAGTTCTGAAGGTACCTAGTTTCTTCTTGTTTTTTTTTTTGCTTCTCTTTGGTTCATTAAGTTTTTTTTAGTTTCCTAGCTCATTATTTTCTTTATTTTGTTTCCTCTGTTGATTCTTGCCTTAATAGTCTTCTGGTCTAGATAGGTCATTGTTTTGTTCATTTTTTTTTCTTCTTTGTTTTTTTTGTTTAGTTTTTTAAGGTGGGTGGGTTCTTTTGTTTTGTTATGTTTTTGTGTTCTTTGTGTTGTTTTTTGTTGTTCTTGTGTTTTTGTTGTTTTTTTTTTTTTTATGTTTTTTGTTATTGTTCTTGTGTTTTTTCATTCTTGTTCTTGGGTTTCTCTTTGTTTGTGTTATTTCGTGTTTTTATGTGTGAGTGTTTTCTATGTTTTTTGTTTTTGTTTATTGTCTGTTGTTGGTAGTTTTTTATTTTAATTTTAATTTTATTTATTTTATTTTTTAGGTTTTGGTTGTGTTTATTTTTCATGTTTTTTTGGGTTATGTCTTTGTAGTGTTCTGTTGTTTTTATCTTGTTTGTGTTTTGTTATGTGGTTCTTGTGTTTTTCTATGTGGTTTGTGTTGTGATTTATTTTATCTTATTATGCGTGTTTGGTTGTGCTTTTGTTTTTGACACACTCAAGGAGCATGTTTTTTATTTTATTTTATTATTTTTGTTTTTATTTACTTATTTTTAAATTGGTTTTGTGTGTTTGTTTGCTCCTTGAGTATGTCAAAGGTGGTAGGCTAGGTCCGAATCCTAGGCGTTTTTGGCGGAATGGATACCCTTTCCTCCTTGGGTCTTACCCGAAAGTGGCATCTCTTTTGGGATGTTTTCCACAAATAAAAAAATAATAATAATAATAAATAATATGCAAGTATTTTTTCATTATATGCCTAAGGAAAGAAAGGAAACATATTTTCCACAACAACCATGAAGAGGTTATGTATATTAAAGCACTAGGAAGTGATATAGGAGATCAAGAGTGTGTGATGAGTATATCAAAGGAGTATTAAATGAATAAAAATACATCCAATAAATTCAATTTTTACAAGGCATAAAGTTACAATCATGGATAACATCTTGTAACATGAGGTGAGTTACAAATTAAATATTTTTATAAGCAACTAAACATTATTTCTATTGCAATCAATTTAGCATCCTCTATAGGAGAGAAAAGTTTTTATCCAATTCAAAGAAACATTGCATAAGTAGATGACCAATAACTATTCACTTGTAAACATTAAGTATGTTGATGTAGTTGTATGTAGGAAATCACTTAATAATAAAAAATATAAAGTAGTTGGAGGACCAAGCAAGTACTCAAAATAAGTACTTCAAGGTTCAAGGAAGCACTCCAACCAAACACTTGAAATGCAGGAAAAAAAGCAAGAATTATGAGCAAGCACTTTATATCAAGGAAACAAAATATGTTTAGAAAATGAAGCAAGCAACTAGATCACAAGCATTAGGTTTGGATATTGGATAGGTAAATTTTGCCCATTTATATTCATGAAACCATTTATTACTTGATATTATAACTTATTATACATTCCAGTGAATTGTATTCACTCTATTAGTAAAATAAGTTGAAGAAGTAGGACCATATTTGTATACACAATTAACTTATACTATACATTGATTAGTTCGTATTAATTAGCAAAGGAGGTACCATTAGGTTACAATCCTATCAAAAAAGTATTAAACCATTACTAAAAGGATTCAATATGTTTTTTATTTATTGGAATTAAAGTAAGAATGTTGACATGAGGACAAGAAACCTCTAGGATAGGAAAAGTAACACAATCAACTATAGTGTATCAACAAGTAACAACATGGGGTATGGAAACAAGTCTTGATAGAATCAAGTATGAGGACATTTTTCATATTATAATATGACGAGATACCAAAGTGTTCATAGAAAATTATATAAGGAAACAAGATTGAGTTAACTTGAATGCAATAATAATTCAAAGCTTTAAAATTTGACAATATATCAGGTTTGGAATGGAAAACCAACTTGATGGGGAAATAGAAAATATAGTTCCAAAGAGAAGTAAGGATGTAAATTTTTTAATAAGAGTAAAAAATATTTCAAGTTCATATATTGAAATTTCAAAGGACTAAAATAGTGTTTGGCCATACTAGTAAATGATATGATGGTGTCAAGGATGAATAGAGTTGTTAAGGTAATTCATCAATATTCCAAAATAGAACAATGCAAATAGCATACCTATAATTATTAGTAAGTATAGAGTGCTTTTCGTGATGATAAAATGGGTTTAATGCTCACCGACTAGGGTTTTTGTGCATGTGTGGAGTGCTCCACTCATGGGGATAGTAGACATCATTCAATAACAAATAATATGGTAACTGTACATGATTCCTTTATATGATGTGTATTTCAATGAAATTTTAGATAGATGTTCACAATCCTAATAACAATGCTTTTAATTAATTTGATGCAAAAATACATTATCAATTTCAAAAAATCATCAAAACCAAAATATAATATCTTAGACATAAGTCAACCAAAAATAATTCAATTTGAGTGATTATTTTTCATATGATGGATGATATTAAATAAAATATTTTATATGGTTTTCATATAAAATATAAATGTTTGACTAGTTATATTGGGAAAATTCATTGAGTTATAAAATCATATTTTCTCTCTCCTCAAAAGTCCAACTAAGAAAAAAACTATATTGAAGCCTATGTATATCATTCTATATGTTTTTGTTGAATTTTAGCTCAAAATCTAATCAATGGACCTTGAAAAGTCTAAAACCAAAATACTTTAACTAACATGTTTTCTAGAAATATGATGATTTAGCATGTGTGAGGCGGACAAAAGATGAATGAAGCAGGTTTCAAGGAGAATATGTATACATTGTATAGGAAAAAAGTATGGTACATCATCTACATGTGTAAAAACATTTGGAATAACCTTATAAAAATTAAAAAAATATTAATGGCACTGTCATATTGAAGTGAAGAGACTACACGAGGCTTATTAGATCCAAGATAGTTAAAGAGAAGAAACAAGAATAAGAACTGGAAAATATATTGTAAGAAGATGAAAGAAATATGTGTCATACAAGGTAACGTTGATGGCCAATATCTCATATACTTTCTCCATTTTTATAAGGAATATAAAACTTGAGTGATTAAACTATGGGTTTCCTTCCTCAAGAGAGTTTTTCCTACTATAAATAATTTTGTGATTATTAATTTGGATGTTTTTTCCAATTAATCCATGATTTTAGTTGCATGGTTTCATATGGATTTAATGATCATAATCAAACAAGCCTATGCTAAAACTAAGCATAATATGATAATAATAGTAAACAATTAAATTTAAATCAATATTCAAGCTTCATGAACATTGTATAAAGCTATTTATAAATTATACATACTTTTTTTTTATTGGTAGAAAGGGTTTTGAAAGGGTCCATGAACCTTGTACAAACACCACCTGAAAGAGAAACTAGGAAACAAAGGGAAACCTCCCACTAAGCTAATATATCAATGAGAGTTAAATTGCAACAACAAAAAACCAAACGAACAGAGAAAGAAGCACCAAGCAAGCAAACCATACAAAAAGAGACAAGACCTGTCAAGACCAACCAGAGCAAAAATACTAACATAAGCGACCAACCAGCTTACTCTGGAGTAAGACCACTAGCGTTATCCTTCTCTATGGGGAGGATGACCTAAAAGGTCTCGAACTTACTAGCAATAATAGCCTTGGAGATCCTAATAGCATGATCGAGGCCGGTTAGGGCCTTCGATTGAGTGTGGTAGATGTTCTCCAACATCTCAGTGAGAATCTCAAAAGGATCACTTTTGGAAGTGGCCATCGCTTTCACATCCGCAAGGGATTGGTCCAACACAGGGATGGTGCTCTCAGAGGTGAGCTGGTCAAGGCTCTTCCTTTTCCCAACAATATTCCTCTTGCTTCTGCGATTGTTGGAGCTACGACTTTGCATCACAATGTCAACCTCAGTGAGCTCCTCCTCAGTGCACATGAACGGGTTCAAATCCACCTTGGTAGTAATTTTTTGCAACATATGGTCGTAAATGACCAAGAACAACCCTTGATGTTTAATGTGTGAATCCTCCCTTTTCTAGTAATTCTCAATGGAAACCTCAATAGATCATCTCAAATACTCTGGAACGTTGACCTCTTTAACATCCTGGAGCATGTTGAGAAAAGCAAGATGGAAACTTCTCAATGTTCATCCACCTTATCAACCGTAATGTACTGCATAACTGGGATTAGAGCTCTGCACCAAGGATCTGGAAGCTTCTCATGGATGATGTCTTTGTCATATCTCACCAATTTCTTCCCTCTATCTGCAAAATGTTTCAATTCATCTTGAATGGTATGATTATCTCTGTAGAGATTGAAGCCCTCTTTGAGAAGCTCGATAATATCTGCTAACAGGTTAGTAGAGACGGTGAATTTTATTCCCATAACCAAGACTTGGCCATTAATCCAAGTATTGGCACAATATTTGGTGATCACATCGTCATTCATGCCCCCTAAATTTTTCAAGTAAAGGAATGAATCCATGGTTGAAGAGGATATTTTGGATATCATCCTCCATATTGAGAGTGTCAGGTTCAATGATGGCCATTACAGGTAAAAGGTAGTAATTATAGGTAGAGGGGGGCTCACTGGATAAGACTTCGTACAGAGGGAGGGATTTTGAGGTGCCTAAGGAGATTGACATCATTGGAGTTAAAATATATTTCATGGTAGTCACATGAGGACTTAAGCCTATTTTGGTTCCAATGCTTTCTCAGGATGAAAATAATATGGACTTCGGTGAGGATAAAGGTGGGTTTGGTGGAGACTTGAAGGTGGGGATGTCTACCTTTGATTGGGTACCCTAGAAGAAAAACATCGATGTTGGCTCCATTCTTAGGAATGATCATAGACACAGGTGGTAAGAGGTGCTAAGTCATAACGGCCTTGATGTTGATAGGATGAAACATCGCAAACGATGCTAGACACACAGATCGAAGGGCATTGGGGTGCTTCCTCTCAAAAAAGACCTAGGTGCAAATATTAATGATAACCAGGGATATGATGACTTCCTACACTGCATTGAAGAAACCTATGATATGACAATCATCATTGCCAGCATGAATGGCCAGACACCAAGAGGTGGATATGCCGTGATGATGTTTAATAATATTATTTTGGAAGTTGTGATGACGGGAGGATTGAGGACAAGTTTGTTGAGTCATATTGTAACATTCAGGTCTGGGAATGACATCTTCCCTATTTCCAAGTAGGGACCCGCATCACCACTGATTGGAACCTATTCTACGATATTCACCTCTGTTCATCTAAATGTTCAACATCGATGATTGGCCACAAGGCTTGATGTTGCTGATGTGGTTAAGCTGATATGGCTTCATAGTTCTACCTGAGATACTGTGCACCTTGGATGATGTGATATGTGGCATGAACATGGAACCCACTATGGGAGAAGCACTCCACTTGTCATAGAGACCCACCATATTGGGTAAGCATCCTTTAGGAACCAACTAAAACTTGTGAGTCACCATGGGGAGATTAAAGTGTACAAACATTGGGTCTAGAATAATCTGTTCTTATATTATGGGGAAAGAAATTTCTCCATACCTGAATAGTGGTTTCACGGACACCCATATTTGTGAGCCAATCTGCTACTTTGTTCCCCTCTCGGTATTTATGTTGAATGACAATGTATGTGTATCTAGTTATGAGAGCTCTACATTCCTGTAGAATGTTTGTCAAAGACCAGGGAGGGTTAGCATTACCTCTGAGAAAGTTGATAATGTGGAGAGAGTCCCCTTCTATAATCAGTTGGTCAATGCTCATGTTGTCAATGAGCTGGAGGCTTTGTAAAAGAGCTCTGGCTTCGACCATGGTATTCATTTGAGTCCCCAAGTTTTCTCTAAAGGTGGGTAAAATTTTCCCTTGACAATATCTGAGGATGCCTCTTCCATGGGCGTTGCCCAGATTCCCTTTTTTCGCCCCGTCGAAGTTAAGTTTGAGCCAACCTGGTGGTGGGGGAATCCACCTAATTGATGACCTATTGATACAAACAAGAGGCACACTAGAAAATTTAGTGAGGTGGAATCTGTTGGTGAGGGAAGTCTTTAGACTAGGGGGAGCTTCAGGGGAAGAGACAACATAGGCATTTTAATCGCCAAGGATAAATTTTTCATAGTGGTCTTGTGGCAGTCATTAGACTGGGCTTTGAAAATTTTGGAGTTGCACTCTAACCATGTTTGCCAATAAGTAATGATGGAGACAAGAGAGCCACAAGAAGCTAAGCTGATTAATTTTAAAAGGTCTAGGCCACTATTGAAAGAGTTGATGAACAGAAGGTTGGTAGACTGAAGACAAACTAAAATTTTCAAATACCAAATTGAGTACATCCAAGGAGAAAGGGCATCCTAATAAAATATGGTTGATGGATTCCCAATTATATTTACAGATCACATACCAATTGGGAATAGGGAGGCCTCTCGTTATGAGATTGTCAATTGTAAGAATTTTGTTCTGGGAGGCCAACCAAGAGAAAAAAGCCACTTTGGGGATGATGTTTTCCCCATAAATTTTTAGTGATATCCCAAATAGCAGAAGGAGGCTCAAGGCTGTAATAAGCAGACTTCACAGATTAAGTTCTAGCTTTTGATAAGCTCCATATCAGGGTGTCAGGCGACTGGGTGCTGGGGATGATGCAAATACGAAGAAAATTCTGCAATTGTCTAGAATATCAGTAAGTGTTTTTTTCCTACAAAAAAGTATTCCATGCTGCAATAGAGGGTTTTACAAGTGATTAAGGGTTAGTTTTACCATAGTATGATGTCATTTCACTATCACCTCATCAAATATTGTTACTATTTTTATTGTTTTTGTCGAGAAATTACTTATAATAATTATGTAGACTTGTATATTTAACTACTAACTATAATATATAATTCATGACTATAGTCTATATAGGTATTAAATGTTAGGTTTAGTGTGAACTAAGTATTTGTTACTATACTTCTTGCTAATTATAATTCTTAAGGTTGTGATTTTAAAATTATTCATGTATGTAGTATGAATTAAATTACTCAATGATGATTATTACTATTTATAATGTCATAAACCTATTCCCAAAAGTAAGCCATTATTTTTTACTATCGTAGCAGGTTGTATCGAATGCCACCATTGGGGGAGATTCTAGGTCTCATATTAAACTGATGATTGTTTAGCTTGTTATTGTTTTAAGTCATATTTGTTAAAGGCTTACTACAAGTGATGATACTAAATAGTATCTTTGTTAGTTGTTAAGTTATTTTTATTTTAAGTCTTACAATGTCATATACATTGAATAATAAGAAATGCAAATCCTTAAATTTATAATAATTAAATTAAAAAGTGGGAGAAAGGAGAGTATGCAAGGCATAAAAAAGAGGTAAAAATAAATTTTATGTAAAGGTGGATACGAGTGAAATGTGAATAAAGAATTTGTGGATATATCAAGGGGGAGGAGTGGTAGCTAATAAGGGGAGTAAAAAGAATTAAAAATGAGTTTTTTAGATCATGTATGTGTTGTAAAAATAAAAGGGAAGGTATCTTTGAGGATGGAGAGTTACTATAAAAAAAATAAGAATTGAAGCATGAATAGGAGGATCAATTACATTGTTGTGG
This sequence comes from Wollemia nobilis, assembly GCA_028583015.1. Lineage (NCBI taxonomy): Eukaryota > Viridiplantae > Streptophyta > Pinopsida > Araucariales > Araucariaceae > Wollemia > Wollemia nobilis. Next base: position 272,876 of record JAQPPZ010016712.1, on the reverse strand, counting down.
CATCCATAGGTCTACTTTCCTTTTTCTTAATTAAATTAAGAAATAAATTTAATGAAGATCATTTGATGCATGTGATCTCCTAAAATTCTTTGTGTGGACCTATATAAATTGTATTTTAAAGTGTATATTTGTGTACATTTTATTGTACCCAATAATGTATATATCATGTGTGATGAAGGATCTATACTAATGTGAAAGTAGAAAATGTTGTTTACCTATGATAATGACGTATCTAATATATATTGTAATTTGATATTTCTCTATAGAGATTGGAAATTTATATGCAAAGAGAATAATATGAAGGAAAATATATTTAGGAGATGAATGGATAAGGAAGAAGGGAGAAATCAAATATGGATATGGGTGTTCTAGAGATAGGATAATCCAATAATAAAACTAATGTCTTTCCTTGTTCTCTTGTGTTCTATTATTTCTACCTACATTGACTACATGGTATGAATTGTGTAATAAGCCATTATATGAGTGCATAATTTATTGTGTTTAGCCAAAATCATGTTAATATAGGTGATAGATAAGGCTTGGTGAGGAGAAGAGTTTTACAATATACTCATCCAAGGTGGAAGTTACCATGTGGGGTTCATCCAAATAGAACCTATCCAAGGATGGTTGGTATGTTCTAATAATTCAAAGGATTTTCTAACCCCTATGTACATTAGGATAAAAAAAAAGTTTTGAGTAATTGAGTAATTTAATATGAATCATTAAAATTATTGGGTTGAATTCCTATTGGGATTGGTCAAAATATAATATAATATATCATATTTGGTTAGGTTGAAATAGATGTCTATAAAGTTTAACATTTATAATGTCAACTAGATAGGCATATAAGTATTATCCTTAAGCATATAAACAATTATTTATTTAACAATATTTTCTTGGAATGGATGCTTTAAGCTCAAATTATACTTTTCTAAAATTATTTTAGATGATAATTCTTTTAGTACTTGTTAAAATAATCACAAAAGAATACTAGTTTACTTACTATATCAAAAAAAATTGTAGTTTATTTACATTCCAATTCCTTAATTATAATTAATTAAATGAAAATATAAATCAATTATATTTTATTTGACATAAATAAGATTAAATAATATAAAATATTTACGTTTTTTTATTAAAGATGTTTCCTTTATTTTATTAAGAGATGGTTACGTTAGAAGTTCAATTATTTGTTATATTTTATATTTAAATTCATTTTAAATAAATTCTATTAACAATTTTAAAAAGCAACTTTATTTAGTGAAGTTAATATTTATTTTATATAAAAATATAAATACTAATTATCTAAATAAATAGATCCAAATTGATCTATAGTATAGAATTCATGTATCTCAGTATCCATAATCCAATCTATGGATTTGATATTTGAGTTCTACTAACCTTTAAAATCATAACTTGAACAACATGAAAGATAAGTAAGTATATATAAATATACTTACCTTTAGTGAAATTAATATTTATTTTATACAAAAATATACACACTAATGGTCTAATATTTATAATTATTTTGTAAAATTGATAGATCCAAATTGATTTATAGTATAGAATTCAAGTATATCAGCATCCATAAAAGTTTAAAATCACTTATACTATCTATGGATTTGATATTTGAGTTCTACTAACCTTTAAGATTATAACTACATGAAAGAGGAGTGAATATATATAAATATGTACGGGGTTTTCAAATTAATAATATAATTTCTATCATTTATTTTATAAAATGGTATTTGTAATCAAGGAGAAGTGAAAGGAATATTTAAAACTTAGAGGATGAAAAGAATTTAAATATAAAAAATGTGTAAATATGGTCCAAAAAATCCTATTATTTAAGATAGAATATTAAACAAAAGTATAGACTAGTAATATTAGGGAATGTTAAAAAAAAATGAACCATAATACCTTAGATAAATGTTATCACTTGTAGGGATTCCAGAGAAAACATAAATTGGGCGGAAAATGAGCTCTGGCGATTTTCTCCTCTGAACCAGGGTTTCTGAATCTTCGAATTTTCTTGGGCATCTGGTGGGTTGCCGTAGTGTTTTTCTGGTTACTGTGGATCTGAACGCAAGTCTGCTGTCCCAGGAGGGTCCAATGGGGACTCCTCCGGATCCTCTCACAGGGAGAAAGAGCTCTTATGCTGAAATGCTAAAAGATAATTCTCCTTCTTCTAATGACGAAGCTCAGAGAAATGCTCTTCATATGCTCTTCAAGAACGCTGGAAAGAGATCATCAGGCCAACGAGTCAATGGATGCCTTCCGTAGTCCGAATCAAGGCCCAAGATTGTCATTGAGCCAAAGATGGTCGAAGACACAATCTTATATAGAGCCAACCATGATCTGATTTGTAAATTCATGGGTATTCGCCCTACCCTGAATTTCTTGCACACCTGGGTCAGGCAAAACTGGGAGCCTCACGGTGAGTACTCCTTGTGGTTTATTAGCAACGGGTATTTCATTGTTAGTTTTTCTTCTCTGTCCGATAGAAATAGGGCTTTTGAATCGAAAAAGAGGAACCATGGCCCGACAGGGCTATTTGTTCAACCCTGGAGAGTGGGTTTCGATCCTCGTATTGAACCCACGGTTGTCCCGGTTTGGATCCGCCTGTATGCTCTTCCAATGGAGTTTTGGGGTGAGCAGGTTCTGGAAATGATCGGGAACTCCCTTGGAAGACATTTGGGTGTCTCCAAAGACACCATAGAAGGAAACACAACTGTTTTTGCAAGAATTTGTGTGGAAATGGATATTAGCCAGCCTCTACCGGCAGAGGTGGAACTTGAACTGGCAGGACTATCTTGGATTCAACAGCTAGATTATGAGGCTCTGCCCTTCAGATGCAGAGTTTGTCACAAATATGGGCATTTGGCTCGGTTTTGTCCAAATAATTTGAACACAAAAATGGAGGCCCCGCTTGGAATGCCAAATCGTCCCAGGGAGGGTAGGTCAACTCTAACCAAAGAACCAACCAGTACCCCTCAAGGTAAAGATGTTCAGAAAGATGGCTTTGAACAGCCCAAAAGAAGGAGAAAGCAAAAGAAAAATGGTAAGGAGCAAGCACAACTCAAGCCAGCTAATAGGTACGAAATATTTAAGACATTAGTGGACCAAGAGGATCAAGTTATGGAAGGTGTGGATGCGAACACTGAAGCCATTAACATCCCCGCTCAAGCTTCTCCTTCATCTCCCACCGCCACAGAATAGGTCATTGAGTACACTGAGTTACCGCTGTCAGAGAATGCAGCGGCATTGATACTGCACACCCAAGCGCAGCCAACAATCAAGGATGTCAGCATGGGAGTAGCAGAAAAGAATAGAGAAAGGCCAACCCTAGGGATAACTCAGGTGGAAAAGCGATCAAAAAATAGCATTTCTCAAGGAGCGGGTAGAAAATCAAATAAGGACCTGCTAGCAGCTCAAGGAGACAAGCTGATCACTGGAGGATCGGTGAGGACAATTGATTCTTACTGCTCTCAAGGTTTTCAATGATTATTCAATCTTGGAATGTTAGGGGTTTAAACAGTAGAACCCATCAATCTGTTGTTCAAAGACTCTTAGGAAAATGTAAAACAGATTTTTTGCTTATCCAGGAGACAAAAATGTCTTTAGATCTTATGTGTAAAACAGTTAATAGAATCTGGAGGGGCGCTGGTCATATGGATGTGGCTGCCCAAGGTGCCTCAGGGGGGATTGTTACTCTTTGGAACTCTCTGGAATGGACTGCAATAGAACATATAGCTTGGAGGGGTGTTCTCACATCTCATTTTAGGAATAATGTCACAGCTGAACATGTTTTAATCACAAATTTTTATGGGGCTCAAAACCTTGATGGCCAGAGGCTCCAATGGAAAGTTGTACATAACATGAGGACCTCAAGGGAAGATTTAGACTGGATTATTGCTGGGGATTTTAATGCTAAATTATCTTCTCGAGATCAGGAAGGTGGAACCCCAATTTTGGATCCAGGGGATCGACTTCTGATTGCCCAAGTCCAGGCCTTTCACTTAGTGGATATTAAAGGCCCTGGAACCTACTTTACTTGGACTAACAAGAGGAGGGAGCCACATAGCAGGAAGGTAAAGCTAGACCATTTTTTGGTCTCAGAGGAGGCATTTGTAAAATGGAATACTAAATTCCAGATTTTGGAGGGTCCAGTTTCAGATCACTTTCCCATTTTGTTGGAGGGAGGGACTATGACAGGGCAGCATCACAAACCTTTTAAATTTGAGAATTTTTGGTTACAAAAAGAGGATCTTCGAAAGAAAATTCCGTAGTGGTGGGAAGAAGGTCGTCTACCTTTTGGGACAACAATGTTTAGATTCCACAAACAACTTCATTTTGTCAAAGTTCAACTGAAACAATGGAGGCAAGCTAACAAGTCAGATTTCCAGCTCCAAAGAGCTCCCTTGGTGGCCAGATGGGATGAGGTTCAAAAACACTTTAGGGAAGGAACAATTACAGAGCAGCTCAAAACCGAGGATGATGCCTTGCGTAAAGCGGTTGAGGACATTGATAACCAAGAGGAGACTTACTGGAAACAGAGAGCAAGAACCACTTGGTTATTAGAAGGTGATAGAAATACCAAATTTTTCCATCGGTCAGCTTGTGCTAGGAGACAGATGAATAACATGGAAGCCCTTCAAGATGAGAATGGACACTCCTTTGATACTCTTCCCGGTATGCATTCCCATGCAATGGATTATTTTTCTAAACTTTTTAAGGAAAGTATGGAGCAAGATGTAGAGGCTCAAAATGAAGTTATTGATGTCATACCCTCTGTTATCTCTGAAGAAGAAAATCAGACCCTTCTTAGACCCATTGATAGAGAAGAACTGAAGAATGTGGTCTTTGGAATGAGCACCGGCAAATCTCCAGGACCAGATGGCTTTCCAATTGAGTTTTTTCAGGCCTTTTGGGATACTTTGGAGGAGGATGTTTTGGCTGTCACAGAGGAGTCCAGAGGTAATAAAAGAATGCTTAAGGCATTAAATCATACCTTCATCACTTTAATTCCAAAAGGGGAGGAGGGGGCTCATATTTTTGATTTCAGACCTATTGCCTTATGCAACGTGATTTATAAAATAATCACAAAGATAATGGCTGAACGGCTAAAACCTCTCCTTCATAACATTATCTCCTCAGAGCAAGGGGGTTTTGTAGAGGGTAGACAGATCTTGGATGGGGTGGTTCTCGCTCAGGAGGCAATCCATACAATGCAAAAATCTGGTAATAAAGGAATGTTCATTAAATTGGATATGTCAAAGGCTTATGATAGGGTGGAGTGGAGTTTCTTGTCAAAGATGATGGCAGCCTTTGGTTTCTCTCAGGACTGGATAGATTGGGTCATGAGTTGTGTTTCTACGCCGTCTTATTCTATTTTAATCAAGGGTCTTCCCTCGCAACCTTTTGGAGCCACACGTGGTCTTCGTCAAGGGGACCCTTGCTCTCCCTATCTTTTCCTCATTTTGGCTGAAGGATTAGGTAGACTTTTCTTGAGGAGAAGACATCAAGGCTTGCTAACAGGTATCAAGGTGGGTGAGGAAGTTTTGACTCACTTACAGTTTGTGGATGATACAGGATTGGTTGGAGTGGCCAGCTTCAGGGAAGCTAGAGTAATCAGAGATACTCTTAATGTCTACCTTAGGGCTTCAAACCAAGTCATCAATGATAAAAAATCCAAAGTGGTCTTTTTCAATCTTGACCAAAGGCTACAGGACAGAGTTCTAGAGATCTTGGGATTCACAAGGACTTCTCTTCCAGTGGTTTACTTGGGGGTTCCTTTGCATTTCAAAAAATTAAAAATAGATATCTGGAAGGATCTTTTGGATGGTATCAAAGATAGAATGAATCATTGGTCTCATAAATGGTTAAGCTATGGGGGTAGATTAACTTTCTTACAGTCAGTCATTCAGGCCATGCCAATTTATAAATTCTCTATCCTGGCTGCCCCACATACTATATGGAAAGAGCTGGACAAAATGGCTAGAAGATTTTTATGGGAAGGAGTAAAAGGGGAGAGGAAATGGGCCTTAGTTGGTTGGGATAAAGTTACCCAGCCCAAGGAAAAAGGAGGGTTGGGACTGAGAAGATCCAAGCTAAATAATAAAGCTTTGGCTGGAAAGCTATACTGGAGGTGGATTTCCCAACCAACCTCCTTATTCAGTAGAATCCTAACTAGTAAATATTTGGGTCATGTTCACCCCAATGAGGTGGGCCGTTTCCCTCTGGATGGTACTGGATCCTTAGTGTGGCAGGCTCTCAAGCTTGGATCTCAGGTTATTAAAGACCAATTGTTTTGGAAAGTGGGGAGAGGGGAGAAGGCACGTTTCTGGACTGATTCATGGGACCAGTACCCACCCATCATTGCTGAGTTCCCCGAATTACAACCAATTAAATCCGCCATAGAAGCCAAGGGTTGGGTCCAAATTGAAAGTTATTTCAACACTAGTCAAATGGGGGAGTATAAGTTTAAGAAGTTTAAGAGGTTGGAGGAGTGGCCAATTTCAATCCCTCCGGAGCTGGCACCCATCTTGACCAAAATCTTGACAAAAAGGTTTCTCACAGGGAGAGACGAGGAGGATGAATTAGCTTGGGGCTATGGGAACCTTGGTGTATATACAGTGAAGGACGGATACGACAAGATCCTCCTAGAGCCTCCCCCACATTCATTTTCGGTTGAGGATTGGAGAAAGATTTGGCACTCCAAGGGCTGGCCGAAAGTAAACTTCTTTGCCTGGCAGTTTATGCACAATGGAATTCTCACTTTTGACAATCTCAGATGTAGAGGAATCATCGGTCCATCTCAATGTGTTTTATGCCACAAGAACGAGGAAACAGCTGATCACCTGATGTTTGAGTGCCCTTTCACGCGTCAGATTTGGAAGCGATGGTTCTCTCACTATAAACTCCAGGTTAATGGTGACTTGAATCGGACCAATATTTGGGAAATATGGAAGAGGGGTAGATTTAAATCTAAAGCTCTTCGAATTGGTTGGGAGCTTGGCTTATACTTCATTTGGTGGCAAGTGTGGTTGGAGAGAAATGCTCGAATTTTTAGAGAAACTTTCTCCTCGCTAGATGGAGTTTGGCAGGTCATCTGGAGCAAAGCCACAGAAACTGTTGCCGTCTATGCTAAAGAGGAAATTCAGGTTGGTCCTGGGCCAATGGAAGAGGGAGTTGAAGAGCAAGAGAGACAGGACAGAGCTAGCTGGAAACCACCCCCAGAAGGTTGGATTAAAATCAATACTGATGGAGCTGCAAAGGGCAATCCGGGTAGTGCCAAAATTGGAGTGGTTTGCCGGGATCATGATGGTTCAGTGCTCTATTGGGAACTGCAAGGCTTGGGAAGAGCCACAAACAATGAAGCAGAAGCCATTGCTATCAAATTTGCTTCCATCTGGGCAGTTAATCAAGGCCACAGGAGGATAATTCTCGAATCTGATTCTCAAATTCTGGTTGGAGCTCTAGACTGCATGAGGAACTTTGCTTCGAAAGCATGGAGGTTGAGGATTCTGGTCTCTCAAATCAAGGAATTATGGAGGGAATTAGATGATGTGATCCCCGTTTATGTGAGTAGAGATTTAAATAAAGCGGTCGATTTCCTGGCGAAGATGGGTGCTGAGAAAGAGGTAGGGGTGCAGCTGCACAATGACATGCCTTTGGAGGATGAGGTGATTAGGCAGGGTCTTGAAAGATCCTTGAGACAATGAGCAAAGAAAATGCTAAGGGTGGTTTTTGTCGCGATATCGCGACTTGTTGCGCCGTCGCGGCCTTTGGAGGGAAGCTGTCGCGATATCGCGACATGTTGCACCGTCGCGGCCTTTGGAGGGAAGTTGTCGCGATATCGCGACATGTTGCACCGTCGCGGCCTTTGGAGGGAAGTTGTCATGATATCGTGACATGTTGCACCGTCGCGGCCTTTGGAGGGAAGCTGTCGCGATATCGTGACATGTTGCGCCATCGCGGCCTTTGGAGGGAAGTTGTCATGATATCGCGACATGTTGCACCATCGCGGCCTTTGGAAGGAAGTTATCGCGATATCGTGACATGTTGCGCCGTCGCGGCCTTTGGTGGGAAGTTGTCACGATATCGCGACATGTTGCACCGTCATGGCCTTTGGAGGAAAGTTGTCACGATATCGTGACATGTTTCACCATCGCGGCCATTGGAGGAAAGTTGTCGTGATATCGTGACATGTTGCGCCATCGCGGCCATTGGAGGAAAGTTGTCACGATATCGCGACATGTTGCGCCATCGCGGTTTTCGGAGGAAAGTTGTCACGATATCGTGACATGTTGCGCCATCGCGGCCATGGGAGGAAAGTTGTCGTGATATCGCGACATGTTGCACCGTCACGGCCACTGGAGGAAAGTTGTCACGATTTCATGACATGTTGCTCTGTCGCGGCCAAGGAAGGATATTTGTCGCGATATCGCGACATGTTGCTCTGTCGCGGCCAAGGAAGGATAGTTGTCGCGATATCGCGACATGTCACGATTTCATGACTTGTTGCCCCGTCGCGGCCAAGGATGGATAGTTGTCACGAAATCGTGACATGTCACGATTTCGTGACATGTCGCTCCATCGCGGTCAAGGATGGTTAGTTGTCACGATATCGCGACATGTCACGATTTCGTGACATGTCACGATTTCGCGACTTGTTGACTTTTTGCGGTCAGAGGTGGTTTGTGTCGCGTTTTCGCGCCTTGTAATCTTGTGTTTTCTTTGTTTTCGGCTGGGAAGGGTCTTCTCCCTTGTGTAACTGATCTTTGTTTTAATACAAGTTTTTTTCAATTTTTTCAAAAAAAAATGTTATCACTTGTAGGAAACATCTAGTTAGAGATTTTTAATAAGAATACATATAAAATAGGAGCAGCATATAATTAATTTATTTAAAAAAATAGTATATAGTTATAAATGGTATTAAGGTTAATAGGGATAGTTGTAATTAAGTTTTAATCATATTATTTTGATATAATCTAAATTTAATTTTATTTTTAAAGATAATATTAATGTTTGAATTCTATCAAATGATGTAGGTAATATTGTTAAGAGATATTATAATGTCAAAAAATTTAATATATTTTATTCATTCAAGTATTGTTGTATGTATATAAACTATACTTTTATCTATAAAAACCATAGAATTATGTTGTTGAAATTTAAAAGCATGGATCACTCATTTTATTTAAATTTAAAAAATAAATAAATAAATAACGTGCTTTTTTTTCACATAGGTTATTATACATGGTACCAAAACTCGGTTGCTACCCTTTGGCTTAGATGGCAATACCATGATAATTGAGAATATACACATTATTAAATCACATTAGTTGAAGTACTTGGATTCCTCAACATTTAAGAATGAGACTTAGGTTTAAATCTTACCAAGTGATGCATATAATTACCAAACTATTGCAACACCACTCTATGGTCATGGTGTAATTCAAGCCCAATCCAATATAAGCAATTTAAGAAACATGAAAACTGATAATATATATTTGTTCTTATTATTTCTAAGAAAATAATCCATAAATCCGTAATATTTTTTATAAGAAGATGCACACTCATATTGATTTTATCCATCTATTATCTTTTTTTTTAAATAGAATACCTAAACCTCTAATATCCATTCCTACTAGGATTTGTGAAAAATTTAACCCAATTTCTAAGACCTTAAATTAGTCACATAAATGAATATTTCAAATTACCCTTGATTGCCTATTGCTTAGATTTTGTAAACTAGGTTAAGTAAAAATTTATGCCTTCCCTTTATCCTTTATGGACCTTCTATTAACAGGTATTTCCAAAATATTTATGCTAGACATGAATGACAAGTATAGCTTGTAGGTTGTATTCTAGAAAAAAAAAGTGAAGTGTATTCACTTGACACAACTCCAACTTTTCCTCTATTATCACAATCATAGAGTTGGTATCTCCATGCAATGATAAGAGTAAACATGGTACAACCATGTTGGAGTCTCTAGAATATTCAAAAAAATTCCTTGCACACTAATGCAAGCTTCTAACTATAATAAGAAGCCATGGAAATGATCAACTGGGTAGAATCTATTTGAAAAATTTGGGTAAAGGTATTTGAGAACTTAATTATTTCCATATAAGAAAATCCTTTAGTAATAATGCATACCTTACGTTTTTTCACTAGACCATTAGAAGTATACTTGGACTTGTAGACTAATTTACAACCAATTGCATTTCTTTGTTACAAAATAAGAACAGGGTCCCAAGTCTTATTCTGAATATTACATCACCACATTATTATCTTATAAAGAGGAATAATTTCCAAAAATAAAATGCTCTACAAATTACTATATAGTATCGTTATATAATAGGATCCTTAGAGGTTTTATTAATATTTTTCACTCCATGCTTTATCTTATTTTCAACCTCTACATTAATCACTTATGTTAAATGAATCTAACTTATTAGAGAATTATTATTATACTCCTAACATCAATGTTGATGATAAAGAAGATAATTGAGTCTCCTGAGTGATCGAGCAGTGACAACAATTTTTTTTGTTGCACCCTAAACTGCGATCCAACAAGGCCATATTTGGTAGCAATGAAAGAAGATCCAAGGCTCCGAAGGGTCAAAACCTTCTTGCAATCCAGATGAGTGTCGAGTGGCACAACCATGATGTCACAATACGAGGAGGTAGGTGGGACTAAGACCGCGTGCAATGACACGGTGAGTGGCCCTCTTTTGACCACAAGCTCCATTATGAAGATGGGGGTGTCAGTGGGTCGGAATACCACCAACCATAATGCTGAGAGTAACGATGGGGCTGGGGTTTTGACCACCAGCGGTGGCCACACCAAAAGCAACCCTTCTTTTGCATAATTGCTTTAGAACAAGCAAAAAATCAAACCTAACACCGCATTCGAGTTTGTTACATAGGGTTGTGATGTCATATGCCCTAGGAGCCTCATAGAAGATTACGAAACTCATGACACTTACTCCTCGGTGGTAAAGTTCATAGGAGGCCACCTAGACATGAATTAAATTCACAGATGAGCGACATCCAAGTAGAAAACACTGGGAAGAATGGAGTTGTAGGCTATGACTTGAGGTTTCTTCATGATCCAAATTAACACCTCGGAGGACGTAGAATGCATCTTACCTAGAGAGCCTTGGTTTTTTGGGAGGAGAAGGCTATTTTAAAAAAAATGGTAACCAAATTTTGACCCAAACTCTTAGAATATCAACTATGCTTCGCTCTGGGTGAGGCTTTCGAACCTCCCAACCCATTTTTTCTATGAAGACGCATTTCAAGGTTTAGCCAAGGCTATTGGGGATCTCATGGCCATTGACCCTGCCACCCGAGTAGAATATGCTTAACTCATGCACACATCTGTGTCAATGTGAACTTGGAAAGCCATCTCCCAGAGCACCTAAACCTCATTTACAGAGATTTCAAAGGAGACAACTACTGATATATGAGAACAAATCGACATTTTACCCTGATTTCTAGATGTAAGGCCATTTGTAGTCCTAGTACCCCAAGTCTAAGAACCTGAGTGTGGACAACTATACCGAGGAATTCCCAAATCATATTTACATATGAATCTCATAGGACTGCATGTCGAACATTGGGCATCAAGCTAAATTGTGGGTAAACACTCCATTCCAAAAGGCAAGTGATTATGTTCCTATTACTATTAAATTTTATGCACTTAAATATTATGGCATTTTTTAGGGTGTTGAGGAAGGTGAAATTTTTGTTGATTCAAACCTGGGCTTTAACCCTAAACTTCTCCAATTCCCTAGACCCAAATCCACCCAAGCCTCTAAGTCTACCTCTCAATCAAAAGAATCGCCCAGTCCCCCCTCCCGATCCCCCCGTAGCTCACCCCTAAAACCCTCCGCTTACCTGTACTCCTCGTAGGACTCTCCACCCCTAGAATCTAGGACTCCAACCTCGTCCACCTTCTACAACCCTTTGGACTCTAATATTGAAGACCTAGACCAACCTTCCCCTGAGAAGTGGAGCCCCAAACAAACTTGTAGCTTCAAAAAATATCATATGGATGTTAGAGGAGAGAGGAAAAAAGGTAGACCATCAGAAGCAGACAGAAGAATCAGGGACACTGTAGAAGTCATAGCTAATGGGACCTAGAAAACCCTTTTTTAGGATATCAAAACTAGTACTAAGGAAGAAACCCAAAGACTACGTAGCAAGGAAAATGGGGCAAAATAATTCTCAAAAGTTCTAAATGAGAGTTCTCTCTTGGAATGCGAGAGGACTAAATAGGGCAACCAAGCAGAGAGTGGCTGCAGCCATGAGAAGAGAACATAACCCAACTATTTTTCTCATCCAAGAAACTAAACTCAATGACCAATGGTCACCCAGGGTGGCCAAAAATATTTGGAGAAACTACGAGTGCATCCATTCACTGATGTCTGGATTAGCTGGTGGGTTTATGTGCATGTGGAACCCCACTAAAGTGTAAGGCAACATCATTTCCCGCTAGGAGATACTGAGTAATATCCTATTCCTAGATCTCAGCTCCTAGTTATCCTGGGTGATGACCAATGTTTACATCCCAAACTCTCCCTAGGGTAGAGTGGCTCTGTGGAACTTGCTCGCATCGATAAGGCAAGCCTTTGATGAAAGCCCCTGGATTTTAGCATGGGACTTCAACTCTCCCTTGTATGGCTTAGATAAAAGGGGAGGAACTATGATATCCCATAGGGACAGATGACCTGAGGTACTATATTGATTCCAATGTCCTCATAGATGTTCAACATTAAGGGTCTTTATTCACTTGGAGTAACAGGAGGAAAGGCAATAGTCTTATTCAGCAACACCTCGATCGAGTGTTGTTATCCCATGAAGCCCTCCCACTTTTTGGGGATGCTAGCTTGCTAGTCCTTCCCAATATCGGGTCTGACCACAACCCCCTTTTTCTAGAAGCTGACACTAAATACCAATTCAAAACCCCTTTTAGGTTCGGATCCATGTGGACCCAACATCTTGATCTTAGTAACTAGATTGTGTTGTGATGGAAAAGAAAATTCCCAGGTTCAGCCACCAATTAGTTCATGCAAAAACTCAGATTCATCAAAGGAAATCTGAGAATCTAGAATAAGGCAAATTTTGAGAATATCTTCGAAGCAAAGAATCAGGTCAAGACCAAAATCAGCCAGATCAAGAATAATTTTTAGAAGGGAATAGATAATGATAATCTCCATCTTGAAGAGCAAGAGCTACTGGCTGACTACCACAATATCCTCAGTAATGAGGAAACCTTTTGGCACAAAAATTCCTACCAGTTGTGGCTCAAGGAAGGAGACTCTAATTCCAAACTCTTCCACATATCCACCCTGAGGCATAGGGGTACAAACAAGATCAAAAACCTAGCCAAGCAAGATGGGTATGTTACTTCATACATCTTTTAGATCATGGAAGAACTAGTGAGCCAATTCAGAAACCTCCTTGCCTCTCCCCATCCCAGTCCCAGTCTGCCATGGATGCCTTACTGGTTAACATCCCCTCCATAATTTCCCAAGATTCCAATATCTTCCTCCTCAACCCTCTGTCCCATAAAGAAATTCATCATGATATATTTTCCATGAACCCAAACAAAGCCCCTAGCCTGGACGGGTTCTCACCTAGATTTTTACAAACCTATTGGGACATTGTAGGCTTTGAACTATGCAATTCTATCAAGGAAATGCAGTCTTCCAAATCCATCCCCAGAGATGTCAACTCCACCTTCCTGGATTTGATCCCTAAGGGCAAGAATCCCCAATCCATTTTAGACTATCGTCTCATTAGTCTGTGTAATGACATCTATAAAATTATTTCCAAATCTATGGCTAATCGGTTGTCAAGCATTCTCCCCTCCATTATCGACCCTTGCCAAGGCAATACTTTCAAAGGTCATAATATCCTTGACGGAGTCATCACCATTCTTGATCTGATCCACTCTGCTCATACCTCCAATTTTACTGCCTTTTTCCTCAAGTTAGACATGAACAAATATTTTGATAGATTCAACAGGGACTTCCTCACCCAAGTCCTCCTCAGGTTTGGCTTCCACAAATCTTGGGTTAATCTAATTTATAAGTGCATTTCTTCCTCATGGTTTTTGGTCCTAGTGAATGGACCTACTATTGGATACTTCCCCAGTTCCAAGGGCCTCAGACATGGTGATCCACTTTCCCCCATTCTCTTTATCATTTTGGTAGAGAGCTTGGGAAGAGCTATCAAGAATGTGTGTTCCAACAATCTGATATCGGGTATCAAAGCTGCCACTGGTCTCCAGCCCTCAACCCATCAACAATTTGTGGATGATACCTTTTTGGCCACTAAAGTTGTAGTTTCTAATGCCAAAGGTATAAAAACTATTCTCAACCTCTATCAAGAGGTAGCTGGTCAGAAAGTTAACTATGTTAAAAGTAAGCTATTTTTTTTTAACACCCCCCCAAAAGACAATGCAAGATTGCACGTATTCTGGGGTGTTCCATCATAAATTTCCTGACCACCTACTTGGGTCTCCCCATGTTTAAAGGAAGATCTCTCAAAGACATGTGGAGGAATGTCACCGATAGGATTCTGTAATAACCCTCCCTATCTAGTTCTCTAGGGGTTTGCCAATTCTTAACCTTTTTCATGAATTTTTTATATACAAAATCACAAACACAGAGCAATCCAAAATTCTCAAAAATATTGTTTTATTCTTATATCAAAACTAGGGCACAAATTACAATGCAAATACCTCAAATGCTAATGAAACCCTAGCTACTTCGTACTCTATAAATGATGGTGAAGGCTCAGCCCTTCTGATGTGAATACTGTGTGGTGTCCCAGCTCAAAATATTCCTTGTATAATCTTTGAATGACCCTGTGTGGTAAACCAACTCCATAAATCTTTAAAACTGAAGTCCAACTGCAATCCCTGTGTGGAAATGCCCATATTGACCTAAGGGTAATCTTGTAACCCCGAAGCCAATGTCCCTGTAAGAGGTTTTCGTCTCTCACAAGCTCCAAAATATCTTTAAATGGCTCTGCCATAGAGTCCTCAAAAAAACCAGAGAGAAAAATAATAATCTTCGCATATCTCCAAATGAACTCAAAACCTCCTTTTATCTCCTCCATAGGTCAACTTAGGGTTAGGTCACTTTTAGGGTGAGCAAATATAATTTTATCAATTTTTAATTCCACCTTATTTCTCCTTAATTTATTCATCCCCTTATGCCTAGGGTTAACGACTTTTTAAGTCGTCACTTAAAATGGCCCCTTTTAAGTATAAAATGATTTTATAATAAAATAAAGTCACTAACTTTACAAAATTAAATTAAATAATCACTTTATTAATTTTATCTTCGACCATTAAAATTTCCAACCTCTGCCCATCCGAATTGAAATACGCGAATGGTTTTGGACACCCATTTCACTAAAGAATATCACTGCACTGTCTGTTGTCCACTGAAACCCTAAAAATGGACATGGCTAAAAATAGTAACTTTGATCAAACAAATCTCTGAATGAGCCCAAATTACCATCAATCAATAGCTCTCTGGGTACTGACAAAGATTTTGATATCTCCAATGACTCCCCTCCATCCGACTTAGCCTATGGGAGCTTGTGTATAGGCTAATATACTCTGCACCTGACTGCATAGAAAAGGGGACATTACAGTCCGCCCTTCCCAAAGATTGCTTGTCCTCAAGCAATACATATACATACTCCAGTCAGATGCTACATCTCGGCTGAGATCACATCAAATCCCCTGGATCCCATAGCAACCTCAAAAAGGAACCGCCACGCTGACGCTGCGCCACTCTGATCATCACTACCCCTCTAACATGGTTAAGTGGCAAAAGTCTCAACTGCAATAGCATGATGAAATCTCTCTCCAGTCTGGCACTGACATGTCTATCTGAGCTGAGATGTAATATCATGTACCACGACATACCAAAGGAATCAACGTCATAGATTACTGCAAACACAATGCTGGAAGTGCCTCCATAGTCATCACCTAACCAGCTCAACTCGGCGTTCACACTTCTAGAATCTCCCAGATAATCCCATGTAGCCCAATCTACTGCAGTTAATGTAATATCCTCTAGAAATATAATGTCCCTCATCATACTCAACCAAGGAGGGTGTAAATGTATCTGTATAATTCTTGAAATATCAACCACACTCCACTCTGGCAACTCAATAGGAAGCTCAGCCTCACCATCAAAACTGGTATGCCCATTATGACTGCACCCTATGCCAAGTAACATCTCATGCATAGGTGACTCAACCAGGCCTATCTTTGCACTTTCACGGATTAAACTGACCCCTTGAGAGGGCATTGTGTTCAAATAAGAAGTAAGATACTCCATGTAATGCCAACCAAATTTTGGATCCATCTCCATCATGTAAATGTTATGGCTATCCAAAAAGCAAATAGTGGCATATATCTCATACCCATGATCAACTATTGCCCACAACATGCTCCTACCATCGTCCTCAATGCCCATCAAGGCAAACATATGATCCTGGGTAAGAGAACTCAACTCCTGGTCATCTGCATTAGGCTGGAGGATGCTCATGGAATCACCCTCAGATTCATGTCGGAGTAGACACCCTGTCTCAAACAATGTATCCTGATGATCTATTACAGTAAATGAATCGGCACTCTGCATATCAAAAAGTGAATTGCCCAAAAATGTCACATGATCCATGTCATATAACGGATTGTCAATCCATCAGAAACAGTTATCTCCCTTGTGCTTATCAAGGTTATTTTGTTGATCCCAAATAAATCTGAAGAATGTCTCATGATAAAGACATTGCCCTGAACTGTCATCCCAGAAATTGAAAACATTGTCAAGCTCTGTCACCAAATCAATACAACCGGCCCCGGTAACTTTGTTGAGCTCTGCCACTCTATAAAACAATCCATCCCTCAGAGGAATTCTTGGATCCCATAGCCAAATAGGGATTTTTTCATTCCCAAAATTTAATAATTTTTGTTGTGCCACTCTGACTACAACTGAATTATTCTACAGCTCAACGGAGTACCCATTCTGGACTGACAAACAAGGAACCCAACAAGAAATTGATTCTACCACTATAGGTAAGAGCACCTCATGCCAAGGTGATACATATAACTCCTTATACCAACCCTTCTTCCCATTCATATATGACATGGTCAAATCATCAACATGTGGATTGAAAGAAAAACTATGAGCATACCTCACTATACAGTCCATCTGAACTTCACCAACTAGTTCCATGGAAGGGTCTATACAATCACCTGTGCTAAAACTCTCAACATTCTGCACACAAAAGTCAGGAGATGTTTCACCAATCATAACACAAGGAAATGAACCTGCATCAGCATCATACTCGAGTTGTTCCTTCTGAGTGGTTGTAACAGTTGACCAATTTTCTTCTTTGTGAACAAAACTTAACTCAAGGTTAAGTTTGTTAATTATCTTCTCCTTTTTGGTGAGTTCTTGGTACATCTTTTCTACAGTTTGGATAGCCAAATCCCTATCAGATAACAATTGCAAGTAATCAGATTTTATTTTCTCCAAAGCATGCTTGATAGTTTCTACCTTAATAGTTTGCACGATTTCAATAGAGGAGATATCAATCAACCCTATCTGCCTATCTTTGAGCTGAGCTATCCTCAGAAGATATTCAAAAAAGTTGTGTGTGCTATCCAAATGGGTTAATGTTTGGACAATCTTCTCTTCTGTAACCTGCAACTTATCCTTCCAACTTTGCATTGTATCAAGTTCTGGATTGTGATCAGCAGCACACAATAAAGTTTCTGATTTACCATCTTTGGCATAATGATCAAAATCAGCATTCCTTTTGACACTACACTCTCCAACTTCATGCACTAAAGTTAGGACTGACTCATGCTCAACCCAAGAATTATCAACTGCATGCACATCCTCACCAGCTGGTGATTTAACAATGTCAAAATCAGCATGCTCTATGATCTTACCACTATCACGAAATTCATTATGCCCCTCACCAAAATGAGATCCACAAGATGAATTAACTTCATCTTCATCAATTTTGCCCTCTTGTACTTCCACACAAGTTTCTTGAAGAGGTGGCATGTTTATATTTTGAATTTCAGCAGTCTGAATGTTCAGGTCAGCACCCTGATCAAAAGGAAATTTGTCTCTATTAATCTTCTCATTTACTTCATCAGCATAACTCTCCAACTCATTAGGAAAGCCACCATCCAACCACTTGTTGGTCTGTTCTATTTCTAACTTTAACCAGGAGACATCTTCATCGACATCAATCTCCTCATCAAATTTGGAGTCTTCACCATGAAAAAAAAACACCATGCAACAATGAAATGTTGCCAAGAAAAATGCAAGGCTCATCATACCTTATGTCCAAGGTCTCACAGAGCTCACCGGATTGCTCTGGAAGCAATTCCATAATTGTTGTCCTGTCATTACCCTCGGTACTATAGTTGTCCTAGGACTTGTGGGTTATGGGCCCACATATATGTCCAAGTGACCACTCTTCTTGGCAAGTGAAGCAACGTTGTTCTCTTCTCAATTTATTCTTGCTTTTGAGAGGTACTCCTTGCATTTGTAATTCACTCGGTCTCTTTTTCTTCTCCTGTTCCTCCTGTACCAAGAGAGGTCTCAGCTTCTTCTCACATTGCTTGGAAACATTGTCAACTAATTTATGTGCAGCTGAAGAGGTAATCTTTCCTTGCCTCAAAACAGCCATCAACTTGGGCAAGATGGGCTGGGTAAAGTCATCACTTTCCTCAATGATGTGTACCATGATAGTTTGCATGTAAGAGGATATAATGTCTTCATGATCTTCACTGATAGAAGCCATAAAATGTCGAAACATTTGGAAACTAAGATCAGCATAATCTAAATCAAGCAAAATGACATATATTCTAATTTTGGCCATCACTTCCAAAATTCTAACCTTCTTACCATAGGATCGGTCCCTGATGTTATTCAAACCATGAAAACTGTCAACCATCAGTTGTAATCCCTCCTTCATGATGTCGTCATTATAGGGTGCTTTCGGAGCTGTAATCCTTATGATCTCACTGAGACAAGAGGTGACTGCAAGTCTCACATCCTTGTCTGCATGTCTCATAATCCAATGCTGGCCTAATGCAACTATAGGTACTTTCGCTACCCAATTCAAAACCTCATGATCAGATTGATCTAGTTCAACTAGACATGTATCCATTTCCTTTAGACTGTCAAGAAGAACATCTTTTGACAATTTTTGGGACTCAAGTTGTTTCTCCAAAGCATAGAGCTTACAACTTACATCCATTCTTTTACTGATATGTATTGCAGATTGAATTTGTTTTCTGTTATTGGATGTGTGATGCTCAACCTTAGCCTTAGATGGAACCATAGGTGCTGACTTAGGTGACATAGCTACTGTCAACTGCTTTTCCAACTTTTCTGGGACAGCGAGCTCAACTTTATTAGCCGCAATATTAGCTACAATTTTAGGATCTTGTAAAGTATTTTGTTCAACTCCAACTTTCTTCGACAACTTTATGAATGAAAAATCAACCTTATCCTGAGGAAAAATTGAAGGTAGAGAAATTTGCATCATTGCAATTAATTAACTGATGGATTTTTGTATCTCACTCTGAGTCCTATCCCAATCACGCTGTTTCCTAGACCAATCATTATAAGACTCCATGAATCTGAAATTTAATTAGGCTTCCACAAGCTGGCAAAATAGTCTGAGCTCTAAATTAACAATACCTAGAACTCTTAAAGCCCAAATCAACCAAATGGGTATTCAAATCACCAATACCCAAAAATTGGAAACCCTAGATTTGAAAACGACAACCAAACCCTAACTTCCAAGTCTAAAAAATACTCACGATAGCTGAATTTTTTTTTTTTTCACACATTACTTAAATCATTTCTGAAATGTTTAGCAAACCCTAAACAGGCTGGCAGGAAAAACCAGCTCTAATACCACTGTAATAACCCTCCCTATCTAGTTCTCTAGGGGTTTGCCAATTCTTAACCTTTTTTGTGATTTTTTTATATACAAAATCACAAACACAGAGCAATCCAAAATTCTCAAAAATATTGTTTTATTCTTATATCGAAACTAGGGCACAAATTACAATGCAAATACCTCAAATGCTAATGAAACCCTAGCTGCTTTTTACTCTATAAATGATGGTGAAGGCTCAGCCCTTTTTATGTGAATACTATGTGGTGTCCCAGCTCTAAATATTCCCTGTATAATCTTTGAATGACCCTGTGTGGTAACCCAACTCCATAAATCTTTAAAACTGAAGTCCAATTGCAATCCCTGTGTGGAAATTCCCAGATTGACCTGAGGGTAATCTTGCAACCCCGAAGCCAATGTCCCTATAAGAGGTTGTTGTCTCTCACAAGCTCCAGAATCTCTGTAAATGGCTCTGCCAGAGAGTCCTCCAAAAAACCAGAGAGAAAAATAATAATCTTCGCATATCTCCAAATGAACTCAAAACCTCCTTTTATCTCCTCCATAGGTCAACTTAGGGTTAGGTCACTTTTAGGGTGAGCAAATATAATTTTATCAATTTTTAATTCCAACTTATTTCTCCTTAATTTATTCACCCCCTTATGCCTAGGCTTAACGACTTTTTAAGTCGTCACTTAAAATGGCCCCTTTTAAGTATAAAATGATTTTATAATAAAATAAAGTCACTGACTTTACAAAATTAAATTAAATAATCACTTTACTAATTTTATCTTTGACCATTAAAATTTCCAACCTTTGCCCATTCGAATTGAAATCCGTGAATGGTTTTAGACACCCATTTCATTGAAGAATATCATTGCACTGTCTGTTGTCCACTGAAACCCTAAAAATGGACATGGCTAAAAATAGTAACTCTGATCAAACAAATATATGAATGATCCCAAAGGACCATCAATCAATAGCTCTCTGGATATTGACAAAGATTTTGATATCTCCAATGGCTCCCCTCCATCCGACTTAGCCTATGGGAGCTCGTGTATAGGCTAATCTGCTCTGCACCTGACTGCATAGAAAAGGGAACATTACAGATTCACAAAAAGCTTTTAATCTAGAAATGTGCTCTCCTTTCTAGTGCTGGAAAGGCAACCTTGGTCAAGGTTGTGCTTCAGAGTATTCCCACCTTTTTTTGTCTGTCTTCAAAATCCTAGTGGTAGTGGGTGAGACCATCAAAAAAATGCAAAAATATTTTTTGTGGTCAGGAAATGACAACTAGAAGAAGTTCCACCTGGTTTCCTAGGACAAAGTCTATAACCCCAAGGATCAGGGAGGCCTGGGGATGAGGCACATCAATGTAATAAATTTAGCCCTCCTGGCTAAACAAGCATGGAAGGTAGTCTCCAATGATAATCTCGAATGGGTGGATATAGTCAAAAGGAAGTATCTCCAGCAATAATCCTTTTTTCAGAAGAACACCCCTTGCAATTGCTCTCACTTTTGGAATTCCATATCCCTCACCCAAAATCTCTTGCACCAAGGCTCTTGGTGGTATTTGGGAGATGGTAAGAGATCGACTTCTGGGAGGATGCATGGGCCAAAAAATATCCTCTTATAAGAGACCATAAGTAGGCTGCTATAAAGCATCTGATAGAAAACAAGTACATGGCTAGCATAGTAGATTTCATCACTTCAAACCAGGGTGTCAAAATGTAGAAGAAGGTTCAGTTTAGACTTAAGAACGAAACTATCAACAATGCAGTGACAAAGATCCACGTGCTCATGAGGGCAAACTTTGTCCCCCAAACCCAGAACAAAGATCAACAATGTTGAAAAGGCATGAGTGACGATAAATTCTTTGTGAAGTATGCTTCCCAGCTCATTGAGAGCACCACCAGAGGAGCTAGCCCCAAAAAAGGGTAGACCTTAGCTAGAAGTGTGTGGCTCAAGGCCCTAATCCCAAAGATAGCTCACTTTTGCTGGATTGTCGTCCACAATAAACTCCTTACCACTGATAACCTAATGCGCAGAGGGATTATTGTTTCCAATAGATGCTACCTGTGTGAGCAAGCTTGGGAATCAACCCAACATATCCTCATGGATTAGCCATTCACAAGCACCGTATTTTCCCTAGTGGTCAACAAGTTTTAGGTTTATTGGATCAGGCCAAGAACGGTCAAGGACATGTTCATCTAATGGCCCAACACTTTTAAAAACTTGAGACTATACTTTCTGTGGAAATCCCTGGTCCATCATATTACCTGGCAGATTTGACTAGAATGCAACAAATAGATTTTTAGTGAAGATCGCCGAGATCATGAAGCAGTTGCGTCAAGAGCCTTAACATTTGCAACAGAAAATAGTAGTCTCATCCCATGCCCAAAAATTCCCCAGGATGGAATAGAAGGTCACTTGTTTGTGTCTCTCAAGATTCCTCAAGACTGCTACAAAGCTAAAGAGTCTCACAAGGATAGAGCCGCAGCCAAGTGGACTCCCCCCCAAGGTTGGCTGAAGGCTAATTTTGACGGTGCCTCTAAAGGCAATCTGAGCAAATCTGGAGCAGGAGGTGTGGTCAGGGACCACAATGGTAATCTCATCTGAGCTTTTATCAAAAATCTGGGTACCCAGACCAAAAATTACGTTGAAGCTAGAGCTCTCTGGAGAATCATTGACATATGCAAATCCATGGCTAGCCCTATCATATTTGAAGGTGATTCATAAGTTATTGTGGGGCTAGTTCAAAAAAATTCTAAAGGAGGGAAAAATATCCAGAGCATCATCTAGGAATGCCATAAATACTTCAATGAGAAGGAGCGAAATTGAATTAACCACATGTTCAGAGATGATATTAAAGTGGCCAATGCCTTAGCCAATAAGTTCATCCTTCAAATCTCCTTAATGATTTGGAAAAGCAACTTCTCAAGCAAGATCACCAAGAAAGTCAACCATGATGCAGGGAATCTCTCTAATACGTAGCATCGGCTATGTGACCAATGGCATTTCATCAATACCATCGAGGGATATGCTTAACCCTCACCACCATTCTAGTTCAATACCATCTCGCGTGGGTCCTATGGTGTGCATTTTTGTGTTTCTATGTATTTGGGTTGTAATGTATGTTGGTGGAAGGACATATGTGAAGGAAGTCCGTGATTTTTTTTTGGCTTGCTAGTTTTTGTTGTCGTATCCATATCCCATGGGTAATGGACTGTGACCTTCTAGAAGTGGATGTTTCGAATGTAAAAATGGGTAGGACCCTCCAACCCGTAAAGTAAATAAAAATTACTTTTACCTACCAAAATAAATATAAAGAAGATAATTGAATAAAAAATCAAGAGAATAAGAGAAAGCATATATGAAGTAAATTCACCAATATTTGTTTCATATGTATTGAAATTGTTGAATATAATATTTAGGATCTATGTCCTTCTTTCCACTATCATTAGTCCTCATCCTCTTATTATTAGCTTCTCTAGCTATGAAAATAACCTTTTACAACTTCTTGAACTAACCAATATACTCATATATCACTACACCAAAAAAGGGCTTTAACAATGGCTAAAATAAGGTTATTTTTTATAGTGATAAAAAACCGCCCTAATATATCCTAAGAGGGTGGTTTATAACCACCCTCTTCAGATCATCCTAAGAGGGTAGTTTTAAACTTCCCTCTTAGACTTAAGATGATAATTTATAACCGCCCTCTTAGGGTCACCCTAAGAGAGCAATTATAAACTATGTATTAGGGTGGATAATCACCTTAAAAAATAATGAAGCATTTTATCATAAGGAATTTTTTATTTTTTAGATTTTTGGTAGGATTTTTAATTTTTTAGATTGATGGGGCATGGGAAATTTCATGTTTCTTTGTGCAATAAGGTATTTCAAATGGGTAGCCATTTACGAGATCATTTTATTAATAGTGAGGCTTATATAGGCAGTCTGGGCACTGGAGCAACACACTTAAAAGCTTCCAATATGCATTACATTTGGGTGTCCAGGGATAAGCCATTTGCCAAAGCAATTGAACGAGAAAAATGGTATGGTCTCCATACTTCTGCCATATATTTTCAAGGTATGAAATTATACCCAGAATTTATTTTTCCCCTTTTAAATTACCAGAAGTCTATAAAGCCTTAGAATCTCTAGGTATGACATTGTACCCAAAAAAAAAATTTCCCCTTTTAAATTACCAGAAGTCTATAAATCCTTGGAATATCTAGTGCCTGCTTGGTACAAATCCATGGAAGCCAAGGCTAAAGAGATAGGGGTAGAGAGTAAACAACCACTCCAAAATGAAGTTCACTCACTCACAAAAGAATATTCCCCTAACTTTATAAAATGAGTTATTAGGGATGCTTCTCAAATATTGGCTTATGAGACTCTACTGTGGGGTCTACTAATTTTTTAGGAGGTGCAATAAAAGACCTAATCAAAATTAGTTCCTACAGTCCAATTGGCTAATATATCTTCTGCTTCAGCACTGGTACAACATGCTATATAGAAAATGCAAAAGCTACCCTCCAAATGTTGTGTTTTGCACTGGAAAACAACAAGCTTTTAGAGGCTTGTATTATGGAGCACAAAGTATGGAAAAATACTTGAGCACATTTTGAAGCTCTTAGGATGATCAACAACTTCTTCAAAGATTCACAAGTATGAGAAATCTCCAAAAGATGTTGGATTGGAATTGCAACTAGATTCAATGGAAATTGGGATGTAGGTACAATAAGCTCTTATTCCTAAGCACTATTTCAATTTTAATTTTAAAGAAGCTTTAATAAGAGTATCTATTTCATATTATTAGCTTTTAGAATAAAGCCTAGAACTCACTAGTCATAGTCCTTTGCTTTGGTATTAATTTATTAAAACCTTCAAAATAAACTGAAAAAGTTTTATTTAATTTAATTTGTGTATGAAGGATATTTTTAAGGTTGTCATTACGAACCAAAACTAGTACGAAATTTGTGGAAAAATTATTTTTGATTGGAGCATATTCTTGATGAAACAAACATCAAGAATATGCTCCAATCAAAAATAAGGTAATTAATTTGCAAGGGCTATAGACCAATTTTGTGAAGCAAGTATGTGCATTGGTTTTTATTAATTTTGGAAGTACATAATAAGGTCAACTATCAAGTTCTAGACTAGAGTATCCTTTGAATGCAATGAATGTGAAACATGTGAAAGTGAGAGACTTAATAAATGTGAGAAGAACATATTGAGTATTTGTAATGCATATCATTCTCTATATGTTCATGAAAAAAATAATTTTGGGTAGAATATGTTTGAATTATTTTAGTCAAAGAAAGTACTTTTGGGAAAGATATATGCAATTGTTTCTATGCAAGAATTAGGAATGTTTGAGCAGTTTCTATGAGCAGCATTGAGGTAGATTTGAGCAGGTTATTGAGGTAAAATTGAGCTTGTTTGTGAGCTGATTTCTAAGAAGGTTTGAGGTAGATTTGAGCAGGATCTGTGAGTAGGTTTGAGTAGTGATTTGAGAAGGATTGTAGAGCAAATTTGAGCAATTTATTTGAGGTATATTTGAGCAAGATTGTGAGCATATTTGAGTAGGATTGTGATCATATATGAGTAGATTTTGTGAGAATATTTGAGCAAACCTTGTGAGTAGGCTTGGAGTATATTTGAGCAAACCTTGTGAGTAGGCTTGAAGTATATTTGAGCAAGCATTGTGAGTAGGCTTGGAGCAGATTTAGGTAAGCCTTGTGAGTAGGTTTGGAGTATATTTAAGCAAGCCTTATGAGTAGGCTTGGAGCAGATTTAAGTAGGATTTGGAGTAGACCATAGCAAAGTGGATTGGTGTCTCTTGTGGATAGAGGTCCACAAACCAAAACAAAGGGGATTGGTGTCACCTATGAATAGAGGTCCACAAACCAGAGTAAATGGGACTGGTGTCTCCTATGGATAGAGGTCCATAAACTAGAGCATAATGAATTGGTGCCTCTTATAGATAGAGATCCACAAACCATAGAAAATGTATTGGTGTCTCATGTGGATAGAGGTCCACAAACCAGAGCAAAGGGGATTAATGTCTCCTATGGATAGAGGTCCATAAAAAAGAGAAAACAGGATAGGTGTCTCCTATGTATAGAGGTCCACAAACTAGAGCAAAGAGGATTGATGTATCCTATGGATAGAGGTACACAAACTAGAGCAAAGGGGATTGGTGTCTCCTGTGGATAGAGTTCCATGAACTAGAGCAAAAGGGATTGGTATCTCCTATGGATAGAAGTCTACGCAATTGAGCATAGGGGATTGATGTCTCCATTGGGTTAGTGCCCATAAACATTATAATAGAAATTTGGTTCCCAAGATATTTGTTGAGAAAATTTATAAGAAATATTTTCTTTGTGGAGGTAGCCCACATTGGGTGAACCACATTAAATATGTGTCTCTTATGTGTGTGATGATCTATGCATTGATTTATTATTACAATTGATAATATTGGATAATACTGCTTTGAAAAAAAAAGTAAAAAGTTTTATCTTATACTGTTCACCCCCTCTCAGTATAAGCTTGTGTTCTCATATATTTTTTAACATAGAAAATATTCATGTAGTGTTGTTTATATAACTTTGTTAGTTTTTTGGTATTATTATGAAATGAGGTTTTGAAAGGAATCCCTCAACCTTTTAAATCAACTCCCCTATGGGATACAAACCATAAAACACAACTATGCAAAATAGCCACCCTAGCTTAGAAGAAAGTACACAAAAGACATACATAAATACCACATGCAAACATTTCCAGTACCAAAAATAATAAGGTGGATCTAAAAACCAAACACTCAAAGTAGAGGATGTTAGAATATTTTAATATGCATTATGTATTCTGTGACACTTGTTAGTTTCTCTTGGCAAATTTCGTGTTCTTCATATAATGTTGACTTCTTCTTTTTTATAGATTAGGATAGTGTACATTAAGCGGGAACATTATAATTAATGTGCACTATGCCCTCTATATTGACAATTATCTGTTTCTCTTGACATTTATCACCTTTTCATATAGGCCTTCTGCCTATATATTATAACCTATTTTATGTATAATACATCTCATATATATTTCATTCTCAACATTTGGTATCAGAGCAGGATTTCCCTACCCTTGCTGGTTTGAGGGGGAATTTCCCTAATGGAAATCCTCCCCATTTCTCTCTCCTCATTTTTTTCCCATTTTTTTCATCAAGCCAGGGAGTATGCTATTCATTCCTTGATGGATGGATCAGAAACTAGAAGCTTGGAAAAATTAATGGCTGCCCATTTTTGAGTTATTCATCCATAGAAGTAGTTTTTCGAAAGAAAAATTAAAAACATGATACTTAAAAAAAATTATTATTCTTCTTTGATGCAGGTATCGAGGCCGAAAAATGAAGCAGCCTTGGAAATTAACAGCAAAATTTTTTATGTTGCCTCAAATCGCATTTGTGAAGCGAAGAGGCCTCCTGAGATGAAGAATTTCCAACGGTGCTATTTTTTGGGATGGCCCTCTCAAAGTGCAGAGCATAGCATTTACACATCACAGATGAAGAAGCATTTTATATCTCATTTGGCTAGACTATGAACATGTTGTGTTCCATATTTTTTTTTATCGTGCATCTATTTTGGATAAACAACAAACAAACCTTATGAACTTGAACTGGAGGTGATTCTGTTGTTGAACTGGACTTCCATCAATGAGGCTGCTATGAGACGTGTTGTGCAACATGTGTATTATTTTATGATCATCGCCAAGATATTGTAGATTATACTATTTTTGAATCCGTTTACCGTCGCTGGAGTTTACACCAGGCCATTACAACATCATCAGAGGGCGTGGTGTCGCGAATGTGATATTTAATCGATTATTGATTATTGTTAGCGTGTGGTTGATTATTTGTTTGTTGATGGCATTGTAATTGTTGATTCACGCTTGTGGATTGAAATTCATGTAAATTCATGATGGTCAAACTCATCGAATGTGTTGATAGGCACCAGCTAAAATTCCAAGGATCACCCATCCTAATTTGCTATTTTTTTGTAATTAATCGGCCTGAGTGTTAGAAGTTGAAAACTTGAAACAAAACAAATTAATCCTAAGATCTTTGAGACAAGCCCTGTTACAGGCAAACACACGCAGACGGAGGCAGGAATAAAAATAGGGTTTATAATATTGAAACAAGGGAGGGCTGCAATACAAATAACTGGCTCTGCGAAGCCTTACATATGCGGACATGGCCACCTGCAGATAAAACCGCCCAAATCCGAACTGGATTACACAGGGGGTTCTACGCTAAGGAGCAGCAAGAACCCCGAAGATCTTTTTGAGCACAACTGCTCTACACTGCTACAGAGTAGAACCTACTAAACTGCAGGGAAACTAGGGTTTCTGCCCAGAATGCCAAAATCGTGCCTGAGGTCTCCATTTATACTTGCAGGGGGTCTGAGGTTGGCTTGGCACGACTCTTGAGGCCATCCTGGAGGCATACGGACTTCACCTACTCCCTTAACTTCGTCCATACTTTCTCTGCCAGACAGGACATTCCAGCGGTGATGACAGAGTACGAGATTTGGATTAAACAATATTTCTAACAGCCTCCCTTAATCCAAATTCTACTAACACACAAAAAAAATGAGCTTCGACACTCTCCAATGTAGGATATTCTACTTCGACGATTTTCTCTCCGAAGTAACTACTTCGCTGCTCAAACTCCCGAAGTAGATTTACTTCGGTAAAGAAGGACTTCCGAAGCAATCTCTCTTCGGCCAAAAACTTAGCGAAGCGGCTTCGAACTTCCGAAGTAGATTTACTTCGGCAAAACTGTTGCGAAGCAGCTTCAAACTGTCGAAGCATTTTCACTTCGGCAAAAAACTTTGCGAAGTGGCTTCAACCTTCCGAGGTACTTTTACTTCGGCCAAAAAGGACTTCCCGAGGCACTTTTCGAAACACCTTTACTTCGGCGAAGAATCTTTCCGAAGCAGTTTCCAACTGTCGAAGCATTTCCACTTCAGCAAAAATTACTGCGAAGCTGCTGCTTCACTGAACAAACTCCCAAAATAGATTCTCTTCGTCCAAAAGAAAACTTCCCGAAGTAGATTTACTTCGGCAAAAAGAACTTTCGAAGCAATCTCACTTCGGCCAAAAACTTGATGCGAATTTGCTGAGGCCTTCGAAGCAGATTTACTTCGGCCAAGACTTTTCGAAGTACTTTCATCTGCCGAAGTAGTTTCACATTGCCGAAGTAGATTAACTTCGACGAAAACATGTCCAAAGCTGCTGCTTCACTGACCAAATCTTCGAAAAAGCTTTCGGAGTAATTTTGCTTCGACAAAAGACTTTAATTATCTATTGAGGCATCCGAAGTAATTTTATTTCGGCCAAAACTTGATGTGAAGCTTGCCCAAACTGCTCAAACTGCCGAAGCAATTTCACTTTGGCAAAGACTTGTGCAAAACTGCCGAACCATTTCTTCTTCAATCTTCCGAAGCAGTTTCAATCTGCAGAAGTGTTGCGAAGCTGCTGCTTCACATACCGAAACTCTGAAGGACGCATCTGTCCATTAAAACTTACTGCAGCGAACCTTCATGCAGACTGCCGAAACACGCCAAGTCTTTCCCAAACTCTCGAGAACAGATCCAGAGCTCGCCGAACTGCGCTTGACTTGGCCCACTTCTTCTTTTCCTCCTCCGACCTCCTATCGAAAAATCTGCTCAGCCAATTTTCACGGCCAACTTCCACAGCGCCCGGGCGACCACCGTCTTCCACTCAAATTTGACAGCGAATCCCAGATTCTCCTCCTTGGGCTCCCACCGGAGCGCTGCCGCTACATCTCAACGAAAAAACCTTGGGATTCGAAGTCTAGGGTTTGAATCCTTCACAAAAAATTCTGTAGACACTTTCTGCCTCAAGCATCAAACCCTAGCAAGTCATTTTATGTCTGCCCTCCACGCAGCTGCTCCATGGCTGCTCTGCATGCATTTTCTCCACAACTCGCCTGCTGTCTCTGTCTCCTCGCTCTGATACCATGTTAGAAGTTGAAAACTTGAAACAAAACAAATTAATCCTAAGATCTTTGAGACAAGCCCTGTTACAGGCAAACACATGCAGACGGAGGCAGGAATAAAAACAAGGTTTATAATATTGAAACAGGGGAGGGCTGCAATATAAATAACTGGCTTTGCAGAGCCTTACATATGCGAACATGGCCGCCTACGGATAAAACTTCCCAAATCCGAACTGGATTACACAGGGGGTTCTGCGCTAAGGAGCAGCAAGAACCCCGAAGCTCTTTCTGAGCACAACTACTCTACTACTGCAGAGCAGAACCTGCTAAACTGCAGGGAAACTGGAGCTGTTGCCCAGAATGCCGAAATCGTGCCCGAGGTCTCCATTTATACTTGCAGGGGGTCTGAGGCTGGCTTGGCGCGACTCCCGAGGCCAGCCTGGAGGCATACGGACTTCACCTGCTCCCTTAACTTTGCTCATACTTTCTCTGCCAGACAGGACGTTCCAGCGGCGGTGACAGAGTACGAGATTTGGATTAAACAATATTTCTAACACTGAGGATGCAATGGGAGATATCTGCTTAATGATGAAAATCATCCGTGATGATTATGGGGAGCCTCATTCAAAATCCAAGCCCACTGTCAGTTCTGGTAGCTGATGTCTTTTTATTAGAACGCCAACCAGGGTACAAATCCTCCCAAATCATGGAGATTTTGGTGTTGGTGCTGGTCCTATTCATGGATATTTGAGATGGAAGTAATGAACTTGATATTATGTCGCTTCTTTCATTCGTTGTTACCTCGTGTGATGTTGCAATCACAGTAAATCCCAGCGGCGGAGCCGTGGCATGTATAAAATGGGCATTACCGTTGATTGATGGCCTACTTATTTTTTCTTTTAAAATAGAGGCGTGTTTGTTATACCAACTGGAGCAGATCCTATCAGAGCCGTTGAATTTTATGACAGGAGCCATTGAATTTTTTTCTAAATTTAAATTTTCGTGACAGTGCAAGGATTTATCTGTGAATGCAAAATACCACTGTGATGTAGTGTTGTGATGTTGTTGTTCTGACTGGACTTTCTGGGAACGATCTATGTGGAGCACTAGTTGCAAAACTTCACCTCTGATGAGCATGATCGCCCCATCCCATCTGTATGAAAACAGACCTATCCCATCTGTGTGAAACTAGACCTTCCGTGGTGACGTTGATCGTAACAGTGGCTATAACAGCACTGATATCTGCTGCATCTGGCGAATATGCAATATTTTTTTAATATTTTTTTCTGACAGACACATGCATTTCTAGATAAGCTCTACAAAACCATTTATGAGTTTTCCATTGCTGAGGAGGTACGGTGATTTATTCTAGAGATTGTGTTGTGTGCTCTGTAGACTAAATTTTTTCCAAGATTCTGACCCGTGAAGAGGGGAAGGTGTTCGGGGGAATCGATGATGCGGCAAGCGGCTGTGAAGATCACCTATGTTCTAATATATTAATGCGGCAAATATTTCCAAGAAGCCACGTTGTTTTCCAGTCGATGTGCCCCTCTTGCCAGCGCACCCTCATCGTGGCATGTATTTTTTCTCCCACCATGTAGATGTGGAAGTGCGTAGAGTTCTTCTGTAAAATTGCACTAGTGTGATGTTCCATATCTCTCTGTCATTCAGAACAATACGGTGCTTCAAAATGTTACCACGTGTTTATCGTAAATGGAGTGCGCATTCAGCAGAATGCTTGTCGATGGATCTAACTATTTTGCTCGATGTGGCCAAGATCAAAATTGAATCTATTTATTAGTTAATTCATTCACCATTGAGACGTGCACCACGAGATATCCTCCGATTTCTGCTGCTCGCCACCTCACGATGATAAGGATATTTTGTCCTTGTTTTTTCTTTGAAGTCGTTGGAGCGGATATGCTATTTTAACCATCCGCTTGGGACTCTACTGTTTTCGAAAGTTTGAAATGTGGTGGTTTCATAAAAATTGAATGTGTTGACTGCTTTCTGAGTTTGACTGCCTGCACATAGATTAGTTGAATCACCACCACCACAGTAGCAGAAATTCCTTTTATTCTCTATGACCCCGCAAGATGCGTTCTGGAAGAGAGCCCTAGATATTTGTTTTTGAAACTACGCATGGAGGACTAGTGGAGGTGAAGGTGGAGCGAAGCATCCGATATACGAGGTGTTTTTTTCTCAATATCTACTGGTTTGTGAGGCAGACGATGAGTACAATTTGGAGGACTTTTGGCACCAACCATGGAGTGAATCAAAGTTTGTTGTCCAAAAACAACTTGTGGTACGGGGACCCCCTGGTAGACTATGTATTTCTAGATGTTTGATGGAAAGATGTTTGATAGTGAAGTTTTAATTAAAATTTTTTTATTTTTTTAAACAACAGCGAACTTTATTTTTATAAGACGAGGGTTACAAAAGTCCTCAACTGAGGAAAACTAACATCTGCAGACTAAATCTGCAGGATAAACTGAGACGGAAAACAAATGTCGAGTCTGCTGCTCGGACATTAAACAGATGAGCCACACTGTTCACTGAAACGATCTCGTCTCCTACTCTGCTGTTTCTCCAAATTTCCTCCCGCTTTCCCCTCTTTCTCTACTTTCTCCACACTCTTGTCTGAAGACCCGAACTGCCTTATATAGCCGCGAGGAGAGGAAGATAGGGGTTGTCCTCTGACAGGTTATGACAGACCCTCAACTAGGGTTTCTGACCAATCGTCGAACTGGCATTAACTTCTGCGGCGATCGGATCTGTCAGACGTCACATCCGTCAGAGGGCACGTGCGATGTCAAGTCAAGAATTTTGTCGGGATGCCCGACTTTGTGAGCGCAGTCCGGCTTCGCCCAAGTTCGGAGCGTAGTTCGACTTCGGTGTGAAATATGGATTAATATTTCTAACACCCTCCTTTAAGCCTGATTTCACGAGCGCTTTGACTCCAAGCTGCTCTCGCAATCTGCTAAAGTCTTCCTCCTTCAAAGGCTTAGTGAAAATATCTGCCAACTGCTCTTTGGATCTGCAAAATTACAGTTGAATTTCTCCAGACTTCACCAACTCTCTGATGAAGTGATAACGAATATCAATGTGCTTCGTCTGGCCATGGAACACGGGATCCTTTGACACTACAATGGCCGAATTGTTATCACAAAAAATTGTTGTCTCGCCTTCCGAAGGATAGTTCAGTTCACCCAGAACTCTTCGCAACCAAACTGCCTGGCATGCGGCTGATGTGGCGATGACATATTCTGCTTCGGTTGTGGACAACGCAATGATGGTTTGCTTCTTGGACGCCCATGAGACTGCCCTTGATCCAAGATGGAAAGCATACCTGGAGGTGCTCTTTCGATTGTCGGTACTACCAGCCCAGTCATTGTCTGTGAAGCCCACCAGTTCCAACTGGTCCTGTCTGGTGTAAAATAGGCCATTGTTCCGCGTCCCATTGACATAGCACAAGATCCTCTTGCCTGGTTTCCAATGCGTGTCCTTCGGAGTCTCCATAAAATGACTGATCAAACTGACTCCGAACATCAAATCTGGTCGAGTTGCAGTCAAATACATCATATTGCCAACTAGCCTCTTAAACAACATTGGATCTACATTCCTCTCTGAATCCAGCTTGCTCAGCTTCAAACTTGTGGCTACAGGTGTGATGGCAGGTTTGTTGTCCTCCATCTTGAATCGCTTCAGGACATCCTTCGCATACTTACCCTAAGAAATGAAGATGCCATCTGTCGATTGGTCAACTTCAATGCCGAGAAAATACTTCATCAGCCCTAAGTTCATCATCTCGAACTCCTTCATGGTTGTTCTGAACTAGGCAAATAGTGTTGTGTTGTTGCCAATGTAAATTAAATCGTCCACATATAGGCAGACGATTATGAGCTCACCTACATCATTTGTCTTCATGTACAGGGTGTGCTCATATGGGAATTTTACAAATCCATTTTGCTAAAGTTAACTGTCAATTCGGTTGTACCAAGCCCGGGGCACCTGCTTCAAACCGTACAGGGCCTTCTTCAGCTTTAGGACTTTGCCCTCTTGGCCTTCAATTTCGTAACCTGGTGGCTGGTCTATGTAGACCTCTTCCTCCAACACTCCATTGAGGAAGGCTGACTTGACATCCATCTAGTACATCTTCCAACCCTGTTGGGCCACCAATGCCAGGATCATCTTGACTATGTCAAGTCGGGATACAAGCGCATAAACCTCATGGTAATTGATGCCTAACTTTTGCTTGTAGCCTTTTACCACCAGTCTGGCCTTATGCTTGTCAACGTCTCCTTGGGCGTTGAACTTTGTCTTATACACCCACTTGACCCCAATGGTCTTCTTCCCTACTGGAAGATCTGTCAGTTGCCATGTATCATTCTTTTCAATGGCTTCAATCTCCTTGTCCATAGCTTGCACCCAATTTTTATTCTGACTTGCATCTTCAAACTCTACTGGATCAACTTCAGTAAAGAATGCAAAGTCAGAGTACTCTTCATCTACATGGGTTTGGGTTGCCTCGTAGATTTCTTGTAAGCTTCTTGTCTTCACTGGCATCACCAGGTTCTGGATTCTACTTGCACATGGAGGTGACCGAGATGGAGTGGTTGTGCTATTGCTGGTACCGTCGTTGCTACTGGAGTTTGCAGGTGGTTGCACACTTCCTTCTTTCAAGTCAACAGACTGTACTACTGCTGGCTCTGACTAGCCAGTCTTTGAATTCTAGTTCTAGGCTTCATCTTCAAGAAATTTCACATCACGGCTAATGATGAGCTTCTTCGTCACAGGGTTGTATAGCCTATATGCCTTCGCCTGCTCACTATACCCTATGAAAATGCACTTCTCAGCTCTATCATCCAACTTTTGTTGCTTCTCTTTTGGAACATGTGCATATGCAATGCACCCGAACACACGCAAGTGAGCCACACTTGGCTTCACATCGCTCCAGGCCTCCTGAGGAATTTTGTCCTTCACGCTTTTGGTGGGACATCTGTTCAGCAGGTAGGCTACACATGTTACAGCCTTTGCCCAAAATTTGTGCGGCAATCCCTTCGCCTTCATCATGCTTCGTGCCATCTCCATGATGGTCCGGTTCTTCCTCTCAACTACATCGTTTTGTTGTGGCGTGTATCTGGCAGTGAACTACCTTCGAATTTCATGTTGCTTGCAGTAGTTATGGAATTCGTTGGAGATGTATTCACCTCCATCATCTGTCCTGGGAGTCTTGATTTGATATCCGCTCTGTTTCTCCACCAGAGCCTTGACTTCTTTGAATCTGGAAAATGCTTCTAACTTCAACTTGATGGCATAGATCCAAGTCTTTCGGTTGAAGTCATCTATGAACGTTAAGAAGTATTTATTACCGACAAACGTGTTGGTCTGCATCAAACCACAAATATCTGAGTGCACCAGCTCCAGTGGCTATGATGCTCTCCAAGACTGATCAAAAGGGAACGAATCCCTATGTTGTTTGTCGACTAAGCAGCCCTCACACACTTGATTTTGCTGCTCTATCAGGGTTAAACCCTTCACCATCTGCTTCTTGTGCAGTTGATTCAAGCCATTGAAGTTTAGGTGACCAAATCTCAGATGCCACAACCAGGTAGCATCTTTCACAACTACACTCAGAGACATCAATGATTCGTTTTGAATCTGTAGCGAAAACATTTTATTCTTCGTCATGGGCACTATAGCAATCTGTCCATGTGACTTGTCTCTGATGATGCAAGCTCCATCTTTGAACTGGACCATATGTCCCTTCTGCACAAGTTATCCAATGTTCATCAGGTTATGCTTCAGGCCAGGCACATAGTAGACATCATAGATCTATTTTCGTTCGTCGTGCCTAGTACGGATGAGCATCTTTCCATTCCCCATTACGGGAACCTTCTTGTTGTTCCACATCTTCACCTTAGACTGGACTGTTTCATCTAGTTGGGAGAACATCTCCTTGTTCCCCATCATGTGGTTGTTGCACCCATTGTCTAAATATCAAATATTCTTCTGGCACTCTTCCTAAATGTTGCAAGTCAATAGCACATTTCCTCCTGCCACATTTCCAATTTCATCCATGTAATGGGCTTGTTGTTGGTTCTCCTTGGCCATCTGTTTTCTGCACTGTGAGATGTAATGGCCAAACTTCTTACAAAAATAGCACTGGAAATTTGACATGTCCTTCTAACCAGATCCAGCTTGTTGATTTCTCGAACTGCCTCTTCCACCTTGCTGATGGAAATTACAGTTGGTCTCCCCTTCGCTAGGGTTTGACCATCCTCCTTGCTTGTTGCCTTTCCCACACCTGCCTCTACATCTTGCTTCGTGAGAACTAGATGCGCCATGGTGGGAATCGTGTCTTCCGCTGTCTCAAAATGAGACTTAAGCCTTGAATGCTTACTCTAGAGAGGTCTAAGACGAACGGCTTAGCCTCTGTTCATGTGTCTGCAACGAACCCATGAGCTCATCTGTTGAGAGGGTTGTCAAATCCCTTGACTCTTCGATTGCTATCACAACCGAGTCAAACTTGGCAGGCAGACTTTTGAGAATTTTCTCCACAATTCTTTGGCTCTGCATAATTTCTCCGTTCAACCGCATCTGGTTGATAATATCCATCATCTGAGTGAAGAAATCACTCATGGACTCGAACTCACTCATCTTTAGATTTTCAAACTCCCTCCTGAGCATCTGCAGTTTCACCAACTTTACCTTATTGGTGCCCTGGTACGAGCTGGCCAGAATCTCCCATGCTTGCTTCGCCTTGGTGGTTGATGCGATCCATGGGAAGATGGACTCCTCAACCGCTTGCATGATGTAGAAGAGGGCCTTCTGGTCCTTCTTCGTGTTCTATTTCAATAGGTCATTTTTTGCTTGAGAGAGGGCGGCCAGTGTTGCTGCATTTGCCGATTCTAGGTAGTCGTTCTTGACTAACTCCCATAGCTCCTGAGATCCAAATAGGATCTTCATCTGGATGCTCCAGTAATCGTAATTCTTCCCATTGATGCATGGGATCTGCAATTGCAAGTTGTTTCTACTGGAAGCCATTCTAATTTGGTCTCCGCAACAAGGGATCAGTAGCTTTGATACCAATTTGAAGTTTTAATTAATTTTTTTTTAAACAACAGCGAACTTTATTTTTATAATATGAGGGTTACAAAAGTCCTCAACTGAGGAAAACTAACATCTACAGACTAAATCTGCAGGATAAACTAAGACGAAAAACAAATGTCGAGTCTGCTGCTCGGACATTAAACAGATGAGCCACACTGCTCACTGAAATGATCTCGTCTCCTACTCTGTTGTTTCTCCAAATTTCCTCTCGCTCTCCTCTCTTTCTCCACTTTCTTCACACTCTTGTCTGAAGACCCAAACTGCCTTATATAGCTGCGGGGAGAGGAAGATAGGGGTTGTCCTCTGACAGGTTTTGATAGACCCTCAACTAGGGTTTCTAACCAATCGTCGAAATGGCATTAAATCACCAAACTAGCATTAAATTTTGCGGTGATCGGATCTTTCAGACGTCACATCTGTCAGAGGGCATGTGCGAAGTCAAGTCAAGAATTTTATCAGGATCCCCAACTTCTTGAGCACAGTCCGGCTTCACCCAATTTCGGAGCGCAGTTGGGCGAAGGCATGAAATCATGATTAATATTTCTAACAAATAGGTGCCATGTGATTTTTTTAGATTCTATCATGTTGTAATAATGAGGAGAATGCTCGAGTTTTGTGTCATAGATGAATTCGATTTGTACTTCTTCATTAATGGAGTCTTCTGGTTATGAACATCATGTTGCATGGAGGAACAGTGGCAAGTGGTACTCTTGTATTTTTTCTCTATTGATGTCCAGTGGCACCCTTGGAACGTCGAAGCCCTTAGAGTTCTAGATCACTGCTGACATTTCGTTGTACTTTGAGCTATTTCTCGTCAAGGTTCTAGAAGTGCATATCGTAGGAAGGATATAAATGGAGGTCCTCTACTTATACCCAAATATTTATTTTTAATATTCAATGTGATAAACAGAACGAGGTATTATTTGATTCTTAGTGGTCAACACTCAAACCCCTAATGTTTTTAATTAAATGCATTTTTATATGCAATGTCCCATACACACTATGAATCATTAATTAAAGGTTTCATAAAGCCTTTATGTTTTTCAAAACATGGTTTTCAAAATGGAGGTGATAGGGCCACGTTGCCTTTTATTATATTTTTTAAAATTTTCAAAGATGAAAGACCAATGTAATCTCCCCTACGAGGGAAAACGAGATGATGTTTTATTCCACCGAGTGCGATGCCAGGATTATTCTATGATGCTAGGAATATTCTTTAATGTGAAGATTGTTGTTTTTCATAAAATGAGTACCCCATTGAGAACAAAACATAGGGGTATTTATAGTCTTCGAAAATATTTTTCCACGATGGACACAATTGAAAAGGATTGAAAATCCAACTAAGTGTTCTATTATTTACAATTCAATTTATAGGCTCTAATGGCCCAAAATACATAACCAAACCCATCAAATCATGGATTTGATCCAATATGCTTAACCATAAGCTACAAAAGTGCAAGGGAGAAAGCACATAACTTCTAAGTTAAGAGAAAAGAAATAATGGTAACTAGAAGATCCATTTTAGCTATCTTGAAGTACACACTTCCTACTTTGAGTTCACACTTACTAACTAACACTCTAAATGACATCTAGAAGATAACTAGTGCCCACAAGTGCATATGAGAAGGAGACTCACTTACAATTATTAATTTGCAAGAAATAAACTATGCAAACCTAGCTAGGAACTACTAGAGGGGTCATATGAGTGATCAAACATCAATCCTCATCAACAATGGTGCTATCCAATTGTAATTTTTAGGTTGTTTCATTTCTCTTTTTTAGCCTTAAAGTTTTATACCTTGGAGTGCACTCTCGGTTGAACTTGACAATCCCAAGGTAATTGTATGTGATCCTTGTACTTAGTCACTTTCTATACAAACCTAGCAAATGCAGTGGCTGGTTACCCATGTATTTTAGTAGGATGAGGAGGTCATCATAAGGACACATACTCTAGGGACTATATACAAAGATACCCTAGACTCTATCCGAGGTTTTTTTTTAATCAAATTCTGAATATTACGGATGAAGACACTTCAAAATATTCTCTTATATTCTTCTTTCTTCTTACTTCTCCTCCATGTTTGGATTCTATGGCTCATTTTATTGTATTGAGTGCATTTTTGGAAGAGACCAACACTATCATATGACCCGTATTTCTTTTATATTAAGGTGCAGTTTTGGTAGATACCGACACCTTCTATATTGAGTTCACCATGATGGGAGATGATATTCATGGTGAATCTAGTCAATGACCTACGAGAGGCAACATACCTAGAGGATGACCTAAAGAGGCATCAGACCCATGGAAGTGGTTAATCATGAGGCACCCAAGATGATATTGAGACACTTAGATGGTTGACCCAATGGCAAATAATCCAAGGAAGTGGCTGACCCTGAGGCAATAGAGCAAGATGTATACACTGTTGATCTAGCATTATTCATATTTGGAGAACCAAGCACAAATAGCACGAGCCTAGACCAAATCATGTAATAAAGGAGGATGATAGGATTATTTTAGAGAAGTCAACATTAAGGGGGAATGTTACCTAATGTTGACTTGTATTTTTTTCTATAGTTAGGATAGTGCACATTAAGGGGGAATTTTAGAATATTTTAATGTGCACTATACCTTTTGTGACACTTGTCAGTTTCTCTTGACAAGTGTCATATTCTTTATATAATGTTAATTTATTTTTTTATATAGACTAGGATAGTGTACATTAAGGGGAAGTGTTAGAATTAATGTGCACTATGCCCTCTATATTGACACTTGTCAGTTTCTCTTGACATTTATCACCTTTTCATATAGGCCTTCTGCTTATATATTGTAACTTACTTTATGTATAATATATATCATCTTTGTTCCATTCCCAATAGAGGATGATATGAACATTGCAATAATAGGGTGTGACATTCCAACAATTCAAATTACCATAAGTGCCAATATACTAAAATTTCGTTGATCAGATTACTAATAGAATTTAATAATATTTAGGAGATTTGTCGAGAAGTTATTTCTTCACATTGTAAATCCAAGAAGGTTGGTTCCAAGATTGACCAAATGGTAAACAAGTGAATTACCCTCCATCAGAATATGTGACACCCTAAATTGATTTAAACCTTGGAGGTACCTTCTAGACTCCCACATCAAATTTACGATATTCCAGCTTGGATCAATAGTAGAATTAAGAATATTAATCACATTCTTTAATTCCCCTTCAATCTCAGAATTTGGATATCCCAAATCAACCAAGAGTTTAATACCTTGGAAAGTAGCTTGAGCCTTTACAAAGTGGGAATTTTGGGATGATAAATACTCACAATATGCTACAATAACTTTTCTCATACTGTTGCTAATGCCACCTGCTCTAGCAATCCTAGGATTACCTTTTGATGCCTCATCAAAGTTCAATTTGAGCCAAAAAATGGGAGGGTGACCATATCACATTATTCCTTGGATTTGGTGCAGGAGGTCTAGGGTCAAACACAGAAAACCCTAGCTTAGCTTCCAATATAACTTTAGTAGGAGAAATTTTTAAGCAATTCTCCCCAGATCAGGAAACATATTGGTAATAATTGAAATCCACAAGATTTTAAGACATATTCTAATAGTATATCTTTTATAATTTTGAAAAGCTTTAGCATTTCATTATTTTGAAACAACCCCAAAAATATGTGGCAGGAGGGAGCTCCATAGGCACTTGAGATGAGAGGTATTAAAGGGGAAGGTCTATTGTAAAATAAAGCTTTCCAAGAAATTAGGCAACACCCACTGCACCACCAACTTATCCAGAATGTAAACAAAAACATCATGAAAGAAGGGACATAAGAGAAAAAAATGAGTAGATGACTCCAAATCAACTTTACACAAGTAGCATCTATTAACAATTTGCATACCTCTTTTAAGTAGATTCTCAATGGAAAGAATATTATAAAAGTTGGTTGACTAGAAAATATATTGATTTTAGGAGTTAGTCCTTTCGGCCATATTCTCCTTACCAAAAATAAGATAGAGCATCAATATCAAGCAAATTATAAGTCGCTTTGATAGTGTAGCCTCCCTCATTATCGTCAGCCTAAATGACCCTATCTTCAATATATTTAGATCAGAGAACCTGAAAATGTAATTCCTTAGCAACAAGAGACCAAACATATTGGATATCCAAATATCCAATCATTGTTGGGAATTGAAACCAAGATTTATGACCATTTTCATGAATAATTAAATCCACAATTTTAACATGGCCCAAGGCAAGGGTGACTAGCTCGAGAATACAAAATATTTGGTTAGAAGAAAGGGGATTTTATCCCAACCATGAATTATTCCAAAAGTCCATAGAATTTCCATTACCAATAATCCACCTGCTATTGTTGTGTAGGAAGACTATGGATTTTAAAAGGCTTTACTAGAATGGATAACCTCATTCAAGAAGTGGATCTGAGAGAAAATTGAAAAAAATGTATTTCACCTTGAGGATATTCACCCACTCCACCACTTCATTGGATGTAACTTTCCACCCCAACTTAGCAACTAAGGCCTTATTAATCTGATTGACTCTTTGAAACCCATATCATCGTACTTATTATAGAAACAAACATGCTACCATGAAGCTAAATGGAACTTACCTTTCATATTTGATTCAAAGATACTTTTAAATTTTACAATGATCTTTCCAAGAAGGCTAAAGAGTGACATGAAATAAATTGATATGATTTGGAGAGACAAAGTGCTCTGCACATGAACAACATTCCTAGCCTGAATCAGTAGAGCTCTCTTCCAAGTCGCTAGTTTTCATTACAATATCTCGATGACCAAAGACAAAAGAAAATCCTAAACCTTGCTAGTAAACAACAAGAGGTCAAGGTAGATTGGAAGAAAGGAAAAAATATTATAACCCAAGATATTAGCTATTTTTTGTTGGCGCTCAATCGGAGTTTTCAAAAAATATAAGCTATTCTTAATAAATTTATCTACTGACCTACAAGTCTCTCATAATACATCAAAAGATATTTAATTTCACTCACCTAGAGCATAGAGGTCAAATAGGAAAGCAGGGTATCATCTGCGAACTATTAATGGAAAATTGGTTTGCAAGATAAAGTAGGAGTCAGACCTTCTATAACTTAATTCGAAGCTAGGGATCTTACCGGGGCTTCCACCATGATTATGAAAAGGAATGGGGAAAGAGGATCCCCTTAGCAAATACCATGATGTTATTGAAAGAAATCGATAAGAGAGCCATTGACAAGAACCAAAAACCAAGCAGTGGAAACATAGGCTTCAATCAAGTCAATCCACTTGGAATCAAAGCTAAACTTTTGAATAACTCTAAACAAGAAGGTTCAAGACACACAATCATAGGCTTTATTTATATCAAAATTAAGGAAGAATATTGATTTCCCACTTTTATGAATAGAATGAGTTAATTCATGAACAATAATATCCCCATCAAGAATCTACCTCTCATCTACAAATCCACTTTGGGCGCTATCAATGAGATTCGATAGGAGGGGCTTGATTCTTCTAGCCAAAAGCTTTGTTAGAATCTTATAAATTGTATTGCACAAAATTATCAGCCTAAAATCATTAAAGGACATGGAATTAGAAGATTTAGGGATCAAGACCAAAAAAGTTGAATTGAGACCCTTCAAAACTGTCATTGCAAACTACACCGACCTCAAGCTATTGCAAACATTCTTCCCATAGATGTGCTACTATTTTTAGAAAAAAGTGGGGGAAAACCATATGGTACCAAATATTTTAATGGACCAATAACATCCACAGTGCCTTTTATTTATTCATCTAAAAATACTACTTCCAGGTAGGAGTTCATTTTTTGAGTGACCAGGATAGGAATCGAGGCAAGAAGAGAATGTTCTGCCTAAATATCTCTCAGAGTGGTTGAACCCAAAATATAGTCAAAGTGAGCAACGAACTCCATTCTAATTTCATTGATATCGTTATAAATTGATCCATATAATTTGATAATTTTCTTGATCCTGTTATGGCTTCTGTGGTAGAGGGTTGAGACATGAAAAAATTTAGAGTTTTTATCACCTTCTTTTAGCCACAAATATCATGACTTTTAATTCCAAAATAGCTCCTCATTAGCCAACTTGTTGTGCAGGGAAATAAGGATATATTTCTCCTTTTTAGCAGTCTCTATGGAAAGGCCTTCTTCTTCCACTGAATCTTCCAAATATTTAAGCTAGGTTCTTAGAATCTCTTTAGCTTTGAAGATGTCACCAAAGGTGTTCTTTTTCCATCATTTGAGCTTAATTTTGATCTTCCTAAGCTTATTTATTAAGAGATCCATATCTTCACCTTGCAGTTCTTCATTCCACCATTCTTTTATACGATCTTCAAACTCTAGGTGATTACACCACATTACTTTGAATCTAAAAGGCCTCAGATAAAAATAAAAATTCACCAGTAATTCCATCCATAATGGGTTATGATCTGAGTTGACCCTGGAT
Organism: Wollemia nobilis; assembly: GCA_028583015.1. Lineage (NCBI taxonomy): Eukaryota > Viridiplantae > Streptophyta > Pinopsida > Araucariales > Araucariaceae > Wollemia > Wollemia nobilis. The sequence continues at coordinate 229,302 of JAQPPZ010016712.1, read as the reverse complement.
AAAGAAGAAATAATAGCTCCCCCAAAGAGATGAAGATCCAGTTTGAAGACTTAACATTCTATATAATATATAAAGGATGAGATTATTTTTTGTTCATCGATTGCTCCAGGTGAATCTAGCATCTTTGAGATCAAGATCTAGGAGCTTGGTCGAACTGGTAAAACCAACCAGATCCTTTATGCTCCTGGGATCAGCCTAATTTCCTCTTTTTATTTTTAGGGAAACAAAGGCAAGTTGAAATAACTTACTAAAAACCAAGCTTCATCTATAAATATTTTTTTTATTTCTAACAACTCAAGCCAGAATGAACGCCTATCAATGCAAGAGTTGTAGGTATAAATGTTTGATATAACCCATCTTCATCCAATTGACTTACAAAAAAATAAAATATTAATGACACATCCAGAGGAAGAGATAACATTACCATCGAATTTTTATTTATTCCAAAAATATAACAGACCCCCGAAAGAATCGAAAGCCTCACTAGTTGCAAATCCTGCTTCTTTCCAAACTATATAGAGAACTAAATTCTAACTACATTTATCCAAATTAGATTCTTGAATAAATATAATATTAGGGGACTTATATCTTCTTAATGATGCTAGGATACAATTTTTAGAGGAACTGTTAAGTCTTCTAATATTCCATGAGCACATCTTCATTTATGGGGTTTGAAAGACAATTTTTTCACAGCCTCCCCATGCAAAGGAGACTTGTACCCATCCAATATCAATTGGATAATGTTATTGTCACTTTTATTTTCTATATTTAGGTGATCTTGACCACCATTTGCAATATTATTCTCAATTTCTCTTTTCCTGATAGTTTTACTAGATGGTTTTCCAACTTTTTTCTCGACCCCGAAGTCAATATGACCCCTTCTGTGGCTTCTAGTCTTAATACCAAGAGATCCTTTCTACAGCACTAGTTTTGAGGAGGCCATCGAGATTTCCATTCCTTTCTTTAGGGAGGTGTTGTGGCTATCGCACAACACATCCCAATTTTGGGGACCCACTTGAAATTCTAAAATGTATTTGATGTTTTATTTGTAATTTGTGTTTTGGTGAGATTTGATGGTTGAGCTTTTCAATTCATAAGTAAGTCAAAATAGCAGAAAGGGTTTTACCATTGTCATGAATTTAATAATGTTTGAGTATTTTATGAAGAAGCCTTACTCAAAGATCATTTTAAAGCTTATTCATGCATTAAGGAAATTATATCTCAAACAATAATTCCACTATTAGAGGTTTCGGTCATTGGTGAACTTATTAGGATGGTGAGAGTTAATACTTTTTGAACAAATTGACCTTGAACTTTCATGAGCTTTAGTTTATCTCATTGTTTTGGCTTTATAATATGTATAAGTAATTTTAGCCCTTGACCATTATGGGATGATATAGTAAATGTATAAGCATTTTTTATCATTGGTCATTATTATGATTATAGGAAGACATAGTTTAATATAATATTTATGTATAGGAGATGTGTTTAGTTGTAGTGATTTTGCTATGGAGTCAGTATGTTTCACCAACGAGTTGTCAAAAGAGGGCTACGGTGGCACCATGTTCCCTACTGATAAGGTGCGGACAGCTAGACAGTGATGGGTTGTAGTGGCACCATGTTCGAGTAGACCTGGACTTGGGCCACATGAGATCGAAGATGTGGTAGTGATGCAAATGGTAGATAACCAAGCACGACATGATGAGGATGTAATGTAGCCACATGATGGATGGTGGATATCCAATTATGACATTATAGGGATGATGACACATGGTGTATTATAGCAAAAACTAAGCAAGCACGGACACATGAGGAAAAGAAGATCACCGTGTTTATGCACATTCTGTATTTTGAATCATCCTTGAGCCCATTGTGTCCTACATGTAGGACTAAATTCTGTAGAAAAATAAAATAATTTCTAGTGATGTGTGTTAACACTCATATCAAGTGTGTCCAAAATAATAGGTCTAAAATACATCACATTTTTTGGTAAAGCCATGTAGATTGGAGTTTTACTTGACACAATGTTCATCAAATGTTCTTAAAAGGGTGTAGTGAACAATGATAGCAATGTTGGATCATAACAAGGACATGTGAATCCATCCTCATGAATTTTATTATTGCCTACCATGTCTCTTTATGCAGGAATAAAAGTCAGAATAGATACTCATACATGTAAATATTATGACTTAATATTGGACATAAGTACACTATGATTGGACATGGATATAGTATTTGGGACATCCATGAATGTGAATTCATAGTAGGTTTGGGTCATCCGGTAAAGCTTCTTATAAACATAATATTGTGGATGATCACATGCAGAAGTGATATATTTTTGATGGTAAATCTAATGTCTTCTTGTGTTATTGTTGTGATAGCTATATTGATAATTTATATTTAAAATATTGCTTTGTATATTCAAATGCTCCACATGAGTATAGAGATGTATGATAAATAGATAATGTCGAATAGAAGATAGCATTCGAAAATACCATTTCCATTTGATGGCTTGTGAAAGAACATGATAAAGCAAGGGTGGACAGATTACTCAATACTTGTGTCATTTTTTATGCTAGCAGTAAAGTAGGTAATGGTAAGATGTGACCCGAAGTCTATTTTCATTAGCAAATAGGTATTCTAGGTGTAGATAGAATATGCAACAAATACGTTACTGGAATTTGGTGAAATAAATTTATGGTTTCAATCATTATGTGCATAGATGAACTTAGAAATGGTTTCCCACCATGCCATCGAGGCATATTGAGGAAATTATAAACATGGGACTTAAATATATATCCATATTAGATTTAGCTATGATTCAAAATAGCGAACGATAACTATGAAGGAATGAATAGTAACATCTAACAGGGAAACATAGCAAGTGGTATCGCATCATTGGAGTTTGTTGAGTGAGATGTATAACACCATGTAAGATAAATAAATGTATTACCAAGTAGAAAGGAGGACATTACAGTTACAATTCAGAATACAAAGGTGAATTATTGTTTTGTTGCAGAAAAAGTTACAAAGTTGAATGATTGGAAAATGAACACCAAAAGGTGAAAAAGTAAACCAAAAGGTGGGAAATAAAGTGAAGGGTCTCTTGTTTTAATATTTTAAATATCTAGTTGGGCACATGAAGAAAGGTCAGAGAATTCTTAGAGGAAGTGCATGTTGGATTTTTGAGTTTTGTGGAAGACCATCTCCTCCCAAGTTGTTGGACTACACCAAATTTCACATTTTGAAGCCATTGGAATACGGTATTCTAGAAGTGTATTGATTTAAAATCTTTCATGTTGGCAATATATTGGATATTCTATAATTTTTATGCATGCATATGGTAGACTCATTTATTTTTCTTAATATATTATGTTATATAGTAGAATATTGCACCTCATTAATTGTGGACTACGTGAAGATGGGTCAAACCAATGTTGTTTTAGTGCAAGATATTTGTGTATGTAGGTTTGGTTTGAAATTTTAAAGGTTACAATGGTTTGTTCTTGTATTTTAGTTTATCTAACTCTATCCATTTACATTTTTTTAATTTCATCAAATAAAATAAAAAATACAAAAAATTAAAACCCCAAAAAATTGATACTTGAATTCCAAAATTAAATTTCAAATTCTCATTTTATGTAAGTTCACATTTTTAATGAAAATTTGAGGTTTCAAACTTTGCACATTTTTTCAAGCAATCAAATTAACTTCATTTTATGAAAATTAAAATTTCAATAAATTCCAAAGTTTCATTAAAATGAATAATTAATATGACATTCCAAAGTTCTTGCATTGCAAAGTTAGATTTAGTCTCTTAATTTTTATTTTCAAGCAAAGTTTAACAAAGGAAGATAAAATTGGTTAACAAAGGAAGATAATTTTTTTTAACAAAAGAAGTTAAAATAGGTTAACAAAGGAAGATAAAAAAATTTAACAAAAGAAGATAAAATTGATTAACAATTTGAGATAAAATTGATTAAATCACCGTTCAAGGATTGTTATTTCAAAGTAGATAGTTGATCAATAATTTCACATTTTCAATAATTACATGAACAACAAAATCATTGTAAATCAAATCAATACCAAAATAGGCCCCTTGTTAACAAGTATATGCAACACTGAGGTATCCAATTAATTTTAATATTTCAAATTTTACTAAGCATTGCAAGCAAGTTTAACACATTAAAAAGGAACTTGGGGAAAATTACAAATATTTCCTTACAAGAGAGGATATTCGGGCAAAATCTTGACCGTGAGTATGGTTTTGCAATTGGGAAAAAATATCACTCACCAAAATTGGTAGTAGGAGGGCATGCTTGATGGTAATTGATTCGATTTAAGAAGTTCTTTCTAAGTTGTTCACATTTATTGTGGAAAATTATTTAATTAATGATGTATTGATACTGATATTTTACAAATTTGAGAAGTTTCCTAATTGTTATGGTTTAATTGATAAATTATAATTTTTGAACATGATAATTTACCCGTTAAATGTTTAAAAAGTTTTAGTCATTTCACACATCTCTGCAAGATATGCTTCTTTGACTAGCAAAGATGTTACCAAAAGTTATATTCTTTAATGTTCACTAATGATGATTTTTGCTCTGTGGATGGTAGGCAATAGCCCTTTGCGCATACCTAAACCTACACATAACATACCTATAAATTTTTAGAGATGTCTTTCCCAATTTAGGTATGATGGGACAAGATATTTTGAAGAACATATTCAGGCATACAAAAATACCATAATTCATTTACAAATCATGCATGAAGATGTTGCTTGTGAAATATTTCCATACACATTATATGAGTTTGCATATGATTGGTATATCAACTTACCTTTAGGTTCTATTACCTCTTGGGCTCAACTAGAGGTAACATTTCTTAGTCATTTCAAAAAATTAGTTGACCCAATTATGATATACCATTAGTTTCTCTGATCATAGAGAATATAATGAATCTTTGAAGCTCTTCAATGAGAGGTTTCATATGTTGTATACAAATATGAAAGCACCTTACATTCCTATAGAGAAATTAGCCATCTAGATGTATTTCAATACTTTAGATTCATAAATTTCCATGTATTTGAGAGGGATTCCTCAAATTACATCCTTGACCATAGCTTATAATGAGGTAATAACATTCAAACATCATTTGATTTCTGAGGGTTTTGGTGTGAATCAAATACCATCATACAATCATCAATTGATTAATATCATGTCCATCCCTACCCACCCTAATATTTCTTCATATAAATCTACCACTCAGAATATACCATAATTCACAAGTTCCAATCAATTCATAGTAGCCCAATGCCTCTTAGTGATGCAATATACCAGACTACTACAACTCAGGTTAATGATATCAACCCTTAGATAGAAAATCTGCAAATGTTAGTTCTACAACTCAGTAGAGATATTGTTCAATATCAAAAATAAGTCCTTCAAAGTACACTTCTTGATAATCCTTCAAATCATGTTTATGATACAAATTTCAATGTTAAATCCAATGATATTCAATGGGATACTCTCTTAGACAATGGAGGATTCCTAGATATAACTAGCATTGAAACATATGACAACTCAGGAGCTTTTATAAATTTATATGCACTGGCTAAAAATGATTGTCAAGTAATTCAACTTGTTCCAAATAATGACCAGCAAGAAAAGAAAATTTTAGAGTCATTAATCATGAATGAGGATTATGGTAATCAAGTTAATCAAAATGCAGATATTGATTCAGTTTTAGAAACATATGAACCTTCAAAATTGGAGGAAGATGAATCTGACGAAGAATTTAAAGATGACATGAAGAAGGGATGGAATCACTAGAGCTATGGATGCTTGAATGACAGTGGAGTAATACAAAGGCACATATTTATGAGTCAAATTTTATAGCCTAAATATAAAATAAATTATGGAATATGAATTGTATCAAGAATTCCAAATGAATCATAGTTCACATACTGAGAAGAAGCAAATGGTTCATCTATTTTCATATGAATTTATTTAGCCCACTTTATCTAGATATTTCTAGATGATGTTTATTTCTATGATCTTTGGTTTTATTGGTTTTAGATCAGGTTCTTTGTCTGAAATGCTCAAGAGCATTTCCCAGCAGAGCCGCTATTTGTTGTGGCTTAGCACAATACACCCCAATTTTGGAGACCAACTAAAATTTTGAAAATTTATTTGATGTTTTATTTGTAGTTTGTGTTTTGATGATATTTAATGGTTGAGCTTTTTAATTCATAAGTTAGAATAGCAGAAAGGGTTTTACCATTGTCATGGATTATAAAATATTTGAGTATTTTATGAATAAGTCTTGCTCAAAGAGCATTTTAAAGCTTATTCATGCATTAATAAAATTATATCTCAAACAACAATTCCACTTTTAGAGGTTCTGGTCATTGGTGAACTTCTTAGGAGGGTGAGAGTTAATATTTTTTGAACAAATTGACCTTGAACTTTCATGAGCTTCAATTTCTCTCATAATTTTGGCTTTATAATATGTATAAGTAATTTTAGCCCTTGGCCATTATGGGATGATATAGTATATGTATTAAGTAATTTTAACCCTTGGTCATTATTATAATTATAGGATGATATAGTTTAATATAATTTTTATGTGTAGGAGATATGTTTAGTCATGACGACTTTGCTATGGAGTCAGTTTGTTTCAATAACAAGTTATCAAAGAGGGCTATGATAGCACCGTGTTTGAGAATGATAAGGTGCAGACAACTAGACAATGATGGGTTGCTATGACACCATGTTTGAGTATACCTAGAATTGGACCACAAAATACTAAATATGTGGTAGTGACGCAGATTATAGATAGCCAAGTACGACATGGTGAGGATGTAATGTTACCACATGGTGGATGGTAGATAACCAAGTGTGACACAACAAGGATGGCCACATATGGCAGGTTATAGATAAAATTAAGCAATTACAGATGCACAAGGGAAAGGATATCATATTGTGGTGATTGAAATGTAACATGCACATTCAGCTTTTTGAATCATCCTCGAGCCCACTACGTCCTACAAGTGGAACTAAATTTTATAGCAAAATAAAATAATTTATAGTGATGTGTGTTAACACTCATAAAGTGCACATAAAAGAATGGGATAGAAATATGTAACATTTCCTAGTAAAGTCGTGTATATTGGAGTTGTACTCAATAAAATGTTCATAAAATGGTCTTAAAAGGGTGTAATGAGCAATGAAAATAAACACTGGATCATAGCAAGGATGTGGGAATCCACCCTCATGGATTTTGTTATTTCCTACCATGTTTTTTTACATCAAAATAAAAGTTAGACCAGACACTCACACATGTAAATATTTTTTTTACTTAATATTGGACATAAGTACACTATAATTAGACATAGATATAGACTTAAGGACATCCATGAATGTGAATTTGCAGTAGATTTGGATCATTTGATAAATTTTTTGATGAACACAAAATTGTGGATGATCACACATGAAAGTGATCAATGTTTGATGATAAATATAATGCCTTCTTGTGTTATTGTTGTGAGATCTATATTAAGGATTTGGATTTGAAATATTACTTCATATGTTTAGGTACTCCACATGAGTACATAGATATGTGATAAATAGAGGATGTCAAATAGAAGATAGCATTCAAAAAATTCTATTGTCATTTGATGGGTTGCGAAAGAACACAACGAAGCAAGGGTGGATGGATTGCTCAATACTTGCATCGTTTTTTTGCCAACAGTAAAGCAAGTAATGGTAAGATGTAACCTGAAGTCTGAATTCATCAAAAAATAGGTATTCCAGGTGTAGATAGAAGATACAATGGATACATTACTGGATGTTGGTGAAATAAATTTATGCTTTCAACCATTATGTGCATAGATGAACTTAGAAATGGTTTTCCATCATGATGTCAAGGCATATTGAGGAAATTTGAAATGTGGGACTCAAATGTATACCCATAGTATATTTAGCTATGATTCAAAACAATGAATGACAACTATGAAGGAATGAATGGTAACTTCTGACAAGAAAACATAGTGGGTGGTATTGCATCGCTAGAGTTCATTGAGTGAGATGTATAACACCATGCAAGATAGATGAAGGTATTACCAAGTATAAAGGAGGGCATTACAATTGCAATTCAGAAGATGAAGATGAACTATTGTTTTTTGGAGAAAATATTACAAAGTTGAACGATTAGGAAACAAAAACCAGAAGGTGGAAAAGCAAACTAAAAGGTAGGAAATAAATTGAAGGGTCTCTTGTTTTATGATTTTAAATATCCATTCGAGCGCATGAAGAAAGGTTGGAGAATTTTCATAGGAAGTGCATGTTGGATTTTTAAGTTTTGTGGAAGAACATCTCCTCCCAAGTTGTTGGACTACACCAAATTTCACCTTTGGAAGCCATTGGAACACGGTATTCTACAAGTGTATTTATTTAAAATATTTCATGTTGGCAATATATTGGAAATTTTGATGAGTTTTATGCATGTGGATGGTAGACTCATTTATTTTTCTTAATATATTGTGTTATTCCGTAGAATATTGCACCTCATTAATTGTGGACTGCGTGAAGACGAGTCAAACTAATATTGGTTTAGTGTAGGATATTTGAGGATGCAGGTTCAGTTTGAAATTTAAATGTTACAATGGTTTGTTCTTGTCTTTTAGTTTCCCTAACCCTATCCTTTTACATTTTTTTTATTTCATGAAATAAAATACAAAAATTTAAAACCCCAAAAAAGAGATACGTGAATTCCAATATTAAATTTCAAATTCTCATTTTAGGCAAGTTCACAATTTTAATGAAAATTTGAGGTTGCAAACTTTGCACATTTTTTCAAGCAATCCAATTAACTTCATTTTATAAAATTGAATAACTAATATGACATTCCAAAGTTCTTACATTACAAAGTTAGATCTAGTTTCTTCACTTTTATTTTCAAGCAAAGTTTAACAAAGGAAGATAAAATTGGTTAACAATGGAAGATAAAAATGGTTAACAAAGGAAGCTAAAATTTGTTAACAAAAGAAGATAAAAATGGTTAACAAAGGAAGATAAAATTTGTTAACAATAGAAGATAAAATGGATTAACAATTTGAGATAGAATTGATTAAATCGCCATTCAAGGATTTTTATTTCAAAGTAGACATATGATCAAAAAGTTCACATTTTCAATAATTACATGAACAACAAAATCATTGCAAATAAAATCAAAACCAAAATATGCCCGTTGTTAACAAGTATATGCAACATCGAGGAATCCAATTAATTTTAACATTTCACATTTTACCAAGCATCACAAACAAGTTTAACACATTAAAAAGGAACCTTGGGAAGTTACAAATATTTCTTTACAAGAGAGGATATCCGGGCAGAATCCAGACTATGAGTATGGTTTTGCAATTAGGTAAAATTATCACTCAACAAGAGGTCAAATATAGCTTTGGAGAAGCCAAAGGGCTAGTTGTTATTGGACAAGCCATCTGATTTCTTAACGCCTCCATAAGCTATTGTAGAAATGGATCCTCCATAAATATACTTTCAAAGTAATTTTGAAGGGGAAGAGCATCCCCTTTCTCAAGATGGCTTTATTCCTGAACCACCTCTTAACTTTTGAGAGGTTCCTCCTTATCTTAAATTAAGATATTGGAAGTAAAATTGTCCTTCTCCTACACATCTCCATAATCTGTTATCTGTGTTGCTATACCCCCTAGAAAGAAAGCAATCTCTTTACCTTTTGAAGCCATAAGAGGATTTATAGAAGTCCATCTCTCCTTAGTCCTCAGATGAACTAGAGGCTTGGATTTCAAATGAAGGGTGCTTGGTTATGTAATTTTATTATTAGATACTTTCTTTGTCTTGTATTTCCTTCAAAAAATCAAAAGTAAAAATCAATCAGTAGTCATTGTTGTAGAAATGAAATTGCATTTCGAAAAATATATTTTTATAATAATATTTTCCTATATTACATGTGTTACAATCACTTACATGCATGCACACATATGCCCACATACACATAAATATAAATATAAAAAATATTGAGTTAATCAATTTGTTGTGTTTCACAATAAATTCTAATATTTAAAAATTAAATAATGCATTGATATTCTTAAGAGTAATTGCCACTATTTCAACAAATATAGTGAAGGAGATTGTAGCATAGTCCATAATACAATGATTTTTTTTTTTTGGTGGGGGGGGGTCTATAATTGTACATTTTATTTCTAACACAAGTCATTTTGAGAAATATATAATGATTAGATATGGATATCAAAATGTTATTTTACAATTAATATATTGATAAATGTGTAGCTTAGGTCACAATGACTATTCAAATTAGTGCATAGAAAATATTGATAAATTTGTTATGAAGATGAGGATATTTATATTATGTAAATATGCATATAGATTCTTTCAAATAATCAAAAAATATATAATTTAAAAACTAATTGTAATGTAATTATATAAATATATATATAATATACATCAACCAATGACACATTACTAAATTTATCCACTTTCTAGACTACTAAATTTGCTTTGTAAAAGAGAACATCACAACACTTTGGGATTTGGCTTTTCTTTCAGAGGTCCAAGTTTTAAACTGTGGCATGGCATGGGCAAGTGTGTGAGGGGGTGGATGTGTGTCATGAGAAACCTCTATTGATAATCTTAGCTCTCACTCTTATGATAGATCATGGTAGGATAAGGATGCCTAGCCTTGAGCGCCGGTCATATGAGTTTCTCACACTATCTAAATCTTAAAAAAATAAAATATAATCTTATTATATTTCATTGGAAATTGAATTCAGTTATACTCATATTGTATGAATTTACTAAATATCATTATAAACCACATATCTAAAATATAAAAGTGCATATAATATATAAAAGTTGTTTGAAATATAACCTAATGAGGCATTATTTTTATTAAATATAATTATTTTTTAGGCCTAATGTACAAGTTAATTTAAAAAAATATAACTTTAGAACCTAACACCACAACCACAAGATGAATAATCTAAACATAGTTTCTAGAATACAAAAAACCTATGAATGTTATATACTATTCATAGTTAAATACACTTTTATTTGAAAGAAGTAGGTGTTTAATATATTTTCTTGGAAAAATATGTAGTGATATTTATCATATAAATTTAAAAAAGGTTTCTTAGGTCATTTATAGCAACAATCGATATAGAGACCCACTTGGTCATTAAAAATAAGCCTTGAGTTTAAGAATCTATAAGACATAATTCATCATATTCCAAGTTATGTATGTTGCACACATAATTTAAGGAAAGGTCTTAGTAGATAAAGTAGACATTTCACCTATACTTTCATTTAGATGGTGTTAAAAATGTATATTACATTAGAGACCATTTCTAAAGCCATATTTAGTTTAAAAAATTACACTTAACTTCATATTCTAAAAAGGTAATTAAAGATGAAATATTTCTAAGTCATTTTTTAAATTTACACTTTTGTTCAAATAGTAATAACACTCTACTATTAAAGATAATATATTTTATAATATGAACAATAAACATAAAGAAAATATTTTTATATTGTAGACACTTAATTTTGCCCACCATACTACATATCAAGATTCTAGTAAATTTTGGCAACCTACCCAAGTCATTTTTTAGCCTTCATATAGAAATTGAGTGCTCAAAACAAGTTCATCACTCACAAACAAGTAGCAATGAACTTCTTGTTAGAAAAACATTACTATGCTTCACAAGATAATCAATTCTAATAATCATAAATATCATCAATGATAAATAATCAAGCATATATCAAATAAAAAATAATATCACATAAAACACACTGAAATATATATTAGAAAACTCAAAAAAATCATAAAGAAAATATTTTTCGAGTTACACTTTACATGACTTTATCTTCAATATAAAGATACATGAGACTCTTCACATTACATGACTCTTGACCTTTGCTCTTCTCAAAACTCAAGGGATATCTTAACTCTTCATATTACTCTCTTACATAATAAATATCACATATTATATAAATATAAAGTCTCTCATGATTATACATCATACTCATAACTCTCACTTGCTCACTAGACATCTCACACACTTAATTACATGACACATGCTCACACCTACTAACTTGACATATACTATAAACTTAAATATCAAATACAAACCCTAATATAAATATTTATAAAGGTACTCAAGGTATAAAATAATGTAATACCTCCAATGCCCCTTGTATTACATTATATTTGAAGGGATCATTTTTTATAACCATAAAAAAATCCTTCTATTTTTCCTTTGAGAAATATCTCCATAATACCTTAAAAAGAATAATAAATAGATAAGGAGATAGTAGGTCACCTTGGTAGAGTCCATGAGATAATTCAAAGTATCCAACATGGGATCCATTGATAAAAATAAAATACTTTGGACTGGTATAACATCATCTAGTCCATTAATTTATATCTGGAGCAAAAACCATATTGTCTATGAATATCATCTAGAAAACACCATCAAATCCTTCAATATTTTTTATTCATATATATATATATATATATATATATATATATATATATATATATATAGACCTAGTTTTTCATGGACTGAAAAATAATGTATAGCCTCTTATGCAAATTACACAAGCAATACTTTATTTACCATAAGAAAAACCACCATGTCTCTCTAAGATAAAACAATATAGAATGCTTTTCAATCTATTTTTTATATATTATTATAAATCATATTATAATGGCTAATTCAACATAATTTCTCAAAATACTTTCCCTTACATTTCTTATGGACCAATCCAACAAAGATGGAATTGATTTATTTAATTGTATCCATTTATTTTTGGCCTATTCAACTATAGCCAACATATATTTACTCAACAATTCTCAAAAACATATTAAAATTAAAACATAAAAAATATATTATAGTTAGGTGAATTATTAGGATGAAAAGGAGAAAAGTATCCCCTCTAGATCCTCCATTTATAAATTTCCTATCAAGCTTATATTTTGAAACTATGTAACAATTGATGGAATATTTTTTAAAATTTTACGTTGAGTATCCTTATCTTAACCAACATTTGATATAATATGTATAAAATAATTAATTTCTTCCTTCCTAGTATTTTTTTCTTCATATTTTATTCATTTAGAGTCCATTTTAGACATATAATGAAAAAATTTGGAATTTCTATTTCCTTCCTTAAGCCATATCTCACTAGATTGGTGGTACCAACACAACATTTTATTTTACATTATCTTAAAATAATAATAATAATAACTTTTATTGCATATTATTTTCATTGTCCATATAAAAACCACTTTGAAGCCAAAGGGTATGAATGAGAGGGAGAGGAATATGGAGATAAAGGGTGAGTTTATTTGGTGGGAGAGGTGCTCCCTAGAAGTAGAACTAGGATTATTCAATTCCTAATCCTAATTTTGACTATGAGAAATGGATATGTGTTAAACTCTTGGAGTCATCTGGTGTTGGAGTTGAAGCTGATTGGTTGGAGGGTCTAGAGCCAACTAGTATCAGGGTGGACCTGGTCCCACCAGGGAATGAGGTCCCTGGGATGACCTCACTAGATACCCTCGATGAGTCTTTTAGGGAATTGGGGAGCCGAACTCCCTAGGAATGGGGTTCTTGGAAAGACTTCACTAGATATCAATAAAGAGACAATTCAAGGAATTGGGGAGTTATAACCCCTTAGGAATTGGTTCCTAGAAAGATAATTTTAAATATCCTTGTGGAATTAGTTCAAGGAATTGATGATATGGTTGGCCCTAGGGATGAGGACCCTAAGAAGGATGATATTGGTGGTTCGAGTGTAGATCATGTAGTTTGAGCAGTTCAATTGTTGCTCTAGGGGACCATGGTACCTGCTTGGGCCACTACCTCATTGTGTAGACCCACCTTTATACCCATAAAATCCTTTTGATCCAAGTGTGTTCTCCTTTATTATGATGGTTGTAAAATTTTTTGGTAGGATATCTTAAAAAGTTCATTTTTATTTTAACCCAATTCAAAGAAAACTACACATTCATGTGGATCTTCTCAAGCTCAACTTGGATCAAGGTACCATTAACCTTGTGGGTAAATTCTTGGAGGCTTGGCTAGATTTGGATTTCATCAAAATACAGACTTACTCTAAATGGAGACTACAAGGTCTTATGGAAATTGTTGCCCTTCTAAAATATTTTTTTCTCATTAAGCTGAACTATGAAGATGACATGAGATGGACTATGGGTGGAGGACCTTTGTTTTATGGTAGGAGAAGTCTTTTCCTTCAAAATGGGAGACTAACTTTGCTCTAGATTCTCAAAATATTAACTCGGTACTATATGGGTCAAACTTCCTAGTCTAACCTTGTATCTATGGCACAATAATATTTTGGGAGGTATTGCCAAAGCTACTGTAGATCTCATTGTGATTGATTCTACAATGAGATTAAAGTAAAGGATGATCTTTGTGAGGATGTGTATCAATGTCAATCTTAAGGTAGATCTCTCAAGCTCTATCAATATCATCTTCGAACTTGGCTCTTGGATCCAACCTATAGAATATGAAAATAGAACTAATTTCCATTAAATCTATAATAAAATACCACATTCTTCTATTATGTGTCCCTCTAATTAAAATTTGGTGAAGAAATCCTGTGATAAAGGTAATTCTCCTCAAGAAATGTTTTAGGAAGTTGAGTAAGCATAGGCTGATGCTATTGTTCCTATGACTACTAATGATTTGCATTTTCTCTAGGAAGTGAAAGGGGTTTATGAAACCTAGGATCGGGTTTCCTAGGAAGTAGTGGAAGAATAACAACCTATATTGGAAGCTCCTATGGTTATATTTTCCCCCATGCTACCCTAAGAGCATTTGCAAGTCAACAAATTTTTGAAGTACCTCCTCTATAGAGGAAAGGGAAAATCAATATCAAGTTTTATAGATAGGTGAATCCTAGTTTCTTGAGACATAAAACAAATATTATAAGACCAAAATGAGGAAAGACTATGCTTTCATAGGCCCCAAAAAAAGAAGCAAAAAAATACCAATAAATATTTAAGAAAAAGGAAAATCATAGTAGAGATAGATATTGGATCACAATTGATCTTGAATATGGAGGGATGGGAATATATTTTTAAAAATAAATTAATTTTAGCTTCATTTGATCACAACTATTCCCATCTATGGGTGGGGAAAAAACCCAATTCTAGGTTAAAAAATTAAATATTCTACTCTTAATGTATGAGGCCTATGATCTTCAAATTCTTGTTGCTTTTTTGGTATTGGGGTTGGTTTTTTGTCTAGTTTCTAAATAGGACGTCCCTATGATTTCCCAAGGTCTCCTCGCTTCAAAAAATGGATGGTTTCTATTTGGTGCCTTTTTTCCCTCTTTTTTAAAATTTTGAATCTCCCTTGTGGGCAAGAAGATTTCGATGACTTGGATCTTTTTTCTCATGGGTGCAAGTTGCACTTTTATTTTCACAACCTATTTCTTGATCCTATGTTTTCAAATTTCATAGTCCATACTCTAGGTGGTAGCTTGGATGGGAACCACTTCTATTGATTCTCTTGGTTCTTTGCTTTCTCTTGGTTATTATTTTTCTCTCCTTAGTTATTATATTTCTTGATGGAGGATTATGATTGGATCTTGTTCCTCCCAAGTGGGAAAACTCCATTTTTTAGTCTCTTTGGTTTCTCCATGGAAGCCTTTGCATCTTGGTTGTAATAGGTTTATGAAATCTTTCAAAACACATTTCATTACCTAATAAAAAAAATCATTTTCCATATAATATATTTCTACTATCTCTTATAAATTATTGAGCATGGATTTAATTTCCTCCTTTCCTTTAAATATATTTCTAAAATATTTGACATTGCAAACCTTTATGTGCTCCTTGAGATACTTTATCTTTTGAAAAAACCCATACATACATGATGCTTCCAATGTAGCTCCATCTCATAATAACTTACCCATCTAGATGAAACCAAAATATTGGATCCACATATACTAAAATCAAAATGCATTTGAATATCCATTATTGATTATATCATATTGAATAGTTTATTTACAACCATGTATTAGATAAAAAAACTATGTCCAATATTTTTGGCATACAATTTTTCCCTATATGTTTATCATCCAATTTATATTGAAATATTGCAAGAATAACATCACAAGACCATTTGAATTGATATATGAATTAAAATATTGAACAGACTTAGAACATCAAGGAGTACCACCATTCTTATTTGAAAGAGATGGAACTATGTTCAAGTCCACTTAAAAGTTTCATAAATCATAATTATAATCATTGTTGAATTAGACATAAGTAAATTAAGGCCATACTAAAATATTTTATGAGTAGTAACTATAGTTGGATCATATACAGTTATAACATAACATTTATATTTTCCTCTTATAAAAAAGACTCAAACAACAATTAAGTTTTACTTTTAGCAATCGTCCCTCTCATATATATTTATCCTATATTGTTTCAATACCTCTTAAATATCCAATAGTATAAACCACCAGACAACCACCCATTTTTACTTTTAGCAATTGTCCCTCTCATATATATTAAAATAAACTTAGGAATATTTCAACTTATTAATTCCCTAATAAATCCTTTTAGATATATCTTTTTCATACCCCTAATATTCCAAGATACAATTTTTATCATCACTTTTTTATTTCTTATGGGATTAGACCCACTGCTTGTTAACAATTATGATAATTATTTTTGGTTTGTTATATTGATATATTTTTTAGTTCTTTTTTCTTTCTTTTATTTATATATTTTTTATTTTTTTATTTAATGTTCTTCCTCTCTTCTCTTCATTCCAACCCATACTTTCATATTCATTATTTCATTTATTTTTTCTATATTTTTTATAATGATATTATTGGGAACCAAAAATGGCCCTTAAAATTCAAGTGCCATGACCCTCACAACGTAGTTCTCACTGGGTGTGTTTGGTGCCCACACCATGTTTGGAGTGCTAGTTTAGGAAATTTGAGGATCACAGAATGTCGCTCCTTCAAACAACCTATGGATTTTTTTTACCAAGGTTAATTCCTTGCTTAGATGTAGTCCTTGATGTTCTTTCTTCTAAGATAGTCTATCCTACCGAGTGCTTTGCTAGGGAAAAGGAAAATAAGGAAATACAATAAATAACTAAAATAAAATGTTAAAAAGCAATAAATAACTAATCTAGCCTAACTAGCCTAATATGTAGGTGGAAATGCACCAAGATACTATTATTCTTATTCTACATTCTAGTGGGATTAGTGAACACATGAACAAGCACAATAATGAAATTGAGCATGGTCCCAACTACACAAACCTTTAATCTAAACATATCTTAGGGAACCTAGGGCAAAAGTATTGGAGTATTCACATACCCCACAAGAATATACTCAAACACATAAATTAAGACATAAATGTTAAAGTGTATTACAGTCTTATACAATTTGAAGAGGCTCTATGGCGTATACATACAATTGCCTGAGACTTGAGCCCATGCTTGAATACAATATGGAAAGAGGAGGGATTACTACTCAAGGTTAGATGCTAGACACAACAACAATTCAACATCCCCTTATTTGGTCCCAAAATGACTATTTTTAATACTTACACTAAATTTAAAATTCAAAACTACCTCTTAACTAGTGAAAGTAAGAAAACTAGAAAATTAATAAATAGTCATGTTGAAGGTACAACACTACAAATACAAAGTGGCCTAGGTTCATCCATTATAGTTGCCAACCAAAGAAGTAGATCATTATTGAATGCAATATTAATGGGATTTTGTCTTTGGAAAATGTGTCCTAGTAGCTTTATCCACTATTACTTCAATTGAATGATCTCTAATTTTTGGTAACTAGATTTTGGTGTTGTATCCCATGTAAAGTTTAATTTATTTGATGGCGGTTTATTTACCTTAACCCCTTTTTAGAATTATATCTTTGACATGGGTGTGCCACATAATTAGGTGTAGTAAATAATCTACTATAGTTATGGTGGATTTAAAGGGATCTTTGACTAGTCAAAGGTAGAAATCCAAATATCAATAGCCTCTTCATCAGGTGTAGACTTATACCGAAAGCTTTCTAACTACTACAATGACTTTTCTCCAAAATTCTTCTTCTAGAACTTTAGACCATGTGAAGTTCCAACAACACTTTTGTAAATCACATAGTCATTCGATGATGGATGATGCATATTCATATTAGATATTCTAAAGAACTGCTTCTAGCACAATAGTAGGCTTCATATCCATATTTGCTTTTTTTTCTATAGATGGATCCAGGGAAATTTTAGTGTTCCTTGGTTAAATTATTGTCAATACTTTTCTTCCAGTAGAAAGTCATCATACAGACCCATGGGGAAGGAATCCATATTGCTACCAATAAAAAAATATATCCCTTTCATTCTACTATCTTTTAGGATAGGTTTTAAATTTTCTCCATACAACTACAAGTCACTTTCTAAGAAGCTAAAATTTTCATGACCCTTTAGATTATGAGGTCCTTATTTGTGATCTTCACTTAAACCCATTGCTAAATATTGAATTGAGATAGTATAGCCTAGAAATATTGGGCTTCTTTGAATTAGGTACAAGGTATATCTTCAAATTTTATAAGTTTTTCTCTAGCTTCCATACTCAAAGTGGAGATAGACTAGATGTAGTCAATCATTGAAAGTAGTCCCTTAGTATCTTGGACAATAACCTTAAAAAGAATCTAAATAATATCCATAATTTGTTTAGGTCCTTAGTATATCTGCTCTAGTTCTATCATTCATATCCTTTTTCTTCCAACTCAACTTGCTTCTCCTCAAACTTGGTTGTGAGACAATTCATCTTAGCTTTAAGTGTCTTGGCCTTGAATTGGGAATTATTTAGCACTTGTTTGGTTTTATCTAGTTCTTTTTCCTTCTTGAAAAACATTTTTGTATCCATGGTGTACTTGTAGCTTAATAATCTAACCATTTTCTCAATAAACCAAAAAATTTCCTCTAATAGTGCATCTTTGAAGTTTAACTCAATGGTCAATATTCGATAATCTTGTAGCCATATTTATCCTAGTTCCTTTGCAACCATGGGCTTAAAATTAATCAAACCTAGCCCTTACCCTTGGGGAAGCAAGCAGGTGTTCTCTTATGAGGTGGTAGGTTGAGAATCTTGCCAATATACCCCTTGATCTACCTATTATTGACCATTCTTTATGTGTTGTTGTAAGCAAGAGATAATTTATAGAATAGAGGAAATTGGTTTAGGTTTGAAGGAATGAAATAATTGTTTTTATAGTAATGGTAGTGACTTAATGAATTAAAAAGAGTTAGAGGATTGATCAAGAATACCATACTAGAATAGGTCACAATATTCAATGATGGGATGAATGTTATGGCATATTGTGGTACGTGGAGACTTTAGATGTAAAATAAAAGATAGAGGTAAAAGAGATAGGTAAAATTGTGTAAGGGGTATTAAGAAGGTACTTAAAATATAGAAATATTATGACACTATTGACATGATGGATCATGGGTTGCATTTTCTTTCAAGGTTATACTTTCAAAGTCCTTTCCTCTCTCCAATGAGTTTTGAGTACTTCCTTAGGGTTCCTCTTCTAGTAGTGGTAGCCCCTTGGCTTGATAATTAATCTTATTCTTATTTTATAGATTCTCATCATTTGAGGAAGACTTTAACCTCTTATTTGAATTCTTATCCTTTTATTTTCATGCTTTTCTTGACAATGACTCAAAGTAGGCTATAGTAAACTCATCTAGACTAATTAAGATAGGATATTCTATGATACATACCTCTATTTTCAAGGGAGTTTCTACCAAATATGGGTTGTTGACTGATGAAGTTTTTCATTATTGTTATGATTGGTGCCTCTATTATGTATCATTCATTCTACCCCTTCCAAACCATCATTATGGTCAACTACATTCACCTCATTACACTATTCAATAAATTTCTCATCCGTTGGCTTTTATTTAGGCATAAGGACCATATCCTTTATTAGCTACCAATATATCCACCAATATTAAACTTTTGTGGTGTGCTATTCCTATTCCCACAACTATTCTATATTATTCTTAAAGATTGTTTTGGTGAGATCTACCATGTCCTTCGGCTTACCAAGCTCAACCAAGTCAACCTATGGCTCCAACTGCTTAGCATAGGCTAGGAAATATTCCTTCCAAAGTCATGTATAACTATATTCCTTAGCAATTTAACTAAGATCTAGTCTAGGCCACCTTTGAGATGTAAATTTTGCATTCATAATCATGGACAACCATTCTTAAAAATATATTTTGGGTCATGTGACCATGATTAATCTAATACATTAAGCTCCATTTTTTTGATCTTATCTTCAAGTAGGGTGGTGGCATTCCTCTTCAACTTGTTTGTCCCTCCTAGTTGCATCAAAAACTTAAAATAAATATCCTTACTTTTTCCTACTCCATAGGTGGTGTCCACCATATCAATATTCCACAACATTTCTAGGGTGGATACTTTTTTGATACATATCAGGGTAGCAAGTGCACTAGTTTGGTGAACCTAAGGATGTAGATAATTATATAGTATTTTATGAAGAAAAAATATACTCTATAGTAACAACATATATTTTGAGAGCAATCTATCAAAATGTGCCATTATTTATCCCCTTTCAAGGACCATATATTCAACATAAAAAAAGGGCTCCTATCTAGAGGGATATTGGTCATCTTCAACCATATTCTCTTGTTATATTGAGGTTGATATTTCCATACAACTCTAGGTTTTAGGCTAGTGCTAAATTTGCTAGGTACAAGGGGTATTTCAATGACATTCTTTCATTGAAGTCCCCAAACCCTTTGTGGGTCCACCAAGCCAAGTAAGCACTAAAATAAAGAATTAACTCTTAATAATAATGAGTGTACATTCGAGTGTATACAACTCCCATATCCTTTGTGTCTACCCTTTTATCTTGATATTTTCCAAATATGGATGTAGGCATGCTAAAGGAATCCATTGCATTATCTCTAAATAGGGCTAGTTCTACCAAAATATTAGGTATGACACTTAGTCATTTATTTTTGGAGATCATGATTAGGATTTTTAGAATGTTAGAGTATTTCACATAGATCAAGTTGGAAATGAAAGGATAAATATCCAAACCTTACAATATCCTCAACATATCTCTTATATATTCTAGTAAAATCATAATTTGGAAATTCCCATAATCTCTTTGTACTATCCCCTACTTTATATCGAATCTTAGCATGCATCCATAAAATCTGAACACTAGTGGATTTGAGGTACCATGTATTGAGCCAAGTAGGATGTCTAAATTCTAGTAGAAAGAGTTTACGTCTTGACATCTTGATACCTCTAAAAAACACCCTCCCTTAGATATTTTTTGTGTGTGAATGTGCTAGGATCTACTACCTTGTCTCCTTTATCTATGAGGATAATTGATAGTTTGTGGGCTTCAACATATCTAGGCATCCCTTTATTGGTGTTAGACCTAGTGGAGTGGGAAGGGTTCACCTTATTTTCTTCTCCCATGGCTTTGATAAATACTTCTTCACTTATCCTTTGATGCATCTACTAAGCTCTTGGCTACTTCAGGCCTCCTCGTTGCTCTATACACATTTGTAAAAAATAAAAATAATATTTTAAGGTTTTTATTAGCTCCTATACCTATTTCCATATTTTATACATGTGCTCCCTTCTTGCATGTAATTGGTTAAAACATGGAGGTAGCCTTCCTTCTTTTCCCAAAGTCTCCTTGATGTGCCCACCATCTATTCATGGTTGGAAAATTTTAAATTTTGCTTCTAGAGAAAAGGTAGGCCTTTGTGATGATGACTACCATGTTGACAACTATTTTATTGCCCTAACTATTAAGGTTCAAATGGAAAGTTGACCTCTAGTATTTTATAATTAATGTGCTCATCTAAAAGGATTTTTAGGGAAAGTATCCATACCAAATTCATGCATTGGTATTTCTTGTGGTATTTTCTATATTTTAATGCCTTGTACTATCACTCTTTCTATTCTAATTCTCTTATCATATCTTGTCTTCCACTACTTATCTCTCATTTTTACTAAATAATATTTTAAATAAATCTCATTAACTAGAATTGAGATGCATCATCCCTCTGATTTGACTAGTTCTATTGTTTTTTCCTTCATCCTAGTTATAACATAGATTCCAATCTACATGACATTAAATTTAGCATCCCATTTGAGCACTAGGTCACCCTTATAGAATTATTGTGCAGTGATATTTTCATCAAACTATATTTTTATGTTTTCTTGATGTTTAGTAAGATGGGATATTAATCTTTTGCTTTGTCCTTATAGATTCAATAGTTGTCCTATTCTTACTGATATAGCATCATGTTCTTGGAGTTCCAAGTGATGTAGTAATTGAACGGTTGAAAATTTGATAGAGATAAGTAGATGTGATTCTCAACCATAGACTAGGGAGAAAGGGGAGCAACTAATCCATTTATTTGAAGATATTCTATTTTACCATAATGTTTTGTGGACATGTTGGTTCCATAATATTTGATTATCTACTATTATTCTCTTCAATATTCTTAGCAAAAATTTATTTGAAGACTGTGTGAGACTATTTCCCTAAGGGTAATAATTGGAAGAGGCTTTCATGTAAATACTATACTTAAGAGAAGTTTACCTCAACTCTAACAAATATCAGTGTATTATCAGTTATAATAGTATGTGGTACCCCAAATTGGGTGATAATATCCCCTAAAATATCCATAATGATCCTTTTGATAACTTATTTTACTAGGATTGCCTTTGTTCATCTTGTAAAGTAATTACTAGTGAATAAGATCCATTGGTGTCCTTTACTAGATGATGAATTGATTGCCCCTATGAAATTTATCTCCTATTATGAGAAAGGCTCATCAGTTGAAATAGGCTTAAGAGGTAATGATGCATTCTAGTTCCTTCCAATGTTGAATTACTTGTCACACTCCCATACCGATTGATGGATGTTATTAAATATGGTAGGCGAATAATATTTTACTCTCATTATCTTCACTCTTGTGGTGTGTGCTAAGTAGTAGCCTCCAAAGAACCCTTGATGAAAATCTTACAACAATGAGGTTATTAATTGGTTTCTACACACATTAGGAGAGCACCATATTTTTTTTTACAAAATAATACCTCTTCCATGAGGATGTAGTGAACATTTTATAATTAGTATGCGCTCCTTTGGTTATTACTTAGGGTTTGTGAATATCAATTATATTGCATATAGTTGACACAATGAACCTAGTCTACATTTTTTCCAAACATTGTTAGACACTTTTCCTCTCCTAATTCTTGAATTTCCTAAGTCAGTCTTTTGTATAGCTTTCTACTTCTAATCAACTTGGCTGCTCTAATACAAATATTATATATGACGATATAGGTGATCCATATGGTTCTTTTCTTACTAATTTTCCCAATCATAAGATAATATTTTATGTTAGAATGGACAACATTAGCTATTAAATATCAAATGGCTAAATTTTTTTAAGCTTTGGATCAAGGCATAAACCTATATATCAATGAAACCATAGTTCTCCTTGTGGTCTTCAGGGTATGGCTAAATAATGCAATGGGATGCTCATCACATTGGTGATTCTTTTGGGTAAAAATTGTATCTACACTAGAAATTCCCCCATAGGTATGCTCATCACCTTCTTTGCTTTTTTTGAAGGTTGGATTCCTTTATTTGGTCCATTTAAACAACTATCTTCTTGTCAAGATTTTGGTTGTAGGTCTATTAATCAAGGTGAAATCATGTATGTATCTTTGAACAAAGTTAATTTACCTAAGGAGAGGATGGATGACCTTTTGATGTTATGGTAGTGATAAATTAAGAATAGATTTCACCCTATCTAGTTCAATCACTATCCCTTCTTTAAACATCACATGTCCTAGGAGCTTACCTTTTGGAACATAGAAATTTTATTTTCTTAGATTTAAGCAAATCCTAAATTATTTATAGTGCTTGAACACCTTCTCTAAATATTCTAAGTAGTTTTATTTTATTTTAGAGAATACAACGAGGTCATAAAGATAAACAAGGATGACCATATTGAAAATCAATATCCATGGCCCTTTGGAAAGTTACTCCTATATTATATATGACAAAAGGAATCCATTGGTAGGAAAAATTATCAGATTTGGTGGTAAATGTCATCTCATACTGATCTTCCTCTTTTACCCAAACCTAGTTATACCCAAAGAATCCATCTATAAGTGATAATATTTTGACCTTGCTACTGTTTGCAAAATCTAGGTCATAAAAGGTAATGAATAATGATCCTTTAATGAGGATTGATTGAGGTATCTAAAGTCAACACATAACCATATCTTCCCATTTCTTTTCTTGAACAGGACTAGGTTGGACACCCAGGTGGTATGCTTTAGTAGGTATATAATTTTTGCTTCTATAAGCTTGATAAGCTTTTGATTTGTGAGTGCTTCTATCTTGAGATTTATGAGATTTGTTTTTTACCTTATAGGTTTAGTGATTGGTTCTAGCTCTATGGTGTGTTGAATGATGTTCTTATTATTTTATTTAGGTCTTCATAAATCCAAGCCATCACTCCTATGTATTTTTGGCATAGACCAATCAAGTTTTTTCTTTTGACCCAAGTAATGATCTTTTCTATCCATAGGAATTTCTTAGTCTCAATTTCTATCTCTTATGGTGACAACTTCATTTCCCTTGAAATTATCATTAGTATTAAATAGATATTATAGATATTATAGAGTCACAAGACCTTTGGGTATTTTATTGTTGCTAAGCTAAATAATTTGCTCTCCATAGGCTTTCTATATTTTTAATGTTCATGTTTTGGTAAATTTAGCTCTTTGCTATATGAAATGAACAATGTGTTTGTCATTTTCAAATACCTACCATGAAATATTAGTGTCCAAGATTATTATCCTAATGATGATATTGATATGCTAGTGGTTACTCCAAATTTATTTTATGGGGTTAAATTAGGCTCCCATAGCTTCCATACAATTTGCATCTATATTTTGACTATGGGGTACCAATGTTATATTGACTGCATTAAAGACCTTTAATAGATCATAAACTTGGTTTTGGTAAGACATCATCAGTTGATTCTTGGCTATATATATATATATATATATATATATATATATATATATATATCACTTGTTTGATGACGAGCTTACTATCTCTATATATTTCTAGCTCCTTAACTCCTTTCGTAGAAGCTAGAAAGGGGCCATGCACTAGTGCTTTGTATTTAGGTATATCATTTGAAGTTATGAATTATAGTTAAAATGATTACAATGTTTTCTTCCCCTTGGGTGATATAAGACACACATATACTCCTACTCTAAATATTTTCTAGACTCATTAAAGTGAAGCTTCTAGAGTCCAACTAGATCTTCTTATATAATGGTAACTTTCAGTAAGGGTTGTTCTCTATCTTTTAAAAGGTATGTGTCTATGCATATTAGTTTCATATCATTGTGTTTTTCCATGTCCCATAATTTAGGGGCTCATTCATTTATCGTCGTTTATGATTCTTTAGTGGAGTATTACATTCTTTTCATTACAAACTCTAGTTGTCCTTCTTTCATTCAAAGGATGTAATCTTCAGTAGGTTGATTCATCTTAATAAATTCTAAAGGGGAGAAATATCAACTTTAGGCCAATTAGGAGAGGGATTAAACTCTTGTGGAGGCATCTACTCCTTCAATTTTCTAGTGATCCTCCACTTATGTAGGGAATCTCTCAATTGCTTCATCTACTCTAATAGGGTGAGGGTGTCATATAATGGCATAGGTATAATGAATATTTTTAGTTGCTCAACAACATTAAAGGATTATAGTAACTAGAATTTTGGGATGTTGCTCAAGATATACTAATGATTGGATCAATGGATTCCAAGGTTGGGTACATCAACTGGTTCTAGTAGGAGATGCTTTGGAATTGGTTGTCATGTATTGGTGGTTTTGATCCTTCCTAGTTTGCAACCTAGGTTTGATTGATTTTTAGTTTGTTGAATTTCAATGTTGGTTATTGCTCCCTTTGAGCCTCCTCCACCACCCTTATTTTACCTCTTATGATAACACCAAACTAAAATTGAATCTAATTATTCAATGGGAGGATTTTTAATTTGGGTATGACACATACTTTAGCTTTGTTCCATATTACAAAGGTTTGCTCCAATGCTTTGGTTCTCAACTCTTGGGAAGCTTCCAATGGTGAGTTTTGAATAGTTGACCTTGGATTTTGTATCATATGGTTCTAGTATGTGGGCTAAGACATTGGACAAGACACTTGTTAGAGTTTTTCATGGCCCATTTAGTGAGGATTAGGATAATAATAGGTCTAACCTTATAGATAGATCTATTATACAATTATTATGAGTAGGGGCCATGTCTTTTATGTTGGAAATATGAGTAGGATATGTTTTCATTGATGTCAAGAAGTCAGGGTCAATGAAAAGGACAAAAGGAAGAAGTTTAATTTGTTGTTTGGGCCCAAGGTTTAAAATGTTTGGTTATGTAATTTAAAGTTTTAATTATTATTCGCTTATGTAGAGGAGTTGGAGAGCAAGTGGGTAGTTAAAACTCTCCAATTATCGAGAGGCCCAGGTTCAAATCTCTCCCTTCACATGTTGCGGATATGTTGTATATAAACGGTTTCTCGTAAAAAAAAAAGTTTTAATTATTTAATATTTAAATTATTTATGTTTAAATAATTTAAAATTAAATAATTAAATATTTTGAATAAGTTATAATGGATGGGCACCAATTTATAAAAAATGTTGGTGGCTTATAAAATCTAATAATATTATTCTACTTTTAAATTCTATAGTGAGCCAGCCACTATCTTCGCCGACCTAGCATGAGATAAACCTCGGCGATGTCGACTTTATTAAAAACTATATGCCAACATTTTTAAACACATGCCACATCATGTATTTATAAAGCCAAGGGCTAAGGTTTAAAGGTGTGATGAAATAAAAGGGCACTGAGATAGAAATTTTGGATGTGATAATAAAAATGAAATGCGCAAGATCTATTGCTATTATTTTCCAGTGAACATATAAGTGGATTAACATAGTAACGAAGACCAACAATATGCTCGGGTGAGAAATGAAGTAACGGTGAAATTGATTTTGGTATTCATGCAGCATGGAGTGTTAAATACACA
This sequence comes from Wollemia nobilis, assembly GCA_028583015.1. Classification (NCBI taxonomy): domain Eukaryota; kingdom Viridiplantae; phylum Streptophyta; class Pinopsida; order Araucariales; family Araucariaceae; genus Wollemia; species Wollemia nobilis. The sequence continues at coordinate 202,045 of JAQPPZ010016712.1, read as the reverse complement.
CTATAGCATATTCTTGGAATATACACGAACTTTGAAAATGAAAGACTGGTGTGACATCCAGTAACACACAGTCTTGGAAATAAGAAGAACCTATTCACCTTGTTTATTTCATCCAAATGTCTGTTGTGAGTTCGAGCAAAGGCAGAGAGTGGATCATCGAAAAGAGGTCACCAACAATAGAGAAGAGAAGTCTGTGGTACGATTTTTTTACATAGCCATCATGAAGAACGATGTCCCATAGTGTGTTTTGATGATGTTGGGGTACACAAAGATATCATGAGGTTCGAGGAAGAAGTTTTGATTAATAACATTGGCAGTCTATGTGAATTTGTAGAGAGGTTTTGGGTGCACCAGAATGTATTTTATTTGACATGTGACAGATATCGAGGAAACACACAAAATCCAAGGGTTTGGATTCAGTGTCGGTGTGAGAGGGGATTCAAAGCATACACAATAAGTGACTAGCCCACGTGGCACTTATTCATTCATTGAGAGATGTGTGACCAGCAAAGCAATGCAGGTCATCTGTAGCGCATACGTCAGAATCAATATTAATGTATGGTTTGTTATATATAGAATATCTTGGGAGGTATAAGGCTTGGCTTATTACAGGATTTATAAGGTTGTAGTTTCATTATTGTGAGAAAAATATTTGAATACTATAGTTAAAGGGAATTGGAAGTTATAAGGTTGTAGTCTCATTATCTTGTGAAGTACACTTTTTATTGATCTTGTTACTTTTGATAATCTGTTGCAAAATGTCCATACTTTTCATAATTGAAACATTTAACAGATTTTAGATCTTTGGATATTTTATTATCTTTATTTCTTATATCATAATTAGCTTCTTCATCACTTGATGACTCATTGCTTGATTCTAACTTCTTACCCTTTGTATTTTTGATTGCTTTGAATGTTGCTTCCTTCTGGGGAATAGGATCTGTTGTTCTTATCTCAAATGCTATGAGCATAGCAAGCAACATATCTCTTGTCAAAGAATCACCATTCATTGACATTTCTATAGCATAAACCTTTTCATTGAATCTTTTTAGAAGAGTTCTTAAGACTTTATCACAAACATCTGATTCATCAATTTTTATTCCAAGTCCTTGCATATCATTAACAACCTCATCAATTAGAAGTAGATAAGTACTAATGTTTTCCTCATCTTTCATTCTTAATTCCTCAAATTGTCCTTTGAGATTTTACATCTTTGTTTTCTTGACACATTTATCTCCTTCATATATATTTTGTAGTTTATCCCACATTTCTTTTGCAGTTTGACAATGCATAACTTTCATAGATTTTGTTCTATTCAAACATATCAAAAGTGCATTCATTGCTTTTGAATTGTAATGATGTAGGAGCTTACCTTCCTTATTTATAGGATGATTAATCAAAGGATCGTATCCAATTTCAATTCCTTCCCAATTTTCATTACAAAGTGTCATAAGGTAGATCTTCGTTCTCATACTCCAATATATATAGTCACTTCCATCATATAATGGTGCTGAATTATCTGAAGACCCATTCTTAGAATCCATTGTGTTCTTGTTAGCTTTTTCTTCAATCTGTTAAACTCTTATGAAGGAACCCGCTATGATACCAATTGAAGAATTCAAGTTTATATTGAGTGGGGGGTGAACAGTATAAGACCATTTTAAGATAGAATAGGGTGGTAATAGAACTGAATGTTGTTTAAGATAATTTATCAAAAACAACAAGAACAATAGAGGGTGTATTTTCTTTTCCAATACTACTTGATCCAATTTCCTAAATTCACATCTGGTTAAAATTATGAGTCAATAAATCACAATTTTGTTTGGTTAATTTTTGTGAATGAGATAGCATAAAAAAATGGATTTTTAATAACGTAATTTGTGTTTTTGACCAGCTTAGGACTGTTATACACCACACTTTAGAGCTAATATTTTTGGGCAGCTAGTGCCATAGGATTACTAATTGACACATGATAGTATACGCTAGATATATATTTTTGGATAGCTTCCTGTTTTAAGGCTGATTAGATGTGCTGCAATTGTAGCATCTACATGCTACAATTTTTAACTGTATACATGCAATATATCAATATTGGAAAAAAACCGATGACCCTAAAATCATCCCTCTCTTTAGAGATGTCCAATTTTTAAATCTCTGGTTACGATTTTCTGTTCTTTTTTCTGCTTGCATGCATTAGGATATTTTTGTCTTACCAAAAGTTATATTTGTCACAATGCAAGCTTTTTGCCCTCTACATATCCTACATGGTTACATATTAGTTTTATGTTTGGACACAACTGGGTATTCTACAGCACCAAAATGTGGAGCTGAATATTGGGATTATCATATCTTTTAGGCATGTGATCTTTTTTTTCGTTTTAATCAGTAATCAATACTAGTTTCCATGGTGATGGGAAGAAGAGTGAACAGCAAATGCCCTGATGACACGGTAGATCAACATTTTCCAAGATTGTATAAGCATTTGTACACTTGACCAATTTGTTTATGGTCCTAATTACAGTGGACTGTTGAGGTCAGAAACCTACTGAACATCATTGGCATATACATTCTTTTCTCTTCTTCTATTTTAGGATATATTGTGCTTATTAATTTTCATATTTTTGTAATTCTTCTGTGCCAACCTGCATGCCTCTGCATTCATGGGCTGATTAGTCTTCCTTTAGATTTCATTATTAAGTCAAATAATTTAGCATTGGTCAAGTTCTGTCCACGTGTTCATTTTGAAAATTTTCAATGGTTGGTGCAGTGAATTAGCTACATGGGGGTATGTATTTGCAACATTATGTGCTGCTCCAGACACTTTGATGACTAGGATGCCAAGAGATACCCGTTAAAGCCAATTAGTATAGTATAGAACACAACACACAAAGGTCGCAGGACTGCTTTGCATGATGATAGAAATTTCTTCTTATGTAACTTATATTATTTGCAAGACTCTTTTGCTGGATAGCGTTGAACAGAGTAATACTGGGAGACCAAAAATGTTATTATTCACCTTTCTATGCAAACTCCATTTACAGAGCAAAGGTTGGAAGCAGGGAGAAACAATGTGAACTGCACTTTGTCTGGATTCTGATTACCTGTTTAGGAAGCAAGTACAATCTGCTAATATCAAGTGACCATAGATATTTTCTTGTATAAGGAGACTTATTAAAGTTTTTTGATGTATGCAATATCCAGATGTACCTGTTTTTCATATTTAGAGATGCCTATCTTTGAAGAATTGCTTTTAGGCACCTCTTGCAGGTGGTCTTTTTTCCTTTGAATCAGTAGTCAATACCAGTTTCTACATTGATGGGCAGAAGAGTAAAAAGCAAATACTCTGATGATATGGTAGAGCAACATTATCCAAGATTGTAAAAGCATTTGTTCACTTAACCAACTTGTTTATGGTTCTAATTACAGTGAATTGTTGAGGTCAGAAACTTACTGAACATCATAAGCATATACGTTATTTTCCATTTTTCTATTTTAGGATATATTGTACTTATTAGTTTTCATATTTTCGTAATTGTTCTATGCCAACCTGCATGCCTCTGCATTCCTGGGCCGATTAATCCACCCTTCATTTTCTGTGTTAAGTCAAATAATTTAGGATTGGTTAAGTTCTGTTCACATGTGTTCATTTTGACTTTTTCAATTGGTTGGTGCAGCAAATTAGTTACATGGGTGTATGTGTTTGCAACATTATGTGGGGCTCCAGACAGTTTGATGACTAGGATGCCAAGAGATACTTGTCAAAGCCAACTAGTATAGAACACCCCATACAAAAGCAGCAGGACTGCTTTGGATGTTGACAGAAATTTCTTCTTATGTAATTTGTTTTATTTGCATGACTCTTTTGCAGACTAGCATTGAATAGAGTAGTGCTGGCCCCTGGGAGACAAAGAAGGTTACTATGCAACTTTCTATACAAACTCTATTTACATAGCAGAGGTTGAACTCAGGAAGGAACAATGCAAATTGCACTTTCTCTGGATTCCAATGACCTGTTTAGGAAGCAAGGACAATCCACCCATATCCATTGACTTTAGATATTTTTCTGTATAAAGAGGCTCATTAAAATTTTTATATGTATGCAATATCCAGATGAACCTGTTTTTCATATTTGGAGTTGCCTATCTTTGAAGAATTGCATTTAGGCACCTCTTGCATGTGGTCTTTTTTCCTTTGAATCCGTAGTCAGTACTAGTTTCCACAGTGATAGGAAGAAGAGTGAAAAGCAAATGCTTTGATGATATGGTAGAGCAATATTATCCAAGATTGTATAAGCATTTGTACACTTAACGAACTTGTTTATGATTCTAGTTACAGTGGATTATTAAGGTCAGAAATCTACTGATTATCATTGGCATATACATCCCTTTCTCTTTTTCTATTTTAGGATATATTGTACTTAATAATTTTCATATTTTTAAAATTGTTCAATGCCAACCTGCATGCCTCTGCATTCCTGGGCCAATTAATCTACCCTTTGATTTCTGTATTAAGTCAAAAGATTTTGCATTGGTTAAGTTCTGTTTACGTGTTCATTTTGACTTTTTCAATTGGTTGGTAGTTACATGGTTATATGTGTTTGGAACATTATGTGTGGCGCCAGACACTTTGATGACTAGCATGCCAAGAGATACTCGTCAAAGCCAACTAGTATCGAACACCACATGCAAAAGTGGCAGGACTGCTTTGCATGTTGATTGAAATTTCTTCTTATGTCATTTGGTTTAAGTGAAGGACTCTTTTGCGGAGTACTGGGAGACCAATAAGGTTACTGTGCACAATTTTATGCAAACTCTATTTACATAGCAAAGGTTGAAAACAGGGAGAAACAATGCAAACTGCACTTTCTCTGGATTCCAACTACCTTTCAGGAAGCAAGTACGATCCACTTATATTGAGTGACCATAGATATTTTCCTGTATAAAGAGGCTTATTAAAGTTTTTGGATGTATGCAAATCCAGGTGTACTTGTTTTTCGTAGTTAGAGATAGCTATCTTTGAAGAATTTATTTGAAGTGTCTTGATCATGTTTCTAATTAATTGCAGGTTTTATAATTTGAAGACATGTTGAATTATCAATCAAATTATATGCACCAGTTAGCTGCCGTTGAGAACACCAGGCAAAGCCGCTAGAATTTATGTTCCTATAATCTCAGAAGATCTCAGACAGAACGACCCATAGAGGATCAAAATGAGGCCATTTACTATTGCTATTTTTCTAGCATTTCTGTTAGGTTGCCTGAATTTTATTAATCCATCAAATGGAGTGCCACATCAAATTCTTTTGGACTCAGATATAGATACAGATGATTTCTTTGCAATTCTTTATCTTCTAAAGCAGAACCGGTCAGAGTTCAACTTGAAGGTAAGTTCTTTTTGTATACATATTTTGTGTCTATATGGCTAGATCAACTATTAATATGTATAATACTTGTGTTAAATACGTCATACAGCTTAAGCACAAATCTTTAGAAGGAAAAAGCAATTGCACTTATCTTTAAAAATGATTCCAAATACAATGAATATATGAGGTTCTGAATATAATATAAATAACTTTGAAGATAGCAGCAAGGAAATTTAAATTGTTAAAGTACAGCATGTTTGGCCATTCTAATGCATCTTCAGTTCTGTTCAGCATCCTTTATGAGTCTGAATTTGTCTTCTTAGTGCCTCTTATGAGTTTTGCTGTGCCCTGACTCTGCTCCAAAACTGTCAGTTTTCAAGAATATTATTCAAATTGAGTCTCCATTTGCTTCACTCTATTTCTTAATATTTTCATGTGAAGCACAATTCATTAATTGTTAAGAATTATATATATTATAAACTCCAAGAACAAGGGTAATATGAGGTGTGCTATTGTCTCTTCATGTGCATGCATTTCAGATCTGCACATGCTCAAAACTAAGAAATGGAGAGAGCTCCGCGAACATCTAGAGTGTAATCTAATTTGTCCACTGGCCACTCATAGTAAGGTCACAGTCCCATGTTTTGTTTTGAGTCAAAACTTGAAGATACATTTATCTTATTCTCCAACTGGTACTTTAGCTGATATATGCCATGACAAAAAAGTCAAAAAGTTTTCTGCATCATCACGTCAAAGTGGGTCTATGAAAGCATGAATTAGAAGAATATTTAAGTGTTCCCCAAGGCAATTGACTGGGTCAGAGTGGGGGTTTTGAGTGAGCATGAAGGCTGCCTAACATGCCAAAAGGAATTGTCTAAGTTATCTATATCATCCAAAGAGTGATACCATCCATCAAAGATGCAAAGAGCATCATCACAAGAAAGGCCATCAAGAGGGATGTCGTCCAGCTCACTCAAGCTGCTGTTTAGAGACATCTAGTCTACAAGACAGTCATCCAAGACAAGACTACTATTATTTGGGACAAGAGAGCTGATGTCTGAGACAAGACAGTTGTTATCTGTGACAATAGAGTCATCATCTAGGTCATGAAGATGGTTGTCTAAGGGATGAATGCCATCAATCAAAGGATGAATGTTGTCTAAGTTTTGATGAAGGCTTTTTGGGGGAGAGGAGACCAAAGGTGTGTCATCTGAGTTTTGAAGATTTTTCGTTTCAAGAGGGAAGAATCAAATGTGTCATCAAAGTTTGAGCTTGACTAGTAGATGTATGCCCTTAGAATGTGCGCTAAGTAGATGTGAGATGTCCAAGTTGGGAATGTTGTCCATATTAAAGAACAAATTGTCATTGTTTCCCTTTGAAGGCTATATAACTAATGCATTTCATCTAAGTTTGAGTGACTATTGTCTAAGCAAGGGTAAGTTTAGTGTGTTCTACCTAAGCAACAACCAAGGTGTAGACAACAATTCGAAGAAGACATGACATACCGAACTGTTTGACAAAATGTCTACAGGAAGATAGCAATTTTGATAATGTATAAAGCAATTTTGACAAATGTAATGATTTGCAATGTAAAATCAGCCAACATGATGTAATGCGGACTGATTAATAGAAATGCACAAAAGGACAAAACTAGCCGTCATACGTAGTTTAGTTGTTAACACGTATTAGACTGATTAGTTAAGACGTCTAGAACTGGTTTTGTTATGTTGCAAACTAGATTAGCTAAGTGTTAAGAGGAGGGGTGGTTTAGACGGTTGAGACTGGTTGGTTACAACAACCACCAGGTTCTGCCTTAGAAATACCCCCCTACTATTAATTTTTTTGCTATCCATCTATCCATTGTAATCCAAGAGGAATCCATGTTGTGTACAAGTGCAGATCAATGGTGAATACAACAATTGTTGTTCCAGGATTGTGTCTATGTGATTGCATTATCGTGTTGCAGGTTACCTATCAATGCTTGGTATGAGATAGACTGGTGCAGGCTTGTGTAGTGTTGTATTGTGCAGGCTTGTGTAGTGTTGTATTGTGCAGTTGCAGGAAGGAGCGGCTCGAGCAAATTGCAGACTGGAGAATGAATGCGAGTTATAGTATATGTCTAGGCCTACCCATCTAGGCCTATCCGTCTAGGCCTTGTCCACTGCACTACCCGTCTAAGACTGTGCGTTGGATGTCTGAAGGTACAACCCGTCTAGGACTGCACTTACCTGTTTGAACCAAGCTACCCGTCTAAGAGATCACTTGTCTGCAGCTACCCATCTGACTGGGTTACATGTCTGGCAGGTTACCTGTCTAAGCAAGTCACCCATCTAGCTCATACCCGTCTAGCCTAACACGTCTAGCTCGTACCCATATGAAATCGTACACATCTAGCCAACCTGTCTAGACTAGCTTACACGTCTGAGTAGACGTCTACAACAGTTTACACATTTGAGACTGAGCAGTCTAAGTAATGTTAGGCTTCATAGTCAAGTTGATCAATCCTTCCTAAATTCCTGTCATTCCCTCGTCTCGGGAAGGCACTCACCCCTGTCTACATTTGGTGTCGTTGCCTAAACTAACTTTGGGTCAAGAAGTATACGTGACAAGGCAAAGAGGTGAATGACAGATTCTAGGCCACAAGGCAATCGAGGAAGGAACCAGATACCACTAAGACGAAGTGCACGACTGGCAAATCAAAGGATACAAACTCAAGACGAAGTTTCACAACCAGAGGTGGAACAAGTGTGGAACCCTTTGGAAGACGAAAATCTAAGAGAAGTACAAGGAAGGTGGGAGACATTGTTGGTGACAACAGAGGACGAAGAACGGAATCAAATAGCAGAAGACGTATCTCACATTGGAAGTGAGGAGCGGATGGTAACACCTGAACCAACGGAGGAGAGTTGGCCAATAGGTACAGAAGAGGAAAGCTTTGTACCAGAGCAACCACGCGTGGGTTCTTGGGGAGGAAGACCAGAACCGCACCTTGTATATTCACGAAGGAGGTCACAAAGTAGGGATATACGTGAATCAGGAAGAAGGCTATTTGAAGACGTGTTTGAACAGGATTTCGCACCACCTACAATAGATAGAGAGTGGAATACAACACCACAAAAATCACCGTCAAGTGGTACGCCTAGTGGGACAGTCCCAATGGCGAATGTTGCCAATAGAGCGGGCAAACAGAAATGCCCACCCTTCATTAGGGAAGGGAAAGAAGACCCAACACGTCACATAGGAACTTGCATTACCATTTGGGGAGCAAATGGAGTATCACAAGAGGCAGAATGGTTACAACTGTTTCCGGCCACCTTGCGAGGAATGGCTATGGATTGGTATCTGAAGAGACAAAACACTCAACCATTCACACAGTGGACTCCTCTGAAAGATGCATTCATTGAGGAATTTCGGCCGTTGAGGGATGACACAAATTATTACAGAAATTTTTGCAACAAAACAAAGACCAGACGAAGATGTCAAAAGCTATAATCGGAGATTGAAACAATTAGCTGACAAAATGCAGATGCAACCTGCCGATGGGATGGTAAAGTGTTGGTTTTTGGACGGATTGTTGCATAAATATCGAAAGAAAATGAAAGCAGTACCCTCTTCTACGTATGCGGAGGCTCTCGAAAAGGCAAAGAACTTTGAGAGCAAAGCTAAACAAACAGCCGTTGGAATTGGAGGACATCCATGAAATGATGATTCCGACAGTGATGCAGACGATAAAGTCCAAATCGCAATACACTCTTTCAGAAAATAATTTGATAAGATCATAAAGGAATTTAAAGGAGAAGTACGTAAATATCGCAAAGATATTTGGTGTTCGGACTGTAAAGGGGAAGGACATACGAATGTCAATTGCCCAAAGAATGCATATTGTAATATATGCGATATAGCAGGACATCCAGTGGTCGATTGTCCGTTTAATTTGAGGGGGGCAAGGCATCAGGCTTTGACAGTCCAACAAGAAGAACAACCAAATGCCTCACGGAATGGACAAGGCGCAACCAACGGTGGATTTAGGAATAATCGTCGAGGAGGAAGACAAGGCGGACAAAGTCGTCTACAATATGATTCGGAAGGAAGACCAATCATTCAGTGCCGGAATTGTCAAGAATGGGGCCACTTTGCGAAGAATTGCCCCAAGCCTCAGAATACAAGCAACACTAACGGTAGCAATGCTACCCAAATGTGTAGGTGGTGTGGTCCAGGGAACCACAAGGAAGCCAATTGCCCGAATAAGGCAAGTTCAAGCGGAATGCAAAATGTCAATTTGATTGACATCGGAGAAATGAGTATGGAGGTAGAAAAAGAAAATGAAGTCCTAGCAGTGACTAGAGCACAGGCTAGGAAAATTGAGCAATACCCAAATCCTGCCAAGGAGAAGGAGCGATGGCAGGAAGCTCAAGAATTGATTAAGACAGAGTTCAATAAAGAGAAACAAGAAAGGCTAGCTCTAGAGAAAACCTTAAAGAAAGCGGAGATCATAACAGACAAGCAGGCATCTATCGAAGGCTTGGTGACTCTGGTACTTAATACAACCGTGGAAGTAAAAGTGGCCAGTCTATTCAATATAGTACCTGAATTGTATGCTACAGTCGGACAAGTAATGAAAGCAAAGAAGAAAGACGAAGCCCGACAGGTAGCCAACATCAAGCAAGAGCAATTTATTGACCCAACCATACTAATGATTGAAGCAGGGAAGAAGCCAGCTTTGGTTCATATGGAGATATTGGACCACAAGCTGAATCAAGTCATAGTGGATGGAGGATCAAGCGTAAATGTGATGCCAGAAAGAACATGGCGGAGTATTGGCCAACCCGCATTGAGATCTCCGAATTTTAGATTATATGGTGCTGATCAATATGGCATCAAAACGATAGGAGTACTGATGAGCCAAAAAGTGCGCATAGCAGAACAAGACTTTGTTCTGGATTTTGTTATAATAGCTATGTAGAAGCCGGCGTATGATGCATTACTGGGACGTGGGTGGTTGCGAATAGCAAAAGTGAACCACAATTGGGAGAAAGAACATTTGACCTTCAAAAAGGGCCAACATAAATACATGATTAATCTTAAAAACCAGGCAGTCAATCAGGATATTGCAACTTCGAACGAATCGGAAAGCTCTTCATCGGATGGAGAAACTGGATATGAACTAGATGAAGAGGGAGTATTGCAATTAGAGGAATGCACGGAGGACGAGAATGATGACGAAAGAGGCTTACTCCACTGGCAACTAGAAGATTATGAAATATTCTCTCCCTAATGTTTTTGCATCAACGCAGGAAATGAAGCACAAGAAGATGAGGAGCCCGAGATAGGCGAAGGCAGTAAAAATAAAATAACAGATAAGGACAAAGAGAGGGAGAAGTGGACATTTCCCAAAAATTTCGCAGAATATACAATGGGGGATGTTGTTATTGAAGATAAGCCAACCCACCCCATTGATGTTTTGAAGGCGGTAGAAGAACCTGAATCCATCAAATACGAAGGACCTAGAATGGTTCAGATAAATTTAGGAGACGAAGAAGAGAAGATGATCAAATGCGGAGATGACTGGAATCCGATACTAAAAGCAACGACATTTAAATTTTTTGCAGAATATAAGGATGTCTTTGCTTGGACATACAAGGATATGAAGGGAGTACCACCAGAGCTATGTGTGCATAAGATCCCGTTAATTGAAGGCGCACAACCAATAAGGAGGCGATCGTACAGGATGAACCCAAAATATGCAGCTCTGGTGAATGCTGAAATAGAGAAGATGTTAGACACAGGCATAATATTCAAAGTTATGACGAGTGAATGGGTGTCACCAATTGTGATCACCTTGAAGAGAGAGGCAAACAAAATTCGGATTTGTGTAGACTTTCGAAGCCTCAACGCCATAACCATCAAAGATCTCTTCCCAATTGTAGACAAGGGTGAGTGCTTTCCCGAGACGATGGAATGACAAGAATTAGGAAGGAGTGAGGGACTTTGTTATAACACTTGACATGCTATTCAGCTGTAGACGGGTAAGTGCAGTAGACGTCTAGGACAACAAACGTCTATGATAGAGTCGTAGACGTCTAGATGGTAGATGTCAAGGGTGCGCAGGTGGACGTCTAGATAGGATATGTCTAGGACAAACGGGCTAGACGTCTAGAGCAATGGGTTAGACGTCTAAGCAATAGACATCTAGGGCGAACACAATAGATGTCTAGAACAAATGGGCTAGACATCTAGATAGTAGACGTCTAGAGTCAACGGGATAGACGTCTGGGATATCCAGGCTAGACGTCTAGGACAGGTTTATCAGCAAGGCCAGACGGCTAGGCTTGGACGTATGACGGGTCGGGTTAGACGGACAAGTCTAGACGTCTGCAATTTGGGCATTCATCCTTCAGTCTGCAACTCTCCTTGCTGGTTCCTGCAACAACACAACACAACGACAATGTTCCTCCTCGTACCAAGCAATGATCAATATCTGCAACACAACACTATACTCCAGATACAATCACATATAACACATGTAATCCAGAACAACATTTGCTGCACAAAATATCTGCATTTATGGACAAGTATGGATAGATTACAAAATGAAATAGGGGGTATTTTATAGGCAAGTCCAGGCGGTTACTGCAACCAACCTGACTCAACCGTTCCAACCGCCCTATGCTTAACAAATCAGTTTCAAGCGTAACAACTATCTTAGACGTCTAACAGCAGTCCAGACGTCTAACTAACTAGACGTCTAACTAATCAAGACGTCTAACATAAATGACAGCTACGTTTGTCCTTTTGTGCAATTTAAACTAATCAGTCCGTATTCATTAGATCGGCTGATTTACATTGCAAAACATTACATCACATAACTCAAAACATTATCAAAATTGTTGTACATTATCACCCAATCCTACATCTACCTACATCTAAACAAGGTCTACCTTTTAAAAAATTTGAATGTCATCTTATCTACAAAGTTTGCTACATCAAGCAGAAATCTGTAGGTCAACTTAAATTTATCATGTTCTCTTCATGATTCCCATGTTGTCATTAGCTTATAACAAGCATAAATCCTCTTTATTTCTTTTGTACTACTATTTTTATTTTAATACTAGATACCATGTTGATGGGCAATTTCTAGTATTCCCTATAAAAAATTGTCTTTTTTAAGCTAAATAATCTAATAAATAAACAGTAAGACACTGATGGCCTAAATCCCTTGGTTCTTTATAAAAAAAGACTAGATATGAAGATGGGCCTATGACTAAGACCAAGTACTTTGGTTTCCAATTTTCTCCTTAGCTTTGAGGAAAGTAAATTTTGCTGTCTACTACATGTCAAATGATAATATTGTTAATTACTAAAAGTGTTTTTACACATCTGAAGCTGTAAAAACACCTACCCAAAATATAAACTAACATGCAATTTCCAAAATAAAACACCCAAAATTTCCAGCCATAGAATTTTTGAACAGCAGTAAATATATTTATATATTTTGTTTTTTTTTAATCTTTTATTATTATTATTTCAATAGGAGACAATACATGGAGATTCACACAAATGAAAATAGAACAATAAACTGAAAGCATGCACTTGGTAATTGCATCCACTGAATAATGTAGAGATATTACAATAGAAGAGCCAAACAACCACCAGTTGCTAATTAAATTCCTCTGAATGCACAATGCAGACCCGGTAATAAATCTGCCAACTGAAATCAAAGATCTGATCCTGAGATTCAAATAATTTCGTCCTCGAATCTGCCAATTAGCTGCTGAAGCACAGCTGCCACCCAAAACTGTAGAATAGTTTTTTTTTTTTTTTAAATGTTCAAAACCTCCCATGTTACTTCCAAAACTTCCGTTTTAAACAACCACCCCTTTTACTGTTTTCTTTCTTTAACTCATGGGATAATTGAATTTTTTCAAAATTCTAATGCATCCATTAAAATCTCCATTATGACTCCAAATTACACCAAACAAAAACCAGGGTAGACTAGAACACATCTAGAGGAATCACTAGGGCCACTCCAAAACTTGGTACTACCTCCTAAAAATTAGGAAGATCCCTAAAATATAGGAATTTCCCTTTTACTCACCCAGAAAACAATACAAAACAAATGCATATAGTCATACTTATGCCTCCTACACATGAACATCCACTCACCACGATTGCTCCACAAAAATAGGTGAGTGGGTCCCACAACCTGCTATCATTCAGAAAGGAACATTGCAAGTCCTCCCCTCCTGAATTTGCTTGCCCTCAAGCAAGATAAAGTGGGATGATCCAAAATAGCAGCAGTTTTAAATGTTTATATGTTCAATTTAAAGGTAATGTGTTCACATCTAAATAAGGTCTACCTTTTAAAGAATTTGAATGTCTATCTTATCTACAAAGTTTGCTACATCAAGCAGAAATCCATAGGTCAACTTAAATGTATCCTATTCTCTTCATATTTCCCATGTTGTCATTAACTTATAACAAGTAGAAATCCTTTTTATTTCTTTTCTACTACTATTTTTATTTTAGTAATAGATAGTAAGATACCATGTTGATGGGCAATTTCCAGTATTCCCTATAAAATTTGTTTCCTTTAAGCTAAATAATCTAATAAAAAGTAAGACCCTAATGGCCTAAATATCTTGGTTCTTCATAAAAAATGACTTGACATGAAGATGGGCCTATGACTAGACCAAGTACTTTGGTTTCCATTTTGTTTCTTTATTTCAGCATTCTTTAGGTTTCGTAAACTTGTATTCACAAGTTAGCAACTTTTGAGAATGAAATCAAAATGATGGATATGAAATTGAAAAAAATGATAAAGACATCTTTTAACTTTTCAAATACAAGAACGAGAGTTCTATTTAGCATAAATATGTAACAGTTTACATCGTACTAATCACTTGTGTGAACTTGCAAATTTATTCAACAATTGTTATATTTGTATTGCACCACTAAACATTTGTTTTCTTCCTTTAATTCTATATTGCATGTTCCTTATGCTATTTAATAAGTTCACCTGAAGTATTAGACATAATTAGAAATCCAGACTAGTTATATTTTTCTACATCAGGGAAGTGAACAATGATGAAGTAGATGGATTCATAGTTTCTTTCTTTTGGGATAATATTGTAGTGTTTGGACTCATTTCTATGGCAGTGCAAAATTAGCATTTTGTATTTTGTCCAGAATATTTGTGCTCATTCTGAATGAGCATATGTATGACAGGCAATTACTATCAATGCAAATACATGGACTGATGCTGGACATTCTGTGAACCAAGTATATGATATCCTTTATATGATGGGGCGTGATGATATTCCAGTTGGAATTGGGGGAGACGGTGTAATATTAAACAATGGCACAATCCGTCCAAATGTTGGTGGATACCTACCATTGATTGAGCAAGTATGAAACAACACTAATTAACCATATGACATTTGCATTCTCATTTTAATCTACACTGGACTCATTTCTTGTCTAGTTATTTACTTAGCACACTCAAGTTTTGTGAAATGAGATGAATTCATCTTCTCTAATAAGATGTGGTTACAGTTGATTGTAGAACAGTGTTAGATGACATAATTAAGTGATGGGAAATTGTATAACATCTTAGTAATTCTATTTATATTAAGATCTTTGTTACTATTATTATTTAACAGGAGCTATCAACATCAGGAGGATGTCGTTATCGACAATCTATTCCCCCTGGCTTTGGAGGGCTGCTGGACGGTGATAGTAATTATGGTATACGGAAAGATTTTTTACCACAGGTACCATTGTTTTTTCCAAGTTTTCAATTGAAATTTGATCATCTCTTTTTTCTTCAGTGATATTTTAAAGTGTTTTTTTTTCTTTTTAGTGTTGTGTGTGTGTGATTTTCTTTTAAATTATTGTAGGAAATGGATTATAAATTCAATGAAAATATTTTATGCTACTCTCTGTTTTTTTCAATGGTTATATGGGACTGAAACGGGCCCCACCTCTGTTACATTGTGACTGCATCAAAGCATTATTTCAACGAACAACAGAGTGGTATTACAACATACGGTACTGGCCATTATGCAATCGGGGTCTCTGCGTTGGAAGCCAAAGTTTCTAACCACTTGGTCTTATGCCATTTGATTTATGCTTCTCTTTTTAGTTGTACCACATTGAATAGATTTTGATTGCATGAATGATATTCATTCTTGGAAAATTGTTTAAGAGAATTTCAATCTTATTGACTGATATGATGTGACAAAAGCATTTGTACGTTTAGTAAATATGGTTCAAGGGATGCTGATATTTCAACTTTTTGGCCACTGTCAAAAATGTAGCTCTTATGTAATGTCTATGTGAAGAAATCAATTACACACATATGCAACAAGAATATTGGATCTCTTCCAAGAACTAGCAAAGAAAGGGTGAAATTGCCAATGCCATGTTATATTTAGTCTCAGGTCCACAAGGTTACTATGGAGTTGCAGCATCTTTAGAAGTTGCTGGATTGTTGGGGCAATGGCCCTTGCACTATGAGTCATGTTCCTTGCAGTGGTCCTGGGGGCACTCCTTGCAAAGAGGGCCATAAGGCCTCAAGGTTTTGGTGGTACTCCCTCGCTGAGAAGGCCAAGATAGCCTAAAGGGCCTCATTCTCATTGTTTTAGCTGGAGTCGTTTACAACGGCGACAAGAACAAAAACAGGAGAAACCATAGGTCACTTTACTTCATGGATCGATTACTCCCAATGATCCTGGCCCTTCCTCCAATTGGGGGGACCCAGAAAAACAAGATACACCATTTTCAGCTGGTGTTGCATTGGTTTAAACTGTCTTGTGTTTATCACTTTTCAGGGTTGCCATTATGGGCCCTGTGCTGGCTGTTTAAACTGTCTTGGGTGTATCACATTCTAGGGTTGCCAGTGTTGTGCTGGCTGTTTACACTTACTTTTGTTTATCACTTTCTGGGGTTGTGTGTTTTGATGTTTTATTTCCATGTAAAATTTATGTCCTCTAGCATGCTATTAGACTTGCCATGTGTGAAGGCATGATTTTTGGTTGTTTGGACTGTGAGTTTTGATCACCCTTTAGGCCGGCCAGTTGATGCCAACAGCTAGCACCTTTTTGTTGTTATACTTGCACTCTTAGATTAATTAGACAGCTATTTTCAACAGAAAATATTCATTTTAAATTGTGGTTATTATGAAATTATAATATAATTTTTTTATTTATTAGCTTGTTATGATGTACTTTAGACCTATAGCAATAATTGTGATGAAGGGAGTTTTAGCATTTCATCAATGGATGTGCACAAAGCATGACCACATATCATACCTATTTATTATATGTATGCATGTTCTCAATGTCAATTATGACTTAGGATGATATATTACAGAAATAAGTGGGATAATGTTATGGAAATGAGCAATCATTTTGTAAGTTGATGTTGGTGATATCAACCTGCGCCTAAAAAACAATAGGTATCTACTTGATTTTATGTGTGATCCTTTCCACCATTATACTATACAAATGTATCCCTAACATACCTAGATATTGAAAGGGCATATTAGTACTTGCACTTGAGGTTCCTACAAATCTAACTAGAAACCATGGTTTGGATGCATCATTTGCATGAGCATGGAATTACCTAGATTAAAACATATCAATATCAGGATTAAATGCATAAGAAGTTTATTGATATTCAAGATTGCATCCCTAAATAAAATGCTTTTGTATGCAAACAATTTGACATGTCAGCATGAATGCATGTTCTATGAGTGCCACTACATGAGTATATAAATCTATGCACGCATGAATGCATGCACATGAATTGATGATACATGTAAATAAGAGTTGTCATATGTGTGTGTTTGGAAAATAATTTTGTGTAAGTGGTAATGTGTTCGTAATAATGAATGTAATGTAATATTATGGGGTATTTTAACGTTTTAATGTATATGGGTAACTAGGTGATAGTTGACCAGTTGCTAACTGTTGTCACATTTTTGCACGGGGTGCAATGTCTTCAATGTTGTTTTGTAACAGTGCTGCTCTTCTTTTCCTCCTTCCGTTTTTCTCGCTTCTCTCCCTTTCCTTTTCTTTCCCATTCTCTTTCTCTCCCCCCTTTTTTCCATGGAGTTCCCCAGTTGATTTTCCAGCTTTCCAGCAGGTCTATCTGAAATTGGCTAAGTCTGGGTGCGAAGTTCGCACTTCGCCCAGTTTTGGTGCGAAGTTCGCACTTCGCCCAGTTTTGGTGCGAGGCAGCACTTCGCCCAGTTTTGGTGCGAAGTTCGCACTTCGCCCCACCTCCTGGGCGCACCTTGCACTGGCAGACTGACAGGTCAATGCAGAAAAAAAGGTAAAATGCCGGAGCAGGTCCATATGGCGGCAGACACCAGTGTTCGCCTGTGCGCAGTTCGACTTCTCAACGGAGCGGGAATGCGCCCTTGACAGGTGTACAATAGGGGAACAAACCCGGAATTTGACCAAGGCTTGAAGGCCTTCCCCGACTGCACTGATTTTTGCACGCATCCCAAGGAGCCCCGATCCCAAGCAAAGATGGATAGAATGCCCTCTAAGGCAGGCATGTGTCACACGGCATAACCCATCATCAGACAAGTGTCCAGCTTCGGGATTTGAACCAAGACTGCCGACCAAAAGGGATAAGCATGGGCTGCCTGCACCGCCCGCGTTAATAGCCACATTCAAAGCTGATCCGAGGTTTCACCCGCTCCAGCCTACTAGCAACCCCGCCGACTTGAAGAATTACCCAAGGACTCCGCCACGTAGCTGTCCAAATTCCAGGAAGACCATGTCTGCGGGTACAGCCCGATCCGACAAAAGGTCAGCATTTGCAGCTCTTTCGCCGCTTCGTCGCTCATGTTTGATCGGGACTCCGTGCCCATTAATGTAACAGTGGGACTCGGGCTATAAAAGCCCATCTGAAATTCATTGTAAAGGGTGGAAGGGGAATGTTTGTTAGGGAACTACCGTGCTTATCAGTAATCGTACTTCGCTTATAAATACAATCCGTATGCCTGGTTCTGTTCTACTGTCTTTATTCTTTTATGCTGTCTTTCATTATATGCCTTAGGCCCACCTGTGTCGCCGCTCGTTAATTCACTTTGGCATTTGGCGATCAGGTTCCTCTAGCATTGCTTGCTTAAAGCACCTTCTGTACTTCATCATTTAAAGCATTCATTATAAATTTGGTAGCAGTTCCATCGGTTGTGTGTGACGTTGCTGGCCCGTATCCGGTGATTGATGCGATCCCCTCGCCGTTAGTTCCTTGTAGGGAATGTTTGCTAGGGAGCCATTGAAGCCGTGCGGTTAAACTCTCTACCTAACACATATACCTGGCTCCGGCATCTCTAGGTTTACTTTCTACCCCCGTCGTTGTATGTATCCGGTGATTGATACGATCCCCCGCCGTTAGTTCCTTGTAGGGAATGTTTGCTAGGGAGCTATTGAAGTCGTGCATACGCTCGCCGGTGTATCGGAAGTACGCCTAGGTTTTGCGCTTCCTTGTCATGCTCTCGTGTTTGTATGCGGTAAGTAGCGGTGATTGGTGTGTTCCCGCATCGTTAGTTCCCCCCCACCAACCTTTGGACATATTTGTATCTCTTTCCGTACATTTGTCTCTTTCCGTTCCTTTATTTCTTTCCCCCGTTCCCTTTAGCTTAAATCAACCCCCCAAAAAGGAGCCGGCCTTCTCCGGAGATTGGCTCGAAGGCATCTCTTCCTTCCGGCCTTTCATGTCGGTGGGCGAACTGCGGCGCATTAACCAAAAATCCTTTCCTCATGGCAGATTCGTAACCAACGGCTTCTGCACGCACGGTGGGACGCTTGTCCCACGATTTAAAGAAAGAGTCCCATCCGTTTCCACCTGCGCCGGCGCCCGGTGGGACGCTTGTCCCACGATTTAAAGAAAGAGTGCCCATCCAGTTTCCACCTAGCGCAACAGTTTCTCTGCCACGCTCGGCGGAACACGGGTCCCACATCTGACGAGAGATTTTCTGATCAGTCTTCACCTGGCGCTGACAGTTCCCGAGCTCTTGGTGAGACAAGGAAGTTTCTCACCCCCGACAGAATCGAAGCACCGGTGTTCGCTTCATTGCTGTTCCAAATCTGAACACCCGGCGACTCGCACGAACAAATCCTCTCGAGTCTAGAAGACCGGTCCGGTCACCTTCATGCACACGAGAAGGTGGCGAACAAGAAATCCGAGAAGCCCGCCCGAGTTCTACGAACTAGACATCCACGCCGAGGCGAGATACCCAGCCGGGCTGATCCGCGAGCTCATTTCGACGAAGCCGAGGCTGGGATCCAAGAAGAGGCCGAAGCCGAGGCTCGGAAGAGCCGAGTACGAAGTAGAAGAGGCCGAGGAAGAGGAAAATCTTGTATCCTCGGAAAGTACCGATACCGAGTACACAACCGACGGCGGAGAAGAAGAAGAAATGGCTGATCAACAACCGAATGACGATGATCTCTTCCCGGCGGTGGACTCCCACGAGGCCTTTGGCCCCGATCGGTCGCCAAGCCGTGCCCCTCGCCGCTTTAAAGTCTATTCCCACATACGACGGCTACGGTAAGACGGCGTACGAGCACATCCAGGACATCCTTGCCCTGGCCGCACCGCATACCATCACCGATGAAAGTGTGAAGACCCGTCTCGCCGGCCCTTTCCCCGAGGGGAAAGCTTCTCTACCGGTGGAGATCGCCGCGTAGGGATCCATCACCGGTTGGCCCCGCCTTGCCAGGAGGCTCGTAAAAGGATGCAACGAGTCCGCTGATCCTACCTCTCTACCGCATCAGTTCCAAGCAATCCAGAGGCATCCTCAAGAGGAGGTGTCTGATTTTAACATTAGGTTTGCGAGATCCTGGAAACGGGTACCTCGCGAACTTCGGCCTTCAACCGGCATGGCTGCTCACTACTATCCGAGGTCCTTCAACTCAGACATATGCCTGTTGCTGAAGATCGCCCGAATTGACGAGTTCCCTGCACTGTACGAAGCTGCCCAGCAAGCTGAAGCTGACATTATCTCCATCGGCAGGCTTCCGTCCAGAGTGCAGGAGCCGATTCATCCCGACTTTCCAAGATCGCAGTATCCTTCTGCTTCTGGTGGTGTGCCGTCTACTTCATGGCAGCAGCCCCGACCGCGATGGAATCCGGCGCCGGTCGTAACTCAATACGGCCCGCCTCGGCTTGCATTACCCTCATCCGCCTCCTCCCGCTCCGCATTTTCCAGCGCTTCCCGCTCCCCCGCAGTATGCGTCTTATTCTAACCCTCCTCCATTGGCCGCTTTGCCTCCACCGGCACAGTTGCCGCCTCCCGACAAAGATTCATCCATAACACGATTCTACAAGAAGTGAGGGCTTTGGCCTCCGGATATCATGCCATGTCGAATGACATGACAGACTATGAAAAAGAAGCGAGCCCAAATGGACTTTGCTCCTAGAAGGCCGTATGCGCCGCCGGCATTGACAAAAGATAAAGCCCCATAAAACCAACCGCAGAGGCGTCCGCCTCCGAGAAATGCCGCTATAGATGACCCACCCGGTCCTCCCCGACCGAGTCAACCGGTGCACTACTTGCAATGACCCGCATTCGGAGGAAGATTGCACTTTGCACCAAGCACTACATCCGGACCTTGGCCGGCAAGGACTATAGAAGATGATGAGCCGTACATGATCTTGGACGGTGAGGCCAATTTTGCCCCGCCGTAAGAGAACCTAGTGACGCCCGCCAAGGAAGAAAAGAAAGCCGCGGACACGGCTAAACCTTTGCGGTATACACGAGAAGAGAAAGACCGCAGCCCAATGGGCTGCCACCGTACAAGCGGCTGTGGCCTTACACAGCCCAGGAGAAGGCATCCAAAGATAAAGCTCCCGCTAAACCTTCTCCAAAGAAAGACCGCTCGCTGTTCCAGCCTAAGCCTCCAAAGAAAGGCCCCAACTCCCGCTAAGCTCCCCGTACTTCAGCCCCCACCGAAACCAAAGAACAAGCCCAGGAGAAGCCGAGGTACCCGTCTCCGACCAAGAGACAACGAGTTGAGGCCACCCAACAAGCATCGGACCAAGTATGAACCGGCTAAACCAGCAGAAGGAGCTAGTACCTCGGGCTACGAGCATTGTAGACGAGTTAAAGAAGACTCCCGCCGGAATCGGCATGTACGATGCCCTTCGCTTCTGTGCCGTAGATCCGCCGCAAGAATCACTAAAAAACATGAAGAACGGCAAGCGGATGCGACTCGCTGTCCCGGTTCAACCTTTGACGAGCCTCCACCACCGGGAAGAACAGACCGCCACCCTTTTATCTCGTCTTTGCGGATGCAAGGGCACATAGTTCACAACTCGCATGGTGGATTCCGGTGCTTCCTCGACCGTGATGCCGAAGGCCGTCTCGCGATGAGATCGGGATGGAATACACGCGGAGCAGCCAAGGTGTGCCGCAATTAGACGGCACCCCCGTCAAGACAAGCTTGGTGTCATAAAGGACATCCCTATCCGGCCGCACAAAGCTCTCGACATTGTGGTCATCCAAGAGGTCGTGATTGTTGACCCGGAGCCTTACTTCGGCATGTGTCTCTCTCGGGAGTTCACCGCGAGTTGGGCGGGTACTGTCTCTAGACTACTCGCACATGGAAGTGCCCTTCAAAGGAAGGAGACCGAAAATTTTCAATGAGAAGCCTTCTCCTTTTCTAGTAGACAAGATACCCGGCGGAGAGATGGACCGCATGGTCCAGCTTGTCGAAGAAGAACCGGTGACAAGAGAACCGACCGAGCAAGCTCTCGAAGTGCTACAGCTAGAAGACGAGTTCTCGTTGCGGGATTTTAATGCCGTAATCGGGACAGAGCAGGTGGCCGTTATTCCATTAAGCAGCCCGAGGAGCTTGACGTGTCCGTTGCGAAGGAGGTAGGACCTGCACCCGAAGAGCTGTGGAAGCTTTTCTTTGACGGCGCCCGTTGCAAGAATGGCGCCGGTGCAGGGGTCCTCCCGGTTTCTCCAACCGGAGTCCAGAGGGACTATGCCTACAGGCTGGCCTGGAGCTATACTAACAATTCGGCGGAATACGAAGCCCTGTGCTTAGGTCTGCGAAAGGCGGAAAGGCTCGGAATCAAGCATCTCCAAATTTTCGGAGATTCGGAGTTAGTGTGTCATCAAGTTACGAATAAATGCGCGTCTAAGCATCACTATCTTAGAGCGTACCGCAATCGGGTCCGGGGACCCGATGGAATCGTTTGACTCATT
Organism: Wollemia nobilis; assembly: GCA_028583015.1. Classification (NCBI taxonomy): domain Eukaryota; kingdom Viridiplantae; phylum Streptophyta; class Pinopsida; order Araucariales; family Araucariaceae; genus Wollemia; species Wollemia nobilis. The sequence goes on along the minus strand of JAQPPZ010016712.1, from coordinate 179,456 downwards.
GAACGTTAAGGCAATATCGCGTGAGAGAAACAAGCACGCGGATATTCTCGCGTCTCGTTGGAGCCAGTGCACGTTCCGGTCGAAGACGTCGTCCGTAAACCGAAGCCGGTCCGCACCATTTACGAGCCTTCGTGCTCGATAGGGATACCTTCCGCGAGTATTCAGCCGTGACGAGGAGATCGTCACATTCCTGGTTAACGAAGTGTGTGTAATCGAAGGTAGAGACCCTGATGACGAGCAATATGAGGGGTTGATACAGTTATGGAATAATCACGTCCCAAAAGGACTGATTACATTAGAAAGTCTCTTTGATCAGAATGACAGAGCAATATCCCACAGGATCAAAGTAGACCCGAGGCGAGATGCCGACTCGGAGCTCGAACCTGATAAAACCATCAAGGTCGGAACAGATTGCACGTCGGAGGAGCGGGTGCAGATTAGATCACTGTGCCAGGAGTTCCCCGACATCGTGGCCTGGTGCTACGAAGATTTGAGGGGGTATGACAGATCCGTCATCCAAGGATACCATCGAGCTAGAGGATGGCGCCAAGCCGTTCCGACAAAAGCAAAGGGCCGTAAATCCAAAGGTTGAGGCCATGATGAAGACCGAGCTCTTGAAGATGCCGGAGGCCAAGATCATCTACCCCATCAAACATTCATCCCGGGTCGCGAATCGGTGCCCGTGAGGAAAAAGAATGGCGACATACGTCTCTGTGTCGACTTCAGAAACCTAAATCAGGTTTCCCTCCGGGACCACTATCCGCTTCCCCAAATCGACCAAATTTTGCATATCGTTGTCGGAGCCCGCAGATTTTCACTTTTAGATGGATTTTCCGGCTACAACCGGATTTGGGTTAAAGACGAAGACCAAGGATAAGACGGCGTTTACCACCAAGTGGGGGACGTTCGCCTATCGCCGCATGCCGTTTGGCTTATCCAATGCCGGTGCCACGTTCCAAAGGGCCATGGACCTGGCCTTCCGAGAGCTGCTCAACAAGATTATTGTCATCTATCTTGATGACATGACCGTTTTCTCTCACCGACGAGAAGATCATGTTTCGCACCTGCGGCGGATATTTGAAAGTTGTCGAGAATTCGGCATCTCTATAAACCCGAAGAAGTCCGTCTTCGCGGTAAAGGAAGGAAAGCCGCTGGGACATGTCATCTCCGAGGAAGGCCTCGCCATTGACCCCGACAGAGCACAAGCCCTCGTTCGCTTGCGCCCCCACTCGATAAAAAAGGTCTGCAGTCCTTCTTCGGTCGATTAACTTCGTGCGGAAGTTCATCCCGGACTTCGCACAGGTAATCAAGCCTATGGCCGAATTGTTGAAGAAAGATACACCTTACGAATGGACTGATGAGAGAGAGCAAGCTTTCGAGGAAATCAAGGCTCGAATTGCGCAAGCTCCGGTGTTGACAAACCCGGACTACTCCAAGGACTTCATCCTGTATGCAGTGGGAGAACCCGAAAGTTACGCTGCAGTCCTGACTCATAAGGGAGACGACGGTGAGGAGCGCCCCATTGCGTTCCTAAGCCAAGTGATTCTCGCCACACGAAGAGAAGTACAATTTTATAGAGCGGCAGGTCCATGCGGTCATGAAGTCCCTTCGAAAGCTCGTGCACTTTGTCTCCCAAAGTAAGACCACCGTCTTTGTGATTCATCCCGATGTTCGCAGTTTCATCTTGCAAGGGGAACCGGGTCACAAGAGAGCGGGATGGATTGCCAAGATCCAGGAGTTTGACATCGAAGTACGGCCCACCAAGCTTATCATAGGCCGAGCCTTGTGTCAGGAATTGGCCCGAAGCGCTGTAGCCGGCATCTCCGCCTGTAAGTGGGAGGACACAGCGACACGCGTCTACCTAACCAACTCCTTACCGGAGGGGAGTGATTGGACAGATGAACCGGTGAGATACTTCGCACCGGAAGATGTCCCGATCACCCGAACGCCTCACAACGAAGGAGATTTCGGCTAGGTGCACTTAAGTACACTCTTCGCCCCGAGGGGCTTTACTTCAAAAACATTGACGGCATCCCGTTGCGGTGCGTCTTAAAATCTGACCAGCCTAGGGTCCTCGGAGAATTTCATTCCGGGATGCCCGGGGGTCACCATTCTTCAAGGCCAACGGCCTTAAAAATAATAAGGGCTGGATACTATTGGCCCACTGCGTTCGCGCACGCGTATGCGGTCCGTGCCAAGTGTGATCAATGCCGAGGTATGCTGGCCGAAACGTAAAAGCACCCCCGCCCCTTCAATCGATTCAAGCCGAAGCTCCGTTCCAAAGAATGGGGTCCGGACTTCATTGGGGTGATTTCTCCTAACTCCTCCGCCGGCCACAAGTTTATTCTCACAGCTACCGACTATTTCACACGGTGGACGGAGGCGATCCCGACCAAGAACGCCGACCAAGAAACGGTCATCGTGTTCATTGAGAGCCTGATTACCCGCTTCGGGGTTCCGTAGTCGATTGTGACGGACAACGGTCCGGGATTTGTAGGCGCCGTACTCACGGAGTACACCAGCGGCCTTGGCATCTATCACAAGATGTCTTCTAATTACTACCCGCAGGGGAATGGCCTTGCCGAGTCTACTAACAAGAACCTCCCGAAAATTCTCCGGAGGACCATTGAAAAAAATAAGCGGACTTGGCACTTGCTCCTGAACCGGGCGCTATGGGCGGACAGAGTTGCGTTCAAGAAATCCCTCAAGACGTCCCCCTACGCGCTCGTCTATGGCAAGCAAGTTGTTATGCCATCACACATTGAAATCCCCGCCCTGTGGATGATTGACGAAGACAGGAGCAGCGGAGACCCGGTAGACGACAGAGTTGTGCCAACTCCCGCAGCTTGGAAGAAGACAGAGAAAGTGCATACCATGCCTTCGCCGATCACATTGCAGCCACTAAAGGCTGGTTTGCCAAAGGCACCACCGCCCGAGTTTTCAAAGTCGGGGACCCGGTGCTCGAAGTGGGACTCATACAAGGCAAAACCGGGTAATCATGGAAAATTTGATGCTCTCTCGGGAGGGCCCTTATCGGATTGCCCGGTGAATCGGTTCAATGCCTACATACTTTCGGATATGGAGGGTCGGCTCCTCCCCATCCCCCGTCAACGGGTTCCACTTGAAGCTTTATCGCCGTTGAAGGCGCCCGAGTGGCCCTTCCCCGTAAAAATTTTGCCTTGTGTTTTTATTTTTCCCCGCATGTATAGTTTCCAGCTTTAGCATTCAGCTTATTTTTCCTTCTTTGAGCTTAAATGCGGCATGGGAGAGAAAGACAGACTTCGCAACGAAGTCTATCGTTGCCCCGCAAGAGGGGCGAAGTTCGGCTATGCAGAAAAAGAAAGGAGAAAAAAGAGCAGAAATCGACTAAGTGTTGACCGAAGTCCGACTTCGCAGCGACGCCGGACTTCGGCCCAGCCGAATTGCGAAGTTTGTCCCAGCAAGCTGAAGCAGACTAAAGTTCGCACTGCGCAACCCTTCGTGCGAAGTACGAACTTCGCGCAAAGTTTGTGCGAAGTACGAACTTCGCACCGAAGTCCGACTTCGGCCGCCGCCCGTGCGGAGTGCGCGCCGCGCTCAACACTTGGGCGAAGTGCGAACCTCGCGCGAGTTCGCACTTCGCCTCAAGTTTCGGCCGAAGTCCGAACAAAGCGGCCACCGCCCGTGCGAAGTCCATCTAAAGATCAAAGGCGACAAAGACCCGGATCGCGCCCAAACCTTGGGCGCAGCTAAAACAGAGGTAGAACAGCCTCAAGCACGCGCTTCGCGCGAAGTTCGTACTTCGCCCAGTTTTGGTGCGAAGTGCGCACTTCGCCCAGTTTTGATGCGAAGTTCGTACTTCGCCCGAAATTCGGGCGAAGTCCGACTTCGCCGGCGAGGTCGGGCCGTGCCCAACTTCGGGCGAAGTCCGGCTGCGCCTAGTTTTCCGGGCCAGTATTGGGACGCGGTTTAAAGAATAATAAAAAAAAAAAAAAAATTTCAAAAACCCCAAGCTGGGCCCGTGGCGCGTTTGCACTTGTTTTAATGTGGGTTTCCGCACCGAAGGTTTTGTCTTGATCAGCGTGCCCAAGTGGTGGCAGCAACGTCAACCATGGTGCAGTCCCCAACGCTGAGTTAATGATTGCGCGTTTTTCAAGCGAAAACGCAACTAAAAAAGCAAGGGACGGCTGCCGGGGCGCGTCTTTTCCTAAACGTTCTCCTGCGCGGCCACCAAGGGTTTTAACTCAGCCGACCTACCCCTCCCGCGTTGCATTAATGACGCTGTTTTTATCTAGAAAAGGGGGTCAAAATCATGCCAACATTCCGGATTGCGTAGATTATTCCTCGGACAAATGCTAATTATTCTTCCGATAGCGAAATTTGTTGCAGACACTCGAACCCGTCATTATTGCCGACTCGGAGAGATGGACAAGGGAAAAATGCCCGTGTCGCCGTAGTCCAACTGGAAGCAACGAACTGTGGGATTTGTCGCGGCCAGGCGTTTTCAAAGGCGATGCCCCGCCAGAGAAAAATTCAAAGGCCCGGACAAAGAAGGTACAGCGTGGGCAATCCCCACCACCTCCGGTGAATTACCTGGCAGAGTATGTGGACGGCTCGTTTTCCATGAGCCTAACTTAGCCGAGAGCGAATGTGGAGAGTCGGGCCGACAAGGTTTCGCCCTCCCATCATTTTGGAGCGGCGTACAAATCAAACCTCTTCGGATTCATGTGCCCTCCCGTCCACCAATGCCCGGAGCCGATAGACTTAATTGTCGGACACTATAAACCAGCCTTCCCGGCAAATCGCAGCTCCAGCGGCAAACCCTTGTTCGCACTCGCGCAGGAGACCGTGCAGCCGCCTTTGCCCTGTGGCCGGAGTACGACTCCAGCACCATCCTCAGAAAAATCAATTTGGGCGAACAAGCGGGACGTTTCACGCACACCAAGCGAATGAGGGATTTCCTCAATTCAGAGCTGAGCGCCCCGCTTCCAGCCGGACAATGGCCGACTGGCCCCATGCCTTTGGTAAAATTTCAGAGCAAGTATCTATATACCATCTTGGCATGGATCCTCGGTCGCGACTCCGATGAGCTGGTACACCCGTACCAGCCGGCGCTGTGCAATGCCTCCCGTGTGGAGAATCTTACGAACCAGCCGGCGCAATGGAGCGGAAAACGCCCCATCTCTTTCGACCGGCAGACCGGTCGGCTTACGCCATTCATTCCGATCCGTCGAAGATCCGTAAGCGCCACCAACCAATTTTCGTTTCGCTTCGTTCGGTCCGGCTTCGCTTGTACCATCTGCACCCCCAAATGCCGATCCTGAACTTGAAGAAGGTTAACGAGAAGGGAGAACCCCAGCCCGTCTATAACTGGACGGATGACTTATACCGGAAAGGGTCCTACTACAAGTTCAACTTCAACTTTCTGGGATTCGTCATGTTAGTCTTCACCGAAAGTGAAATCCCCCGTCCCCCGAGAGAAATGACGAGTGCTTTGATAAATCGAAGCTCGGGGACGTTTCGGACCGACGCTAGGGATTGTGATCGGAATCTACGGATTCAAGGGCAAACCCTATTTGCTGCCCTATTGGTGCTCAGAGCATCCGTTCGGGATGGAAGTTGCCCGACGTATGGACTATGTGGAAGAAGAGTTCGGCCTAGGGAAGAAAAGAGGACAGATTTTTCAATATCCTCTTTCCTGGGCCAATGTTGAGATTATTGAGGTAGGACAACATGTCTACCTAGGGCAAGCGCTGTCCCGGATTGGCCTGGTTTTGCTGCCACAGCGCTGGAAGTATGACCCTCATGGGATAAGGGGAAAGTTTGCACATCCGTGCCCCCGGACATAACCGAAGATAGATGCGACGTGGTCCATGTGGACCTTGACTCGGGAGATTGAATTAATGGAAGCTTCTCCCCTTGGCAGGATTTCTACCGCGAGGAGGTGACATATGACCCCAAGAGAAACCCGGACCATCACTTCTCATCTCCATGGTTCAAAAAATTTCTGTCCAAGATTGCAGTGCCTTAACTCGGTCTAAAGAAAAGATTATTGAATGCCGGAAAATGAGATGCCGCACGCAAAGACGATAAATCCACAAGGAGAAACCCGGCCGTAGATGACGACTTCTCGGTTCTCTATGACCAAGGATCATGACAACCGGCGGCCGTTCGCATATCAAGGTTACGTTCCCCGAGGCCCCTTTGAGGATTATAAAAGTGGGTCTCCTCCCAAACAATTGTACACTTCGGCAACTGCGCCGCCGGCCCAGCAAGTACCCAGGCCGATCCAATGCAGTTCGTGGCTCCTAAGGCGGCGCCTGAAAAGGCGAAAAATTAGCCGAGGCAGCGCCCGAGGCACTTCCTCAGGCAAGAAAAGCACCAACACCGCCAGAACGCAGACCGGTTGCGGCAGACCTTCTGCAAGTCAAACCCCGGTACAAGTTTACCGTGGGGGCATCAGCGCCTGCTGCACCTGCTTCGTCTCCTTCCCCTGATCCGACAGTTGTTCCATAAGAAAAGAAGCGGAGGAGAGTTGAGAAAATCAGGCGACCTAGCCTGATAGTGCAGCAGCCAGTCGCAGAGCCGCAGCCGCGTCCTGCCGCCGCAGAGGCAGTTCCTTTGGGCAGTCCCAAGCCAGCCGCCGAGACAATAAGAGAAGACATTCACCCGCATCGGCTCAGCGGAGCCCGCAGTACGTTTGCTGTCCCCCGTCTCTCTAGTCTCACCCGGCTCTACTTCTACTCGCTCCCCGCTCAATCCGGGCGAGCCATGACCACATCCTCCTCCCCCGTCTCCGCGCCCTTCTAGCGGTCCCCATTCTTTCGACTCGCCTTGCTCGTAACCCTAACGTCTCTCTTTCTCCGAGCACAACTCCAAACCCTTCGCCCGAGGTTAGTGCCGAGGCTGTCCATTCACCATCACATCCTCCGCCTCGCCCGCTTCAAACCCTCACAATCTCAGCCTCTCCCATTTCCGTTTCCCGGCCGCCCCCACAAGCGACCGATTCTTCCAAGGTCCTGTCCGGTTCCTCCCCGATCCCATCCCCGCAGGAGAGACGTCTCAGCAGATCCCTAAGCTGGGGGAACCAGATTTTATGGACGACCTCCAGAACTCAGATGACTTGCCCCTGGCAACGAGAGCCGTAGAGTATTCTGTCTCTTTCCGCCAAGACCTGAAGCGGAGGAGACATGAAGAGATAGCCGCCCCGGCAAAACGCGCAAAGTATGATTTCGGAAGGAGAGTGATTACAACGGAGAAAATAATCCCAATAGTGAAGAAGCCTCTCCGAGAAATGACTAAGGCGGACTACGTGCTCCATACAAAGGAGAAAAGCTTTGATGACATTGATAAACAAGATGAGATTCGTACGATCATGCGCAAAGTCGACAATCTCTTTGTCAAGAGTCCGGAGGAGCAGGAAGAACTTTTGCGTTGCAGACAAAGTAAGGCAACTTGAAGAGGACCTATCTAGGTCCACCGAGCACCGGAAGCGGCGCGGCGAGAAACCGATGAATTCAAAGCCCACCTAGCCGCTTCTCAAGAACAGAGCCGCAACCGAAAAGAAAGCAGCCTCGGAGCAGATTTCTCAGCTCCAGGAGTCTTTGAAGCGTGCACGATCGCAGCTTGCGTAAAAAACATCTCAAGCGGTCGTCTTTTCAAAGACAAAAGTTAAGGAAATGAGGGCTGGTTTGCCGAGGGAATGCAAGCCCCATACCTTTAAGGCGATGGCAGTCCCGGACTTCGCATCCAGGATTCAAGAAGTTTCTCGCCTGTGGAAAGCCTCGTGGTAGAGGAGGCCGAGCGCCGTGCAAAGCAATGGCCGGACTCGGCGATAAACCTTCAGAGCGCGAGCGCGACGGCGTCCTTTTTTCCCCCCGTGTCCTCATTCGCCGCAGACTGGGCAGGTGCAAGGGTGACCTTGCACAAATATTTTAGAAAAGTTGAAGAGGTGAGAGGGCTGACGAATGCTTGATGCATTCGGGCATGAAAAAGATATCCGTCCGGCCCCCTTTCACGCTCTTGCGTAACTTGGGTGTCCAGGTTTTGTTGAGAATGGCGAGCTCCTTACCCTAGATCGGGTAAAGAGGAATTGGCAGTCCTTTGAAGCAGATACGACTGAAATTGATAGCCGGACAGAGCCAATTCAAGACAATCGAGTCACTCGGATGGTGTCCGGATATTCCAGGATCCGCTCCTATTTTCGGGAGTTAGAGAAAAGATACCTCACCATCGACCCGCACGCGGTCGCCGCTTTCACGGAGCATTAGAAGACATAGCCGACCGCAAGCCATTCGAGCGTAAGCTCGGCGCTCAGCCCCAAGAGGCGTACACTCGCATGTGCGAGGCGTAGCGTGAAATGGAGACCTTTCGTAAGGAGATACCGATGAGGCGACCGACAAAGATGAATCAAGAACAGCTTGCCGCAAGGAGAACAGCTTAGAGCAGAAAAGGCAGTGGGAGGCAAGTTCCTCTCGCACCCAAAGGATGAAGGCATGGATTCTTTGCGCCGAGGCGAGCTCGACACCCCGCGAGCCGCCATAAATGTTGTCACATTTTTGCACGGGGTGCAATGTCTTCAATGTTGTTTTGTAACAGTGCCGCTCTTCTTTTCCTCCTTCCGTTTTTCTCACTTCTCTCCCTTTCCTTTTCTTTCCCATTCTCTTTCTCTCCCCCTTTTTTCCATGGAGTTCCCAGCTTGATTTTCCAGCTTTCCAAGCAGGTCTATCTGAAATTGGCTAAGTCTGGGTGCGAAGTTCGCACTTCGCCCAGTTTTGGTGCGAAGTGCGCACTTCGCCCGCTTTGGTGCGAGGCGCACTTCGCCCGCTTTGGTGCGAGTTCGCACTTCGCCCCACCTCCCGGGCGCACCTTGCACCGGCAGATCGACAGTCAATGCAGAAAAAGGTAAAATGCCGGAGCAGGTCCATATGGCGGCAGACACCGGTGTTCGCCCGTGCGCAGCTTCGACTTCTCAACGGAGCGGGAATGCGCCCTTGACAGTGTACGTAGGGGAACAAACCCGGAATTTGACCAAGGCTTGAAGGCCTTCCCCGACTGCACTGATTTTTGCACGCATCCCAAGGAGCCCCGATCCCAAGCAAAGATGGATAGACTGCCCTCTAAGGCATGCATGTGTCACACGGCATAACCCATCATCAGACAAGTGTCCAGCCTTCGGGATTTGAACCAAGACCGCCGACCAAAAGGGATAAGCATGGGCTGCCCGCACCGCTCGCGTTAATAGCCACATTCAAAGCTGATCCGAGGTTTCACCCGCTCCAGCCTACTAGCAACCCTCGCCGACTTGAAGAATTACCCAAAGACTCCGCCACGTAGCTGTCCAAATTCCAGGAAGACCATGCTGCGTGGTACAGCCCGATCCGACAAAAGGTCAGCATTTGCAGCCTCTTTCGCCGCTTCGTCACTCATGTTTGATCGGGACTCGTGCCCATTAATGTAACAGTGGGACTCGGGCTATAAAAGCCCATCTCGAAATTCATTGTAAAGGGTGGAAGGGGAATGTTTGTTAGGGAACTACCGTGCTTATCGTAATCGTACTTCGCTTATAAATACAATCAGTATGCCTGGTTCTCGTTCTACTATCTTTATTCTTTTATGCCGTCTTTCATTATATGCCTTAGGCCCACCCGTGTCGCCGCTCGTTAATTCACTTTGGCATTTGGCGATCATGTTCCTCTAGCATTGCTTGCTTAAAGCACCTTCCGTACTTCATTATTTAAAGCATTCATTATAAATTTGGTAGCAGTTCCATCAGCTATGTGTGACGTTGCTGGCCCGTATCCGGTGATTGATGCGATCCCTCGCCGTTAGTTCCTTGTAGGGAATGTTTGCTAGGGAGCCATTGAAGCCGTGCGGTTAAACTCTCTACCTAACACATATACCCGGCTCGGCATCTCTAGGTTTACTTTCTACCCCCGTCGTTGTATGTATCTCGGTGATTGATACGATCCCCTCGCCGTTAGTTCCTTGTAGGGAATGTTTGCTAGGGAGCTATTGAAGCCGTGCATACGCTCGCCGGTGTATCGGAAGTACGCCTAGGTTTTGCAGCTCCTTGTCATGCTCCGTGTTTGTATGCGTAAGTAGCGGTGATTGGTGTGTTCCCGCATCGTTAGTTCCCCCCCACCAACCTTTGGACATATTTGTATCTCTTTCTGTACATTTGTCTCTTTCCGTTCCTTTATTTCTTTCCTGTTCCCTTTAGCTTAAATCAACCCCCCAAAAAGGAGCCGGCCTTCTCCGGAGATTGGCTCGGAAGGCATCTCTTCCTTCCGGCCTTTCATGCTGGTGGGCGAATCTGGGCGCATTAACCAAAAATCCTTTCCTCATGGCAGATTCGTAACCAACAGTATCTACTTGATTTTATGTGTGATCCTTTCCACCATTATACTATACAAATGTATCCCTAACATACCTAGATATTGAAAGGGCATATTAGTACTTGCACTTGAGGTTCCTACAAATCTAACTAGAAACCATGGTTTGGATGCATCATTTGCATGAGCATGGAATTACCTAGATTAAAACATATCAATATCAGGATTAAATGCATAAGAAGTTTATTGATATTCAAGATTGCATCCCTAAATAAAATGCTTTTGTATGCAAAAAATTTGACATGTCAGCATGAATGCATGTTCTATGAGTGCCACTACATGAGTGTATAAATCTATGCACGCATGAATGCGTGCACATGACTTGATGATACATGTAAATAAGAGTTGTCGTATGTGTGTTTGGAAAATAATTTTGTGTAAGTGGTAATGTGTTCATAATAATGAATGTAATGTAATATTATGGGGTATTTTAACGTTTTAATGTATATGGGTAACTAGGTGATAGTTGACCAGTTGCTAACCAGCTACTAGTTTTGTCATACCTATATGTATCCATCTACCTTGTTGAAGTATGTTGTTGGTCAAAGATATTTGTTGGTAGAGTTGTTTGTCAAAGTATGCTGTTGGCCAATGCTGGTCGAGGCAAGCCTTTGTGTGTTGCTTGACCAGACCATAATGTACTGCAAGGAGTTGTACAAAATACATAATATGTGAGCAATGTATCTGTTGGTTACGAATCTGCCATTAGGAAAGGATTTCGTGGAATGCGCCCCAGATTCGCCCACCAGATTGAAAGGCCGGAAGGAAGGAATGCCTTCCGTGCCAATCTCCGGAGAAGGCCGGCTTCCTATGGGTTTTCTCAAGTGTTTTAAGCTAAGAGTGCAGGAAAGAGATTAAAATGCGAAAAGAGATTGAAATGTGATTTGAGTTGGGTGGGGGAGATAAGCGACACGACAACGATCAATCACCACTACTAACAACAATTAAATACAGAACACACTACAGAAACTACAACTATCATACATCCTATGTATCCTCTATCTATGCATTCCAGGAATACTTAATCATCAAATACCGGAATCCAGATTTCAGAATAACAGTAAGCAATGAAATAAGCAACATGAGGCAGAAATGCTAAGTAAAGGCAGCATAAAGAATGATAACAGCAAAATAGAGCCAAGTGTGTGTCTTGCATTCAGAAGCAAACGTATAGCTACAATGGTTCCCTAGCAGGATATCCCCCTTCCACCCCTTTACAATGATGTAGTGCGGCTATTTATAGCGCAATTCCCCCCGATTACAATCCTGGGCACAAAATCCCAGACCCGACAATAGCTGACAAAAGCGGCAAAAGAGCTGCTGATGTTGACTCCTGCAGACAGGGACTGTACTTGCAGCAAGGTCCACCTGAAAACTTGGCAGCTACGTGGCAGTGCGGTTGATGAAACTTCGAGTCAGCATGAATGCGGGTAGCTGCGGTAGATGGAACTTTGCGTCAGCATGAATGGAGGTAGCTGGAGTAGGTAATTTGGCCCATGCTTGTCCTTTTTCCCATCACATCTCGGCTCGGATCCCGAGGCTGGACACTTGTCAACTTCTGATGAGGGACGCATCTGCCTTGAAAGGCAGTCTCTCTTTTGTGTCCTACTTCGCCTGGAATCAGAGCGCAATTGGGTAGCGCAAGTGGGGAACAACGCAGTTGGGGAGGCCTCCGTGCCTTAGATAGTTTTTGGGCTGCTTGAAAGATATTGCCCAACTGCGCACAAGCTAGAGGGCGCAGCCCGACTTCGCTGCGAAGTCGGGTTGCGCACTCCGACACTTAGTCAATTTGGCGCCCTGTTCAGACTGCGCACAGGAATCAAGGCACAGCCCGACTTGCTAGAAGTCGGGTTGCGCTCTGACACTTAGCTGATTTTCTGGATACTGCTTCCCAAGTGCGCACAGGAAGAAGAGCGCACCCCGACTTCGCTGCGAAGTCGGGTTGCGCCAAATTCTGTTCATTTTCGGTCTGCTTCCGCACTTCGCATTCCCGAGTGCGCTCGAACTTAAGGGCGCACCCCGACTTCGCTGCGAAGTCGGGTTGCGCTCTTAGACTTAGAATTTTTCGGGGAATGTTTGCTCTGTTTTGGGAAATTGACTGTAGAAAGAACAAGGGGAAAAGGGAGGAATGCAACTGATAGAAGGGGAGAAAGGGAACAGTGGAGAAAGGGAAAGGAGATGGAGGGAAGGGAGAGCAGCATACTTACAAAATTTGAAAACATGGCACCCCGTGCAAAATGTGGCAACATTCTTGGCGGCTCGCGGGGTGTCGAGCTCGCCTCGACGCAAAGAACCAGGCCTTCATCCTTTGGGCGCAGAGGAACTCCCTTCCCCTGCTTTCCGCTGCTCTGACGGCTTCTTCTTGGGCAACTGCTCCTCTTCAGATCCGCTTTCGGCAGTTGCTTCTTCTGTTTCTCCTCCTCTTTCTGAGTCTGAATGGTCGCCACTGTCACCCTCTTGCTCGGCCGGCTGCTCCCGCTCACGGACATGATTGTATGCGGCCCTGGCTTGGTCCCAGGCTGCTGCCTGAAATGGCCCTAAGTCGCTGACATCTTTCAGCGCTGCTCTGAATGCTGCAACCGCATGCGCGTCGATGGTGTTGTATCTCTCTCCCAACTCCTTAAGGGAGGTGTTGATCTTGCAATATCTCGACACCATCTGGGTGACCTGAGCTTCTTGGACTGGCTCGGCCCAGCTGTCAATTTCTGACGTGTCTGCCTCAAAAGACAGCCAATTCATCTTCACCTGCTCAAGGGTCAGAAACTCTCCATCCTTGATGAAGCTCGGGCAACCGTGCTCAGAAAGAGCGTTGAAGGGGGCCAGGCAAATGTTCATTTCGTGGTCTAATGCGTCCAGCATTTTCCTGGCGGCCCTTATTTTCTCTGTTTTATCAAAATAATTGTGCAAGGTTACCCTTGCATCTGCCCATTCTAAGGCAATTCGGGACATTGGGGGAAATCGGAGGCCTTTGCGCTCGTACTCCTCAAGTTTCATTGCCAAGTCCAGCCACTGCTTCGCTTGGTGTTCGGCCTCCTCTACCACGGGGCTTTCCCTGGCGGATACTTCTTGGATCCTGGACGCGAAATCCAGGACGGATATGGACCTGACAACGTTGGCCCTGCATCCCTGCAGCAAACCAGCCCGCATCGTTTTGACCTTATTCTTCGAAAAGGCCGCCGTCTGGGATGTTTTCTCCTCGAGCTGAGATTGAGCCTGCCTTAACGAATCCTGGAGCTGGGAGACCTGCTCCAGCGCTGCCCTTTTCTCCTCTGACAGTTGTTCGGTTGTCTGTCTTTGCGCTGTGGCCTCCTGCTGAGAGGCGGCGAGCTGGGCTTTCAGGTCATTGATCTCCTGCTGTGCAGACTCCAGCTGCGCGGTGGCCCTAGCCAGATCTTCCTCCAGCTGCCTTGAGTTATTTTGCAGCCGAAACAGCGTCTCCTGACTCTCGAGTCGCTTGACAAGGAGATTATGGGTTCTGCGACGAATACCGTTGATTTCGTATTCCTCGTTTATATCATCAAAGCTCTTCTCCTTGACTTGGTGTTCATAGTCTGCCTCGGTCATTTCCCGGAGAGGCTTCTTCACTTTCGGAATCAACTTCTCAGTTCTCAGCACTCTCCTGTCCAAGTCGTACTTGGTGCGCTTCACCGGGGCAGCTATCTCCTCGGCTCTTCTCCGTTTGACGCCCTGAAGGAAAGAGGCGGAACACCCTGCGGCCTTTGCTGCCAGAGGCTGATCATCTGTGATCTGCAGCTGTTCTCCCATGAAGTCAAGGTCTTCCAGCATCGGATCTTGCTGCGGCATTTTTCCTGCAAACAGCGAAGCAGGAGGTATTCCAGAAGTCGTGGTCGCTTTTAAGGGCGACCGGGTCCTAGGGGAAGTGAGCGGCTGAGTGGAAGGCGTAGGCGGGGTTTTGAACAATGGAGGTGAGCGGCGCGGCGATGTAGGCACAGCTTCGGCACTGGCCGCGGGTGAGGGGTCTAGGGTTTGGCTGAGGGACTGGAAAGCATTTGGGTCCTGGGCGAACTGGTCGAAGGAATGGGGGCTGTGGGAGGGTTGGGTGGTCTGAGATGAAGAGGATGCAACTATGGCTTGCCCTGATACAATGGGGGACGGCGTTATGGCAGGGCCGACTGGGATTTGGGGGAGCGGGGAAGTGGACGTACCTGCGGGCTCCGCCTGAGCCGCTGTTTGAAGGACGCCTGCAGCCCAAGTTTCTGCTTCTATCTCAGGGCTGTCTAACGAGACGATTTCCGGCGCGGCTGTCCCTGTCCGTGCTGCGGCCGTTTGCTGTGCAGGCTCCTTAGGCCGCTTGGCCTTTTCGCTCCTCTTCCTCTTCTTTTCTTCTGGCGCTGCAGCTGGTTCAAAGGAGGGAGAGGAGGTTGGGGCGGCAGGCTGCGATGTTCCCACGGTAAACTTGTACCTGGGTCTAGACGGGAGAATGCTTGCCGCGGCCGTTCCACTAGCTGGCTGTTCCGGCGCCTTTTCCTCTTGGGGGCCACCTCAGGAGTTGACTTTTCTGGCTCTTGTACCCTTTCAGGTAAGGCTTCAGGAGCTGGAGGCAACATTGGGCCCACTTGGCTGCTCGTTGGCGTCGCGCTGGAAGTCCCGGGAGTAGGCAATTGCTGGGACGGGGACCTCCTTCTATACCTTTTCCTGGCGCCTCGGGGAACGCAATCTCGAAATGCGAAAGGCTGCCATGTGTCAGCGTATTGATCATATAAGGCCGAAAACTCATCATCAACGGCCAACGTCTTCCGGTTGGACTTATCGTGCTGCGTGCGGCACCTCATCTTCCAGCATTCAATGATTTTGTCCTTTTGCCAGTTGAGGGGCGCCACCTTGGAGAGGAATTTCTTGAAGCCCGCTGAGTCTAACCGGTGATCCGGGTTTCGCTCTGGATCATACGCCACCTCTTCGCAGTAAAAATCATGCCATGGCGGCCATGATTGCATCCGCTCAATGTGCCATTCCAGGTCTGCGCCTGTTCTGTTGCACCTTTCTTGCATGATCTCCGCTCGGGGGCAGATATGCACAAACTTTCCCCTGACCCCAATCGGGTCATACTTCCAGCGCTGAGGTAGCTGTATCAGGCCCATGTCGATGAGCTCTCGTTCGAGGTAGACATGCTGTCCAATCTCGCGTACTTGGATGTTCGCCCAGGTAATAGGATACTGGAAAATATGGCCTCTCTTCTTTCCCTGGCCGAATTCCTCCTCGACATAGTCCATCTGGCGTGATAGCTCCATTCCGAACTGATGGTCAGTGCAGAAATAGGGCAGCAAGAACGGCTTCCCCTTGAATCCGTAGATTCTGACTACAATGCCCTGCGTCAGCCGGAAGGTGTCCCCGCACTTGTACTTCCTCAGATAGCTCGTCATGGCCTCTGGCGGGCGGGATGCCTCACCGTTGAACAGCGCCAGGGTCATACCTAGAAATTTGAAGTTGAACTCATAGTATGACCCTTTCCTGTACAGGGCTTCAGTCCATTCATACAGAGGCAGCGGCTCTCCTTTTTCATTCACCTTCTTCAAGTCAGAAACTTTAATCCGGTAGTGCGTGTGGTATAGGCACAACCATGTGAGGAACGAGCAGAGCCGGAATTCTGTTGTCTGCTTCTGCTGCAACCTGACCAAGTTCGAATGTATGGCGTACGCCAGCCAATCTGCCCAGTCAAAGAAAATAGGGCGCCTCCCGCTCCTTTGCGCCGTGGAGTCGTAAAACTCCCCATGCAGGATGCATTCTGCTAGCGCCAGCTGGTACGGGCGTACCACTCTGTCGGAATCGCAGCCGAGTACCCATGCCAGGATGATGTATATGTACTTGTTTTCGAACCTGTCCAGGGGTATAGGGCCTGTCGGCCACTGTCCGGCTGGTAGCGGAGTCTTCAGCTCTGAGTCGAGGAATTCTCTCATCCTCTTGGTCTGGGTGAATCTGCCCGTCTGTTCGTCCAGGTTAATCCTCCTGACAATTGCGTTGGGGTCGTACTGGAGCCCTGGGGCGAAAGCTGGCTGGACGCTCTCCCTGAAGAGTGTGAACAATACTCTTCCTTTGTTGTCACAGACTTGCCGGGCAGCTGGTTTGTAGTATGCCACAATGGATTCAACCAGCTCCGGGCATTGGTGGACAGGAGGGCACAAGAACCAGTACAGGTTCGATTTGTATGCAGCCCCGACATGGTGTGAGGGTGAAACTTTGTCAGCCCACTTCGCAATATTCGGCCGCAGCTTGGTGAGGCTGATAGAGAACTCGCCATCTTTGTACCCGGCCAGGCGATTGATGGGCGGCGGTGGAGCTTGCCCTTGGCTTCTCTTCGACCTGGTTCTCCTTGTTTGCTCTCGCGGCGCTTCGCTCTCATGAGCGCTGGATTCTGTCTGTTCTTCAGCTTCGCGTTCTTCGTCGCTGGACTGCGCCGGCATTGGCGCTTTCCCCTTGTCCATTCTCTCTTTTCTGCTCGAAGTGGCAGAGACGGGGATTCTGGCTACTGATTGCTTAGTTCTGCGCCTTGCAGCTCAGAGTCAGCTCGACAATTTGGATGTTCTGAGTATGCCAGGGCCTCCTTTTCTAGGCAAGGAATACAGCATTAATGGCGCAAGGGAAGGGGTTAAGGTGATTTGCCTGAAGTTGGTGGAAGCGTTATAATTCTTTGGCGGCTGTGCGTGGGTTTATCTTTGGAAAGCGTACCCTGGTTGCGGTTGGTCCTAATGCGCCTGCTTTCTTAATGACATCCTTTTTGAAAGTCGCGCAATCATTATTTTAGAATTTTTTCGGACCTCGTGCTTCCAATGACGTCATAGCCGCCGCCTGGGCACACGCTTCGAGGGAGAACTTTTGGCCCAGGGTTTTAAGGAGGGATGCAACCCAACTTCGCACTATGCCACACTGCGTTGTCTGGGCCCACACTTAGAAATATTTTATCATTTTCCTTGTTTCCCGTGACAGGTCATCCAAGGTGCGCCCGAAATTGAGGGCGCACTCGGACTTCGCCCAGAAAACGTGCGCACTCCGACTTCGCCCAGACTTGATTGCGCAGTCAGACTTCGCTCAGAAAAGTTGCGCAGTCTGACTTTGACACTTAGCCGATTTTTGCTCTGTGCTCCCCGACTGCGCTCCCAAGACGGTGCGCAGTCCGACTTCGCTGCGAAGTCGGGTTGCGCACCCAACACTTAGTCAAATTTTTGGCTTTTTTGTCAGCTGCTTTCTTTCAAACTCCCGATGTCGCACTGTTCCAGGAGCGATGCCCGACTTCGCTGCGAAGTCGGGGTTTGCTCTAGGCTTCACTTAGGCTCTTGAAAACTAAAAGCTGAATGCTGAAATAAATATATACAATCTGATAAAAAATGCAGAAAAGAAATATATACAAGGAAGGACCCGCCTGGGGTGCCTTCAGTGGTGGTAAATCTTCAGGTGGAACCCGTTGACGGGAATGGGGAGAAGCTGTCCCTCCATGTCCCGGAGCACGAATGCATTAAATTGGTTCACCCGAGCAATCTGATAGGGACCTTCCCAGAGGGCATCAAATTTACCATGGTTGCCCGGCTTTGCTTTCAGTGAGTCCCACTTCAGCACTAGGTCCCCGATTTTGAAAACTCGGGCGGTGGTGCCTTTCGCAAACCAGCCTTGGGTCGCTTCAGCATGTTTAGTAAAGGCCTGGTATGCTTTTTCTCTTTCTTCTTCTAACCGCAGCAGTTGGCACAGTCTGGCGTCCACTGGATCCCCGTTGCCTCTTTCTTCATCCAGCATCCAGAGTGCGGGTATCTCTACGTGGGTAGGCAGAACTGCCTCCTTGCCGTACACGAGCGCGTAGGGGGATGTCTTGATAGACTTCTTGAATGATATGCGATCCGCCCACAGCGCCCGGTTCAGGAGTAGGTGCCATGTCCTCTTGTTTCTCTCTATTGTCCTTTTGACAATCTTCAGTAGATTCTTGTTGGTGGACTCGGCCAGGCCATTCCCCTGCGGGTAGTAGTTAGAAGACATCTTGTGATAGATGCCATATTTGTTGGTGTACTCCGTGAGTACAGCGCCTGCGAACCCCGGACCATTGTCTGTCACTATTGACTCCGGGACCCCGAAACGGGTGATGAGGCTCTCGAGGAACCCAATGACCGTTTCTTGGTCCGCATTCTTAGTGGGGATCGCCTCTGCCCACCGGGTGAAGTAATCGGTGGCGGTAAGGATAAACTTGTGTCCCGCTGCAGAGTTAGGCGTGATGACCCCGATGAAGTCTAGACCCCATTGCTGAAACGGAGTCTCGGCTTGAATTGGCTGGAGGGGCAGGGGTGCTTTTCTGTTCCTGCCAGCAAACCTCTGGCATTTATCACATTTGACACAGACCGCATGTGCGTCTGTGAAGAGAGTGGGCCAATAGTACCCAGCTCTGATGATTTTCAAGGCCGTAGGCCTTCCAGAATGATGTCCCCCAGGCATCCCGGAGTGGAATTCTCCGAGGACCCTGGGTTTGTCTGTTTCTTTGACGCATCGCAACAGGATGCCGTCAATGTTTTTAAAATAAAGCCCCTCGGGGCGAAGTACGTATTTCAAGGCGTTTAGCCTAAACCTCCTTCTTTGTGAGGCATTGAGGTGATCTGGGCATCTCCCGGTGCTGAAATACTGCACCAGGTCATTTGTCCAATCACTTTCCTCTGATAAGGAGTTGGCTAGGTTGGTGGTTGCTATCGGATCTTCCCACTTGCAGGCGGAGATTTCAGCTGCGGCGCTTCGGGCCAGCTCTTGGCACAAGGCTCGGCCTCTGATCAGCTTTGTTGGCCGTACCTCGATGTCAAACTCTTGGATTTTGGCAATCCATCCTGCCCTCTTGTGACCAGGCTCTCCTTGTATGATGAAATTCCTGACGTCCGGATGGATCACGAAGACAGTTATCCGGCTCTGGGAGACGAAGTGCCTGAACTTTCGGAGGGATTTCATGACTGCGTGAACCTGCCGCTCAATAAAATTGTACTTCTCTTCATGCGGCTGAATCACCTGGCTTAAGAACGCTATGGGGCGTTCTTCGCCATCGTCTCCCTTCTGAGTCAGGACTGCGGCGTAACTCTCGGGTTCTCCCACCGCGTACAGGATGAAATCCTTGGAATAGTCTGGATTGATCAACACCGGAGCTTGCGCAATTCTAGCCTTGATCTCCTCGAAGGCCTGCCTTCTTTCGTCAGTCCACAAGAATTCGGCATCTTTCTTTAACAGTTCGGCCATGGGCTTGATCACTTGTGCGAAGTCCGGTATGAACTTCCTCACGAAGTTGATCTGGCCGAAGAATGACTGTAGCCCCTTCTTGTCGACTGGGATGGGCAAGCGGAGGAGGGCTTCTGCTCTGTCAGGATCCATTGCAAGGCCTTTCTCGGAGATGACATGTCCCAGCAGCTTACCTTCTTTTACCGCGAAGACTGACTTCTTCGGGTTGATGGAAATGCCGAAT
Source organism: Wollemia nobilis (assembly GCA_028583015.1). Taxonomy (NCBI): domain Eukaryota; kingdom Viridiplantae; phylum Streptophyta; class Pinopsida; order Araucariales; family Araucariaceae; genus Wollemia; species Wollemia nobilis. Next base: position 159,650 of record JAQPPZ010016712.1, on the reverse strand, counting down.
TCACGACATCTCTCAAATATCTGCCGCAGGTGGGAAGCATGGTCCTCTCTCCTGTGAGAAAATACAGTCATGTCATCCAAGTAGATGACAATGACCTTGTTGAGCAGCTCTCGGAAGGCCAAGTCCATGGCTCTCTGGAATGTAGCGCCGGCATTGGACAGGCCGAAGGGCATGCGCTGATATGCAAACGTTCCCCATTTGGTGGTGAACGTTGTCTTGTGCTGATCTTCGTCCTTTACCCATATCTGGTTGTATCCAGAGAATCCGTCCAAGAGAGAGAACCTCTGCGCTCCAGCAACTATGTGGAGGATCTGATCGATTTGGGGAAGCGGGTAATGGTCCTTTAGCGAGGCTTGATTTAGATTTCTGAAATCCACGCAGAGACGGATGTCTCCATTCTTCTTCCTCACGGGAACCAAATTCGCGACCCAAGATGAATGCTTGATGGGGTAGATGATTTTGGCTTCCAGCATCTTCAAGAGCTCGGCTTTCATCATGGCTTCAATCTTCGGGTTTACTGCCCTTTGCTTCTGCCGGAAAGGTTTTGCATTATCTTCTAGCTCTATGGTATGCTGGATCATCTGTCTGTCATACCCCTTCAAGTCCTGGTAGCACCATGCTACGATATCGGGGAACTCTCTGCATAATGATCTGATCTGCCCGAGTTCCTCTTCAGTGCAGTCCGTCCCGACCTTGATTGTTTTTCCAGGTTCCAGCTCCAGGTCTACGTACTGCTTGGGGTCTACTTTGATCCTGTGTGATATTGCTCTATCGTTCTGGTCAAAGAGACTCTCTAAGGTAATCAGTCCTTTTGGGACATGATTATTCTTCAACTGTATCAACCCCTCGTACTGCTCGTCATCAGGGTCTCTACCTTCGATTGTACATGCTTCGGTAATCAAAAAAGTGACGATATCCTCGTCACAGTCAAACACCTGCCAGTGGGTGTCTTTATCAGGCACAGAAGGCCTGTAGATGGTACGAACCGGCTTCGGCTTCTGGACAGTGTCATCAGCCGGAACGTACCTGGCTCCAACAGACGCCAGAATGTCAGCGTGCTTGTTCTTCTCACGTGATATGGCTTTGACATTCAACGAGTCGAATGACTCCATCAGGTCCCAGACACGATTACGATACGCCTTGAGATAATGCTTCTTGGAGGCGCACTTATTCGTAATCTGGTTGCACACCAGCTCTGAGTCGCCAAAGATCTGCAAATGTTTTATCCCCAGTCTCTCCGCTTTTCTCAAACCCAAGCACAGGGCTTCATACTCCGCCGCGTTGTTGGTACAGCTCCAAGCCAGCCTGTAGGTGTAGTCCTTCTGGATCCCGGACGGGGAAACCAAGAGTACACCTGCACCGGCGCCATTTTTGCATCGGGCGCCATCAAAGAAGAGCTGCCATAGCTTTTCTGGTGCAGGTCCTACCTCTTTCTTGGCTGACTGGTCAAGTCTCTCAGGCTGAGTGACGGAGTAGCAGCCTTGCTCAGTCTCGATCATGGCGTTGAAGTCCAGCAAGGAGAACTCATCCTCCACTTGTAACAGCTCAAGAGCTTGCTCTGTCATGTCCACCACCACCAGTTCCTCAGTCGTCAGCTGAACCATGCAGTTCTGTGACTCTTCTCCGGGTATCTTCTCTACTAGAAATGTGGAAGGCTTTTCATTGTAGATCTTCAGTCTCCTTCCTTTGAAGGGCACTTCCATATGTGAGTAATCCAGAGACAGATACCCACCCAGCTTTGCAGTGAACTCCCTGGAGAGACACATGCCGAAGTAGGGTTCCAAGTCGACAACCACGACTTCTTGTATGACCACTATGTCAAGAGCTTTGTGCAGCCGGATCGGGATATCTTTGATGACACCAACTGTCTTGACAAGGGTGCCGTCTAGTTGCAGCACACCTTGGCTGCTCCTTGTATACTCCATACCGATCTCGTCGCAGACGGCTCTCGGCATAACAGTCGTGGAGGCACCAGAATCCACCATGCAGTTGTGAACTATATAGCCTTCCATCCGTAATGACAGATAGAAAGGAGGTGGTCTGTTTTTTCCGGTGGCGGAGACTGTCAGGGGTTGAGCTAACACAGCAGGCTGCGTCGGCTTCCCATATTTTATGTTCTTCAAAGATTCCTGCAGCAGATCAACTTGCCCGGGGAGCAGAAGAGCTTCGTACATGCTTATCTTTGCGGGAGTCCTCTTTAGCTCGTCCACTATGCTGTAGCTTGAAGTGCTAGCTCCCTCCGTTTCTTTCGCAGGCTCATACTTAGTCCGGTATTGCTGCGTGGCTTCGACTCTCTGTCTCTTTGTCAGCGACGGATATCTCAGCTTCTCCTGAGCTTGTTCTTTTGTTTCAGTTGGAGGCTGAGCTGCGGGAGCTTTGGGCGCAGGAAACTTTTCCTTGGCTGCATGAGGCCACAGGTGACTTGCCGGGTGGTAGCCCAGCAGGTTGCGCCTTTTCTCTTCTGCCGTATACCTTTAATGGCTTTGGTTGGGCCGCGGCAGCTTCAACAGGCTTTCTGCCTTCCTTGGGCAGGAGCAACGCGGGATCTTCTTCTGGGACGGCAAAGTTGTCTTCATCGCCCAGGATCATGTATAATTCATCCTCTATGGCGCTGCCTGCCAGGGTCTGGAGGTAATGCTGATGCAGCGTGCACCCTTCTTCTGAGTGTGGATCGTTGCACGTGGAGCACCAGTTGACCTGGTCAGAAGTGCCAGGTTGATCCTCAATGGCAGCATTTCTTGCAGGGGGTTGCCTTTGAGCTTGTCGTTCCGCGGCTTGGTCTTTCGTTAGCGTCGGAGGAGGATACGGCCTCCTTGGAAGGAACTCCATCTGGGCTTGCTTCTTCTTCATTATTGTCATGTCATTAGACATGGTATGATACCCAGATGCCAGAGCCCGTACCTCTTGGAGGATTTTATTTTGAATATCATTGTCTGCAGGTGGCAACTGAGCTGGCGGAGGTAATGCAGCCAATGGCGGGGGCGCAGAATACGCCGCGTACTGAGGGGGAGCTGGGAGTGCGGGATACTGCGGAGGAGGAGGCGGCGGGTTAGGATAATGTATTTGAGGAGGGCCGTAGGGGTTTACAACTGGTGCCGGATTCCATGGCTGCTGGGGGTGCTGACTTGAAGATGAAGGCATCACACCAGAGGCCGATGGGTACTGGGACTGAGGAAAATCAGGATAAATAGGGGCTGCACTCTATGCGGGAGTCTGCCTATGGAGATTATATCTAATTCCGCTTGTTGGGCAGCTTCGTATAGGGCAGGGAAAGAGTCGACTCGGGCTATCTTCAGAAGTAGGCAAATATCTGAGTTGAAAGACCTCAGGTAGTAGTGTGCAGCCTGACCTGCTGAAGGTCGCAGTTCGCGAGGTACTCTCTTCCAAGACCTCGCAAACCTTATGTTGAAGTCTGACACCTCCTCTTGCGGGTGTCGTTGGATGCTTTGGAACTGATGCAACAGCGAAGAGGGATCGGCAGACTCGTTGCATCCTTTTACAAGTCTGCCTGCCGGTGAGGCCACCCCGTGATAGATCCTTCTGGCAAGGATCTCCACCAATAGAGAAGCTTCCCCCTTAGGGAAAGAGCCGATGAGACGGGTCTTGACACTCTCGTCAGTAATAGAGTGTAGCGCAGCCAAGGCCGAGAATGTCCTGGATGTGTTCATACGCCGTTTTGCCGTAGCCATCATAAGTAGGGATGGCCTTCAAGGCAGCGGGGGGTACAACTTGTTGTCCGACTAGGGCCAAGGGCCCCGTGGAGTCGACCGCCGGGAAGAGATCGTCATCATTCTGCTGAGCAGCCATTTCTTCCTCTCCTCCGGTAGTGTACTCGGTATCGGTACCGTCCGAAGATGTAGATTGCTCTTCAACTTCGGCCTCTTCGATTTCGGGCTCGGATTCGTCTATGCGAGCTTGGTGGTCAGCCAGCCTGACGCGCTCTCCTGGAGCGGCAATGTCAATTTCGTAAAGATCAGGCTGGTTTCCCGGATTCCTTGCTCTCCACCTTCTTGTATGCATGAAGGCGCTCGGACCGGTCTCACGGACTCAGAGAATATTCAGGTACTTGCAGAGTCGCCAGGTGTTCTGATTTTAACAGCAATGAAGCGAACACCAGTGCTTCGATTCTGTTTTGGGTGGGAAACTTTCGGGTCCCACCGGGCGTGCCAGAGAAACTGTTGGTTACGAATCTGCCATTAGGAAAGGATTTGGTGAAATGCGCCCCAGATTCGCCCACCAGATTGAAAGGCCGGAAGGAAGGAATGCCTTCCGTGCCAATCTCCGGAGAAGGCCGGCTTCCTATGGGTTTTCTCAAGTGTTTTAAGCTAAGAGTGCAGGAAAGAGATTAAAATGCGAAAAGAGATGGAAATGTGATTTGAGTTGGGTGGGGGAGATAAGCAGCACGACAACGATCAATCACCACTACTAACAGCAATTAAATACAGAACACACTACAGAAACTACAACTATCATACATCCTATGTATCCTCTATCTATGCATTCCAGGAATACTTAATCATCAAATACCGGAATCCAGAATTCAGAATAACAGTAAGCAATGAAATAAGCAACATGAGGCAGAAATGCTAAGTAAAGGCAGCATAAAGAATGATAACGACAAAATAGAGCCAAGTGTGTGTCTTGCATTCGAAGCAAACGTATAGCTACAATGGTTCCCTAGCAGGATATCCCCCTTCCACCCCTTTACAATGATGTAGTGCGGCTATTTATAGCGCAATTCCCCCCCATTACAATCCTGGGCACAAAATCCCAGACCGACAATAGCTGACAAAAGCTGACAAAAGCGGCAAAAGAGCTGCTGATGTTGACTCCTGCAGACGAGGGACTATGCTGCAGCAAGGTCCACCTGAAGACTTGGCAGCTACGTGGCAGTGCGGTTGATGAAACTTCGAGTCAGCATGAATGCGGGTAGCTGCGGTAGATGGAACTTTGCGTCAGCATGAATGGAGGTAGCTGGAGTAGGTAATTTGGCCCATGCTTGTCCTTTTTCCCATCACATCTCGGCTCGGATCCCGAGGCTGGACACTTGTCAACTTCTGATGGGGGCGCATCTGCCTTGGAAGGCAGTCTCTTCTTTGTGTCCTACTTCGCCTGGAATCGGAGCGCAATTGGGTAGCGCAAGTGGGGAACAACGCAGTTGGGGAGGCCTCCGTGCCTTAGATAGTTTTGGGCTGCTTGAAAGATATTGCCCAACTGCGCACAAGCTAGAGGGCGCAGCCCGACTTCGCTGCGAAGTCGGGTTGCGCACTCCGACACTTAGTCAATTTGGCCGTTGTTCAGACTGCGCACAGGAATCAGGGCGCAGCCCGATGGTACCGATTCCGAATTCGGGTTGCGCTCTGACACTTAGCTGATTTTCGGATCTGCTTCCCAAGTGCGCACAGGAAGAAGAGCGCACCCCGACTTCGCTGCGAAGTCGGGTTGCGCTCCCATACTTAGCCAAATTCTGTTCATTTTCGGTCTGCTTCCGCACTTCGCATTCCCGAGTGCGCTCGAACTTAAGGGCGCACCCCGACTTCGCTGCGAAGTCGGGTTGCGCTCTTAGACTTAGAATTTTTCAGGGAATGTTTGCTCTGTTTTGGCCGAAGAAAGAACAAGGGGAAAAGGGAGGAATGCAACTGATAGAAGGGGAGAAAGGGAACAGTGGAGAAAGGGAAAGGAGATGGAGGGAAGGGAGAGCAGGATACTTACAAAATTTGAAAACATGGCACCTCGTGCAAAATGTGGCAACAGTATCTATATGTATCTATGAGTCATTCCCATTGTGTGTGTTTGTTTATATACTTTTAATGGAATTATAGTGTAATGTGTTGTATCCCATTTTTACATTCTCATGTCGTTTCCTATATGAAATTCGGTGGAATTTGGTAACATGGAGTTGTGATGACCATATCACTCGAGAAGGTAAGCAACAATGACAATGGAATGATTACAATGCAATTGACAAACAATGTTTTCTAAGTGTGCAAGTCCCCTCTCAGGAGGAGGGAAGATTGGAGTTTGCAACTAAAAGTAATGCAAACTTGTTTGTTGATGTCAATGAAGGGCTAAATGATGAAGGTGTAGAAATGGAACACAACACACTACATTACAATTCCATTACCATTTAAACAAAATACACAATGGGAATACTTACAAACATAAATGTGTACATGACACACACATGTATCCTACACAACAACTATTTGCAATACATCATACTCCGATGACCAATCTACCAACAACACACTTTCGGACAACAACAACATGCACATACCTCTCTCTTGCATCTCCAACATAGATGTGTACTTACAGATATAACGATTGGTGGAAATGGCGAATAGAGGAGAGCCATCCCATCACAAACCTCAAAGAGAAGCCAGTGAGCATGAGGACATGAGTCTGCTAGCACAAGTTGGTTTGCAACGTCAAAGAATACGCCTTGAAACACAACTGTTACAGGAGGAATGTGAACGATTGCAAAGGCGTAATGCACAAATGAGGGAGCAAATTGCTCAAGAAGCTATAAGAATAATACAAGACCTTGACGCAAGAGAAATAAGGAGGCACGTAGTGTTGAATGATCTTGAGCAACAAAGGATGAGAAGAGGAAGCGACTGAGATATTGTGGAGGGACATATTCAAAACACCTACATCTTAGGAAGGAGATCCGAAAGACACTAGTAGTATGTTCTCCAAAAGATCTGAAGGTTGGGGAGAGTAGAGACCTCCCCATCCATTTGTGAAACTGCAGATATTGGCATAAATCGTGCTTGCCAATTTCCATGTTCAACAAGACCCAAGTTCGAATCTTGCCTAGCAATACATGCATAATTTCTGGGTGTCTGTAATACCACTATGTAGTCATGATTTAGTACTATGGCGGGGCCCATTTCAATCCCATATAACCAATTTAATTAAAAGAAATGTGTATCACTACTACACCTACAAACACATTTTCCTCATTTTATCCAATATCGTTTCTCGTTTGAGGTAGCAATTACTTATGAGTATATGACTAAACAAAGCATAACTGTTATCCTTCCCTAAAATCAGCTCTAAAATGTAAAATCACAGTTTTTTATACCTTTGGCATTAGTTTACATTGTAGATTCCATCCCATGAATATAGCAATACAAATATTTGTTTATGGCCCTCTAAAGGTTGACTTTTAGTGATTACAAGCAACAATTTTAATCTTGCAAAAGCCTATGAGATTTTTTTGTTTCTGCAAATGGCAACACCTCTTGCATCGATGAACAATTTTTCATACCCAAGGCATTAGATTTATCACCTTAACAATTATCATTGCCTTCTTATGGCGTGGATTCGATATATCCAGAGCTTCCAATAAAAATATGAAAAAAACTTGAGAAGTAACAACATACCTCCTAAAAAGTAAGCTTTTTTGAGAGGCATTTGTTCAAATTTCATGCCAAAACGTTGTGAACAACCAAAAATTAATTCGACTCATTGTTAATGTAATGCAGCATGTCTTCCCTTACACCTTATTTCATTCAATTCCTAATCTCTCCTCAAGAGTCACAGTCAAACTGGATTTCAATAGTACTCTAGGCATTGCATGTAGGAAACTATGTCCCATCGGGAGGTATCAGAGGTTAAATTTTGGACCTTAACATAATTCTTTGCACATTTTAATGTGCTGCAGCAGGTTGGGTTTATAATAGGAAGAGGTGAACATTGCCTTTGAAAACTTGGCATATTACTTTTATGCTATGCCTTTACTACATAGATTTAAGACAGTATTATTGCATTTTCTTCATTTCTTTTTCCTATTAACATTGTATATTAATGACTAAAAATAATTCTTTACAATTTGGTGGGACTTTGAAGTACTTCACTAGAAGGTTATTTGAAACATTTTGTTGCTTTTAAACCATGAGATAACTATCCAGACTGCCTGTACTTTTCCCAAATGCAAATTTTTAATTTACTATAAAATCTCTTAGTTTGGTTTTCAGATAGGTACATTAGAGTGAAGATCTGTACTGATTGGAAGTTGATTTGTTATGCAAATAGATGTTTTTTTTTTAATGTTATTGATGGATGCTGGGTTATGTCTATTATAATTTTTTTGCAATATCCAGGGAGAAAGGCATTATTCACCACTTAAACAACCGACTGCACAAGAAGTTATGCTTGAAGCATTGTCATCAGGTCCAACAACTGTGGTCCTTATTGGTGCTCATACAAACTTTGCGATATTTCTTATGACACATCCTCATTTGAAGAAAAACGTGGAACATGTTTATGTTATGGGTGGTGGTGTCAGGTCAAAGAATCCTACAGGATGCTGCCCTAAGAATGCAAGCTCCTCTTGCACAGTAGGACAGTGTGGGGACCATGGGAATTTATTCGCTGGCTATCATAGTAATCCGTTTGCAGAGTTTAACATATTTGGTGATCCATTTGCTGCATATCAGGTACTGTGATTATTATTGATGCTTCTGACATCATAATAATTGTCTAGTTGCAAACTTTTTATCATGCTTATGACCTAGTTTGCATCAGTTCTCTGAATTTATTGTAGATAATTTTTCTGCGTGTTTATTCTATTCCATTAGAGCATGTTGAAATGATTCAATAAATAATCATGAAATTTTAGCAGGTTTATGTTGTTCAACTTGAAAGTGCCATTTAATATTCCAATCATTTTAGCTTCTGTGCAAGTCAATTGTGTAAGATTTATACTGGCCTTATATTTGGTCCTTGACAGACCACCTAGTCTGGGTAGAGGCTTTTAAGTGATGATATCCTCTATACCCTTTTCCCTACGTGCACGTGCACACATAGACTTACGCTTGTGAACACACATGCACACACTGAACGGCATGTAGCTCAGGTCACATATATGCAAAATTGCTTTCTCCAATTTTTTTTTTAAAACATCTCAGTTTGTACAATTTGTGTGCTTCTAAGTTTTATGAAATGCTGCGGTGGCTCTATCAATTCAGGCTAGCTTGTAGATGCTGTGCTCACAGAATACTTGCAAATTTATAAGACTCATCTGTGGCAGAGAGCGAGCAGTTTCTGCCAAATATGTTTGTCTACAAATTTATCACTAAACCCTTGTCTGGAAGAGTTAATTTTTTATTAAGAAAACACTATATCAAGGATATCATTGACTGTGACCACATTCTCCAGTAGTACACACCAGAAAAAATTACTGATATATTATTCCTCTCAACAAACTCTGTTTTACTTAGGGAGTTTGCAAATTGTTATACCTTAATATAGTTCATTGCAATTCTAATCATGCTAAGAAAGTAAAACTTACCAATTGGCATCCATCACATCTCAATGACTTCTTTGAGGAATATGTTTTTTCCTTTTTTCTTTCACTTCAAATTTGTCAAGTAGTGAGTAGTTAAATCTGGATCAATATGTGCCTCTACAAGGATGGGCTCATGGGAATAGATAGCATTCGACTTTTATTGAACTTCAATCATTATTTTGGCAAATCCAGTGTATATGACTCACATGTTTTATCTTTGTATGTGAAAGTCAAACGGACGAAGTAAATTTTACCATGTTGCTCTCTATTGATTGCAGGTTTTCCATTCTGGCCTTCCTATTACACTTGTTCCACTGGATGCAACAAACACAATTCTTATAAATGAGAATATTTTCACGGCATTTGAACAAAACCAAGATACATATGAGGCTCAATATATCTTTGAATCCTTAAAGATGGTCCGAGATACCTGGTTTGATAACCAGTTCTACACGGTATAAATCATAGAAAAATGATAGGGGAATAATGTTAACTTATGTTTTCTACAATTATATTCTATGTTCCACAACTATTCAGTTTAGAATACATTTTTATTCATATTCTTATTATTATTGTTAGAAATCTCATTAGATCTCGCTATTTCTGCTTTGAATAACATAATAATACCGGAAATCGTTGCAGAGCTACTTCATGTGGGACTCCTTTATTTCAGGTGTTGTCATTTCAAGCATTCGGAACGGACATGTCAATAGTGATGACAATGAGTTTGTTGAATTGAAGTACAGGAATGTTACTGTAGTCACTTCAAACAAGCCATATGGAATTCAAGACGGCTCCAATCCCTTCTTTGTTGGCCGGACTGTGCCTAAATTCCATCTTGCAAAAGGAGGAGTACACAGTGGTCATGTTCAAATGCGTCTTGATGACCCGTTTTGTTTTGTTCCAAATGGAAAGGGAAAATGCCAGGCAAGTTCTAATTTTAAAACCCTACAAGAATTATCCATTTCTCTTTAATTACCACATATAATTGATTGTTTAAACAAGTGACATGGATGCATTTGCAAGTGGGGTTCTCAATATTAATTTATATGCGTTCTTGAACTTATTAAACTCTAAACATAAGATGATATACATTATGTAGCTTGTGAGTTGAAACATCCAAATCCATTAGTCATATGCAGCATACTTATGAGATCGAAAACTGAAAATGGAAAATGTGGCTATTATCAACACGAATTTATATTTTTAAATAGTAGAACAAGAAATATATATCTTTGGCAGGTGTGATTCAAAGAACTCATTGTGTTTGAATATCTGATCAATAAAGAGAAAATTTTGTCACACATGTTGCATCCAAGAAAATATTGGTCAACCTGGGAAAAACAATGCCAATATAGAAAGAAAGAAATTTTATTAATGTCCGTGAATGACCAAAGTAGATCAATGCAATTCAAAAGGGTATATCCAGCCACAACCTCTGTAGAACCTAAGAAGACATCCCCAGAGACAACTAGAATTAGATCAAACTAAACCTTAGTTAAACTTAAGATATTAATTGTATTAAACTGCATTGAGCCAGAATATCTGCCTACAAATACAAAGACAAAGCTGGCACAGCATCTTCTGTAGGCGGTGACAGGTGCAAAACAGGTTGGATGCCAATAAAATGACATACTGCTCCATATTTTCTACAAGGACAGATCTCTCTACAAGCAATTCCATGCCTGCATCCTTTTGTCTCCATCAACTTTAGTTGTCTGCCATAAACCTTACAATAGCCTGAGGTATAGAAGGTATCGCCCCATTTAATAAGGGCAGAACTGATTTGAGGAAGGTCATATTTCTTGGGAGAGGGCAAACTAAAGTAGGATGTTATGTATAGCACTTTGCACACATAGGAACTCCAGAATTGCAACTGAAAACTGTTGGTTACGAATCTGCCATGAGGAAAGGATTTTTGGTTAATGCGCCCAGATTCGCCCACCAGCATGAAAGGCCGGAAGGAAGAGATGCCTTCCGAGCCAATCTCCGGAGAAGGCCGGCTCCTTTTGGGGGGCTTGATTTAAGCTAAAAGGGAACAGGAAAGAAATAAAGGAACGGAAAGAGACAAATGTACGAGAAAGAGATACAAATATGTCCAAAGGTTGGTGGGGGGGAACTAACGATGCGGGAACACACCAATCACCGCTACTCACTGCATACAAACACGAGAGCATGACAAGGAACCGCAAAACCTAGACGTACTTCCGATACACCAGCAGCGTATGCACAGCTTCAATAGCTCCCTAGCAAACATTCCCTACAAGGAACTAACAGTAGGGGATCGTATCAATCACCAGATACTTACACTGACGGGGGTAGAAAGTAAACCTAGAGATGTCAGAGCCAGGTATATGTGTTAGGCAGAGAGTTTAACCGCACGACTTCAATGGCTCCCTAGCAAACATTCCCTACAAGGAACTAACGGCGAGGGATCGCATCAATCACCGGATACGGGCCAGCAACGTCACACATAACCGATGGAACTGCTACCAAATTTATAATGAATGCTTTAAATAATGAAGTACAGAAGGTGCTTTAAGCAAGCAATGCTAGAGGAACCTGATCGCCAAATGCCAAAGTGAATTAACGAGCAGCGACACAAGTGGGCCTAAGGCATATAATGAAAGACAGCATAAAAGAATAAAGACAGTAGAACAGAACCAGGCATACAGATTGTATTCATAAGCAGAAGCACGGTTACAGTAAGCACAGTAGTTCCCTAACAAACATTCCCCTTCCACACTTTACAATGAATTTCAGATGGGCTTTTATAGCCCGAGTCCCACCCGTTACATTAATGGGCACAGAGTCCCGATCAAACATGAGTCGAGCGAAGCGGCAAAAGAGCCGCAAATGCTGACCTTTTTGTCGGATCGGGCTGTACCCGCAGACATGGTCTTCCTGGAAGGCCGGACAGCTACGTGGCGGAGTGTTGGGTAATTCTTCAAGTCGGCGAGGCTTGCTAGTAGTTGGAGCAGGTGAAACCTCAGATCAGCTTTGAATGAGGCTATTAACGCGAGCGGTGCGGGCAGCCCATGCTTATCCCTTTTGGTCGGCGGTCTTGGTTCAAATCCCGAAGGTGGACACTTGTCCGATGATGGGTTATCTTGTGTGACACATGCACTGCCTTAGAGGGCGATCTATCCATCTTTGCTTGGGATCGGGGCTCCTTGGGATGCGTGCAGAAATCAGTGCAGTCGGGGAAGGCCTTCAAGCCTTGGTCAAATTCCGGGTTTGTTCCCCTACTGTACACCTGTCAAGGGCGCATTCCGGCTCCGTTGAGAAGTCGAACTGCGCACAGGCGAACACTGGTGTCTGCCGCCATATGGACCTGCTCCGGCGTTTTACCTCTTTTCTGCATTGACCTGCCAGTCTGCCAGTGCAAGGTGCGCCCAGAAAGTGGGGCGGAGTCGGACTTCGCACCAGAACTGGGCGGAGTACGAACTTCGCCCCAAAACTGGGCGAAGTGCGAACTTCGCACCAAAACTGGGCGAAGTACGCACTTCGCACCAAAACTGGGCGAAGTGCGAACTTCGCACCCAGACTTAGCCAATTTCAGATAGACCTGCTGGAAAGCTGGAAAATCAACCGGGGAACTCCAAGGAAAAAGGGGGGAGAGAAAGAGAATGGGAAAGAAAAGGAAAGGGAGAGAAGGGAGAAAAACGAAGGGAGGAAAAGAAGAGCAGCACTGTTACAAAACAATATTGAAGACATTGCACCCCGTGCAAAATGTGACAACATTTCTGGCGGCTCGCGGGGTGTCGAGCTCGCCTCGGCGCAAAGAATCCATGCCTTCATCCTTTGGGTGCAGAGGAACTTGCCTCCCCTGCCTTTTGCTGCTCTAACTGTTCTCCTTGCGGCAACTGTTCTTCAGATTCATCTTTGTCAGTTGCCTCATCAGTATCTCCTTTTGAAAGGTCTCCATTTCCTGCTTCTGCCTCGCACATGCGAGTGTACGCCTCTTGGGCTGAGCGCCAGGCTTCCGCTTCGAATGGCTTGCGGTCAGCTATGTCTTCTAATGCTCCGTGAAAAGCAGCGACCGCGTGCAGGTCGATGGTGAGGTATCTTTTCTCTAACTCCTGAAAATAGGAGTAGATCCTGGAATATCTGGACACCATCTGAGTGACCTGACTGTCTTGAATTGGCTCAGTCCAGCTATCAATTTCAGCTGTATCTGCTTCAAAGGACTACCAATTCTTCTTTACCCGATCTAGGGTGAGGAGCTCTCCATTCTCAACAAAACCTGGACACCCAAGTTCTGAAAGAGCGTGAAAGGGGGCAGACAGATATCTCTTTCATGTCCGAATGCGTCAAGCATTCGTCTGGCCACTCTCACCTCTTCAACTTTTCTGAAATATTTGTGCAAGGTCACCCTTGCACCTGCCCATTCTGCAGCGAATGAGGACACGGGGGAAAAAAGGACGTCGTCGCGCTCGCGCTCCTGAAGGTTTATCGCCAGGTCCAGCCATTGCTTTGCCTGGCGCTCGGCCTCCTCTACCACAGGTTTTCCCTGGGCAGAAACTTCTTGAATCCTGGATGCGAAGTCTAGGACCGCCATTGCCTTAAAGGTATGGGGCTTGCATTCCCTCAACAAACCAGCCCTCATTTCCTTAACTTTTGTCTTTGAAAAGACAGCCGCTTGAGATGTTTTCTCTGCAAGCTGCGACTGTGTCTGCTTCAAAGACTCCTGGAGCTGAAAAATCTGCTCCGAGGCTGCTTTCTTTTCGGTTGCGGCCTGTTGCTGAGAAGCGGCCAACTGGGCTTTGAATTCATCTGTTTCTCGCCGTGCCGCTTCCAGCTGCTCTATGGACCTAAATAGGTCCTCTTCAAGTTGCCTTACTTTGTCCTGCAACGCGAAAAGTTCTTCCTGCTCCTCCAGACTCTTGACAAAGAGATTGTCAGCTTTGCGCATGATCGTCTGAATCTCATCTCGTTTATCAATGTCGTCAAAGCTTTTCTCCTTTGTCTGGAGCACGTAGTCCGCCTTAGTCATTTCTCGGAGAGGCTTCTTCACTATTGGGATTATTTTCTCCGTTGTAATCACTCTCCTTCCGAAATCATACTTTGCGCGTTTTGCCGGGGCGGCTATCTCTTCATGTCTCCTCCGCTTGAGGTCTTGGCGGAAAGAGACAGAATACTCTACGGCTCTCGTTGCCAGAGGCAAGTCATCTGAGTTCTGGAGGTCGTCCATAAAATCTGGTTCCCCCAGCCTAGGGATCTGCTGAGACGTCTCTCCTGCGGGAATGGGATCAGGAGGAACCGGACAGACTTTGGAAGAATCGGTCGCTTGTGGGGGCGACCGGGAAATGGAAATGGGAGCGGCTGACACTGTGAGGGTTTGAAGCGGCTGAGGCGGAGGATGTGATGGTGAACGGACAGCCTCAGCACTGACCTCGGGTGAAGGGTTTGGAGTTGTGCTCAGAGAAAGAGAGACGTTAGGGTTCTGAGCAAACTGGTCGAAAGAATGGGGGCCGCTAGAAGGACGCGGAGACGGGGAGGAGGATGTGGTCATGGCTCGCCCAGATTGAGCGGGGGACCGAGTGGAAGTAGAACTGGGTGAGACTAGAGAGATAGGGACAGCAAACGTACTGTGGGCTCCGCCTGAGCCGATGCCGGGTGAATGTCTTCGCTTCTTGTCTCGGCGGCTGGCTTGGGACTGCCCAAAGGAATTGCCTCTGCGGCGGCAGGACGTGGCTGCGGCTCTGCGACTGGCTGCTGCACTATCAGGCTAGGTCGCCTGATTTTCTCAACTCTCCTTCGCTTCTTTTCTTCTGGAACAACTGTCGGATCAGGGGAAGGAGACGAAGCAGGTGCAACAGGCACTGATGCTCCCACGGTAAACTTGTACCGGGGTTTGACTTGCAGAAGGTCTGCCGCGACCGGTCTGCTTTCTGGCGGCGCTGGCGCTTTTCTTGCCTGAGGAAGTGCCTCGGGCGCTGCCTTGACTAACTTTTTCGCCTTTTCAGGCGCCGCCTTAGGAGCCACGAACAGCATCGGATCGGCCTTGGTACTTGCTGGGCCGGCGCTGGCAGTTGCCGAAGTGTACAACTGTTTGGGAGGAGACCCATTTTTATAATCCTCAAAGGGGCCTCGGGGAACGTAACCTTGATATGCGAACGGCCGCCAATTGTCATGATGCTGGTCATAGAGAAGCGAGAAGTCGTCATCTACGGCCAGGTTTCTTCTTGTGGATTTATCGTGCTGCGTGCGGCATCTCATTTTCCAGCATTCAATAATATTCTCTTTAGACCAGTTAAGGCCTGCAATCTTGGACAGAAATTTTTTGAACCCTGGAGATGAGAAGTGATGGTCCGGGTTTCTCTTGGGGTCATATGTCACCTCCTCGCAGTAGAAATCCTGCCAAGGGGGAGAAGCTTCCATTAATTCAATCTCCCAGTCAAGGTCCACATGGACCACGTCGCATCTATCTTCGGTTATGTCCCGGGGCACAAATGTGCAAACTTTCCCCTTATCCCATGAGGGTCATACTTCCAGTGACTGCGGCACAAAACCGAGGCCAATCCGGGACAGCGCTTGCTCTAGGTAGACATGTTGTCCTACCTCGGTAATCTCAACGTTGGCCCGGAAAGAGGGTATTGAAAAATCTGTCCTCTTTTCTTCCCTAGGCCAAACTCTTCTTCCACATAGTCCATCTGTCGGGCAACCTCCATCCCGAACAGATGCTCTGAGCACCAATAGGGCAGCAAATAGGGTTTGCCCTTGAATCCGTAGATTCTGATCACAATCCCTTGCGTCAGTCTAAAAACGTCCCCGAGCTTCTGATTTATCAAAGCACTCGTCATTTCTCTCGGGGGACGGGGGATTTCACTTTCGGTGAAGACTGACATGACGAATCCCAGAAAGTTGAAGTTGAACTTGTAGTAGGACCCTTTCCGGTATAAGTCATCCGTCCAATTATAGACGGGCTGGGGTTCTCCCTTCTCGTTAACCTTCTTCAGGTTCAGGATCGGCATTTGGGGGTGCAGATGGTACAAACAAAGCCAGACCAGAACGGAACTGAAACGAAAATTAGTTGACTGGCGCTTCTGAATTTTTAGCAGACTGGAATGAATGGCGTAAGCCAGCCAGTCTGCCCAGTCAAAAGAGATGGGGCGTTTTCCGCTCCGCTGCGCCGCTGGTTCGTAAGATTCTCCACACGGAGGCATGCACGGCGCCGAGCTAGTACGGGTGCACCGGCTCATCGGAGTCGCGACCGAGGATCCATGCCAAGATGGTATATAGATACTTGCTCCGAAATTTCGCCAAAGGCATGGGGCCAGTCGGCCATTGTCCGGTTGGAAGCGGGCGCTCAGCTCTGAATTGAGGAAATCCCTCATTCGCTTGGTGTGCGTGAAACGTCCCGCTTGTTCGCCCAAACTGATTTTTCTGAGGATGGTGCCGGAGTCATACTCCAGCCCTGGGGCGAAAGCTGGCTGCACAGTCTCCCTGCGCAGTGCGAACAAGGGTTTGCCAACGGAACTGCAGATTTGCCGGGAAGCTGGTTTATAATGTCTAACAATTAAATCTATCGACTCCGGGCATTGGTGGACAGGAGGGCACATGAATCTGAAGAGATTTGATTTGTACGCCGCTCCAAAATGATGGGAGGGCGAAACTTTGTCAGCCCAGCTCTCCACATTCGCTCTCAGCTGAGTTAGGCTCATGGAAAACGAGCCGTCCACATATCTGCCCGGGTAATTCACCGGAGGTGGTGGGGATTGCCCACGCTGTACCTTCTTCGTCCGGGCCTTTGACTTTTTCTCTGGCGGAGGATCGCCTTTGAAAACTCCTCGGCCGCGGCAAATCCCCGGTTCATTGCTTCACTGGATCGCGGCGACAGGGGCATTTCTCCCTTGTCCATCTCTCCGAGTCGGCAATAATGACGAGTTCGAGTCGTCTGCAACAAATTTCGCTATCAGAGGAATAATTAGCACTGTTCGAGGAATAATCTCTGCAATCTAGAATGTTGGCATGATTTTGACCCCCTTTTCTAGATAAAAACAGCGCCATTAATGCAACGCAGGAGGGGTAGATCGGCTGAGTTAAATCCCTTGGTGGCCGCGCAGGAGAACGTTTAGGAAAAGACGCGCCCCGGCAGCCGTGCCTTGCTTTTTCTTAGTTGCGTTTTTGCTTGAAAAACGCGCAATCATTAATTCAGCGTTGGGGACTGCACCATGGCTGACGTTGCTGCCACCATTTGGGCACACTGCTCAAGACAAAAACCCTTGGCGCGGAAACCCAGATTAAAACAGTTACAAACGCGCCTTGGGCCCAGCTGGGACTTTTTGAGTTTTTTATTCATTTTATTGAATGCTGCCCCCTCTGGCCCGGAAAACTAGGCGCAGCCGGGCTTCGCCCGAAGTTGGGCGCGGCCCGACCTCGCCGGCGAAGTCGGACTTCGGCCGAAGCTTGGGGCGAAGTACGAACTTCGCGCGAAGTTCGCACTTCGCACAAGCGTTGAGCGCAGCGCGCACTTCGCACGGGCGCTGGCCGAAGTCGGACTTCGCTGCGAAGTTCGCACTTCGCACAAACTTTGCGCGCAGCGCGCACTTCGCACGAAGGGTTGCGCAGTGCGGACTTTGGTCTGCTTCAGCTTTTCTCGGACAAACTTCGCAATTCGGCTGGGCCGAAGTCAGGCTTCGCTGCGAAGTCGGGCTTCGGCCAACACTTAGTCGATTTTGCTCTTTTTTCTCCTTTTTTTCTCTGCATAGCCGAACTTCGCCCCACCTGAGGGGCAACGACAGACTTCGCTGCGAAGTCTGTCTTTCTCTCCCATGCCGCATTTAAGCTCAAAGAAGGAAAAATAAACTGAAAGCTAAAACTGGAAACTATACATGCGGGGAAAAATAAAAGCACAAGGCAAAATTTTTACGAGGGAAGGGCCACTCGGGCGCCTTCAACAGCGATAAAGCTTCAAGTGGAACCCGTTGACGGGGATGGGGAGGAGCTGACCCTCCATATCCGAAAGTATGTAGGCATTGAACTGATTCACCCGGGCAATCTGATAAGGGCCCTCCCAGAGAGCATCAAATTTTCCGTGATTACCCGGTTTTGCCTTGTATGAGTCCCACTTCAGCACCAGGTCCCCGACTTCGAAAACTCGGGCAGTGGTGCCTTTGGCAAACCAGCCTTTAGTGGCTGCAATGTGATCCGCGAAGGCCTGGTATGCACTTTCTCTGTCTTCTTCCAACTGCAGGAGTTGGCACAACCTGTCGTCTACCGGGTCTCCGCTGCTCCTGTCTTCGTCAATCATCCACAGGGCGGGAATTTCAATGTGTGATGGCATAACAGCTTGCTTGCCATAGACGAGCGCGTAGGGGGACGTCCTGAGGGATTTCTTGAACGCAACTCTGTCCGCCCATAGCGCCCGGTTCAGGAGCAAGTGCCAAGTCCGCTTATTCTTTTCAATGGTCCTCCGGAGAATTTTCGGGAGGTTCTTGTTAGTAGACTCGGCAAGGCCATTCCCCTGCGGGTAGTAATTAGAAGACATCTTGTGATAGATGCCAAGTCTGCTGGTGTACTCCGTGAGTACAGCGCCTACAAATCCCGGACCGTTGTCTGTCACAATCGACTCTGGAACCCCGAAGCGGGTAATCAGGCTCTCAATGAACCTGATGACCGTTTCTTGGTTGGCGTTCTTGGTCGGGATCGCCTCCGTCCACCGTGTGAAATAGTCAGTAGCTGTGAGAATAAACTTGTGGCCGGCGGAGGAGTTAGGAGAAATCACCCCAATGAAGTCTAGACCCCATTGCTGGAACGGAGCTTCGGCTTGAATCGGTTGAAGGGGCAGGGGTGCTTTTCTGTTTCGGCCAGCATACCTCTGGCATTGATCACACTTGGCACAGACCGCATACGCGTCTGCGAACAGAGTGGGCCAATAGTATCCAGCCCTTATTATTTTTAAGGCCGTTGGCCTTGAAGAATGGTGACCTCCAGGCATCCCAGAATGAAATTCTCCGAGGACCCTAGGCTGGTCGGATTTTAAGACGCACCGCAACAGGGATGCCGTCAATGTTTTTAAAGTAAAGCCCCTCGGGGCGAAGAGTGTACTTAAGTGCACCTAGCCGAAATCTCCTTCGTTGTGAGGCGTTCGGGTGATCGGGACATCTTCCGGTGCGAAGTATCTCACCGAGTTCATCTGTCCAATCACTCCCCTCCGATAAGGAGTTGGTTAGGTAGACGCGTGTCGCTGTGTCCTCCCACTTACAGGCGGAGATGCCGGCTACAGCGCTTCGGGCCAATTCCTGACACAAGGCTCGGCCTCTGATAAGCTTGGTGGGCCGTACTTCGATGTCAAACAACTGGATCTTGGCAATCCATCCCGCTCTCTTGTGACCCGGCTCTCCTTGCAAGATGAAACTGCGAACATCGGGGTGAATCACAAAGACAGTGGTCTTACTCTGGGAGACAAAGTGCCTGAACTTTCGAAGGGACTTCATGACCGCATGGACCCGCCGCTCTATAAAATTGTACTTCTCTTCGTGCGGCGAGAATCACTTGACTTAGGAACGCAATGGGGCGCTCCTCACCGTCGTCTCCCTTCGAGTCGGGACTGCGGGCGTAACTTTCGGGTTCTCCCACTGCATACAGGATGAAGTCCTTGGAGTAGTCCGGGTTTGTCAACACCGGAGCTTGCGCAATTCGAGCCTTGATTTCCTCGAAAGCTTGTTCTCTCTCATCAGTCCATTCATAAGGTGTATCTTTCTTCAACAGTTCGGCCATAGGCTTGATCACCTGTGCGAAGTCCGGAATGAACTTCCGCACGAAGTTAATCTGACCGAAGAAGGACTGCAGCCCTTTTTTATCAGTGGGGGCTGGCAAGCGAACGAGGGCTTCTGCTCTGTCAGGGTCAATGGTGAGGCCTTCCTCGGAGATGACATGTCCCGACGAGCTTTCCTTCCTTTACCGCGAAGACAGGACTTCTTCGGGTTTATAGAGATGCCGAATTCTCGACAACTTTCAAATATTTGCCGCAGGTGCGAAACATGATCTTCTCGTCGGTGAGAGAAAACAGTCATGTCATCAAGATAGATGACAATAATCTTGTTGAGCAGCTCTTGGAAGGCCAGGTCCATGGCCCTTTGGAACGTGGCACCAGCATTGGATAAGCCAAACGGCATGCGCTGATAGGCGAACGTCCCCCACTTCGTGGTAAACGCCGTCTTATGCTGGTCTTCGTCTTTGACCCAAATCTGGTTGTAGCCGAAAAATCCATCTAAAAGTGAAAATCTCTGGGCTCCAGCAACGATATGCAAAATTTGGTCAATTTGGGGAAGCGGATAGTGGTCCCGGAGGGAAGCCTGATTTAGGTTTCTGAAGTCGACACAGAGACGTATGTCGCCATTCTTTTTCCTCACGGGCACCAGATTCGCGACCCAGGATGAATGTTTGATGGGGTAGATGATCTTGGCCTCCAGCATCTTTAAGAGCTCGGTCTTCATCATGGCCTCAATCTTTGGATTTACGGCCCTTTGCTTTTGTCGGAACGGCTTGGCGCCATCCTCTAGCTCGATGGTATCTTTGGATGACGGATCTGTCATACCCCCTCAAATCCTCGTAGCACCAGACCACGATGTCGGGGAACTCCTGGCACGATGATCTAATCTGCACCGGCTCCTCCGAGCGTGCGATCTGTTCCGACCTTGATGGTTTTACCGGGTTCGAGCTCCGAGTCGGCATCTTGCCTCGGGTCTACTTTGATCTCGTGGGATATTGCTCTGTCATTTCGATCAAAGAGACTTTCTAATGTAATCAGTCCTTTTGGGACGTGATTATTCCGTAAGCTCGTATCAACCCCTCATATTGCTCGTCATCGGGGTCTCTACCTTCGATTACACACACTTCGTTAACCGGGGAATGTGACGATCTCCTCGTCACGGCTGAATACTCGCCGAAGGTATCCCTATCGAGCACGAAGGCACGTAAATGGTGCGGACCGGCTTCGAGTTTACGGACGACGTCTTCGGCCGGAACGTACACGGCTCCAACGAGGCGCTCAGAATATCCGCGTGCTTGTTTCTCTCACGCGATATTGCCTTAACGTTCAATGAGTCAAACGATTCCATCAGGTCCCAGACCCGATTGCGGTACGCTCTAAGATAGTGATGCTTAGACGCGCATTTATTCGTAACTTGATGACACACTAACTCTGAATCTCCGAAAATTTGGAGATGCTTGATTCCGAGCCTTTCCGCCTTTCGCAGACCCAAGCACAAGGCTTCGTATTCCGCCGAATTGTTAGTACAGCTCCAGGCCAGCCTGTAGGCATAGTCCCTCTGGACTCCGGTTGGAGAAACCAGGAGGACCCCTGCATCGGCGCCATTCTTGCAACGCGCGCCGTCAAAGAAAAGCTTCCACAGCTCTTCGGGTGCAGGTCCCACTTCCTTCGCAACAGACACGTCAAGCTCCTCGGGCTGCTTAATGGAATAACGACCACGCTCCGTCCCGATTACGGCATTAAAATCCCGCAACGAGAACTCGTCTTCAGGCCGTAGCACTTCGAGAGCTTGCTCGGTCGGTTCTCATCGTCACCGGTTCTTCTTCGACAAGCTGGACCATGCGGTCCATCTCTCCGCCGGGTATCTTGTCTACTAGAAAAGGGGAAGGCTTCTCATTGAAAATTTTCAGTCTCCTTCCTTTGAAGGGCACTTCCATGTGCGAGTAGTCTAGAGACAGGTACCCGCCCAACTTCGCGGTGAACTCCCGAGAGAGACACATGCGGAAGTAAGGCTCCGAGTCAACAATCACGACCTCTTGGATGACCACAATGTCGAGAGCTTTGTGCAGCCGGATAGGGATGTCCTTTATGACACCAACCTTGTCTTGACAGGGGTGCCGTCTAATTGCGAGCACACCTTGGCTGCTCCGTGTGTATTCCATCCCGATCTCATCGCAGACGGCCTTCGGCATTACAGTCGAGGAAGCACCAGAATCCACCATGCAATTGTGAACTATGTGCCCTTGCATCCGCAAAGACAGATAAAAGGGTGGCGGTCTGTTCTTCCCAGTGGCGGAGACTGTCAAAGGTTGAACCGGGACAGCACGCTGCATCCGCTTGCCGTTCTTCATGTTCTTCGATGATTCTTGCGAGCAGATCTACCGGCACGGAGCGGAAGAGCATCGTACATGCTGATTCTGGCAGGAGTCTTCTTTAACTCGTCTACAATGCTGTAGCCCGAGGTACTAGCTCCTTTTGCTGGTTTAGCCGGTTCATACTTGGTCCGGTACTGTTGGGTGGCCTCAACTCGCTGTCTCTTGGTCAGAGACGGGTACTTCAGCTTTTCCCGGGCTTGTTCTTTGGTTTCGGCTGGGGGCTGAAGTACAGGAAGCTTAGCGGGAGTTGGGGCCTTTGCTGGAGGCTTAGCTGGAACATCAGCGGCCTTTGCTGGAGAAGGTTTAGCGGAAGCTTTATCTTTGGATGCCTTCTCCTGGGCTGTGTAAGGCCACAGCCGCTTATACGGTGGCAGCCCATTGGGCTGCGGTTTTTCTCGTCTCGCGTATACCTGCAAAGGTTTAGCCGCGTCCGCGGCTTTTCTTTTCTTCCTTGGCGGGCGTCACTGGGTTCTCTTCCGGCGAGGGCAAAATTGGCCTCGCCGTCCAAGATCATGTACGGCTCATCATCTTCTATAGTCTTGCCGGCCAAGGTCCTGGATGTAGTGCTTGGTGCAAAGTGCAGTCTTCCTCCGAATGCGGGTCATTGCATGTAGTGCACCAATTGACCTGGTCAGGAGGACCAGGTGGGTCATCTATAGCAGCATTTCTCGGAGGCGGACGCCTCTGCGGTTGGTTCTCTGGGGCTTTATCTTTTGTCAGCGCCGGTGGCGCGTACGGCCTTCTAGGAGCAAAGTCCATTTGGGCCCGCTTCTTTTCATAGCGATCATGTCATTGGACATGGCATGATATCCGGAGGCCAAAGCCCGCACTTCTTGTAGAATCGTGTTCTGGATGCTGCTGTCGGGAGGCGGCAACTATGCCGGCGGAGGCAAAGCGGCCAATGGAGGAGGGTTAGAATAAGACGTATACTGCGGGGGAGCAGGAAGCGCTGGAAAATGCGGAGCGGGAGGAGGCGGATGAGGGTAATGCAACTGAGGCGGGCCGTATTGAGTTACGACCGGCACCGGATTCCACTGCGGCTGGGGCTGCTGCCCTGAAGTAGACGGCACACCACCAGAAGCAGAAGGATACTGCGATCTGGGAAAGTCGGGATGAATCGGCTCCTGCACTCTGGACGGAAGCCTGCCGATGGAGATAATGTCAGCTTCAGCTTGCTGGGCAGCTTCGTACGGTGCAGGGAACTCGTCAATTCGGGCGATCTTCGAGCGAGGCATATGTCCGAGTTGAAAGACCTCGGATAGTAGTGAGCAGCCATGCCGGCTGAAGGCCGAAGTTCGCGAGGTACCCGTTTCCGAGGATCTCGCAAACCTAATATTAAAATCGGACACCTCCTCTTGAGGATGCCTCTGGATTGCTTGGAACCGATGCGGTGAGAGGTAGGATCAGCGGACTCGTTGCATCCTTTTACGAGCCTCTGGCGAGTGGGGCCACCCAGGTGATGGATCCCTCCGGCAACGATCTCCACCGGTAGAGAAGCTTTCCCCTCGGGGAAAGGGCCGGCAGACGGGTCTTCACACTTTCATCGGTGATGGTATGCGGTGCGGCCGGGGCAAGGATGTCCTGGATGTGCTCGTACGCCGTCTTACCGTAGCCGTCGTATGTGGGAATAGACTTTAAAGCGGCGGGGGGCACGGCTTGCCGACCGATCGGGGGCCAAAGGCCCTGTGAGAGTCCACCGCCGGGAAGAGATCATCGTCATTCGGCTGTTGATCAGCCATTTCTTCCTCTTCTCCGCCGTCGGTTGTGTACTCGGTATCGGTACTTTCCGAGGATGCAGGATTTTCCTCTTCCTCGGCCTCTTCCACTTCGTACTCGGCTCTTCCGACATCAGCTTCGGCCTCTTCTTGGATCTCAGCCTCGGCTTCGTCGAAACGAGCTCGCGGATCAGCCAGACTGGGTATCTCGCCTCGAGCGTGGATGTCTAGTTCGTAGAACTCAGACGGGCTTCTCGGATTTCTTGTTCGCCACCTTCTCGTGTGCATGAAGGTGACCGGACCGGTCTTCTAGACTCAGATGATTTGTTCGTGCAGAGTCGCCAGGTGTTCAGATTTGGGAACAGCAATGAAGCGAACACCGGTGCTTCGATTCTGTCGGGGGTGAGAAACTTCCTTGTCTCACCAAGAGCTCAGGAACTGTCAGCGCCAGGTGGAGACTGATCAGAAAATCTCTCGTCAGATGTGGGACCCGTGTTCCGCCGAGCGGGTCAGAAAAACTGTTGCGCTAGGTGGAAGCCGGACGGGTACTCTTTCTTTAAAACGTGGGACAAGCGTCCCACCGGCGTGCTGCAGAAACCGTTGGTTACGAATCTGCCATGAGGAAAGGATTTTTGGTTAATGCGCCCAGATTCGCCCACCAGCATGAAAGGCCGGAAGGAAGAGATGCCTTCCGAGCCAATCTCCGGAGAAGGCCGGCTCCTTTTGGGGGGCTTGATTTAAGCTAAAAGGGAACAGGAAAGAAATGAAGGAACGGAAAGAGACAAATGTACAGAAAGAGATACAAATATGTCCAAAGGTTGGTGGGGGGGAACTAACAGTACGGGAACACACCAATCACCGCTACTTACTGCATACAAACACAGAGCATGACAAGGAACTGCAAAACCTAGACGTACTTCCGATACACCAGCAGCGTATGCACAGCTTCAATAGCTCCCTAGCAAACATTCCCTACAAGGAACTAACGGCGAGGGGATCGTATCAATCACCGAGATACGTACAACGACGGGGGTAGAAAGTAAACCTAGAGATGTCGAGCCGGTATATGTGTTAGGTAGAGAGTTTAACCGCACGACTTCAATGGCTCCCTAGCAAACATTCCCTACAAGGAACTAACAGCTGGGGATCGCATCAATCACCAGATACGGGCCAGCAACGTCACACATAACTGATGGAACTGCTACCAAATTTATAATGAATGCTTTAAATAATGAAGTACAGAAGGTGCTTTAAGCAAGCAATGCTAGAGGAACCTGATCGCCAAATGCCAAAGTGAATTAACGAGCGGCGACACGGGTGGGCCTAAGGCATATAATGAAAGACAACATAAAAGAATAAAGACGATGAGAACGAGAACCGAGGCATACTGATTGTATTCATAAGCAGAAGCACGGTTACAGTAAGCACAGTAGTTCCCTAACAAACATTCCCCTTCCACACTTTACAATGAATTTGAGATGGGCTTTTATAGCCCGAGTCCCACCCGTTACATTAATGGGCACAGAGTCCCAGTCAAACATGAGCTGACAGAAGCGGCGAAAGAGCTGCAAATGCTGACCTTTTGTCGGGTCGAGGCTGTACCCGCGAGCATGGTCTTCTCGGAAGGTCGGACAGCTACGTGGCGGAGTGTTGGGTAATTCTTCAAGTCGGCGAGCTTGCTAGTAGGCTGGAGCAGGTGAAACCTCAGATCAGCTTTGAATGAGGCTATTAACGCAGGCGGTGCAGGCAGCCCATGCTTATCCCTTTTGGTCGGCAGTCTTGGTTCAAATCCCGAAGCTGGACACTTGTCTGATGATGGGTTATGCTGTGTGACACATGCCTGCCTTAGAGGGCAGTCTATCCATCTTTGCTTGGGATCGGGGCTCCTTGGGATGCGTGCAGAAATCAGTGCAATCGGGGAAGGCCTTCAAGCCTTGGTCAAATTCCGGGTTTGTTCCCCTACTGTACACCTGTCAAGGGCGCATTCCGGCTCCGTTGAGAAGTCGAACTGCGCACAGGCGAACACTGGTGTCTGCCGCCATATGGACCTGCTCCGGCGTTTTACCTCTTTTCTGCATTGACCTGCCAGTCTGCCAGTGCAAGGTGCGCCCAGAAAGTGGGGCGGAGTCGGACTTCGCACCAGAACTGGGCGAAGTACGAACTTCGCACCAAAACTGGGCGAAGTGCGCACTTCGCACCAAAACTGGGCGAAGTACGCACTTCGCACCAAAACTGGGCGAAGTGCGAACTTCGCACCCAGACTTAGCCAATTTCGGATAGACCTGCTTGGAAAGCCTGGAAAATCAAGCTGGGAACTCCAAGGAAAAAGGGGGGAGAGAAAGAGAATGGGAAAGAAAAGGAAAGGGAGAGAAGGGAGAAAAACGAAGGGAGGAAAAGAAGAGCAGCAGTTACAAAACAATATTGAAGACATTGCACCCCGTGCAAAATGTGACAACAAAAACCTGTATTTCTTATAAATCTGCATGTGCAATGTGTATAGCACTGTATATGAGGTTTTTTATTTTCAGAAAGCCACCAGTATTAGTGATCCAAACCTTTCTAGAGTCAATATTTGTTATATGACCCAATTTTAGTACCTATCGGAACATAACTTTGAGGATGGTCTTGGAATTAACTATAATAGTCTAATTATGAATTTGAGACTGAAGAACTCACTGTGGAAGTAACTGACAACCTATACTTGAAAATCACATTGGTAAGGAACACCCACTGTCAACTAGGATAATAGACAATATTTGATTTTATAAATAAAACTGTAGATGCAAAGCAACGCTTAACACAAGGGACATGCACCCAACTGACAGTTCCACAAATCCACCCTACTAGTAAAATAGTTATCACTAGCATAAACAGTCGAAAGGAGACCCTAATTTTATGGTCAGTGCTGTTATATTCATTGCCGCCACATAACCTTAATGGTTCCATATGTACCTCCACCTGTCTAATAACTGTGAGGATCCTCTTCTCTTTCACATGAATGTAGAAATAGCATAATTATTGCAATAGAGTATCGTTCTATGCCAAGAGGCATATGGTCTCGTCCTCCATCTCTAGTCATACATTCCCCTATCCATGCAATATGCCTTTTCACAGTTGGCACATACCAAACTTGTGCATAAACAAAGATTATTATGTATGTATATGTAGATGCATAAAGTTATAGCAGCCCTAGCATGACTCTAACATTTATGCCTTGTTCAATGGGTAATGAGTCAAAAAGGGAAGTAATACACAACTTGAACCTATGTGGTATGCAACTGCTGTTGTCTCAAGCTTTATTAGTGTTAGGTGAACAAAAATGTCAAAAATTATGGAATTTGAATTTAAAGCATTAAATTCATTGAAGTTTGATGCTTCTCTTTGGGACAAACACAAATGAATAGATTCGTTTGAAAATTGTTCAAATTTGCAATAAGATTCATTTCAAAGCATTTCCATTTGCCATTACAGTTATCAAATGGGAAAAATCCATGGGAAAGAGATACATATTGGCCTTAAGTAAATTCATTTTGATCCATTTATATTTGCCATTGCAATGACCAGATGGGAAAAAATTCACAGGAAAGAAAATCACGCGGGGGCTTAGGTAAAATGCAAACCATAGAGGCATATGATTGACTATGATATATATTATTATTTAATGACCAATGAAAAACACATTGATTTGACTTGCATTTCAATTTTTTTTTTAAATCTATGAAATTATAAATCAATTTTCTTTATTTGAATTTCACACTATTGATGTCAAATTTTATTGAAGTTTTCCATGATCCAAACCTTATAAACTCAAACACACAAACTTGGTGATATAGTTCTCAGGAGGAAAATTATTGTCGAAAGATATGCTAGAGACCACCTGCAAGAAGGCACTTGTTTGTTGATTGACACAAGGCATTACTCTTTTACAAGACAATAAAAATACTCATTGTTTTCTTTGTCCTTACCAGTTAATCAACAGCTCAGGGTTACCAATAAATAATTGATTGTTCATCATAGAACAGTATATACTTATGCAACAAAAGGAATGCTTATTCTTTTCTCTTAACAAAGATTCAATTAGTAAGCAAATATGGAAATAAATTCCTTGCATATTTCATCCTTTTATAAGGTTGATTTCAACAATAAACAGAGCAAATTTAGAGACAGGAATAGAGAGTTACGTGATAACAACAAGGAGTTACGTGACATTGACGAATTACATGATAGTGGTGGAGAGTTATGTGATGACGATGAGGAATCAAATGATAGAGGCGATTTGGTGACACACAAATTGTTGAAGTGCTAGCAGAACTTGTTGGTGAGGAGATATGCGCACCAGAAGTGAAATGTATGTGGGATCCTTGGGAGGAGGGCAGTTCGAACAAAGAACAAGCGAAAAGGTGGTAGACATTATTTTTGACAATAGTGGATGAGGCACAAGTCGAGGTGCAACCAACAATTGAGGGTCGGGCTAAGGAGAACGTTCACACAAGTGGTGAAGGAAGCACCAACATGGAGCATGTGCAAGACAAAGTGGAGCAATTGGTAACTCTAGCACAAGTGTGGGTGAGAGTGCCTAGAGGTGTGGAGGACGGGATTCAAGCACAAAGGCAACCATAGGAGAGTATGCTCAAAAGATCAGAATTGATGCTCATGGATTTGTGAAGGACATCACAAAGCATAAGCACAGTAGGGAGTGGGCGATAATTATTTGCAAAGGACTAGTCGTTAACGGAAGGTTCATGTTGGTTACGAATCTGCCACTAGGAAAGGATTTGGTCTTTTGCGCCCTAGACCCGCCCAACAGGTTGAAAGGCCGGAAGGAAGAAATGCCCTCCGTGCCAATCTCCGGAGAAGGCCGGCTCCTTTTCTAATCTACTTGGGGGTTTCAGATAAGAGTGCAGGAAAGAGATTAAAAACAGTACAAAAAGAGATGTAAATGGTAAGTAATAACAGCGGGGAAAGAACAAGCAACACAATCACTAACTAATAGCCAAACCGGCAGCAATCAACATAAAGCATGTAACAGAAACTAACACTGCAATTCTTCCCTATGTATCCTTCAACAAGAATTCCAGATTCACTCAATGTCCAATGCTCTAATCCAGAATGCAGAATTACAGCAATCAGAAAAATAAATGAATGTAAGCAGAAATATTTGCAGAAGGCAGCATAAAAGAAAGACACAAGAATTAGAGCCAAAGATGCTTTAATATTGATGCAAAGAGTTTGAGTACAACAACTCTCTAGCAATATGTTCCCCCCCTTTTACATTGAATATTAGACTGCCTTATATAGCAGAGCTTTCCCTCCCAATTTACATTGATGTCCAGAATTCAAACATGTGAAGGCAGCTGAGATGTGACCTCTGTCAGATGTCAACGTACCTGCGACCTTGATTACCCATGCCTGGAGGGGTTTCGTACTGTACTGGTGGTCGGGAGGGAATGTCTTCGTAGCATATGACATTAATGTTTACCTACTCTGCCTTTTAAGTCAACCTGCAGCTTAACCGAGAGGCACAAATTTCAAGAAATTTGCCACCTTCAGCTTCAATCTGGTGTTCGCTGCAGGATATGTGTGATGCTGGGAGTCGCAGGGTGGAGGAGCGAACCTTGGGCAGTCTCGAATGAATGGGGGTCGCTGGTTAGTCGCTCAACAGAAGAGTGATCCTGAGAATCGCCCAAAACTGCTGCGAATCCCGGGGGTCGCTCCAGAATGGAGCGAATCCTGGGAAGAGCTACCCTGCCTTGCTGTTTTGACTTCTCCACTAGGCTGGTGATTCGTGGGCTGGCAGGGCGATTTTGGTGATCGCTGGGAAGCAGTTGCGACTCCCGGGAGTCGCTCATTGTGGAGCGAACTTCGGGCTCAATGCCTTAGGAAATTTCAAGCACTTTTTGCTGCTATTTGCTGAGTGAATGTCGGGCAACCCTCATCCTTGCTCGCCAGTCGTTGAAAAACGGAGCGACTCCCGGGAGTCGCTGCCCCTAGGAGCGAACTTTGGGCAAACTCAGACTTAAACAAATTTTGGACTCTGCCTGCCGGTCGCAGGCAGCTGGAGCGATTCCCGGGAGTCACTGTACTGTGAAGCGAACTCTGGGAAAAACCTTAACAAATTTTTAAACTTCTTTGGGCTAAAACTAGCCCGAATCCTGACAAAGCTGAAGGGTCGCAGATGGAGAGGAGCGACTTCCGGGAGTCGCTCAAAGTGGAGCGACCCGTGAGCTGCTCATGCCTTAGACAAATTTTCATGAATTTTCTGCCGGAACTGGGATATCACCCGGAAGCTAGATGGGCCTGAAACCTGGCTGGGCTGCGACCTTACGAACTGCCTGGAGAGATTGACTAGAGGAAAGGGAAGAAGCAGACCTAGAAACAGGAAATTGCAGCATTTTTCAAAATTTTACCCCGTACCAAAATGTGGCAACATTCCTGGAGGCTCGCGGGGTCTCGAGCTCACCTCGATGCAAGGACCCATGCCTTCATCCTTTGGGCGCGGAGTCACCCTCGGCCTCTCCTTCCTGCTGCACTGCTTCCTATTCCACTTCTTGTTCTGCTTTACTGCTATCATCTGTGGATTCTTCTCCTGTTTCTTCTCCTTCCTTTGTTTCCCCTTCAGATTGATTTTCGCCCTCTCCCTCCTGTTCTTGATTGTGCCTCCTCACTTTCTTGGATGTGGCGATCTGCAACTTCCTTATGCTCAACCACCTCCTTTTCAAGAGACGCCACTTGTTGTTTTAGCCACTCTGATTCATTTTGGGAGGTATCCAGCTGGGCCTGCATCCTGGCTATGGTTCCTGTAGCTGCATGTTCTCATTCTCGACCTTGTAGTAGCGCTCCTTCAGCTGGCGATGAAGTACATACAATGTACTTGCCTCGAGTTGAATTTCCCCTACTTCATACTCCACACTGGTTTTGTTCAGGTCCTTGTCTTTCCTCTGGTAGTCATAATCATCAGGCATCATATCCTTCAGAGGCTTCCGGACCTTGGGGATCCTCTTCTCGGTGTGCAGCACCATCTTGTCCATGTCGAACCTGGTGCGCTTTTCTATTTCGGCGGGCTCTTCTGCTTTCCTTTTTCTGATATCCTTGAGCCATCTGAAATAACTTTGCTCAGCCTGGACCATCCCACCATTTCTAATTCAGGTTGGACGAGCTCCATTCTGCCGAACAAGGGTGCTATCAAGGGCAAATCCTGCTGAGGCATGAATTCCTCTGCAAAGAGATGAGGGGAGGCGGAAATGGGGAGTTCGGCTGCAATTAGGGACGCGAAAGATTGAACGGCAGCAGGGGCACTATCAGGGACCGAGGATGGAGTTTTAGTTGATGCTTAAGATGAAGAGGATGGGCCTGTAGGGCTAGCACCTGGTTGAACGGGGGCAAGAGTTTCAAACGCGTTAGGATCGGAAGCAAACTGGCTAAATGCCTGCTGGCTGGGAGGTTCTATATGAGTGAAGGTATGAGGCTGGGACTCTTCAGCAGCGAGATAAGGAGCTGCAAGGGGGACAACGGACGATGGTTCACTGGCTAATGGCAATGCTGTGAGGACGACGGCTGAAGATGGTGCCACGGATGATGGCTCATGAGACTGAAGTGAGAAAAGAGAATGCATACCTGCGTGCTCTAATCGAGCTGGCGTGTTGAACAGCTGGGTCATCCACTCGTCTTCCTCCAGTGGGGTGTCCTCCTCTACGTTAATAACTTCTTTGCGGGTAACCACGAGAGCGGCCTTCTTCTGTTGTTCAGCCTCTGTCTTCTTCTTTGGCTCGACCTTCTTTTCTTTTTTTTGGTGTAACCCCCTCTTTTGGGGTAAGGGTTGGAATGGAGGCACTCGGGGTCGAGCCAGCAGCCTTTTCTGAAGGGGCCCTAGGCGATTTTATTGTGACCTTGATTTTCTTCTTCTTTGGAGGTGATGGGGCCACTTGTATTGCTTCAACCGGCCGCTTTGACGATTCCTCGCGCTTTTCAGAAACTAGTTGCTCCTTAGGCTCAATCGTTTGGCTCTTCCTTGCTGCACTGCTGGATCCTTCACCCTGCCCAAGTGACTGTTTGGGCTGCCTAGGCGGGTCCTGCACCTTTTGTAGGCCCCGGGTGCCTAGAGGCACGAGATCCCTGAATATGATGGGCCGCCACGTGGCATGATGATCATCGTAAAGCGCTTAGAACTGGTGGTGTCCAACGAGCACTTTTTCTGATGTCTCCTTCATGTGAATCCTCATAATCCACCATTCTGCAATCTTTTCGGGGCTCCAACCCATCTTTGTCAATTTGGGCATCATTTTCTTGAAGCATTTGGCCTCGTGGCGATGAGCTGCATTTTTATCCGGGTCATACTCTGCCTCGACGTGGTAGAAGTCGTGCCATGGAGGGAAAGACCGCATTTTCTCTATATGCCACTCGAGGTCCTGTCCTGTTGCATTATTGCGTTCTACCATGATCTCCAGTCGGGGGCAAGCATGGAAGTTTTTCATCTCAGTGAACTGCTTCATTATGTCCAGAGGATCATATCTCCACCGCTGAGGGAGTTCAACTAAGCCGAAGCTCAGAAGCGTAGCTGCAAGATGCTCGTTTTGCCCAGTGGCATCAACCTCAATTTCGCCCCACTTAATTGGAAAACCAAAGATATGTCCCCACTTTCTTCCCTGGCCATAATTCTGATCAGTGAAATCACATTGTCGTGCGACCTCCAGGGCGAACAGGTACTCCGTGGTGTAGTAGGGCAAGAGGAAGGGTTTACCATTGAACCCAAAAATTCGGATAACGAAACCTTGAGTCAGTTGAAAAGTGTCGCCAATGTTCCGCTTCATCACTTCATCTCTCATCAGGCGGGGAACGCGCGAACAGGAGCCGTGGAGAAGTTCTAAAGCAGGACCCAGGAAATACAGATTAAACTTGTAGTAAGACTCCTGTTTTAGCATTACCCGAGTCCACTTGTACACTGGCAGCCGATTGCCCTTCTCATCGGTGCGCTGGACGGGGATTGATTTCAACTTACTGTGCATGTGGAACAGGAAAATCCAGGCTAGGAATGAACATTCCCTGAAGGACTTTGACTTTCTCTCAATTAAATCTTGTAGCCGCGAATGCAAATTGCGGGCTATCCAGTCTGCCCAGTTGAAGAACACCGGTTTTGTGTTGGGCCCCATGGCGTCGGGTGCGTAGAATTCCCCGTGCAAAATACATTCTGCAAGTGCGGCCTGGTAGGGGAAAACTACGACGTCTGTGGCGAGGCCCAACACCCAGGCCAGCATAGTATATATGCTTGTGCTCTTGAAATACTTCGATGACATAGGTAGTTCTGGCCATTTATTGGGTAACAATGGGTCCCGTAACTTAGACTCCATAAAACGTCGCATCCTTGGGCTGTCCACATATCTGTCAGCCTGCTCCTCGAGGTTGATAGACCTGACGATATAATTTGAGTGTGGCTGCTGGGTAGGGGAGAAAGCCATTTGGACAGTATCGGCAAAGAGTGAAAACAGGACTTCCCCCCTGCTGTTCAAGACTTGCCTGGTCTTTGGATTATAATACTGAGCAATTGCGGCCACCAGTTCTGGACAATTATGCACAGGTGGGCATAAAAACCAGTATAGATGCGAATGGTAGGCTGCGGTGCTAGAACTTGCAGGGGAAACTTTCTCCTTCCTATCTTCAATAACTTGCCGCAGCTACTCAATGCTCTGGGAGAAAGTGCCATTTCTGTATTTCGCCCAATTGTCTTTGGGCGGGGGAATGGGCTCCTTCGCTTGCCCTCATTCGGCCTTTGGCTTTGATGCCGGCTCTTGCCCCTTATCTTTATTTTCTTTTCCACCTTCTGCCTTTCTCTTTCCGCTCTCCGGGGTCCCCGAAGCTCCTTCTCTAGGCGCCTTACCTTTTTCGTCAACACCCACTTTCCCCATGGCGGTTTGCTCAGAAATTTGTTCGGGCCACGGATCGCTGATAAAATGCTTGGAATTCGGCCTCTGGAACAGTCTGTCGTGGGCTCTGGATAAATTGCTAAAGTGGACTGCAGCATCATGGTATTTATGGGGTTGGGTGAGAATTTAGCCATTAATGGCAAGGGGCTTGAGATAAATGCAGGGGCACGGAGTGGGTTGGAGCAGCCGTCATTTGTTGGTAGCCGTGCGGGAGATCTTTGTTGCAGGCGCCCTTCCCTCGATTTACGAACTTTAAGACTTCATTTTCCTTTATGAGCAATCAACTTTGAAACGTGTGAAGGAGCTTTTAACCAGCCACGTGCACCTTGGAAATATGCCCCGTCGCTTTTTCACATTTTTTGAGGCGCCTTTGAGGTCAACTGCACTTTGTCTGGAATTCGCTCAGAAACCGAGAGACTCTCGAGATTCGCTCAAAACCTGGCTTCCCCGCCTGATGTTGGGCCATTAAGACTTGGGAAAAAAAAAGAAGAAAAAATTCAAGAGCTTCCCCACCTTGGGCCGCACCTCGCTGAAAACTTGGCAAATCTTGAGCGTCGCGCCCAACTTGGAGAGAACTACGGGCCTTCAACCCTTGGCCGAACCTTGGCCCTTCCCATGTTTCGCTTGTGAGCCGTGCGACTCCCTGGAGTCGCTCGAAATTTGAGCGAACCCCACTTTAACCCTTTAACTTGGATTTTGCCCTGAATTTGCTTCTCGGCCAGGCGGACCCCGATTTTGCTGCGAACTATGGGCAGGTCCCTTTCTCTCTTCAAAGTGGAGCGACTTACGGGCGAAGATCTTTTGACTTAGAAAATTTCTTCTTGATTGGCTATTTTCCCGTCTACCATGCACCTTGTTGGAACCTGCGGTTCGCCCGACAGCATTGCAAATCTTAGAGCTCGCTCCATGGATGAGCGAACCTCGGCGGGGTTTTCCCTTTCTCAGCCTTTGCATAACATCGCCCAGAGTTCCGTTTCTGCCCCTTGGAAGAGAGCTTATGCAACTTGTTCTTTGACTGCATTTTAGAGGCCGAATTTTCTTGTGCCCAAAACCTGGCTCTGCAACTTTTTTGAACAAAAAGGCTCGAACTGGAGAGCCTAAAACTGGAACTTAAACAGGAGGAATATTTACATGCGGGAAAAATAAATAAAAACTGCGAAAGTAAAAATATGTACACAAGAAAATTTCCTGTTGTCTTTCAATGGTGATAGGCCTTCAGATGAAGACCGTTAACTGGTATGGGGAGAGTGTGGCCCTCCATGTCGCGTAGTATGAATGAATTAAATTGGTTTACCCGAGCAACCTGGAACGGGCCTTCCCAGAAGGCATCAAATTTATCGTGGTTCCCTGGTTTTGCCTTCCATGAGTCCCATTTTAACACTAGATCCCCAACTTGGAAAACCCGGGCAGTGGTGCCTTTGCTAAACCAATTCCAAGAGGTTTCAGTGTGCTTCATGAAAGCCGCATAAGCTTTCTCCCTTTCTTCTTCAAGCTGTAACAGCTGAGCTAACCTGGCATCGATGGGATCCAGGTCACCTCTTGCATCATATAGCAACCAAAGTGCAGGCATCTCTACATGCATGGGTAAAACGGCCTGTTTCCCATAGACCAGCGCATACGGCGAGGTCCTAATGGATTTCTTTACAGAGATGCGATCCGCCCAAAGTGCTTGGTCCAAGCATAGGTGCCAGGTTCTCTTGTTCCTCTCCAGGGTTCTCTTTATGATCTTCATCAGATTTTTGTTCGTTGATTCTGCCAGACCGTTTCCCTGTGGGTAGTAATTAGAGGAAGCCTTAAGGTAGATTCCATATTTGCAAGCAAACTCAGTGAGTTTAGCCCCTATGAACCCCGGACCATTGTCTGTCACGATTGCTTCTGGGATCCTGAAGCGTATTATCAAGCTTTCTAAGAAGGCGATGATTGTCTCCTAATCAGCATGTTTTGTAGGTATCGCTTCGGCCCATCAGGTGAAGTAGTCCGTGGTGGTCAGACTGTATTAATGCCCCGCCGAGGAATTTGGCGATATCACCCCGATAAAGTCTAAGCCCCATTGCTGGAAGGGAGCTTCAACCTGGATCGGTTGGAGGGGCATTGGGGCCCTTTTCTTCCTACCCGCAAATTTTTGACACTTCTCACATTTCTGGCAGACTGCAAAGGCATCAGCAAACATGGTAGGCCAGTAGTAGCCTGCCCTTATCATTTTCAAGGTCGTAGGCCTTCCTGAGAGATGTCCTCCTGACATTCCAAAATGGAATTCATCGAGGACCTTCTGTTTCTCTGTTCCCTTGACACATCGCAAGAGAACACTGTCAATATTTTTGAAAAATAGCCCCTCGGGGCGCAACACATATTTCAGGGCCTGGAGCCTAAATCTCCTCCTCTGTGAGGCATTAAGACGATCCGGACATTTCCCAGTATTGAAATACCAGACTATCTCATCGGTCCAGTCACTGTCTTCCGTTGACTAATTGGCAAAGTTGCCCTCTGGTTCTTGGTCCTCCCATTGACAGGCAATCACTTCCGCGACAACACTTCTTGCTAACTCTTGGCATAATGCTCGTCCTCGGATCAACTTTGTGGGTCGGACCTCGATGTCAAATTCTTGAATTTTAGCAATCCAACCAGCCCTCTTGTTACCCAGTTCTCCCTGGATGATGAAACTCCTAACATCTGGGTGAACTACGTACACCGTCGTCCTGCTCTGGGAGACAAAGTGCCTGAATTTCTTCAAGGACTTCATGACTGCGTGTACTTGGCGCTCAATGAAATTGTACTTTTCTTCATGGGGATGGATTACCTGACTTAAGAAGGCTATGGGGCGTTCTTCGCCGCCGTCTCCCTTCTGTGTCAAGATTGTCGCGTAACTTTCAGGTTCCCCGACTGAATAAAGGATGAAATATTTGGAGTAGTCCGGGTTAACCAGTACAGGTGCTTGGGCAATCCTAGTCTTAATCTCTTCGAACGCTTTCTTTCTTTCTTCCGTCCAGACAAACTCGGCATTCTTCTTCAAAAGTTCGGCCATAGGTTTGATAACTTGAGCAAAATCGGGCACGAACTTTCTCACGAAGTTGATCTGACCGAAAAAATACTGTAGCCCCTTCTTGTTCAATGGGAGTGGGAGTTTAAGGAGGGCATCTGCCCTGTCAGGGTCCACAACAAGCCCTTTTTCAGAAATGACATGCCCTAGCAGCTTCCCTTCCTTCACCACGAAGACAAATTTCTTCGGGTTGATGGATATGCCGAACTCCCGACATCTTTCACATACTTGTTGCAAATGCGAGGCATGTTCTTCCCTCTTGTGTGAAAACACTGTCATGTCATCCAGATAGATGACGATTATCTTGTTCAGTAGTTCGTCGAATGCCAGATCCATGGCTCTCTGGAAGGTGGCCCCAGCATTGGATAGGCCGAAAGGCATGCGCTAGTAGGCAAACGTTCCCCATTTGGTGGTGAACGTTGTCTTGTGCTGATATTCATCTTTCACCCAGATCTGGTTGTATCCAGAGAAACCGTCCAGGAGGGAGAAGCGTTGTGCTCCTGCGACCACGTGAAGGATCTGATCAATTTGCGGGAGCGGGTAATGGTCCTTCAGCGAGGCTTGGTTCAAGTTGGGGAAGTCAACGCACAGGCGGATATCCCCGTTTTTCTTCCTGACAGGAACCAGATTTGCAACCCAAGAAGAATGCTTGATGGGGTAGATTATTTTTGCCTCGAGCATCTTCAAGAGTTCGGCTCTCATGAGAACCTCTATTTTTGGGTTGATTGGCCTTTGTTTCTGCCTGCAGGGTCTGACCCCTTCCTCTAGCTCTATGGTATGCTGGATGATTTCTCTATCGTATCCCTTCAAATCTTGATAACACCAGGCCACAATGTCCGGGTACCTTTTGCACAAGGCCCGAATCTGCTCTAGCTCCTCTGGAGTACAGTCTATCCCAAATCACTTTGCCGGGCTCGAGCTCCAGGTCTTTGTACTGCTTGGCATCCACTTTGATCCGGTGCGATATGGCTCTGTCGTTCTGATAAAATAGACTTTCCAAAGTAATCAGTCCTTTAGGGACGTGATTATTCTTCAACTGTATCAACCCCTCGTACTCCTCGTCATCGGGGTCTCTACTTTCAATAGTCGTTGCTTCATGAATTAAAAAATTGACGATTTGCTCGTCACTATCGAACACCTGCTAGTGGGTGTCCTTATCAGGCATAGAAGGTCTGTAAATGGTTCTTACCGCCTTAGGCTTCTACATCATGTCATCAGCCGGGAAGTATCTGGCTCCGATAGACGCTAAGACGTCAGCGTGATTGTTCTTTTCACGGGAAATGGCTCGGACATTGAGAGACTCAAAGGTCTCCATCAAATCCCAGACCCTATTGCGGTATGCCTTGAGATAGTGCTTCTTTGAAACGCACTTGTTGGTGATTTGCTTGCATACCAGCTCCGAGTCACCGAAGACCTGAAACTGCTTAATTCCCAACCTTTCTACCTTCTTCAACCCTAGACACAAGGCCTCATACTCTGCCGCGTTGTTGGTGCAACTCCAAGCCAGCCTGTAGCAGTAATCCTTTTGTTCTCCAAAAGGTGAAACTAGGAGAACTCCTGCCCCGACGCCGTTTTTGCATCGGGCACCATCAAAGTACAACTTCCACAGTCCATCTGGGGCGGGGCTTTTGTCTTCCCTTACTGCTTCCTTTGGCTTTTCGGGCTGGGTGATGGAATAGCAGCCTATTTCAGACTCGATCATGGTGTTGAAATCGGTCAAGGAGAACTCATCCTCCGTCCGCAACTCTTCTATAGCTTCCTCCGCTAAGTCCACTTCTTCCAATTCTTCTGTCATTAAGTGGACTGATTCGTCTAGTTGCCCCTCTTCTGGTATTCTCTCAACAAGGAAGGTGGAGGGTTTTTCATTGTAAATCTTTACTTTTCTCCCCCTGAAGGGGACCTCCATATGGGAGTAGTCAGGAGAAAGATAACCGCCCAGCTTAGCGGTGAACTCCCTCGAGAGGCACATGCCAAAGTAGGGCTCCAGGTCAACGACCACCACTTCTTGTATCACAATGATCTGAGGAGCCTTATGCAGCCGGATAGGAATATCCTTAATGACGCCTATTGTTTTCACAGGAGTGCCATCAAGTTGGAGCACACCTTGGCTGCTTCGCGTGTATTCCATGTCTATTTCCTCGCAGACCGCCCTAGGCATGACGGTGGTTGATGCCCCGAAATCAATCATATAGTTGTGCACCACGCACCCTTCCATCTGTAGAGACAGGTAAAACGACGGTGGCCTGTTTTTCCCCGTGATTGAAGTAGTCAAGGTCTGAGCTAGTACGAGTTGCGTCGGCTACCCTCTTTAACAGATTTCAACAATTCGCGCAGTAGGTCCGCCTGCCCAGGGAGTTGCAGAGCATTGTACAATATTATCTTGACCGGGGTCCTCTTCAATTCATCAACAATGTTGTAAGCCGAAGTAGCAGGTACAGGCACCTCTGTTTCCTTTGCAGCCTCGTACTTGGAACGGTATTGCTGCGTGGCCTCAACTCTCTGCCGCTTCGTCAACGAAGGGTATTTGAGTTTCTCTCTTGCCTGCTCCTAGGTTTCACCTTGGGGTTGCACTACCGGAGCTTTTGCTGGGAATGTCTTCTCTTTTTCCGGCGGGGGCAAGGGGACTGTGTCAAGGGCTTTTGCCGGAGGTTGTTCCTTTACTCGTCGAGTGTAGACCTTCAGAGGTTGCATGTGAGCCGCGTCCACCTCCATTGGTTTTTTACCATATTTGGTCAGAATTAACACTTGCTCCTCCTTTGAGACCGCGAGATTGCGAACTGCCTCCCTAATCATGTTAATCTGATCACCCGGGCTGCTGCTTGCCAACGTTTGGGCAATAGTGCTGATGAAGCATATAGGTGTCTTCCCCGTGCGGGTCATTGCATGTGGAGCACCAGTGCACGTAGTCTGAAGTGCTCGGCTCTTCATTGATAGTAGCATTCCTCGCGAGAGGTCTATTGGCTTGAGCCACTTGGTCTCTTGTAAGCGCTGGAGGAGGATAGGGTCTCCTAGGTATGAACTCCTGCTGAGCTTGTTTCTTCTTTATAACAACCATGTTGTTGGACAGCGTTTGGCAAACAGAAGTAAGAGACTGTACTTCTTGCAGCAACTTAGCCTGCACATCAATGGCTGGAGGTGTCGATGGGGCTGGTGGGGGCAAAGGTGCCAGCAGTGGAGCCGAGAAAAACAAACACGCTGATATTCTGGCGTCTGTTGGAGCCAGGTACGTTCCGGCTGACGACGTTGTCCAGAAACCGAAGCCGGTTCGCACCATTTACAGGCCTTCTGTGCCTGATAAGGACATCCACTGGCAGGTGTTCGATTGTGACGAAGAGATCGTCACATTTTTGATAAATGAAGCATGTTCAATCGAGAGTAGAGACCCTGATGACGAGCAATATGAGGGGTTGATACAGTTGAAAAATAATCATGTCCCAAAAGGACTGATTACTCTTGAAAGTCTATTTGATCAGAATGATAGAGCTATATCTCACAGGATCAAAGTAGACCCGAAGCAGTATGCCGACCTCGAGCTTGAACCTGGGAAAATTGTCAAGGTTGGGATAGACTGCACTTCAGAGGAACTCGAGCAGATCACATCATTATGCCGAGAGTTCCCTGACATCGTGGCCTGGTGCTACGAGGACTTGAAGGGGTATGACAGAGAGGTGATCCAGCATACCATCGAGCTAGAGGATGGCGCCAAGCCATTCCGGCAGAAACAAAGGGCCGTAAATCCAAAAATTGAGGCCATGATGAAAACCGAGCTCCTGAAAATGCTCGAGGCCAAAATCATCTACCCCATCAAGCATTCATCCTGGGTTGCGAATTTGGTGCCTGTGAGGAAGAAGAATGGAGACATCCGTCTCTGTGTGGATTTCAGAAACCTAAATCAAGCCTCCCTCAAGGATCATTATCCGCTTCCCCAAATTGATCAAATCCTACACATCGTTGCTGGAGCTCAGAGATTCTCACTTCTAGACGGATTTTCTGGCTACAACCAGATTTGGGTCAGAGATGAGGACCAGCATAAGACGACGTTCACCACCAAATGGGGAACGTTCGCTTATCAGCGCATGCCTTTTGGCTTATCCAATGCTGGTGCCACATTTCAAAGGGCCATGGACCTGGCCTTCCGAGAGCTGCTTAACAAGATCATTGTCATCTACCTTGATGACATGATTGTTTTCTCTCACCAAAGAGGGGATCATGTTTCTCACCTGCGGCAAGTATTTGAGAGGTGTCGGGAGTTCGGCATTTCTATAAACCCGAAGAAGTCTGTCTTCACGGTAAAAGAAGGAAAGCTGCTGGGACATGTCATCTCTGAGAGAGGCCTCGCCATCGACCTTGACAGAGCAGAAGCCCTCCTTCGCTTGACAGCCCCAATTAACAAAAAAGGGCTGCAGTCCTTCTTCGGCCAAATTAACTTCGTGCGGAAATTCATTCCAGACTTCGCACAAGTGATCAAGCCAATGGCCGAACTGCTAAAAAAAGATACAGGTTACGAATGGACTGATGTGAGGGAGCAAGCCTTCGAGGAGATCAAGGCTCGAATTGCACAAGCTCCGGTGTTGATAAACCCGGACTACTCCAAATACTTCGTCCTGTACGCGGTGGGAGAACCGGAAAGTTACGCCGTAGTCTTGACACAGAAGACAGATGACG
This sequence comes from Wollemia nobilis, assembly GCA_028583015.1. Taxonomy (NCBI): domain Eukaryota; kingdom Viridiplantae; phylum Streptophyta; class Pinopsida; order Araucariales; family Araucariaceae; genus Wollemia; species Wollemia nobilis. The sequence goes on along the minus strand of JAQPPZ010016712.1, from coordinate 117,926 downwards.
ACGAGGAGCGCCCCATTGCGTTCCTAAGCCAAGTGATTCAGCCGCATGAAGAAAAGTACAACTTTATAGAAAGGCAGGTTCATGCAGTCATGAAATCTCTCCGAAAGTTCAGGCATTTTGTATCCCAGAGCCGAACGACCGTCTTTGTGATTCACCCGGACGTTCGAAGCTTCATCACTCAAGGAGAACCGGGCCACAAGAGAGCAGGATGGGTTGCAAAAATCCAGGAGTTCGACATCGAAGTACGGCCTACCAAGCTTATCAGAGGCCGAGCCTTGTGTCAAGAGCTGGCTCGAAGCGCTGCAGCTGGTATCTCCGCCTGTAAGTGGGAGGACACAGCAACAAGTATCAACCTAGTCAACTCCTTACCAGATGAGAGTGACTGGACAGATGAACTGGTAAGATATTTCTGTACTGGGAGATGTCCAGACCACCTGAACGCCTCACAACGAAGGAGATTTCGGCTAGGTGCACTCAAATATACTCTTCGCCCCGAGGGGCTTTATTTCAAAAATATTGACGGCATCCTGTTGCGATGCGTCACAAAATCAGACCAGTCCTGGGTCCTCGGAGATTTTCATTCCGGGATACCTGGAGGTCATCATTCTGCAAGGCCTACGGCCTTAAAGATAATTAGAGCCAGGTATTATTGGCCCACTCTATTTACAGACGCTTACACAGTCTGTTCCAAGTGTGATCAATGCCAGAGGTTTGTTGGCAGAAACAGAAAAGCGCCCCTGCCCCTCCAACCAATCCAAGCCGAAGCTCCGTTCCAGCAATGGGGTCTAGACTTCATTGGGGTAATTTCACCTAATTCCTCCGCCGGACACAAGTTCATTTTGACAGCCACCGATTACTTCACACGGTGGGCAGAGGCGATTCCCACCAGAAGCGCGGACCAAGAGACGGTCATTGGGTTCCTTGAAGGCCTGATTACCCGCTTCGGGATTCCAGAGTCAATTGTGACAGATAATGGTCCGGGGTTCGCAGGCGCTGTACTCACAGAGTATACCGGCAGACTTGGCATTTATCACAAGATGTCTTCTAATTACTACCCGCAGGGAAACGGCCTTGCTGAGTCTACTAACAAGAACCTCCTGAAAATCATCAAGAGGACAATTGAAAGGAACAAGCGGACTTGGCATTCCCTCTTGAACCGAGCGCTGTGGGTGGACAGAGTTTCATTCAAAAAGTCCATTAAAACGTCCCCTTATGCGCTCGTCTATGGGAAAGAAGCTGTCATGCCATCCCACATTGAGATCCTTGCTCTCTAGATGCTAGACGAAGAGAGAAGCAGCAGAGACCCGGTGGATGATAGGTTGTGCCAACTCCTGCAGTTGGAAGAAGACAGGGAAAAAGCATACCAGGCCTTCACCAAACACGCTGAAGCCACTCAAGGCTGATTTGCAAGAGGCACCACCGCCCGAATCTTCGAAATTGGGAACCTGGTGCTGAAGTGGGACTCATTGAAAGCAAAACCGGGCAACCACGGGAAGTTCGATGCCCTCTGGGAGGGCCCCTATCAGATCGCCCGGGTAAACCAGTTCAACTCTTACATACTTTGGGATATGGAAGGTCAGCTCCTACCTATTCCCGTTAACGGGTTCCACTTAAAAATCTACCGCTGTTGAAGGTGCCCAGTGGGCCCCCTCATTGTACAAATTTTCCTTCTGCATTTTATTTTTCAAAGCATGTACAGTTTTTTCCGTTTTGAATGAGCCCAAATAAGACAGGGTGAAGACATCGACTTCGTAGCAAGGCAGGCGTCGGCCCTAGGAAAGAGAAAAATCCAGTCCGTAATGAAGCGCTGGCAAGAAGAGCAGAAAAACGGCCAAGTCTGGGTGCGCAACCCAACTTCGCAGCGAAGTCGGGCTGCGCACCATCCAAAGGGCACGATCTAATGAAGGGCGGAAGCAAAATAAGTTAAGTCTTCCGAGCGCAAACCGAACAGCGCCCGATTTTGGGGCGCAAACCGAACAGCGCCCGATTTTGGGGCGCAAACCGAACAGCGCCCGCGTTCCGGGCGAAGTTCGGACAGCGCCCGTGTTCCGGGCGAAAACCCAAGTGCGCCTTTCTTTTGGGCGAAATCCGGACTGCGCCCGTTTTTCGGGCGCAACTCGGACGGGCCATCACGGAAAACAAAGATGCCCTAAGTTGGAATGCGTGCCAAAAGGGGTTTATCTCAAAAGGTGTGCCCAGGTGGTGGCAGTAACGACAACAAGGGCACAACTTCCGAAGGCTGTTTCAAGGCTTCGCACGGTTTTCAACAAAACAAACAATAATTAAAGTAAGGTGCAGCGTCCAGGGTGCGTTCTTCAAAAAACATTCCCTGCACGGCCAACGGAAAAAGCTACGCTGCCACCAGCTAGCCGACCTACCCCTTTTTCACACCGTTAATAGCGCAGTCATTGTCTAGAAAAGGAGGTCAGGCGCCCCCAGAAAGTTCAAATCGTACAGACTGATCCTGTGATAGCGAAATTCCGTACTAACATCCAGAAAGTCGTGATTCTTGTCCTTCTGAAGAAATGGAAAAAGGGAAAATGCCGGTGCAGGCCCAGTTAAGCGAAGAGCCTGAAAGTGGGGATTTTCCGCAGTTGAACGTTTTCAGGAATGAGACGCTGCAAGACCCAAAGTCAAAGTCCCGAACGAAGAGGGTACAGCGTGGGCGAGCTCCACCACCACCGGTGAATTACCTGTCCGGGTATAAAGATGGTTCATTTTCTATGAGCCTTACCAAACTGCGGGTAAACGTGGAGAATTGGGCTGATAAAGTTTCGCCCTCTCATCATTTTGGTGCAGCGTACAAATCAAACTTATACTGGTTCTTGTGCCCTCCTGTCCACCTATGCCCAGAACTGGTTGATATCGTTGTCAAATATTACAGACCAGCTACCCGTCAAATTTGCAACTGTAATGGAAAGCCCTTGTTCACACTCCGCAGAGATACCGTCCAGCCAGCTTTCGCCCCAGAGTTGCAGTATGACTCCAGCGCCATTATTAAAAGGATAAATCTGAGTGAACAAACGGGACGCTTCACACAAACAAAAAGAATGAGGGATTTCCTCAACTCAGAGCTGAACGCCCCGCTTGCAGCTGGACAATGGCCAACCGACCCCATGCCCCTGGAGAAGTTTCAGAATAAATATATTTAGACCATCCTCGGCGTGGATCCTAGGCTGTGACTTTGACTGAATCGATACGGCCGTACCAGCTAGCGCTGGCAGAATGTCTTCTCTGCGGAGAAACTTATGAACCAGCAGCGCAAAAAAGTGGTAAACGTCCAATCTTCTTCGACTGGGCGGACTGGTTAGCATTCGCCATTCACTCCAGCCTGGTGAAATTACAGAAAAATCAGTCAACTGAATTTCGATTCAATTCCTTCTTGGCTTGGCTTTGTTTATACCACTTGCACCCCCATATGCAAGCTTCTAATTTGAAGAGGGTAAATGAGAAGGGAGAGCCGCAGCCAGTTTATAAGTGGACGGACGACCTATACCGAAAAGGGTCTTATTATCAGTTCAATCTCAACTTTCTGGGCAAGGTCATGGCAGTCTTCAATGACGGAGAGATCCCTCGTCCCCCGCAGCAAATGACAGACTATCTGCTAGACCACAAGCTCGGGGACGTTTTTCGGCTGACGCAGGGGATCGTGGTTAGAATCTACGGATTCAAAGGCAAGCCTCATCTGCTGCCCTACTGGTGCACGGGTCATCAGTTTGGAATGGAGGTTGCATGGCAGATGGATTATGTCGAAGAGGAGTTCGGCCAGGGAAAGAAAAAGGGCCACATTTTTCAATATCCCCTTGCCTGGGCGAACGTCGAAATATCAGAGATAGGACAGCATGTTTATCTCGAGCGGGAGCTCTACGACATTGGCCTAATAATGCTGCCGCAGCGCTGGAAATACGACCCATATGGAATAAGGGGGAAGTTTACACATGTTTGCCCTCAGGCAGATATAACCGAAGACAGGTGCGATGTAGTCCATGTTGACCTAGACTGGGAAATTGACTTAATGGAAGCTTGGCCTCCGTGGTAGGAATTTTACTGCGAGGCGGTATCATATGACCCCAAGCGGAACCCGGATCACAATTTCTCTTCTCCGGGATTCAAGAAACTCATCACCAAGGTAGCAGGCCTTAACTGGCCGAAAGAAAAAATCGTTGAATGCTGGAAGATGAGGTGCCGCACGCAGCACGATAATTCCGGTAGAAGGAACCTGGCCGTTGATGATGAATTTTCGGCTTTATATGACCAACACATTGGCAGCTGGCGACCTTTCGCATTCCGAGATTACATTCCCCGAGGTCCGGTTGAGAGCTATAAAGGGGGGTCTTCCTCCCAGCAGTTGTATACTTTCGCAACTGCCAGCGCAGGTCCGGCAGATATCCAAATGGATCCAATGCAGCCCTTCACCTCTAAAGCAGCGCCCAAAAAGGCGCCAACATCAACAAAGTCAACACCTGGGGGGGCCCCTCAGACACAAAAGGTGCCAGCGCCGCCAGCAATCGGGCAAACAGCGACAAATCCTCTAACAGTCAAACCCCGGTACAAGTTTACCGTGGGAACATCAGCGCCCGTTGCGCCTTCTTTGTTGTCTCCTTCCGAACCAGCCGTTGCACCAGAAGAGAAAAGAAGAGGGAGAGTTGAGAAGGTTAAAAGACCTGGTCAGGCGGTACAGCAGTCAGTGGCGGAGCTACAGTCGCGACCAGCGGCTTCAGAAGTAGTTTCTCTAGATAGCCCCGAGCCAACCACGGGAACCAGAACTGAGGACGTCCATCCAGCATGGGCTCAGGCGGAGCTCGCAGGTACGTTCACTGCCCCACTCCCTCAAGTCTCATCGGACCCCACTCCAACTCCATCCCCCGCTCAGTCCGGAGCAAGGCTGTGGCCGTATCTTCCTCTCAATCTCCACAACCTTCTAGCAGCCACCACCCTTTTGACCAGTTTGCGCAAGATCCCAACGCCTTCCTGTCCTTAAGTCAAACCACAAACCCTTCGCCCGCAGCTAGTGCCGAGGCTGCACATTCCCCCTTACACTCATCCCCTCAGCCGCTTGAAACCCTTCCAGCGTCACCCGCTCCACTGTCCGCTCCCCGGTCGCCCTCAAAAGCGGCCGCTCCTTCCGAAGTCCTTCCTGTTTCTCCTGTTTCCCTGTTCGCAGGGGAAATGCCACGACAAAACCCTAGACTGGAGGAACCGGACTTCATGGATGACCTCTAGAACACGAACGATTTACCTCTGGCAACAAGAGCTGTAGAATATTCTTCCTCTTTTCTCCAAAACTGGAAGCGGAGGAGACCTGAGGAGATCGCCGCCCCGGTAAAACGCACCAAGTTTGACTTTGAGAGGAGAGTGCTCATGTCAGAGAAGATAACGCCGAAAGTAAAGAAGCCTCTCCGAGAGATGACCAGGGCGGACTACGAATTTCAGAGGAAGGAGAAAAGCTTTGACGATATCAACCAGCAATATGTGATTCATGGGATCCATCGTCAAGCGGATACTCTCCTTGTCAAACATCTGGAGGACCAGGAAGAGGTTTTCAAGCTGCAAGACAAGATAAGGCAGCTTGAGGAGGACTTGGCTAGGTCCACCGAACAGCTGGAATCAGCGCAACAAAAGATAGGCAAATTAGAAGCCCAGCTGGCCGCCTCTCAGCAAGAGGCCGCAACAGAAAAGCAGACCGCCATGGAGCAGATTTCTCAGCTCCAGGAATCTTTGAAACAGGCGCAGTTGCAATCTGCAGAGAAAGCAGCACAAGCGGCGGTCTTTTCAAAAGATAAAGTTAAAGGGATGCGGGCTGATCTATTGAGGGGATGCACACCCCATGTTTGTAAAGCCATGCCGGTCCTGGATTTTGCATCCAGGATCCAAGAAATTGCTGCCCGGGAAAGCCTGTAGTAGAGGAGGCCGAACGTCGGGGCAAAGCAATGGCTGAACCTGGCTATAAAGCTTGAAGAACATGAGCGCAATGGCCTCCGATTTTCTCTTATGTCCCCATTCGCTACAGAATGGGCGGATGCAAGGGTAACCTTGCACAAATATTTCAAGAAAGCATAAGAGGTGAGAACTGCCAGAAAAATGCTAGATGCATTCGAGCAAGAAAGAGACATTTTCCTGGCCCCCTTTCGCGCTCTTTTTGAACTAGGATGCCCAAGCTATATTGAGAACGGTGATTTTCTCACTCTTAAGCAGGTAAGAGAGAATTGGTTGGCCTTTGAGAAAGATACAGCAAAAATCGACAGCTGGGCCGAGCCAATTCAGGAAGCCCAGGTTACCCAGATGGTGTCCAAGTGCTGCAAGATCAACTCCTATTTCCAGGAGCTGGGAAAGCGATATCTCACCATCGACCTGCACGCTGTCGCTGCATTCCACGCAGCGTTAGAGGAAATCACCAACCTTCATCCCTTCCAAGCAGAAATCTGGGATCAGGCCCAAATTATATATGAGCGCATCTGCAAGTCAGAAGCCGATGATGGAGAGCATTCAGATCCAGAAGGAGAATCCGTTGAGGCAACTGCCGGAAGCAAATCTAAAAATGAACAGTTGCCGCAAGAGGAACAGTCAGAGCAGCAGGAGGCAGGAGAAGGAAATTCCTCTGTACCCAATGGATGAAGGCATGGATTCTTTGCGCCGAGCGAGCTCGACACCCCGCGAGCCGCCAGAAATGTTGCCATATTTTGCACGGGGTGCAATGTTTTCAAGTAAGCTGCTCTTATCTTTCCCCTCTTATCTCTTTCCCTTTCTTCAGTTCTCCCATTCTCTCTCTTCCCTCCATTTTTATTCTTCCCTCTTTCCCTTAAGCCCTTCAGTCAGATCTCCAAAATGGCGGCAGTTACCCTGAAAAAATTCTAAGTGTCAGGGCGAAGTCGGACTGCGCCCCCTTTTAAGGGCGAAGTCGGACTGCGCCCCTTTTTCAGGGTGAAGTCGGACTGCACCCTTATTCTGGGCGAAGTTGGACAGATTACCTTTCAGGGCAAACACGCGTCAGGCAGCATCATCCGACAGGTGTCCAACTTCGAGATCCGTGCCAAAACATGCCGAGCACATGGACAAGCATGGGACACACTATTTTATACCAGCTGCCACTTTTGAAGATAATTAAAAACCCTACCTGTTTCAGCTACCTGCAGTTACGCTGTTAGTGGAGTTCTACTTAGCGCACTGACACATATCTGTACAGCCTTCAGGGAGCCCATGCTGCGGGTACAGCTCCGTCCGACAAAGGTCAGCCTGAGCAGCTCCACTGCCGCTCTTGTCAGCCCATGTTTGTCTGGGACCTTGTGCCCATGAATTGTAACGGGAGGGGATTCAGTCTATAAATATCTTTGACATTCTCATTGTAAAGGGGGAAGGGGAATGTCTGTTAGGGAATCATTGTAACTGTGCTTCTGGCTCTTTGCATAATACAGATATATACTTGGTGCTGTTCTAACTTCTTTTATTTTCTATGCTGCCTCTCTTTATCATTTCTGTCCCGTCTTTCCTGTACTATTGCTTGTTGTTGTACTGAACTCTGGACTCCGGCATTTGGTAGTCAGGAATTACTGAAATGCACTAATTAGAGGATACATAAGATAAAAGCTAGTTGCAGTTATAGGTTGTGCTTTGTACTAATATTGCTGTTAGTAGTGGTGATGGATGTGTTGTCGTGCTGTTAGTTCCCGTGAGGAATGTCTGCTAGGGAACCATTGTAGCTATGCTTCTGGTTATTTATGCAAAGCATTTACTTAGCTGTTGGGATCAGTTCTTATGTTTATATGTTATGTTAATATTGTCGTTAGTAGTGGTGATTGATGTATTGTCGTACTGTTAGTTCCCCCCACCCAACTCCAATCTTATTTGAATTTCTTTCCGTATTTTTAATCTCTTTCCCTGCACTCTTGTCTGAACTATAAAAACCCCACAGGAAGCCGGCCTTCTCCGGATATTGGCACGGAAGGCATCCCTTCCTTCCGGCATTTCAATCTGGTGGGCGAATCTGGGCGCATCAACACAAAATCCTTTCCCCATGGCAGATTCGTAACCAACAGCTACCTCTTGGGTTTTGGCTTCAAGAGCCTGTTCCCTCGCTGCACATTTTGATCTCAAGAGCCTGATCAACTCATTTTATTATTGTTGCTTCATCTCCTCCACTACTCGCTACAATTTTGCCAATCCTCCTTTGGCTTCCCGCTTCACACACCGAAGTTGCTCCTCTACTTCATTTAGTTGAACTGTTTGTTGTCCCATTTGCAATTTCAAACTAGTAGCCATCTCATGGAATGTTTCCACTCTGACAACCACTACATCAGGTAGGTCAAGTAATTCATTCCAACATACACAAACTCCCATTTTGGTGCCCATTTCACCTTCTTCACAAACCAAGATGTAGGATAAGTATCAAAAATATCCTTGCCGACATAGATTTAAGGTAGGTGATGATACAGAACAATGGCTTCTTCTTGCAACTCCACTCCAATAATGATTTGCATGTTGCTGCTTTCACCAAGTTCCCATGGCTGAATTGGACGTATCTCAATGAATTTCCTTATTTATTCATTGTCTTAGGCCCAATTAATCAATCTGCCCAATTCTACATCCACCCTCATCTACCATAGTCTCCATTCTCCAAGGGCACTCATGCAAAATTTGCTATGCATTTTGTCAATGCGTTGCTCAATTTCTTAAAGAAATTGTTGACGTACTCATTGATTCTTGTGCCAAACACCGAGAGCTGCCTCAAGTTTGGTACTTCAATGAGCATGTGCTTACTTGTATCATTGTCTATGCCATGTTCTTCATCATCATCTTGTGTGTGTAGGCACTAGTTCTAGACAACAAAAGAAAAAGAAATAGTGCAAAAAGCACTAAGTGTAAATATTGTAATTAAATGCAATGTAAATGAAAGTCAAATGCAAATGTAATGAAATGCATGCAAAATGTAAATGCAAATGTAGATGAAATGGCAATGTAATGCAATTTGATTATTGGTTTGATAAATTGCAAATAAACTATAATGCATTAAGGTTAGAAGTGTACATTCGAATATGGAAACGGTTGGGTGGTGTGCTATCCTAGGAAGCCGTTGTTGGCAACGGCCAGGACAAAGGTTAAACAGACCCCCCCTTCATCATTCGAGACTCTCTAGGAACAATCTAGGGAGACTATGATCGTATACTGTGTCTAAGGATAGACTAGAGCTAAGTATTGGCAAGCCATATGTGCAGACATTGTAGATTGTATGTGCATCGTGCAGTTCCTATAACGTTGTACCATAAGTAATGCAATTGACTCGTATTCTATCTATGTTGAGTGTAATTCTATGCAGTGTGTTTGCCATTGGTAGTGTACAGTGTATGTTGGATTATGTGTGCAAGGATCATAGTTGCACACTAAATGTGGAACGTGGGAGTTGCAGTCCATAACGCAGTACGAGTAGAATTGCGAGGAGTGTCATTTCAAGGGGAGATTGATCGTGCCATTCTAGTTGGGAGTTTATGGTTGTTCTAGTGTGTGTCGTTCAAATTGTGTAGAGCATTGTTGGCTCACAAAGATGAATTTGTGACGATATCAGGGAAAAATATATACAAAATAATTTTACCTCCACTTAGGGGCGGTTTCCTTTTCTAAATATTCATAAAATAAATAAACTGCAAATTTGATTGCAATAAAAAAAGATAAATTGCTAATTTGATGATAATAGTAACCCTTAGGATTTCAAGTACAGATATGGGAATAAGCCATTTTCTCAGAAATATAACTGATTCCAATGCATATAATACATTTACATCAACAGAAATGAAAACCTTCCATACACTTGCAAATAGCATAGATCATGAAAGAAAATTTAACTAAGAATCACATATTTCTAAGTTAACTCACTTTGATTGATGAAAACAGCTTGACTGCTTTGATATATCTTATTGCTTCATCCTTTTTTCTTTTGGATCTGAAAGTCCTTCCCCCTTTTGTTTTTTGATAGACCCAGGTATAAATAAGCATGCCATATGCCTTTACAAGCCAAGATGCTATTTATTTTTTTACAAACCATGTTCTAATCCCATGTACTAACACCACAGTGGGAAAACCATAGTATAAAACTATGTACTAAAAACCTATTTCTAGAATCCACCGTGAGTTATGGCACCAAAATTTACATAGCTGTTTTTTTGAAAAATAATGGCAAAAAATACTGCCAAAAGCTGGCTCTAGCTAGGGATAATTGATCCTGCATCAAGCCAAAAAACCCAATCCCCTTGTTACTTTTTCTGACCGGTGCCTTATCCATTGGGCCTTACAGAATTGTTCCCAAGTTCGCCAATCCCCACCATTGTGCAAGGAAATGAACTCAAAGGAACTTTATTCTACACTAAAAATTGAAAACACCTCTAAAAAGCTGTGTACAAGGGAAATTACCAACTTGAGAAGTTGCTCGTTAAATGGCAGTGGAAGCCTATCACCTTCATGATTTTCAAGAATGAATGATTTCTTACCAGCAACATCTATTACTTTGGAAGGACCAAGCCATAAAGACTAAAACTTATTATGATGACCTGGCTTTGCACTCTTTGAATCCCACAACAATACCTGGTCACTGAGCTAAATTTTTTTTTTTTGTTTTATTCTTGCATCAAACAACCTTTTTACCTTTTCTTGATGTTTCTTCATCCTTTGAGAGGCTGTCTCCCTCTCTTCTTCCATCCTATAAAGACTATCCATCCTTAATTGTATTGGCTGAAACTCTTGTAACAATATGGAGTTTTTCAAAATATCCAAGGATGGGAGTTCAAGATTAATTGGCATAATAGCTTCTTTACCATACACCAATGAAAACGGTGAAGTGCCCAATGATCTCTTCACACTGATTCTATCTGCCCAAACTGCAAAGTGAAGCTTTAAATGCCAATCTTTATGATTTTCAGTCACAGTATTTAAAATTTTAATTCAGATTTTTTTTAGAAGACTCAGCTAACTCATTTCCTCGAGGATAATAATCTGATGAAAAACCAGTTGTTATATTGTTTTTTAAACAAAAATCAAGGAATCTTACTGATTGAAAATATGATGCATTGTTTGCAATCAGCTTAACAGGAACACCAAATCTGGGAAATAATTGTTGCTCTAGAAAATTGATCACCGTATCTGTATCTACTCTCTTAGTGGGAATTGCTTCCACTTGTATGGTAAAATAATCGGTGAGTGTGAAAATATAAGAATGATTTTGTCCATACTTGGGATTGATTGGACCTATAAAATCCATGCCCCACAAATGGAAAGGTTCTTCTATGGTTATTGGCCGTAGAGGGAGTTTGGGTCTCTGCTCTTTTCTTGCAAATATTTGGCATGCTCTGCAAGTCCGAGCTTCCTTATAACAATCTTTAAAAAGTCTTGGCCAGTAATAGCCAGCCCTTAAAATTTAGTGTTCACATTGCTCTGGAGCAAAATGACCACCACAAACTCGTCTATGGTACTCCTTAAGTACCTTCTCCTTTTGTTCAGTTGTTAAACATTTTAACAAAACCCCATCATGAGATAATTGATACAATTTCTTTCCTAATAATTGATATCGGGCTACTTCTCGTCTCAGCTTTCTTCTTCCTTGAAGTTCAAGTCAAAAGGGGCTATACCATAAGTAAGATAATGTACCAGATTCAAGATCCAAGAATCTTGAGTATCTGTGAAAAGAACAATAGGTAATTTTTTTTTCTTTCTCTTCAATTGTTTGGATTTCATAATCATGAGTGAGCAGCTGACACAAGCCTCTTTGTTAGGAACCTTCCAATTAAAATAAGCACATCCACATAAATATTGCAATAAATATAGTAAATCATGAAAGAACAAAAATATTGCAATACGAAATGGAAATGCAACAACTATATTAATCACAACAGAATCACAATACAAAATCATGGGCCTCTTCGAGGGGGCAACCTCCTAAACAGAACTTTGATTCAATATGCAAAAAGAGATACATCCATCTATGCCCCTTGCCTTTTTAAAGACTCTTCATAACCCTAACCCTAACGCTCAAGGGTCGGCTTCACATGCAAGTGGAGACCCGAGCTAGAATCTTCTACTAAAGAAACAATTACATTCTTTATAACGGTTACATTAAATGGCCCCACTTGTCTAGGCGCCTCAAGTGCCACATACACATTACAAAACATTACATAATATCATTAGGATGGGGTCCCCACGTTAGAAAGGGGGTCATTACATAGTAATGTTAGGATGGGGTCCTAACATGCCCTTCCCCTTCAAAAAGCTTTGTCCTCAAAGCTAGAGATGAGGAAATTACTATTGTAGCTGTTGGAGGGACTCCCATGTGGCATCTTCAGGTTGTAATCCCTACCATTGCACAAGAACATCAGTGATGATATGGTTGCGAAGGGTGTGTGATCTCCGGTCCAAAATTCGTTTAGGCTCAAGAATGATGGATCCTTCTTCATCCAATTCTAGTAATGTGGATTGAACTTGTACCTTGTTGCCAACAACCTTCTTTAAGGAGGAGACATGAAATACTAGATGGATCTTGGAAGTGGATGAAGGGCCAATTTGTAGGTTGTTGAACCAATCCATTGTAACACCTGGTAGGGACCATAGAATTTTGTTGCAAGTTTTTGGCACCCATGGAGCTGGAGTGATGATTGTTTGTAGGGTTGTAGACGGAGAAAGACCATATCCCCCACTTCAAAGTTGCACTTAAAATGGTGTTGATCAGCTTGTTGATGCATACGATTCTGGGCCAATTCAAGATTCGCCTTAAGTTGTCGGAGGACTGTTGCATGTTGATGGAGAGTGGTATCTATGGCTTGAACCTTGGAGCTTCCTAGAATGTATGAGGAGGGTGTTGGTGGAGGAAGACCATATATTGCTTCAAATGGTGTAACCTTGGTAGCGGTGTGATATGAAGTATTATACCACCATTCGGCCAGAGGGAGCCATTTAGCCCATTGTGTAGGATGTTCTGATGCAAAGCAACGAAGGTATGTTTCCAAGCACTTGTTGACAATTTCTGTTTGGCCATCAGTCTGAGGGTGATAGGCCGAACTCATTTTGAGGTGAGTGCCCTACAACTTAAATAGTTCCTACCAAAAGTGATTGGTAAAAGTAGGGTCCCTATCTAACACAATAGATTTGGGCATTCCATGAAGGTGAAAGATGGAGTCTAAAAAGATTTGAGCAACTATGGAGGTTGTGTAGGGATGGGGTAAGGAACATAAATGAGCATACTTTGTGAGATGATCCACTACCACTAGAATGACTGATTTTCCTCCAGATTTTGGTAACCCTTCAATGAAATCCATAGAAATGTCTATCCACACCTGTTCTAAAATTGGCAAGGGCTGAAGGGTTCCTGGTGTACAAACAGTTTCACCTTTCATCCTTTGGCACCTATCACATTCTGCCACAAAATCTTGAATATCCCTTTTCATTCCCTTCCAAAAGAAAGTGTGTTTGGCCCTTTCATAGGTTTTAAGAAACCCAAAATGTCCCATCGTTGGTGATGCATGCATTTCTTGTAAGATGAATTCCCACATTTGTGAATTTTGAGGGACAACAAGTCGATCATGATATCTCAAGTCTTGACCATCCTAGACATATCCAGGGCATGAGTTGGGCTCTACTTGGAGTTTGTGGATCAAGGTTTGCAAATTGGAATCCTTAGTCATTTCCTCTCTGAGTTGATTGGTCCATTGAGGAAGTGGTGTGGATATAGCATTTAGCATACCTTGATCTTCATATTGTTGAGATAGTGCATCCACCACTATATTCTCCTTTCCTTTTTTATATGTGATTTCATAATCATAGCCCAACAATTTAGATACCCATCATTGTTGTTTGGGTGTGGCTACCCATTGTTCCAAGAAATACTTAAGACTTTGATGGTCTGTTTTGATTGAAAAGTGATGCCCAATGAGATATGGCCGCCAATGATTAACAACATGTAAAATGGCTAGCATCTCCTTTTCATAAGTGGATTTTCCCAAATTCTTGCTCGATAATGCTCTATTGGTGAAAGCCAATGGTCTTCCTTCTTGCATCAAAATTGCCCCAATTCCATTGCCAAAAGCATCACTTTCAATTACAAAAGGTTTAGAAAAATTGGGCATTGCTAACATCGGGGTGGTTGTCATAGCTTGTTTTAATTCCTTGAAAGCTTGTTCTACTGGTTCTGACCAAATAAATGAATTCTTTCTCAACATGGTTGTTAAAGGGGTCGTTATCTTTCCATAGTTCTGCACAAACTTTTGGTAATACCTAGTGAGTCCCAAAAATCCTCGAAGTCCCTTGAGGGTTTGAGGCTTTGGCCATTCTTGAACAACCTGAATCTTTTTAGGATCCACTTTAACTCCATCTTTGGAGACAATGTGACCCAAATACTCTACTTCTTGCATGCCGAAAGAACACTTTGATCACTTGGCATAAAGTTGATTCTCAGACAAAAGTTGCAAGGCCTGATCCAAATGTTGGAGATGCTCCTCCCAAGTGCGACTATAAATCAGAATATCATCAAAGAAGACTAGAATAAATTTGTGAAGGAAGGGCCAAAAAATGGCATTCATCAAACTTTGAAAAGTGGAAGGTGCATTGGTCAAACCAAATGGCATAACCAAAAATTCATAATGCCCTTCATGAGTCCTAAAGGTAGTTTTAGGAATGTCGTCTTCCTTGATTTGAATCTGATGGTATCTAGATTGCAAATCCAATTTTGAGAAAAATTGGGCACCATGCAACTCATCTAACAACTCATCAATTACCAGAATGGGAAATTTGTCCTTAATGGTTATTTTATTGAGTTCTTTGAAATCCACACACAAATGCCAAGACCCATCTTTTTTCCATACCAACAACACTAGGGAAGAATAGGGACTAATGCTGGGGTGAATAACCCTTGCTATGAGCAGTTCTTGCACCATCTTCTCGATTTCTGATTTTTGGACATATGGATACCTGTAAGGGTGGACATTTGGAGGAAGACTACCTGGAATAAGTTGGATTGCATGATCATGAGTACGATGAGGGGGTAGTCCTTTGGGTTCCTAAAAAACTATGGCATGTCTTTGCAATAAAAGTTGTAATTCCTCCTGAGGGTCCTTGTCCTCATCACATGGAGCTTGTATAGCAAATAGTTGGGCCACAACTCCATGGGATGACTTTTTTAATAATTTCTCCATCCTATGAGATGAAACAAGTTGAGTAGCCCTAACCTTCATTCCCCGTAGAGTGTACTCAGTTCCTTGTTGGCTGAATTTCATCCATAGCTCAGAAAAATCCCACAATACTGGGCCCAACGTTCTAAGCCACTGTGCTCCCAATACCACATCACACCCACCTAGGGGTAAGGCAAACATATCATCCTTAAGATTATATTCCCCTATTTGTACCTTGACATTTCGACACTTTCCCTTACAAGGCAAAGTTCCTCCATTGGCAATCATGACTTCAAAGGAATTACAAGTATTTATATAACAATTTCCTATTTTGCCACTCTAGGGTCAATAAAGTTATGTGTGCTTCCAGAGTCAATGAGAATTATTACTCATTGTCCTTTGAAGTGCCCTAACACCTTCATGGTTTGGGGAGTTGATATTCCTGCCAAGGCATGCATCGAGATTTTCGGTTGGGGTTCTTCTTGGGCTTCTAGTTGTTCTGTTTGTTCCTCTTCTTGATGATCCTCTTCCACCTCTTGAGATTTTGTGGTTGTTGTCTCATCCACATCAAGCAAATACAATTTTTGTTGCACACATTTATGTCCTAGGGAATACTTCTCATCATAGTTATAACATAGCCCTTGGGCTCTTCTAGCTTCCATCTCTTCTCGAGTCAACTTTTTGATGGTAGGTGATTTGTTGGCAGGATTTGATGTTGGCTTGGATGAAAAAGGTGGTCGAGCTTGTGAAAACTTGGAGGTGCATCCTTGAGCCTTAAATTTATCTTCTGCCAATCTAGCCAATCCTATTGCCTGTTGTAATGTTTGTGGCTTAAACATTTTAACTTCAACTTTAATGTCATCCTTCAAACCACTCACAAAATAACTTTGGAAGAATTCTTCATTCAAGCCAGTGGTACGGTTGGCCAATTTTTCAAACTGAGCTTGATAGTCTCGAATAGTTGAATTTTGTTTGAGTTTAGTAAGGGCTCCTATAAAATCTTCATACTCACTAGGGCCAAATTGAGTGAGTAGTTGTTTCTCAAATTCATCCCAAGTAAGATCAGGGTGCACTTTTTTGAGCCATTGATACCATTGTAGGGCATCCGATTCAAGATTAAAAGATGCAACTATGAGACGTATATGTTGTGGGACATTATGAAGACTGAAATATTGTTCTACTCGACACAACCATCCCTTTAGATCCTTCCCATCAAATTTTGGAAAGTCTAATTTGGGTAGTTTGTATGCATTATTATTGTGTGTTTCCCATTCTAGATTACTCGACCCTTCGCCCTTACGATCAAAAGAACCATATCGACCATATGTGTGGGTGTTACTACTTAAACGACCTTCCAAGTCTACAAATATTTCATTTACTCCCTCCTTCATCTCCTTCTGTTCCCTTATCACATAGGTTATGGAGTCTTGTAAAGTTTTGATTTCAGCCCTTAACTAGTTTAGACCATCAGTTAATTGATTTTCCAAATGCTCCCCCCATTGAGTCACTTGTGCGGTGATTTTTTGATCCATTTGTTGTCCCCTAGTGCCTGTAGCCATACACTATGATTTTAGACCTTCTAAGGATACTTACTAAAAATAGAAATGTTATTTTGGTAGTTACTATTTTTAGTAATGGTCTCAAAAAAGTGTTTGGGTGCTATATATCAAAATGATCACCTTGAAAAGATGATCACAATGGACTAGGTCTCAAGATGATGTTTTTGACACCCAAATTTTTTTAGTCAAGTGTCATCTATTTTTCTCCTAAAGTCTTTTTCACCTAGAAAATTGGCTTTCTTCTCTATTCTTGACAACTATCTTGTTTACTATTATTGGTTTGACAACTACCTTGGTAGGCTTTGTCTTGTCCGTTACTGACAACTACCTAGTCTGACTCTGTTCCTACTATTACTAACAATTGTCTTGGCAGACTCTATTTTGATTGTTACTGACAATTGCTTGTCTGATATTATTCTTGATTGTATTGACAACTGCCTTGGCAGACTCTGTCTTGACTATTATTGACTCTCAATAGTTACCTTCGTCTATTACAGTATAGTCAATTCTGTGATAAGTGTAGTCTCCTCAGTATGCTCAATTTTGTGGTTAGGGTTCTTGAGGTTTGATGGTCGGTGTTAGGGTTTGACATATGACAAAAACAAGGTAACTCTAGGCCAAGGTGTGTGCACTGTCCATAGCCCTATGTTATACCACAATGACGAACGATAATGCTCGGACCAATATTTTAGGCCACTACTCAAGGAGGATTCCACACATACCCTTGAGCGCACTATCCGCCTCTCTGACAGTACGAGAGGGTAATCTTCTCGAGTGTTGTGCTTGGTGCACTATGGATAGATACATGGTCGAAAAGCTTCCTATGGCTAAAGGTTTCTCCTAATCCTAGGGGGTCTCCCTATATACCCAAAGATATGTGGGAGCTCAAGTCCGTATATGGGTGTTGTCTGAGGCTTGGGTATTGGAGTCTGATCACCCCTCACTTCACTAGACGCTTTATGGGCAATCTAGCTTAGCCAATAATGACAACTCCTCCATGATATTTTAAAACCCCCGACACAGGGTTTCTAACCTATTAAACTAGAACAGAAAAAATATGGCTCGATTTTTTTGCAAAGTCATTACAGTAAATAAAAATGAAGGAAAATTATACCTAACAGGTCAGAAAGGCAAGACAAGAACTGTTGCAGTCACAACAGGACATGGCCCTGGAAAGTGCTTTGATACCACTTGTTAGGAACCTTCCAATTAAAATAAGCACATCCACATAAATATTGCAATAAAGACAATAAATCATGAAAGAACAAAAATATTGCAATACGAAATGGAAATGCAACAACTAATCACAATAGAATCACAATACAAAATCATGGGCCTCTTCGAGGGGGCAACCTCCTAAACAAAACTTTGATACAATATGCAAAAAGAGATACATCCATCTATGCCCCCTTGCCTTTTTAAAGACTCTTCATAACCCTAACCCTAATGCTCAAGGGTCGACTTCACATGCAAGTGGAGACCCGAGCTAGAATCTTCTACTAAAGAAATAGTTACATTCTTTATAACGGTTACATTAAATGGCCCCACTTGTCTAGGCGCCTCAAGTGCCACATACACGTTACAAAACATTACATAATATCATTAGGATGGGGTCCCCACGTTAGAAAGGGGGTCATTACATAGTAATGTTAGGATGGGGTCCTAACATTATACCTCGAACTAATTTAGTAGGCTTGAAATCAAGATCAAACTCTTGACATTGCGCAACCCATGCATCTCGTTTACTTTCAAGTTCTTGCTAAGTTAAAATAGACTTTATAGCTGCATCAGGAATGAAAATAGTAGTGTGAGCATTTGAAATATAGGGTCTGAATACTTTGACTGCCTTTACTACTGCAAAAGCCTATTTTTTAAGTAGGCTTAGTTTAAGTTGATAATATTTTAAGGTGTGATTGATAAAAGCTACTGGATGCTCAAAACATTCACCATTGTTTTGCATTAGAATCCCAGACACAGTGTTATTTGAAGCATAAGTGAATAGAGAAAATGATTAATTGTATTTTGGACAAACCAACACAGGAGCTGAAGCAATGGCTTCCTTTATTTTCTGGAAGGCTTGTTTTGATTTATCCTCCCATTTGAAAACTGCATTTTTCTTTAAAAGCAAATTAATAGGATGAACAATTTCGGCAAAATTTGGGATGAATCTCCTTAAAAAATTCACTTTACCAAAGAAAGATTGAACTCCTTTCTTACTTGATGGCAATGGTAATTCTTGGATAACTTTGACCCTGTCTAAATCAATCCTTGTTCCATGCTTAGAAACAATATGCCCCAGGAGTTTTCCTTTTGTTACTCCAAACACTGATTTCTTTGGATTCAATGAGATTCCAAATCTTTTGCACCTTTGAAAAACCATCTTCAAGTGTTCAAGGTGGTCTTGCCTCTTTTTAGAAAACACTATCAAATCATTGAGGTAGACTACAATCACCTTTCCTTTCAGATCTTTGAATGCAAAGTCCATGGCCCCTTGAAAAGTAGCACTTGCATTGATCAATCCAAACAACATTCTATTATATGCAAAAGTCCCCCAAGGTGTAATAAATGTTGTTTTATATTGGTCCTCTGGAGCAACCCATATCTGATTATACCCGGAAAAACCATCTAACATTGACATCATTTGAGACACTTTCACTGCGTGTAACAATTGTTCCATCATAGGAACAGGATAATTATCCTTGAAGGATGCCTGATTCAGATTTTTAAAATCCACACTGATTCTTATTTCTCCCATTTTCTTTCTAATAGGCACAATGTTTGCTAGCCATACAGAATGTCTAATGGGAAAAATGATCCTGGCATCTAACATTTTCTTTATTTCCTTGTAAATGACTTCTTCTATGGCTGGACTAAAGTGTCTTTGCTTCTGTTTAAAAGGCTTTACTCTCTCTTTAATAGAAATTGCGTGCACCAGGTCCTTTAATTTATATCCCTTGAGATCCTCTTAGGACCAAGTAAAGACATCTGAATATTCTTGAAATAAATTTGTCAAAGCCCTTTTCTCTTCCATTGTGCATACTTTACCAACTTTAATCAACTCAGGATCTTCTTCAGATCCTATATTCACTATTTTGGTCTCCTGCGAGCAATTGCTGGTTGTGGAGGCCTTTTCTTTAATGAACCTGTCATGCTGATCAAACAGGTCCTCCAAACTGATAAAATCTTTAGGGAGTCGATTAGATTTCAACTGCAATACCCCTTCTTCCTCATTCCATTCTGCATCAGGTCCTCCAGTCATTTGAGATTTCATATCCCCTTCAAAACATATATTTTCATACCCTTGTGATAGAGTAAGAAAATTTTGAATGTCTGTCATCTTTAAAAACCTGCCAATAATTGACATTGTCAGGTACTTGTGGTCTCTGAACAATTTCCATTGAATATCTGAGCATTGGCAATTTTGCATTTGGCATAAAAACACATGCTGAAACAGCTAATGCATCCACAATTCTATTTTCAATCCTTGATACTGCGCGGATGTTAAAGGCATCTAACATTTCAATTTCGTCCCAAACTTTATTTCTATAACATTTCAGCCTAATATTTTTCACTTAGAACTTCTTCTTTATTTGATTAATCGCCAGTTCAACTCTTCCATATACTGACAGACATTTAATTCCCAAGTTTCAGGCAATTTTAAGCCCATGGAGCAAAGCCTCGTATTCAGCAGTATTGTTTGTACAATTGAATTGCAACCGTAGAACATAAGGATGCAATTCTCCTTTTGGATCTTTGAAGACAATACCTGCTCCATTTCCTATTTTGCTCATGCTTCCATCAAAGTTCATCTCCCATACTTGATCAATAGAAGCATCTGGAGCCTTTCTTTCTTCTTTCTCTTCCTGATCATGAAAAGAAGTTGAAATATATGTGCTGATTTCGTCTTCCTCAAAATATACTTGATTTTTGTTGTTTGCTCTATTGGCAACATTATCTCACCATTTCTGTTCAGGTTCTAATCTCTCCATTTTATCTTGAACAGGAATCATGGCATAGGACCAGTCAAGGCTTATGTGGCCTCCCATTCTTGCTACAAATTTCCTGCTCAAAAGCATCCCATAGTTGTCTGGGACTTCTACCACAACAATATTCATTAACATCTTTTTAGCTGGAAACTTAGCTAATTGTACCACACAATCCTTAACCATACCTGCTACTGTAACTGATTTGGAATCAAGCTGGAAACATTTATGCTCAGTCATTTGATAGGGCAGACCTAATAACTTAGCAACCCTGATAGGCATAATGTTATCTGTTGCACCACTATCTAGGATGCAATTATTCAACCTTCTACCATTGATCACCAAAGAAATATAAAAAGGAGGAGATTTATCACCTGCAAATGATGTAGTATTATTCAGACTGGAACTTGCTAGTCTATTTCCCATAGATGAATCTGTGCTACCCTTGTCCCTGAAAAAATTCAAAACATTTTGTTTCTGGTCAGGACATTTCTGTAACACTTCTAGCAATGGAATGTGTGCCTGTGTTTTAGCAAGATCATGAAAAATGTTGTATTTGAGTAATGGCTCAGGCAAAATTTCTTCTTGTGTTGCCTTTTTGCCTCTATTTAAATCAGTATCTCTACTAGTACTAGCTCCTTCATTCCTTCTAGCTACTCCATTATTTCTTCCAAGAACTTTTGCTTGGCCCCTAGTTTGGACAGCATAGTTCTCAGCATCCATAGCAACTCCTGTGATCTCATCATTTTGAAAATGGATTATTCCAGGTCTGATCCATGAAGCACAGTTGGAGTCGGATTGCACTTGGGAAATTGCATCATCATGAGATACATATTCTTCTTGGCCTGATGTGCTAGCAACCAAGTCAATATCAACTGCCCTTTTAAAAATTTCACAATTGATCTGATCATGCTCATCCATTTGATGGAGGTCACACCATTGTTCTACTTCTGCATTAATTTGCATGGGCATTGGTGGTGGTGGAGCAAGTAACCTCAAAGGAAGTCTTTGTTGAGGAGTTGGAGGATACCTTGGCCTGAAAGGAGGCCTTTGCTGATTTGGTGGTACTAGAAGAGGTCTATTTGTTTGTTGCCTTTTGAGGGCATTCACTTCATTACTCAAATTCTGTAATAGCTTCAGTATAGAAGTTTCATCTTGCGTTCCCTGATTCTCATTCTCCTGCTTCTTTCCTTTTCCTGTGATTGAAGATGCCCTTTTCCATTTTCTTGATTGATATAAATTATCTTCAATCATTACTGCATGAGTTCTAGCATCATCCATATTCTGCACATTACTTTGCTTGAGAAGAAATAAAATTTTTGGATTAAGAGAATTTATGAAAAGACAAACAACCATTTCTTCTCCAAGTCTGATTCTTGCAGGAACCTTATTCCAAACCTTGTAAAATCTTTCAATATACTCCCGCATTGGTTCTTTGCCTAATATGGGACAATTAATATAAGACATCTTTTTCATCAACAATTGATGGGAACCTCTACAAGAAACATGTTTCAAGATCAAGCCAAGTATAAAGGCTACCTCTTGGCAATTCTTGAAACCATGCAGCAGCAGCACCAGTTAATGTTTCTATGAACATCCTCATTGCCACATCTTCGTGTTCTACCATCAGAGTGCTGCATGTAGTCACAAATGCCTTCAGGTGATCTTCTGAATTGATTGTGCCATCTCCAAAAAATCTTGGTAAACATTTTCTATAGCCACTCGGCATTGGGTGTGGTTGGAGAATATTAAGAGGGCTGATTTGGTTACCCCATGCTTGAAATTTGGGGCATACAGGCTGCTGTTGTTGTTGTTGAGCCATTTGACTGTCAAGAAACTCTCCTTCACCAGATTCTTCAAATAAATCTTCTTCAAGATGAGAAGATAAATCTTGAAATTCTTCAGAAAGTTCAGAAACAAGACTTGAAAAACTGTCAGAATAAGGAAATGGTGCTAATGAGGGAACTTCAGAAGTTAAAACAGAGGTGGAAATCCTTCTTGTAGATTGTTCTGGATTGAAACCAGCATGTGCAACACTTTCAAATGTAGGGTCTGTCTCTCCACATGCAACTCTTGACCTGGTAAAAGGTCTACTAGAATCCGGCATTTTGGTTTTTTTTTTTTAATGAAAATAACAAAGCAACAAAAAAACAAAACAAATGGTGGGGTTTACATGTACAAAGCACTTTCATTCTCCAACAGAGTCGCCAAAAACTGTTGGCTCACAAATTTGTCTTTGTGAGGCAGTCAGGGAAAAATATATACAAAATAATTTTTCCTCTGCTTTAGGGGTGGTTCCCTTTTCTAAATATTTGTGAAATAAACTGCTAATTTGATTACAATGAAATTAAAAGATAAACTGCTAATTTAATGATAATAGTAACCCTTAGGATTTCAAGTACAGATATGGGAATAAGCCATTTTCTCAGAAATATAACTGATTTCAATGCAATGCATTTACATCAACATAAATGAAAACCTTCCATACACTTGCAAATAGCATAGATCATGAAAGAAAATTTAACTAAGAATCACAGATTTCTAAGTTAACTCACTTCGATTGATGAAAATAGCTTGACTGCTCTAATATATCTTATTGCTTCATCATTTTTTCTTTTGGATCTGAAAACTCTTCCCCCTTTTGTTTTTTCATAGACCTAGGTATAAATAGGCATGTCATATGCCTTTACAAGATAAGATGCTATTTAATTTTTTACAAACCATGTTCTAATCCTGTGTACTAAAACCATGGTGTAAAAATCATAGTACAAAACTATGTACTAACAACCTACTTCTAGAAGCCACCATGAGTTATGGCACAAAAATTTACATAGCTGTTTTTTTTTTTTTTTGAAAAATGATGACAAAAAATACTACCATCAAGCACTTGCAATGCAAGTAGAACCTGATCCTACCGATCCAACTCTTGCCGACCTAGTGGAACCGTTGTTCCAAGTGGAACTGTCGTTCTAGGTGTGCGTCGTACCAACACTTGTCGTTCTAGTATATGTCGTACTAGTTGGAGCATGATTGTCGTACGAAGTCAAGATGATGTCATTCTAAGTGTAGAATGATGGTTAGAATTGCATTGACTGCAGTCTTGTTTGGCCCTTAATCTGTCATCTTAATCCTCTATTTTTGGAATGCTTGCCACTGTGCTACATTCGGTGTCATTGCCTAATCGAAGTTCGGGTTAGCTTGTTCATTGATGCATCGGATTTAGGCCCAGTTGACGAAGGATCAACACACGTGAAGTAGGACAAGGTGAATGATAGATTAACTACTGCGAGGACGGATATGTAGATGCTAGTTCTAGACAAAGGCAAAGAAAACAGAAATAACATTGTCTACATAAGTTTTGTGTAAAATATGGGCTAAGTTTTGATTAAGTACAATATAATGAAAGTGCAATGTAAAGGATTGGGTAATGCCAATGAAATGTAATTGAAATGAAAATGCAAATATTATGTATAGTCATCATGTTTAATATTGTGCATAATGTAAGTTGGTCGTATGTCTAAGGTACGTAGGAAGGGGGAAATTAGTTATGCGCCACGTATCCTGGAAATCGTTGCTAACAACGACAAGGACTAATTTATAAAATGGAACTCCCCCATTCATTGTTGCATATGCATGTAGAGATATTTGAGGATTGAGAGACCATTGTCATAGGCGGAGCATATGTGCAAGTGTAGAGCATCTTGCAAGTTAGTATACAAATGATGTAATCTGTATATGCCATACGGGCAGATTATCAATGCAAATCCATTCTCCATCTATGTGTTGGATGTCTATGTGTTGATATCAATATACTAGATCATTAGACTTGTGCATTGTTAAGGTATTATGGTTGCAGGTTGGAAGATGCAGTCAGGTGTGCAAACGTAGTTAGAAGTTGCAGACGATAATTGCTGAGGATAACCGTCGTACTAGAATTGCCATCTTGTTGGAGTGCAATCAACTGTTTGGAAGAGTTGTTGTATGTAGAACATGTTGTCATGCCATCGTGTGGATGTCGTCACACTGATGTTGTCTAGAGAACATTGTCATATGACAAGTGATGCCATCAGGCTGATTGCAGACTAAAGATCAACCTTCCGTCTTGTTCATTGTCGACTAGTATATGACGAAGTTAACATTGCTCAAGTGTGCTGACTGTAGACTAGTTGGCCTTTAAAATTTGTTATTCTTTCCTCATTGTCTGGAATCTCACCATTGTGCTACATTTGGCACCATTGCCTAAACAAAGTTGGGGTTAGCTTGTTCATTGACTTGTCGTTTCAAAGTTCAAACTAAGAATGTGTGAAGATTTGAGAGGTGGATGATAGATTTTTTGTTGCATGGACGTAGGAGACAGAACCGTGAGAAAGGTTAAGAGCAACCTATGAGAAGAATTCTACGAATTGCAAACCGAGGATTGCAATTAAGAAGAACAAAACTTGAGCAACCAAAGGTGGAACGTGCGTTGAATCCTCAAGAGGAGGATAGCTCTAGTGATGAGAACAAAAGACGAAGTGCAAAGTGAGTTGCAGCAAATAACTGAAGAAAACGTTTGCATAAGACAAGAGGCCAACATGGATGATGCACAAGGAAATGACGAGTGGATGCTGACATAGAAGCAAGCAAGGAGAGTTTGTCAAAGGGTGCAAAGGATGAGAGTTAGGCACGAGAGGAACCGCACGAGTGCTTGGGTGAGTAGGCCAGATCCAACGTATGTGTATTCACAAATGTCGTGTTGGTCAAGAATCCGCCTTAGGTATGGAATGTTTCATCCATGCGCCCTAGACCCGGCCAACATTGAAAGGCCGAAAGGAAGAAATGCCTCCCGTGCCAATCTCCAGAGAGGGCTGGTTCCCTTACTATTCTAACTTGGGGATTTGAGATTAAGGAAACAGGAAAGAAATTAGAAATGACTGAAAGGGATGGGAAATATGGCCTCAAGCCAGATGAACAGGGGTGATGAACAAACAACACGATAACTTAATTGCACTCTGAACCAATAGCACTTCACACAAAGAAAGTAACAGAAATTAAAACCAGATATCTTATATGTGCAATCTCCAGAATTATTCCAGTGTTCACCCTCTATCGGAAGCTAAATCCAGACATAGAATTATAGCCCACAGACAAAGAAGAGAATTTGATAGAAATATAGGATAGAAAACATACACATAAAGAGAAGTCCAGAATTAGAGCCAAGGTTTCTTTGTATTCATAGCAGAATTCATGTACAACAAGTCTCTAGCAAAACGTCCATCATCTTACATTGGAATTGCTAGTTTTTATAGAGGATTCCGCCTCTGAAACATAAATGCTCACCCACAAAACATCGCGGTGGCAGCAAAGATTGGATTTCAGCACTCATCAAAAAGTAATGAGGCATGGCCTGAATTCGATGACTCATGGAGAAGTGGTTGCATGGCTTCAATGCGACGATATGATTCGCCTGTAGCGCCGCCTCCTCACTTGCTGGAACCGCCTCAACGGAAGATCGGATTCTGAGATCCGGGAAAATCAAATCTGGAAGCTTCTCTGACCGACTGCAATTAAACTGGTGAAGGCGCGCCTTCTTTCGTCGTTGAGAAGCATTTCTGAGGAATTTTGGCTGAGGCAGGGGAGTTTGACTAGAAACAGGCGCTTTGCGGATGCAGGCCCCACTTGGTTTCGCCCATGCAAGCTCCGAAAAGGGCTTGCGCTCCCAAGTGGGAGTGAAAGTGCTTGGGCCAATTTTGTTTTGTTGCCGAAATGGGCTTGCGCTCAAAAACTATGGTGAAACTGCTTTGCTATCTTGGGAGTGGCGCTGGCGTTAGAAAAGTCAAAGGCTATTTCTCCCTCACTAGGCCCGAAATTGACTTGCGCTGGAAAACTGGAGCGAAACACTTTGCTGCCTTGGGAGTGGCTTGTGGAAAAGTCAAAGGCGATTTCGCCTTCAAACTCCGAAAATGGATGTTGCGCTGAAAATGGAGCGAAACACTTGGGCCCCACTTGCATTTTCCTTTAGCCCAATAGGGCTTGCGCTCAGTTGAGGCGAAATCACTTGGGCCCCACGTTTGAAATGTTAGGTCAAAGGCATTTCGCCCAAAAGAATCCAAAATGGGCTGCGCTCTTGATTTGGGGCGAAAAGGATTGGGCCCCACTTGCAATTTTAAAATCCTAGGAAAAGTCAAAAAGTTTTTCCCCTCCTTGCTCGAAATTGATTTGCGCTCTCATAGGGGCGAAAAGGAAATGGGCCCCACATTGTTTAAAGCAGATTTGCGCTGATTTTTAGAACAAAATGAAGGCATTTTCGCCCAAGTTAGCCCCGAAAAGGCATTGCGCTCTCCAGCTGGGGCGAAAACACTTGGGCCCACTTAGCATTTTTCCTTTTGAAATTGAGTTTCGCCCAGTCAAGGCCCGAAACTGCCTTGCGCTCTCATACAGGGGCGAAAAAGCCTGGGCCTCACGTGGGTTTCGCTGTTTTTGCCCGAAATGGGCTTGCGCTCTACTCTTTGCTCCGAAATCAATTTGCGCTTGGAGACTTGGCGCGAAACTACCCTCGCCCTCGAAAAGACAAAGACCCTGCATGATGAGTGAACAGGAAAAACTGCACACTCCCTTGGGCGCAACCAACAAATTCTGACAGCAAAATGTAGGAAACAAAGGATACATTCTAAAAAAGAACAGAGTTTCAGGGAAGAAGAAATTACTGAATAGCAAAATTTTACAGAGGAAATCAATGTTGCAGGGATGCCAACATCTCTGGCGGCTCGCGGGGGATTGAGCTCGCCTCAATGTGAAGATCCCAGGCCTTATCTGTTGGGCTCAGAGTCATCATCACTGTCCTTTTCTGAATGCTCACTGCTGGCAGTAGACTCTTCCTCCAACTTCTCCCTTTCTGCTTCTTCTTCTTCTTTGCGCTCATGATCCTCTTCTTCTCTTTGGTCTCCTTCCCTTTGGTCTCCTTCCTGTGCTTGATCTTCATGCTGCTGGGTAGGCTTCGATTGTGGGAGACGCTCATGGATACGATCATAGGTTGCTTGGACCAGGGCCCAGGCATCTTCTTTGAGTGTGCCACGATCTTGGAGCTCCCTGACCAGGTATCCGAAAGTCTCAAGCTGGTCTACGTCAGCGTAGTTAGCTCTCTGGCTGAGGTCTACCAAACAGGATTCAATCCATGCGAACTTGGTTATTAACTCCATTACTTGGTGTTCTGAAATAGGCTCACTCCAACTGTCAATCTCCGAAGTATCACTTTCAAAGGCATCCCAAACTGGCTTCAGCTCTTCCTTTGTCAAAATAGCTTCTTCCTCGTCAGTGAAGCTAGGGAAACCAAGTTGCGCGAGAGCTTCGAAATACATCAAAGAGATGCGCCTTTCCCGCTCAAACACTTCTATCAGCCTTCTCGCCTCTCGGGTTGTTTCCATTTTCGCGAAGTAAGCCCATAGTGTTACCTTCGTAGTTGCCCATGACCGAGCAAGTGGGCACATTGGAGTAAGCTCGAGGTCCATTTTTTCTAGGGTTTGCACCTTCATAGCCAGTTCCAGCCATCGGTCAATGTCTTTTTCAGCATCCTCCACGATAGGTGCGTCGTAAGTGACTGATTGCTTGGCCTCCCAAATGAATGTGAGGACTGCTATTGCTTTGCGCGCCCTTGTTCGAAAGTTTGCCAGGAAGTGATGGCGAACCTCCTTAATACGGTCTTTTGTGAAGACCTCTGATTGCACCGCCCTCTCTGTCAACTGGGCTTGCAGTTCCTGGATCTGAGCATTCAAGGCTTGCAACTGGCTTTCCGCTTCTGCATGCGCTTTGAGGTGATGTTCATTTTCTTTCTTGTAATTATCCACCTCCTGCTCCAAGCTGGTCACGCGCTGCTGCAACTGTTCGGATTTAGCCTGAGCCTCTTCGAGTTGCGCCCTTGTATGCGCCAAGGTCTCTTCAAGCTCTACGTTTTTGGCCTCAGCCTCGTAGAAGCGAGCTTTGTAGTGCTCCCCATGGAAATAGATGGAGCCCATTTCAACCTGGATATTCCCCATCTTCTCTGCTGCATCGATCGTTCTCATGTCTTCAACTGTATGATGGTAGGAATAATCCGCTGGTGTCATCTCCTCTAAGGGCTTTTGGATCTTGGGCACCTTCTCCATTTTGTGGAGTTCCATCTTCTCAGGGTCAAAGACAGCCCTTTTTCCACTTTGGCTAGAGCCTGCGCATTTTTCTTTTTCGGCCCTTGAGCCAGCTTGAGGAGCTTTGACATGCTCGGCGTATACTCTCCGCGATTGGGCCCTCCTACAGAACTTCTAGCTCCATTTCCATCGGTTCTTGTACTCCAAAGAGTGGCGTGAAGGGGAACAGAGCTCGTTGTGGGTTAGCTTCAGCAGACGAATCAGGGACAGATGGGGCAGCGACTACGGCGACTTTGGGAGACGTCGGGGTTTGGATAGCTGCAACTGAAGTACTAGGACCTGGGGCTGGAATATCAAGGGGCGTTGCTACAATTGAGGAGGTGCTAGAGGGCGAAAATAGGTTTGGATTGAGGCAAAGATGCAACGAGGATTGACAGAAACTTGAGGAGGGGTAGGGACTGACGATGCAGGAACGCAAATGCGTTGGAGATAGATGCAAAGGAACTAAATGTTTGAGAAATAGGAGGGAACGTTGAGGGGAGCGATGACTGGGATGTAGGGAAAGGCATGGTAGACATGGGGACACCGAATGCAAGTTGGGTGGAAATGAGGGTTTCGATGTTGGAAGGGATAGTTGCTAGAGGCACAAAAGAGAGAGAAGAAGAAAGAGAGAATGCACCTGCGGGCTCGGGCGCTGCCAGAGCCGAAATGGTGAACTGCTGCGTGATAGGGCTCATTCTTCCTTCTTCTCTGTCCGATGGTTCTGCTTCTAGGTCAATGAACTCCACCTCTTGCCGCTCTTGCTGCGCCGGAACAGAGACTTCAGGGGCGCTTGCTTCCATGACTGCCGATGTTGTAGAAGGGTTTGTGCTGAGAGGTCGGGCTGCACCAGTCCGAGGCTTCTTTGCAACATGGGGGAGCGAAAGTGCTGCACCAACGCTCCTCTTCCTTGGAGTGACCTCTTCTTTAAGGAGCAGTTGCTTGCCCTTCTCCTTGACAAGTGGGTCTTGTTCAGTGTGCTGCCCCTGTCCTTCCGTCGCGTCTTCCACTCTGCTAGGGCTTTGAGTACTTCTAGGCACGATGTCAGCAAACAAGATGGGTCGGTAAGTGTCACAATTTGCATCATACGTCTCGGAGAAGTTCTCGTCCAATACAAGCAACTGATCGGATGCCTCCTTTTTATTGTGGACCCTCATGATCCACCAGTTTGCAATTTTTTCATCTGACCAGTCGAGCACTTTGTTCTTCATTGCCTGAAACACTTGCTCATCAGGGGCATGCGTCGGGTTTTGCGCAGGGTCATATTCTGCCTCTATCGTGTAGAAGTCATGCCACGGGGGAAGTGACATCATCCTCTCCACGTGCCATTCCAGGTCGCGCCCTGAGGGATTGTTGCGCTGCGCTTCGATGTCTGGGCGTGGACAGCTATGGAAGCTTTTTGCCCCGATATTTTGCCTAAAAACGTCTAGTGGGTCGTACTTCCAATGTTGGGGGAGATCGATCAGGCCAAAGTCGTACAATGTTACTGCCAAAAGTGTTCTGCCCGTTGACCGACACTTTAATGTCATCGAAGTGGAAAGGAAAAGTGCATGTGTGCGGCTTCCTTCTCCCGTGCCCATATGTGTCATCAGTGAAGTCGCTCTATCGGGCAACTTCGAGGGCAAATAAGTACTCAATGGTGTAGTATGACAATAGGAAGGGTTTTCTAGTAAACCTGTAAATTCGAACGACAAGGCCCTACGTCAGTTGGAATACGTCACCCAACATCCCTTGCACTACCTCGTACTCGTCTCACAAACGCCGTAGATGAGCTCCAAGGCTGGGCCGAGGAACATTCTGTTGAAATTGTAGTAGGACTCGCGCTTTGACAGACTTTGAGTCCACTGATAAATCGGGAGCGCTTTGCCTTCTTTATTTGTGCGGTTCTTGTCGATGAAGGCAAAATGATTGTGCATGTGGTAGAAGAAGTACCACGCAAGGAAAGAGCAGACTCAGAATGACATGTCCTTTTCGCTCTGTACATCACTCAGCTGGATATGCATCTGTCGCGCCACCCATTCTGCCCAGTCAAAAAATACAGGCTTTGTCTCCGGCTTCATGGCGGTGGGAGAATAGAACTCACCATGCGAAATACATTCGGCAAGTGAAACTTGCCACTTATACACCGTTGCATCCGTGGAGAGCCCCATAACCCATGCTAGCATGGAGTATATGTCAAGATTTTTAAATATCTTCAAGGGTTTGGGCAGGTCTAGCAATATTCCGGTGTCGGCTTCTCCAGCAGTTGCGTCTCCATGAACTGGCGCATCTGCACTGTGTTGGCGTATCTTTCATTCTGCTCGGTACTGTTAATTTTTCTGATTATGTAGTCAGCAGGGGCTTTTCTCCATAGGCGAAAGCCTCTCGAACGTCTTGGGCAGAGATGGCGAACAACTTGTTCTCCTTTGGCATCTCGGACCGTCCTGGTCCGCGGGTCGTAGAATTTAGCAATTGCGTATATCAGCTCCGGGCAATGATGCACAGGTGTGCATAGGTACCAGTAGAGGTGAGAGTGATAGGCGGTTGTCCGCCTACTTTCGGTAGACACCTTGGTCATCATAATGTCAATAGTCTGGCGCAACTTCTCCACACTCGTTTTGGTGAGCACACAATCCCGGATTCTGCTCAACCTATCTTCGGGTGGTGGTGGCGGCACTTTCTTCTTTTCCTTCTTCTGTTTCTTCTCACCTTCCACCTTCTTCGGGGCCTTCTCCTTCTTGGGCTCGGTGCTCTTCTTGCCCATCCTGACTATGTACTTGCCCAAGCGCTCGCTCTGAAAAGGACAGCGCCTCACTGCTGCTCAATGCACTGCGTTTTATCAGTAACTCTCTCGCTCTGATTTGGCAAGGCAAATAGCGCTACTGCAAAACCCTCAGTAATTTCTTTGAGTTCATTTGAGGTGCATCGATGGCCTTCTTATAGCACTGCAATTTACCCACCATATTAATTATGCTTTGGGGTGGAGTAAATGCCTGGAGGGATTATGGGCAAGGTGGGAGATCTCCTGCACGTTAACCGGTGGTGGAGCGCACCTCCCAATGTTGGCCAACTGCGTGGGCCGTAATATTTCTTGAAAGACGTGATGCACCACCTTTTTTAAATTTCCCAGCGATTTCTTGCTTCAACGACCTTCCTTGGGGTGTGCGCTTGCTAGGCTTTATTTTGGACTGCGTGCTCGTGGCATTGGAGAAAGCGAGACCCTTTCGCTCTAGCAACGTTTTCATCATTTTCAAGAGCCAAAAATGGCTTTCGCTTGAAAAGTTAAGCGAAAGGCCCTTTCGCTCATTTAAAGCCCGAAATAGGAGAAAGCGTCGTGATTTAAAGCCTTGGGAAAATCATTTCCTTTGATCCCTGCCACGTGGCGCTTGCACTAAAGACGGATTGAAGGGCCATGATTTTGAATTTCGCCCACAAAGGAGGGCGCAAGCGCCTTTGCGCTCAAGAAACTACGAAAGAGTTTTGACTTTTTTGTTTTTTGGTTTTGACTTAGCTCCACCTCCGTTTATAGCTTTCGCTCCTTAGAGCATCGAAACGTGGTTTCACCCCTAAACAAGAGCGAAACTCCCTCTCGCCAGATGACAGGGCGCTTTTCATAACGTTGAACTGTTCTTGCTAGGCGATGCTAAAAATGGTGAAATGAACTCCTCTGCTCAAAGGCAGAGCGAAAACACCTTAGCTGAATCTGGGCACCTGAAACTGCTATTTTCCTTGGAGCACTAAAAAACACACAACTAAACTAAAAAAATTTATTTAAGCTCTTCAGCACCATTTCTCTGCCAGCTCGACCCTCACCATAGCGAGGAGTCTGGCCAAAACTGCACTACTGATAGCGCGAAAGGGAGCGAAGAGACTTATACTCCGAGAAAAAAGATATATACAAGCAAACAAAGGAATAAAAATATGTACATAGCTGAGAAATTTTTTCAACTACCCCTTACTGGTAGTACGCCTTCAGATGAAGGCCATTGACCGATATTGGAAGAGTAAACCCGTTTAAATCTTGGAGAATGAAAGAGTTCACCTGATTGACCCCAGAAATTCGAAATGGACCCTCCTAGAATGCATCAAATTTATCGTGATTTCCTGGCTTGGATTTTTTCTCATTCCATTTCAGCACCAAGTCACCAATCTGGAAGGTCCGGTCGGAGGTCCTCTTGCCGAACCAATTTTTTGTGGTCTCGGCGTGCTTCATGAAAGCCTCGTAGGCCTTTTCTCTTTCTTCTTCCAACTGCAGCAGTTGGGCTATCCTGACACTTATGGGATCAAACTCTTCATCCTCACCATCTAAAGATCGGAGAGACTGCAATGCGGGCAACTCAATATGCGTGGGGAGAACTGCTTCCTTCCCGTATACCAGGGAATATGGGGACGTCTTGATTGATTTCTTAATGGAAATGCGGTCAGCCCATAAGGCTAAGTCCAGAAGCAGATGCCAGCTCCGCTTGTTGCCTTCCAAGGTTCTCTTCAGGATCTTGAGTAAGTTTTTGTTTGTGGACTCCGCCAAACCATTGCCCTACGGGTAATAATTAGATGAAGTCTTTAAGTAAATACCATACTTACTCGCGAATGCACAGATTTTGGCACCGGTGAAATGGGTGCCATTGTCAGTTACTATTGCATCCGGTATCCCGAAATGGGTTATCAGTCCTTCCAAAAAGGCGATGACTACATCCTGGTTAGCTTGCTTGGTTGGCACTACTTCGGCCCACCGGGTAAAATAATCTGTAGCCGTCAGGATGTACTTATGCCCCATGGAGGAATTGGGATCTATCACCCCAATGAAGTCTAAGCCCCACTGCTGAAATGGAGCTTCGACTTGAATTGGGTGCAAAGGCAAAGAAGCATTCTTGCTCCGACCAACGTACCTCTGGCATTTATCACACTTCTGGCTAACCTCGAAGGTATCGACAAAAATAGTAGGCCAGTAATAGCCTGCTTTTATGATCTTTAAGGCCATAGGCCTTCCGGTGAAATGTCCTCCTGACATTCCAGAATGAAACTCATCTAGGACCCTCTGTTTTTCTGTCCCCCTGACACATCTCAGGAGGACTCCGTCTATATTTTTATGAAACAAACCACTCGGTAACAACACATATCTGCAGGCTTGGAGCCTGAACCTTCTCCTCTGCGAAGCATTGAGGTCAGAAGGGCACCTTCCAGTATTGAAGTATTCCACCAGGTCTTCTGTCCAATCCTTGCCGAGTACAGACCGATTCGCAAGATCGCTCTCCTGTGTTGGATCATCCCACTGGCATGTTATCACCTCGGATGCGGTGCTCTTGGCGAGTTCTTGGCATAAGGCTCGACCACGGACCAGTTTAGTGGGCCGGACCTCTATGTCGAACTCTTGGATCTTGGAGACCCATCCTGCCCTTTTATTGCCAAGCTCACCTTGAATGATGAAGTTTCTGACGTCAGGGTGCACCACGTACACTATTGTCTTGCTCTGGGAGACGAAATGGCGAAACTTCTTCAATGACCGCATCACCGCATGCACTTGCCTCTCAATGAAGTTGTACTTCTCCTCGTGCGGGTGGATGACTTGGCTCAGGAATGCTATCGGCCGTTCATCCCCGTCCTCGTTCTTCTGAGTAAGGACAGCTGCGTAGCTCTCCGGTTCACCGACGACGTAAAGGATAAAGTCCTTGGAGTAGTCGGGGTTCACCAGAACAGGGGCTTGAGCGATTCTCTCTTTGATCTCTCTGAATGCCCACTTCCTTTCCTCGGTCCATTGAAACTCAGCATCCTTCTTGAGGAGTTCGGTCATCGGCTTTACTACCTGGGCGAAATCAGAGATGAACTTCCTAACAAAATTGATCTGCCCGAAGAAGGATTGGAGGCCCTTCTTGTTCGCTGGCAGAGGTAGCTTGAGGAGGGCTTCCGCCCTGGTAGGATCAACAGCTAGTCCCTTCTCCGAGATTACATGGCCCAGGAGTTTGCCTTCTTTTACCGCGAAAATGGACTTTTTCGGGTTTATGGAGATTCCGAACTCTCGGCACTTCTCAAATACCTGACGCAAATGTAGACCATGTTCCTCCCTTTTGTGGGAGAAAACAGTCATGTCATCTAGATAAATCACAATGATGCGATTGAGTAACTCACCAAAGGCTAAGTCCATCGCTCTTTGGAAGGTCACCCCGACATTTGAGAGGTCGAACGACATGCGCTGGTAGGCGAAAGTGCCCCACTTGGTGGTGAAGGCGGTCTTGTACTGATCTTCATCCTTTACCCAGATTTGATTGTACCCGGAGAAGCCATCCAGCAGAGAAAACCTCTGTGCTCCCGCCACTACGTGAAGAATTTGATCGATTTGGGGCAGCGGGTAGTGGTCCTTCAGAGATGCTTGGTTGAGGTTCCGGAAGTCAACGCACAAGCGGATGTCCCCATTCTTTTTTCGCACCGGGACCAAGTTTGCCACCCAAGAAGAGTGCTTGATAGGATAGATAATCTTTGCCTCCAGCATCTTTAGGAGCTCGGCCTTCATCAACACTTCTATCTTTGGGTTGACCGGCCTTTGCTTCTGCCTGAAAGGTTTGACCCCTTCCTGCAGCTCGATCGTGTGCTGGAAGACACTCTTATCGTATCCCTTCAGGTCTTGATAGCTCCAAGCGACTATATCTGGGTATTCTTTGCACAGGGTCCTGATTTGCTCAATCTCCAATGGCGTGCAATCGGTTCCCACCTTGATGACTTTCTCGGGTTCTAACTCTAGTTCCTTGTACTCTCTCACGTCCACTTTGATCTTGTGAGCAAGTGACCTATCATCTTGATCAAACAAACTTTCAAGGGTGATTAAGCCCTTCGGGACGTGGTTATTCTTCAATTGAATCAACCCCTCATACTCTTCTTCATTGAGGGTCCTATCTTCAATAGTGTTGGCTTCGTTGATCAAAAAATTGATGATCTGCTCATCGTTGTCAAACACCTGCCAATGAATATTTTTGTCCGGTATCGAAGGCCTGTAGATCACCCTCACTGTCTTCGGCTTTTGCATCATGTTTTTGGTGGGGGAGTATCTGGCTCCAATAGATGCTAAGACGTCAGCGTGCTTATTCCGCTCTCGCGAAATAGACCGGATATTCAAGGCCGAGAAAGACTCGAGCAGGTCCCATACCTTGTTACGGTATGCTTTCAGGTAGTGTTGCTTCGCAACACACTTATTGGTTACTTGGTTGCAGATCAACTCCGAGTCTCCGAAGATCTGCAACTACTTAATTCCAAGTTTTTCTGCCTTTCGTAACCCCAAACATAGGGCTTCATACTCAACAACGTTATTCGTACAACTCCATGCGAGTCTGTAAGAGTAAGTTTTCTGGTTTCCCGAAGGAGAGACAAGGACAACTCCTGCCCCGACGCCATTCTTACATCGGGCACCGTCAAAGAAGAGCTTCCATAGTTGATCGGCGATGGGGTCTTCATCACTCGGTACCTTAGCCTTTTCGGGCTTGGTGATCGAGTAACACCCTATCTCGGATTCGATCATGGCATTAAAATCACGCATAGAAAATTCATCTTCTATGCGGAGCTCGTCCAGAGCTTCTTCCATCAACTCTATTCCTCCTTCTTCCTCTACTTCCTCAATCATATTGACTGAGTCCAATTGTTTCTCCGCATCCTGGATCCTTTCAATGTGAAAGGTAGAGGGCTTTTCATTAAAAAAATTAATCCTCCTTCCTCTGAAGGGGATTTCCAGATGCGAATAGTCTAGAGACAAATAGCCTCCAAGTTTGGCGATGAATTCCCTTGATAGGCACATACTAAAATAGGGCTCTAAATCCACCACCACAACTTCCTGTATCATGGTGATCTACGGCATCTTGTGCAATACGATCGGGATATCCTTGATCACCCCTACTATCTTGATCGGAGTTCCATCCAGTTGAAGCACTCCAGGACTACTCCTCGTGTACTCCATACCCATAATCTCGCAAACAACCTTGGGCATCACAGTAGTAGCAGCTAGAATCGATCATGCAATTATGCACAACCCACCCCTCCATCTTGAGGGACAGATAGAATGGCGATGACCTGTTCTTTTCGGTGGCTGAGGTAGTCAACGTCTGCGTCAAGACAATCTGAGTCGGCTTTCCCTTGCCTTTAGCAGACTTCAGCGATTCCTGCAATAGATCGACTTGACCGGGTAGTTGAAGCGCATCAAAGAGGCTTACCTTAGTTGGAGTCTTCTTTAGCTCTTCGACGATGTTGTACGCTCCTGTACCAGACTCACCTCCCTCCTTCGCAGTCTCGTATCTGGTCCGATACTGCTGCGTCGCTTCTACCCTCTAACGCTTGGTCAGTGAGGGATATCTGAGCTTTTCTCTCGCTTGATCCCTCGCCTCGGTTTGGGGTTGAGAGGGCGAAGCCTGTGGTTGAGGAATTCTCCCTTTTGCTCTTGGAGGCAAGAAATCCTTTAATAAGACGGAATCCCTCGGTTCTGACACCTGGACAGGCTCTTTTTCTAGCGGCAGCGCCTTCTCGCTTGGCAGCTTGGAACTGGCAGCACCTTCAATGGTTCCATTTGAACCGGATCAACTTCGATGGGCTTCTTACCCGTCCTCATAAGAACGGAGACCTGCTCGATAGGGGGAATCATAAAGTTACGATCTGCTTCCCTGATCATATTTACTTGCCCACCAGGAACGTTGTCCGCAAGGGTCTGAACATAGTTCAAATGGACCATGCAAGTCTCTTCGCCGTGCGGGTCATTGCAGGTGGAGCACCAATAAGCTCTGCCAGATGGACCAACTTCTTCATTTTCCAACATCGTCGCATTTCTCTCGGGAGCCCTACTAGTGGAAGCAACTTGCTCCCTAGTGATCGGGGGAGGAGGAGCGAATCTCCTTGGCTGGAAACTTTGATCATCTTGCCTCCTCCTTAAGACGGTGATCTCATTCGCCATTGTCTTCATTGACGATCGCAGATCCTGCAATTCTTTGGCCTGATCCGGGTTTGCAGCTGCCTGAGGCGCGGGTAATGGCAATGGCGCCAATGGTGCAGGCAATGCCGGATATGGGATAGGAGTTGGGAGCTGAGGAACAACGGGTGCTTGAAACTGCGGGGTGGATACCGCCTGGTTCTGAGGATTGGGATTCCACGATTGATTGGGGTACATCGGGGATGTAGGTAGTGACTGAGAGGATGCACTAGGATACAAATTCTGAGGAAAGTCCGGATAAATTGGCATAGTCATTTTCGGAGGTAACTTACCGATAGCGACTAAGTCAGCCTCGGCTTTCTGCGCCTGCTCATACAAGGCAGGAAATGTACTGACATTAGCATGTCGGATGCTCATGCTGATGTCGGAATGGAAAGCCCTTAGGTAATAAAACGCCGCTTGCTCCGGAGTGGGCCGAAGGCCGGCAGTGACTCTCTGCCAGGTTCGAGCGAACCTGACGTTAAAATCCGCTACCTCTTCTTGAGGGTGTCTTTGGATGGTGGTGAACTGGTGCAACAAGGAGAAAGGGTCCGCCTGTTCGTTGAAACCCCTTATCAATTGTTCCGCCAACTGGTCCCATGTAGTGATGGTGTCGGGCGGCAACGATCGGTACCAGTAGAGGAGCTTACCTCTGAGCGAGAGAACTAGCAGCCTCACCATGATATCTTCTTCCGTGATGTGGTGGATGGTTGCCAGTGCAACGACATCTTGGACATGCTCATAGGTTGTCTTTCCCGTACCGTCATACGTGGGCAGAGCCTTCAACGCTGCGGTTGGGACTTGGTTCTGAGCCTGTAGATTGAGAGGTCCCGAATGATTCCAGGCTGGAAACTGCCTGGGCGGAGCTTGCGCCATCTGGACCGGAACGTTTGGTTGAGGGGCAAGCTAGTTGCAGTGCTGGAAGGACTTGGAGTCTGTGAAACTATAACAGCTACTTGCGAGGGTGCTTGAACCAATGGGATAGTCGAGGGGACTACTCTAGGATGCTCTCCCAAAGCGTCGATGTTGAGCTCGAAGAACTCAACTGCTTCTTCTGGATTTTTAGCCTTCGATCTTGTGATCATGAAGGTGAGGGCTTTTAACCGGCTTCAAGATTCGGAGGCTTCTGAGTTCAGCTGAGTCGCCAGATGTTCTTATTTGACAGCAACAAGATGAACATCAACTCTTAATACTGCTTTGATGTGGAACGTTTGCGTCCCACCGGGCGTGCCAGAAACTGTTGGTCAAGAATCCGCCTTAGGTATGGAATGTTTCATCCATGCGCCCTAGACCCGACCAACATTGAAAGGCCGAAAGGAAGAAATGCCTCCCGTGCCAATCTCCAGAGAGGGTTGGTTCCCTTACTATTCTAACTTGGGGATTTGAGATTAAGGAACAGGAAAGAAATTAGAAA
Source organism: Wollemia nobilis (assembly GCA_028583015.1). NCBI lineage: Eukaryota > Viridiplantae > Streptophyta > Pinopsida > Araucariales > Araucariaceae > Wollemia > Wollemia nobilis. The sequence continues at coordinate 78,781 of JAQPPZ010016712.1, read as the reverse complement.
TGACTGAAAGGGATGGGAAATATGGCCTCAAGCCAGATGAACAGGGGTGATGAACAAACAACACGATAACTTAATTGCACTCTGAACCAATAGCACTTCACACAAAGAAAGTAACATGGATATTTGGACAAACCAAATAATTTATACCTTTAAGCGTCGAGAACCAAATCTACCCATCGGTGCGCTGAAAATGCAAATTCATCTGTGGGAAAACAGAGTGTGGGCGCTGAAATTGACCGCCGGATGTAATTTCTCATTTTTAACTCTCCTTTTGCTGAACGTCGAGACCCCAGTGTTGGCACGAGGAAAATAAAATCGACCGCCAAAATTCCTTTGTTGAACCATGCCGAAACGTCACCTAGGAAGTAGATTCAAGCATTGAAAAATGTGTTTTGTTCATCGTTCACCAGTAGGTAGTTATCCAGAACCAAATTCAAAATCGCCGATCGGAATACAACATGATCTACCAAAACAAATCGCCACCGTGTCGAAAGCTATCTCGGAACCTTTGTCGAAATCATGGACGTCTAGCCAAATTTCCTTTTAACGTATCGGAAAATTAAACCTCGGTTCTCCTTCATCAACCTCGTCCGCCAGAAAGTGGTTTTCGACTACTAGGATGATACTTTGGAAAATATATTTAATTTTTCTAAGGTCTTACAAACCTCACGCTACCGAAAATTTTGGACCGCCAATGCCGGAAAGCATCCAAACGAAACCCTGACGTACGTCAAAACCCAGCCGCAAGAATGTGCTCGAGCTCACCAAAGAAACAAAAAAAATTAAACTTTTGTTTAATTTTTCGAAGGTCTTCTAACATGGGAGATTTACTCGACGTCGCCCGTAAAAGGGCCTTACGACACTCAAAAAGAGCTATCGTCGCCGAAGGTGGCGGCTCATGTCATTGGACGGCAACAAGCCGTGTCACCGAAAGGCAACGACTCTGGTTGTCGAAAGACGACTAACCTACGTCACCCTATAGGCAACGTATCTAGCTGAAAAGGTCGCAACTCAAGTCATTGGAACGGGACGAGCCGATGTCGTCGAAAAAAAACCGATGGATTTAGTCACCAAAAAAGGATAATGGCCGATGTCAACGGTAGGCGTTGAAAACAGGTCGTATAGCGACAAAAACCAGGAAAGCAACCAAATAGTTTCTTTTTCACATTGAAAATCACCACTAACTCAAGCAAATTATGTCTCTACCTAGTCGACACACAATCAGAGGTTGGATCTCACAAACCAGAAATAGCAACCACCGTTCTGCAACTCACTCATGTACCCAAGATATCCATGCTTAGATTATCTCTTGCTAGTGTATTGTTATAAAACAACATATGGGGTTGACTCTTCCTATGCTGCCAAAGCATGCAAAAGACATTGGAATGAGGGGTTTGATGTTGGAGAGCCTTTCTCTGATGTATGGTCCCTAGATGACGAAGTGTCTTCTGTATCCAAGGTCAATCCCTAATGAGAAGCAACTAAATTTTCAGCAAAAAACAAAGATCAGTGCTCTCTCTCTACCTCACAAATCACAAGCCCAGTGAAACTCAACTTGAGCTTTGATACCAATGATAAGGGTGAAAAAATTCCAACTGCCTGATATTGCTTATGCATGAAATTTATAGGCAAAAACATGCCTAAATTACAAGTAACAAATCCTCTGCCAAATAGCCAACGGAGTCTAAAAAATGCAATGCAGAATATTGCTCCCTAAAATTGACATGGCTGAATCAGGGAGAATCTCTAATAATTTAGAAAACTAACTTAACTAGAATGCCACCTATGCATCTAGAAGTACACGTGAGAATACTATTCTCACGTTTACAATTATTTGTAAACAAATAATAATTTAAACCTAAGCAAAAATAAACTTAAATCTAAGCCTACGTAGATAAAAGAGGGGTCATGTGATTATTCCTCATTAGAACGTGCTGAGGTAGGTTCAACCTCAGAATTTGGACCTTCTTGTATGCTTCCACATCCAGGAATAACATGATGGCATGGAGTGTCATCGAAAAATTCTTCATATACTGGAACAAAAAATTATAAATATGGTCTGACAAATGAGTTGCCCAATCAAATTTCACGTTACACATGATTCCGTCCAAGTACGACACAAGCCAAGTGGGCATATCCAAGGCTTGTTTTCCCTACAGTCTGGACATCACCACGTTCATTGCACAATGCAGCAGATTTGTCTTCATGTTCTACATATTTAAACTACAACTGTTGTGTTTCATTAGCTTGCCAACCTCTCCCAGATTCATGTTGGCAAATTTGTCCACAAACATCTATGATTTGTAGGGCTCAATCCCCTCCTTCCTGGATAGTCTGTTGTTCATGCCTGGAAGCCTAAACACATGTTTGAAATTGTTTAGGGAATATGACACACGCATGTCTTTTCCTCCGACTTGGATTTTGCTTCGCTTCTTCTCTGGTTCGTACTTCTCTAGCATCTGCAACAAATATAGCTTGAAGAAGTCCTTGTCAAAATTTCCAACTTGCATGATGTGGTGAACACCCACTTCCTGAAAGACTGATTTCAACAGATGGTCTGCAGGGTTCTTGTTCCAACAATTCCTTCAAACTTTTTCTACAGGCATGGTCCAAGTAATCCCCTTCAAAGGAATCTATATTTTTTCTTTCCCCTTCACTTTTGGCTGTGGGGATGTTGCCTCTTTCTTCACTTTGCACTCGTCATCTGGAGTCTGCATTTGCAACCTTAACCTCGAGCCTCCGTGTTTGTGGTGCTGCGAGCTTCCTCAATTTGTTTCCATCTTGCGTTCTCGCTCTCGGCGGTACGTGCACTCCAAATGGCTCCTGTGGAATCCCACACCTCCTCCGCATGGCTTTGGTCCTTGTCGTGACACTGGATTGAGCACAGTTTTGGTAACTAAACTTCGGAAGTCCATATCTCACTAATCCATAATCATTTTTATGATTTTGTTTTTGAAATTGATCTGTTTTATGTGCCCTATGCATGTCTAATGCATTACAATTTTTTCTATCATTTTGGAAATTGATATGCTCCTTTTCATATGGGTCTCCTAGTCATTCCTGTTTTTGCAACTTTCAAATGACAGATCTTGGTCATACAATGTTTAATTTAAGTGATATTTTTTAAAATTCTGTAATCTTTTTAGAGCTATCAAAGCATCTAGTTAGATGTATCAAATTCTCCATTTTTGCTTTATTTGGGCGCAATTCAAAGTTCTAAACATTGTTGTTAGAGTTGTCAAATGAGATGAGCTCAAGTGGTTAAAGCTTGTGGGCCTCTAAAGTAGAGACTCAGGTTTAGTTCCGAGGCAACATGTGAAAACTATCAAACTATAAAGTGACACTCTGAAATGTTCAAATAAACTACTGCAATCATCTGGATGTTATGTACGCTGGTGTATATTGTTAGGTGCAAGTTCTGAGAGTGGCAGCTACGCCAAAGGGTACTCCCGAGTCCCAACGACGAGGTATTTACCAATTTAAAACATTGTTGTTAGAGATGATGTAATTTTTTAAGAAAATAGCAAATTTCAGAGTAGATGATATGGCGCTAGGTTGAGGTTCCTGAGATCCCAAAAAAGTATTGGCCCTTTTGGAAATTCCAAAGTGATTACTTGGTGGGAAATTCTTTTGCCACCTTCCAAGCATCTTTTTGATAATAAAAAAGGTTTGGACAAAACTTTAGAAAAAAATGAAGATTTTCTTCATAGCTTTCAACATAAAAAATCTAGTGCCTTTACAGATTGATTTCATGAAACCCACACTTTTTCCTTCATTTATGGCCATCTTCAATGCCTTGATATTTTCAATGAAGGCATGAAATCTTCTAAGCAATGCATGGAGGAAAAAATATTCTAAGGCCTTGGAGAATGTCCAAAAAGGATTAAAGGCAGAGAGAACTTGTTTGAAATTTGACAACATGAATTCCCTAGAATATTGTGCTCCTTATGTTTGATGACTCAATTTACCATTAGCTTGGTCAAAGGGTTAAAAAACCTAAATAGGTACACAATTGAATTATATATATATATGAGGTAAAGTGAAAATTTTCCCTTGCTGACACAAGGGGTATCATATGGCCCAAATCATTCTAGCTTAGCTAAGACATAAAGTACAGCTTTGCCTTTACATGTTTGCGACATACTCACTTTCAAATGAGGTACCTGATTCAAACTCTTTGGATCATGATGTTTCATAGGTCTGGGCCCTTAGAGCTTCACAACTAAATGGAGATATTGGTGGGTTTGAGAGTCACACTACTAGCATTATATCAAGGTTTCTTTGTCACATGGGCTACACTAGATAGGGTCCTAGAAGACATGATTAGGGGACTTATAGTTCCAGAAATTGTTGATTGCTATTATGCAACAGTTTTGATTCTGTATCACTTTTTCACACATGTTAAAAAAAAAAAAAAAAGATTTGATCTTCAACAATAACAGTTTGTTCAAAAGTATAAACTGTCTTTTCTTGAATTATGTCCTGTTCTCAACTTTTTCGACACTCATATTTGTTGGAGGTCAGTCCACGTTTTAGAAAATAGTCACTCAGTAAGGGCCAGTAGCTTAGTGGTAGAGCACTTTGAGCACTTTCTAGAAGCTCCTCAATTTAGGTCCTGGCTGGTCTATGATTTTCAACATGTAATTAGAACAAGGCTAGGTGTGTGTTCAAGCGGATGGCATGCTGGAGTTCAATCCACAATTTGGAAAATGTTCACTCAAAAAGGGTGAGGATCTCAGTGATAGAGCACCAATGCGTTTGCTTGTAGGTCCTGAAGGTTCAAGTCCTAGCTGTCTCACGATTTCAACAATACTATCTTCCAATTATTATTGACTTGAACTAAAGTTCCATGAGGAATTTAAAGAAAATACAATTGTTATTTTTAAATAAACATTTAATGAAAACTAAATTCATAAAGCAAAGGAAGCATGCTAATTGATGAGCTGCATTTGCTGGCCTCCGGACCTTGCAGAAAAATACATATTACTTACCATTTACTACTAATTTTTGTAACTATAAAGAGAAAAAATGTAGTTGGTAGGAGCTCAACTTTGGCTATCATACAGACCATATGCCTTGGTACATGGCAATTTGGCTTAGAAATTCACATCAAAACAACATGTATATAAGAAATTGCATGCAACATTATTCTAATTACATCTAGAAATGACAAAGAGAAGGCAAGCAGTTATTCTGAATACCAAACTTAGTGCTTAAATTGTCTTTAATATCTGGTGCCTTTTTATGCTTTTTAAAAGGAGATAACAACCATCATAGGTTGATACTGTTGGTTACGAATCTGCCATGAGGAAAGGATTTCGGGTTGATGCGCCCAGATTCGCCCACCAGCATGAAAGGCCGGAAGGAAGAGATGCCTTCCGAGCCAATCTCCGGAGAAGGCCGGCTCCTTTTGGGGGTTTTCTGATTTAAGCTAAGGGGAACGGGAAAGAATTAAATGTACAGAAAGAGATAAACGTACAGAAAGAGATTACAAATATGTCCAAAGGTTGGTGGGGGGAACTAACAGTACGGGAACACACCAATCACCGCTACTTACTGCATACAAACACAAAGTATGGCAAGGAACCGCAAAACCTAGGCGTACTGCCGATACACAAGCGATGTATGCACGGCTTCAATGGCTCCCTAGCAAACATTCCCTACAAGGAACTAACGGCGGGGGATCGCATCAATCACCGGATACGTACAGCGACGGGGGTAGACGGTAAACCTAGATATATCGAGCCGGTATATGTGTTAGGTAGAGAGTTTAACCGCACGGCTTCAATGGCTCCCTAGCAAACATTCCCTACAAGGAACTAACGGCGAGGGATCGCATCAATCACCGGATACGGGCCAGCAACGTCACACATAGCGATGGAGCTGCTACCACATCTATTATACGAAAATTAAAAGTACAGAAATAATGCTAAAGGCGCTGACCATCAAATGCCGAAGTGAATCAACAAGCCATGACACGAGAATCGCGTAAAGCATAAGCATAAGAAATAAAAGCGGTAGAAACAGAACCGAGGCATACGGATTGTATTTATATGCGAAGCATGGTTACGATAAGCACGGTAGTTCCCTAACAAACATTCCCCTTCCACCCTTTACAATGAATTCAAGATGGGCTTTTATAGCCCGAGTCCCACCGATTACATTAATGGGCACGAGTCCCCGATCAAACATAAGGTGACGAAGCGGCGAAAGAGCTGCAAATGCTGACCTTTTGTCGGACGGGGCTGTACCCGCAGCATGGTCATCCTGGAAGCTGGACTGCTACGTGGCGGAGGGCTGGATAAAATCTTCAAGTCGGCAGGTTCGCTGGTAGCTGGAGCAGGTGAAACCTCAGATCAGCTTTGAATGAGGCCATTAGTGCAAGCAGTGCAGGCAGCCCACGCTTATCCCTTTTGGTCGGCAGTCTTGGTTCAAATCCCAAAGCTGGACACTTGTTGGATGATGGGTTATGCAACTGACACATGCCTGCCTTAGAGGGCAGGCTATCCATCTTTGCTTGGGATCTGGACTCCTTGGGATGCGCGGGCAGAAAACAGTGCAGTTGGGAAAATCTTCACGTCTTGGTCAAACTCCGGGTTTGTTCCCCTACCGCACACCTGTCAAGGGCGCGGTCCGCCTCTGCTGAGAAGTCGGACTGCGCACAGGTGGACTCTTGGTGCTGCCGCCTTACGAACTGCTCCGGTACTTCACCGCTCTTCTTTGTTGACTGTCCGATCTGCCCGGTGCAAGGTGCGCCCGAGAAAGTGGGGCGAAGTCGGACTTCGCACCAAAGCGAGGCGAAGTGCGCACTCGCACCAAAGCGGGCGAAGTGCGAACTTCGCACCGACACTTAGCCATTTTCGGGGGTAACTTCGCTGGAAAATTGAAAAATCAACTGGGGACTCCAAGAAAAAAGGGGAAAGAAAAAGAATGCGGGAAAGAAAAGGAAAGGGAGAGAAGAAGGAAGGAAGATGGAGAAAGAGGAAAAAGAGGAGCAGCACTGTTACATTACTTTATTGAAGACATTGCACCCCGTGCAAAATGTGACAACATTTCTGGCGGCTCGCGGGGTGTCGAGCTCGCCTCGGCGCAAAGAATCCATGCCTTCATCCTTTGGGTGCAGAGGAACTTGCCCCCCCTGCCTTTTGCTGCTCTAACTGTTCTCCTTGCGGCAACTGTTCTTCAGATTCATCCTTGTCAGTTGCCCCATCAGAATCTCCTTCCGTAAGCTCTTCATCTCCTGCTTCTGCCTCGCACATGCGAGTGTATGCCGTTTGGGCTGAACGCCAGGTTTCTGCTTCGAATGGCTTGCGGTCAGCTATATCTTCTAATGCTCCGTGAAAAGCAGCGACCGCGTGCAGGTCGATGGTGAGGTATCTTTTCTCTAACTCCTGGAAATAGGAGCGGATCTTGGAATATCTGGACACCATCTGAGTGACCTGACTGTCTTGAATTGGCTCAGTCCAGCTATCAATTTCAGCTGTATCTGCTTCAAAGGACTGCCAATTCTTCTTTACCCGATCTAAGGTGAGGAGCTCGCCATTCTCAACGAAACTTGGGCACCCAAGTTCAGAAAGAGCGTGAAAGGGGGCCGAGACGAGATATCTCTTTCATGTCCGAATGCATCAAGCATTCGTGCGGCCCTCTCACCTCTTCAACTTTTCTAAAATATTTGTGCAAGGTCACCCTTGCACCTGCCCCTTCTGCAGCGAATGAGGACACGGGGGAAAAATGGACGCCGTTGCGCTCGCGCTCCTGAAGATTAACCGCCAGGTCCAGCCATTGCTTCGCCTGGCGCTCGGCCTCCTCTACCACAGGCTTTCCCTGGGCAGAAACTTCTTGAATCCTGGATGCAAAGTCCAGGACTGCCATCGCCTTGAAGGTATGGGGCTTGCATTCCCTCAGCAAACCAGCCCTCATTTCCTTAACCTTTGTCTTTGAAAAGACAGCCGCTTGAGATGTTTTCTCTGCAAGCTGCGACTGTGCCTGCTTCAAAGACTCCTGGAGCTGAGAAATCTGCTCCAAGGCTGCTTTCTTTTCGGTTGCGGCTTGTTGCCGGGAAGCGGCCAGCTGGGCTTTGAGTTCATCTGTTTCTTGCCGCGCCGCTTCCAGCTGCTCAGTGGACCTAGACAGGTCCTCTTCAAGCTGCCTTACTTTATCCTGCAACGCGAAAAGTTCTTCCTGCTCCTCCAGACTCTTGACAAAGAGATTGTCAGCTTTGCGCATGATTGTCTGAATCTCATACTGCTTGTTGATGTCGTCAAAGCTTTTCTCCTTTGTCTGGAGCACGTAGTCCGCCTTAGTCATTTCTCGGAGAGGCTTCTTCACTATTGGGATTATTTTCTCCGTTGTAATCACTCTCCTTCCGAAATCATACTTTGCGCGTTTTGCCGGGGCGGCTATCTCTTCGTGTCTCCTCCGCTTCAGGTCTTGGCGGAAAGAGACAGAATACTCTACGGCTCTCGTAGCCAGAGGCAAGTCATCTGAGTTCTGGAGGTCGTCCATAAAATCTGGTTCCCCCAGCCTAGGGATCTGCTGAGACGTCTCTCTTGCGGGAATGGGATCAAGAGCCGGACAGACCTTGGAAGAATCAGTCACTTGTGGGGGCGGCCGGGAAATGGAAATGGGAGTAGGCGATCTTTGCGAGGGTTTGAAGCGGGCGAGGCGGAGGATGTGACGGTGAACGGACGGCCTCGGCAGCGACCTCGGGCGAAGGATTTGGAGTTGTGCTCGAGAGAAGAGAGACGTTAGGGTTACGAGCAAGCGATCGAAGGAATGGGGACCGCTAGAAGGACGCGGAGACGGGGAGGGAGATGTGGTCATGGCTTGCTCGGATTGAGCGGGGGGCGAGTGGAAGCGGGGCGGGTGAGACTAGAGAGACAGGGGCAGCAAACATACCTGCGGGCTCCGCCTGAGCCGATGTCGGGTGGATATCTTCGCTTCTTGTCTCAGCGGCTGGCTTGGGGCTGCCCAGAGGAACTGCCTCTGCGGCGGCAGGACGCGGCTGCGGCTCTGCTACTGGCTGCTGCACTATCAGGCTAGGTCGCCTGATTTTCTCGACTCTCCTCCGCTTCTTCTCTTCTGGAATAACAGTCGGTTCAGGGGAAGGAGACAGAAGCGAGGTGCGACGGCGCGATGCTCCCACGGTAAACTTGTACCGGGGTTTAACTTGCAGAAGGTCTGCCGCAACCGGTCTGCATTCTGGCGGCGCTGGCGCTTTTCTTGCCTGAGGGATTGCCTCGGGCGCTGCCTTGACTAACTCTTTCGCCTTCTCAGGCGCCGCCTTGGGAGCCACGGGCTGCATTGGATCGACCTGGGTACTTGTTGGGCCTGCGCTGGCAGTTGCCGAAGTGTACAACTGTTTGGGAGGAGACCCTCCTTTATAATCCTCAAATGGGCCTCGGGGAACGTAACCTTGATATGCGAACGGCCGCCAGTTGTCATGATGTTGGTCATAGAGAACCGAAAAATCGTCATCTACGGCCAGGCTTCTCCTCGTGGATTTATCGTGCTGCGTGCGGCATCTCATCTTCCAGCATTCGGTAACCTTTTCTTTAGACCAATTAAGGCCTGCTATCTTGGATAGAAATTTTTTGAACCATGGAGATGAGAAGTGATGGTCCGGGTTTCGCTTGGGGTCATATGTCACCTCCTCGCAGTAGAAATCCTGCCAGGGAGGAGAAGCTTCCATCAATTCGATCTCCCAATCAAGGTCCACATGGACCATATCGCATCTATCCTCGGTTATATCCCGGGGGCACAAATGTGTAAACTTCGCCCTTATCCCATAAGGGTCGTACTTCGAGCGCTGCGGCAGCAACACCAGGCCAATCCGGGACAGCGCTTGCTCTAGGTGGACATGCTGTCCTACCTCAGTAATCTCAACGTTGGCCCAGGAAAGAGGGTATTGAAAAATCTGTCCTCTCTTCTTCCCTAGGCCGAATTCTTCTTCCACATAGTCCATCTGCCGGGCAATTTCCATCCCGAACAGATGCTCTGAACACCAATAGGGCAGCAAATAGGGCTTGCCCTTAAATCCGTAGATCCTGACCACAATCCCCTGCGTCAGCCTGAAAACGTCCCCGAGCTTCTGATTTATTAGTGCACTCGTCATTTCTCTCGGAGGACGGGGAATTTCACTTTCGGTGAAGGCGACATGACAAATCCCGAGAAAGTTGAAGTTGAACTTGTAGTAGGACCCTTTCCGGTATAAGTCATCCGTCCAGTTATAGACGAGTGGGGCTCTCCCCTCTCGTTAACCTTCTTCAGGTTCAGGATCGGGATTTGGGGGTGAAGATGGTACAAACAAAGCCGAGCGGAACGAGAACTAAAACGAAAATCGGTAGGCGCCTCTTTTGAATTTTCAGCGAGTGGAATGAATGGCGTAAGCCGACCGGTCTGCCCGATCGAAAGAGATGGGGCGCTTTCCACTCCATTGCGCCGGCTGGTTCGTAAGATTCTCCACACGGGAGACATTACGCGGCGCCGGTGAGTGCGGGTGCACCGAGTTGATCGGAGTCGCGGCCGAGGATCCATGCCGAGGATGGTATATAGATACTTGCTACGAAATTTCGCCAAGGGCACGGGGCCGATCGGCCATTGTCCGGTTGGAGCGGGGCGTTCGGCTACGAATTGAGGAAATCCCTCATTCGCTTGGTGTGCGTGAAACGTCCCGCTTGTTCGCCCGTTTACTTTTCGAGGATGGTGCCGGAGTCATACTCCGGCCACAGGGCGAGGCAGTTGCCACGGTTTCCTGCGCGTGCGCGAACAAGGGTTTACCGTTGGAGCTGCAAACTTGCCGGGAAGGCTGGTGCGTAGTGTCTGACAATTAAGTCTATCAGCTCCGGGCATTGGTGGACAGGAGGGCACATGAATACGAAGAGATTTGATTTGTACGCCGCTCCGAAATGGTGGGAGGGCGAAACTTTGTCAGCCCAGCTCTCCACATTTGTTCGCGGTGAGTTAGGCTCATGGAAAACGAGCCGTCCACATACCCTGCCAGGTAATTTACCGGAGGTGGTGGGGATTGCCCACGCTGTACCTTCTTCGTCCGGGCCTTTGACTTTTTCTCTGGCGGGGCATCGCCTTTGAAAACGCCTGGCCGCGGCAAATCCCCTGGTTCGCTGCTTTCACTGGACTGCGCTGACACGGGCCTTTTTCCTCTGTCCATCTCTCCGAGTCAGCAATAATGGTAGGTTCAGGCTGTCTGCAACAAATTTCGCTATCAGAGGAATAATTAGCACTGTCCGAGGAATAATCTCTGCATTCTGGAATGTATGCATGTTTCTGACCCCCTTTTCTAGATAAAAACAGCGCCATAAATGCAACGCAGGAGGGGGTAGGTCGGCTGAGTTAAAATCTTTGGTGGCTGCGCAGGAGAATGTTGAGAAAAAGTGCGCCCTGGCAGACGTGCCATGCTTCTTTTGTTGCATTTTTTCTTAAAAAACCGTGCAATCATTAATTCAGCATTGGAGATTGCACCATGGCTGACGTTGCTGCCACCACTTGGGCACACCGCTCAAGACAAAAGCTTCGGTGCGGAAACCCACATTAAAACAAGTGCAAGCGCGCCTTGGGCCCAGCTTGGGGTTTTGAAATTTTTTATTATTTTTTTAAACCGCGTCCCAATACGGCCGGAAAACTAGGCGCGGCCGGGCCTCGCCCGAAGTTGGGCGCGGCCCGACCTCGCCGGCGAAGTCGGACTTCGCCCGAATTTCGGGCGAAGTACGAACTCGCGCGAGGCGCGCCTCAGCTGTCTGCCTTCTTTCTTGCGCCCAAGGCTTTGGGCGTGGTGCAGGTCTTCCGCCTTCGGGTCTTGGACAGCACTTAACGTTTTTCTCAACCTTTGCTCTTTGGTCAAACTGCGCAATGCGATGGTGGGGCGGGCTCGGACTTCGGCCGAAGCTTGGTGCGAAGTGCGACCTTCGCGCGAAGTTCGCACTTCGCACGAGGGTAGAGCGCAACGCGCACTTCGCGCGAGTGCTAGCCGAAGTCAGGCTTCGCTGCGAAGTTCGCACTTCGCGCAAAAGTTGCGCGCAGTGCGTGCTCGCACGAAGAGTGTGCTGCGATGCGACTTTCAATCAAAGGTCGAGGAGCTTCCTTTTTGTGTGCCTTAGCGTTTTCTTTGAACAAACTTCGCGATTCGGCTGGGCCGAAGTCCGACTTCGCTGCGAAGTCGGGCTTCGGCCAACACTTAGTCGATTTTTGCCCCTTTTTCTCCTTTCTTTCTCTGCATAGCCGAACTTCGCCCCTCCTGAGGGGCAACGACAGACTTCGATGCGAAGCCCGTCTTTCTCTCCCATGCCGCAGTTAAGCTCAAAGAAGGAAAAATAAATTGAAAGCTAAAGCTGAAAACTGTACATGCCGGAACATAAAAAACATAAGGGAAAATTTTTACAAGGAAGGGCCACTCGGGCGCCTTCAACAACGATAAAGTTTCAAGTGGAACCCGTTGACGGGGATAGGGAGGAGCTGACCCTCCATATCCGAAAGTATGTAGGCATTGAACTGATTCACCCGGGCAATCTGATAAGGGCCCTCCCAGAGAGCATCAAACTTTCCGTGATTACCCGGTTTTGCCTTGTATGAATCCCACTTCGGCACCGGGTCCCCGACTTCGAAAACTCGGGCGGTGGTGCCTTTTGCAAACCAGCCTTGAGTGGCTGCAATGTGATCCGCGAAGGCCCGGTATGCACTTTCTCTGTCTTCTTCCAACTGCAGGAGTTGGCACAGTCTGTCGTCCACCGGGTCTCCGCTGCTCCTGTCTTCGTCAATCATCCACAGGGCGGGGATCTCGATGTGTGATGGCATAACGGCTTCCTTGCCATAGACGAGCGCGTAGGGGGACGTTACGAGGGATTTCTTGAACGCAACTCCGTCCGCCCACAGTGCCGGTTCAGGAGCAAGTGCCAAGTCCGCTTATTCCTTTCAATGGTCCTCCGGAGAATTTTCAGGAGGTTCTTGTTAGTAGACTCGGCGAGGCCATTCCCCTGCGGGTAGTAATTAGAAGACATCTTGTGATAGATGCCAAGTCTGCTGGTGTACTCCGTGAGTACAGCGCCTACAAATCCCGGACCGTTGTCTGTCACAATCGACTCTGGAACCCCGAAGCGGGTAATCAGGCTCTCAATGAACCCGATGACCGTTTCTTGGTCTGCGTTCTTGGTCGGGATTGCCTCCGTCCACCGTGTGAAATAGTCAGTAGCTGTGAGAATAAACTTGTGGCCGGCGGAGGAGTTAGGAGAAATCACCCCAATGAAGTCTAGACCCCATTGTTTGGAGCGGAGCTTCGGCTTGAATCGGTTGAAGGGGCGGGGGTGCTTTTACTGTTACTGCCGACAAACCTACGGCATTGATCACATTTGGCGCGAGACCGCATGCGCGTACGCAAGCGAGTGGGCCAATAGTACCCAGCCCTTATTATTTTTAAGGCCGTCGGCCTTGAAGAATGGTGACCCCCAGGCATCCCGGAATGAAAATCTCCGAGGATCCTAGGCTGGTCAGATTTTGTGACGCACTGCAACAGGATGCCGTCAATGTTTTTGAAGTAAAGCCCCTCGGGGCGAAGAGTGTACCTTAGTGCACCTAGCCGAAATCTCCTTCGTTGTGAGGCGTTCAGGTGATCGGGGCATCTTCCGGTGCAGAAATATCTCACCAGTTCATCTGTCCAATCACTCCCCTCCGATAAGGAGTCGGCTAGGTAGATGCGTGTCGTTGTGTCCTCCCACTTACAGGCGGAGATGCCGGCTACGGCGCTCGGGCCAATTCTCGACACAAGGCTCGGCCTCTGATAAGCTTGGTGGGCCGCACTTCAATGTCGAACTCCTGGATCTTGGCAATCCATCCCGCTCTCTTGTGACCCGGTTCTCCTTGCAAGATGAAACTTCGAACATCGGGGTGAATCACAAAGGCAGTGGTCTTGCTCTGGGAGACAAAGTGCCTGAACTTTCGAAGGGACTTCATGACAGCATGGACCTGCCGCTCTATAAAATTGTACTTCTCTTCGTGCGGCAAAATCACTTGGCTTAGGAACGCAATGGGGCGCTCCTCACCGTCGTCTCCCTTACGAGTCGGGGCTGCGGCGTAACTTTCGGGTTCTCCCACTTGCATACAGGATGAAGTCCTTGGAGTAGTCCGGGTTTGTCAACACCGGAGCTTGCGCGATCCGAGCCTTGATTTCCTCGAAGGCTTGCTCTCTCTCATCAGTCCATTCGTAAGGTGTATCTTTCTTCAACAGTTCGGCCATAGGCTTGATCACCTGTGCGAAGTCCGGGATGAACTTCCGCACGAAGTTAATCTGACCGAAGAAGGACTGCAGCCCTTTTTTATTGGTGGGGGCCGGCAAGCGAACGAGGGCTTCTGCTCTGTCAGGGTCAATGGCGAGGCCTTCCTCGGAGATGACATGTCCCAGCAGCTTACCTTCTTTTACCGCGAAGACAGACTTCTTCGGGTTTATAGAGATGCCGAATTCTCGACAACTTTCAAATATTTGCCGCAGGTGCGAAACATGATCTTCTCGTCGGTGAGAGAAAACGGTCATGTCATCGAGGTAGATGACAATAATCTTGTTGAGCAGCTCTCGGAAGGCCAGGTCCATGGCCCTTTGGAACGTGGCACCAGCATTAGATAAGCCAAACGGCATGCGGCGATAGGCGAACGTCCCCCACTTCGTGGTAAACGCCGTCTTATCTTTGGTCTTCGTCTTTGACCCAAATACGGTTGTAGCCCGGAAAATCCATCTAAAAGTGAAAATCTACGGGCTCCGGCAACGATATGTAGAATCGATCAATTTGGGGAAGCGGATAGTGGTCCCGGAGGGCTTTGATTTAGGTTTACGAAGTCGACACGAGAGACGTATGTCGCCATTCTTTTTCCTCACGGGCACCAAATTCGCGACCCAGGATGAATGTTTGATGGGGTAGATGATCTTGGCCTCCAGCATCTTCAAGAGCTCGGTCTTCATCATGGCCTCAATCTTTGGATTCACGGCCCTACGCTTCTGTCGGAATGGCTTAGCGCCATCCTCTAGCTCAATGGTATGCTGGATGACAGTTCTGTCATACCCCCTCAAATCCTCGTAGCACCAGGCCACGATGTCGGGGAACTCCTGGCACAGTGATCTAATCTGTCCCAGCTCCTCCGACGTGCAGTCTGTTCCGACCTTGATGGTTTTACCAGGTTCGAGTTCTAGGTCAGCATACTGCCTCGGGTCTACATTGATCTGTGGGATATTGCTCTGTCATTCCGATCAAAGAGACTTTCTAATGTAATCAGTCCTTTTGGGACGTGATTATTCCGTAGCTGTATCAACCCCTCATATTGCTCGTCATCAGGGTCTCTACCTTTGATTACACACACTTCGTTAACCGGGAATGTGACGATTTCCTCGTCACGGCTGAATACACGCGGAAGGTATCCCTATCGAGCACGAAGGCACAGTAAATGGTGCGGACCGGCTTCGGTTTACGGACGACGTCTTCGGCGGAACGTGCATGGCTCCAATAGACGCCAGAATATCAGCGTGCTTGTTTCTCTCACGCGATATTGCCTTAACATTCAATGAGTCAAACGATTCCATCAGGCCCCAGACCCGATTGCGGTACGCTCTAAGATAGTGATGCTTAGACGCGCATTTATTCATAACTTGATGACACACTAGCTCTGAATCTCCGAAAATTTGGAGATGCTTGATTCCGAGCCTTTCCGCCTTTCGCAAACCCAAGCACAGGGCTTCGTATTCCGCCGAATTGTTAGTACAGCTCCAGGCCAGCCTGTAGGCATAGTCCTTCTGGATCCCGGTCGGGGAAACCAGGAGTACCCACTGCACGGCGCCATTCTTGCATCGCGCGCCGTCAAAGAAAAGCTTCCACGGCTCTTCGGGTGCAGGTCCTACTTCTTTCACAACTGACACGTCAAGCTCCTCGGGTTGTTTAATGGAGTAACAGCCCTGCTCTGTCCCGATTACGGCATTAAAATCCCGCAACGAGAACTCGTCTTCAAGCTGTAGCACTTCGAGAGCTTGCTCGGTCAGTTCCACTGTCACCAGTTCTTCCTCTGTCAACTGGACCATACGGTCCATCTCTCCTCAGGGTATCTTGTCCACTAGAAAGGGGAAGGCTTCTCATTGAAAATTTTCGGTCTCCTTCCTTTGAAGGGCACTTCCATGTGTGAATAGTCTAGAGGCAGTGCCCGCCCAACTCGCGGTGAACTCCCAGAGAGACACATGCCGAAGTAAGGCTCCAGGTCAACAATTACGACCTCTTGGATGACCACGATGTCGAGAGCTTTGTGCAGTCGGATAGGGATGTCCTTTATGACACCAACTGTCTTGACAGGGGTGCCGTCTAGTTGCAGCACGCCTTGGCTGCTCCGTGTGTATTCCATCCCGATCTCATCGCGAGACGGCCTTCGGCATCACGGTTGAGGAAGCACCGAGAATCCACCATGCGGTTGTGAACTATGTGCCCTTGCATCCGTAAAGACGAGATAAAAGGGTGGCGGTGCTGTTCTTCCCGGTGGCGGAGGCTGTCAAAGGTTGAACCGGGACAGCGGTGCATCGCTTGCCGCTCTTCATGTTCTTCGGTGATTCTTGCGGCGGATCTACTGGCACAGACGAGAAGAGCATCGTACATGCTGATTCTGGCAGGAGTCTTCTTCAACTCGTCTACAATGCTGTAGCCTAAGGTACTAGCTCCTTCTGCTGGTTTAGCCGGCTCATACTTGGTCCGGTGCTTTGTTGGGTGGCCTCAACTCGCTGTCTCTTGGTCGGAGACGGGTACTTGACTTCTCCTGGGCTTGTTCTTTGGTTTCGGTGGGGTGAGGTACAAGGAGGCTTAGCGGGAGTTGGGGCCTTTGCTGGAGGCTTAGCTGGAACAGCAGCAGCCTTTGCGGAGAAGGTTTAGCGGGAGCTTTATCTTTGGACGCCTTCTCCTGGGCTGTGTAAGGCCACAGCCGCTTGTACGGTGGCAGCCCGTCGGGCTGCGGTTTTTCTCTTCTTGCGTAGACTTGCAAAGGCTTAGCCGCGTCCGCAGCTTTCTTTTCTTCCTTGGCGGGCGTCACTAGATTCTCTTCCGGCGGGGGCAAAATTGGCCTCGCCGTCCAAGATCATGTACGACTCATCATCTTCTATAGTCTTGCCGGCCAAGGTCTGGATGTAGTCTTTGGTGCAAAGTGCAGTCTTCCTCCGAATGCGGGTCATTGCACGTAGTGCACCAGTTGACATGGTCTGGAGGACCAGGTGGGTCTTCTATAGCAGCATTCCTCGGAGGCGGACGCCTCTGCTGTTGATTTTACGGGGCTTTATCTTTTGTCAGCGCCGGTGGCGCATACGGCCTTCTAGGAGCGAGGTCCATCTGGGCTCCTTCTTCTTCATAGCGGTCATGTCATTGGACATGGCATGATATCCGGAGGCCAAAGCCCGCACTTCTTGTAGAATCGTGTTACGGATCTTGCTGTCAGGAGGCGGCAATTGTGCCGGTGGAGGCAATGCGGCCAATGGCGGAGGGTTAGGATAAGGCGCGAGCTGCGGGGAGCGGGAAGCGCTGGAAAATGCGGAGCGGGTGGAGGCGGATGAGGGTAATGCAGCTGCGGCGGGCCGTATTGAGTTACGACCGGCGCCGGATTCCCTCTGCTGTGGGGTTGCTGCCACGACGTGGACGGCGGACCACCGAAGCGGAAGGATGCTTGGGATCCAGGAAAGTCGGGATGAATCGGCTCCTGCACTCTGGACGGAAGCCTGCCAATGGAGATAATGTCAGCTTCAGCTTGCTGGGCAGCTTCGTACAGTGCAGGGAACTCGTCAATTCGGGCGATCTTCGGCGGCGAGGCATATGTACGAGTTGAAAGACCTCGAGATAGTAGTGAGCGGCCATGCCGGTGAAGGCCGAAGTTCGCGAGGTACCCGTTTCCGAGGATCTCGCAAACCTAATGTTAAAATCGGACACCTCCTCTTGAGGATGCCTCCGGATTGCTTGGAGCCGATGCGGTAGAGAGGTAGGATCAGCGGACTCGTTGCATCCTTTTACGAGCCTCCTGGCAGGCTGGGGCCACCACGTGATGGATCCTTCGCGGCGATCTCCACCGGTAGAGAAGCTTTCCCCTCGGGGAAAGGGCCGTGAGACGGGTCTTCACACTTTCATCGGTGATTGTATGCGGCGCGGCCGGGCGAGGATGTCCTGGATGTGCTCGTACGCCGTCTTACCGTAGCCGTCGTATGTGGGAATAGACTTTAAAGCGGCGGGGGGCACGGCTTGGCGACCGATCGGGGCCAAAGGCCCCGTAGAGTCCACCGCCGGGAAGAGATCATCGTCATTCGGGTCGTTGAGCGGCCATTTCTTCTTCTTCTCCGCCGTCGGTTGTGTACTCGGTGTCGGTACTTTCCGAGGATGCGGGATCTTCCTCTTCCTCGGCCTCTTCTACTTCGTACTCGGCTCTTCCGAGCCTCGGCTTCGGCTTCTTCTTGGATCTCGGCCTCGGCTTCGTCGAAGCGAGCTCGCGGATCGGCCGGCTGGGGATCTCGCCTCGGCGTGGATGTCTAGTTCGTAGAACTCAGGCGGGCTTCTCGGATTTCTTGCTCGCCACCTTCTCGTGTGCATGAAGGTGACGGGACCGGTCTTCTAGACTCAGAGGATTTGTTCGTGCAGAGTCGCCAGGTGCTCAGATTTGGAACAGCAATGAAGCGAACACCGGTGCTTCGATTCCGTCGGGGGTGAGAAACTTCCTTGTCTCACCGAGAGCTCAGGAACTGTCAGCGCCAGGTGGAGACGGATCGGAAAATCTCTCTTCGGATGTGGGACCCGAGTTCCGCCGAGCGTAGCGAGAAAAGCTGTTGCGCTAAGTGGAGACAGAACGGGTACTCTTTCTTTAAATCGTGGGACAAGCGTCCCACCGGGCGTGCCAGAGAAACTGTTGGTTACGAATCTGCCATGAGGAAAGGATTTCGGGTTGATGCGCCCAGATTCGCCCACCAGCATGAAAGGCCGGAAGGAAGAGATGCCTTCCGAGCCAATCTCCGGAGAAGGCCGGCTCCTTTTGGGGGGTTTCTGAATTAAGCTAAGGGGAACGGGAAAGAATTAAATGTACAGAAAGAGATAAACGTACAGAAAGAGATTACAAATATGTCCAAAGGTTGGTGGGGGGAACTAACAGTACGGGAACACACCAATCACCGCTACTTCTGCATACAAACACAAAGTATGGCAAGGAACCGCAAAACCTAGGCGTCTTGCCGATACACAAGCGATGTATGCACGGCTTCAATGGCTCCCTAGCAAACATTCCCTACAAGGAACTAACGGCGGGGGATCGCATCAATCACCGGATACGTACAGCGACGGGGGTAGACGGTAAACCTAGATATATCAGAGCCGGGTATATGTGTTAGGTAGAGAGTTTAACCGCACGACTTCAATGGCTCCCTAGCAAACATTCCCTACAAGGAACTAACGGCGAGGGATCGCATCAATCACCGGATACGGGCCGACAACGTCACACATAGCGATGGAGCTGCTACCACATCTATTATACGAAAATTAAAAGTACGAGAAATAATGCTAAAGGCGCTGACCATCAAATGCCGAAGTGAATCAACAAGCCATGACACGAGAATCGCGTAAAGCATAAGCATAAGAAATAAAAGCGGTAGAACAGAACCAGGCATACAGATTGTATTTATATGCAGAAGCATGGTTACAGTAAGCACAGTAGTTCCCTAACAAACATTCCCCTTCCACCCTTTACAATGAATTCAAGATGGGCTTTTATAGCCCGAGTCCCACCGATTACATTAATGGGCACGAGTCCCCGATCAAACATAAGGCGACGAAGCGGCGAAAGAGGCTGCAAATGCTGACCTTTTTGTCGGACAGGGCTGTACCCGCAGCATGGTCATCCTGGAAGCTGGACTGCTACGTGGCGGAGTGCTGGGCAAAACTTCAAGTCGGCAGGTTCGCTGGTAGCTGGAGCAGGTGAAACCTCAGATCAGCTTTGAATGAGGCCATTAGTGCAAGCAGTGCAGGCAGCCCACGCTTATCCCTTTTGGTCGGCAGTCTTGGTTCAAATCCCAAAGCTGGACACTTGTTGGATGATGGGTTATGCAACTGACACATGCACTGCCTTAGAGGGCAGGCTATCCATCTTTGCTTGGGATCTGGACTCCTTGGGATGCGCGGGCAGAAAACAGTGCAGTTGGGAAAATCTTCACGTCTTGGTCAAACTCCGGGTTTGTTCCCCTACCGCACACCTGTCAAGGGCGCAGTCCGCCTCTGCTGAGAAGTCGGACTGCGCACAGGTGGACACTGGTGCCTGCCGCCTTACGAACCTGCTCCGGTACTTCACCGCTCTTCTTTGTTGACCTGTCAGTCTGCCAGTGCAAGGTGCGCCCAGAAAGTGGGGCGAAGTCAGACTTCGCACCAAAACTGGGCGAAGTGCGAACTTCGCACCAGCACTTAGCCATTTTCAGGGTAACTTGCTGGAAAGTTGAAAAATCAACTGGGGACTCCAAGAAAGGGGGGAAAGAAAAAGAATGCGGGAAAGAAAAGGAAAGGGAGAGAAGAAGGAAGGAAGATGGAGAAAGAGGAAAAAGAGGAGCAGCTCTGTTACATTACTTTATTGAAGACATTGCACCCCGTGCAAAATGTGACAACAGATACCAAGTGTTTTTTTGTCTAAAGATCAAGACCATGCAAGTTCAACACATATAATTCTGAAATTATAACCTAACAATTCATGGTTTTTATGATATTTTATCGCATATGGAAACTTTAAACACAAAAATGCTCTGTGCCCTCCAAATTCACATTTGTCTGTTTAGTTTGTAGATTTTAATAATTCATCTAGAAAGGACAAAGAGAAGGCAGGTAGTTATTATGACTCATGACTACCAAACTCTAGTGCTAAAACTGTCTTTAATATCTGGTGCCTTTTTAATGGCTTTTTTAAGGAGATAGCAGCCATCACAGATTGATACCAAGTGTTTTTTGGCTAAAGATCAAGACCATGCAAGTTCAACACATATAATTCTGAAATAACCTAACAATTCATTGTTTTTATGATATTTCATCACACATGGAAACTTTAAACACAAAAATGCTCAGTGCCCTCCAAACTCACATTGGTCTGTTCAGTTTGTAGATTTTAACAAATCCCATCTATTGAAAATTCAAAGCGAAGTATTGCAAACCGTTTTGTTGTTAAGGTATTTTTTGCCACATTTTGCACAAGGTGCCATGTTTTTGATTTCTTCTTATGAGCTGCTCTTTCCCTTCCCTTCACCTCTTTTCCCCTTTCTCCGTTGCTCCCTTCCTCCCTCTTCCTTGCATTTTCGTTCCCCCTTCTTCTTTTCCCTTTCTTCCCCCAGTAAGTTTCCAGAACAGGGGTGTTCCCTGAAAATTCTAAGTGTTGGGGCGACAACCGACTTCGCAGCGAAGTCGGAGTGCGACCCTCAGTTGGAGCGCAGTAGGGAGCCCGAAGTGAGCAATCAGGCAGGAACAAAACCAAAATTTTGGCTAAGTGTCAGGGGCGACACCCGACTTTGCAGCGAAGTCGGGGTACGCCCTTCTTCCTGGGCACACTAGGGGAGCAGTCTAATAGATAATCAGCTAAGTGCTGGGGCGATCGGAGTGTGCCCCTTTTCCAGTGTGCTGTCTGAACAGCGGAAGAAGACAGCAAGCATCGGTGCGACACCCGACTTCGCAGCAAAGTCGAAGTGCGCCCTCTGACCGATGCGCAGTTGGACAAGGCCAACTCAGAAAATGCCAAGGCAAGAAGGCCTTCCAACTGCGCTGTTTTCAAACCGCGCAACCCGATAGCGCCCGAATCCTGGGCGAAGATTGGATGAGCTACCTATCAAGGCAGACACGTGTCATACCTCAACATCCGACAAGTATCCATCTTCGGGATTCGAGCCAAGACTTGACCGCGCAAGGACAAAGCATGGGCTACACTACCGGCGCCATCTGTCACCATTTAAGCCGATGGGAAGTGCCATCTGCCGCATCTACCCGCATCCCTGCTGACCGAAGATTAAACCCAACGCGCTGCCACGTAGCTGTACCGCCTTCAGGCACACCATGCTGCAAGTACAGTCCTGCCAGACAGAAGTCAACATCAGCAGCTCCTTAGCCGCTCGTGTCAGCTACTGTCTTGTCTGGGATTGTGTGCCCATGAATGTAATCGGGGGGGGGGAATTAAGCTATAAATACCCACCACGTCTTCATTATAGGTGGTGGAAGGGGAATATATTGCTAGGGAACAATTGTAGCTGTGCGTTTGCCTCAAGTACAAACATATACTTGGTTCTGCTTACTGTCTTTTATCTTGTATGCTGCCTCTCCTTGTCATTTCTGCCTCATGTTTCTTGTGTCATTGCTTGTTGTTGTACTGAACTCTGGACTCCGGCATTTGATGGCCAAGTATTCCTGGAATGCATAGATAGAGAATACATAGGATTGCTGATAGTTGTGGTTTCAATGTATGTTGGTAGATGAATGCTGTTAGTAGTGGTGATTGATTCGTTGTCGTGCTGCTTATTTCCCCCACCCAACTCCAATCACATTTGGAATTCCTTTCTGCACTTTTATCTCTTTCTGTACTCTTATCTCTTTCCCTGCACTCTTGTCTCAACACAAATCCCATAGGAAGCCGGCCTTCTCCGGAGATTGGCACGAAAGGCATCCCTTCCTTCCAACCTTTCAATATGTGGGTGAATCTGAGTGCAATAACAACAAATCCTTTCCTCATGGCAGATTCGTAACCAACAGTATCTTTGAACTAGCAACTGCCTTTGGTGTTCCATTTGTGCACCAAAGTCCTGGAAGTAAATAATTACAAAGAATTGGAAGTTGAAACATTGAGTTTCCTGTTTACAACTTAAGTTCTGAAATTGTTAATATGCAAGCCATAGACTATGTGCATGTTAATTTTTTATTTTTAAATTTCATGCAAGATTCAATAATGTTGGGATGGTTTCTTTAAATTTACCTTAGGTAAGTGGCTTAAGGCTATCTCAGGGTCAATAATATCAGTTGAATATTATTTAAATATAATATGTCTTCATACTATAAAAACAAAACAAAAAAACATTACATATATTACAAAACACTAAATAGTTGTGTCCATTTAAGAATCCCTATAATAATGTTTCCAAAAAGCTATTGAATGTCAATGTGATGTTTTTACAATTCCTTGATCATAGAAAAAGATTAAAAAAAAAAAGAAAAAAATTCCATCATATGAGGCCTACAATGACAAAATGCCCTGGTTGTCCTCCAATTATGTGTGATTTTTTTTCTCACTCCCCCACCTTCTGTTCGATGATTGAAGGAATTGTAACAAAAGCATGACATTAACATAGGAGTACATTTAAGAGAAGGCGTCAAACATTCCTTGGGTGCAATAAGAACTAAAGAACTATGATCAATTTTGTTTACGAAAGTCTTACTGCACATCAAATTTGGTATATATGTATGGCATATGTAGACATGGCATACGCCCCAACACAATGAATCTAGTCATTTAGATGAAGCTTCTATTTGAACCCCTTACATTAATCTTTTGTATGAAGCCCAGAACTGACCTTATGTTAGAAGATAAGGTCATCTAATTTAGACAAGCAGTTCTTAGCATAAAATTAAGATTCACATAACTGCTTTTTCTCACACACATTTTTTTTATACTTCCACTTAGTCGAATTATAACTATCCACATTCTCATTAATATTCTAACATTTCCCCTAAATGATAATTTGTGGAATTCTATTCATCCTTCTAATGACTTATGACACTACTTACATGTCTGTGGCCATCAATGAAATGATGTTTATTTCCATTTAGTCAGGTTATTATTGTCCACCTTCTCACTAATAACATTCCCCCTAAATGATAAATTGGGGAATCCTATTCATCCTACTAATAACTTATGACACACCCTATATGTATGTTACGATCAATGACATGATACTGTCTAAGCCGTTGGTGTCCATCAATTAAAGAATATGATGATGAATTTTGGGAGTTGGCGTTAGTTCATCAATCATATGACTTAAATCATATGATGGTTAAAATGAAAACCAACTTGGTCATCTCATTTCGGTCCGTGTGCCTTATTCATGTTGAATGGAATTACATCATGATCATATAGTGGAATTACAACAGCTTGCCAATTATGCATGTATCACCTGACAAGATTCAAAACTGAGTCTTCTCCTTAAAAGTCAAGGTATTCCACAGTTGAGCTCATGCTATTTGATTGCACATAATACATTGTTTTTGTATTTGTATTTGTAACTTTTTACTAGGCTAAATTTTGATAGCAATGGAACTAGTCTCCTCTTGGTCTAAATCTTAAATGTGGTTAATCACACTTGTTATAACTTCCACAATTCATGGATTAATCTAAATATGAATCCTTTGCCATAATGCTTGTTGAGTTTGAACAGGGATCATCATCAGAATAAGTACCCCACTCCAGGTTTTACTATAAATACTAATTTTGCAATACCAATCAGAGACTTTATTCATCCTTTTTGTTTTTTAATTTTCATTTATTTTATTTTTTAATTTCATTGTTTAAAGTGTGCCAACCCAGTTTACTTTTAACTATAATTGTATGATTTACATGATCAGTCATTGGCTTTATCAACCGATGATTTATGGAAAGTAATATTTAAAGACATGCCAAAGTCACAGATTCACTAAAGGGCAAAAGTTTGTAAATTTTTTAAAACATAGCTATCTTCTCTTACTGATAAAATTTCCCTTGTTTTTCTGTTGTCAAACTTTCACAGCATCTGTACATTGTTGGTGGCAGTATTAGTGAAAGCCAGGAATCACCACTGGGAAATGTCTTCAGCATGCCTTCCAATAAAAAAGCAGAGTTCAATATGTTTCTTGATCCATTGGCAGCAAAGCAGGTTATAGCAGCAAAGCTCAACATGACCCTAATTCCTCTGAACATCCAACGCAGAGTTTCAAGTTTTCCTAAGCTTGTGCACAAACTCAATATATCAAAGGAGACACCCGAAGGCATTTTTGTATGTCGCCTTCTCTCGATGATGGGTCATCTGCATCATGCAAATCCAGTTTACAGCCACTTGGTATGTAGAATGTTAGGCGATACCACTTGGAAACTTTGGTCTATCGGATAATTTTGATTATATTTGAATTTTTTATATTTTTTGACTGGATGAGAGGACTTATATTGCCTATAGGCCCAAATCCGTATGCAGGGCTCATCAAATCGCGTGCATTTCTTTAGATAATTGTTTTATAGGTGTAAATTCTAAAATTCATGTATGTAGTACCACCAGGGAATTGGATGGCAAATATGTAACTGCATGTCTTACATTCTCTCTGCTATTATTGAGTTTAGCTGTCTGAAAAAAAAAATACAGTTAAACTGAAATAAGATATCTTTGAGATTAGGCATTTGAGGAGAGGTTTGAAATTTTAAAATTTGTTATGTATTTTGTAAGTGTTTGTTTCAAACTTTTCTTTGACTAAAGTTATATTGCATTGGCTCAATGTTTCAGGACATGTTTTTGGGCGAGGTCATTGGTGCAGCAGCCATGATGGGCATCCCCGAAATAAGCTTAAAAACAAAACTCATGCCGGTAAGGGTTGTGGCCACAGGTGACAAGGCTACTGATGGGTGGACTATTGTTGACCATAGCAAAGGTAATCCTATCCATGTTGTGAAAGACATTGATTCTTCTGGTTACTATGGACATCTTGCAACCATGTTGAATGAAAAGGCGCAGTCTGCTGTAATTGCTAATTACTCGGAGCAAAAACTGTTATGGAGCACGCCCCCTCCTCCACCCCAAAGTGAGGAGGCGTAGAACTCCCTTTAATGAACCTGGAACACTGGCTAAGATTTTTTTACAATTGTAGTCTTGGGCACGTTTTGTACCATGGGCTTACACGTGCCTTACAGAAAGTTCTCCTTGCTTGATTTCTGGCCTTTCAAAACATTTCTCCTCTGGCAATAATATTACTGCCATATTCATTCAATTTCAATTTATTATCACATTAATTTAGTTTATTAAATTAAAATTTGTAAAACATTCAAAAGCCATTTAATTTACACAGAATTTGTAAAGAGACTCTCTACTATATTATTACCAGTTCCAAATCTTGTTTTGCTGGTTTTCAAGAATAAAAAAACTCAACTGATTAGATTGTCAGAGTGTAATCCCATAGTAAATGAGGTCGCCTCCTGCAACTTTTTACAATGTGCCTTTTTTAGACCATTTATTATTGATATTTTGTATATTATTATTATCCAGTTTGAAAGAATTACTAGCCAGGAGGTACAAAAAATTCACTCAACTACGGAATATCATATAAACTTAATAAAATACTGCTTGTTAATGAAAGAATTCAAGGCTCAGAGCAATTGAAGACTACAAGCCCGCCAGAATTTAAACATGCGTACTCCTAACTGTGGAAAAAAGGAGTAACTGATAACTTGGCCAGATATATATATATATATATATATATATATATATATATATGGTGGGGGGGGGGGCCCGGGGGGCCTCCTCTCGGATATATATATTTAACGGGGGATTATATATATTTATATATTTTTGCATTTAATGAAATAAATTGGCTCAATTACAATAATCACTGTTTATTTTATTTTTTAATTTATTTTTTAAATAATATATTTATGCTATATAATTAGATATCATTTAAGAAGTAAATTTTTTAATGATGGTATTTTAAAAAACTACAGTAAGATTTTAACCTAAGAACTGAAGTCTCTCTTCCCTTATTTTAAATAACTTAAGGTAAGATCCTTATTATCGAGGACAAAACTTAAATAATTGTGGCACTTAGTTTGTCTCACCTTTTAAATGTCAAGGTATTTAATTATAAGTTGAAATTGTATGAACTTACTCATATTATGTTTATTTAAATTAGTGAATGGTTTTACCTTCTTTTTATTTTAACTTTTGACTTTTATTTAGATATAAAGTTCATACATTAAGATTGGAACCATGATTTATGGTGTGAAACTTCATTTTCCATTACTTAAGAAAAACCTCATGAGTCTTTTTTTATGAATTTTTAATATCATATAATTTAATAGTAATCATAATTTTCATAAAACCAAGGAATATATAAGTATCTCAGGGAGAGATAATTTTTTACTTTTATTTCAGATATAAAGTTCATACATGAGATTGGAACCATGATTTATGGTGTGAAACTCCATTTTCCACTACTTAAGAAAAACCTCGTGGGTCTTTTTCCATGAATTTTTAATATCATACAATTTAATAGTAATCATGATTTTTAGAAAACCAAGGAATATCTCAAGGAGAGTTATAATTTTGGATAGGAAAACCTTAATTTTAGTTGATAATATTGTTTAAAAATAAAAGTATAATGAAATAAAATAAAATATTTTAATTAGGCTCGCGAGACCCAAACATGGCCTATGGGACCTCTAAATATGGAAACACAATTATTCAAATCATATGACCATTAATATCCTTGAGAAGGTTGTTCCTTCTCTTGTTGATTTGGGTTAGCAACTTCCCAACTTTTTTTATTTTATTGTCTTCAAATAACTCTATGATAGACCCTTTTCCAAGCGTTTTTTTTCATTTGCCACGATGTCTGAAAAACTCGGGCATTCATAGATGAAATGTTCCTTTGTCTCTATTGTCCCTGTGTTGCATAAAGTACATATCCTTTCTTCCCATTGTTCCTTGAGCGTTGTCCATCTCCCTGTTTTACATCTAAGCCTATGAGAGCTAGTCTTTATCTGAGCAATGAGGGTTTTTTCCCTCCACTTGATTTCAGCGCTTATATATGTTTTTTCCTTGTGGTCATACGTTGGGTTAAACTTTGCAATATAGTATTGTCTTTTCTTGCTTGCATTTTTCCACATTCCACTTCTAAACTTTTCGTTCACATAGTTTTTTATGTCTTTATTGAAATTTGGGCATTTATTTGTGTTGATTTTCCAACGTTTCAACCATTTCTGATAACGTTTCATCCATGTGTTCTTTTGCTATGCAACTCTTCATCCCTAGCTTCCCTAAGCCATATGTTGTTTTTCATGTTTTCTATTTTTTCAAGTAACATAACACCTTGGTCATAGCAATTGCCTCTAAAGGAAACATTCTAGTTTTAGCTAGAATAATTTCATAAGGGACTGTGGCCTTAATTCTAAGAAAATTTGTAATTAGACATTTTTGAATCCTTTCTATTTGCCTCCATTTTGTATTTGTTGTGTCATTGGCCCACACCTTACAACCATACAACACAATCGGTGTGACAAGTAGGCGAAATAAGACCTTGGTGGTCTTCCACTCCCACAACTCGACATTCCTACACTATTTTGAAGCGCATGTAGCGCTCTCCAACGACTTAGAGTTATTTTCATCCTACATGTATTCCAATTGATCTTATCATGAAAGTCTATGCCTAGTTATTTGTATTCTACCACTACCTCAAGAGATACTCCTGCAAACTAAAATTCGAGATGTTGCTTCTTTTTCACTAAAAAAATCATGATTTTTGTTTTGCTCATGTTCACCTGCATCCCAACTTCCTTACAAAAGAGTTCTAGAGCCCGAAGGTGATCTTCTAGATCTTTAACTGTTTCGGCTACAAGAATTACATCATCTGCATACATGAGGAGTTTTACCACATATTTGGCTAAGTGCACACCCTCTCCCCCAAATTCTTAAAAATGGATCAAATTGGTTAGAAGAAAATTATCAAACCAATCCCAATAAATTGTTGGAATCCTATTAAATTGTACTGATTAGGAATTATATTTGGTAAGATGTTATTTAATTCAGTAATGCCACAATATGTCAACAACAAGGTCCAATGAATCATAGTAATTATCCTACAAACCACCAAAAATATGATTAAGTAAAAAATTTAGAACAAGATTGATGTGATGATGTTGTGGGTGCAAATTTGATGAATCATTTTCAAGTTCTAGAAGATTGATGGGATGGACACTTAGATGAAAACTATTCATGGATACTTCTTGTAATTTCCCTCAACATTGATGATTCATCAAGAGGAAATTACGATATTTGAAATCAATCGTCTTAATATATTAGATTGTTGAATTGACAAGATTTGATACTTAAGGTAGGTTTTAAGTTTATTTGTTCAATGGAGTTGTTCTTTACTCTAATTCATTAGATATTGTAGTTGAACTATAGTTGCTTCATAGATTTAGATATAAAAAATTTAGATATAGGCCAACCAAGTAGTAGCTTATAGAAATGTTTTTGGGTTTTATAGATCTTGAGACATCTTGTGGATCTAGAAAAATACTCAATGGTTTGGCATAGATATGAGAATGGATAAAAAGGTTGTTATGGGATGTGTCCCATAAAGCATGAAAAAAATAGTACTATTGATCCATGAGATAAATTGATGTGGAAATCACACCCATAATTTTACGTTCATTACCTTGGAAAATGGATGAATTAATTCCCCTTAACTTCTAGATTCAGGTCAAATCCCACTAGCATGCTAATGTAACTAAATTAAATTTAGAAAATAAATTATGGCAAGGTAAGGGCACATGAGATTAAAAATACAATAAATAAAACACAACCAAAGTCCATAGAAAGGCTAG
This sequence comes from Wollemia nobilis, assembly GCA_028583015.1. Lineage (NCBI taxonomy): Eukaryota > Viridiplantae > Streptophyta > Pinopsida > Araucariales > Araucariaceae > Wollemia > Wollemia nobilis. The sequence continues at coordinate 49,165 of JAQPPZ010016712.1, read as the reverse complement.
TATATAATTAGTTGTGTCATTCAAAGTATACCAAAAAATGATAGATTATCTTCAACAAATCATCATGCATCCAAAGGAAACGAGGACTAATAGGTAGGTAAGAAGATAAAATCATAAACACCATATATTCATGCATAGAGAGGTCCAACAAAATGAGATATAATCTAGCAAAATGACCATACACAATTTTCTATTCATAAAATAAATTAAAAGGATTACAACCAAAATCATAGCTCTAGTCTTTCTTAAAATAGCCAAAATATGTTTACAATGAGAAGTAGGCTCTTATTTATAGTAAGTGTTTTTAACCCTTTTATCCTAAGTAATAGTTTCTTACTATCATAATTTATAATAAAATGATAAAATATCACGTTGAGGCCCCTGGTCTCCTCATGCTAATAATTAATCTAACAAATCATTGGATTTAAACGGATCATATGTTGGACAAATCATAGGTTCTATAGATCGTTGCTTCATTGAATTAGTCATTCTCCTCTTTCTTTAGCCTCTCTCACTACTTGATAATTACAAAACTAGTAATGGGATTGTTATGGAATGCAAAAATCCTTTGACTTCATCCTATTTTCTTGAGGTTTGTCATCTATCATACCTAGCTTCATTTGTTAATCCAATTGTACTAAACTCTTATTCATCAAGGTAGTACCTTGTACTATTGTATTTTTTTGTTAATTGAAGCGAAAAATTAATATTTACATTCAAAAGATTGTTTCAATGTTATGCCTTCTCCAAAATTTAACAATCTTATTATTCTAGTAAAAGGTTTTTTCATGCAAGAATTTTAGTAGGATAGAATTTCACATGATTTGGATAATTTATATTAATTATAACTCCAAAGCATTTTTTCATAGAATGCACCCTAATCTAAGAAAAGTAAGGCTTGCTCAAATTCTTAGAAATTGATTTCATAGAACTTTTGGCTCGTAAGCCTTGGCATCCATCTGGATTGTTAGAGTTAGAGTATATTACATCAATTGGGTCATGTAAATGTACCACCTTAGGTACATAGTTAGGATAGGAGATTACTTTAGGGGGAAGTTATCTAGTTACTTCAAGCAATGTAATAAATGCACAAGTGGCAATGTGCAAGTTGTAATGTGCAAGGTGTCCCCTTGTACAACTAGGTAGAGTGTTGGCCAAGGAATCTATCTTCCTATATAAAGGGCCTCATAGTAGTAGATTACAATCATCTTCATATTATCATATTCATATCAAGATCTATCAAGTACTCTTGTATGGAGTACAATGTAGCTCTTTAGCTCATATTAATGGAGTGACCATTTCCTCCATATTGCATTGTATTTTCATCACTTCTATTTATAGTATATTTCAGTCATATTGTTGTTCCACTTTCTTTCATGTTTCCTATATTTCATTGGGACCTGTGTTAGATCTCTCCACTACATATATCCTCAAAAGCTAACAATGGTATCAGAGCCATAGTTAATCGAGATAGGAGGACCTACATCCATTATAAGAGAAGTCCAGTAGGTCAAGAGGAATAGGGAGAGTCACCATTACTACTGTTGACCTGCATCTTTGCAAACCGGATCTACCATTGAGTGTCATTGCATGTAAAAGCTACCATTAGGATTAATTAATAGAAAAATCCATAGTAGTCAACATGATTAGGAAAGTGAGGACTGAAATAAATCTCAGTTGTAGAAAACCTGAGATTACATCTGGCTAGGGTCTTTCCACAGAGTTGCAGAAAAAACTTGTGAAGACTAGGACTCAACATTCAAGCCACTAGTTTGACAAATCAACTAGTGAAGATTATTATCTCCATATTTATAAGTTCTTCCATTCCAGTCTCTAACAGCTTGTTGCAGGAAAAGGAGATTCAACAAAATGTTGGGAAGCTTCCTACAAAAGAGTTAGGAAGAATATCTTCTTAGAATCACTCCAGCACTTGCAGCAACAAGGAGAAGACTAAATATTTCAAAGACCTCGAGAAAGGTCTCATTACAAGAGTTGCAATCCTACAAATTGCAGAAGTAAATAAAATGCCACAGTAGCCTTATAGCAGACTCAAGGAAGAAGAGACTCCAGAAGTTGAGTCATAGGAGGAGATAGGAGATTGGTGATCTCCATTCAATATTAATACCTACAGAGTGTAGAAGAAGAATAGGCCAAAGAAGCCTAGAAGAAGAATAGGCTAGAGAAGCCTAGAAGAAGAATAGGCCAAAAAATCCAGAAATAGAAGAAGAATAGGCTAGAGAAGCCTTGAAGAAGAAGAAGGCCATAGAAGCCTTAATTTTGAAGAAAAATTCAAAGAAGAATTTTTGTTTCAGAAGAAAATTTCTTGATTTAGAAGAAAAACTCCATAAAGGAGTTCCTAAAGAAGACTCCAAAGAAGAGTCCAAGAAATAGGAGATTGGTGATCTCCTTTATTGATTAAAAGACTTCTCTCAGAAGAAGTTGAAGAGATCAAGAGAAGATCTCATTGAAGAACTTCCATTCTTGGAAGAAAGAGAAGGACTAGGAGAGTCCTGTTCAAATCTAGAAGCAGTAGAATCAGAGATCCTTGAAGAAGATCTCATCACCAACACTTCTAGAAGCATAAGGTTGAAGAAAAGGTCTCAGTCAAAAGACTAGAGAAGCTGCAAGATAGAAGACCTTGGAGAGGTCTCAAGGAAGAAAAATAAGAAGGCTTGGAGAGCCTTGTTGTAGAGCTCATGGAAGCATCATCAAAAGAGTTCCTAGGAGAACTCATTGGAGAAATCCACTACCAAGGAGAAGCCCTTGATAGTGAAGGACTTGGGACAATTTTCGCCATCCAACAACAAGCCCAAGAGAAGAAGAATTTGGCAAGGAGTGCCAAATCCAAGAAGAAGAATTTGGCAAGGAGTGCCAAATTCCTAGAAGAAGAATCCAGTGAAGACCTCAAGAAAATCAAAATCTTGAGAAGAAGAAGATCTTGTTTGAAGTCAAAATTCGACAAGAAGATTGAAGGAAGATTCAGATAGAAGAAGCCTACCAAATCTAGGAGATTTGGAGATTACCTCTCATAGCAAGGAGGCACAATTCAGAGAAAGGAGTTCTCTGAATCTACAGTAGAAAGATAGAAGGTCACTAGAAGGATCAAGCCACCAAATCCAAGGCTCAAGACAAAAAGTTTGAGGCTACATATTGGTGAAGCAGGAAGCTATTCGGGACAACCAACAAAGAAGTTGTGTATCCATTCACTACAAAGCAACAACTTGGTGAATCAAAACACCAAGATCTACAGAAGCCATCAAAAAGGTAAGCAACTAAGGTGCAACTAGTTGAACTTTATATTAGGGTTCATTATCAAATTCCATTAAGCATCATATTTGGATTAAAAGTTGTAGAAGAATAGATTGCATTATAGTCTTCAAGAAAGTGCAAAAAGGAAGAGTTCATTTTAAGGATTATTTGCACATTAAATAGGAGTTGGATATTTTTGAAAGAAATAAAACTATCATCTACCTATTTTCTATCTAGAAAGAAAGAAGACTATATCCTACAATATTGATTGTAATGAAAATTTATAAAATATTTATTAAGGGTTCATTACAGATTACTCTTAAAAGTTGCAGATATTATTAAGTGCATCTAAAATTATTTTGAGAGTTCATTTACTAGAGCAATAAGGTGAGATTATTGTTATCATTAAAAAGTGCATTGGCACTATACTAGTTGATCTCTAACTAGTTACTCTCAAAAATGTTAGTTTGTGTTTGTTGATTGTTAAGGATCAAGAGCACAAAAACCAATAGATTAATCAAAGTGTTTAGAGACACTATTTGGTGCATAGAACCTACAATATTTAGTGGCAAAAAGAAGCCACCAAAATCAGATCAGATTCCTCCAAGGAGTGGAGAAGAAAGCCACCATTAAAATCAGCAAGAGAAGCTTCAAATCGAGACTTGGTGAGTCTCAAGATTCAAAGTGCACTAAAGGCTATTTAAAAAGGATTGGAGAAATTACTTCTAAAAAAAGAAGCTTCTATCTACATGGTTACAAGCTTGGGTTCATTAGCCAAATATCCAAGAAAAAAGGGGAAAGGTGTCTAATCAAAATACAACCTCAAGATCCCCCATTGCCTTCAAAGAAAGCTATCATAAAAATTAGAAAATTAGATTTGCAAAAGGAGTGCAATAAGGGCATTCTTATATACAAAATATATTACATATTGGTGCACCAGTCTAATCTATTTTACATAGGGAAAAGGGCAGAGTTTTAAGTGTCTAAAAGGCACAATATTCTCAAGGCATAACAGCCCATGATAGCCAAATACTTGCACACTCCAAGCAAGGCAAAAGATCCCCATAGAAGGCTTGAATCCTCTACGTCTTGGACAACCAAATCTACAAGCAAACAAAGCACAATACAAGGCAAAGAGAAGCATTATATTCAAGGGAAAAAATGAGAGCATAACAAGTTGAAGCAATATCAAAGCTAGACGTACATCCAAGGAGTATTCTATACCATTATTGGAGGTTCACCAAAACTCCACCAAAGCATTGCTCTTCACTCCAGTTGGAACCAACTCATAAGCAAGCACCATCAAACAAAGGAAGAGCTGAGAATATTACAGCGTTTAAAGGTGCTCCAAAGGTACGTTAAAGAAGCGTTAGAGAAAGAGCCCATGCATAAGGAGGAAGTGACACTTGTCACTTGAAAAGAAATCCTAACATTCCTTACATGAGCACCCATATTTCACACGTTCGAGCAAAGGAACATTACTAGCAAGAAAGGTGGTACATTAGAACAAGGGAGACACTTGTCTTCAAAGGAAATAAGTGCTCCTCCAAGGTTGTAACACCCATACGTTACCTACAAGTGGTTTCAAGCATCTTTATTCCCTCCAAGCGCTCAAGAAGTAACTACTGTGACACTTGTCACATAGCACAAGAACCCTCTTCTATTAAAAGGTGCCAAAGACCAAGGAAGTCCATATATTCCATATTCCAACATTTACTCATAGCACAGGCCGAATTACAACATGGAAGAAAGGTGAAAGAGCATTAAAAGCTTTGGTCAAGGAGGTCAAAGAAGTCCAACATTGAAGCCAAGGGAAAATCAACGTACACCATCCTCCATAAGCGCTCAAGGGAAAGGCATTAAAGTGGACTATCATATACATCCAAAATCTGCGGTGAATACGTAGAGAATACAACATCAAAGGTAAGGTCTCTACTTTATTAAATTTTCTTTCATTAACAAGGAGTTATAAGGTATAACATTAGGTTGAAATACTAAAGGAAATCAGCCATATTTGAAAGCAATATAAAAGGGAGAAACACATATTAAATAGCCTAATATTTGCAATATTATAACATAGGAGAAATAAGGAATTCTACTTGGAAATCAAAATTTCTATTATTGCAAATTTCATTGTTTTCTAATATTCCATATTAGGGAGTTATAAGGAATACTACATCAAAGTAGGTAATTAGAATTTAGAAACACTAATATCAAATTATTAAAGGCTATAAAAGGAGGTTTATTAAGGAAAATCAAGAGTTGGAAATTAATTGGTATACTTGTCTCAAAACACATTAAAGGGACAAAAGGAATCCAACTATTAAAACCTCATAAAATTAGAAAGTGCTTAAAGTTCAATAGGAGTAATAAGGTGTAAAAGAAGTTGATTTTTGCTATTCACAAAACTTTACAAAATCAACCCAAAATTGAACTATTATTCTCAAAAGCACTTTATCTATCATATAGCATTTCCAAAATCACTAGGGAGACATAAGGCATTCTACAAAACTTGATAACAATAGCATTCATCAAATATTATCAAGTACTAAGGTCTCTACAAAATCTACAAGGACTCTACTAATTCATTAACTAGGGAGACATAAGGAAGCCTACAAAACCTAAAGTTCCATCAGGCTCATATACTATAAAGATGACTACCAACACATTAAGAAATACACTTAGAAGTGGGATGAGAAAAATACCAGTATGGATTAAAAGCATGATTGGTAATACAATAGAAAATGAAAAAGAAAAAGAAGAATCAACAAGATGGGAAATAAGTTCTGAAGCACTTAGCTACGAAAAATTAGATTCTTCTAATGAAACTAATGATAACTATGAAAACTCAAAAGATCACATTCGAAAGGGAGAAGAAAAGGTAGATCAAGAAGACATCACAAAAAGGAGTAAAAATGAAATAGCTTCAATCGTGCACATATGGTTTAAGGAGCTAGTCAAGGATATAGATAAACATGATATCCCTAAGATAGATTACAAAGTAGCCAAAATATCTCTATTGTGCACCTACTGCAATCAATACGGTCATGAAAATATCAATTGTTGGAATTTCCATCCATGCAAATACTGTGAAGGGAAAAATCACTCATCTTTCTTCTGCTACTATAAACACAAATACTATAAAATCCACGAAGAAATATTACTACACAAAATAGATTGCTATTTTCAAAATTTTACTCCATAAGCATCTACTGACAATGAGCTTAAGTTTGATACTTATGAAGGTCAAAGAGACAGGTCATACAAAAATCCAAAGAAGAAAATATGGAGCAATTATGATCCACTTCAGACATGCCAAACCATGAGATCACTAGTTCATCAAAGATATCTGATGTCAAAGAACAGAGGATTGGAAAGAACAAGAAGCTATAACATGAAGACTAAAGCAGCTAAAGAACAACCACATCAAGCTGAAGATCATTCTCAAAAAGAAGAAGAAGAAGAACCAATGCAAGAAGGCATACAATGCATTAAAGAGGACCAGATCAAGCTGAAGAACATCTGAAGACAAAGATCCATATTGAAGATTGAAATATTCAATACCCAAATAATGTAATATAGAGGGGTGTTAGAGTTAGAGTATATTACATCATTTGGGTCATGTAAATGTACCACCTTAGGTACATAGTTAGGATAGGAGATTACTTTAGGGGGAAGTTATCTAGTTACTTCAAGCAATGTAATAAATGCACAAGTGGCAATGTGCAAGTTGTAATGTGCAAGGTGTCCCCTTGTACAACTAGGTAGAGCGTTGGCCAAGGAATCTATCTTCCTATATAAAGGGCCTCATAGTAGTAGATTACAAGCATCTTCATATTATCATCTTCATCTATCAAGTACTCCTATATGGAGTACAATGTAGCTCTTTAGCTCATATTAATGGAGTGACCATTTCCTCCATATTGCATTGTATTTTCATCACTTCTATTTATAGTATATTTCAATCATATTGTTGTTCCACTTTCTTTCATATTTCTTGTATTTCATTGGGACCTATGTTAGATCTCTCCACTGCATATATCCTCAAAAACTAACATGCATCACAACCATCAAAAAGCATTTTTATTCACTCCTAATAAAATAGGCTAATGTCATAACCACCTATTGCATCACAATAACTTGTGATACCAATATTGTTTGTTCCATTATGACCTATGTGCCACTAACCGTGCCTTGGTTTCAATGCCCAAGAAACCCATGTATGCATATAGAGACACCTATTGAACCAAAACAAGGTATCACCACCATACTCCAAAATATATAGAAGACATATTTCTAAAATCAAGAACTGGGAACATAATTCCAACCATCTAGTTTTCCGATTTGGCATCTTACAAAATGGTGCCAATACTAAAAAAGGGCACATAGATAATTTTATATTTATCACTAAAATTGCTTCTTAACCAATTGGAAGATGAATTGTTTCACCTTCCAACTACTCTATAATTATTATATATTTGTATATAGTTTATGAACATCATAAATCACTTCTTCCTCCATGTAATCTCTTCTCTCATGTCTTTATATCATTATTTTTTGTAGATCCTTGTTGTCCTTGTAATTCTGAATATGTTCTTCTATTATTTATTTCACTACACTAGAACAGATTTTGAATGTGCCCTTCCATTAAACAAGGCATGTACTAATAATTTGTACTATTATTGATTATACTTTGTAGTATATTTATATTTTCATTATTTGTGAATAAAGTTCCACTATTTGGGATATTCTATTAAGCCTTGATCTACTAAACAACTTTAAAGCATAACTCATATGGTGCCACAAGGTAGTTCAAGGAGTTGTCCTTTATGCTAGCACATCCTAGGCCTCATAGCACTAATCAATTGGTGTTAGAGAAAATATCTCATTTATTTTGAATCTTTCAAATTCCTTCTTTTTATCTATAAAATTTATTACTAAATAGAACCATTAATATGCTTCATTTTTGGATGTCTGATCACATGTTTATAGAAACTTGAAAAAAACACCACACTATGTTCTATGTCTAATTATCCTGAATAATGCCACATTAATAGAGAAATGTTTGAGATGGAAAATATAGCATCTATAGAGATAAAGCCTCAGAATGTAAATAAAATCATTCAATATTCACTAGAGATATAGTAACACCTTATTTGGGTAGTTTTATTTTGAACTCTTTCATATTCCTTTTATTTGTCTACAAAATTTCGTACCAATAATAGAGCCTTTAGTGTGTTTCATTGTTGCATGTCTGCTAACACATTCATTATAACTTAAAAATATGCCACACTAGGTTTTGTGTCTAATTATCCTAAATAATACCATATTCATATGTTCAACATGTAAATTTAGTATCTATAGAGACAAAGCCTCAAGATTTCAAGATACTCATTTGAGATGTCCTAGAGAAACATAAGAATACCTCATTTGGGTAGTTCTAGTATCTCATGATCAATATGGGAGCATTGTCTAATATTATCAACCTTTCACAATTTACAACCACAACCCACTCATGGTGCAAACCAACATTGATATTCTAGTCTTTTCAAGATAATGATGAGGAATTGGATACATGGATTTATCATCCAAAAGCATATTTTTTCCTAACTATATTAGGTTGACAATATTGATTTCACATCCCTTATGAATTTAAAATTGGTTTCTTATTTATGGGAGCCCACCAAATATAGGCTCATAGATGGTGGAGATACCATCAACATATAGGTAATATTTATCAAACTAATTTGTGCTCATTTATACCCACAAAGTAATTATAAGAATGAATACACGTAAATCCAATAGTTGCATGATCAATTTGTCTAGCAATACACTAATGCATTCAATAAATTTCTTAGTCACCTCTATATTGACAAAAATGAAAAGCATTAGGTTTTAGATGTCATCAATGTACTCTACTACCATAATAACCTTAAATTGAATTTTCTCTCTATCAACACCTTGGTGCAAGCATTATCAAGATCAATTTGTCTAGCAATACACTAATACATTCAATAAAATTGTTAAGCACCTCTCTATTGACAACAATGAAAAGCATTAGGTTTTCAATGTCATTGATGTACTCTACTACCATAATCACCCTAAAATGAAGTTTCTCTCTATCAACACCTTGGTGCAAGCATTTCATTTTATGGAAAAGTGAGAGGATAAATATAAAGTGAAGCAAAAATATATGTCTATAACATTCTAAACAACTATAATTACAAAATATAAGCCACATATTTCATGATCACCTATGATTCCAATGCCCAAGGGCCCTACAACAACATAGAAGCCCAAGTGTCCACCCACAACATAAGATAAAAGCAAACAAAATTTGACAAACAAATGGTATATCCATCATAAAAATAACACTCACAATGACATTGACTACAAAGCTTAATATAAGTTCTCAACAAAGGTCTTTGGTGGTGCATCCATAGATTAATGACTACACATCTTTACCAAAAAGTGAAAAGGATGTTAAAACTACATGATTGAGCACTAAAACCTAACAATCTATATCAATTCCTAAATACCTCAAATTCTAATTTTTTCAAGGAATGAAATCACTCATTCCACACCCATTTCTAGATAAAAGGTAATGCTCTCTTGAAATCAATTTTGTCTTCCAAACTTCAAATCATCCATAACCCTTCTCCTTTGGTTGCATTTACCCTAGGGAAGTAATATAGGTTTATGTATGATACACTCTTAAGTATGACATAACACCAATGGATGACATAGTCACCTCTAATGTGGCATCATTACACATCTTTGATGTCCTACTCAAGACAATTACCTCTTTAATCACTAAGTGGCCTATCAAGCTTGGCCATAGAAATGGTCAATATGTATCAAAGGAATTATCTAATACACAAAAAGTATTTATAATATAATAGGTAACTCATGTATCAACAAAAAATACAAAAAATCTTATTTCTCATGCATAAAATTTTGTTTAACTAATGTTTGACCAAATACTGATGGTGCCAAGATGTTTTTCATGCCATAATAATCGAAGGTTGTTCAAGAAAATATCAATGGATGGATAATATTATCCATATATGTTTTTTTATATTCTAAGACCCACATGGAGTACCACTACATTAAACAATGAAACAATATTTTAATCTAATTCCAATATCACTATTACCTGATAACCCATTGTATTATCAATCAGTCTTGGATAGCAAAAAGAATTAACAACATAGTCAAGAGTTGATAAATTAGGACAAGACCAATCCAAAATATTTTCCTTATGTAAGTCCCATTATTTTTAGTTCCACATTATGGTACATTGAATTTATACATTCACTATATGGCATTAAACAATATCTCAATTAAGAATAGGCACCCACTACCCAACATAGATGATCTATTGGAACAACTCTACAAAATTGATACTCACTAAGATTAATCTCAAATTAGGTTATTATCAAATTCTTGTTAACCCCATGCATATTTAGAGGACTACCTTCAAGAATAGAGAGGGATAATGAATGGTTGTTTATGAATTTTATCATGACCAATACACCTGCTATGTTCATGTATCTAATGAAGGATTTCTTGTGATCATTCATAGGATCCTTTATCATCCTTTACTTAAATGGAATTATCACGTTTTGACAAGATATGGGAGAATAAAATTCAACATGTGCACCATATTCTATAAAAATTATGTTAATACAAGCTTCAAGTAAACATAGCCAAATTTACCTCCAACATCATAGAATTCTTCTACCTTGAGTACATCATTAACCATAATGGTATACATATAAATTTATATAAGATGCATGTCATCCAATAATGGCCTTCTTCAAAAAACCTGATGAAAGTTGGCCATTTTCTAGGCCTTTCCAACTTCTATCATCAATTTTTACTATAGTTCTCACATGTCTCATAGCCACTCAATCAGGTTATGTATGGAAAATCAAGTTTACACTAAACTCCATAATAGCAACAAGTGCTTAACAAGGTAAAACAACACCTCTTTTCCATGTCGGTGCTATCCATGACTGACATCATTTACTTTTTAAGGGTTAAAAATAATGCATTTGATTATTGCATATCATTTTAAAATTCTTAGTAACACAACTTTCCACCATTTCACATATGAGAAAACATATGTTATTGTTCAATTTGTTCAAAAGTGGCACCATTCCATGATTTTTAAGGGAATAATTATCCATTCTAACCATAGGCCTCCATAATTTCTTCACACTCAATGTAAATTAGAGTATGTATACCACATGAAGTGGATGACTTACCTATAGTATAATCAAGCATCATAGGGGCATAGAAAATTATGCCATTGATAGCCTAAGTCATTCACTAGTATAGATGCTACTAATAATTATGAATGTTAAGATTCATAATTCCAATGAATAGGAGGTGGTATACCCTAATGACATCGACTTTGTTTCCATACATCACTAGCTTATTAGGGAAATCCAACACCAAAACATCACCTCAGTAATAGGTTGTCATACCATCTAGGTATACTCTATGTATTTTATGACACACGATACCAACACCTCATTTGAGGAGCACACTACTCCAAGGTAGCTAGATGCTTTGGTTTTAATATAACATGTGGCACTACAATAATAATTAAATTGACCTCATACATACCAAAAAATGGATCTCTATACCAAATCTTGCATACTTGGAAATATCGCCAAACCTCCAAACATGAAGTTGGGGCTCTATTATTGATTTCTTCTAGGACTTGTGAATCCATGAATATGAATTGTCATTTAGGTATTCCTACCACCAATTGTTAGAATGATGTTTTTTATTGTTATGGATAGGTTTGCAAGGATGGTAATCATGGTTCCATGCAAGAAAAGCATTGACCAAATATAGTCAAGTTGTTCTTTCAACATGTTTAGATTCACTATAGCATCCCAAACCCCATCATATATAATTATAAATTTTTCTTTGTTAGCAAATTCTAGTGCTAACCCTAGGATCCACTAGACAAAAAGTTGCAACATTCCATCCATAGATTGATGGATAAATTAAAATATTGAATAACATGTTAATGCATATGTTGAGGATGTAAGTCATAATTGTTAGAAATAGAGTGTATTCCATCATTTAGGTTATGTAAATGTATCTTACAAGATACATACTTAGATTACTTTAGGGGCAAGTTATCTAGTTGCTTCATGCAATGTAATAAATGCACAAGTGTCAATGTGTAAGTTTTCCCTTGCACAACTAGGTAGAGTGTTGACCAAGGAACATGTGTTCCTATATAAGAAAGGTCTCACTTTTAGATAGACATAGAGTCGGTGGACATAGTCAAATAGTGTAACTTAGGGGATAGTACAGTTATGTGTACTTCACCATTGGTGATAGGTGCAATGTAGTTCAATAGCTTTATTAATGGAGTGTTAATTTTCTCCATAGCTACATTGTATTATTTTATATGATTTATATTTACAGCATATTTCAGTCATCTAGCAGAATTACTTTCTTTCATATTATTCTACATCTTGTGATTATTATCTCCCAGTGCTCATTCATCAAAATATAACAGTGGCATCGGAGCCATGGTAGATCTAGTCTATGTAGGTCAATAGGGAAACCACCATTATCATTTAGCCTGAGTGTTTTTTCAAACTGACACGCCGCTAGACCAACCACTATAAAAATATCTTAGAAGAATCTAGGTGGTAGAATTAGGGAGAGTCACAAAGTTAGGACTAAAATAAATCTCAGTTCCAAAAAATACTGAGATTATATTTGTCTAGAGTCTTTTCCATAGAGTTGCAAGGAAAACTCATGAAGACTAGGACTCAACATTCAATCCACTAGATTGACAAATCATCTAGTGAAGATCATCCAGGTTATCTAGAATTTTCTAACTATTACCTAAAGTTTATTTTGTTGCAAAAAATTAATTCTCAAAGGATTGGGACTCCTCCTACAACATAAAGCTAAGAGACTCCAACTTCATTGCTCGAAGGTTAGCATGCCCTCATAGTGCAGATATTAGTTCCTTGTGCAAGAGAAGAACACTGCAAAAGAAAAATTCTAGTGAATAGCTCTAGTGAAGTCAGGAGACTGAAGATCTCCATTGCTATATTGAAGAACTTCACAGTTGAAGCATAGGCCATAGAAGCCTTGACACAAAAATGCCATAGAAGCCTTGAATAAGAAGCCATAGAAGTATTGATACTAAAAAGACCATAGAAGCCTTAATACTGAAAAGGCCATAGAAGCCTTGATACTAAAAATTCCATATAATCCTTGATGCTAAAGAGGCCATAGAAGCCTTGATACTAAAAATGCTACAAAAGCCTTAATACTGGAAAATGTCATAGAAGCTTTGGTACTGAAAAAGACCACAAAAGCCTTGATACTAAATAAGTCCACATAAGCCTTGATATTGAAAAAGGCCACAGAATCCTTGATACTAAAAAATGTCATAGAATACTTGATCATGAAGAAGAATTTGAAAAGAATATTTGATTCAGAAGCAGATTAATATTTTAGTACTAATATATTTGTTGCAGGGAAATAAGATTTAGTGAGTTGGGAAACTTCCTACAAGAAAGTTAGGAAGAGTATCTTCTTTAGAATCAACTCAGAACCTGAACCAAAAGTGAAGAGATCAGGAGAATATCTTATTAAAGAACTTTCATTCTTGGAAGAAGAAGAAGAAGAAGGAATAGGAGAGTCCTACTCAAATATAGAAGCAATAGAATCAGAATATCTAGAAGAAGATCTCACCACCAAAACTTCCAGGAGCAGAAGGTTGAAGAGGTCTCAAGGAAGACCATCAGAAGCTTCAATATTGAAGACCTAGAAAAGGTTTCAAGAAGAATCCAAAAAAATGCCTATAGATCCTTGCTAAATATCATCAAAATATTTCTTTGGAGAAATCCACTACCAAGGTGAAGTCCCTGATAGTGAAGGACTTGGGACAATTGTCACCATCCGGTAACAAGCCCAAGAAGAAGAATTTGGTAAGGAGTACCAAATATGTGAAGGAGAATTTGGCAAGGAGCACCAAATACATGAAGAAGAATTTGGCAAGGAGTGCCAAATCCTAGAAGAAGATCTTGCTTGAAGTCATAATTAGACAAGAAGACTTGAAGATAAAAGAAGCTCACCAAATCTTGGAGATTTGAATATTACCTCTCACAACAAGAAGGTACTGATTAAGAGACAAATATTTCTCCAAATCTACAGCAGAAGGATGATAACACAAGAGGAGAACAAGCCATCAATTCCTAGGCTCATGAAAGAAAGTTCGAGACCATCATTTGGTGAAGAAGGGGTTTTTTAAAATATTCTACAAAAAGCTACAAGATCCTACTCGAAGAAGCAACTTGGTGATCCTAGATACTAAGATCTACATCCTGTATAAAAGTTAGAAAAGATCTATAGCAAAATGTAAGAAAATTTTGGTGCAAGTAGATTCATTATTGGATTATTTATCAGATTTATTAGAGCACCTGAATTTGGATTAAAGTTGCAAGAATAAAATTAGATTACAGTATTCTAAAGTACAAAATGGAAAAGGTTTTTTTTAAGGATTTATTTGCACATTAATTAGGAGTTGATTAGATTTCAGAATTGCTTCTATCAACTACCTATCATCTACTTTTAAAAAATAAAATAAAAATAAGACTAAGTCCTACAATACTAAATTGTAGTGAAAATGTAGAATAATTACTGAAGGTTCATTTCAAATTATTCTTTATTAGTTGTAGTAAATTTTATTAAGTGCATTATCTTGAGAGTTGATTGGAGTGATAAGGTAAAATTATTAGTGCATTAAAAATAAAGTCTATTAGATTTATTTACACTATTATACTACTCTCAAAATAAATTAGATTTGTGTTTTTGAAAGGCACAATATTTTATATGTATCAAGTGTCTAAAGACACTATTAAAGCATAAAAATATGCAACACATAGTGGCAAAGTGGAGCCACTAATAAGGTTAGAATAATCTAAAATTTGGAGAACACAACTAACCAAAAACAGAAATAGAAGCTTCAAATATTGAGACTTGGTGAGTCTCAAATCCAAAGCATTACAAGGTTAGATGCAAGGAAAGAAAGTGCAGAAAATTGCATCAATTGAAAATATTCTATCTATTGTTATCTAAGCTTGGATTTGTTATCAAAGTGTCCAAGAAAAAAGGAAAAGGTGTGTCTACTCATAAAATACAACCTCAAAACCCTTGTATTGCAAGAAAAATCTACCACAAAACCATAATTTTAGATCTGGAAATAGAGTGCAAAAGAAGGTACATTAAAGAAGCCTTATGTACAATTTATATTATATTTTATTGCACTACTTTAATATAGTTTTTACAGCAAAAGAGTAGATTTAAAAGCTCCTCAAAAGGTATAGTAACTATAGGGTAAATAATTCAAGGAAGGCCGAACGTCAACACTCTTCTTCCCAAGAAAAAGGAGCCACTCAAAGGGCTCATCTTGGATATATGAACCTACAGAATCAAAGCTCATATTAGGCCATCATCGAGCTACATTTACATAGACAAAAGAGTGCACATCTACTATGAAAATATATCAAAAATATACACAGGAATCAACATTATTGGAGGCATAGAAGAGAAGGAGCAAAGGTGTTACATTCAAGGTCTTTAACTTGGAGAAGACCATCCACCAAAGGAAGCTCCAAATTTTTGTTCAAAGCTCCATAGCACATCATCAATCCACCTGCAAAAGAATAGCTTGCTTTCTACCCAAGAAACATAGAAAAGCAAAGGAATGGCATACAAAAGTATTTGAGGAGTTATAATCTCCATCTTGGAAGACGTTATAGGTAAGGATTTCATGCAAAGAGTTTGAATGTCATTTGGCATAAACTTTCTAAGACATCATTTCTCTCTCAATGCTCAAGAAACCTCACTCAGGAGTTACAACGAAGTGGTGACACTTGTTATCCTCCACAAGCTTCACACAAGTGCCCATATGAGTGCCCATATGTTACAACATGATCAAAGAACGTTGAACAAGAAATTGGGATGTTATAGAAGGAAAGGAGTTTTCATTTGTAATGGGTGTGACACGTGTCACAAAGCCCATGATTATTCATCCATAAAAGGCACTCGAAGTCCAAATTTCAATAGGGAGCAAAGCATGATCAAAGCCATCCGAAGTGCAACATGGAAGGAAGGAAGAAGGAGCATTAAAGGCTCCTAGTATTGAAGGTCAAACCTTCCTATTTTTACAGTGCCTACATACCAGCATTGAAGACAAGCATCTCCAAGGTATCTTTGTTGATTCTAGAACTAAATGTGATATTTATATTGTTGTTATATCCAACCGAAAAAAGCATCGCACAGTAGGGAGATTTAGCATCCAAAAAGGTAAGGTTTAAACCCATTTTATTATTGCTTTCATATTTGGAGATATAAGGGTTATAAAATAAGGTTAAAACTTAGATTTTGTAAGCAAAAGCTATAAGGGATAACTTATCTAATTGAATTAATATTTGCAATTTAACCTAGGAGAAATAAGGAATTCTACTTGGATTAAATTATTTAACATTTTGTAAATATTATTATTTTTCTAATTTTCCAAATTTGGGAGCCACAAGGGTTACTACATCAAATTAATTTATTGGAAATTAGAAATAATCCAAGGGATATAAAAAGAGGTTATTAGGGTTTTTACTAAGGTTGGATAATTATAATTTTCTTGTCTCAAAACTTCTCAAAAGGGATAAAAGAAATCCAACATTAAAACCTCTTTAAAAATTGAAAAGTGCTTAGTTCAATTAGGAGTAATAAGGTGTTAAGAAGTTGATTTTTCATCTTTACAAAATTTGTACAAAATCAACCAAAATTGAACTATATTTTTACAAAAGCACTATATCATAATCCAAAATCATTAGGGAGTCATAAGGCATTCTACAAAACTTGATAATAATAAATTTGTCTAAGATTATCAAGTTGGGAAGATATAATATTTCTTCAAAACCTAAAAATTGACTATTCATACTCTCACTACTAGGGAGACATAAGGTAGCCTACAAACCTAAGGATTAATAAAGGTTTTATCAAATCAAGCTTATATACTTCAACTAGGGATCATATATCCTAAAACTTGGGAGCTATAAGGTAGACTACTCTATCCATAAGAATTTAGGTTATACAAATGTCTACTAGCATACTTAGCAATGCTCTTAGAAGTGGAATAAGGAAAATACCAATATGGATTAAGAACCTGATGGATTACAATGATGAAAATGGCAAAGAAAAGGAAGAACCAATACAATATGAAATAAGTTTTGAAATCAATAGCTATGTAAAGTAAGATTCATCCAATGAATCTAATGAATAAAAACTAGAAAAGACTGATCAACAAGATTTTATGCAAAAATGAATAGCTTCAGTTGTTTACATATGGTTTGAAGACCTTATTAAGGAGATAGACAAACATTATATTCCTAAAATTGACTACAAAACTGCTAGATCATCTCTATTGTGCACTCATTGCAACCAATATGGTCATGAAAAATGAATTGTTGGAGTTTCCATCCATGCAAATATTGTGATGGAATAAATCACTCATATTTCTCCTGTCACTTCAAATACAAGTACTATAAATACTATGAAAGAAGATTACTTCAAATATTAAACTGTTATCTTCAGAAACTTATTTCATATGGATCTACTAACATTGAGCACAAGGTTGATACTTATGAAGGACAGAGAAATAGGTCTTACCAAGGTACAAAATAAGGAAGAAGGATCAATTCAGATCCACTCAAGACATGCACTATCATGAGAGTGATGGTCCACCAAAGATGCTTGACATCAAGGAGTAAAGAATGGAAAAATACAAGAAGCCATGACATGAATATTGAAGCAGCGAAAAAAGAACCAGATCGACTGCTTTGAACAAGCCAAAGAAGAAGATCCATATTGAAGACTAAAAGTCTTCAATACCCAAATAATGTAATATAGGGGGGTGTTAGAAATAGATTCTATTCCATCATTTGGGTTATGTAAATGTATCTTCCAAGGTACATACTTAGATTACTTTATGGACAAGTTATCTAGTTACTTCATGCAATGTAATAAATGCACAAGTGTCAATGTGCAAGTTGTATATGTGCAAGTTGTCCCTTGCACAGCTAGGTAGAGTGTTGGCCAAGAAACTTGTGTTCCTATATAAGAAAGGTCTCACTTTTAGATAGACATAGAGTCAGGGAACATAGTCAGATAATGTAGCTTAGGGGATAGTAAAATTTTATGTACTTAACCATTGGTGATGGGTGCAATGTAGTTTAGTAGCTTTATTAATGGAGTGTTCATTTCGTCCATAGCTACATTATATCCTTTTATATGATTTCTATTTATAGCATATTTTAGCCATCTAGCATATTTACTTTCTTTCATATTATTCAACATCTTGTGATTGTTATATCCCGGTGCTCATTCATCAAAAGCTAACAATAATCACCCTCATACATGGAATACTAGCATCCTATATTTTCAACATTTCTATAATAGAAATATGTATAGTTTAATAGGTAATAACCCATTCTAGGCATATTTTGGATTTTAGCCAATCACACATATATTTTTCAGCTTTCTCATCCCCACTAGCACCATGATGCCAACATAGGTTAATGAAGTTCAAAGGGTAGAAAAATTATATCACATGAAATACATACAAAAATAGAAATAAGAAATATTTGGGTAAGGAGCACAATATTCAACACTATACTTTACATACCTTCCAAGTTGGTCATTGTGTTTGACTCCACTTGAAGAAAGAATTCTTCTTTGGCTTATGTCAAAATATCATACTTCTAGGTTATGGTTCCTATCAACATATGGAAGGTGAAAATGCTTTCATTCTTGATTTTATTCTTACTTGGGAATGAATTTAGAATTCCATGTGAAACTCAAGTTGTATCATCCTCTTCTACTAGAGCCTATGCTAATACAACATCCTACAAACTTGGATTGTACTCAAAAATTACCTAGTGCAATAGATCAACTAATTGATCTTATCAACAAGTGTACTTGTTGAGGGAAACACAAAATTTTAGGGTTTATTAAGAGTGGTTGGTTTAAAGCATAAGCCTAGCAGTACACTCTTGAGCAACTCAAGTATTTGTTTCTATAGTTGAAATCTAACATGATGAGAACCATCACTTTGCAAGGGGGTGAATGATGTAAGCAAAGTCCTCAGGAATAGTAATGTCATAACAATTTTGACATGCAGGTCTTAGTGCCCATTTAGGCTCATGACTAGATAGGCTAATACCATAAACAAATGTGATGTTAGACTCATTCATGGTGCCAACACTATTTATGGAATCATGAATTCTATGATACCAACCTTTCCTTAGAACCAAAACCTACGATGCCCATGTAAACAAATAAAGATACCTATGGTGTTAACACTATGTGTTACACTAGACACCAATATGCACAAAAGGCATCTTTCCAATGCCAAGTGCTAGGGACACAACTAAAACCATCCAATATTGACACTTTACATATTACATATTGATACTAACTTCAAAAAGAGGCAACTGGATAGTTATATGGTTGTTATTGAAATTTTTTTGAATAGTAGAGATTTGAAATGTTTCAACTCTCAATTTTTTTTAATTGTTGTATATTTGTATATAGCTTAAAAACATCGTAGAATTCTTCCTCTATGTATTGCTTCACTTATCTCTTTCTATTTTTCTTCTATATATCCTTGTTGTCATTATAGCTCTAAATATTTTATTTTACTACTTATTTCAATGCATAGGAACAAAGTATATATTTGTCTTGCACACCACAAACATCATGTACTAATTATTTGTATTGTTGTCGATTCCACTATGTGATGTCCCTTCTTTGGGCAACAAAAATCAACTTCAAAATTCCATAAAAAATGAATACATTAAATAGTTTAGAAATATTTTCAAGATCATGTCCTCAAGGATACTAAGTAATTACATGTGCAGCAATCAATAAGGATGGCTAAAAACTAGTTACAAAATTTTATTTATGAAAGAGAACATTCGACAACTACACTTTCAACATGTTAATATTTGAATTTTGGACGACCTGAAGTTCCACAATTTATTGTATTGTAATATAGAGCTAATTGCTATGCAAAATTCTTCTATAATTCTCTTACACATATAATGATCCAAATCATTGCATATATAAGTCATCCATGGGGTAGATTGTTCAAACAAGGCTAAAGTTCCCTAATGGGAAGGTTTGCTTGGTGGGGGCCAAAATTATAATATAGAAAGGTTTTCTTAGATTAGGCTAAATAATACTTCCAAATAAGGTCCCTTCAAACATTACAACATCCAAAACCTAGTCACCAAATACAACCAAAATTACTAAAGTTTGTTTGGATGAATCCAAACCTATCAATAGAAAACTTATTCAATTGAAACTAGATTCATCTATTGAAAATTTTGTTAAAAAAAATCCAATATCAACTTAGAGAAAGTTCAAATGGTCAAGTCAAAGTTAAATAAGTGTAAATTCATTTGGTGGGTACTATTGAATTAAAACCACTTAGGCAACAAAGTTGAATTTATTGAAAGCTAACTTCTTAGGTTTCCTTAATAAACAATCAGATTTGGCATCTAGGTAAATTAATATTATAAAAAGTAACTAACTTCTAAGGCTTAATTCTAGGTATACTTTATTACATGCATGGAAAAAAGGTGAACACACATCAAGTACAAATATTACCCAAGTTTTGAACTTAGGCAAAAAAATTCAGCCCAAACTACTAATATCATTCTAACATTGTTAAGGTCTGAAGACCAAAGGTTTGAAGTCGAAAAGTTTAAATTTTTATGGTATAAATAAATTCGAACATTGCCTTGTCTAAGTTCTATTCCTTAACTTATATAATATTTTATCTAATCAAAATAATCAACACACACCAAGAAAATCAAATAAGAATTGATCATAAATACAATATATTTTTGTATAAAATAATTGAGATATTTTTTGACATTTATTTCCTTTTATTCTTATACTATTAATACTCTCCTAAATTCATTGAATAAGACAATATCAACCAGTTTTATTGTATAATTATAAGAAAAACTTTGATCTTGGAATAAATTTTCCATTCAATTTGACAATTGCACAACTTTATTAAAATTGAATATATTTATGAGAAATGTTCTCTTTAATAAAATAATATGACCTTTTTGAAACCAAAGTATGAAGGTCAAAGCATCAAAGATATAGAAATAAATATCAAAGTGCCAAGTTCATTTAGTCAACATCCAAATCCAAGACTTGGGTATAAAATTGATGCAAGCAAGTTAGATTTGCTTTATGTCATTATGGGCTAGGTTCTCGAATGATGTCAACCTATAGGTTTTAGCACCCAACATGACTTCCCAACCTATGGTATAGCACCATGACCACCTATGATGTCACATCTGTTCATGACACCCACCTCATATTTGGCACTTTGATGAACATTTTTATAATGCCAACTCCACTTTTAGCATGAACATCAACTACTAGTACCATCATCATCTTCAACATTAGTACTAGAATTAGTTCCTAGCCTCAACATCATATCTAGCATTGGCATAAGTACCAATAGACTAGACATCACTTATAGACTTAGTGCTAGCCTCAAAAACCTTGGTGTTGTGCCAACTTGTGTGGCAACAACACTAGTATTATGTGATACCACACCCTACATCATTCTAGAGATTTATCAAATTTATACATTTGTAAGGTAATATTTTTTATGTCTAAAGTCTAAAAGAGAAAAGATAAAAGGAATCCAAACTTCACCTTGACTAAATTTTATTATCTAGCATTGGATTTTGATTAATTACATGTGTTCACATCTTTAAAAAGTAGAATTTATGTCCAAAATCTAAGCTATAAAGGGACTATTAGCACATCAACACACTCCAAACTCTAGAGTTCTAATGTCCAAAGACTAAATACCAAAAAACAAAGTCAAGAAGTGGAAAGATCATTTGGAAGTTACTTAAGTTTGAAACTTGGGTACAAAACACAACCAAACCTCTAAATATTATCTTTAAACATTATCAAGGTTTAGAAGTTTGAAAATGGAAGGAATTCTAAAATTTACCTTAGTCATTTTTGCTCCTTTATATTTTGATAGGAGTAGCTTCAAATTCATGCAAAAAGAAAGTTTTCCAAAAGAGATAATAATGACCATGTGTGAATATTTTAAAATTGAATTTTTATACATTCAAAGTGCAATTAGCAAGAAGTCCTTGGATGAAGCATGTCTCAGGGAAGGTTGTTGTATTAGGCCTAAAATATATTTTTATCACATAATAAAGGATTTATGCCATGTTTCAATTAAAATAAAATATTGTTAATTAATGCTTTAGATTGAATAATCAAGATTAACTAAAATATAAACTATAAAATAATTTCCATTTAAGTTCCAACAACAATATTGCAATTTTGTTCCTTGTAGATACAAGAACTTTTCTATCAAGACTACATATAACCATTTTGATAATATTCCTATTATAATATAATAAAACTATTGAATTTTATTAATATAACTATGTATGTCTGATGCAAGGCTCACATTTCTCATTCATTAATTCATTTTAGGTTAAGTTACAAAGTTCCAAAAGGAGTAACATAAGCTTTATTTTCTACAACCAACTACATTTAATGTATACATTTTAAAAACAAAGTAATTTTAGATTCATTTATTCATTAATGGAATTTACTTGTAAGTTAAGATATACATAACTATAATTTTAGTTCATATATCAAGACATAAAAACCATACTTTTTATTTTTGTTCAATAGATTATATGAACTTAAGATCCGTTCTAATTCATAATATAACCATTGGAGAACCTTGTATGCATATACTTCATACTTGAACATATAGACAATAAGCTTTTGATAGAGTAGGTCTTACAACTACATATCTAAAATTTATTTAGCATACATCCTTACAAATTTTAGTCGCATTCTAGATAATGAACATATAAAGACATTTATTGGACTAACATGGATGGATCATTTCAATAAATATAGCAAGAATTATTTATACCTCTAGTAGCTACAATCATCTTAGGAAATCACAATCGAGGACAAGGCTTTATCGCCCTATCTCTCTCCAAGCCCTATAGAAATGTAATACTACATACTACAACACAATTCCATTAACACTTTAGTAAACAAGATATACAATTGAAATAAATTATAATTACAATTGATATATCATACACACAACATATATTATATGTC
The DNA here is from genome assembly GCA_028583015.1 of Wollemia nobilis. Taxonomy (NCBI): domain Eukaryota; kingdom Viridiplantae; phylum Streptophyta; class Pinopsida; order Araucariales; family Araucariaceae; genus Wollemia; species Wollemia nobilis. The sequence goes on along the minus strand of JAQPPZ010016712.1, from coordinate 25,663 downwards.
TTGGTTTAGCAGTTAGACAACCCTGCACAAAAATTTAGAAGGCCTGGTACAATATTCAAATGGTTTTGTGTATCACATCTAATTTCATCCAACTTCTACTATTACATGCAATGCCAATGTATAATACCAACCTTCCCTACCTTATCTTGAATTATTTAGAGAGGGGTCTTATTTATACAACATAGGAGGTAGTTACATCCTCAAACTAACTACCTACCCAACACATCATCATTTACTTAAATTATATTTGATATGCATTTGACCTAAAATTATATTTCATGACTCACTTTATGATTTTATTAATTATACATACATATTTTGTCAAACACTTTGCGTGTGAACTACAAAATGATAAATATTATCCATTTTTTATGCAAATATGTCAATTTGCCTACCTATATTTATTCCCTTTAGACTCATTAACATCCTCAATGATACATAATATTAACACTAGGGATAGAAGCATTGAACATTGTATTGGAATCTCTTTCCATGCACCTTTTTTATGTTCCAAACATCTTCTACAACTAGCATTACTTCAAATGCTACCAAAAAACTTATTTATCGGTTGCTCACTTCACTTCTTACAATCGACCATATTACCAACATGATGAGCAATGCTTATTGTCATATTTGTTTGGAGTCAAGGGGCTGAGATCCCCCTTGTAGATTCAAGGGGTAGCACCCCTTGTGGGTTCAAGGGATAGTTCCCTTCACATGACCCAATTTGGCATTTTGGTAGCCTTCAATTGACCCCCTCAAACAAATTTCCCTAAAATCAGAACGACTTCTCTAGATCCATGAATTTTTCTTGGCCTTAGATAGCCCTTCCTTATCCTTTGATGGACATCCCTTGGTATTAGATGACCCTCCTAGGTCAAACAATCAACTTTTCAGGTCAAACAAACCACTTATTATGTTAGACTTCAATTCCAAATGACCCAAATTTGAATGGCCTTGACTTAGACAACCCAACTCTAGATGGTCTACTTTTGAATGGCCTTGATCTATGCAATATGACTCCTCTACAATTAGACTACACATATGGTATGCTCTTTCACTTATATGGCCTACACAAACTTTTGTAAAAACTACTTCTCTCGTTAGACAACCCTCTATATGGTCCATATAATGTGCTCTTACAATTAGACAAACTCCTCCTTGCCTCAAAATTTATGTCACTCTATCCTAATAGTCTTATCCTCACTCCATATCATCATACAACCCTCTATATGGTCCATATAATATACTCATTCAAAAAAAATTCCTCTTTTCCTCAAACTTTATGTCACTTTGTCCTAATAGTCTTCTCCTCACTCCAAATAACACTTCTTATGGTCTATATGGCATTGCTCAAGATTCGAACAACCCTTAGATGTCCCAAATCATCTTATGCAAGTTTCTCCTTTGTAAAACACATCCTCCTTATTGTTGTGCATCCCTTTATTCCTTTCTTCACACTTCCACCACTTTTGACACACAAATTCCTCTAAAACCCCAACTAGTTTTATCAACAATGTTTGGAATTGTAGCTTCCTCCTTTGTAGCTATATTTCTCTATTGTAAATGTCTCACCAAAATACACAATTGTTTTTTTTGGGTTACCAAACAAGGATTTTTATCAAAACCCTTGTTTTTACTTTTGTCCTAGTATGTTGTAGCTCCAATATTTTGATGTAATTCTATCCTTTGCATCTACTTCTCCCTTATCATCCATTGCCTTTGAATTCTACATGGTGAAATGTGATTTATTCACCTACTGGACATCCCAATGCATGGCCTAGGATATACCTTGGTTGGTTTAGGTTCATCTAATTAATGTACTTACTTTCAATGACTCCTTGCTACACTTTGTCTTCATCCATAATAATGAGCAGGTGATATATTTTCATCTCTTTTTATAAGTTGAAGGATATATAAGGGCACTTGGCTTACATGTGACAAGTGTCCCTTAACTCCCTTAACTACCACTTCAACATTAGTAATGGATTTACATGTATTTTTTCCTTCCACGTATCATTTTAATTCTATGTGGCCTTGATTCTTTATTTATCCTTGCTTATGGAGGGCCTATTAGAGAAGTGTATGTACCTTGTCCTAAACTACACCAACACTTTTACCCAAATATCCCAGGTAGCTAGGTGACCTAGTATGTCATTAGTCCCAATGGCTTAGGGGACCAAATGGCTTACCTAGTCATCCATATGGCTTTATCCCTTGTCCTCTTACATCATCATAAATTCCACCCTATTCATATCTTTCTTTAGATGACCTCATTTGTTCTCTTAATGCCTTGTCTTCATCCAAAACTCTAGATGGCTCATCCTCTTCCTTGGATGGCTTTGTATGTTCTCCAAATAGCTTAATAGCATCTTCCTCTCAAAATTGGGCTATAGACAACCTTGTATGATTACCAGATAGTTGTTATTTGTCTTTGAATGGCTTGGGTGATCATATAATGGATTGGAGGCAGCCTAAGGCTTATAAGGCCTCCTTAGATAGCCTATAAAGAGTCTAGATGACCCTCCCATTGGGAAAAATATCCAAAGACCATGTGGATATTTTTTGTCCTTGTTAGATAGACAAGATCCAAAATTAGATGGTCTAAGTATTTATAAGATATGCATAGGTCTAGACACCCCAAGTCTAGATGGCCAGATTGCCCTAGCTTCATTGCCTAGATTCACTCCATTTGCATTACTTCACCTTTTGTGTTAGCCACTTATGCAACTTCCTCTTCCTACAAAGCTTCAACTATTTTATCAATATTTGCTTCTTCAATTGTGATCAAGGTCACCTCCTCAATTGCAATTAGATTTATCAATTTCACCTCTTCTGCTTCCTAGCTAGCTTTATGACTCTTCTTTAGTGTTTTAAAATCTCTACATCATTGGTTCATCTTGATTCATAACACTTTGACATTCACATGTTAAGTGTCCCTACAAATGTCATTGCCAAATTTGCACAATAAGTATGCCCTCAATATCACACTTAATTTGATATATTATAGTTATTTGGTAGTTATCACAAACCACATCACCAGTGGCAGCCCTATTGTTGCAATCTCCCTTTGTGCTACTGAAGTAGAGTTGTATTAAAACAATACACTTATAATCCACAGAAAGCAGAGAATGTAGAGAAAATGCAAATGAACCCAAGGTTTTTCTTGTATTCTTTTTCTCAGAATAGAGCTTATAGAGACCAATGCCATACAAATTCAAAATTCCCCCTCAAATACCCTTTTTCCATTTTTTCCCACCTAGAACCATCTATTTTAAATTTAAATTTTGGGGGAAAACTTAAAAAGGCCATAACTCATCGCTCGTTGCTCGAAATGACTATTGGCACATGTTTTTGGAAATATCACGAAGGGTTTTATTACCAAAAATTATGTTTACACATAATACCGCCATATTTCAGCCCTTAAAAAGGCCTCTAAGGCCTTCAAAATTGACCTCCAAGTTTTACTAGCTTTACTAGTTTACTAGTTTACTAGTTTTGACAGGGTAGAAGACCTTAAAATTTACATATCTCCCAAACCACTCAGGATATTGGGACGATTCTTTCGGTGTTGGGTCTATGTCTCCATCCTATAAACAAATAAACAAGATTTAGAACAAAATAAAACAAATACATTTTTTGGTGATGCAAGATCACTCTTACACCGATGGATGCTCCTACATCAACTACATATATCTTAAATAATGATCATGCACTCTCTAAATCACACCCATCCTCAAATTCATTGTTCTTCTCTTCAAAGTCACCTCCTTCACTGAATTCTTGATCCTAACTCTTGGATGATGAAATACTCTCATTCTTAAAATTATCATTCTCATTATCGAAGTCACTCTTAGCACTAATTACTTTCATTTTCATGGTCACTTTTGTTTGGATTAAAATGACCCTAATATTTTAATAATTTATTTGCATTATTTTTTATTTTTAAGGCCTAGTCTAAGGCCTCTTGATATGATGTCAGAGGGATCACCCTGATATTCTTCTTGTACATAGGAAGAAGTCCCTCCATGAACCATCTCTTCTTTAATGCATCTAATGGATCTTCCTCTAGATGGGTAAACAACCCACTCAACCTTGTATTGTACAAATGAATAAAGTCTTTTTTACTCTATTGTATTCTATAAACTTCAACAAAGACCTCATCATCATTGTTGAACAACTAAAATTCCTTCATGAATTCTTCACACAACTTATCCCAAATCTTGTACTTGTCCTTTGGAAATATCATTTACCAGTCCATTGCAATACCACAAAATATCATAGGGAATAAATTTCTCTAATATATGTTATTATTTTTTCCATTTTATTTCCACATGATGAGGTAGTTTTTTAATGCCTAACTAGGTCTTTTATTTTCCCACCATGGAATATTGGACACTCGATATACCAAGATTGGTATTTTCTATAACAATTTGATTTGATGTTGGTAGTGGTTGTATGAGTGTCTGGCATTATTTATGCACATCATTAGACACACCCATTGTAATTGCTATTATGTTGGTTTCCCATCCTATGTACCATAAAATGGGTAATCTATAATAATTTTGATCTCAAAGTCTCATCCCTATCACCATAGAGCACACTAACTTATAGTTGCTCTAGTGTCAAACTCCCATTTTGTGCATTGTCATACATGTCATATTACATTTTCAATTATGTTAGACTCTCTTATTTCTCCCCATCAAATACACCAACTTACAATTGCTCTAGTGCTATTATCATCGTGTGAATATATGTTGTCATCACACAACTCTCTATCATTGACATGCAACTCTCCATTGCTGACATGCCACTCTCCATTGTTGACATGCAACTCTCTAATGCCATCATAAAAATCTCCATATTTGACATGCAACTCATTACCACCAACATGCAACTCTCCTTTTTTTACATGTAACTCACTATCGTCATACAACTCTCTATGTACAAACCCTTGTGTGTCTCCTCCATTTTTGTCTAGTTGCACATCCACTTGCATGTATGATTTATGTCTATTTTTCATCAACATAAACAAACAAGTGTGTGTCTTCATCTATTGCAACCTCCAATTTCCCATCCTCCAAAGGGAAAATACATTTTTCGACCACATAGAAATCATTCCATTTTTTCCATTGTGCACCCTCCCAAGTGGTTTGCTCATTGCAACTCCATGTCACCAAGATTTACCCAACTTCAAATATGCAATTACTCTAGAATTTAGAAATGGAATACAACACACCACAACATAATCCTATTACCACTTAAATAAACAAAATATATAATACAAATAAATTACAATTACAATGGATATTGTGCATACAACATATATCAAATGGTTTGGTCCAAAAATTAAATGGTATTTCATAGTAGTTCAAATGACCTAGAATAATAGTCATATGGCTTGGTATCTCATGTTTGACTTCGCCCAACTTCTACTACCATATGCAGTGCCAACATGCAATACCAACCCTCAAATAAATGAGGGAGGGGTCTTCTTTATACAACTAAGGAGGTAGTTGCACCCTCCACTAATTATCTACTTGGAACTTGATCATTTTATTAAATTACATTTGACATGCATTTGAATTACATTTATATTTCATAACTCACTTTTTGACTTTATTAATTATATGTATGTATTTTTCAAACACTTTGCATACAAAATATAAAATAACACAAAATGACATTACTTATTCATTGTTTATGTCAACATATTAATTTTTCTACCTACAAGCCCCACAAGCATTCCAAAGATAGAACTTTATAATGCTTTTGTTTACCATATCTCAATTTTAAAAACTTAGACATATGAATAAAATTGAACTATAACATAGACACATGTAAAAATGTGTGAACTTACATTTAAGCTCCTAAAATCCTTATAGGTCAAGTTGGCATGTATGGATCACACCTATTTTCAACCTTAGACAAGCCCAACTTGCTCTGGCATAATTTTCCCATTCAACCTTGAAGAAGACCCACTTGCTTTGGAATAATAAGACTTTCATTAACCAATAGGAGGCCACCTCCATATTCTCTCCTACAATGGATAGCATGGAGAAGCAACTACTTCATGCCATGGCAAAATTTAGAAATTTTGCGACCCTTCAACCTGACCCCATGATTAAAACTAAAATGTAAAATGTTACAATTGTAAATGCACAAGACACCTTGAGTTGGCATACAAATATAATATTGTGTCAAAGACATGATTTTTCCATGCATCCATATATTATTAGGTTCTAATGACAAAACATAAACCACCTAACCCAACTCATTCACACACTAGAGAGAGACTTGGTCAAGAATAGGATTGTTGAATAATTTTAATTACATTTATATTATTACAAGCTTACTATATTTTAACTTCTAAAAAATTACCTTTCTCTTTAGCTTTCTAGTTGTAGGTTTTCATTTTTCATCCTAAAATCCTCTATCATGTTCCTCTTTTCCCTTTGTTCCCCATTTTTTGTTTTTCTTTTATCCATGCCTACCTTTGTTGCATGAGAGTTAAGGAAATAATTATATCACTTTGTCCATCACTCCTACGTGGATCCATTATTATGAAAGAAAGCATAATTAGTCAGGTTGTAATATTTCATTTTATATTGACTTCTAAAGTTAACTTAAAAGTGGGTAAATAATGTGTTGGTTGGCAATTGTTGCAAGTAATTCTTATTAATGAATTTGGATTTTCCAAGCCTCCATAACTACTAAAACAATCCAAAGTTTTAATATAATCATTTAAAAAAGTAATAATAACTTTAAATTATCAAGTTGATTGTCTTAATAATATCCTCTTCTTTTCATGCTAGGGTACATGCATACACTCCAAAATTGACCTTTAGCATAAGGTAATTTTCACAACAATTATGATTTATAGTTTACAAGCAATAACATGACAATACAATGGTAATGCAAAAGTCTTATTTTATAAAACTTTATTATTAAAAACATATACCATCCAAATTCCATATTATACTAAAATATCAAATAATTCAACCCCAAAAAATATTTCATAATGCAATAATCCACACAATGAGATACAAATAGATAATACCATTAAGGTAGAGAAACACCAATAATACTCCTTAAGAAAGATATAAAACTATAAGATTTTACAATATAGGAGTGCTACTTAGAGAGGGACAAGTCTCATAAGCCACTTCATGGAAAAAAAATTACAAGCAATACATGATACAATTGATGATTCACTATAATGATAATATTCTTTCTTTATATACCCATCATGTAATGCTGCTTTGGGGAGGGTATAAACCTAACACTAGCTTAATCATAAACCATTATTTGATTTATTATAATAATATATTCTTTCAATATGATAAACTTGGGGTTATGTGTGTTGCATACCATCCATAAGATCCATATACAACATAACATTATATCCCAATACACCTATCCCTAGATACCATAACATTCCACCCCTGTAAAAAATATTTCATCCTCAAAACATAAGAAGAAACCAAATATGATATTCTAAACATTGTTGACAATTGTTACCAATCTTGATCATCTATGCATACAAGTAAAATCTTAATTGGTGATGATTTCCTGTGATTACATGCTTCTATTGTGCCATTGTGATATCAATTAGTGCTTCTTTATCTCCATGTTTCTACTAATCCACTTTGATATCTAGAATGACCACTCCTATGGTTCCATGTTGTCATTGCACCACTCTTGTATGCATAACAATTGCTCCTTCTATTCCATGCTAATATTGTGCTACTCTTATGACCATATTTTTGCTATTTTTGCTATGTATTGCTATACTTTATGCCTTTCTAATTCCATCTAGGTCCATAATAGTATTGATACCCTATGTCATGCCTCCATGATTTTTGTCACTTATGGTGGTGTGGGTGGCATTATGCTACAACCTTATATTGATGTTTTTCTTCCTCTGACACTTCAAATTTGTGTTCCTCTATTTGAAATACTTCCTTATGCTCCTCTCTTGTACCCATATTTATGTTCATCCTAGTGCTCTTCTAACGGTTCTTCCTTAGACTTTGGTTATACTTCTTCCTTGGAATTTGCTTTTGACACTTCAACTTTGCTTCCTCCTTGGATCCTATCATTGTCTCTTCCTTCAACTTTGTTTCTGATTTTTCTATTGGTTCTACAATTTATTCCTTTGTAACTTCTTCTTGGTTTTCCTAGGATCCTTGCTCCTTAAGATAAGAAATATCTTGTAGTGTTATCTTCTTTTTCTTGTACCACAACTTCATGAACTATTTTTATACATTAATGTTAACAATACTTAATAAGTCCAACCAAGGATAACCAAGAACAATATCGACAATATCCATAGAGATACCATAAAAATTTGAAAGTAAATATATATTTATCTATAATTATCTTCAAAATTCTAAACATTCTCACCCTTAAGTTGTATGTCCTTAACACTCCTCGCTTGAACATGTAACCTCTTAGCCAAATCAATATTGATGAAATTGTATCTACTATTAAGGTTTGAAAAAATAATAATCTTTTTCTTTTGAATGCATACATTGTTGGCTTTTCAATCCTTACTACTACAAAATATCACAGGTCCCAATATAAAATATCCACAATAATAAAGGTCAAAATAACCATATATTGAGTAGAATAATATATAAGAAAATTAATATGTATATCAAGGCCTATATAATACTAAAAATAGCATTCATTTAAATAATAAAATATGAATATAAATGGTCTAAGTCATTCATGAACTATGCATGAAAAAAATTACAATATTAATTGCTCAAATTTGTATACAAGCTTTATTCCTTTCCTTCTTGTTACAACTTTATAATCTGATATTGAATTAACTTTCAATTGTATGTTCTTATGGAGTATTGTATCCATAATATAGTCATAGTAATGTGATTCTTAAAGTACTTGTCTATTGCTCTCCATATGACAAGTCTCATGAACTTTGGCTTATCATCTTGCCACTTGCATACTAAAATCTTCACTTTCTTCTTGCATGGATACTTACACACAGCTACATGACTCTTACACTTCTACATGCACTCTTAATCTAAGACACATGTGCATATTCTCACATTACATATTTTTATACTTAGATGCATGACACTTATGCACATTCTCTCATTCTACACTTGCACTCTAACTTACATAATACATGTGCATTTCTTGCATAGTGACATTTACATAAAAGGGGAAATATAAATCACACTTCTAAACTGTATACTCAACTCTAATTTATTACATATTTATAATTGTACCATGAAGGTACCATGGGGGTACATTAGAATGTACCAAATAATCTAATATTCCTCAACACCCCCTATATTACATTATTTGGTTATTAAAAAATTTAGTCTTCAATCTTGGTCTTCATCTTTGTATTCAATATTCAAGTGACCTTGCACTTTTCATGAACCTCTGTTTCTTTAGAATATTCTTCATCATATTGAATCTTGAGTTCATCCTCTTCCTTGGATCCTTCATCTTCATTCTTTAGATTCTTAGTCGTTGTATCTTCATGATCTAGATCACAAACTTCTTGAGCTTCTTTTGTGATCTATGATATATATGATTTATTTCTTATTACTCTGTAAGATAATTTTGGACCATATTTTATCCATTTTCCTTTTCCTTGTTTTCTAAATATTTTATCATAAAATGTTTTACCTTTAATGTTGTCCTACATTTCAGAAATACAACACTTTGTTCTATTGTTAGAAGTTTCTTTAGAAATAAGTTTTTTTGAAAAAGGTTGTCTAATATAAATAATAGCATCCTTTCAAATCTTCCACAATATTTTTCTTTGTACCAAAAAAATGCTAGAGAATGAGATTTTCTTCCACAATATTTACATGGATAAAGATTCCAACAATTAGCTTTTTCATGACCAATTCTATTACAATAATTGCACTTCAATTGAATGTAATATCCTTTCTTTGATTTATGCTTCCTTTTTAGTACTTCAAGTTCTTTTGTCTTCTTAAGAAAACAACATAGCCATTTATGCACAACTAAGGCTACTCTTTCTTTGATTTCCTTAGCAATTAGTGATTAGGATGTGGGAAACATAGGGACTTAGACTCTAAAATATCAGATTTCTTGTTTCTTTTAGGTCATTGTTTCCCCTTTGGTGAGTGGATGTGGGTCTTGGTATGGGTGTGGATCAAGCATCGAGATCCTTCCCATAAATTTAGGGCTTTCTGAGCTACAATTCCATCTAGTTCTAGATTTTCCTCTACCACAAATCAGGTAGGTTGATTTACAAGATTACTGATAACTTGAAAAAAATTGTGAATGAGGATTTCTATGAACTTAGGGTTTTGAATTCAAAAAATGAAGTTGGAACAATTGGTTTTTTGGATTGATTTTCTGATTCTACTATTTTACCCTTGGTTTGGAGCAATGGATACCGTGCTTAGTCCCAAGATGATTTATGAAATCCCTAATGTTTATCGCTTCCTTATTTACTCCAAGTAATGGCTCTTTTTCTTTGTTTTCACATCTCCTCCATTTGATCAAGGGAAGATAGATTCAATGATTCAAGCTCTTAAGACAAGAACTAGGCTACAAACTCAACCAAATATGCATGCTCGTCCTTCCAAAGACACCTTCATGCCCAAACAGGATGCAACCCCTATGGTTGAGATACCATCAGCTTTCATTTAGCACCCTATTATTATATTATCTACTCAAGCTTTAACATGCAAGTTCATGGGTTTATGGCCTAGTCCCTCTATGATACATAAATGGATCAACATGAACTGGGGAGCCAAAGTCTCTTCTTATGAATTTATGATGGCAAGAAGAGGTTACTTTGTAGTAACCTTTTCCTCTATAGAATATAGAAACACCATATTTCATGGAGGGCCATGGTTTCTTGGTTCTATCCCATTGCATATGACTCCTTGGACCACAATATTTGACCCACGGGAGGAATAACCCAAAGAAATATCATTATGGGTAAGATTGCCTTTCTTGCTCCTCCACCTATGGAATAAACCCACAATGGAGATCATAGAAAATGATATTATATCCTTCATATATTTTCCCTCAAAGCCAAAAATGCCATATGTGCATAAATATGTGTGTAGGTTAACCTAAAAAAAAGATTTCCAAAGTACATTGGAATCGAGGTGTTATATTGGGTACATAATTAGACTTTTGATTATGAACACATCCTATTCAAAAGTATTACCTATCATGAGCATGGTCATTTCTCTAAGAGCTATCCAACTAGAGTGAAATAGGAGGAGAAAAAAGATGAGACACAAGTCTTCCAAGAAATCAAAATAAAATCAAGAAGATCAAGGAGCAGAAAAAGGCAACCACATCAAAATCCTACTCATCAAAACACAAACAAGTTATTTGTTCTTAGTTCAAAAGAGGAGGATAATCCAAATACAACATCAAAACCATATCAAGGCACATCTTCCCAAGATAAATGGGAAGACACTCCACAGACTCTAATGGAAGAAAACTTAGAGGATATCCTAGGAGAAACTCAAACAAAAGAAAAATATCCTCTAGAAGAAGAAACATAAAATGAGGTTGAAGAAACATAAACTAAAGTAGTCTTTCCAGGAGGAACCCTAGCAACATGATCTACTGCCAAGGTAAGGAAAATAAATCAATAGTTAAGAAATGAACAGGACCAAAAGGAAATACAAGTTAACACACAAGCCAACATATTAAAGAGCTTCTCCAAGAATAAGAAGCAGTCTAAAAAATGAAGTTACTCTCATGGAATGGGAGGAGATTAGGTAGTCCCCTAAAAAACCTACTTAAAATCACTAATTCAGAAGTATCATCCACATGCAGTATGTATTCAATAATAAAAAATTATAGAAAAATAGCTATAGAAGAATGGAATAAAATAATGCCATAGTTAGAAACAATCACAGTAGATGCAACAAGATCTTCAAGGGGTCTAATTCTAGCATGGGACCCCAAAATCTTAACTTGCACCAACAAGCACAAACACAACATAGCAACTAAATTTGAAATGACATATGGATACACCATAATAGTTCTCAACTTTTATGGGTTAAATCATCCAGAATAGAAGAAAGAGATAGGCAACATCTTGTTCAATGGTTGATCGTTGAAAAGCCCAAAAACTTAGTCATTGGCGGAGACTTGAATATGACACTCAAACATTGGGAAAATTTTGGAGTTAGATCAAAAGTCTCAAATAAGGAATTAGTAGAAAGAATTATTGTTGATGAATATCTCCAAGATGTTATCCTAAAAAAAGGAAAATGCACTTGCACCAATAAGATATTTCGAACACATTTCATAGTTTAAAGGCTTGATAGGTTCCTAGTGAAAGAAGATCTATTGGTTCATTTTCATTACTTAATCCATCATAGTCCAAAGTTCCATATCAGATCATAAACCCATAATATTGGATAGTGGACAAACCATTTTGGAACCAAGGAGAATCCCCCTCAATTATAATCTAGATTGGATAACTTGTGAAGAATTCATCACTTTGGTTAAAAATACTTGGCAACAGCAAGTCTTGACAACCAATCCCCAAGAGATATGGAAAATTAAAATTCATGACCTCAAAACAACTATATAGAAATGGCTATTAAATAAAACCAATTTCAAGATAGAAAAATCCATACTGCTTCAACCAGTTAAACAATTAGAAGTAAAAATTGGAGACTCTCTGTAGGCAACAATTCTAAGCCCTAGGACTAGCTGGAACATCTCATCCATCAATTTTGAGTTGTACATAGCAATTTTGGTATGTTAATGTTTTGATTTGATAGGAAAAACAACCAATGAAATAAAGGCTGAAATGTAATTGCATATGGCATAAAAGGACAAAAATAGTCACCTTTGTTAATGTTGTAGTTAAGGCTCTAGACATATTGTTAGATGTCTAGTTAAGACGTCAAGTTGTTAGATGTCTAAGCATTGTGTTAAGCAAGTGTTAAGGGAATGATTGGGGTGGTTTGGGAATTGGTTGGGAAACCAATTTAACCCCTCCTATTTAAACTGCCTTCTTCAAATAGTGTAAGCATATGCGATGGATGTTGTAGAAGCTTTGGATGGTAATCATTCTATGTAATATTAATGTTGTTATGTTGTTTCCATGTTATACGTGTATGGTGATTATGTCTAGCACCCTAACATTCGCTCCTAACGTCTAGACCTAGCCATCAACTAGTAGAGTTATAATATTGACTGATAAAATTATATACCCATTGCTTGGAGCCTGATATTGACTTGTCATCACCTCATCCCAGGAATGCAATCACCCCTGTCTATATTTGGTGTCATTGCCTAATTAAAAACCTAATGTTTAAAAATAAGTGATAGGAAAAATAGGTGAATGATTGGTTTCAGGTCACAAAATAAAGAGCAAATACCGGTAAGAAGAAGCACATGACTGGCAAACTTAAGGATACACGAGGCCGCAAAGGTGTCTCAACCTTGATGTGGAGAGAGTATAGAACATTGAAGAGGAGAATAACACAAACATTGAGACATTGTTGGTGACTATAGAAAATGAGGGAAAGAAAATAGCTGAGGAAGAGCCCATCATTGAAGACTAGATGACAATACCAAAACCAGTGAGGGAAGGGTGGCCAGAGGATACTAAAGGAGAGAACCTTGTATCAAGGCACCTATGTGGAGGTTCATGGGGAGGAAGGTCGGAGCCATGTTTGGTATATTCATGAATGAGGTCATGAAGTAGAGACCAATTGGAGATGGGAAGAAGGCTATTTGAGTATAATTTTACACCACCAATAGTAGACAGATAATCGAATCAACCACTACAACTATCAACACCAGGAAGTCAGAATACCATGGAAAATCCTGCCAATAGGATGATACAGCAGAAATGCCCACCCTTATCAGATGAAGGGAAGGAGGACCCATCACGACATGTGGGAACTTGAATTACCATTTGGGGAGCAAATGGAGTTACATAGGACAGACAATGGTTGCAACTATTTCCAGCCACATTATGAGGCATGGCGATAGACTAGTACTTGAAGAGATAAAGTACGCAAGCATTTACACAATGGTATGACCTAAAAAATGCATTTATAGAAGAATTTTGACCTATGAGGGATGATAGTGACATAATTATAGAAATATGTCACTAAACAAAAAACGGATGAGGATTTCAAAAGCTACAATAGAATATTGAAATAAACTAACAAACAAATTTGAGATGACACCTGCCGATGGTATGATAAAGTGATGGTTTTTGGATGAGCTACTACCAAGGTTCAAGAAGAAAATGAAGGCAGTACCATACTCAACGTATGCAAAAATACTGGAGAAGGATAAAAACTTTGAAAGTGAAGGTAAACAAACGACCGTAGGTATCGACGGATACTTAAAGCAAACTGAAGATTCAGATAGTGAAGTTGAAGACAAAGTACAAAGCATGATCCACACATTTCGGAGGGAATTTGATAAAATCCTAAAATAAGCAAAAGGAGAAGGTTTAAAGGATCGAAAATAAATTTGATGTTCAGACTGCAAGGCAAAGGGACATTCAAATGTAAACTATCCAAAGAAAGTATACTACAATATATGGTAAATTGCAAGACATCCTGTCATCGACTGTCCATCCAACCTAAAAAGTAAGAGACATCAAACTTTGGCAATACAATAGGAATAGCAGCCAAATGCACAAAGTAATGGACAAGGAGATACTAGTGGAGGATACAAGAATAGTAGTCAAGGAAAACAAGGAGGTCAGAGTCAAGTGCAATATGATTCTAATGGTCGATCGATTATTCAATGTCGGAATTGTCAAGAATGGGGCCATTTTGCAAAAAGTTTTTCCAAAACCCAGAATGAAGGTAATAACAATGGTGACAAATCCACTCAAATGTGTAAATGGTGTGGTCCTTGAAACCACAAGGAGACTAATTTCCTAAAAAAAGCAAGTACCAGTGGAACCCATAATATTAATGTCATCGGTATTGGTGAAGTAACACAAGTTGATAAAGAAGTCTTGGTTGTAACAAGAGCACAAAACAAGAAAATAGAAAAATATCCTAACCCTACAAAGGAAAAGGAACGATGGCAAGAAGCACAAAAATTAATTGAAATAGAACTAGCAAAGGAGAAACAGGGACATCTAGTTCTGGAGAAGGTGTTAAAGAGACTAGAGATCATTAAGAAGGCATCAATAGAAGGCTTGGTAATAGAGGTACTAAACACGAAGGTGGAGATTAAGGTCACCAACTTGTTTAGTGTAATACTAGAGTTGTATGCTACGATCAGGTAAGTCAACAAGAAGAAGGATGAAACTCGACAGGTAGCAACTATCAAGCAAGAATAATTTATCAATCCAACAATCCTTATGATTGAAGTTGGGTGAAGGCTAGCTATTGTTCAAATGGAGGTTTTGAACCATAGGCTAAATCAGGTGATTGTAGATGGAGGATCTAGTGTGAACATGATTCCAAAGAAGACATGGCAGATTTTGGGGCAACTCGCCTTACGATATCCAAATTTCAAACTATATGATGTTGATCAATATGGCATTAAAATAATAGGTGTTTTGATGAATCATAAGGTACGCATAGTAGAGCAGGACTTCATCTTGGATTTTGTTGTTATTTCTATGAAAAAACCTGCATATGATGCACTTCTAGGACGAGGATGGTTGAGAATAGTAAAAGTCAACCACAATTGGGAGAAAGAACGATTACCTTTCAATCAGGGGTAGTACAAGTATATAATCAATCTAAAGAATAAACTAGTAATTTATGACATAGCTACTTTAGATGATTCAAGATCCTCTTCATCATATGGTGAAACGAGATATGAACCAGATGAGGAGGGAGTGTTGCACCTTGACGACTGCACAAAAATGAGTATGACCAGGATAAAGTTTTACTACACTGTAAGTTGGAAGATTATGAGATCTTCCCTCCACAATACCTTTGCATAGATGCGGGAAAAGAGATTCAAGAGGATGAGATGCAGGAACTAGAAAAATAAACCAACAACAAAATACAGACAACAACAAAGGACAAGGAAAGGGAAAAGTGGACATTTCCCAAGAATTTTGTAGAATTTACGATGGGGGAGGCAATCATAGAAGATAAAATGGCACACCCCATCATTGCACTAAAGGCAGCGAATGAACCTAAGTCAATCAAATATGAAGGTCCAATAATGATTCAGGTCAACTTGGGAGAAAAAGGTGAAGAGAAGATGATCAAATGTGGAGATGACTGGGATCCAGTCCTGAAAGCAACAACATTCAAAAATTTTATGGACTATAAGGATGTTTTTTCATGGACATATAAATATTTGAAGGGAGTACCACCTGAACTCTACGTACACAAGATTCCTTTGATAGAAGGTGCACAACCAGTAAGAAGGCGTCTATACAGAATGAATCCCAAATATGCAACAAAGATGAATGCCAAAATTGAAAAGATGCTAGATGCAAACATTATATTCAAAGTTACGACAAGCGAGTGGGTCTCACCAATTGTGATCACTCTAAATGAGAAGTAGACAAAATCCGAATCTTTATGGATTTTAGAAGTTTGAATGTCGTAACTGTAAAATATCCCTTAACAATCTCATTCACAGACTCCATATTGGAAGAGGTAGTCGGCCACAAGATATATTCATTTTTGGATAGATTCTCGGGGTACAATCAGATTAACACAATAGAAGAATATAAGTTGAAGACTGCTTTTGTGGTAGAAAATGGAATAAATACATACAATAACATGCCATTTGGACTATGCAATGCGCTCGCTACTTTCCAAAGGATCATATTGTATATTTTTGATAAGATATCCTCAGGAAATTTTAAATATTTTCTAGATGATTGGTCATTGTATGGAAAGATGCAAGAACATTTAAAGGCTTTCGAAGAATGCATGGGCTTATGCAGGAAGGCATGAATATCGCTTAATCCAAGCAAGTGCATATTACTGGTACCATATGGGAACCTACTGGGGCATATAGTATGCCAAGAGGGTTTGAATCCTAACCCATATAAAATAAGGGTAGTATTGCTTATGGAGGAGCCACATGATGTGATCTTGGTTAATACCTTTCTAGGGACTGTCGGATATTACAAGAGGTTTATCTAAAATTATGCATTAAAATCTCATCCACTATATGTGCTTACACGTAAGGGTGTTCCATTCAGATGGATAGAGGAACACTAAGGGGATTTTGAGGGATTAAAAGGGCACTTGGTGAAAGCACCTATCCTAGTTTAATCAGACTAGGAGAAAGAATTCCATGTGCATGTGGATGCCTCAAATTTTACCATAGGATGTGCATTGGCACAAGAAGGCCAATACGGGTTGGATCAGCCCTTATACTTTATAATTTAACTACTGTCCAGAGCCGAGAAGAATTACAGCACAACAAAGTAGGAAGCACTGGGAATGATGTATGCAGTACAAAAGTACAGACACTACCTATTGGTTAACCCCTTTGCTTTTTATGTGGATCATCAGGCTCTATTGTACTTTATCAAAAAACCAATGATATACGGACGAGTGAGTTGATGGCTCATCACTCTACAGGAATTCATGTTTAGAATGGTAGTCAGGCTAGGGAAGAAACACGTAATAGCAGACAAATTATCAAGGATTTGCTCAAGAGAACCTATAAAGAGAGGAATACCAGATAAATTTCTTGATGCATAGTTGTTCATTATTAATGCTATACCAAGATGGTATAAGCATATAGGGTAATATCTATCGATAGGACAACTACCAAAAGAGTTAACGACAACCGAGTAGAGAAAAGTAATCATGAAATCAGCATCCTTTACCTTGATTTTAGGATTGCTTTACAAGAATGGGGAGGACCACTTATTGCGAAGATGTATAATGGAGGATGAAGTACAACAAACCCTAAAGGAGACACATGAGGGATTGGTAGGAGGACACATGGGACCAGATGCAATAGCCAAGAAAGTGTTGTTGGTGGGTCTATGGTGGCCCACCCTCTTTCACAATGCAAATAATTTTTGGTAGCATGTGATACGTTTCAAAGAACAGGGAAACCCTTTAAGAGAGACTTCATGCCATTACATCCATCCCAACCTCAGGAACTCTTTGAAATATGGGGACTGGATTTTGTAGGTCCTCTAAAAACAATTCGAAGAAGAAGATGTCGATACATTGTGGTTGCCAAAAAATATCTCACAAAATGGGTAGAAGCAAAGGCTTTACCAAACAACTTGGCAAAAATCATGACTCACTTTTTGTATGAAAAAGTAATTACAAGGTTCAAAATACCTCTACAGTTGACAAGTGATAGAGGAGGCTATTTTGTGAATGTGATTATTCAGAACTTGATGGAAGAATTCAAGATTTTTCACTCCTTTTCAAGTCCATACTACCCAAGAGCAAATGGGCATGTAGAGGCAACAAATAAAGTCATGGTTTTGATCATGTACAAGACATGTGGAGTAGAATGAACCAACTAGGAGGAGCGGTTACTAGCATTTTTATGGGCATATAGGACAACTTTCAAGCCCACTATAAATCACACACCCTTTCAACTGATGTACGGATAGGAAGTAGTTTTACCAGTTGAATTCCTTGTATCCAACTTGAGGGTAGCAGTAAAAACTCAATTGAATGATGAGGAAAGTATTTGAGAATGACTAACAGATTTAGTACAAATAGACAAAAATAGGGTGATGGCACAATGGGCAATGAAGATTGCACAAAAGAGGAGAACATTTTTGCATGATAAACATCTCCAAAAACTGGACTTCAAAGCTGGTGGACTAGTTCTCAAATACAATGGTAAGAGAGAACTCAAGCCAGAAAAGATAAAAACCTTATGGCTTGGACCCTTACAGGTAGAAGAAGTACTTGAGAATGGGGCAATAAAGTTGAGAAAATTGGATGGAACGTTATGCCCTAAGGTAATAAATGGTTCCAAGTTGAAAGTATACAAACCACGTGCTCAGGTGAATATGATCAACTTGGGGCAAACGGGACCTTCCAGAACAAAAGAGGAAGATCCGGGTACACAACCTTCTAGAAGCAATGAGTAGGGTAGCATTTTTTGAGAGGGGGAAACCCATAACCTGGGTTGGTTGTTTGAGAGTGAAGAAATGCGGGCAAGGGAACTCTCAAATAGCAATGAAGAGGACCGACTCCAAGTTATGATGGAGGTCACTCAATAGGAGGTTCTAGAATAAGATGAGGAAGGAGTTAGACTTCTACAATGAATGAGATCGAAAACACATAGGTTGCAAGAAGAATATGAAACTCTGAGATAGTACAATAATCAGCTACAGGAATAGGTGATCCAGCAGTTGGACACAACCATGCAAAGAGTAAACAAAAGGTACAAATATCACCTAGCAAAATGGGAAAAGCTAGATCAGGGGGAACTCACAAGAAGAATTGTGATAGGAAACTCTTCAGAAGGTAGTTTATTTTCCTTGGAGGAAAAACAACGATTGAAAGAGATGTTTCGAAGTAGGGAAAAAACCATTGACCAGCCTTAAATAGATAGAATATCAAGCTAATGCATTGGGAGTGGAGTGGACCAAGTACTTTAACTATTGCAAGAGGCTCAAGGATGAACATGACCACTATCAAGAACAACTATAGGAGTACACATAGGCATTGTAGGTTGCAAATCCACAGAGCTCAACACCTACATATGTTGGAACTTCGAGAGCTGAGCGGAGAAATTCGTTGAGGACATCAACTTATTTGAAGGGGAGGATATATGTAGACAATAGTTCTAAGCCCTAGGACTAGCTAGAAAATCTTGTCCATCAATTTTGAATTGTACATAGCAATTTTGGTATGGTAATGTTTTGATTTGATAGGAAAAATAGCCAATGAAATAAAGGTTAAAATGTAATCACATATGGCATAAAAGGACAAAAATAGTTACCTTTGTTAATGTTGTAGTTAAGGCTCTAGATGGATTGTTAGACGTCAAGTTGTTATGCGTTTAAGCATTGTGTTAAGCAAGTGTTAAGGGCACGGTTGGGGTGGTTTGGGAATAGGTTGGGGAACCAATTTACCCCCTCCTATTTAAACCCCCCTCTTCAAATATTGTAAGCATATGCGATGGATGTTGTAGAAGCTTTGGATGGTAATCATTCTACGTAATATCAATGTTATTATGTTGTTTACATGTTTTGCGTGTATGGTGATTGTGTTGTGAGTTACATATTGTAATCCATTAATGGAGTGATTGCAGGTTGTTTTGTGCTAACCAATATTTTAGGTTTTGTAATTAAATATTATAGGAGACAAGCACTGAAACAAAGGACCAATTTTGTGTTTTGCAGGCTTATTAGATGATAATATGAACCAGACGTCTGATGTCTAGACCTGACGTCTAGTAGCTACAAAAAGGCTAGTCATTAGCCCACGAGCTTGACGTCTGGACCTATACTGGACATTTAGAACTTGCCTAACATTTGAACACCCTTGATGTCTAGTGCCTTGACGTCTACCCCTGCAAGCCTAACGTATAACACCTTGACATCCACTCTTGATATCTAGACCTAGCTGTCAACTAGCAAAGTTAGAATATTTACTGATAAACTTGTATACCCATTGGTTGGATCCTGATATTGACTTGTCATCACCCCATCCCAAGAATGTACTCACCCCTGTCTAAACTCTCCTCATCTATCACACAAAGAGGATGCAAGGAGAGAGCTGCAACAAGAGCTCTACAAGATATATGCAGAAGAAGAAGCACAGTGGAGGCTCCCATCAAGAATGACTTGGATGAAAAAATGTGATAAGAACACCAATTATTTCCATCTCAAAACAATGCAAAACTATCAGAGGAACACAATTAGATAAATTGAGCATGAATGGATGAAATATACAAGGAAAGATCAAATAAAATAACTGGCAAACAAGCATTTTTCTAACTTGTTGACCAAAGAACATGGGAATCTTCAAGATCAAGAGTTGCTTCTGCAAAATATGCCAACAATTATCAATGAGGAGGACAAACATAAAATAAGAAAATCACTCACAATGGATGAGTTAGAAGAATTTGTCAACTCTCCTCTGAAGGATAAAGCTCTAGGTCCTGATGGGTTCATCAATAACTTCTACCATTATTTTTTTATCTTAATTGTGAAGATCTGTTGAAGATGATTAAAGATGTTAGACTAAATGGTAAGCTCTTTGGTGCTATCAACTCCACTTTTTTGGCCGTAATCCCTGAAGAGAAAAATGTTGTAATGTTTTCTATATTTAGACTAATCTCATTGTGTAATTCTTTTTATAAAATTATCTCAAAAATAATAGCCAACCATATAAAAAATAAAATTAGCAAATTAATTGTTGAAGAGCAAGGAGAATTCATCCCCAAGAAACAAATATATGACAACATTATAATGGTGCATGAAGCTCTCCACACTACTAGGAAATATAAAAAGAAGCATATAGTCATTAAGCTTGATATGGCTAATGTCTTTGATAGGGTAGATATTCAATTTATTGAATAGGTGTTAGTTAAGTTTAGATTTCTTCTTTAGCTTACGAGGTGGATTGGATCATGCATCACTACCCTTGGATCTCTCCACTAATAAGTGTGGAACCTTCAACCTTTTCCAAGGCTTCTAGGGGTATCATATAGGGTTTCCCTTTATCCCTGTATCTTTACATCCTACTAGTAGAGACTCTAGGGAGATCTCTCAACAAGTTAAAAAGGGACCAAAAGATCAGATGTATTAAGGCAGCTACGGAATACAGACAAGTTACTCATGCTCAGTTTGTTAATGACACCATTATTATGGGAGAAGCATAAAGAAAAAATGTGAGGTAGATCAAATAATGCTTATATGGGTTCACACAAGCCACTGGAGCATTAATTATAACAAAAAAAGCTAAATTTTCACCCAAAATACCTCAGAAGTTGAAAACAGAAGCTTCAATTTAATCCTTGGATTCAAACAAGGAAAAGAACAACAATTCAAGTATCTTGGAGTCCTAATGGGTTTCCACTTGAAGCCTAAGGATAGTTGGAGTCCAATGTTGGAAAAGTTGATTAAGAGAATTTAGAACTATAGCAATGGTTGACTGAGTCTAACGAGTAGAATATTGTTGATTAAATTCATTATATCCACTCTCCCAATATATCAACTTCTTATTTATCATGCTCCCAAAATCATTCTTCATGTGATTTATGGCATAATCAAAAACTTCCTATGGTAGGAAGGCAAATAGAAAGGAAAATTTTCATTTAGTATTGGAATGTGATCACCAAAGCTAAAGAGCATGGTGGCTTGGGAATTATAAAAATAGAAAATGTAAGTTATGCCCTAGGTGTCAAGCTCTTGTGGAACATGCTAAAACCACCACAAGCTCCCTGGAAGAAGATCTAGATTAAAAAATACACAAATAAATATACAAGCATGTAGTTATTAAGAAATATATAAAACCAACCAGGTGCATCGTGAATATGAAAGCATATAGTTGAGGCCAGGCAATATTTGCAAAAAAAAATTCTTGGATCCTTGGAGATGGTAACAAGATCAATTTCTGGAAAGATTTTATCCTTGGCAATCCTCCATTATAAGAAATTTGCAATCCTGATCTCCAAAACCAACTACAAATTTTGAGAATTGAGAAGCTTAGTAACCTTATAGAATGGTTAGAAGAGGAACCTATGTAGAAATATCCTCCTCTCCCTATGCATATCCAAGATGAATGATATTGTTTAAAGAGGAAAAATACTGGTATAAGATCCACAAAGAGGCATCTATCACATCAAATTATGTGGGGGGACATAAGAAATACAAGGGAGTATATAGTCACACTTGGAATTCACTCCCAACTGGTTGGAACAACCAAAAAAAAATTATCCTTGGTTTGGAAAAAAAAGGATTCCACATAAGCTGTAAGTCTTCACTTGACTGGTGCAATAGAACAAAATCTTAACATGGGATAACTTGCAAAAGAGGAATATAGTGGGGCCTCATGTCTTCTCAAGGTTTTTAAGTGAGAGTGAGACCATCAATCACCTCCTATTTGAATGCCCAATAGTGATAGCTATCTAGTTGGAAATTACTAACAGATCTGGTTTGGTATAGAGAATGCCTCAACATAAAGCCTCTAGTGAAATTTATATGGGAATCAATCCCACACACTATAATTTGGCACATTTGGTTGGACAAAAACCAATGGATCTTTGAAGGGAAAGGAAACAAAATAGGTGCAATAATAGGGAGAATCATTTGGGATATCACAACTAATATCAAAGTAAATTTTACTCAAAAGCAAAATCAAGAAGACTTAACTCCAAAAGAGTGTCATATGATTAAAAGTCATTATCTCCATGAATTCTTGGAAATAAGGTGCCACCCTGTTGACTTGGAAGATCCTGTCATCCACAACCCTACACTGTTATTTGATGGAGCATAAAATCCAATCCAATACAAGCAACAACAGGAATCCTTGCAGGCCCAAGGAAGGTGCTAATTAAATTTAAAATCAATTTGGGAATCACATCCAACAACGTGGCTAAAATCCTTGGATGTGAGATGACGATGAGGCTCGCTATGATAGAGGGAATTACACTTGTCAGTATATGGAGATTCAAAACTGGTCATGACATTACCCTCTAAAAACAAAGATCTTCAATTTTTACAGTTGAGGATTGTCCAATACAAGATCAGGTGTTGGAAAAAATATGACTACCATCAAATATTTTGATATCAGGTAGAAATTTAATAAGGATGCAAATGCCCTGGCTAATGAGGTAATTAACACCGCTCATCTCAAGTGTAGAGTCACAAAGATCAAAAAATAATAATAATGAGAGTTGTTTATCATGGAGAAAAGAACTACTCTAATGTCTAATGGTCCATCTCTGCTAATGTCTAATGGTCCATCTCTGCATGCTCTATTTTCTTTATCTTCTTATTATTTTTTGTTTGCTTTTGATGCTTACTGTTGTTGCTCTTGGTATGTTACACAATCATTTTGTTATGGTTCTTGTCAGGCATCCTTGTCTGCTACTATATTTGTTCTATACTCAGCTCTAGCTTCAACATTCTTACCTGCTAGGAGACTTTGTTTATATTTTTTATGATTATTAATACAAATCTCTTTTTTTTTTTTTAAATAAGGCTACTCTTTCTTTATTTTTCTTATAAATGAGTTGCATATTTTTCTAGTCTATAACACTTCGAGTAGTTATCATAGAATTTGATTTTGTTCAACTACTAGATTATGATCTTGTAGTGATGAGGTCTAGTTTTGAATTCATAAGTATATTTCTGAACCATTATGGTATTTTTCTGTTTTTATCAAGATCATTTATCAAGTTTTGAGAATCAAACTTTAGCTTGTTCACCATTTCTTCACTATCTTCATTGAATGCATTTCTAATAATTTCTTCCATGGTATGAATCAATTCTATGATTTATTTCCTTCAAAGTAGAAAACCTTATATCTCCCAAATTTAGAAATAAGTCAAATATGAAATTTGCAAATTTTAAAATTTCTAATCCTTTTGATGTAGAAATCCTTTTAACTTCCAAATATATTAAAATTGCTAATTTTAAAATAAAATAAAAAAAATAAAATTATTAAATCACTTCAAACTAAAAAATTCACTCCTTAAAACTTTAAAAAATCTTCAAAATCTTTTAAAAATACACTTCACTCTTAAAAAGCTATCCAAAAAACTTGAAAACTAAATTCTTTTAACTCCAATCAATATTTTAATTTTTTCTAATTTTCAACCTTTGAAAATATTAAACTCTTCAAAAATTAAAAAAATTAAACCGTATCACTCCATAAAATCATATTAAGATTGATTTTTGAAAAAACTAATTAATAATACCTAACCCTTATTACTCCACTTAGGTAATCAAAAAATCAATTTTGCATCTATTCACTTCCAAATCTTCACTATGCATTAGGAATAGAATGTAACATTAAATAGCATTACCTGGGCCTATCAGCATAGATTTTGATGTTGTGTAAGAAGCAATAACGTTGAATTATTCTTATCAATGGATCTTGATTATATTCAAACACCTCTCACCTTAAGCATTTTTCTTTCCTCGAATGCTCTTTCCATGTCTCACCTTGAATGCCTTCATTTCCTAAAACACTCTTTCTATTGCTTGCCTCGAATACCTTTATCTTGATGAAGGTTGATTGTTACTTGTGAAAGTCCAAACATGTCTCGAACTTCTCTTTGTTAGATGTCAAATATTTCTTGAACTTCTCTTCACTGGAATCCAAAGTCTCGTAGACTTCTCTTTGCTAGAGGTCAAATGCCTTCCAATTTTCTCTTTGTTGGAGGTTGAACATCTCTCGATATTCTCTTCATTGGAGGTCGAACATCTCCCAGTCTTCTATTCACTAGAGGAGGTCACCTTCTTCTTCTGATGGTGGTCGAATAGCCAATCAACTTGCTCATTATGATGGTGGTTGAATGGCCAATAAACTTGCTCCTTTTGATGGTTAAGTATTTTTTCAATGAAAATTGAGTATCTCTTCTCTAGAGATGACTACAAGTCTTTCACTTTTAGAGATCAGATGTTGCTCGCTTATTGTTCATGTTTCTCTCTATTATACCTTTAGATATTTTTTCTTTGTCTTCTTGCAATGTCTAAACTATAGCTCATATATCTTCTATTCTTTTTTGAAGAATAGGTACATTTATTGAGCTAAAAAATGTA